>CM066031.1:906843805-908282711 GCA_033557465.1 Ichthyophis bannanicus | reverse complement strand
GCTGAGCATGGTAGGAGGGGAAGGAAAGGAAAGTTGCAGTGCAGGGGCCATGAAAGGGAAGGAAAGGGATGATACTGTACATGGAACAAGGCAAAGCAGAAGGAAGGTGATATGCTGGATAAGGGGCATGAGTGGAGGGAAGGGAAGAGAGGGATACTGGACAGAGGGAGATGGAGAAAGAGGGGAAGTTAGTGAGAGGTTTGGAAAGGAGAAATGGGGAATGAAAGGCATGGGTGAGGCAAATGGAAAGCTACAGGCAGGGCCAGCCAAAGAAAGACTTGGTGATTGCCTAGGTCCAGGGCCGGATTTACCTTGAGTGAGGCCCTACGCCAACAAAAATTGTGGGCCCCCAGAAAAGATAAAAATGAGCACGACGGATCAGCTGCGCGCTGTTGGCCCTGACGTCATAATTAAACTGGGAATCCCAAAAGCCAAACTTGGAATGTACAACACTGTAGAAATAAAACTATACATTAATTTGCTCTTGTACTAAACAAAGTGCAGACGTTAATGATGCACATTTACCAGAGCTGACATATTCCAATTAATAAATTCAAAATAAAGAGATATTTTTCTACCTTTTGTGCATTTTTTTTCAGCTGCAATTGCTCCAGCCACTTTCTTCTGGTTTCTTCGTGTCAGCCCAACTCCAGTCTTAACCCCCCCAGCCCATTTCCAGTCCCAGCCCCCCCATCGTCTCAAGTAAACTTTAATAAAAAAAAAATAAAACGCTGGCCGCTGCTGCTGCCGCCGCAGCAGCATGGACTGTCCCGCGGGGCCCCCTCTGCCCGGCTGAATCCCTCCCTCCGCGACGGCTGAGCCCCTCCGTGCCAGCTTTGAGAGGCGCGAAGGGAGAGTGTCTCCCTCGCGTCTCTGTTAAGCCCGCAGGGGCTGATGGGAAATTTCCCATCTGCCCCTGCGGGCTTAACAGAGACGCGAGGGACACACTCTCCCTTCGCGCCTCTCAAAGCCGGCACGGAGGGGCTCAGCCGGGCAGAGGGGGCCCCGCGGGACAGTCCATGCTGCCGCGGCAGCAGAGGGGGCCCCGCGGGACAGTCCATGCTGCCGCGGCAGTAGCCAGCGTTTTTTTTTAAATTTAATTTTAAAAAAGCTAACAATTTGTTCAATTTTTGTGGGCCCTTGCCAGCTGTGGGCCCTACGCCATGGCGTAGTTGGCGTATAGGTAAATCCGGCCCTGCCTAGGTCATCATTTTCTGAGGGGTAGCACAGAGCAGCAGCAGTCAAAGCAAAACAAAAGATCCTGACAGCCATACAGACTCAAACAGCAATCAGCACATTATTCTACCTGCAGGATGCCTACAATCATGCACTTTTACAGGAATGCTGTGAGAGGATGGTATTTTGATGATCTCAAGGGCTTTAAGGATGAAGGTTTGCTTAGGGTGCCCAATACCTTTGCATTGGCCCTGTCTGAAGGTAGATACAGTTAAAAAAAGAGGGACATTGAGGACTGAATGTTGAGAAGGAGGAATGAAATCTGAGCAGTAGAGAAGAAGAAAAATAAATAGAAGAAAGCTAAATGATAGAACAATATTTAAGATGGATGTAGGAAAGGAACTAAAGACAAGAGGGGAGAAAGGAAGTGATAAATGGGCAGTAGCTGAAAGACAGAAGAAAACTGAAACTGGAGACCGTGAATGAGACAATTAGAAAAATAAAATGGGCAGACAAAGGTAGAAATAGTGACATTTTGCTCATCAATTAATGTCCTTTCCTTGAGTCCTGCTAGACCAGTCCAGGCAAGTAGGCTGTGTTCTCCTACCAGCAGAGGTGAAGACAGAGAAGAAAAATCCAGAGGTTTCTTAGGACCTCATCCTGCTATTATCACTGGTGCAGTTAGGGGCATACTCTAGTATTTATATCCAAGCAATGGTCAAGAATCCCTGACTGCACACAACCTCACTGAAGGTATATATAGGTTAGTCTTCAGACCGAAGGTCTGTTAAGAAGGTACTGATGTCAGACTCATTGGCCCGAAGTTTCCCAGATCACCACTGGAACCCTTTCTAAAAATTGGCGCTACGTCGGCCACTCTCCAATGTAGTAGAGCATAGCAGATCATGTGTGTGTGGGGGGGGGAAGGGGGGTGGCGGTGTCCTGGACTGATCTAGCAGGACTCAAGAAAAGGACTGTCTGGTAAGTAAAATATTACCTTCCATATTGTCCTGCTAGACCAATCCAGACAAGTGGAATGTACCAAAGCTATAACTCTACTGGGTGGGAAGAAGACATGCAACTTTCAAAATCTCTGCTCCAAAGTCCATGTCATCCCAAGTTCTAATGCCTAACAAAAGTAGAAAGTAAGTTTACATCAGGCCTGGGAGTTATTTAAAAATATTATCTTGGAAGCCCAGACCAAATATATTCCATGTTTTAAAAAAGGTGGAAGGAAGGTCAAACACCAGCCAACATGGCTTAAAGGTGAGGTCAGAGATGCTATTATAGCTAAGAGAGAATCAGAAAATGGAAAAAAGAGCCAAATAACGAAAACAGGAAACAACATAAATACTGGCAAATTAAATGCAAGGCTTTGATAAGGCATACAAAGAGAAAATTTGAAAAGAAGATTACCATGAAAACAAAAGTGCATAATAAAAATGTTTTTAAGTATATTCATAGCTAAACATCTGTGAGGGAGTCAATTGGACCATTAGATGATGGAGGGATAAAAGGTGCAATGAGAGAGGGCAAGGACATAGCAGAGAAACGGAATGATTTTTTTGATTCAGTCTTTACTGAAGAAGATGTAGGAAACTTATCCATGCCAGAAATAATATTTAAAGGTGTATCAGAGGAATTGAAACAAATCTCTATAAATTGGGAAGATGTAAAATAACTAATTGATAAACTAAAGAGCAGCAAATCACCTGGACTAGTTGGCATACATCCCAGGGTGCTAAAAGAATTGAAATATGAGATTGTAGAATTACTATTAGTAAACTGTGAACTATCATTAAAATCATCTATAGTACTTGAAGATTGGAGAGAGGCCAATGTAACACCAATTTTTAAATAGGGTTCCAGGGGTGATCTGGAAAACTACAGGCCAATGAGCCTGACATCAGTACCAGACAAAATGGTAGAAACCAGGAGCACAAAACAATTTGACACTATTTCAATCTACAACAATTACAATACCATCAACCTTATATACATGACACCAAACTCAACATCTGAAGAACTATCCAACATAATCGACTTAGCCTGCAACCCCAAATACCCAGATAAACCTAACTGGCTAATGGGCGACTTCAATCTCACATCCATTCAAACTGCCCTTTCTAACTTATTCTTAGACGCAATGAAAAACCTCAACTACAACCAAATCATAAACCAGCCCACCCATCAACATGGCAATGTGCTCGACCTTGTCTTCGCTCCACCCACCTACGCATCCACGAATCATGAATTCGACCTCTCCATTACGCCGGTCCCTTGGTCAGATCATAGCCTGATCACATTCAAAATACCAGCACATCAAGATCCATTAACTGACACAACAAAACGGTCACCAACAAACTTCACTCGCTTCAGAACTCTCAACGAAGAAGAAATCAAGAAGCACATACTTCCAAAACTCAATCAACCTTCCTCCAACATCAATGACATGGTTACTACATGGAATGAAACCATCAACCAATACGCCAAACTATCTGCAGCCCAAAAAAACCCTACAATGAATAATCATGTAGTGAAAAGACCATCTGCACCATGGTTCTCCCCGGAACTTAGGAAATCTCTGACTCTCTTGAGGAAGCTTGAAAGAAAGTGGCGTATATCTCATAACCCAACAGATCAAAAAACATACTTGACCCAACTGGGAGTCCATCGTGAAGCAATATGGAACACAAGAAAAACATACCACTCCGAACTCCTCAACCGCTCCTTAAACAAACCACGAGAACTCTTCAATCTAGTAAAGTCTCTAACCACAGAACCTTCACCACCGCAACAGGAACCCATACACCCTCAAAGATATGCCAACTTTATACAATCCAAAGCCATCAGAACTACAACCTCTTCCTCCCCAAGTCCCCCCCAACAACATACACAACAGCACCTTCAGCTCTCATCACCCTCAGCAAAATGCGTTGAAGACATTATCATCAAAATGAATACCACCACAGCACCTAACGACCCCTGCCCAGCACACTGGATAAGAGCTATGCGCTCCGACTTCAGCCCAATCATAGCAGAAATAATAAACATGTCCTTCTCAACAGGCATCTTCCCATTGGCCCTAAAGCAGACCTCCATAAGACCTCTGCTAAAGAACAATCAACTAGACCCAACAAGAGAAGAATCATACCGCCCGATCTCTAGTATACCTCTACTATCCAAAATAATTGAGAAAGTAACCAACGATCAGATCCAACAACACATAGACACCTCCTCACCGCTTGATCCCAGTCAGCATGGATTCAGGGAAGCTCACGGAGTGGAGACACTGCTGACCACCTTATCCAATACACTCATCAGTGGGATAGATGACACCAAAAAGGGCTTTGCACTAATTTTACTCGACATCTCTGCAGCTTTTGACTCCATGGACCACGAAATACTTCTAACCCGACTATATAACAAGGGAATCCACGGGCTAGCATGGAAATGGTGCAAGTTATACCTGGAAGATCGCTTGCAACAAGTTAAGACAGTTGAAGGCACCTCAGAACCTTTCCAACTAAAACAAGGAGTACCTCAGGGCTCATCCCTATCAGCACTGCTATTTAATATTTACATGCAGCCTCTATGCGATATCACTCGCTCCTTTGGCATATCCTCGCTAATCTATGCAGATGATGTGCTAATATTCACACCAATCAATGTCACGCTCCCAGATTACACAACATTAGTTGACTGCTTTAACGCTATAGCAGACTGGCTCCTCTCCCAGAATATGTGGATAAACTATAAAAAAACAGAGGTACTGATAGTCACGAAGAACAGAGAATTCTCACCCCCTGAGACCCTAAAAGTACGAGACGCAGACCTCCCAATCAAGCCCTCCATAAGATACCTTGGAGTAGTACTGGACCATCGACTGGACTTTAAAGAACATGTCAACCGTACGGTAAAAACCATTTATTTCAAGATAAGGACCCTGCGTCATCTGAAAAATATGCTTGACCCAGACAGCTTCAGGACCATATTCCAAGCAATAGTCACACCCCACTTCGACTATGCGAACATAATACTCCATGGTCTCCCAAAAACCACCCTAAATACACTACAACTAGCCATGAATGCTGCAGCCCGGGTTCTATACGGAGCCTCAAAGAGCGACCATATCACCCCCATCCTAATGGAACTACACTGGCTCCCCATAAACTGCCTATAAAGCCCTTCTCATGACCTTTAAAGCGCTCAACAATATAGCCCCTTCATCAATCTCAAACCTCCTCAATCACACTCCCAACATCAGATCCAGGAGATCAGTAGCTGCAAATACCCTGGTTATACCATCTGAGGCCACAAAATGCACACGTTCAACAACAGACAGGGCATTCGCATACTACGCACCCAGAAGCTGGAATAACCTACCTCCCACCATCAGAGCAATTACGGACCTCAAGCAATTCAGAAAAGCCATAAAGCACCACCTCTTCCTTCTACACTTCTCCCAATCCCAAGGCACGTTAACAACCCTCTAACGCATTCCAAGCCCTCATAGTAAAAATTGTAAAATTGTAAATACCTTATTTGCTCAAGATGTTAATAATAAATGCTATTCATTGTATATAGGTTCATAACGAATATGTACAAAGTTTCCCAAAGTTATAATCCCAGTTGAACTCTCCTTTTATATGTAAACTCACAAAAGCCTGTTGCTCGTAATGAGTATTCTTGTTTAATGTGAACCGCGCTGATGGAAAAGAGTGCGGTATAGAAGAACCATAAATAAATAAATAAATAAATAAATAAACCATTATAAAATGTAGAATTACTGAACATGTAGATAGTCACAGTTTAATGGCAGAAAGCCAAGATGGATTTAGCCAAAGAAAGTCTTGTCTCATCAATCTCACATTTTTTTGAAGTTATGAATAAACAAGTAGATACAGTAAAGATGAGCCTTGACAAAGTCCCTCATGAAAGACTCTTGGGGAAATTAAAAAGCCATGGAATAGGAGGCAGTGTACTATTGTGGATTAGGAACTGGTTGGAAGATAGAAAATGGAGAGTAGGGCTAAATGGCCAATTTTCTAGACAGAGAAAGGTGAATAGTGGGAGTACCCCAGGGATCTAAGCTGGACTGACTGCTTTTTAACATATTCATAAATGACCTGGAAATGGGAATAACGAATGAGGTGATCATATTTGCAGATGACACCAAATTATTCAAAATTGCTAAAACACAAGAGGATTGTAAAAAATTGCACAAAGATCTTGATAAATTGGGAGACTGGGCATCCAAATGGCAGATGACATTTAATGTGGAGAAGTGCAAAGTTATGTACTTAGGGAAGAACAACCCAAACTACAGTTACACAATGCAAGGTTGCACATTAGGAACCACCACTCAGGAAAAGGATTTAGGCATCATCATTGATAATACGCTGAAACCCTCTGCCCAATATGCAGCATCGGCCAAGAAAGCAAATAGAATACTAGAACTCATAAAGAAAGGAATGGAGAATAAAATGAAGGATATTTTAATACCTGTGAACCACACCTTGAATATTCTGTGTAATTCTGGTCACCATATCTTAAAAAGGATATAGCAGAATTAGAAAAGGTACAGAGAAGAGTGACAAAAATGGTAAATTGGATGGAAGGATATCCCTAAGAGGAAAGGCTTAAAAGGTTAAGGCTCTTCAACTTGGAAAGAGACCTCTGAGGGGAGATATGATAGAAGTCTATAAAATAATAAATGGAGTGGAACAGGTAAATGTAGATCAGTTGTTTACCTCTTCAAAAAGTAGAAATACTAGGGGACATGCAATGAAACTACAATAAGATTAATTGGAGAAAATATTTGTTCACTCAATTAGTAATCAAACTCTAGAATTTGTTACCAGAGGATGTAGCAAAAGCTTAGTAAAGCTGGATTTAAAAGAGGTTTAGACAAGTTTCTGGAAGAAAAGTCTATAAACCATTATGAAAGAGGACCGGGGAAATCCACTGCTTACCCATTGGACAAGCAGCATGGAATCTGTCTATCTTTTGGGAATCTGACAGGTAATTGTGACCTGGATTGGCCACTGTTGGAAATAGGATACTGGGCTTGATGGACCCTTGGTCTGACCCAGTATGGAATTTCTTATGTTCCTTGTAGTTGCCCAAGAAATGTCTAAGGGAGCGACCGAGCTACACTCCATCCAGGAGGAAACCTGTGTCTGGGCGAACTGCACACACAAACCATCCGGGACTGGCCAGTTCTGCAACAGACAGCCTTATTCTATTGTCTCCTTTATCCAGTGGCCCATGTCTCCCTTACCTGGGCTTGCAAAAGGATGAAAAGCCTGTCCAATGTTTGGAAGGAGTTAGTGACCTTATTGTTCCAAAGAAGCACCATTCTGACATCCACTAGGTGGAGGCCCTATCCTTTTTCTGGCACTGTTCCTTCAGAAAGGAAGGCAAACAGATCACCTGACTGACATGAAAATATGACACTACTTTTGGCAAGAAGGAAAGAATAGGCTGAATATACCTGGCTGCGTCCGAGAATGACAGATAGGGATTTTGGCACAACAGCGCCTGCAACTCTGAGATATGTCTGAGTGGAGAAGGTGGTCTTGAGGAACAAATCTCAAAAACCAAAGCCTGGAGAACTAAGCTGCGATCCCATAAAGGAATAATTGAGTGCAGGAGATTATGCAAATTTCTTACTTCTCAAAAGAAACGGGTCATATCTGAGTGGGAGGCCACCGAGCACTTCGACACCTGCCCTCTAAAGCATAACAAGGCTGGCACCTGAACCCTCAAGGAACCAAGGGAGAGGCCCTTGTCAAATCAGTCCTGAAAGAAGGCAAGGAACGCCAGCAAGTCTGCTGTGCTATAGCTGACTTGACACTCATGAAACTGTGCTCAAAAAGGCACCAAACGTGTAAGTAGGTGAGAGAGGTAGAGCATAGAAACCATGGCAGGAGAATAGCCCTTATGCGCTCAGCATTGCCTCTCAAGAGCCAGGTCATAAGCAAGAAGAGAGCCATGTCATCTAGTAGGACTGACCCCTGCCTTAAGAGCCCCTGAACCTGATGGGAGGTGTAGGGGAGGTTTTTGCAGGAGGTGCATCAGATCAGTATACCATGGTCTCAATGGCCAATCCGTTGATATCAGAATCACTGGACTCTGATGGCTTTCGAAGTGTCAAAGCACTCACCCCATGAGAGGCCACAGAAGAAGTACATTTAGAAGAATCTGCCTTGGCCAAGGTCAACCAGAGTGTCCATGCCCTCGGAGCCTGCATCCTTGCACAACTGAAGAACCTTCACACTTTAGAATTGGCCTGGGTCACCATCAGATCTACCATGGGTGACTTCATCTGTCCAGAATTCTCTGGATGACATCCAGATCAGTTCCCACTCTCCAGAATCTAGGGTGACTGAGGGAGTTTGTGTCCACATTGCCCACTCTTGCAATATGCTGTGCTGAGAGGGCTAGGAGATTATCTCCACCCTGGAAAACAATAGGGCCATTTCCAGGACCACCCCAGAACTCTTCATGCCTTCTTGTCTGTTGACATATGCCACAACTGTGGCATTGTCTAAGAAGATCCAGACTGCTTTTCCCTGGACCAAGGTCCAGAGACTCAAGAGGGCCAAACTAACTGCCCTCACCTCAACCCGGTTGATAGGTCACACCGCTTATTGGCTGATCCAGCAGTCCTGAGCTGTCTGCCCCTTGCACTAGGCTCTGCAGCCAAATAGGCTTGTGTCTGTCAATAGAAGAAGCCATTAGAGATCATCCAGGGGCAGGCCCTTCAATAGATGAGCAGCAATGCCGGCTTGCCTCCACCAACTGGGCAAGAGGAAGCCTGGTCCTGAAGTCCTGAGAGCAAGGAGACCAGTGAGTTTGCACCCAAGGAACCATCTTGGGGGATCGCTGCTTCTGAAAGGATGTCAGCTGAGGCAACAACCTTTCTGCTCTCTTCTCAGGCAGACCCTGCTGGTGCTAGTGTTAAACTATGCCCCACGGCATTCTAGGGATTGGGTAGTCTCTAGATGGCTCTTGCTGGAGTTCATCATCCAGCCCAAACTCTCCAGCAATACGCTTCTGACTGTGACCTAGCCTGAATAAGCAAGTCATCTAGATAGGATGAATGCAAATCCCTTCATGCACAGGGCAGTGGCCATCACCACCATTATTTTGATGAACGTTCTTGGAGTGGTGGAAAGACCAAAGGGGAGGGTGGGTAAACTGAAAATAGGTGACAAGAATGGTGAAGGGCTGAAAGCACTACTGATGCTCCCAGATGGAAATGTAGAAATAAGCTTCAGCTAGAAATTCCCTGCGCTAAACTGCCCAGATGACTGACCTTCCATTCAGAAGTGAAAAGCTCTTAGGTGAGCATTCACACTCTTAAGATTGAAGATCCAGCCAGAAGGATTCGTCTTTCTTTGGCACCATGAAATAGATGGAATGCTGGCCCTTGCACGTTTTGGCAGGTGGCACCAGCACAACATCCTGGAAACTGAACAGTCTTTTTAGCATGACTTGAACTGCGGTCTTTGTCGCTCCAAAAGGAGAGGTAACAAAGGCATCCAGGATAGGATCCCTGCATTACAGCATGCAGCCACATTGAATAATGTCTAGCACCCAGCATTCTGCATTCCTACCAGG
Source organism: Ichthyophis bannanicus (assembly GCA_033557465.1). Lineage (NCBI taxonomy): Eukaryota > Metazoa > Chordata > Amphibia > Gymnophiona > Ichthyophiidae > Ichthyophis > Ichthyophis bannanicus. The sequence goes on along the minus strand of CM066031.1, from coordinate 908,272,907 downwards.
CCCATTCCTGGTAGGAAAAACAGTCTGCTGCCTACAGGAGACACCTTAGAATGGTGAGATTTGGTGGAGGAGTGAGCCTCCTGGGGTCCATGAATTCTGGGAAAGGACTGGTGCTGAGATCAGGAGCTGGAGGAAGTAAGTAGTACTTTGGGAATTCTAGAAACTTTACTACTACTACTACTACTAGTACTGATCCACAGAGGAGGATACAGAGGAAGAGAATGGGCCAAACCACTTCCAAGAGCCTTTTGACCTATCCTCTGGAAGACTATGAGGATTGGATTCTCCCAACTCCTTGACCAGTTTCTCAAAGTCCTCCCCAAACACTACCTTCTCCTTAAAGGGAGCTTAGACAGCCGAGACTTGGAGGTCATATCTAATGCCCAATGGCAAGCCAAAGCCAGCAACATGTCACTATAGAAAATGCAATTTCTTTGGCTGCAGGGTGGATCAGATCATACATGATGTCTACCAAAAAGGCTGCTGCTGACTCCAGAAGAACCGAGGTGTCATCCTGAGGGAGCAATTAAATCCAAGTCATAAGCCCTCCACATTCACTACTCCACAAGCTGTAAGCCCTTCACAAATCAATGCCTGGAGAATTAGGGAGGAGACTGAAAACTGACTCTTCAGTAGAGTCTCCACCTTGCAATCCAATTGGTCTTTGAGAACAGCGTTAGCCTGCACCAGGATGGTGGTATGCTTTGTGACAGCTGTCACATGCATGTCTACCTGGGGCAAACACAACCAGGCATTGAAATCTTCCTGAGGAAGAGTGTAAAGGTTGCTTGTGACCCTGATCCCTCTCAATGGGGAGTCAGAAAGGTCCCATTCCATGCATACCATGTGCACGAGAACTTCCGGGAAAGCAAACATCCTGGAGGATTTCTGAACCCCACTGCCAGCAGCAGTGTACTTTCAGGGGTGTACTTGATGCAACAGCCGCAGGGCAGAGGGTACCTACTCGATCAGCACTGCCAGCTGCTCCCTCTGAAACAAATGCATGATAAGGGTCATCTGGTGTCAAAGGTTCACCTTAAAATAAATATGGTCACCTTATAGAGCCTATATAGCTATATAGCCTAAAATTAATTTTTCAGCTCAATCTTTTACCTTGAGTTCAATTAATTTATTCTCCTGCATAAAAATGGAAAATCCTTCCTAATGCAGGAGAATAAAGGTTCACCTTCATCACAGGTAGCGTTCCCATTTGATCTTGAGTACAGGAGAGGCAGTCCGAGTCCCTGGAATCAAACCTCAGTTGGGGCTGCTTTTGTTTGCCCTGGGAAGCAGGACCCTTCTCCAACTGAGAGGAAAGAGAATGAGAGGGTCCAAAGGCCTCTGGATCCGAGTTGCTGGAGAAAGAAGAAGAATTCTCGAGAAGACAACCTAGAGGCTGAAAATTCTCTGCCAGCTTGTGTACTCCCCCACCAGCTTGAAATGGAGCAGCCACTACAGGACCTCATTGAGAAGCTTCAAGGAGAGGCAGGCCGAGGATAATAGAGTGATAGGAAGAATCCAAAATTGGGGCACTCTTTTGTTCTCCAATTGCCCTCATGATCGCCTGCTGAACTACAGATGAAGGAAGATCCCTGTCCAATAACTGTAAAGGAGTTACCTCTGAGGGGTTAGAAGATGCCTCCATGCAGGAAGCAAAGCAAGAGTCAAATGAAATAATTCAATGTTTGCCATAAAAAAGGCAGCATCTCTTCTTAGATGACATGCACCTGCCTCAAGACAAGTGGCCTCCATGGTCCAGTGCTAGAAAGGGTGGAACTCAGAGTGCATGCACCAGAAGCATAGACACACCATGCGCTGAGGAAGCAAGTGCCTAAATAGTGCATGCTAAAGCCACATGGTGGGAACGCATATAGATGAACTCACATGTACCAATGCATATAATGCTGTATGTGGGTTATTGCATAGCAAAGTGCTGGTAACGCACACAAAGAGCACTAGCATGAGGTGGAAACCGGTGGGAGAAAACAACATATCTAACCAACAGCTCCTCCAAAATGGTAACAAACCCGACAGTCAAACTGCCCGGCAGATGAGGCTGGGGCATCCCCAAAGAAAATTTTAGTCAAGCAGAAGTAACTTAAATCTGGTATCCACTCCCAAGGAGCCCCAAGCAGCAAGTCTAGGGAGGAGAAGGGGAAGGGGGCACCAAGTTTGTGCTAGATGCAGGGTCCTAATCTAACAATTCTGGCTGTTCAACTGGCCCATAAACAGGGAAGGATAGGGAACTGAACTAATACCACTCTTATCTCTGGGCTATTCCCAAGAGAGCACTGGTTTTTAAGGGTGACCCTCCAAGGTCTCTCCCACGTCTAGTTCGAGTGAGGAAGTCACCCCAGAGATTGTTACTCATGAGCTAAATCAATTTTTCAAAGATTTTCACCAGCTGCAACAGACTGCATCCATCATCTGCTGGAGACAGAGAAATATTGGAGTGTGCCCCTAGCTGCATCAGTGATAATAGCAAGATGAGATCATAAGAAACCTCTGGATTTTTCTTCTCTGTCTTCACCTCTGCTGGTAGGGGAACACAATCCACTTATTTGGACTGGTCTAGCAGGACAATACGGAAATGTCAGGAGAGATATTCCTTGGCAGAGGCTGTCACCGATGAACTATGACCCTGGATAATCAATACTAAGGTCATATCCAGCCACCGTCATTGAATAACTGGATCAGCCAGATAGCACCACAGCTAAAGGGGCAGTGGTGATATTCAGCTGCTGCCCGGTTAGCTAAAGCATTGAAATTTAGGTGAACCTTTCAGGTGTCTAACTTTCACTGTTTTGGGATGACTGGCTACCGGCTGAATATGGGAGCTAGCCAATTATCCCCAGTTGCTTCCTCACTTCTGCCCCCTTCTGCCCAGATGCTAGTGGTAGCACTCAGGGGTATTTAGCAGCACTAACCACATTAGCGCTGCTGAATATCCCACTCAGTTTGTACTTCTGAAAATCCCCCCCATCAGTTTTTAGAATTTATATCTGCCATCTTTCTTTATTTAAAAGTATTTCATATGCTACACTTAGTATATTTTGTTCAGTATGGAAGGAAAATGACACGGGGGGGGGATATTTAAAGTGTAAATGCCACTAAGAGGGAGATTCAGCAGAACTAACATCGTTAGTGCTGTTGGATATCTACGGGTGCTGCTGATATATGTCCCAATGCCGCGCAATAAGCATCGGGGTGTTCTAGGGAGGAGCAGAGGCAGCAACTGTCGCTAACTGGGCAGTGGAAATATTGAGTCGCTACTCAGCTAGCGACCCACAGGTAAAGTAAGGCATGGCAAAGACTGGCCTAACTTTACCCACGAAGACTAACTGGGCAGTGGCAATACTGAGATGCTGCCTGGTTAGTTTCTGGGGTCTGCAGCGACCCAAATATTCAATACTGATGGCTGGATATGGCCCTGGCATTGAATATTTGGGGTTAGTTTTCAGCAGTGATGGCTAGTCACATTAGCAGTGCTAGCCACTGCTTCTGTTTCACTGGTGTTCGACTGCATGCTACATCTGCTAACTAGGTAAGTCCTGCTGATCAGGACATTCAGTAGTAGCACTATATGGATAGTGCTACTGAATATCATTATAGGCAGCCTCAGAACTAGCCAGGTAGCACTAGCCAGGTGGTCCATGGGCAGAGCCAGAGATTATCTGCATAGTGGCAATATTCAATGTTGCTATCCAGATAACTATCTAAATAACCGAGGTCAGCAAAAAAGCTGTGCTAATGCTATGCAGATAGGAAATTCATATAATGGTGTAGCAGTGACACTGGCCGCACTATCTGGATATTGGTGCTGAATATCTGAAATATAGTTTTTAGCTAGGTAACCATCATGGCTCAATATTAACCTGAACATGATATAGAGGAAAATCTCATGAGGCACATTCAAGTTGTTCTAAGAGGTGTTTGCAATGCCTTGCAAAAATGTGAGAACCTGTTCATGCAAACGAATGAACCTCATATGCAAAGGAGGGATTTGTGAGTTCACATTAAATAGGACCTGGTGTTAACTTACTAACATGAGCATACTAAGGGGCCAATTAAAAAAAAGCATTTAACAAACAATGCAGAAAATGTTGCCTGCTAATGCAAAAAGTCATGCTATTTCTGTGCACAAAAACACAGAAATCTGTTGCTAATTAACATGAACTTGTTATTTACTAATGGCAAACTAAATAGTATGAGCAGGTTAAACTGAGCATGCTTTTCTTCCAATCTCTTCCTGTTGCTTTCCAAAGGGTATACAACTACAGAAAACTTGGCACAGGGGGCTTGATTGTCAATGCAGAGCAGGAAATCAAACACAGTGGAGAGTGCAAATAGGGATTCTCTGTGCTTACCCCAAGTGTTGAAGAATGCAGGGGATAATCACAGAAGATTCTTAGTTGCAATAAAGTGATGAGATAGCAGAAGAATTAGCAACTGGTTCTGTCTGGAAGACTGCAGTTTCCTTCTCCTCTGCTAGCATTTAAATGTCTTGAGGGGGGGGGGAGGGGCTCAGTCCCACTCTCTGGCTAGTCACAGAGGCTGGGCTTCAGCAGGACAGGGGAGACATGGAGCAGAGGGAAAGAGTCACAGAAACTATTTGGTTTGATTTGGTTGAAGTGTAAACCGCTTTGATTTCAGGATAAAGTGGTATATAAAGTCTTTTAAATAAATAAAAAATGTGTGTGAAGGGGGGGGGGGGTGGTGCTTGAATGAGGAAACACACTGACAAACACTTAAGCACTTCAAGAATAAATCCACCTTTCTTTATACAAGACAAACCTATTACCTAATGATGCCTAGAGGACAAAGGTCTTCGCTGTCTGGCATTGTGAGAGTAGCCTTAAGGCAGAAGAGCAGTCTGACCCTGAAATGTTTTTGGAACTTCCAAATTATTTTGTTTTGAGTGCAGAGCCCATGTCTATGAGCTTTGAGGCAATAACAGTCTGTAGTGATGTTCTCTGCATTCATTATACCACAAGATGGTCAGAAAAGGGTGTATTTTAGTCATTTATGTGCGTAAATGACTAAAATACCCCTTTTAGGTGCCTACTTTCATACACAGAAATAGGCACCCTTTATAAAATTACCCCTCCTCAGAGCAGACTATTCCAATTGTGCTTTGTTTGGTCTGATTTCTTATTTCTTTTGTAGTGGTTAATGATTCCCTTAGTTTTCTGTGAAAAACAGTCAGAAAAAAGCAAGAAAAGAACCTCTCCTTCATCTGTTGCCTCTTTCTTCCAGGGAATATGTTTCTTAACTTGTATGAGAGCAGGAGTAACAGATTGCCCAGGGGAAGGAGGGAGAAAATAATTAAGGCAAGTAATTTCTCGCTTGCACTTTTTACATATCTGCATTTTTAAAATTATTTTATAAGTAACCATTTAAATTTAGACACTGTGCACTTTTGAAATACTTTACAGTGCAAAAGAGGCACATCTTTAATCTAATTTAAGGTGAACCTGAATTTACACATTTCTGCATGCAAAATATTCAGAACTCTTGTGGAAAATTATATTACTGGAGCAGAAAGAAGAAAGTTTGACATATACTTACATATCCTGGATTCCATACACTGTAGAATAGTTCCTGGTTAACTTTAACCACAAAGTAAAAGAGGAAGATTGCTAACATTATAAGTGGACTGATGACTCTCCATGTGGCCTGCCAGAAAATGTTTGGTTTGTGACCAATCATGAACTCAATATCATTGTTGAATCTAGGAAAAAGTATAAATAATTAGAAAATACCCCTCTGGAGAATAAACCTATTGGGAGGCATTCTGCGGGATACTCCGTGGCACTAACATGGATACCACTGCAGAATAGCCACAGTTGCAGTCAGTTCACGACCCAATCCTAAATAGTTAGCAATGGGGCATGTCGGGGGCATTGCAGGGAGGTGCCTGTCGCTAACCGGGCAGTGGTGATATTCAGCTGCTGCCCGGTTAGTGACACACACCTAAAGTAAGTTGCAGAAAATTCTGGCCTAACTTTAGCCATGTGCCGCTAACCAAGGAGCGGCTGAATATTGCTGCTGCTCGCTTAGTTTATGGGTTCTGCGGCTAACCTGGATATTCAGTGCCGATGGCCAGATAAGGCCCCAGCATTGAATATCTGGGTTCAATATTCAGCTACTTTCGCTGCTCTAGCTGCCGGCACGGAATATCAGGCCCATTATTTTCATTTCCAAAATAACTATAAAAGGCAATGGAAGCTAGTTATAAACCCAATTTAAAAAAAATAATCCCTTCCTCTTTGAAATGATGGGGAATACATAAATTATAAAAATCACGTATGATTTGCTTTCCTTCCCATTTCTTCACTTTTTCTAGTTCTTAGTGAACATTAGGGATAAGCATTTAGACCAATACAAATGGAAAACTAATCTGAAAGAGGCAATTTTCAGTTTGGAATAGCATTTCTGAGCCAAATGGACGAGGTTATTTGAAAAAAATGAAATTTTTTCAATTCATTCATCCCCTTTAAGGTCAATGGGGGAAGCAAAGCAATGCAGTTTGTTTACTTTCAAAGCCAAACTGAGTGGAGCCGATTGGTGTGCAATAAGGATAAACTAGGATCAGTCATGTTTCAACAGAATTAGAGCAGTCTATCTCATCTAGCAGCTACATATCACGGTTAGCAATTTGATATTTTTAACTAGTGAAAGTGAAAGAAAGGGCAGTTTGAGCAGCATTCATTTCCCAGCTAGGTCTTAGAGAGAATAGACAGATTTCAAAAGCTTAACAGACAAAAGCTTTCCTAACCTTATCCAGTTAGCCATTGGGGCTGAATATCATCACTATCTGGATAGCACTGACAGCCAGCACTGAATCCGGATATTCAGTGCTGGCCACTATCTAGATACAGATACCAGTGCTGAATGTCCAGATTTCATTTAACCTTGGCAGCCAGCATTTAAAAAAACACTGACTGCCACAGTTTCTAAGAGGAAAAATAGTTGAAAAGGGTAGGGTTGGGTGAGAAAGTGAAAGTGCTGCCAGTGCCACTTGCTCCCATCTCTACTGCTACTATGGTGGATGAGCAGAAAAAGAATCAATGAAGGGCAACAGAAGCCTCCACAATGCTCCCTATATAGATCTCAACACGTTCTCAAAAAATCTTTAACCAACCTATTTGTAACCAGATAAGAAGAAATAAATAATAAATGAAAGTTACCTGAGAGTCCAGGTAAAGTCCGGGCTGGGGGTGTTTTTTTTTTCTCTGGATACTCGGGGGGGGGGGGGGGAAGGGGGAGGAAAATAAGAAAAGAAACTTTTAAAAAATAAATAAAAGAAAGAAAGAAATTTTCCCCTGAAGGCAGGGGCCAGGAAGCTGTCATTTTACAAGAATAAAAAAAATTGAAGAGGGAAGGCTTGGGCAGGCTGCCAATCAAGTCTCCGGCCAGCCATGAATGCCGCAGCTGACTCCGGAGCCTGATCTGCCGCCTGGAGCGAGGCCAGAGAGCAATTAATCCTGTGATCAGGGAGCCACATGGCCGTTCCTGATCACAGGAGGGAGGGGCCTGAGGCATCGGGGGGGGGGGGGGGTGTATGCGGATATATGGTTCTTCCTCTGTAAAAAAAAGGGGGGGGGGGGAGGCCTGAAAAACACTCAGGAGCCCTTAAACAAGGCCCGGAGTGATAGGGAGAGTAGGAGTTTCCCTCATTTGGGGGGGGGGGGGGGGGGGGGGGGGGGCGGGGCGGATGGCCGTCAAAACACTCCAGAAGCAGCAGACCAGCAGCATCCATCCCCACATCCGGAGCAGGCTCCCATGGAACAGATGAGATGGTGATCCATATCATTGCCCCTAGGGCAGGAGGCAGGCAGCATCCTAAGTAGTGATATGGCTAACTGGGGAAATGATAGCCTTGAATGACCAGTCCCTCTAGGTGATGGACAACTTGGGATTTACTGTAAGTGGCCACTGCAGGTGTTAACCTCAAGTTATACAATTCCCTCCAGGACAATATTAAGCATGTGGGTTATCCCTGCTTTGTACAGTATGTTCGGTGCTGTACCTAGATGCAGGCACAACTGGCCAAAACAGAGGGGAGATGCATTAGTTACACCAGTTATAGCTGGCCAGAATGAAGCACACTCCTTCTTCTCTCTAATGGCATATTGGTGGTAGCTAGAAGAAGCGGAGTCAGGAAGCAGCTCTATCAGGGGTGTAGCAGAAGTATACAGGTGGATCTCACTTCACACCTGAGTGATGGACCACAGCAATACTTCCCTTAGCAGTGGTAAGGGCAACAATGGAGAGTTGGTTGCTAAGCCAGGAACAGATGAGCATTCATGGGATGTTTGTAACATTCTAGCCCTAGATGGCGGCAGGAACATGACCAGGGCAGTTACCGATGGTGGTTATTAAGGGATCTGATGTATTGCATTCTTGCTACATGTGGCAGCATGAGAGATTTAGGGGCTGGGGACCCAGGAAAATGGTAGCTTTGTCCATGATACCTGAGAAATAGGCAGAAAAATAGGACATTTTAACAGGAGCGTTAAGAGTTAGCAGCAACTCCGTCAGAAGCAGGCAGCAATTGGGGCATCTATACACCACTGTATTCAGGATATAGATACCAGCTGGAATTTCACATATTTGATGATGCAGAAGGTTAGTAGAACAACAGATGCATAACAAAAGAACAGATTTGCCATACTGGACCAGACCAAGGTCCATCAAGCGAGTACCTGTTTTCAATAGTGGCCAACCAAGGTCACAAGTACTTGGCAGGAAACCAAAGGGAAGACAGATTCCATGCTGATTATCCCAAAAATAAGTAGTGGATTTCCCACAGTCCACTTTAATAATGGTTTATGGACTTTTCCTCCAGGAACTTGTACAAACCTTTTTTAAACCAAGCTATAATATCAACTTTTACTACATCCCCAGCAACAAATTCCAGATCTTAATTGCTCATTGAATGAAAAAATATATTCTCTGATTAGTCGTAAATATACTATTTAGTAGCTTCATTGCATGCCTCCTGGTCTTCGTACTTTTTGAGGAATAAACAATTGATTCATGTTTACTCATTCCACTCCACTCATTACTTTATAGATCTTTATCATATCTTCCCTCAGCCATCTCATCTCCAAGCTGAAGAGCCCTAACCTTTCCTCAAAGGTGTATCCTTCCATCCCCTTTATTATTTTGGTCACCCTTTTCTGTAATTTTTCTAATTCTGTCACATCTTTTTATAGATACAGCGACCAGCACTGCACAAAAGGTGTGGTAGTACCATGGAGCAATGCAGAGGCATTGCAATATCCTTTCTTTTATTCTTCATTCTTTTCGTTATAATTCCTAGCATTCCATTAGCTTTCCTGGATGCTGCGGTACACTGAACAGAGAATTTCAACATATTATCCATGATGATGCCTAGATCCTTTCCCTGGGTGGTGATTCCTTGCATTATTTAGCTGTAGTCTGGGTTGTTCTTCTCAGTGCATAAATTTGCACTTGTCTACATTAAATTTCACATGCCAATTTGTCTCCCAATTTTACAAGGTCCTCTTGCAGTGTTTCACAATTTTATTTATTTTATTTAGTATACATTTGTATACCGCTACTTCCAGCGATCAGCAGCGGTTTCCAAACTTTGAATAATTTCCAAACTTTGAATAATTTTGTGTCATCTGTAAGTTTGATCACCTCATTCATTTTTCATATTTCCAGGTCATTTATAAATATGTTAAAATACAGCAGACTCAGCACAGATCCTTGGGATACTCCACTATTCACCTTTCTCCATTGACAGAATTGACAATTTAGCCCTATTTTCTGTTTTCTTTTAACTATTTCCCAACCTGCAATAAAACATTGCCTCCTATCCCATGACTTTGTAATTTCATCAAGAGTCTCTCATGAGAGACCAAAATCCAGATACTATATAAACCTACTCACCATTATCTACCTATAAGAACATAAGATATGCCACACTGGGTCAGATCAAAGGTCCATCAAGCCCAATATCCTGTTTCCAACAGCAGCCAATAAAGGTCGCAAGTACCTGTCAGGTTCTGAAAAAGGTACACAGATTCCACGTTGCGTATCCCAGAGTAAGCAGTGGATTTCACTGGTCATCTTTAATAATGGTTTGTTGGACTTCTCCATCAGGAACTTGCCCAAAAGAACAGCAAGCCCAACACAGACCCCTGGGGTACTCCACTATTCACCTTTCTTCATTGAGAAAATTGGCTATTTAGCCCTACTTTCTGTTTTCCATCTTTTAACCAGTTCCTGATCTGCAATAGTACACTACCTCCTATCCCGTGACTTTTTAATTTCTCCGAGAGTCTCTCATAAGGGACTTTGTCAAAGGCTCTCTGAAAATCCAGATACATTAGATCACCAGCTCATCTTTATCTACCTGTTTATTCACATCTTCAAAATATATGAGAGATTGGTGAGACAAAACTTTCCTTTGCTAAAGCCATGAAAGCATGACTAGCTGCATGTTCAGTTATTTTGTTTTTTATAATGGCTTCTGGGGCCGTACCAAGCCAGAATCGCGCCCTGTGCGACTTGCACTTCAGGCACACCCCCCTCCCATACCTCCATCCAGCCACTTCCTGCTCCTGCCTTGCTGCTGCCACTCTCTTTTTTCTCCATGGCAGCGCCAGCAGCAGGGCAAGAGCAGGCAGCAGCTGGACTGAGGTCTGGGTGAGGGGGCGGGGGTCACGCCAGATGTGCAAATCGCCGGCAGCAGCACTGCAGACCTAACTTTAAGCAGATCTGATCCCTCCCTGCTCTGAAGTCATGTCAGAGAAGGGCGGGACCAGACCTGCAGAAAGACCCATGTGGTTTGAGGTTTTAAAAATTTAGTTGGGTCTGTTCTGCTGCTGCCGCTGTCACTGCTGCCGCTGAGAGAACAAGACGTGGAAGTGGCAGGGCAACAGCAGGCAGCCGAAATGCGCCCCTTAAGTCTTTGCGTCCTATGCAACTACACCGCTCGCACAAGGGTAGGTACATTACTGATGGTTTCTACCATTTTCCCGGTATTGATGGTTTCTACCATTTTTCCCAATACTGGTCTGTGGTTTTCGGGATCACCCCTGCAACCCGTTTTAAAAATTGGCATTACTTTGGCCATTCTCCAGTATTCAGGTTTTACTGATTTTAATGATAGTTCAAAAATTACTAATAGTAGGTCTTCAGTCTCATATTTCAGTTCTTTCAGCACCCTGGAATGCATACCATCTGATCCAGGTTATGTGCAACTCTTTAGTTTATCAAATAGTTATAATGCATCTTCCCAGTTTATCGTGATTTGTTTCAATTTTTCTGATATATCATCTTTAAATACCATTTCAGGCATGGGTAACTTCCCTACATCTTCAGTAGACCAAAGCAAAGAATTTGCTCTCCACTATGGTCTTGTCTTCCCTTAATACCCCTTTTACCCTTCTATCATCTTAATAGTCCAAATGACTCACAGATGTTTTGCTGTGAATGTATTGAAAAAGCTTTTGAGTTTTTGTTCCATGGCAAGGTTCTTTTTCAGTTCTCTCTTTGCCTGCCTTATCAATGCCTTGCATCTAACTTGCCAGTGCTACTTCCTGTTTTTGTCATTTGGTTCCTTTTTCCATTTCCTAAAAGATGCTTTTTTGACTACAACAGCATCTCTGACCTCACCTTTAGACCATGCTGACAGTTATTTGCCAGGTACTTGTGACCTGGATTGGCCATTGTTGGAAACAGGATACTGGGCTTGATGGGCTTTGGTCTGACCCAGTATGGCATATCTTATGTTCCTATGTTACTTCCACCTTTCTTAAAGTATGGAATACATCTGCTCTGTTTATTTACTCCTTCAAAGGAATGTAGCAGATTGGTGAGGCAAGACCTTCCTGGGCTAAATCCATGTTGGCTTTGCCCTATTAAACATGATTATCTATGTGATCAGTAATTTTGTATTCCATAATGATTTCTATAATTTTTCCCAGTACTGGCATCGAGCTCCCTTGTCTGTAGTTTCCTGGATTGCCCCTAGAACCTTTTTAAAAAATTGATGTTATATTGGCCAATCTACAAACTTCACTTATTATAGGCTGTTTTAATTCTAGTTTAGAAAGTACTAATAGTAGGTCTGCAATTTCATTTTTGAGTTCTTTCAGCAACCTGGGATGTATATCATCTGGTCTAGGTGATTTGCTATTCCTTAGTTTATCAAATCAGTGTATTACATCTTCCAATTTCTCATTACTCCATTGTCCACTTCTCCCTCTTGCCTCTTATTTCTCTTCCACATCCTTCTCTCAGCTCTTCCTCTCATCTCATCTCATCTCTTTCCTTTCCCCCTTTTCCCCCTCCCTCTCTTCTTGTCTTTTCCCATCTCTCTTCCCTTCACTTTCTCTCTCCTTTCTCTCTTCCTCTCCAGTGTTCCCACTAAGCAGCTTGAAGTGGGAGTCCTCTGCCGGCATTCCTGCTAGTGACGGGTGGTGCAACATGATCGTGCTTAGGATAGCACGACAAAGGCAGATCCCATACCTATCTCTCGGGACCTGCCTGTGCCATGCAATCCTAAGCATGGTCACATTGCACCAGCCCCTACTAGCAGGAATGCCAGTGGAGAAATCACTTGCACCTTCAAGCTGCTTAGTGGGAACACTGTCCTTTCAATCTCTTTCCTTCCCCCTCCATATATTCTCCCCTCTTACTCTGATGCTGATGCCTACCAAGTAAGTTTCATAAAATACAGATGAAAATCTCCATTCTAGAACCACATATTGCTTAACCCATAGACTTTATGGAACTAAATGGACTGAATGGGTTTCAGAGATCTTAAAATGAATAAATCAAATGAAAATTTCAACTCATCCAAATCGGAACCAAACTGAAAATTGTTTCTGTGCACATACTTACCAAACATTCTTGCTCTCTCTAGTCTCTTCAGATACTGTAGTTTTGCCTTTTATTTTGCCAGGTTTTACTTTCAATCTTACTGTTAGCTATGATGCTATAAAGGTAATTTTTTAACAAGTTGCCTAGATATCAAGAAATAATAGGTGTATATTTTGGAGCTATTTCCTAAAGACAACATAGGCACCTATGTGCTCTTATCAAGTAACCTCACAAAACCTCCAGAAATCATTGGCAAAATGCGCCCACATACATTTATACCTGCTCAGGAGTTAGTGTAAATTTATACGTATGTTGAGCCCAATATTCAGCGGCACTAATCAGCCGGTGCCGCTGAATATCCACACAGATCACCTTGGCAGAATGTGGATAGTTCTGGGATGGTCTGTGGGTGGGGCTGCGGCCACTCCAGCACGCTCCTGGTCTGTGCCAATTTTCAATCCACTAACTGGCAGGTAACTGCATAACATTAGGACAGGTCAATAGTTGTCCTAACTTTATGCACTTTTGATATCTGGTTTGCAGCTGAATCTCCTCGCTGATTGGACAGCAAGTGAGGTCTGCGGTGAAACCAGATATTCAGTGCTGGTGGATATCTACCATCTGACACTGAATATCTAGTTTCATTTTTGCCTGTGGCAGCCAGGTGCTTTACAAGGGCTGACTGCTGTGGGCTGAATATCAGACCCATATTTTATAAACTATGGGCTTAATATTCAGTAGTGGCGGCTAGCTGATTGAACGCAGCTAACTGCTGCTGCTGAACACTAAACCAGGATATTCAATGCTAGGGCCATATTTGGCATTGAATATGTGGGTCCGCTGTCAAAGAAGGAAGCTAACTGGGCAGTGGCGATATTCAGCTTCAGCAGCAAAAGTTAGGACAGCCTTTGCTGTGCCTGACTTTTGCTATAGAGGAATAACCGGGCAGTGGCTGAATTGCCACTAGCTCGTTATCCCTGGGTACTCCCTTCAAAGGAGAAGATATTCAATGTGATTAACGCAGTTAGCAGACTTGCTAACTGTATTAATTGCAGTCACCAGGATATTCAGCAGCACTAATGCAGTTACTGCTACTGAATATCCCCGGGTCCTGCCGCTGCACTACCCGATATTAGCCGGCTAGCATGGTGGAGCAGAGGTCGCACAGCAGGTTAACCAGGCAGTGGTGATATTCAGCAGCTGCCCAAATACCCTAACGAGCTATAGTTAGGACAACTGAATGGCCGGTTTTGTAATCTAGCCAGTGGCTGAATATTGCCATTGACAGAACTGCAAGATCCCAATCTGGGAAACCTGGATATGCAATACTAGGGCCCGGATATGGTGTCAGTATTGAATATCCAGGACAAAGGTAAAGCAGTGACGGCCAGTTGCTTTAACTGTGCTGTCTTCTGCCACTGATAATCCTCCCAATGTGTTTAGGATGACTATCTGCCCATTTTGGTTACCAAAGTTTTCTTACTTTCATGTAAAAGCAACGTTGATCTCCCAGTATGTGCTACCAATCTGATTTTGAATAAAACAGCAATGTTTAGAATGATAAATATACATTCCACCATATTTTATCTTATGCAGACTGCCAACAAAAATACCAAGAATGGTTGAACGTGACAGGCAATTTTGTAACAGAGCACTTTGTACCTTTATAAAATAGGCTTTAGAACAATCTCTAATGGTGCGTAAATTCACTCAAACAAATTTGCACTCATTCCAAAGAAGGTGTAAGTGTGTGCATATACTATATGCCTGCATAAATGTATTTTATAAACTATCTGCATATATTGTAACTCTGCATTTAGTCCACTCAAAATGTGCCTGCAAGAATGCCTACTTAAAATCTTTTTGGTTTAGTTCTGAAAGAGCCATTTACTCAGAGAAAAGATCTGTTATAAAATTAGGTCATGCCTTAAAGTAGGCATGGTGCAAGATGGCACATACTTGTAGACTAGCTGTGTTTAGGAGAGGAGTTTGGGTGGAATATGGGTGAAGTCATTATGTACATGTGCATTTTATAAAATATTCATGTATGTCTGTGCTTTCAGTCTAGGCACCATAAATATAAACACAGTATTATGTAAAGACAAAAAGGCACCTATGTGGGCCCAATATTCAAAGGCATTTCCATGGTTTACAGACCTGCAAACTGTGTAAATGCCGCTAAGTGGGATATTCAGCGGCACTAATCGCTTAGCATTGGGGCGTTCTGGGGGCGGTACCCAAGGATAACCGGTCAGCAGTGATATCCAGCCACTGCCTGATTATCCTTCAGAGCCAAAAGTCAGGTGCAGCAAAGGTTGTCCTAATTTTTGCTGCTGAAGCTAACCAGACGGGCTGAATATCACTGCTGGCTGGTTATCTCCAGTGCCGCCTCTACTCTGCCCCCGGAACATCCAATACTAGCTGGCTACCCTCAGAGCATTTAGTGGCTGCACCCTGCAGATATTCAGTGGCATTAACATGATTAATGCCATTGAATATCTCAATTGTCATGATCAATCGCTTTGAATATTGGACCCTATGGGGGTTATTCTAAGACACGAATAGCAGGACGTCCATCCCTGCTATTCATGCTGGCAGCAGCCCCAAACTAACTTCCCCAGTTATATGGGAAAGTTAGTTGGGGACAGGGAATGGGTGGCCCATAGGCAGAGAGTGGGCGGGCAGTGGGCGGTCGCCGGCTCTGGACTTACAGGGACAATTCTTATGTTGTCCCTGTATGTCCAGAGCTGGCAAAATGGCCAGGGAAGTTATTTCTCCTCATAAGTGGAATAACTTCCCTGGACATGGCTTTTTTCGCGGCCTGGGGTGCAGAAGGGGCTGTGGGGGGGGGGGGCAGGGTTTATTCCCTGCAGTCTGACCCTGGCCTTAGGAGGCCAGATCAGGGGTAAGGCTGCAGGAAATAAACGTTAGATTCTGGCAGTCAGCATTGCAGCTTTTAAATGGAGTTACGGTGCATGAGAACATGACGCGATGGCGCCGCGGCTCCATTAAAAAGCCTGACTGAGCTATCTGGGCAGTATCTGTACATGCAGGCTGGGACTGAATTGCAGTCCCAGCCTGCATATACAGGCCTGATCCCGATTCTGATCCCCTTTGTACGTCCGGCTCAGACCGGACGTAGAAAGGGGATGTGCATGCAAGTCAGAATCGGGCCCTTTGTGTCTCCGTCTCCAAACCTAGATACCCTGTTATAAAATTATCATCATACTGTGTGATTTCTGAAGCTTGCTAACAATGATCATACTGCAGATTCCCTTCTTTATTTCATACCTGTCTATTCCATAAATGTATACAACAGAAAACATCTCACAGAACGCAATTATGAGCAATGGAATAGATCCAGCAAAATTGTCAAACAGTGCCAGCCAGTAGTTTCCAGAATTCAGTACAAAAATCAAAGCAATCAAGAAAGATCCTCCACATATCATGCCTACAAATAAACAGAAAAACAAAATGAATGAAAAAAAGGCTTTTATATCACAAGATCATATATTCAGTCTGCATAATGTTAGCTGATTTTGGGAGCTAGGGTGTCAGAATTTCTATGAGTATGGATGTTGTAACAATACTTACCTGTGATGAGTTCCTTAGGCCAGCTTTTGGGTATAATTTTAAGATCTAGCAATGGTACGAGAACACCTTCCATATTGCCGAACATAGATGACAAGCCCAAGCAAAACAGCATGATGAAGAAAAGGACAGACCAGAGTGGTGCAATAGGCATTTTTGTAATAGCTTCCGTGAAGACAATGAATGCCAAGCCTGTTCCCTCTACACCCTGCAGAGTAAGTGGTACACAGGGACATTATTAGTAATTTATATTAATATACTGCCTCAGCACTCTAGTGCATGAATTAGGATTGAAAGTATTTTATTTATTTGCTTATTTCTGGTTTCTTTCTATACTGCCTTTCAGTTGTCATCAAAGTAGTATGTAGTAAAATTTATATTGAAGGAATTAGAAGGGGGAGACTTCCTGGTAAGGAGCACTGGGGAGGCATAGGGGGCAGTGGGAAGAGAGGGAAAAGAGGCAACGTTTCTAAGGCCCAATTTTCAAAACTGCTGATATTCAAATGCTATAGTGGTCAGTTGTGGTGCTTAAATATTGGTGTAATATTCAGAGGCAGTTTCTAGATAGGTGCTGCCACTGAATATCCAAGCCGAGCAGTGCTCACTGAGTAAGTACTGGCACTTAACCAGTTAACCCGATTTTCAGCCAACTCTTTCATGCAGCTTAAGTTGTCCAGACAAGAGACGCTGAAAATTATGCTAAATGGATAGATAATTGGGTAGCCAGTACTGCCCCTGCTCCACCCACGGACCACTGCTGCACTAATGGGATATTCAATGGGACTAAACAGATAATGCCGCTTCTGCCCCCTTAGCTGACCAGCCTTCCATTGACCGGCTGACTAAGGGCTTTTAAATATTGGTCTGCTAGTGTCTCTTCGGCTTATTTCCCTTCACTCATGGACTTGGCCTTTCTAGTTAAGAACAACTCTAAAATTATGGTTAAAACTAGGTTAAACATACCAGAACTGCAAGTAGACCAATGTAGTTAATAAAAAAAGGTTAATTTATGCAGCATTTCAGTGCAAAAAGAATCAGATTCATATAAATCAAATTTCCAGGAATCTGCCCCTTCCAGAGCATTTCAAGATTTTTAATATCTGAAACTTTTCATCAAAAAGGTGGTAGATGTTTTATGAATTCCAAAAACCATGCCAACTGAAATTCAACAATTTTATATTGTTATTTTAATTTTTGTAATATCATCCACATTTTTTTTAAATTAGGCTTCATATGAACACACAATTACTTTTTTCCCTTACGGATTATAGAGTTATTTCCATGACTCTTTTAACCAACCTATTAAAATATGAAAAAAGCCTTACAAAAATCCCATACATCTGATACATTTTTTCACATGTAGGATATGATATCTTTGCATTATTTTAATATCAACATTGCAATTTTTAATACAACTGCTTCTTTATTTTATTTTTGTGCAGATCATATATTCCATACAACTGTTTAACAAATTATGTCCCTAATACTTGCATTTTGGAGGGAGGGAGTCATTTTGCCCAGTTCTGCTGGGCTATAGTATTATTTTTGTTCTCCTAAGAGGTTCATGGAGTTTTAAATTTTTTTAGCCCAGACCTATCCAATTGCTTGACATCAGGATGACAATTGTCTTGGAGGGATTAATTTTCAAAGGTTCTATCCGGAGGTAAAATTTGCAGCCCTTATGAGGTGGTAATTTTATAAGTTTTTCTGTATGTAAAGCTTGTTTTACATGCAGAAAGGAGCTTTTATAAGATTGCATGACTGTATATGCTTATGTTAGGACTCTACAGATTCTCACCATTCCTGCATGCCTTGTGTGCAGAATCATACCATTTTTAGCTAAAGCAGTACGTGCATGCCATTTTGTTGTAAGATTCCCCTTGTGGGATGACAGCTTTGGTTGTGCCTGCCCATATATAATCAATAAGAATAGGATGCAAAATGTGGCTAAGGATAAACTTAGGAGAAATATGCAGAAATATTTTTGTATGGAAAGAGTGGTACATTCATGGAATAGTCTCCCAGTTGAGGTGGTAGAGATGAGGACAGTATCTGAATTCAAGAAAGCATAGGACAAACACAGAAAATCTCTAAAGGAAAAAAGGCACTGTAGAAATTGATATGGAAGGGCAGACTAGATAGGCCATGTGGTCTTTTTCTGCTGTCATGTTTCTATATTTAGTTTCTCTCGAAGTGTGTGTATAGAGGCCTGACTTTGGTCATCTATTCTTTTGTGTCCACTGTGGAATCACCCCTCGATCTTGTCTATGTGTGAAAACTTATAGCCTGTAAGAGGTTTTTACTACCACTAAGCCTAAGAGCAAAGGAGAGGGTGAGAAGCTGGCTTATTTCCCAAGCCCATGATGGAATCTGCAGTACTAGAGTGGATTTTCTTACTGGAGAAGGTATAATGGGAAAGTTGACTCCAGGTGTAGAATGAAAGAGGAGAGACTTAGGATAGTAATGAGTAGGGAGAGAGACATTGGTGTCGGCTATTCATTTTAGGAGCCCAATAAGGTGTTCCCCTACCTATATCAGGACAGCCCAGCATTTGGACTGGCATCACAGACATAAATATCTAAGATGATACAATCCATGTTGTCAAGGACTGTGCGTTTACCAAACAGAGGATTGTAACCAGATACTGTCTGATTTGGATATATTACTCAGTAAAGAGAATTGGAGCACCCAATTTAGTGAAGAGACTTTTTTGTCTGTATGCAGGGTCTCAGGGGCATGACTTGCCTTGCGACATTTCCAACACTGAACATGAGCTTGCTTTCTTGCAGTGCACTGATCAGTATCCCCTTCCTGGCATGCCCAGGGATGATGTGTTCTATGGATCTGGTGAGCTATTATAGGCTGCCATGGTCCTGTGGGCCTTTGGTTGCCTGACAGCTGGGGTGCTCAGCCTGGGGGCTGCTTTGTTTTGGCTACCTCCATGGGAATGTGTGAGTTGCACTGTGGTGTTTCCTATGAGCTCTTCCCATCAGGAGTAGCCTGTGTTCCTTATGTGGACTGCCTCCCTCAATCTCCCTCTCCATCGGAAGATGGCAGGCTGCAGGGAATGATGAACCTGTATGGTGGACCATGGGGGTGCTTCTAGACAATGTAGACCCCATGTGGTAGAGGTGCTTGCTGGCAAGGTGCCAAGAACATATGTTCTTCTTCCCTCCCCCCTCCCCCAGTCTGTGTGCTCATTGTGTTTGGTCTCTAGATTCTCTGGCTCTAGTGCTTCCTCTTCACACTCTACAATGACTTAGGTACTGTCCAAGTTATATAACTGTCCACCCCCCTCAACAGAGTAAGGAGATCAGCTGCCATCAATACCCTTACACTCCCAAAGGCGATCACCAGATGCTCTCAGGCCACGAGAAACAGAGCCTTCGCCTTCTATCCCCCCTCCTGTTGGAACGCCCTGCCACCGTCCATTAGAGCCATCAATGACCTCTCCCAGTTTAGAAAGGCACTGAAGCACCACCTGTTCCTCCAGTGCTACACCGAACCAAATGACTTCTCCCAGCCTGTCACACTCACGACCCAGGCCAGCACCTCCAGCACAACCACCTTACTCACCTCCAGCCCCTGCCTTCGATAGCCCCACCCAAACCCTCCCCCCTGTGTACAGCCGACCCCACCTGTAGACAATGAGGAACTGTTACCAGAGAATGTAAATATTGATGATATTAGCATGTAAACAATTCTGAGCAGCCCATAACAGCCTGCTACAGCCAAAAATGTATATAGTTACCCTATTTAACTCTGTATAAAGAACCTGTTTACTGTAAGTCCAGTGAGGCCCTGCCTACACTGGACAAATGCGTTACTTGTAAACCGCACTGATCTCAAATAGCGCGGTATAAAAGAAACATAAATAAATAAATAAATAAAATAAATATAAGACTGAAAGGGGGAGCCCATCCCCTCCCCAAACAGAGGCCTTGTACTGTGTTCACTGCAGTCTAGGTGACCAGGCACCCTAGGTGCCTCAGGGTGGCGGGGATTGAAATACCTGTTCCACATGGTGGAAATTGTGGACACCCTGCAGGATCCCATAGAAGGCCCATGCACCTTCAGATGCCACATTTTGCTCTAAGTTGTGCAGCCGGTTGTGCCTATTCCTAGTCATCTCTCTCTATTCTGCACTAGCCTGTTACTATTGTCCTGTAGGTGGGGTAGGAGCCCATTTATTGCTATCTGTAGTGGTTCCATAGATTACTGCTGCTTTAATAATGCATTTGTAGCTAACAGTTGCTGGGCGCACGTTGCAACTGGGTTTCTTGTCCACAGGAGCTATAGCTGCGGGTTCACAACTACCATGATGGTGACACACCTGGCACAGCGGCATGTCCCTACCTCAGCCATGCCACCTTCATCTACCCCACCTGCTACGCTCTGCTAGGGTTAAAAAATGTGCATTTGACCCATGCTACCTGCTGTGCTTTAGTAAAATTGCCGCATATATAATTACACCTTCTTTGGAGCAGATGTAAATTTGTGCATTTTCACTTGTGTGCTCTTGGGGCTGGATTTGTGAGCCTATGTTATCTTTATAAACTTGGTGCCTTTTTGTACTTCTCACATATGTGCCCTGTTATAAAATCAAGGGCATGTTCACTAAAACGCATGATGGTAGCACATGCTGATGCCCCAGAATTAGGGAAGGGCCTGCATTGTTAGCACATTAGAGCCATGTCTCACCGCACTTAATGGATGCACTTACCGCCGCCTCTAGAAGTGATGATAAGTGCATCCACACTAATGGCACATGACAATACTGCCTGCGCTAATCATGATATGCCAGGAACGCCAACATTCCACCTCTAGTCCGCCAAGACTCTGCCCCATAATGCTCTAACAGTTAGTGTAGGATTTTTGCCATGCTAACAGCGTGATTTAGTAAACATGACTCCAGTACATGATACATAGACTTTTAGTTAGATTACAAAGTGGTTAGGTGTAGGGTTGAATTTGCAAATTTAAGCATGTTTGATTTGCTTGTGTTTAGTCACTTACCAGTTGCAAAGTACATGGGTGCTTTCTACCCATTGGAAGTGACTTTCAAAGAGGAAAAGGAATCACGGAGTTGAAACCCTCCTCACCTCTCTACTAGATTCCTTGTACTTACACACCCAGAACCCCGCTCAAGGATGCCTACTTATCTTCCTTGACTTATCTGCTGCTTTTGACTCTCTCCCCCACCATCAACTCCTAATCAGACTTCATGAAATAGGACTGAGAGGCATAACTCTAAAATGGTTCCAATCCTACTTAGACGCCAGAACCCAACAGGTCCGTATTGGAAGTGATACCTCCCTCCCATTTACACTAAAACAAGGTGTCCCCCAAGGTTCTAGTCTATCCGCGTTACTTTTCAATATCTTCCTCCAACCCGTCTGCAAGATTTTCCAAAACTATGGCATACAGTACCAATTATATGCAGATGACATGATGTGCTTCACCCCATTTAACCTCACTAACCCTAATTTTACTAAACTAAATGAATGTCTAATCAGCCTCAAATCTTGGCTCTCCCAGCACAACTTACTAATTAACCAATCCAAAACTGAGGTCCTTCAAGTATTTTCCAATCCCTCATACACCCCTCCTCCAACTCTCACCTTTGGTGATCTCACACTCACTATAAAAAACCAAGTGAAATATCTTGGAATCATCCTCGATCAGAACCTCTCCTTCTCCGATCAAATAAAGAGAACCACTAATACAGTATACGCAAAACTACATACTCTCCGGAACCTCAAACCTCTCTTAAGCCCTGACTCCTTTCGTACTGTCTGTCAGGCCCTCACAACCCCTTCGCTTGACTACTATAATCTGATCTATAATGGCCTCCCCAAGAACACCATCCAACCACTCCAACTAGCCCAGAATACATTAGCGCGGTTCATAACCAACAACCCCAGACGATCCCATATTACACCAGTCCTCTATGACCTCCACTGGCTCCCAATTCAACACTGAGCTAAATTCAAGGTTCTTACTCTTATACACAAAATTATCTCAAAGGAGTCAGCTCCATGCCTCTCCCCACTCCTTGCTTTCTCCAACAATACAAGAACACACCGTTCCTTTACCAAAAACCTACTGACCATACCAACAACTAAAAGGCACTGCAAACAATCTACTAACAACAGGGCCTTCTCTCTCTATGCTCCATCCCTATGGAATACCCTTCCGCATGATCTGCGTAACTGTGTGAGCCATTCTGAGTTCCGAAAGAAGTTAAAAACCCACCTCTTCCTTGAACATTTTTCCCTACCACCCTAGTACCTAACCCTCTACAGCATAGGTGTCAAACTCTGGCCCGCGGGCCAAATTTGGCCCGTAGTGTAATTATATTTGGCCCGCGAGGCTATACCAAATGACTACTAGAGCTAGCCCGCCGGTATTATACAGCGCATTCATTCATCGCTAATACTACAAATCCCATAATGCCTTGCTGTTGTTTTGGCGCGTCAATCAGGACAGGTCCCAGAAACACCCTCTCCTGTGTGACAGAAGTCATAGCGATCTCAAGCTACAACTGTCACTGTGGAACCCCTTCCCAAAAATGGCAAAAAGAAAGGCAGACAACAGGAACTTTCTGGACAGGTGGGAGACAGAATATTTGTTTACATATGTAAAAGACAGACCTGTTTGTCTGATTTGTGGAGTCAACGTGGCTATAACTAAGGAGTATAACATTCGACGACACTATGAAACAAAACACCATGACAAGTACAAGGACCTGGACATGACTCAAAGGAGCCAGAAAGTGGAGGAGATGAAAAGAAGTTTGGTTTCACAACAGAATATGTTCAAAAAAGTCACATCACAAAGTGAGGCTGCTGTAAAGGCTAGTTATATTGTGGCAGCAGAGATCGCAAAATCAGCCCGGCCCTTTAATGAGGGAGAGTTTGTGAAAAAGTGCATGTTGAAAGTTTGTGACATCGTGTGCCCAGAGAAAAAGCAAGCCTTTTCAAACGTGAGCCTGAGCAGAAACACAGTAGCTGATCGCACATGTGATCTTGCCACCAATCTGTATGACTAGCTTTTGGAAAAGGGAAAAGATTTCGTTGCATTCTCCCTTGCTGTGGATGAGAGCAGCGACGCATCTGATACTGCTCAGCTGTCAGTCTTCATCCGTGGAGTGGACTCAAATATGTGTGTTACGGAGGAGCTATTGGGATTCAAATCAATGCATGGTACAACCACAGGAAAGGAAATTTTTGAGGAGGTTTCCAAATGCATAACTGAAATAAAGCTGCCGTGGGATAAACTCGTGGGATTAACGACAGATGGTGCGCCAGCGATGTGCGGTAAAACAAGTGGACTGGTGGGCAGGGTCCGGGAGAAGATGCAGGAAGAGAACTGTGCAGGTGAACTAACTGTTTATCACTGCATCATACATCAGGAATCATTGTGTGGCAAAGCCCTAAAGATGGAACATGTTATGACCACAGTAACACAAGTAGTTAACTTTATAAGAGCCAAAGGTCTGAATCACCGCCAGTTTAAGTCTTTTCTGGAGGAGTGTGGTTCGGAATACGCAGACGTGCCGTATCACACAGAGGTGAGATGGTTAAGCCGAGGAAAAGTACTGAATAGATGTTTTGAGCTGCATGAGGAAATATGTCAGTTTCTGGAAAGCAAAGGGAAGGACACAGCAGAGCTTCGGGAGAAAATGTTTCTGTGTGAGCTGGCCTTTCTGTGTGACATCTCGAGCCATCTCGATGCGCTGAACCTGCAGCTTCAGGGGCAGGGGCGCATCATCACAGACATGTACGCTGCAGTGAGGGCTTTTAAAACTAAACTGTGCCTGTGGGAGAATCAGATGCTGCAAGGAAACCTTGGCCATTTTCCCTGCTGCCAAACCATGAAAATGCAGTTCTTTACCAACTTGTTCCCATGCGCACAGTTTGCTGAAAAACTCAGTGTACTCGGCGCTGAGTTTAGCCGGCGATTTGCCGACTTTGATGTCCAGAAATGTAGGTTTGAACTGCTCAGTAATCCCTTTGCAGTTAATGTGGAAAACGCACCAACCAACCTCCAAATGGAGCTAATTGAACTCCAGTGTAATGACACGCTGAAGTCAAAGTATGATGCTGTGGGCGCCGCCCAGTTTCCACAGTTCATCCCTGACACAATGCCTCAGCTCCGCACCCAAGCTGCTCAGATGCTCTCCATGTTCGGCAGCACTTATCTATGTGAGCAACTTTTCTCCTCGATGAAGATGACCAAAACATCTCACAGGAGACGTCTGACTGATGAACACCTTCGCTCAATACTGAGGATTTCCTCAGCTCAAAGCCTGAGCCCAGACATTGATGAACTATCATCCAAGAAGAGATGCCAGGTATCTGGCTTGGGCACATCAGATTAGATCAGTGTGCAGCAAACTGAGCAATAATTAACGTTTTCTTTATGCACTTTCTTGCTACTCCAAGACATGGGCTTGAATGGTTGATTAATTTTATTATTGTTATTTTATTTTAAAAATTATTATTTATTATTATTTAAATCTTATTTAATAAATGAATGTCATTGATGTTTTTTTTTATTTGAAATTGGTTTTTGCATATCTGAACTATTAAGTTATAAAATGTATAGTAATAAGTGTTGCTTCATATTCAATGTTAAAGCAAATCTTGTTTGGGTCCATATTAAAAGGTTCATTTGTTCAATGCTGGCCCGCGACTTTGTTCAAGTTTTACATTTTGGCCCACTGTGTATTTGAGTTTGACACCCCTGCTCTACAGCTACCTCCCCACCCATGCTCCCTCAAACCCTATAATACAACTATCTGTAGCTCTATATATATACATAGGTAAATAGTTGATCATTGATCATTGTAATTAGTTCATATTGTTCACTTATGTATCCTTGTTACTTTGTTCTTTGTAAACAGTTGAAACACACTGCCTTGAAACGTTCTATGTAAACCGTCTTGATTTGTAGAAAGACGGTATATAAAAAATGCTAAATAAATAAATAAGTACTCCTAGGTGGCTTAGTAAACATTTCTTCTAAAGAAATCTATTTAATAAATTGCACCCAGAGAGTAATTATATAATCCCCCACACAGTTAACTTGTATCATGCGCATATGTTTGTTTATTTATTTATTTATTGAATTTGGCATACTGCCAAAGGCGCTAGCATCATGCTGGTTTACAATATCCAATTGTAGATATACATATAGAGATAATCACAAGCATGCTTTACTCTAAAAAATATGGGTGTACTGATGCACTTTAATCTTAGATGTGGCAGGTAAGCCTATTGTGGATCAGGCTCAAATGCCTATGCCTAGATTTGGAGAAAGCTCATATTCTATAATGTAACCAAATGGAAAAGAGATTGAAATTACCTTGGGGGGGGGGAGGGTCTGTAGCAGTGGTAGTGTGAGTCGTGAAGTTTTGAAAAATATAAAAATGATCAGGGTTGCAGGGGCAGTCAAAGAATGGCGGTATTATGTTTTTTTAAAGGGAAGGGTATCTTGGTCAGGTGCTAATATGGGGGGGGGGGGGGGTGGGCAGCTCTGATGGCTGCAACAGCTGTGCTGTTTTCTTTCCTGGAGGCTGAAGTGTTTATCTGAGGTTCGGGGGTGCCTGGGAAGTTGCGGTTCTGGTGAATGCAGGCTGGGAGTGCCGCAGCTGACCTCCGATTCGGCCCAGGGGTACCTGGGTGCTCCCTGATGTCAGAGGGCTGTGGGAATCATGGAGACTGGCATTTGGGAGAACCATGGGACATATGAGGGGGGGGGGGTCCCAGAGCAAGTTGGATCACTGGAGGGGCCCAGAGAGTGGTGTTTGAAGCCAGATGGCCCAGAAAATGAAATTGAGCTGCCAGAGGAGGTTGTGGGTCCAGAGCTTGATGTGATGGGGGCAGAGGAACCCCGGAAGTGGAATCAGGCCATTGGTACATCCTAATAAGTTATTGAGCACATACGTTTCCTCCAGAACAGGGTTTAGGCCTGCCAGAGGTCCGAACTAGCAGCAGAATTCACCACAATAAAAAAATAATTTTAAAGGTTTCAGGAAGGTTAGGAGAAGTAGATGGAGGATGATTAGCTTCTAGAAAGTATTTTTACAATTTTTACAAGTAATGTTTTGTTGCTATTTGTGGTGCTTCTTGAGTGAGGGGGGTTTGCTGTCCCATGGCTCTTGAAAGAGTGCAGGAGTGCTGGAGATGCTTAAAACTGAATGCATGTGAGCTGACAACTTTTAAAAAGTTTATTTCAATGTAAAAATTGCAGTTTTAGTAAGTGAAAGTACCCAGATGTAGAGAAGGGAGGAGGGATCTCCCAGGGGAATTTTGAGGTTTAGGTGGGAGGGGGAGTTAGATGTGATGAAGATTGATGTTTAAATTTCATGTTGCCTGAACTCTTAAAGGAACAGTTTTAAAAATCCTTTGATGTGCCATAAAGTTAGTTATTTTGAACCTTTCTTAAAATATTGAAGAATAAGGTTTCATTTAACATGTATAGGACTTTTTAATGATATAGAAACATAGAAAATGACGGCAGAAAAAGACCACGTGCCCTATGAATGTGAAGGGAATAACAGGCCTTCAGAAGGACCATTCATATTTCTTTTTATTTTCATTTTTCTCTCTTAACTTTCTTTTCCTTTCTCCCTAAGTTTATTTTACTAAAGCATACTAGAATACATATAGAGAGTTGCCAGCAAAATGTAGTTCATTTAAAAGTAACAGTAAGTTTAATAAGTTTTAATAGTCTGCTTCTAGAAGTTTCAGTAAAGATGTAATAGTACTATAAGAAAATTCTGCTCCCTGGCATTAAGAAATAGTTATGTTGTGTTGTGGGAACATTCTTGGTGTAGCTGCATGCTTGCTATTTTTCTTCATTACAGAAAACTGTATTGTTTAACAAAACCAGATATTGATACATAGCTACATCCTGCAGTACAGAGAAAACAAAACATAAAGCCTGATACATTTTAGCTAAAGCAAACTTTCTCACAGCTCAGATCTGAATGTGTAAAATGCACCTCCTCCCTTACTCCTCCTTCCTCTAAAATAACCGCAGGCTAGAGAAATAAGTGTCCTTCTGCTCTCAACAAACACAATGATGTTCAAGCTGCCAGTGAATGTGTGATGGTTCACACAACACATAGCTAGACTTCTTATCTCTGTAAGGGGCCACAGCTGTTCCAGAGAAGAAATTGCCCAAGTCTCTTTGAAGAACAATCCCCCTGCATAAACATCTCCCCCCTTGTTCCATCTCCTTCATAAACCCACCCTCTTCCTGTGTCTATCTGCTAGTCTTCAGAGAAACTGCCCTGCAACAATAACTAACTTCCAACCATGGGAAAACTTTAGGATATTTCCCTCCCCTTAACTCCTAATCATGCCCCTGGCTCAGAAAAGGTATAAAAAGCCTGAGTTTCTGGAAGGAGGGGGTCACTTGTATCCATTGCTTGTGACCCCTGCTGCAGCAGTGATAAAAGTTTTATCTTTATTTTACAGATGGTTCATATTGTCCATTTTACTCTGCTGTAGAAACGAACCAGGGAAAGCCCAGTCGGTGCCTTCCACGTCAGCCTATCTAGTCTGCCCTTCCATATCCAATGCAATAGTCCCTTTTTATCTTTTAGAGATCTTCTGTGTTTGTCCCATGCTTTCTTGAATTCAGATACCATCCTTGTCTCTACTACCTCCACTGGGAGACTATTCCATGCATCTCCACTCTTTCTATAAAGAAATATTTCCGCATATTACTCCTGAATTTATCCCTTTACACCCTCATCCTATGTCCCCTCGTAGCAGAGCTTGCTTTCAATTGAAAGAGGCTGTCTTCTTGGGCATTTATGCCTCGGAAGAATTTGAATGTCTCTATCATATCTCCTCTATCCCGCCTTTCCTCTAACATGCATATTAAGATCTTTAAGTCTGTCCCCATATGCTTTGTAACAAAGACCTCTAACCATCTTAGTAGCCACCCTCTGCACAGACTCTATCCTGCTTATATCCTTTTGAAGGTGTGGTCTCCAGAACTGCACACAATACTCCAAATGTGGTTGTGCCAGAGATTTAGACAGAGGCACTATCACCTCCCTTTTCTCTGCTGGCCATTTCTCCTTCTATGCATGCAAGCATTCTTCTAGCCTTTGCCGTTGCCTTTTCTACCTGTTTAGCCACTTTAAGATCATCAGAAACAATCACACCCAGGTCCTGCCCTTCTTTTGAGGATAGAGGTACTTCGCTCCCTATACTTTATTGCTCCCTTGTTTTTTTGCAGCCCAAAAGCATGACCCTGCATTTTTTAGCATTAAATCTCAGCTGCCAAATTCACTATCATTCTTCAAGTTTAGTGAGATCCCTCCTCATGTTATCTACTCCTTCCTGGGTGTCTACTGTATTGCAGATTTTGGTATAGTCTGCAAAGAGGCAAACCTTACCCGACAGCCCTTCCACAATATCACTAACAAAGATGTTAAAAAGAATTGGACCAAGGACAGATCCCTGTGGCACACCACTGGTAGCCTTCTTCTCCTCAGAGTAAACTTAATTTACCAGTACCCTTTGTTGCCTCCCATTCAACCAATTTCTAACCCAATCAGTAACTTTAGGGTCCATCCCCAGGGTGCTCAGTTTAATTATAAGTCGCCTGTGTGGAATGATGTCAAAGTGAAATCTAAGTACACTACATCTAGGACTCTCCCTCAGTCCAACTCCCTGGTCACCCAGTCAAAACAATCAATCAGATTTGTCTGAAAAGACCTGCCTTGGTAAACCCTTGCTGCCTCAGATCCTGCAATCCAGTGGACTTCAGAAACGTTACTATTCTCTGTTTTAGCAGCGTTACCAATAATTTACTCAGCACAGAGTTTAGACTAATCAGCCTGTAGTTTTCAATCTCATCCTTACTTCCACTTTTGTGTATTGAGACCACATGTGCCTTTCTCCAGTCCTGTGGGATCACTCCCGACTCTAAAGGAGCATTGAAAAGATCAGTCAGTAGAGCTGCTAGAATGTCTCCAAGTTCCTTTAATATTCTGGGTTGTCTCCGATCCGTTCCCATTGCCTTGTCTACTTTTAGTTTAGCTAATTCCTAATGAACACAGTTTTCTGAAAATTGTTCAAGATTCCTGTCACTTCTGTTCCTTCTTGTGGGTGTTTTCTGAGAACAGAAATATTTGTTAAGCAATTCTGTTTTATCCTCATCAACTTCTACATATTCCTCCCCTTCAATACCACTATTGCCTTTCCTCCTTTTACTACCATATCTGGAAAATGTCTTATCCCCCCCTTTTTTATTGCATTGGCTATTCTTATTTTTGCATCTTTGCTTTCCTGATTATTGTTTTTAGCTTCTTTAAGTTTTTCCAAATATAGATGCTTGTCTTTCACTCTCTGCGATCTCTTCTTTTTTTTTTTTTTTAACAGTTTTATTTTCGGTTTTTAGAACAAAACAATCCTTCCAACACATCAACACCAACCAAACAGAACCAATAGTAAACCCTCACACCCCCTCCCCCGCCCCCTCCTCTAGAGCACGTATCTCACAGATAGAACCGACAGATAATACAAGGACAATTGTGCCGGAAAACATAAGTAGCACCTGATTAGGCCTCAGCACTGCATTAGTCAAAACATATCACGTCGTATCAAGTCGACCCCCAATCATGGTCTAGCATGAAAAAAGGTTTGGACAAGTTCCTGGAGGAAAGGTCCATAAACCATTATTAAGAAGGGACCCAGGATATCAATGCTTGAACCAATACAAGCATTGTGGAACCTGTGTCCCTTGGGGAAACTGCTAGGTACATATGACCTAGATTGGCCACTGTTGGAAACAGAATACTGGGCTTGATGGACCTTGGTCTGACCCAATATGGCATATCTTATGTTCTTATGCTCTTATTCACAAAGTCATTTAACGGTTTCCACTTAAGATTGTTATTGCTTACGTTGGCAGGGCCTTCCGAGACATTTGCTCATATTTACTGTATAAACAAACCTGGTTCCACCATTCCTGTTCACAAACCTTAGCGGTACATTTCCAATTACGCACAATTAAATGTATAGCTAGCCCTTTCATGAAGTCCAGCAAGAAGCAACCCTCTTTGGACAAAGAAGGGAGCTTCGCCGCCGATCTTAGGCCAATAACCTTCCATGTCAGGGGCTCCTTAAACTTAAGAATGATCTGTATCTGCGCCCACACCTGCTCCTAAAAGACTTGTATCCCTGGGCACTTTATACTATATGTACAAGAGTACCTGTCTCCCCGCCACATGTCCAGCAGAGAGAACTGAGACTCTTGTCCCATGCCGCTATCCGAACAGGAGTGTAGAAACACTTATGCGCAAAAAAGAAAAGAGTCTGAGTTATGGAAGCCGATTTCGAGACTCTCACTTGCCTACTCCAGAATTTCTTCCACTGCTGTGCAGAGAGAGCAACCCCGGTGTCTCGCTCCCACCCCTCCTGAATTCTCTGTATCTTCGAAGCCCGGGTCAAACTTAACCTCTTATAGAAGCAAGATGCCACTCCCGCAGCTTGTGCAATCTCTTGAGCAACCTCTACCACCACACTTCGTCCTACCCCATTTCTGGGATCTATCTTCGCGCTTTCCATACAATGCCGAAGCTGCAGCCATTGAAAGTAGAACCTGGACGGGAGGCCAAACTCTTGCTGAAATTCCCTTAAGTCCTTTCATTTATTGGAAGAAATTAGCTGATTGATACACCAAATTCCTCTCATATACCACTGTCGCCAGGCTATAGGCTTCTTCTGGATTTTGAGTTGAGGATTGTACCATATTGGTAACCGGGCTGGAGAGCACAGGCCCGGACCACAGGCACTAATAAGAGCCCCAAACGCCAACAGTGTATCAGTTATCATGCAGGGGTACAGTGCACTCTACATCAACTGCATACCCGGAAGGTACTTCAATGGTATCGGTGTAAGCAGTTTCTCCTCAACTTCCACCCAGACAGGTCTGCCTGCCAATTGGTCCTCTAACCACCTAGACCCCTGCTTTAGTAGAAAAGCCCTATGATAGGCCTGGAAATCAGGGAAACAGATGCCTCCTTGCTCCTTGTTGAGTTTGGGCTTCTGCGCGCGATCCTCGGCACTTTGTCCTTCCATAAGAACTGGCTCAGTATTCGCTCTACTTGCTGATATACATGTGCTGGTAACAGACAAGGAATCATCTCTAAGATGTAATTAACTTTAGGGACTATCATCATTTTTATGGTCTCCAACCGCCCCCACCAGGACAAAACTAAAGGGGACCACCTTGTAGTCATTTCCCAAGTAATAGCAACTATCTTTTCTACATTAAAACAGATAGTTTCTTCCAGTGGATACCGGTAATGAACTCCTAAATATTTCACCATAGCAGATTCCCATACAAACGGGAAGCTACTCATGTCCTCCTTGTGCACCCAACTATTTAGTGGGAAGGCCACGGATTTTGCCCAATTAATTTTGTACCCAGAAAGCACCGAGTATCGCTCTATTTGCTCTAATACCTTGGGGACTGACTCAGGGGAAACAAACAAAAGCAGATCATACGCATATGCTGATAGCTTAACTTCTAGCCCAGCAATCGATGCCCCTCGTATCTCCGGGCATTGCCGAATAATGAGGGTTAACAGTTCTAGCGCGAGGTTGAATAGCATAGGAGATAAAGGACAGCCTTGGCGAGTGCCCCGTTTTAGATCAACTGGGAGGGACTTTGTCCCATTTACACAGATGCACGCTTTGGGTTGAGCATACATAACTTCCAAAGATCGGAGAAAACCAGCCCCAAAGCCAAACCACCTAAGAACTGCAAGCAAAAGGACCATTCCAAACGATCAAAAGCCTTTTTGGTGTCTAGGGAAAGACCTACTAAAGGCACCACCATATCTTCGGAGCCCGCCAAAATATGGCATAGAATTCTTGCATTATCAGCAGTCAACCTACCCTCTGTGAAACCACACTGATCGGGGTGAATTAACGAGGACAACTTTCCCAATAACTGGGCCGACAGAACAGTGGCATAGATCTTATAGTCCACATTTAACAGGGAAATGGGTCGGTAGTTTGCGGCCAGCTGCAGGTCTCTGCCTGGTTTTTCAAAAATCACCACATTAGCCGCGGAAAAAGCACCAGTTTGCTGCTCTGCCTCAGCCAGCCTGCCATAATATTGACAAAGATGGGGGATCAGTTCCTTGGCAAAACTTTTGAAAAATTCAGCAGGCAAACCATCGGGTCCCGCTGCTTTGCCAGGAGCCATTGAAATAATCGCCTGCCTAATCTCCTCCTCGGAGAAAGTCCTATCCAACTCCTCCCTAGCCTCCTCACTCAGGACTGGCTGTTGTATTCCCGAGACCAACTGATCAAATTCACTCTGTGAAAACTCCCGCTCTGACTCATATAGTTGAGTATAAAACTCCCTAAAAATTCCCGCTATCTCTGAATCCTTAACTACCACGCGTTGCCCTTGCGGATCACGCAAGGCGACAACCCTTTTGGCCTCCCATCTGCCTTTGAGCGCATTGGCCAGCAGCCTGCCCGCTTTATTTTCTTCCCGATAATAGACCCCTTGATGTGTTTTAATGCTTTGAGAGGCTGCAGTGGTCAATATCGCATTATATTGAAATCTTAACCGCTGGAGCCTCAGCAGTATACAAGCGTCGGTTCGCTGGGTTAACACCCGCTCTCCGACTCTAATCTGTTGCTCAAGGATTGCCAGTTGCTGTTTCCGCTGTCTCACCTGCCGAATGCTAAAGCTAGTTATTGTCGCTCTAATCGCAGCCTTAAAACCCTCCCACCAGGCCCATCCTGAGGTGGCCATCGGAGGATTAAATTGGAAGTATTCTGCAATGGCCACCTTTACATCCATACAAAAATCTGGGATATCAAGGAGGGCTCTATCAAAAAAATATTCGGCGGGGCCTGCACACAGCCTATCATCTTGCAGTACTAAAGAGACAGCTGCATGATCAGAAACATGTGCTGGATGTATACGTGTCTCCTCTATATTTGGAACCAGCGTTTTGGATACTAGAAAGAAATCTATTCTGGACTGCGATAGGTGTGGAGCCGAATAGTAGGTGAACTCCAACTCTGAAGGGTGATGTAACCTCCATATATCAACCAGTACCATCTCCTTAATCAAGGAGTCAAGCAAAGCTGCCCTTTAGAAAGTTTAGAGGTCCAGGGCAGCTGCCTGTCTACCAGAGAGTCAATTGTGAGATTAAAATCTCCCCCCACGATTAATGGTGATCCTGCCATTGTGTGTACTTCTTTCGCTAGTATAGCAAAAAAGTCTGGGCTATCTACATTGGGGACATAGAGAGAGATGAATGCAACCCCCAGACCCCCCACCCTAAGCAGGGCGCTGGACCACCTTCCGTCTGTATCAGAGTGGTTCTGCAAAATGGTAGCCTTTAGGGACTTCCTTACGAGGATGGCCACCCCATTCCTTTTCTTGGACACCTCAGAATATGCCACTACCACAAAGGGTTTTATGTTAAGCTTTAATGACTCTTTGTGAATTAAATGCGTTTCCTGCAGTAGCAGTATATCAGCATTCTCATGCCTCGCATAATCTATAATCTTTTTTCTCTTGACCGGATTGTTTATCACTTTGACATTTAATGACAAAACTCTACAGGGGGCCATTTTTGTAATCGTCTAGTTTCAACCCCAAAGAATCCGTTCTACTATCGTGCTCTCTCATTGCCCAGGTGTTATGACCTGTGGGGGACGCCCTTATGCCATTCCCAAAACTTTGGTTACTTCCAGCACTAGCGCTTGGCCTTCGAAACACATGTTTACCTACATGCCCTAGAGGGGAAACTTTACCCAAACCAATTATAGGTGAGCTCGAGCCAACAGGGCAGGCTAGGGAGACCCGCCATTGACACATCAATGCTATAGCATACACCCCTGCTGAAATACCCCGGTTATCCGAATAAGCACATTCCCGCCCACTCCCCTCCCCCCCCCACTGCTGACAAAGGAAACACATCAAACTTCAACATTGCCCCGGTAGCCCCGTGTAAATGTCAGATGATAACCTTATTAAACCCAACTTTACAGTCTTATTAATCCACAGAAAGTTCACAGGCCGTGCTTTGCTGTGTTTCCTCCGATCGGCCCGACACAGATTGATACATTCTCTGGCCCTCCTGCAGCCTCTCTCAGCGCATCTGTGCCGACTCTTTTTCCTCCAAAAATGCTAGAAGAGTCTCAGGATCCTCGAATGATCTGGTCTGATTGTGCAGGATGACACGCATCTTTGCAGGGTACAGAAGGCCATAGCGTGCCTGAAGCTGTTGCAGGCGCGGTCTGAGCACTAAAAATCTCTTCCGCCTATCCACAGTGGGCTTAGCCAGGTCAGGATACAGAAATAGCTTACGGCCCTCAAATTCCAATGGTGCCCGTGCTCGTGCTAGTTCCATAATCTGAGCAACTTGCTGATATTGGAGAGCCCGGAAGATGATAGGCCGTGGCTGCTTGCTATGTGGTACAACATGTGAGGGAACTCGATGAGCACGGTCAATTTCAAACGTCTTCTCAAAGGTAAGCTTAAGTATGGTAGGGATCAGCTTACCCAAAAAGGTTTTCATGTCCGTACCCTCTGCTCCCTCCGGAATGCCGACCAAACGCACATTGTTCCGACGGGCTCGGTTGTTACCATCTTCTACTTCCCTCTGCAATGCGCGGAGCTCTCTCTCCAGCTTATCCACTTTTTCCAAGCGGGCCCCGTGGACAGACAGAATTCCTTCCACCTTTTCTTGCTGTAGAGAAATCCCTTTGATTTTACTCTGTAACGCACTGATTTCCTCATGAACCGTGCTCAAAGAAACACCATTGGCCTTGACCAGCTCTTTCACCCCTCATATCTCCGCCAGGAGTTCCTGCAGGGCATCGGGCACTTCACGTGCGGCCGCCATCTTTTGTGGGAAGAGGGGCTCTGCTTTGGATCTTTTAGCACTGCTATTTAGCGCACTTGAGTACTCAAGCTGAACCGGCTTCGGTCCTGCCATCCGCAGGCTCACCGTAAACGTGTCCAGTATTAAGATGTACCGGTATATGCTAATTTTTCAGGATTCTTGATGGATCTCCACAGAGCCTCCGCACTATGCGCCCGACCTGTTCGGCATCAGGCTCCGCCCCTCCCTCTGCGATCTCTTCTATTTAATGCAGGTCACCCTCTTTTTCATCATCTTTTCAGTTACTTCTTTTGAGAACCATAGGACCCTCCTTTTCCTTTTACATTTATTTACCTTTCTAACAATAAGGTTTGTTGCCCTTAAAATATCCCCTTTCAGTTTTGCTCATTGCTTTTCTACGTCCCCAGATGTTCCATTCCCGCTAATGACTTTATTTATTGTATTTATTTATTTAATGTCTCTTCTGTACCGTGCTATTTGATATCAGTGTGGTTCACATACAACAGTATCGTATACAGTGCAGACAGAGCTGCTCTGTATTTACAGAGAACAGGTACTATAACTTGGACAATGCTGGGGTAACTATTTACAGAGTATATATAAATCTTTACAGAGTGTGAGAGTATATACATGCTGCTATTTACAAGGAGCACATAATAAAGGCTGGCTCCACTTTTACCAGGGAAGGGGTATATACATGCTGCTATTTACAAGTATCAAAGAAACAACAAACAATCCTGTGGTTCAGTGAATATAAAGTCTAAAAAACAAAAACCAAACCCACAAGTAAATCCCCATTTAACATTTCATTTTTGTCGGAAGAGGCTGGAGGCGACTGAAATGAAGTCCCAGTCACACCAGGCAACCTGTTCCCTTTTTTTATATAAATAAAGAGCGAAACCGCTGCACTTAGCTTATAAAAATAGTCCAGTGAAATCTCATGCGTGTCAAAAGTCTTCCCTTCTTAAAGCGGTCAGGTAGCCAATTCACGACGTACGTTTCGGGCCATAGGCCCTGTTTCAAGTGTTCACGCTCCTCAAAACATACCGCTGTAGAAAACTTCTATAACCGTCAAACTTCACCGGTTTATATGGAGGGGAAATATTCTCATTGGCTAACATGTACTGCCAATCAACAGGGAGTTCCAATCAACTAAACAGGAGACCCCATTGTCATCGGGGAACCCCTTAGTGTCATGGATGACGTCTATAGCAAGCTGAACCATTCAACTTCCTTTTTCAATCCCGTGGGATGGACAGCCTGCAATTGAAAAATCAACTGTTGTTCACGGCGTTGTAAAGCAAGAAGCCGATTTCCTCCTCTAGGATTTGGAGGTATAAAATTCAACACAGTCCAAGAAAAATCAGAAGGAAATTGATGATGTAGAAGCTCACAATGCTCAACGAGGGGGGCTGATAAAACCTTTTGCCGGATCCTAGAGGCGTGTTCACTAAGGCGGACCTTAATTGTTCGAGAAGTCCTGCCTACATATATTAAGGGGCAAGTGCACTGTAAAACATATACAACATGTGTTGAATCACATGACGTTAACCACCGACGCTGAATAGTTGATTTTTCAATTGCAGGCTGTCCATCCCACGGGATTGAACAAGGAAGTTGAATGGTTCAGCTTGTTATAGACGTCATCCATGACACTAAGGGGTTCCCCGATGACAATGGGGTCTCCCGTTTAGTTGATTGGAACTCCCTGTTGATTGGCAGTACATGTTAGCCAATGAGAATATTTCCCCTCCATATAAACTGGTGAAGTTTGACGGTTATAGAAGTTTTCTACAGCGGTATGTTTTGAGGAGCGTGAACACTTGAAACAGGGCCTATGGCCCGAAACGTACGTCGCGAATTGGCTACCTGACCGCTTTAAGAAGGGAAGACTTTTGACACGCATGAGATTTCACTGGACTATTTTTATAAGCTAAGTGCAGCGGTTTCGCTCTTTATTTATATAAAAAAAGGGAACAGGTTGCTTGGTGTGACTGGGACTTCATTTCAGTCGCCTCCAGCCTCTTCCGACAAAAATGAAATGTTAAATGGGGATTTACTTGTGGGTTTGATTTTTGTTTTTTAGGCTATTTACAAGTAGGCATAGCGATGATGGCGCCAATGGGTGTGGATGCCTCATCACGTGCTGTGTGTGTTAGTGTAGTGGGCCTGGTAATGGAGGGTGGCTGTTTGTGCACTGTCATCTGCATAGTGTTTGAGGAAGAGG
This sequence comes from Ichthyophis bannanicus, assembly GCA_033557465.1. Lineage (NCBI taxonomy): Eukaryota > Metazoa > Chordata > Amphibia > Gymnophiona > Ichthyophiidae > Ichthyophis > Ichthyophis bannanicus. Next base: position 908,235,312 of record CM066031.1, on the reverse strand, counting down.
TAATGTTCCATCTCGGCAAAGTGTGTTTTCCTAAAGTCTAAGACTTTCACTTTTGAATGGATTTTATCAGTCCTAGTCCTAATACTGAACCACACCATCTGGTGATCACTGGATGCGAGATGTTCTTTCACTATGACAACAGAAACCCTTTCCACAGTGGTAAGCACCAAATCCAGTATGGCCCCTTCATGTGTGGGTTCTTTTACCAGTTGCCGGAATAGTTCTCGCTGTAGAGAATATGAACACGGATACTACTACTACTGATCATTTATTTAGCACTACATACAAGGCATACACAGCGTGGTACACATGCAAAAGACAGACCCTGCTTGTCAGAGCTTACAATCTAGTAAAGATAGACAGCTGCTGAGGACAAGGATACAACTAGGAAAAGATAAGGAGACACAAGGAGACTAAGCGGATCAGGATCCGAAAGCAACCTCAGCAGATCAGAATAAAAAAGCAGCCTCAAAAAGGTGAGCTTTAGCATGTATTTGAAAAGGGTCAGAGGTGAAGCCTGACGTACAGACACAGGCGGTTTATTCCAGGCATAAAGAACAGCAAACTGAAAGGATTGAAGTCGGGAGTTGGCAGTGGAAGAAAAGGGCATAGAAAGAAGCAGTCCACCAGAGGAGTAGAGTTCACAAGGAGGGGTTAGGGAGAGATGAGAGAGGAAAGGTGGTGGGGCAGTGAGGAGCAGAGAATGAAACATGATGGCAAAAAAAGACCACATGAACTATCCAGTCTGCTCTTCCATATCAATCACTACAAGAGTCTCTTTACCTTCAGAGATCCTCTGTATTTGTCCCATGCTTTTTTGAATTCTGATATCTATCTGTCTATCTATTTAATATTTATAAAGCGCTTCAAACGTATGAAGCGCTGTACATACATGAAGAAAAGACAGTCCCTACTCATCAGAGCTCACAATCTAGTCAAGAACATCACAAAATACAAATACAATCAAGTAAGACAAAGTATAAACAAGAAGAGCAAAAACAAGAATCAAGAATAGAAAGCAATAGAGAAGAGATGGGTTTTCAATCTGGACTTGAAGAGGTCCAGAGAGGGCGCATTGCGCACAGACAGAGGTAGATTGTTCCAGGCAAAGGGTGCAGCCAGGTGAAAGGAGCGAAGTCTAGAATTAGCAGTACGAGTGGAGGGCATAGATAGATGAAGACTGTTCGAAGAGCGAAGAACGCGAGAGGGGATGTAAGGAGAGATAAGAGATGATAGATAGTGGGGGGCTGAAGAGTGAATGCATTTATAGGTCAAGAGGAGGAGTTTGAATTGGATCCGGAAGTGGATGGGAAGCCAATGAAGGGACTTGAGAAGAGGAGTGACATGGGAAAAGCAATGCTGATGGAAAATTAGTCGAGCAGCAGAATGTTGAATAGATTGAAGGGGAAAGAGATGGTTTGTGGGAAGGCCAGCAAGGAGAATATTGCAGTAATCAAGACAGGAGGTGATCAAACAGTGGACAATCATTTTAGTAGTGTCAGAAAGGAAGGGGCGAATTATGTTAATGTTATAAAGGAAGAAACGGCAAGTCTTAGCTACGAGTTGGATATGAGTGGAGAAAGAGAGAGAGGAGTCAAACATAACACCCAGGTTACGGGCCGAAGAGACAGGAAGGATTAAAGAGTTATCCACAGAGACTGAGAAAGGGGGTAGAGGAGGGGAGGCATTGGGGGGAAAGATAAGGAGTTCAGTCTTAGCCATATTTAATTTCAAGCGGCGGTGAGACATCCAAGTAGCAATGTCTGAAAGGCAAACAGTGATCTTGTCATGGATTGCTGGAGAGATACCAGGCGAAGAGAGGTAGATTTGAGAGTCATCAGCATAGAGATGGTAATGAAAGCCATGGGAAGAGATAAGAGCACCAAGAGATTGGGTATAGAGAGAGAAGAGGAGTGGTCCCAGGACAGAACCCTGGGGAACACCAACTAGGAGCGGGGTGGCAGAGGAGGAGGAGCCACCAGAACACACACTAAAAGAGCGATGGGAAAGATAAGAAGAGAACCAAGACAGTATAGAGCCTCTAAAGCCGAGTGATGACAGGGTGATAAGAAGAAGGTTGTGGTCAACAGTGTCAAAAGCAGCAGAAAGATCAAGAAGGATGAGAACAGAATAAAGACCTTTGGATTTTGCTAGGAACAAGTCATTTGATACTTTAGTGAGAGCTGTTTCAGTGGAGTGCAAGGGACGGAAGCCAGACTGTAAAGGATGAAGAAGGGCATGAGACGAAAGGAAATCGAGACAGCAAAGGTGGACAGCATGCTCAAATAGTTTCGAGATAAAGAGAAAGAGAGAGATGGGTCGATAGTTAGACGGACAGGCAGGATCGAGTGAGGGTTTCTTGAGGAGGGGTCTGACTGTGGCATGCTTGAAGTCAGTAGGGAAGGTAGCAGTGGAGAGGGATAGGTTGAGGATATGAGAAATGAAAGGGACAATAGAGAATGAGATGAGGCATAAGAGACGGGTAGGGATGGGGTCAGAGGAGCAGGTGGTTGGTTTGGAGGAAGAAAGAAGGAGTGCTGTTTCATCATCAGAGACCACAGGGAAGGAGGAGAGGGTAGCAGAAGTTAGTGGGGAGAGATGGAAGAAAAGGAGGTAGAAGGGGTAATGGGGAATTGTAGGGTAGTCTTATGGATTTTGTCATGGAAGAAATCAGTTAGTGTTTGGGCAGGAAGAGAGGGAGGAATCAGCGGTGGAGGCACATTGAGGAGAGAACTGAGAGTATTAAAGAGACGATGATACTGTCCTCGTGTTCACCACTGCACTGGGAGACTATTCCACGGATCCACCACTATTTCCATAAAGAAATATTTCCGCATATTACTTCTGAGTCTATTCCCTTTTACTCTCATGCTATGTCCCCTCATAGCAGAGCTTGCCTTCAATTGAAAGAGACCCTCCTATGCATTTATGCCATGGAAGTATTTAAATGTCTGTATTATATTGCCCCTATCCCGTCTTTCCTCTAAAGTATACATATCTGGGAGGAGTAGCCTAGTGGTTGGGGTAAGGTACTTCAGGCCGGAAGGTCGGGGGTTCAAATCCCACTAGAGGACAGCAACCTTGGGCCGGAAGGACTGGGGTTTCTAGTCCCACAGGTGTTCCTTGTGGTCTTGGGCAAGCCACTTAACCCTCCATTGCCCATGTTCCCTGTAAGTATTAGTGTATGTGTCTCATATCCCCGCGTGTTAAATGTATCCCCCAATTGTGTTGTGACCGCTTTGATTGAAGTATAAGGCGGTATACAAAACTGTCTAAATAAATATTAAGATCTTTAAGTCTAGTCATCCAGCAATTCGGGATATCTGCTTTCTACTACGCGGATGACATTCTTCTTCTGCACCACACATCCCCTTCCCACCCCGACTTCACTCCTCTAAATAACTGCCTCACAGCCGTCACTCACTGGTTGACCCAGAACTGTCTTCACCTTAACCTGACTAAGACTACCGCCATCTGGTTCCCTCATGGTCACCCTTCCCCCCCTCTAGCCCCGTCCCTTTCCAACACCCCTATATCCTTGGTCACCTCTTTTCGTTATCTCGGTGTTCTCTTTGACTCGGACCTCACTTTCCACGCTCATATTTCCCATATCACTAAAACCTCTTTCTATTTTCTACGTCAAATTCGCGCCATTCGTCCCTTCCTCTCCATTTCCACTCTTTCCACACTACTTCTCTCCCTAGTTATGTCCCGGGTCGACTTCTCTAACTCTATCCTCACCGGCTTGTCTTCCTCCCAACTTCATCACCTTCAGAGAATCCAAAACACCGCAGCTCGCCTTCTCACGCACTCATCCCCCTATCACCACATAACCCCTCTTCTCATCCATCTACACTGGTTACCCGTTTCCTTTCGTTCCCAGTACAAACTACTCACTTTAGTTCACAAGGCCCTTCACACCAGTACCCCACAATATCTAGCTGACCTCATTCATTTTCACACTCCCAGGCACACCCCCCGCTCATTCCATCTGAACCGTCTCACCCTTCCTTCCCCTGCCGCTGCCCGTCTTCAATCCACTCGCTCTTCAGCTTTTTTCTTTATCGGCCCCGCACTATGGAATTCCCTTCCCACTTCCCTTCGTTTAGAACCCTGTCATGCAGCATTCAAACAGCAGCTAAAAACCCACCTTTTTTCCCTGGCCTTTAACCTCCCTACCTCCTCTCCCCCCTTATAACTCTATTCCCCTCCCCTACTGCTTCTTACCCCATTTTGCTTATAAATTGTAAATTTCTTTTCCTTTCCGGCTTCGTGCCTTTTATTGGTTTTTATTTATTGTACACCGCTTTGATTTTACTGAAGGGCGGTCAATCAAGTTTTAATAAACATAAACATAAAACATAAACATATGCTTCATAATGAAGACCATTAACCATTTTAGTTGCCACCATCTGCACTAACAACCTGCTTATATCCTTTTGAATGTGTGATCTCCAGAATTGCGCACAATACTCCAAATAAGGTTGCACCAGAGACTTATACAGAGGTATTATCACCTCTTTTTTTCTGCTGGCCATTCCTCTCCCTATACACCCAAGCATCCTTCTGGCTTTCACAGTTGCCTTTTCTACCTGTTTAGCTACTTTAAGATCAAAATAAAATACATTATTTACCAAGGAGATGAAAAGAGAACAATTGTTAACAATTTGACAAACAAGAATTATGAGAGAACTAAGACATAAAATCCATATGATATCCATGCCCTGCAAAGACAATAGTTATGATCATAAAAGGACACCTGCACATCGAATTTACAAGGAGGACAAGACAGATATCCTTTAGGTTGAACCCACTCACCATATTCTAGAATCTCATGGATTCATGATGTGAATTGTTGAAAGCCTGAACCAACTATAGGTGGAGCAATATTCAAATGTTGTGATTAGTGGTTTTGTTTTGCTTTTTACTAATGACCTTGGCATTTAAAATATCCACATATATTCAGTGCGACTATCTGGACATCAAGCAGCAAAGAATATTAGTGGAGAATGGTGACTGCCATCACTCTATAATGATCTTCAATCCACTATCCATATAGCTATGCAGTTTGCTGTCCTAAATTAAACTTCATACTTATATGGACAGTGGGCAGAAAAGGTAATTACTCTCCTATAGCAGATGTTCTCTGTGGACAGCAGGATTAAGTCCTCATGTATGGGTGACATCATCTGGCAGAGCCCATGCAGGAACGTTTCACAGCTCCTATTGGAAGCTTTTGAGAGGCTCTACTGTGCCTGTGCACCTTCTTCCTGCCTGCCACCTTGGCACCATCTTAAACCAGTCCAATAATATAGCTGTAGCAGAATACAGCTCCTCAGGGAGGTGGGAGAGTTGAGAGAACTTATTCCTACTCTCCATGCTACAGGTGAGTAACTACCTTTTCTCTGTGAACAAGCAAGAATGAATCCCCATTTATGGAACTCCCTAACTTCAGGTGACCAAAAACCAAGGAGAATGCAAGTAAGACTACAGGGGCAACAACCCATCTGCATAATGGCTACAAGCCTTAGCAGTCGAGACCAACTATGTACAGTATGAGTGATTCTCTCTTCCTTTTTTTTTTGTAGCTGGGACAGAATAGAATAGGGTGGATGGAGTTGAATTCTAATTTCCAAACAGATTCTGGGTATAGATTGGCTGAAGTTGCTGTCACATCGGGAGTCTGCATTGGGAGTCAGTAGTGAGATGTGACTGTGTGGACAGAGGACCACATGTCATAGCATAGCAGATCTCTTCCATGGAGACCAAGAATAAAACTGACAATCCAACTCCTCCAGCCCTCGAATTCAAGAGCCAGTATGCAGCCTTGGATGTGGAGGTGAAAGCAATTAACTACACACAGGGACTTGGAACAGCACATTTTGAACACACTTAAAGAGATTTAACAGCTTTTTATCTGAAAGGACAGCTGGGAAAGCAGCTGATACTTTGGTAGGTCTCTCTCTTTTGCTTTAACAGATACCTAAGCTCCACCGACTGATCAATGGCTGGGAAAAATTGTATTGGCAAAGCTGTTACCCCATTACAGCTTCTGCACCTGTCCAGACAGAGGTCCCAATGCCAGCTGAAGGACCAGTTCCATGTGCAGGATGCCTGCAGGCAGAAGCTCTCAAAATAAAGTTGAGGAACTCAGAGAGGAGGTGGTGAGGCTGAGGAGCATTCAAGAGAGTGAGAAGTACATTGATGAGATGCTTCTTGCAACACCTAAACTCTCTAGCAGAGGAGAAGATGGGGGCCTACAGAATGATGAAGGTTGGACACAAATCACCAGGGCCTGTAGAATCACCAATCCAACTTTTCCAGCCCTTGAACTGAAGAATAATTATGCAACCCTGGGAGTGGAGGAAGTGAATGCATCCCTGGAAAGGGAAGAACCAGAGCTCGAGCATCCCAAAGTTGCAGAATCAGTGACCACAAGGAAGCGAAGGGTAGTGGTGATTGGTGACTCTCTTCTGAGGGATACTGAGGTGTCCATCTGCCGACCAGACTTGATGTCCAGAGAGGTATGCTGTCTGCCAGGTGCCAAAATCCAAGATGTTATGGAGAGTTTGCCAAGACTCATCAAGCCCACTGACTATTACCCAATGTTGCTAATCCATGTCGGCACAAATGATACTGCCAGGTATCCCTCTGAGTGTATCTAAAGTGACTTCTTGGCTCTGGGACAGAGGATGAAGCAGATAGGGGTGCAGGCGGTGTCCTCTTCAATACTCTCTGATGAGGGTAAAGGCCAAGGCAGAGAAGCTTGCACCCTGGAGATGAATGCATGGCTGCGTGGATGGGGTCATCAAGAGCGTTTTGGTTTCCTGGACCATGGGATGCTGTTCCAAGGGTTGCAGAGCAGAGATGGCATCCATCTGTCCAAGAAAGACCGACATGACTTCAGCAGCAGTCTGACTAATCTACTGAAGAGGGCTTTAAACTTGATTCATTGGGGATGGGTGAAGAAAGCCCCTAGGTAAGTGAAAGCCCCCAGGTAAGTGAAACATTAAATACCTTTATGGAAATGGGTAAAAGGAACAACATAGGGAAAGCGGTGTATATAAATGCCCATAGCATGGGAAATAAGATCCCAGATATTGAAGCTTTAATGGGAGAAGCTGACTTGGATTTAGTGGCAGTTACAGAAATATGGTTCACAGAAAACCATGACTGGGATGTAACTATACCAGGTTATACTTTATTCAGAAAGGCCAGGGTAGGAAGAAGGGGAGGAGCAGTGGCACTATATTTAAAAAATAATATTAAAGCTTTGGAACTAAAGAGCTTAAAAGGGAGAGAGGAGGCACTAGTGAGTGAAACTAGAAAGAGGGAAAGAGAAATCTATTTGCATTGGTGTGATATACAGACCTCCCTCATAGGAGGAAGAGGTGGACGGAGGGTTAATTGAAGACATATGCAGCATTGCTATGAAAGGGGAAGTACTACTTATAGGGAATTTTAATATGCCAGATGTTGACTGGCACATTCCTGCTGCAGTATCATCTAGAAGTAAGGAGATCCTGGACTCTCTACAGGGAGAACTATCCCGGCAACTGGTAACAGAACCCACACGTGAAGGGGCCATACTGGACTTGGTACTTATCAATTTTGAAAGTATTTCTGATAATACAGTGGGAGATCATTTTGCATCCAGTGATCACCAGATGGTGTGGTTCAGTATTAGGACTAGAGCTGTTAAAACCCATTCAAAAGCGAGCGCCTTAGACTTTAGTAAAACTAACTTTGCCAAGATGGGCCACTACCTCAGGGAGTCGTTAGCGGGATGGGAACAGCTGGGAGGTGTAGAAATACAGTGGGCAAAACTGAAAGAGGATATTTTAAGGGCAACCAACCTTTTTGTTAAAATAGTAAATAAAGGTAAAAGGAAAAGTAGACTGCTATAGTTTTTGAAAGAAGTAGCTGAAAAGTGAAGAAAAAGAGGGAGGCCTTCATAAAGTACAAGAGATCACGGAGAGAAAAAGACAGAAATCTATATTTGGAAAACTTAGAGAAGCTAGCAAAGTAGTCAGGAAAAGCAAAGATTCAAAAAGAGGAGGAAATAGCCAATGCAGTTAAATGGGGGATAGGACATTTTTCAGATATGTTAGAGAGAAGAGGAAGGGCAAAAGTGGTATTGTCAGACTCAAGGGTGAAGGGGAGGAATATGTAGAAGCTGAGGAGGATAAGGCCGAATTGCTTAAGAAATATTTCTGTTCTGTGTTCAAAGATAAAGAACCAGGAGCAGGACCTCAGAAAACACCCACAAACAGGAGCAGAAGCGAGGAGCATCTTGAACAATTTTCAGAAGACTGTGTTCATGAGAAATTAGCTAAAGTTAAAGTGGACAAAGCATTGGGACCAGATGGGATACACCCTAGAATACTGAAGGAACTTGGGGACATTCTAGCAGCTCCACTGACTGACCTTTTCATTGCTTCGTTGGCGTCGGGAGTGGTACCAAAGGAGTGGAGAGAGGCACATGTGGTCCCTTTACACAAAAGCAGAAGTAAGGATGTGGTTGAAAACAACAGGCTGGTTAGTTTAACTTCGGTGGTGAGTAAATTATTGGAAGCGCTGCTGAAAGAGAAAATAGTGAGGTTTCTGGAGTCCAGCGGATTACAGGATCAGAGGCAGCATGATTCACCAGAGGCAGGTCTTGTCAGACAAATCTGATTAATTTCTTTTACTGGGTGACCAGGGAGTTGGAACGAGGGAGAGCCCTAGATGTGGTGTATTTAGATTTCAATAAAGCCTTTGACACCGTTCCTCACAGATGACTTATAAACAAACTGAGCATCCTAGGGATGGACCCTAAAGTTATTGCTTGGGTTAGAAATTGATAGAGTGGGAGTCAACAAAGGGTACAGATAAATGGAGCTTACTCTGAAGAGAAGAAGTTTACCAGTGGTGTGCCCCAGGGATCTGTCCTTGGTCCGATTCTTTTTAACATCTTTGATAGTGATATAGCGGAAGGGCTGTCGGGTAAGATTTGCCTCATTGCGGATGATACCAAAGTCTGCAATAGAGTAGACACCCAGGAAGGTATTGTGACAAGGAAGCTTGTTTTGAGCCTATGAGTATAGAAAAGGCCAGTGACTTTAACTTAGAGAAAGGAGAAATCCCTGCAGGGCATGGATTTCAGGCCCCTTCATAGAGAAAGAAACCTGAAGGAGAGAAAGTTCAGGCAGCCACACCCTAACTCCTATGACGTAACTGCAAGCTTGAGAGGTGATTACAGTCACCTGGAAGGAGTGGAGGAAGGGCTGGAAACCTGGAGAGGGAAATATAAACCTCTGCTAAAGCAGAGGAAGGGAGTTCAGAGGGAAGTTCAGAAGGAAGCTCCAAGGAAAGGAGAAACTCAGAGGAAGGAAGAAGCTCTGGGGAGGCAGAGGTCTCAGGAGGTTCAGAAGACTCAGAGAATTCAGGGGAATCAGGAATGGAACCAGGAGCACCTGCAGATCTCCAGGAGAGAACCCAGAGAGGAATACAGAGAGCTGTTCCAGAGAGGCTGGAAGGAGACAAGGAACCGTAGTGAGCACAACCAGGGAGAACTGCCCAGTGCTTCAGGTACTGACTGTCTTTATCAGGGAGAGATGAGCTCAGGAGAGACTTTAGAACCCCCAGGGAGGCTGTATTCTGAGCACTGTGTCCAAAGCTCAGAACAGGATACTGCCCTAACAACACCAGAGGAAATGCAGATTGAGTTGGCAGGGGAGGAATTGCAAGATCTAGATATCCCCATGGACTGTACCCTGTGTCAAGCTACAAGTATGGAATCATTATGCTAAAGGCTAGCATTGAATGAGAAAGTCTCCTAGAAGCAGGTAACTGGAATTGACCCAGGAATTGGGTTTGAAGAAAACTCCACGTGTTTGCATTTCTCAGGCAAAGTGCTGAGTCACGCTGAAGAGAAAGCTTGTGAAAGTTTGTTACTTGTTTTCTTATTTTGAGTTTAAAACCTATCCTGAAAGGAAGGAGAGAAAGAAGAGGTTGTTCCAGAGGAACTGAGTTATTCTTTTGCTGTTAAATGCCTCACAAACAGAAGGTTAAAAAGAAGTATTTTTACCTTGCTGAGCAGAGCTGTTTCTCTAAGACTGAGCCACTTTGTTAACCAGCTGCATGTGTTTAAAAGACTGTGAAGCAGTTATACTGATCTAAAATGCTCTGTTGCAAACAATCCTGAATGGACAAAATTCCTGTGTACAGTTTACTTGATCCTTACTTTAAAATAAATTCTGTCATTTGCCTTAACATCGGACCATGACTACACTTCTTCTTAAGAGCCAAACTACATGTCCCAGAATCCAGCTGAGGAAAAGCTAGTTATTTGAGCTCACCAGGAGAAGTTCTCCGTTACCTCGCCCCTCTAAGCCAGTGGGCAGGGGCAAGGGCGTGACAGTGGCGTAGTTGTACGGATCTTGTTGCCTGCATCAGGAAATACAGCCACAGGATTTACAAAACAAAAGCGGAGATCTGGGTTGCGAGTTTCACTGGGATTCGCTGGCAAGGTCGACCAGGACGACGGAGCGGTTCCATGGAGACACCCTTCCTTTTTAAGGCCAGAGTCAGCACCTGACCCAGGTAAAAGGTACCTAGGAGGGGGTCAGCCTGGATCAGAGTAAAAGGGGAGGGAATATGAACGCGTCCAGATAAAAAGAGCACATTAGAGCTGTAGCGTGGTATCACGCTTGGTGGTTTTCTCTTGCAGGTAGTCGCTGAGATGGAGCCCAAGGAGCTGATCCAATGGATGACCCTACAGTTCCAGAGACAGCAAGAGATGGCCCAACAAGTGCAAGAGCAAGCAGCAGCTGCTTTACAAGCACAGCAGAAGCCAGTGCTAGACTTGGTAGAGGCACTGATTGCCAACCAGCGAGCAGGAGCTGGAGGTTTGCAAGTCCAGCCAGAACTAATAGTGCCATAGAATGTTTGTATGGTAGGACCACAAACAAGTGGGACATTGTCTTTTGGCAAACATTCTGTGGAGGATGACATTGATGACTATTTAGAGTCTTTTGAAAGAGTCGCTTATGCTATAGGATGGCCAGTTGAGCAATTGGCTGCCTATAGGGCCATGCCGGCTGCCCTAGCCACAAATTATGCTGAAGTGAAAAATGCCATAAGAGATCGCTTAGGTTTAACCAAAATGCTATATCACCGCATGTTCAGAGCCACGTCCCTGAAAGCTGGAGAAACACCTAAGGCCTTAAGCCAAAGGATAAGAGGCTTAGCCTTAAAGTGGTTGGTCCCAGAGGTAAAAACTGTTGACATGGTGGTGGATACAACAGTATTGGAACAGTTTCTGGCTGCAGTTCCTAAGGACATACAATCTTTTCTGATACAGAAAAACTGCCAGAGCACAGGAGAGGCAACCCTTCTGACTGAGCGCTATTTAGAAGCTGAATTAGCTCGTCATCCAAAAAGGGGCGCTCCAAAAGCAGAGGCAGAGGCCAGTTTTGGTCAATCAGAAAAGAGACAAGGGAACAATGCAGAATGTGGGAAAACTAGTATGCCTGTTCAGAAGGAAAAGTGGGTTGAGAAAAAATGCTATTGTTGTGGGAAGATGGGACACCTACAGAGGGAGTGCAAAGCCCGCATGGGATTGATGGGTGCTAATGTGAAACATCTGAGAGAGGGTTTCCTCTTAGCTGTTAACATCCAGGGGATCAGTACCAACGCTCTGCTTGACTCGGGTGCCGATCAAAGCATGGTATCATGGAGGCTTTGGCGAGCAATTGAAGCTCAGGATGGGTCAGTTCCGAGGAGACCAGAGGGTAGAGTCCAAATTAGATGCATCCATGGGGCTGCCTCTTGCTACACCATATATAAGGTAATGATAAAAGGGTTAGGGGTACAGAAGGAAATCCCCGTGGCAGTGCTCCCAAATCTCCCCATGACCTAGTATTAGGAAGAGACTGGCCCCAATTTAGAAAAGGGATAGAGAAGGGACTCAGACAGAAGGTGGATGGGATGGTAACTTTGGTCCCTAGTCCTCTGTTTGAGAAGCCCCAAAAGCAGAACAAGAACCCAGGGGAAAAACCCCTGGAAGGCCGTTCCCCCGTTAAACAGAAGTTTGTATTAAAATTTTCTAGGGTATCCGAGAAAGCCCAGAGTCTCAGGAGAGCCACTCCTCAAGCAGCGGGATATGATCTGTGCAGCGCCATAAATGGAGTAGTACCCAGTCACGGTAAAGCTCTCATTGACACCGGCCTGCAGATGGAGATGCCAATCGGATGCTATGGCTGGATAGCCCCTCGTTCCGGTCTAGCACTGAAACACTTTCTGGACGTCGGTGCTGGGGTCATCGATCCTGACTATAGAGGGAGTGTCAAGGTATTACTCTTTAATTTTGGTGACGAAGACTTCCCTGTGAAGGTCGGAGACAGGATTGCACAGCTGGTATGCGAGAGGGTAGGATTTCCCCCACTGGAAGAGGTCCCTGTGTTGACTCCCACAGAACTGGGAGCCGATGGATTTGGGTCGACCGGACGCGCTGGCATGAAAGGTCTGACAGCCACCTGTGAAGAGTGTATGGAGGAAGACCTTGGACCCCGAGTGACAGACTTGAGGAGAAACTCGGAACCTCAAATGGGTGTCAAGAATTTTCCCAGACCTACAAACAAGAAACAACTAAGAAGTTTTCTAGGCCTGATAGGCTACTACAGGAGATTCATACCCCACTTTGCAGAAGAAAGCGTTATTTTTACTGATATGCTAAAGAAAAATTGCCCGAATTGCCTCAATTGGACCCAGGAGGCTGAGGTAGCCTTCACCTTATTGAAGAAGAGGCTATGTACGACCCCAGTGTTGCGCGGAGTGGATTTCATACAGCCCTTTATTGTGCAAACGGATGCATCAGAGGCAGGCTTAGGAGCAGTCTTATCCCAGAAGCATGAAGGAAAGGACCATCCCGTAATGTTCCTCAGTAGAAAATTGTCCCCTGCAGAGCAGAAATACTCTACCATTGAAAAAGAGTGCCTTGCCATCAAGTGGGCAATAGATGCCCTCCGGTTCTACCTCACGGGACGAAGATTCCTACTGGTCACTGATCATGCTCCCTTAAAGTGGCTACAACAGATGAAAAACCACAATGCCCGGTTAACCCGCTGGTACATGGCTTTGCAAGCTTTTGATTTCAAGATAGAACATAGGACAGGGAAATTACAGCAGAACGCAGATGCCTTATCAAAGATTACGGACTGTTCAGAGGAACTTCCGCCAGCCCGTAATATCTTTAGTAGGGGGGTATGTGACAAGGAAATCTGTTTTGAGCCTATGAGTATAGAAAATGCCAGTGACTTTAACTTAGAGAAAGGAGAAATCCCTGCAGGGCATGGATTTCAGGCCCCTCATAGAGAAAGAAACCTGAGGGAGAGAAAGTTCAGACAGCCACACCCTAACTCCTATGACGTAACTGCAAGCTTGAGAGGTGATTACAATCACCTGGGAGGAGTGGAGGAAGGGCTGGAGCCCTGGAGAGGGAAATATAAACCTCTGCTAAAGCAGAGGAAGGGAGTTCAGAGGGAAGTTCAGAAGGAAGCTCCAAGGAAAGGAGAAACTCAGAGGAAGGAAGAAGCTCTGGGGAGGCAGAAGTCTCAGGAGGTTCAGAAGACTCAGAGGATTCAGGGGAATCAGGAGTGGAACCAGGAGCACCTGCAGATCTCCAGGAGAGAACCCAGAGAGGAATACAGAGAGCTGTTCCAGAGAGGCTGGAAGGAGACAAGGAACCGTAGTGAGCACAACCAGGGAGAACTGCCCAGTGCTTCAGGTACTGACTGTCTTTATCGGGGAGAGCTGAGCTCTGGAGAGACTTTAGAACCCCCAGGGTGGCTGTATTCTGAGCACTATGTCCAAAGCTCAGAACAGGACACTGCCCTAACAACACCAGAGGAAATGCAGATTGAGTTGGCAGGGGAGGAATTGCAAGATCTAGATATCCCCATGGACTGTACCCTGTGTCAAGCTACAAGTATGGAATCATTATGCTAAAGGCTAGCATTGAATGAGAAAGTCTCCTAGAAGCAGGTAACTGGAATTGAGCCAGGAAATGTGTTTGAAGAAAACTCCACGTGTTTGCATTTCTCAGGCAAAGTGCTGAGTCACGCTGAAGAGAAAGCTTGTGAATGTTTGTTACTTGTTTTCTTATTTTGAGTTTAAAACCTATCCTGAAAGGAAGGAGGGAAAGAAGAGGTTGTTCCAGAGGAACTGAGTTATTCTTTTGCTGTTAAATGCCTCACAAACACAAGGTTAAAAAGAAGTATTTTTACCTTGCTGAGCAGAGCTGTTTCTCTAAGACTGAGCCACGTTGTTAACCAGCTGCATGTGTTTAAAAGACTGTGAAGCAGTTATACTGATCTAAAATGCTCTGTTGCAAACAATCCTGAATGGACAAAATTCCTGTGTACAGTTTACTTGAACCTTTACTTTAAAATAAATTCTGTCATTTGCCTTAACATCGGACCATGACTACACTTCTTCTTAAGAGCCAAACTACATGTCCCAGAATCCAGCTGAGGAAAAGCTAGTTATTTGAGCTCACCAGGAGAAGTTCTCCGTTACCTCTCCCCCCTAAGCCAGTGGCCAGGGGCAAGGGCGTGACAGTATACATAACATGAGGAGGGATATAACTAAGCTTGAAGAATGGTCAAGAATTTGGCAGCTGAAATTTAATGTTAGAAAATGCAAGGTCATGCTTTTTGGCTGCAGCAATCCAAGGGAGAAATATAGTATAGGGGGTGAAGTACTTTTGTCCACTAAAGAAGAGCGGGACCTAGGCATGATTGTGTCTGATGATCTTAAAGTAGTAAACAGGTAGAAAATGCGACAGCAAAAGCTAGATGGATGCTTGGGTGCATAGGGAGAGGAATTGCCAGCAGAAGAAAGGAGGTGATAGTGCCTCTGCATAAGTCTTTGGTGTGACCTCATTTGGAGTATTATGTGCAATTCTGGAGACCACGGCTTCTAAAGGATATAAACAGGCTGGAGTCTGTACAGAGGGTGGCTACAAAAATGGTTAGTGGTCTTCATTATAAAGCATATGAGGACAGACTTAAGGATCTTAATATGTACACCTTAGTGGAAAGGCGGGATAGAGGTGATATGATTGAGACATTTAAATAGCTCCATGGAATAAATGCACAAGAGGAGAGCCCCTTTCAATTAAAAGCAAGCTCTGCTAAGAGGGCACATGGGATGAGGGTGAACGGGAATAGATTCAGGAATGATATGCGGAAATATTTCTTTACGGAAAGAGTGGTGGATCCGTGGAATAGTCTTCCAGTGGAAGTGATAGAAATGAGGACAGTATCTGAATTCAAAGAAGCATGGGACAAACACAGAGGATCTCTAAAGGAAAAAAGGGGAATGTTGTAGTTGTTGATATGGAAGGACAGACTAGATAGGCCATGTGGCCTTTTTCTGTTGTCATGTTTCTATGTTAGGAAAAGAAAGAACCTGAGCTCAAGCACCCCAAAGTTGTGGAATTGATGACCACATGGAAGTGTAGTGGTAGTTGGTGATTCTCTTCTGAGGGGTACTGAAGCATCCATCTGCCAACCAGACTTGATGTCCATGGAGGTGTGCTGTCTGCCAGGTGTCAAAATCTGAGATGTTGCAGAGAGTTTCTTGAGACTCATCAAGCCTATTAACTATTATCCGATTCTGTTCATCCATGTTGGCACAAATGATACTGTGAGGTATCTCTCTCTGAGCACATCAAAAGTGGCTTCATTTCTCTGGAACAGAGAGTGAAGCAGATATGTGTGCAGTTGGTGTTCTCTTCAATCCTCACTGTTGAGGGTAAAAGTCAAGGTAGAGAAGCTCATATCCTGGAGCTGAATGCATGGCTGTGTGGATGGTGTCATCAAGAGCATTTTGCTTTCTTGGACCATGGGATTATTTTCCAAAGGCTGCAGAGCAGAGATGGTGTCCATGTGTCCAAGAAGGCTTGAAACTAGATTCTTTGGGGACGGGTGAAGAGAGCTCCCAGGTAAGTAAAACCCCCCAAGTAAGTGAAACATTAAATACCTCTCTAGAAATTGCCAAGAATATAAGAACATAAGATATGACATAGTGGGTCAGACCAAGGTCCAACAAGCCCAGTATCCTGTTTCGAACAGTGGCCAATCTAGGTCACAAGTATCTAGCAGTTTCCCCAAAAGAAACAGCTTTTACTATATCCTCCGGTAGTAAATTCCAGAGTTTGATTACACGTTGAGTGAAAATGTTTTTTCTCTTATTAGTCTTAAATAGCTTACCCTGTAGCTTCATTGCATGCCCCCTAGTCTTTCTATATTCTGATAACATAAACAATCGATCTGCATTTATCCGTTCCACTCCATTCATTAATTTATAGACCTCTATCATATCTCCCTTCAGCCATCTCTTTTCCAGGTTGATGGCTAACCTTTTTAGCCTCTCTTCATAGGGGTATCCTTCCATCCCCTTTATCATTTTGGTGATTCTTCTCTGTGCTTTTTCTAACAATGCTATATCTTTTTTAAGATACAGTGACCAGAATTGCACACAATATTCAAGGTGCAGTCACAACATAGAATGATACAGAGGCATTATAATATCCTTTGTTTTATTCTCCATTCCTTTCCTTATGATACCTAGCATTCTATTTGCTCTCTTGGCCACTGCTGCACACTGGGTGGAGGGTTTTAACATGTTATCCACGATGATGCCTAAATCTTTTGCCTGTGTGGTGGTTCCTAATGTGGAGCCTTGCATCGTGTAACCATAGTTTGGGTTTTTCTTTCCTAGGTGCATAGGAAAGCAGTGTGTATAAATGCCTGTAGCATGGGAAATATCCCAGATGTTGAAGGTTTAATGGAAGAAGCTTTCTTGAACTTAGTGACTTAGTGGTTCATGGACAGCCATGATTGGGATGTAATTATACCAGGTTATAGTATATTCAAGAAGGACAGGGTAGGAAGAAAGGGAGGAGGAGTGGCAGTATATATAAAAAATAATATTAATGCTAAAGAATTACAGGGCTTAAAAGGGAGTGAGGTAGCACTGTAGGTTAGGCTAAAGGGAAATCCATTTGCATTGGTGTGATATACAAATTTTCCTCACAGGAAGATTTTACAGAAGATATACACAGTATTGCCATGAGAGGAGAAGTGCTACTGATAGGTGATTTCAATATGCCAGATGTTGATTGTCACAGCTCTGCTGAGGTGCCATCTAGATGTTAAGAGATCCTAGATTATTTACAGGGAGAACTATTCTGGCAATTGGTAACAGAACCCACATGTGAAGGGGCCATACTGGATTTGATGCTTATGCTGTGGGAGGAGAGAAACAGCCGTTTAACAGCTGCCGCCATCAGGAGTGTACTACGGAAACCCTCCTTACTCTCCATTCCTGATGATCAGGGTTCAGCACCTGAGCGACGACATCAGTGGCATCCGCCCGGAATCTCCAGCCCAATCAGGGCTGTGGGAGGAGAGAAACAGCCGTTTGACAGCTGCCGCCGCCAGGAGTGGACTACGGAAACCCTCCTTACACTCCATTCCTGCTGATCGGGGTTCAGCACCTGAGTGCCGACATCAGTGGCACAGCCTGGAATCTTCAGCCCAATCGGGGCTGTGGGAGGAGAGAAACAGCCATTTAACAGCTAACGCCATCCTTTGCAGCCGCCTTTGATCAGCTGAGTGCAGAGAAACAGTTAAAAAGCAGAGCACCATTGGGCGTGCCTGTGCCTGGCGGGCCCGTGCCTGAGGGTCTTTCCAGAGGGCCCTTTGGCATGATCCTTAGGCGGGGGACATTGTAGAAAAGATGTGAAACTATCAACAATAAAATAAAGAAAACTAATGGTAAGCTACTAATTCACAATGCTAGTTCATCTAACTAACCTATCAATTCACTTTGAAAACCTAAGTAATCTATAATCTTCCTCCTAAACAAAACAAACGTTAGAAATTATAATGCACTGAAATTAATCATATGTAATTTAAACGTATACCTTCTTAATAATTAAAATAATTTGTCTATCTAACTACTTTAAGGTTTACATAAGTTTCACAAACATGCATACAACATATCAATTTATACTTCTATATTTTAATATGTTATTCCTTACACAGCAAGCTTTACCAAACGCTGTAGTAATTAATCCTATTTGTCCAAACTATGCTAGGTATAATAATAATAGTTTCAAACAACATCATCATCATAATCAAAAAAGTAAGAAATTAAATAAAATTCATTCTCCATCATCTAAACGTAGCACTGCACCAACGTGTTGTCACAGGGACAGTGCATTCCCTGGTGATACCATGACTGTCCGTCAGATAGGGCCTGTCTGTTGCAGTGCATAGCACCCACCTACACAGGGCTAGGCCATGGTCTGCTCTGGGCAGCTGCCACTGCCCCCTCCACCAAAAGAGAAAAGCGGAAGAATTAACCACGGCCTACCAGATGATGATTAAAATCCTTTATTGAGGACCCAACTTAACAAGTTTCGGCCGAAGCCTTCATCAGGGGTCTAAAAAAACAAACATACATAAAATGAACCAAAGGTCAAAAATAAAAACAATGAAATGTGGATGTCATAAAAACGAACATGACAGAGTTATGTAATAGAAGTTACCAGGATACCACATAGATGTTGTCCAATTTGCGGAAGACTTTCTTCTTTTCTTCTCCTCTACTGCCCCCTCCACCACCAGTACCCCTCTGCCACCATGCTGACATGCCCTTCTGCTGGTGGTGCTGGTGGTGCGCAGTCTCAGGCCATCCAGTATGCGGGTAGGCGGCTGCCTATGGTGCGGGTTCTGGGGTAGGGGTGCCTGCATAGCTGTCTACGCTTCCCCCCAGCACCGCCTGCCAATGTTCCGTGCCATTGGGGGTACCTGCTAGGTACTATCCCCTGTGACACCGTGGGAAGCACACTTGTGTCCATATTGGGCCCTCAGCAGTTGCTGTCTGGCTGCTCTACTGTCCAGCATTCCTATGGGCCAGATAGGCATCACCCTAGTCTGCACTGTGGCCCAGCTGCACCGCAGCATGTGCCGCCTGCAGCCCTCTGTGTCCCCTTTTCCAGCATCTGTCCAGTTGTCCATTCCGACATGCCTGCCCTGCTGTTGTGGAACATGTGTATGCCATAGGAAACCTGGCCAATGGAGTCGGAAACCCTGCTCAGCGCAATTAACTGTGGGCTCATTCACCTTGTATGGGGACGGAGCATAGACCCTTCCAAAATTCATATCTTTTTTTTTGGAGCTTTTTTGGGAGTGTGTTTTGATGTTTCCCATTGATATCACTATTGCCCAGCTTGGTTATTTTATTTTTACATTTTATTCTGTTCATTTTCACTGTTTATTTGCCCTTTTGTTCCGTGCACATGTATCACACTTCTCACTTATCGTAGGTTTCCCTGGTTTTGCTGTACATTGCTGACGGAAATGGTTTCTTTTCCCTGTAAATCAGCTCTAACGCCAGGGTTTCACTAGCATTAGTTTTGAGCCTCGAATTTCACAGCGTTAGTGTGTGGGGAACCACTCCCCTCCCACTCTACACCCATTGACCCCTTCTCTCCGCCCCTGGGGAGCCTTCCTCCGCACTCCGGGAGCCTTTCTCCGCCTTCAGCACTCGTTTGCGCCGCTGTGCGCATTATCGCGCTCTAAGGTACCTCTGTGCCCAATAATGCGCCATTATTGCGCGATAAGGTAAAGTATGTGCGCTCGCTCGGCGAAGTGTGTGCGCGCGCACACGCGCACAGCTTAGAGGGAACAGTGGTTCAAACACCTATATTTTACCCTACACCGCATACACACCATAACAATGGGCATTACCTACAGCCGAGTCCCCCAAATGCAGTCCTGGAGTGCCACAACTCAATCAGGTCATATGTTTACCACCCTGGGAAGTGACCCCCAACAGTATTGCGTACCATATCCATGCCTGTACGGTGCCCAGGACTGGTGTGGTGGGCATGGCTGCTGAACTCCTCTATAGTAGCACAATGCTGGCATAGGTGTCGGAGTGTGTGTCTGTCTATACAGTGTGTGGTGGCTGCAAACACCTTCCACAGCCCACACTGCCAGCACTGTTGCCAGTACTGGCCTGCCAATGTGCATAATGAGGAGCAAGGTACCATGGGTATAGCCCGGACAGGGTGGCCTGGCCAGGGTGCATCTGCACAGGGCATAGGGCACTGACTGGGACATTTTAGTGCCCGGCCACCATCTACACAGACAGGGTGACCTCAGTATGTCCTGCTGGGAGATCACTCTCACCCTGACTGTGCAGTGATGACAGCATGGCTAGGCATCCCCATAGTGCTATATAGTATTTCTCTCATGTGATATTTATGGGTTTCCTTTTGGGGCCCAGTCACTGACTTATCTGCTTGTATATGCTGCCATCCCAGTTCTGGGTGCATGCATTTCCACCAGGAGCATGCACTATGGACTAACTAGCAGACTGTTTGCAGCTGGTATGTGTCTTGATGGAGTGCCTTGCAGGGTGCAGTGGCTGAAGGCTTGTTGCAGGAGAATATCAGATAGTGGTGGGGTGCAGCTTAACATATACAGGCCTAATGTCTGTCTGCTATTGTGTTATGGTTATGTACAGAGCTGCATTGACTGCCCTGAAGGGTGTCTTTTCCCCAGCAGGACTGGGGTTGATGGTCCCCTCTACTGCCACCATTGCAGGGAGGTAGAATGTGGATCTGTTGATTGGAGACCCTGTTTGCCACCCTCAGCCCTGGAGGAGAGTGGTAATCCTCCTAGGGTTCCATGGGGGTAACACCTGACTGAGACAGACCGATATCTCCAAGGTGTATTCTGCAGAAACTACCGATCTCACACATTAACACTGCTTTGTACCTGCATCATGGCCTCTTTCAGTCATGGAAGGTGCTGTGGACCTGGTGCTGGGTGCCTCACCGCACCCTCAGGGTGAGCACAGCACCCGCACAATGTGACGGTGTTTAGCTACTCTGTGCCAGTAAAACACACGGTCTGTACCCCCTACCAGGCCGAGGTGCTGTGGGGGTGCACATGGTCACTTCCCCCTACTAGGCCGAGGTGCTGTGGGGGCGCATACCCCATCTTGTGTTTATCTGTGGACAGCTGATTTGCATGTGCAGTGCATCATGGGTACGGGTGGGCTAACCCTATCCTGGTGACCACAGCAGACTGTCTGTGTGTTGACATGCAGGCTCTCTGCAGCCAGCCAGGGGCTTGCTAGCAGCTATAGAGCTGTAGCCCAATGGTTACTTCACTGCCTGTAAAGCCAGAGGTCATAGGTTCAAACCCACAGTGGGGTTCTTTGATAGGGCTGGCCAAAGCATTATCTCTTTTTAATGTACATTTTTGCTGCCAGCAAAAACACCCTCAGCGTACTATACCCATAAGGTGCCTCTGAGGGCGCTTTATAGGGTGCCCTATAGGGCACCTTATGGTTCCCGTCCATATAAGGTGCACTATACATTATCCTGTGACGCAACTTATAGGGTGCCCTGTAGGGAACATTTTAGGGTGCCATGGCGGACAGTGCACCTTATAATGTGCCCTATGGAGTGCCTTATAGGGTGCCTTATACGGCATTTTCAATTACGGCACGTGAGGGCGTGTTTGCTGGCAGCAATTAATAAAATAAAAATAAAGTGCTGCAGGAGACAAAACATACATTGCAAAGCTGATGCCTCAGCCAGCCTTACATAGTAGGCACCCTGGGGAGCAAACTCATGACCCCTGTATCAGCAGTCAGTGCCTTAACCATTGTGCTCCACTGCTGCTCCTCCTTGCATGTCAGCACACCTACTTATGCTTTTCATTCCTTACACTGCACAGTGCTGCCATCAAAAACAGTACTCTGACCTTGCGATACCTCATACGGCACCCTATAAAGCACCCTATAAGCAACATTCTATGGTGCCTTGGCGGACAGTGCACTTTAAAATGTGCCTTATGTTAACACGCTTTGAGAGTGCGTTTGCTAGTAGTGATAATTACAATAAAAATAAAATGCCTCCTAAACCAATTTTCCCCATAACATGTAATGCCTCAGCCAGCCTCATTCATTGGGCACTGTGGGGGATTGAACCCCTGATCCCTGCATCATTGGTCAGTGTCTTAACCATTGTGCTGTGGTCCTGTTTCTATGCTTGCACATCAGCGCGCCGCCTTATGCCGCCCAATTTTAAAATGCCTCCTAAAGCAATAGCACACTGCCTTATGCCCATCAGCGTGCCGCCTTATGCTGCCCAATATTGAACTGGCTCCTAAAGTAATGCCTCAGCCAGCTGTCTTCATTGGGCACTGTGGGGGATTGAACCCCTGTTCTCTGCACCATTGGTCAGAGTCTTAACCATTGTGCTGTGGCTCTGCTCTTCTGCTTGCACATCAGCGTGCCACGTATGCCTCCCGCGCAGCTTTCTCATGTGCTAATGTGTGGGGCGCACATGGGCGCCGCACACCTTAGTGCATATTTAAATCACGGTTTTTCTTTTTCAGAAAGAAACGCCCACTCCTTATATGGTACCCGCACACTAGCGCGGCCCGCACATTAGCGGGGTTTTAGTAAACATATCCCTTAGACTTTAGGAAAACTAACTTAGGGACAATTCCTCAAGGAGTAATAGTGGGATGGGAACAGCTGGGGGATGCAGAAATGCAATGGGCAAAACTGAAAGGGGAGCAAACCTTTTTGTTAGAAAAGTAAGTAAATTTAAAAGGAAAAGGAGGCCACTATGGTTCTCAAAAGAAATAGCTGAAAAAGTGAAGATAAAGAGGATGCCCTTCATTATATACAAGAGATCACAGAAAGAGGAAGAAAAGGATGTATACACGTATTTGGGAAGAACTTAGAGAAGTTAGGAAAGTAGTCAGGAAAGCAAAAATACAAGAAGAAGAAATAGCCAATGCAATAAAATGGGGGATAAGACATTTTTCAGATATGTTACTGAGAGCAGGAAGGGCAAAAGTGGTATTGTTAGACTAAAAGTTGAAGGGAAGGAATATGTAGAAGCTGATAATAATAAAGCAGAATTCTAAAATATTTTTGTTCTGTGTTCACAGATGAAGGACCAGGAGCAGGGCCTCAGAAAACACCCATAAATAGGAATAGAAGTGAAGGACTAGCTAATCTAAAAGTAGACATTGCAATGGGACCATATGGGATACATTTGAGAATATTGAAGGATTTTGGGGAAACTCTAGCAGCTCTATTGACTGAATTTTTCAATGCTGCTTTAGATTTGGGAGTGGTCCAAGAGGACTGGAGAAAGGCACATGTGGTCCCTTTACAGAAAGGCGGAAGTAAGGATGAAGTTGAAAACTACAGGTCAGTTATTCTAACCTCTGCGGTGAGTCAATTATTGGAAACACTGCTAAAAGAAAGAATAGTGAGGTTTCTGGAGTCCAGTGGATTTCAGGATCTGAGGCAGCATGGGATTACTAGAGGAAGGTCTTGGAAAAATCTGATTGATTTCTTTGACTGGGCGTTGGACCAAGGGAGAGTCCTAGATGTAGTGTAATTAGATTTCAGTAAAACCTTTGACATTGTTCTGCACAGGTGACTTAATTAACAAATTGAGCACTTGAAGGGATGGACCCTAAAGTGACTGACTGGGTTAGAAAGAGGTTGAGTGGGAGGCAACAAAGCATACAGGTAAATGGAGCTCACAGAGATCTGTCCTTGGTCTGATTCTTTTTATCATCTTTGTTAGTGATATTGTAGAAGAGCTGTTGGGTAAGGTTTGCCTCTTTGTGGATGATACCAAAATCTGCAGTAGAGTAGACACCCAGCAAGGAGTAGATAACATGAGGAAGAATCTAGTTAAGCCTGAAGAAAGGTCAAGTATTAGGCAGATGAGACTTAATGCTAAAAAATACAGGGTCATGCATTTGGGCTGCAAAAATCCAAGGGAGCAGTACAGTGTAGGGGGAGAAGTACTTGTGTCCATGAAAGAAGAGCAGGTGTGATTGTTTCTAATGATCTTAGTGCCTAAACAGATAGAAAAGGCGATGGCGAAAGCCAGAAGGATGCTTGGGTGCACAGAGAGAGAAATGGCCAGCCTCTGTATAAGTGTCTGGTGCAACTTAATTTGTGTGCAATTCAGGAAACCACACCTTCAAAAGGATATGAACAGGATGGGGTCAGTGCAGAGGATGGTTACTAAGATGGTTAGAGGTCTTTGTTATAAAGTATATGGGGACAAACTTAATGATCTTAATATGTATATGTTAGAGATATGATTGAGATGTTTAAATACCTTCATGGCATAAATTCACGAGAGGATAGCTTCTTTCAATTGAAAGCTGGCTCTCATACAAGGGGACACAGGATGAGGGTAAAAGGGGATAGATTCAGGAGTAATATGCAGAAATAATTCTTTACAGAAAGAGTGATAGATGCGTGGAATAGTCTCCCAGTGGAGCTAATAGAGACTAGGACAAACACAGAAGATCTCTAAAGGAAAAAAGGGGACTATTGTAGCTGATATGGAAGGGCAGACTAGATAGGCCATATGGTCTTTTTCTGCTGTTATGTTTCTATGTTACTATGATGGAATTTGGTGTAAGGAAGATGAACTACTAGAGCTTGAAGCTCACTCAGTCTGTGTGCTGAAGTGACCACCACCAGAAACAACGCCTTCCAAGTCAAGAACGTCAGAGGTCAGGAACTGAGTGCTTTAAAGGGAGCTTTCATGAGCTGCACAAGAACTGTATTGAGGTCCCAAGACAAACTGTGGGAAGTTAGTAGGGATGCTTCAAGAAAAGCAATCCCTGCATAAAGAGTTCAATTAAAGACTGCACAGAGATGGATTTCCCTTCAACACCTCAATGATAAGCTCCAATTGCACTGAGGTGGACCATGACGGATTTGGACAAGTCCCAACTCAGAGAAGTGCAGAAGATACTCAAGCAGTTTTTGTGTGGGACTGATGAAAGGATATAGGGCCTGGCCCTCACACCAGACAACAAATCTCTTCCATTTGCAGGAATAAGGCTTTCTTGTTGAGGCCCTCCTGGAGGCCAAAAGCTCTTGCAGGAGAGGAAACCAAAGCTGTCTTGACCAGTAGGGAGTGAAGAGAAGCATCATGTCTCCATCTGTTTTGAGCTTCAAGAGGGTCTCTGGGAAATGTCATCTGGAAAGATAGTCTCAGTGAAATCAAATGGCTCAATTTTGAATGAAGGGTCCAGCCGATGCACCGTGCCTAAGGGGGCCAATATGCTTCCGAAAAAGAAAGAACATTAAATGACCAATAAGGACAAAAAAACAAACGGAAAAGGGAAAAAATGTGATGCTGAGCAGAAGCACAGAATACCCTGCAAGGAAAAAAAATCAATTACCCAA
Source organism: Ichthyophis bannanicus (assembly GCA_033557465.1). Taxonomy (NCBI): domain Eukaryota; kingdom Metazoa; phylum Chordata; class Amphibia; order Gymnophiona; family Ichthyophiidae; genus Ichthyophis; species Ichthyophis bannanicus. The sequence continues at coordinate 908,209,995 of CM066031.1, read as the reverse complement.
TGGAGAAGACCAGAACGTGTCTGTAGGGCTCAGTGGACAAACGAAGAGGTTTAAGATGGCACCACAGTGGCAAGCAGGAAGGAGATAAAGTGGAGTCTTCCAAAATCTTCTAATAGGAACTGGGGAGCATTCCCATGCGGGCTCTGTCGGAGAACAACATCCATACGTGAGCACTCATTCCTGCTTGTACACAGAAAATATTGCTGACTATCCATAGTTAGGCAGAATGCCCACTCTATGCAGATAGTGTCAGGTTGATCTGTAATAATTTTTAGTGGCACTAGCCATATAGTACCACTGAAAATTTACTGATAGGGAACTTCTCCATACAGCAGCAGTCACTATACAGATAAGATCTTTTAAATATCGACCTAGAGATTTTCAATTTGGCTTTGAATATGGGCTAAGATTCTTCCTCCTTTATTTGTTTGGATTTGGTATACTGATATTTGTTGTTGGTTCTAGTCTGAGATAATCTTGTTGCTTGCTCCATAGGCTAGGAGTTAAGTAAGAGAAAGAAATGTAGCATGTGGCCTCAAGCTGAGTACAAATGGCTGAGAGCACAATGAAAAAGTTATCTTGTGATGAGCAAAGCTGATGTGCAGGAATATAGGGGGTTGTTGTTGTTGTTAAGTGCCGTTGAGTCAGAGTCGACTCATGGCGACCCTCTGGATAGCTATCCTAAATTGTGTTCGGTCTTCAGTCAGGTGGCTCATTGTTGACAGACTGGTACCCATAGCTGCTGTTAATGTATCGATCCATCTCATTGCTGGCCTTCCTCTTTTGCGTTGACCTTCTATCTTGCCAAGCATGATGTCTTTCTCTAGTGATCTCTCTCTTCGCATGATGTGTCCAAAGTATGAAAGTCAAAGTCTTGTCATCTGAGCTTCTAAAGAAAGCTTAGATTTGATCTCCTCTAGTACCGACTGGTTTGTTCTTCGCGCAGTCCATAGTATACACAGTATTCGCCGCCAGCACCATAATTCAAAGGCATCAATTTTCTTCCTGTCTGTCTTTTTCACTGTCCAGCTTTCACATCCATATGATGTTATTGAAAATACCATGGCTTGAACAAGTCAAATCTTTGTATGGAGAGAGACATCTCTGCTCTTTAGAATCTTATCTAGGTCTTTCATAGCCATTCTGCCAAGAGCAATGCGTTGTTTGATTTCTTGACTGCTTGTTGCTTCTTTATTGATAGTTGATCCAAGTAGGTTAAAGTTGTTCACAATTTCAATTTCTTCTCCTTCAACGATGAACCTGTTGATTATGCCAATTGTCATGATCTTTGTCTTCTTTACATTAAGGTGCAAGCCCATTTTGAGACTATGTTCTTTGATTGTGAGAAGCAAATGTTTCAGATCATCTTCACTTTCAGCCACTAATGTAGTATCATCAGCATAGCGAAGGTTGCTGATGAGTCTTCCACCAATCTTCACACCTCTGTTGTCTTCATACAATCCTGCTTCTCTGATGATTTGTTCTGCATATAAATTAAACAGGTAGGGGGAAAGTATGCAGCCTTGTCTTACACCTTTGCTTATTTTAAACCATCTGTTTCTCCTTGTTCCGTTCGAACTGTTGCTTCTTGATCAATGTACAGATTGCGCAAGAGAATGATCAAGTGTTCTGGTATACCCATGCTTCTTAATGTGGCCCAGAGTTTCTCATGGTTTACACAGTCAAAAGCCTTGCTATAGTGGATAAAGCACAAATAGATATTCTTTTGGTATTTTTTAATCTTTTCAAGGATCCATCTCACATCCGCAGTGATGTCTCTCGTTCCTCGTCCTTTCCTGAATCCTGCTTGCACTTCAGGTAGTTCTTGTTCCAGGTATGGTTGTAGTCTCTTTTGAATAATCTTCAGTAGAATCTTGCTGGCATGTGGGATCAGAGCGACTGTTCGATAATTTCCACAGTCAGTTGGATCACCTTTCTTTAGTATTGGTATAAACACAGATCTTTTCCAGTCAGTTGGCCATGATGTTGCCTTCCATATTTCTTGGCAGAGCCTTGTAAGTATGGTAACAGCTGCATCAGATTGCTGCAATACTTCTATGGGAATGCTATCAATGCCTGGTGCTTTGTTCTTTGATAAGGCTTTCAATGCTGCTTCAACTTCTTCTTTCATCACCAATGGTTCCCGATCATAAGGTACAGGTTGAAACGGCTGTTGGTCCACTTGATCTTTATCATATAAAAACTCTGTATATTCCTTCCACCTTTTCTTGATCTTCTCAGCATCATTCAACATAGAACCTTGAGCATCTTGTAACATTCCAATTCGAGGCTGGAACTTTTTCTTTAACTCTCGTAACTTTAGGAAAGCTGATCTTTTTCTTCCTCTAATAGTTTCTGCTTCTATTTCCTTGCATGTGTCATTGTAGTACTTTTCCTTGTCCTGTCTTGCTGCACATTGTTTAGTTCTGCGATAGTCTTTCTTTCTCCTCTGGCTTTAGCTTCTCTGCGTTTCTGGGCAATTTTCAGAGTTTCTTCCGTCATCCATTTTGGCTGTTTTTGCTTTTGCACCTTTTGTAGAGACTTCTCGCTTTCTTCCAACACAACCTTCTTGATGTCATTCCATAACTCTTCTGGAGCTCTGTCATTTGTGTCTAAAGCAGCAAATCGATTTTGCAGGCCGTCTTTAAATTCCAGTGGTATATTCTCAAGGTCATATTTTGCTGCATTCATGAGTGGTTTGCTCTTTTTCAACTTTAGCTTGAGTTTGCATACTAGTAGTTGATGATCTGTACCACAGTCAGCTCTAGGTTTTGTCTTTGTTGATGTTATAGAACTTTTCCATCGTTGACTTCCACAGATGTAGTCAATTTGATTTTTATACAATCCATTGGGTGAAGTCCATGTGTACAGTCGCCGCTTGTGTTGCTGGAAGAAAGTGTTTGAGATGAATAGATCATTGGTCTTGCAGAATTCTAATAGTCTTTCTCCAGCTTCATTTCTTTTGCCAAGTCCATAGTTTCCAACTACTTTGCCTTCTTCTTTGTTGCCAATGTTTGCGTTCCAGTCACCCATGACTATCAGGATATCCAGTTTGCATGTTCTGTTAATTTCAGCTTGTACTTGTTCATCGAACTCTTCAATTTCATTCTCTTCTGCAGCTGTTGTTGGGGCATATACTTGAATTATAGTTGTGTTGATAGGCAATCCTCGTAGACGAATAGAGATTAAGCGTTCGCTGACTGCATTGTATTTCATTACAGTTCTTGCAAGTTTCTTCTTTATTATGAATGCAACACCATTTCTTCTTTGTCTTTCATTTCCAGCATAGTAGACCATGTGATCATCTGATGCAAAGTGCCCGATGCCAGTCCATTTCAGTTCGCTGACACCCAACAGATCAAGTTGTACATGTTCCATTTCATTCTTGACCACCTCTAACTTCCCTTGGTTCATGCTTCGTACGTTCCATGTTCCAATGTGTAAGACATCTTTACAGCTTCTGACTCTCATTTCATGTGCAGCTACATCAGCAGTCAGATTTCCCGAGGGCTTTGATCCAACCACATCATAAATGCTGGCTTTAATCTGAAAAGTCTTCAGCTCTTCCCCAGTAGCTAGTTGAGTGCCTTCCGACCTGGGGGTCTCATCTTCCAGCACCATAGCACAATTTGTTTTGTTGTAACTATCCATTGGGTTTTCATGGCAAGATACAGAAGTAGATTGCCGGGCCTTTCTTCCGCGCAGTTTAAGTTTGGTGTTGTTGCCGTTGTCACAAAAATGTGATTTTTATTTTATTTACATTCTCTTATATACTGTGCTATTCTGCATCAGTGCAGTTTACATTGAACAAACTGAAATTACATTGAACAGGGCATTATAACTTGGAGATAACTACTTTACAGGGAACATGGGCTATGGAGGGTTAAGTGGCTTGCCCAAGACCACAAGGAGCACCTGTGGGACTAGAAACCCCAGTCCTTCCAGCCCAAGGTTGCTGTCCTCTAGTGGGATTTGAACCCCTGACCTTCTGGCCTGAAGTACCTTGCCCCAAACACTAGGCCACTCCTCCACTCCATGATCCTCTGCCGTCAACACTATCCCATTCTGCTGCTGCCCAGATGGGTGGTTTGTCTTGGTCTGGCACCTCAGCTGAGACCTGTCCATCTTGGGAGACTGTGCCAGTAGTTAAACTACCGATAGTTTAGCTCTCAGCATCACTGATGCACGCAAGCCCTCACAGCATGACAAGCTGCAAACCAAGTGAGAGATATAGGGGGTATACTAAGCTAAACAGGGGTGGCCCAAGGGTGGTGCGGGCCTCATTTGCACATCCATTGGACCTCATTTGCATAAATTAAATTTATTTTTAAAATGTGTATCTTGCCAACTAAAATTATAGGTGGCTTTCAAAGGAGTCCTTCACATGTTTACTAAATATTAATGTGCATTAAATGCTACTGTGCCAATAGAAATAAATGTGTATTCCTGTACTTAGCGCACGTTAACATTTGTGAATGCGCATTAACTTTTACACATGCCTCTTAATGAGTGTCTGAATACCATTTGCATGAGCAATGAGCATAAAGAAAGATTACCTGATTTCTACATTACTATACTCCAGTGCCAACTGCCAGGAAGTACTATAAAACCTGCTCATTTAGAATCCATAGCAAACCCGCCGTATCATAATAGCACTACCAGGCCTTACACAGCGCCAAACCCTACCTATCAAAAGGCAATTCTGCAAATATTAAACCAGTACATCTCAGAGAATACCAATGTGTATTGTGCACAATTCCAATGCACTGTGGGGTGCCTCAAGGCTCTGTCCTCGCACCACTTCTCTTTAACATCTTTATGGCTCCCCTCACTCTTTTGGTGCAGCAATCTGGCATCTCGGCTTACTACTATGCCAATGATATTATCTTGGTCCACCACACTTCCCTGCCAACCCAGACTCTCACCCCTCAATACCTGTCTGTCTCACGTTGCTAACTGGCTGTCCATGAACCTCCTCCATCTTAACCCTGCTAAAACCTCGGCAAAGTGGTTTACTTTCTGCAATCCCTCCCTATACATTCCCCCATCCTTCTTGACACCCTGATCCCACTGGTTTCCTCCTTTTGTTATCTTGGGGTAATTCTGGATCTGGACTTATCCTTCCATGACCACATTTCCGCTCTCACTCGCTGTTTTTACTATATACGACAAATTCATGCTGTTCATTCTGTCCTGCCTTCTGTTTCCCTCACCACTCTTTTGCTCTTTTTGGTGATTTCCTGGGTGGACTACTGTAATATTATCTCTGCAGGCCTCCCCCAGTATCAGCTTTACCAACTTCAATTAATTCAAAACACCACCGCAAGAATTCTCTCCCACACTACCTGCTACAGTCATATCATGCCTCATCTCATTAATTTACACTGGCTACCTGTTTCCATCATATCACCTATAAACTTCTGATCCTGACCCATAAGGCACTTCACACACACACACCCCACAATACCTGGCTATAAATTAATGAACAGAGTGGAACGGGTAAATGTAGATCGATTGTTTATGTTATCAGAATATAGAAAGACTAGGGGACATGCAATGAAGCTTGTCGTGAGGGCATCTCCTGGTGACCATTCGAAGTATGGGCATGCTCCACGATAGAAATTATTTAGGGAGCGTGATGAAATGTAAGGTCCACGAATGGCGAATGGTCTTACTTATTTCCAGCTTCCTATGAGAGCTCAATAATCAAACCAAGTGTAGGGAAAACAAGGCTTTATTCCCTGTCTGTGCAAGGGTTCAAGTAAGACATTGAGAAATCAAAAGAATGTCCTTTGTTTCAAAAGGTACCAGTATTAACAAGCTGACTAATTGTTAAACTCCACAATTAGTGCAAGGGTTAATCAGAGGAATTCACTTCATTCCAACACAATAAGAATTAAACAAACTTCTTCTCAGTTATACAGTGGCTACAGATTCTAGACTCGTGGTCATGCACAAACCACAATCCATTTCTTCTGGTGGAGGAATGGGAACAGCATTTAAATATTCAATTTCCATGGATTCTGCTCCACTACATTCATCATCAGAGTAGTCACTGTCCCTGTCTGCTACAGGTCTACGTGAAGTGTCTCTAGGCTCTTGCCTCCAATAAGACTGTGTTTTAAGTTCTCTGGGAATTTTCTGAAACCACCCTGGTTTCTTCTTCCTTACAAACTGAGTATTGGTTTTAGCAGTGCCTCTAGGAGTTAAGCATTCAGTATCATGAATAAAGCTTTCATACCTGGAGCCTCTGTGGTTTGAATCCGTGGAGCTTTCTCTCCCAGAAACGTTTCTCCTGCCACAGGTTCTCTGCCAATAAGCTCTAGGCAGGGCTGTGCTTTCTGGCAGCTTGGTAAAACCTGGTGGGGATTCAACTTTGTGCTTCGGTAAGAACTTAGCTTTGTCAGAAACTGCTTTTCCTTTGGTGCCTGGTAAAACTTGACTAGTATTACCCAGAGACTGCAGGCTTTCCTCCAAACCTATCTCTCTGGTTTTCTGGATACGTCTCTCTGCTTTTGAATCAGGAACGTTGTTGGAACAGGGAGTGGCACACTCTCTAGCCTTAGTGCTTCCTCCAGCAGACTCCCTCTGAACAGCTGCTCATTTAGCCTGGCCCTTCTGAACTCCACCTTTGTGAACTCTGTTCCTTTGGGCTTGCTCAGGTAGGATTCTTTCTCCAAGTCCTTCTCCTTCTGTTAGAGCTGCTCCTTCCCTCAGAGCTGTTCCTTCTCTCTGTCCTCTCCTTTGAGGTGTTCCTCTCAATAGAGATGTTCCTTTCTGGATCCGGTTCCAGTTCTGCCCTTCCTCTGGAGCTGTTCCTCTCAGTAGAGGTGTTGTCCTCAATAGAGGCGTTCCTCCTTTGCTAGCATTCAGCTTCTGTTTATAAAGGAATCTTTCCTTTGAAACTCCCGGGCTCATTCCCAGGTGCAAGTCATTAGCTCTCTTAGGCTCATTAGCTCCTGTATGATCACTCCTGCCCCCTCTAGCTGTGCCTTGAGGTAACTGCACATCTAGATTTCTCTGAGAAACAGGGTTTCTTTTCAAGTTTGCGTCTTTATTGATACCCACTTCATGACAAGCTACAGGGCAAACTATTTAAGACTAATAAAAGAAAATATTTTTTCACTCAACGTGTAATCAAACTCTGGAATTTGTTACAGGAGGATGTAGTAAAGGCTGTTAGTGTAGCTGCGTTTAAAAAAGGTTTGGATAAGTTCCTGGAGGAAAGGTCCATATACCATTATTAAGAAGGGACCCAGGATATCAATGCTTGACCCAGTACAAGCATTGCGGAACCTGTGTCTTTTGGGGAAACTGCTAGGTACGTATGACCTAGATTGGCCACTGTTGGAAACAGGATACTGGGCTTGATGGACCTTGGTCTGACCCAGTATGGCATATCTTATGTTCTTATGACACCCTGCAGTTTCGTTCTGTGCCCCGCAGTCTTCGCTCTGTTCACGTAAACCGACTGAATCTCCCATCCCCAGCACATACTCATCTGGAACAGAACCACCATTCAGCCTTTTTCTTTCTTGGACCTTCTCTGTGGAACTCACTTCCCTCTGCCCTCTGCCAAGAACAGTCATATCCTAAATTTAAAGCCCTTCTCAAGACACATCTCTTCTGCCTATGACCTTCCCTCCCTGATCTTTGAAGATACGAATCTCCTGCCCCTTCTTTGTTCCCTCTCCTTTGTTCTTCCTCTCCTCTGATGTGAATGTGTGCTTTCCTGTCAAAATTGTAGTTCCTTTCTATTTCTGGCCATAGTCTCTGTGCATTTTGCCATATTGTAAACCGTCCTGATGTTGTGCAGTATGATTTATTATCAAGTATGATAATAAAGATAAAGATAACAATAAATACATCTCCTACTGGGGAAACAGAACAAGTGGGACTGTCACATAGAAACCACATGAACAGAATACTGAGGCTCCGTTATACATGCAAAACATAGACCGTCAGCAAACATAGAACAATGGATCACAATTTAGAAATAATTAAACTGCCAAACTTGGAGTGTACAACAACAGTGGAGAAATAAAACTATAAATTAATTTCCTTTTCTACTAAACAAAATGTGAAGATGTTAGCGATGCATATTTCCCAGAGCTGACATATTCCAGTTAATAAAGTCAAAATAAAATAGTATTTTTCTACCTTTTTGTTGTTTGGGCATTTTATTTTTCCATCGCAACTGCCCCAGTTGCTTTCTTCTGTTTTCTTTGTGTCTTCTGTTAACTTTCCATTGTCTGTTGTCCATGTGTCCTTTCTTCTCTTCTAGTTTTTTCCATTTTCTCTCTACATCTGCTCCAACATACTGATCTTTCCACTTTTACTCTTTTCTCTTTTTCTTTCTTTATTCCTTTTTCATCCACTCAAATTTCACTCCTCCATATTCAATCCCCACTTACTCTTCCAATACCCAGTCAATCGTAGATTTTTCTTTCCTTCCACACAAAATATCTTTCCCCTCTCCATACTCACTCCCCCAGCCCCATCCCCTCCTAGTCCTCCCCCAACATCAGCTCTCTTCTATTTCCAGCCTTATCTAGCATCCGCTCCCTTCTAGTCCCATTTTTCCATCCCCCGCACGAGCCCATTTCCAGTCCTAGCCCCCATCAGCCCATTTCCAGTCCAAGCCCCACCATCAGCTATTTCCAGTCATACCCTAGCCCTCCCCATCAGCCCATTTCCAGTCCTAACCCTCCCCCCTCTGAAGAGCCCCACACCTGTCTGATCGGCTTTAGAGGAAGTCGGGAAGGGCCTAAGTCCTCTGCACAGCTGCCAGAGTGAAGAGCGGCGTGTTCCTTCACTCTGGAAGCTGTGTCCTCGTGAAACCCACTGGCATGCTGGAAGTTAAAGGGCCTTTCCTGCTTCCCACCACTCAGCACACTGGCAGGCTTCACGAGAATACAACTGCCAAAGTGAAGGAACACGCTGCTCTTCACTCTGGCGGCTGTGCAGAGGTGAGCCGGAGCCTCACGCCTCCCTGGCTCCCTCTGAAGCTGGCTCTGCAAACCAAACACCATGTGCTGAATGAAAATGACATGAACAGGTTAGCTCTGCAGATAAATATCTTGGTACCATTCCTAGACAGGCTTAATTTCAAACAAGGTAATTTCGTGATTTTTTTACTTTTGCTACACGTTTTCTACCTGAAAATTCTTTAAAAAGGGGGCTATTTTTTTATTAAGATTTTAACCAAAATACATGCACAATGTATATAAGAAAAGCACAACCTGCTACCATTAGAAATTAGGAAAATATGCAACCCCCCCAAAAAAAACAATAGCAAGAGATGCATCATAGGAGAGAAGCAGAAGAGAACAAATGTACGAGAACTACCCCAGTCAAAAACAAGACAAGAATCAAAAATATACACAAATCCCCAAGTACCCATACTAACCCACTGATTTGTCCTGAAGAAAATTTTCCAAATTGTAAACATTTGTGAAAACAAACTTATTTCCAACATAGGTAACCACACACTTACAGGGGAAATGGAGATAGAATGTGGCTCCGAAAGCCAAGACTTTAGACTGCAATTGCAAGAAAGCCTTCCTACGCATTTGCATAGGACTGGCAACATCAGGAAAAATGTTTGTCGGCAGGCCACAAAAGGGAAGAGACTTTTTAGAAAAGTATGATTTCAAGACAGCAGTCTTATCAGCCTCTGATCCAAAAGTGACCAGCATAGTCGCACTCTCAGAGACAATATCCTGAGAGGTCTCAAGAAAAGCGGTCAAATTAAGGCTGTCTGGAGACGCAATAGAATCCAACGCCTCTCCTTAAGCCACTTCTACCTGAGTCCCCTTGGAAACATAAAATAAGCTAGTGCATCAACATTACTAAACAACAGAATTTCTTTCAAATACTTTTTCAGCAGCTCAAGGGGGGACAGAAGCCGCATCACAGGAAAATTCAGAAATCACAAACTCCTTGCCCTTAATTGATTCTCCATTGCCTCTAGTTTGGTATGACTAATCAAACTATTCTTAACTACTGCCCCCACTAGAGACTGCAATGAGGGTTGAGAGACCTCAAGTTTCATTACATGAGATTCTAAAGAGGAAATTAAAAAGTCCTGCTGTTTAAAATTGTCCACAGACTCCTCGGAAAACTTGCACAATTGACCCATAGTCCCAGTCAATATCGATTCCACTCTCGACAGCTTACCCCAAACATCCCTCAGGGAAACCTTAGTGGAGGGGTCCAACGGCACAACCAAACATGAAGATGGTGACAAAAAATAAACTGCTTTGGGGTACCAAACACCATCCAGGGAGACCAAGAGGGAGGGGGATCGCGGAGAGTGCTCGCTTGCAGTCATAAAAGAAGTGGCTCTCTGAGAATCACTACTAGCATCTGGAGCAGACAAGCCTATCATAGAAGAAGGCTGGAGTGGAGGTTTCAATATCCAAAATATTACTCACGGTTGTAGAAAGAGGCAAAGCAAAAGGCTGCACATGGAAGTCCATAGGCCCCTTGACTGGGCCTGTTCCTCCAGCACCTCCCGATGCCTTGTTCTTCGCCTTCCGCTTACCCATAACAATTCAAAGCTTCTTCTGGTGCTTCTTCATGCTCCAAAGGGGCTCCAAAGGGACACAATGCCCGCGACCACGTCCCATGGGAAAAAATGAGCTTTTACCTCCGGTGCTGATTACAGGGGGGAGGAACATTCTTACAGCTGGTCTCTGCAGGGGTGCAATTGCTAGAGATGGTAAAACAGCAAAAGCACAAGTCTCTCTCCAAACAACTCTCCCAAAAAAGGGGCTTATTTTGTTAGATAAAATTGTTTTGCTTCTTAAAGCTACTGGTTTATTTTCTGTAGTTGTTTGCAGAAGGGATTTTGATATTTTAGGCAAGACTTTGTTTTGCTGCTGTTTTTTTCCTTTCCTCTAGCCTTCAAGTTCAAAGAGGAAGGAAGGTGGCAAATATTCTTTTCAGCTAATGCACTGCTCCTATCCACCCCATATGCACCGCATTACCCAATTAAAGGGATAGATTAGATGGTTTTGTTTTGGGGTAGACACATTAGGGAGTGATAGACAGGTAAAATTTAGGTTTTCTGTGGAAATAATTCAGGGATCTTTGATTAATGATATCTTAATAAATTCTTGAGGTAATTCTACAAAGGGGACACCACCATTCTACAAACCCCATCTGAAGAGATAAGATACTACTTACTACTACGTCTTATCATTTGTGTTGCACTACAAGGCATACACATCACTGTACAGATATATGTAAGAGACAGTCTCTGCTCATCAGAGCTTATGGTCTAGTCAAAACAGACAACACAACAATTGGGGACTAGCCTATATCTAAGGGAATCATAAGAAAACACATAGGAGGTGAACAGGAGACTGAGGAGATCAGGATCCAAAAGCAGTCTCAAAGAAGTAAGTTTTTATCTTGGATTTGAACAGGGCCAGAGATGGAGCCTGACATACTGACTCGGGTACTTTGTTCCAGGCATAAGGAGCAGCAAGGTGGAAAGATCGAAATCTGGAATTGGCAGTGGAAGAGAAGGGCACAGATAGAAAGGATCTGTCAGAAGAGCAGAGTTCCTAAAGAGGGGTGTAGAGAGAGAGAGGAGAGGAAAGGTAGTGAGGAGCAGCTGAATGAAGGCACTTATAGGTCAAGAGTAGAAATTTGAACTGCATGCAGAAATGGATAGGGAGCCAATAAGAAGAGGGGTGATGTGAGCATAATGATATTAGCAGTAGATTAGCCATACAGCTGAGTTTTGAAATGATTGAAGCAAGGAGAGATGATTCAAAAGAAGACTAGCAAAGAGGAGGTTGCAGTAGTCTAGATGGGAGGTGACTAGAGAATGTGTTCACAAAGGAAGGGATGAATTTTGTTATAGAGAAAGAAATGACCACTTTTAACTATCTGTTGGATGTGTGTGGAGAAGGAGGAGTCAAAGATAACCTTAAGGTTGCGAGCCCAGAAAACAGGGAAAAGTAGAGTGTTATCCACAGAAGTAGAGAAAGGAGGAAGGGGCAGGTGGGTTTAGGGGGAAAGATAAGAAGTTTGGTTTTGACCATGATCAATTTCAGATGGTGGTGAGATCCAGGCACCATTTTCAATCCTGGAGAGATTTCAGGTACAGAGAGGTAGATCTAAGAGTCATCTGCATAAAGATGGTACTGAAAACCATTGGAGGAGATAAGGTACACTGAAAGTGGGATAGAGTAGAGGAGAATCCACTAGAACACACATTAAGAATGCAGTGAGAGTGATAAGTAGAAAAACAGGATAGAACAGAGCCCTTAAATCCAAGTGAAGACAGAGTATCAAGGAGATCAATGGGTGTCAAAAGCAGCAGAAAGGTCAAGAAGGATGAGAAACAAGTAAAGACCCTTGGATTTGGCAAGGAGCAAGTCACTGGAGACTTTGGCAAGAGTCATTTCAGTAGAATGTAGAGGCAAAAGCCAGATTACAATGGATCCAGAAGGGCGTGAGAGGAGAAAGTCAAGACAAGGGTGGTGAACCATACATTCAAGAGGGGGGAGGGAAATAGGTCAATAATTAAAAGGACAGGCAGGGTCTAGTGAAGGGTTTTTGAGGAGAGATGCAGTGACAGCATGCTTGAAGGCTGCAGGAACAGTTGTAGTGAAAAGCGATAGGTTGAGGATATAACAGATGGAAGGGCTAACAGTGGAGGATATGGAGCTAAGTAGTTGAGTGGGAATGGGCTCAGAGGAAGGTAGTAAGTTTGGGGGAGGAGAGAAATGTGTGGTTTCTCCCTCAGTGATCTTAGAAACAGAAGAAAGGGTGGCAGAGGTTGAGGTAAGGATATGAGAATGAAGAGGGGGAATAGAGATGGAAATGACCTTGGGGGGAACTCAGGAGTAATCTTGTCATTAAAATAGTTTGCCAAATTCTAGGCAAAAAGGGAAGGAGGGGTCAGAGGTGGAGGCACTTTGAGGAGAGAGTTGAGAGTCGTAAAGAGATGGCGAGGATCAGAAGCACAAGAGTTAGTAAAGTGAACATAAGCTGGAAACAGTCTAGCCTGAATCTGAAATGTAGGAAGTCCAAAGGGTGTGGGATTTGAGCCAAATGCATTCAGTTGAGCAGGCATAGGAACATAGGTAGCGGATTTTAAAGGACAGCCAGAGCAGAAGAGAGTACAGTGTTTTAGGAAGATACTGCCTCATCGACAGATGACATTGTGGAGGAAAGAAGTAATGAGACAACAGTGGAGAGAGCTGATGGGTCGATAGCATGAACATTCCTAAAGAGATTGGAGGAGATTGGGCAAGACTGAGTTGGGGGATGAACAGTGAAGCTTAGCAGGTGATGGCCAGATAAGGGAAGAACTGAGGTGCAGAAGTTTGAGGAAAAGAAGCTAGAGAAAAAAAAAGGTTGAGGCAGTGGCCTTTCTGGTGAGTAGGGGCAGTAGAGCACAGATGAAGATTGAATGAGGAGGTAAGGGAAAGGAGCATTAAGTCATGAGGGTCAGAGGGGTTATCAACATGAATGCTGAAGTCCCCAAAAATAAGAGAGGGGGAAGATATATCCAGAAAGAGGGAAAGCCATGAGTTAAAGTCAGTGAGAAAGATAGAGGTGGACTTATCAGGAGGTCAATAAATGACAGTTATCCAATGAGATAATGGAGTAAAAAGGTGGATGGAGTGGGCCTCAAAGTAAGAGTACGACTGAGGCAGAAGGAGGGGCTGAAAATGGCAGGAATGAGTGAGTAGAAACCAAACACTATTGCCATGGCCAATGGTGTGAGGCATATGGGAAAATTGGTAGCCTCCATGACAGAGGGCAGCAGTTAAAGCAAGAAGATGCAGAGTATTAGAGAGAAAGAGGTTGTGAATGAAAGCGAGTTTATTAGAGATGGAGTGTGCATTCCACAAGGCGCATGAGAAAGGGAAGGGGAGAGGAGAGGGATATGAATAAGATTTGAGGGGTTGCATGTGGATCTGCCCTGGGAGTGTGAAAAAAGTCTAGGGGGCTAGGATTGGAATTGATATCACCATATATGATGAATAGGCAGGAGAGAGATCCCAGACTAGAGTTCATCTGTGGAGTAATAGTGGTAATAAGCATAAGGCAGCTATAAGAGAATATTAGCTTAGGGATGGGTGGTACTACTACTACTTCTACATATCATTTGTATAGCATTACAAGGCATATGCAATGCTGTATGAGTTACACTTACATGTAAGAGACGGTCCCTGCTCAGAAAAGCTCACAATCTATCCAAGACAGACAACTATTGTACAACAATCAGGACTAGCATAGAACTAAAGGGAAATGGTTATAGCACACATTCGTGGTAAACAGGAGAATAAGGGGGTCAGGATCCAAAAGCAGCCTCAAAGATGTGGCTTTTTAGCCTAGATTTGAACAGAACTAGAGATGGAATTTGAAGTACTGACTCAGGTATCTGTTCCAGGAATATGGTGAAGCAAGGTAGAATGACGACATATTAAATTAGCAGTGGAATAGAAAGGCACAGGTAAAAGGGATTTGCCTGATGAAAGGAATTTCTGAGAAAAGATATAGGGAGACATAAGAGAGGAGAGGTAATGAGGAGTCACAGAAAGAATGCACTTGTAAGTCAGTGGAAAAAGTTTGAACTGGATGCGGAAACAAATAGGGAGCCAGTGAAGCATCTTGAGAAGAGGGGTTATGTAAGCTGATCTTCCACCAGTGTCACTGTCCTATGTAGATGAATTTTGAATGGATTGAAGGGGATAGAGAGTCAGGGGTAGACTAGTGAGGAGCAGGTTGCTATAGTCTAAACAAAAGATGACTAAAGACTGGATAGCACATGGAATATACCAGAGCAATAACTAGGCATGTGAGGGACACACGAGTCCGGCTTGGAGCCCCAAAGCCCCAAAATGCGCATCATTTGAAGCTTGCATGTCAAGGCGGTAATGGGACTCAAAAGTATGCAAGGACAACCAAGTAGCTGCCCTGCAAATGTCAGCCGGCGGAACTAGACTATGCTCCGTCCAGGAAGTCACTCACAACCTCACTGAATGTGCCTCAGAGCACCTGTAACTGCTCTTATCTTCAGCATATAAGCAGAGGCGATGGCCTCATTTGCCCACCAAACTATTGAAGCCTTGGAAGCCGCTTCACCCTTGCGTGGCCCTCCAAATCAAATAAACAGATAAACAGACTTATGGAAGGACTCCGTTCTTCTAAGATTCTGATGCAACACTCTGTGCAAGTCTAGCCGGTGAGTCTTTGAGTCTTGCGAATTAGGATAAACAGGAAGGGTCACAGACTGATTGAGATGAAACCGCACAACTACATTAGGTAAAAACGATGGAGCCGCCCTCAACACTACCTTCTCCTTAGCAAACACCAGAAAAGGTTTTCTGCAAAATAAAATCTAAAGCTCCGACATCCATTGCACCGAACAAATAGCCACCAGGAAAACTGCCTTTAGGGTAGGCTCTTTCAAGGAAGCCCTGGAGAGAGGCTCAAAGGGTGAACCTGTAAAAGCAGATAGCACCAGGTTGAGGTCCCATGGGGAAACAGTATCCTGCAAAGGCAGACATATTTGCCTCACTGCCCTGAGAACCGGACCACGTCTGGATGGGTTGCCAGTGAGAACCCCTACACGCATCCACTTTAACCCAAGATAGCCACCACCTCGACTCAAAGGGAGTTCAAGTCTAACCCTTTGTTCAACCTAGCCTGCAGAAAGGCCAGAACATTCAGAGTAATGGTCTTGGTAGTGTGTTCAGAAATGAAGAGATGAATTTTGCTGATGTAATAGAACAAGCAACAAAATATTTTAGCTATCTGTTGGATGTGTGCACTACTGCAGACCCCAATAAATACACTACTGCAAACCATAATAATAGGTAAACAAGCAAGTAGGACTACACACATGAAATCTGAAAAAAAGGTATTAGTTTTCACATAAAAAGTCTAGTTTTTACTGACAGGACAGCTGAGGACATGGCAGGGGCTTTGGTAATTTTTTTCATTTTTCTTTCCAACAGGTACCAAAACTCCAACAGAAGTAGTATGGGAGGGGAAACATCATGGTGCGAAAGCTGTTGTCACTTCTACATCCATCCAGCTGGAGAACCAGATCAAGTGCATGGAACCAGGAAATGTTGAGCAACCTGCAGGTTGAATCCCTCAGGAAATGTTAAGAAACTGAGGGAGAAGGTGATGAGGCTAACAGGCATCTGTGACAATGAGAGGTATATTGATGAAAGGCTTCTAGAGGCATCTAAGATCTCCACTGTATGAAAGATGACAACTGGACACAGATTACTAGAGCCTGCAAATTCAATACCCTGACTCGACCTTCCATATAACTGAGGAAATGGTCCTGCATGTGGAACAGGTGAGAAAATCCCAGGAACAGGAGTATCAGAGCTCAGGTACAAAAGGTGACTGTGAGAGCCAGAAGGATGCTTGGGTGTATAGAGAGAGAAATGCTGTCCAACCAAGAAGCACAGATCCACGTGCAGACAACACACCCAGTATAAGAAATGTGGATTGCAGGAGAAGGAATCTTTTCTTGAACACCTATTAGCCAAGGCCCGACACAGGCCGTGTTTCGCTATGCCTACATCAGGGGCTTTTTTGGCTATGTGTTCTATATTTAATTCAGTGAAATCTGTATTTTAATGACATAGAGATGGAATGTTGCAATATTTTGTACTCTTCGCTACTGAATCTGAGAAAACAACTGTGAAACACGGCCTGTGTCGGGCCTTGGCTAATAGGTGTTCAATAAGATTCCTTCTCCTGCAATCCAGGTTTCTTGTACTGGGTGTGTAGAGAGAGGAATGGTCAGCAGAAAAAAGGAGGTAATAGTGTCTCTGTACCTCTGGTGCAACCTCATTTGGAGCATTGTGTGCAATTCTGGAGACTGCACCTTCAAAAGGATAAAAGCAGGTTAGAGTCGGTGCAGAGGGTGGCTACTAAAATGGTTAATGGTCTTTGTTATGAAGCATACGAGGACAGACTTAAAGATCTTAATATGTATACTTTAGAGGAAAGGGGATAGGGGAGATCTGATAGAGATGTTTAAATACCTCCATAGCATACATGCACAGGAGGAGTCTCTTCCGATAGAAAGCAAGCTTTGCTATGAAGGGATATAGAATGAGGGCAAAAGGGAAAAGACTCAGGTGTAATATGCAGAAATATTTATTTTTAGGGAAAGAGTGGTAGTTCAGTTGAATAGTCTCCTAGTGGCGGTCAGAGGTCAGAGATGAGGACAGTATCTGAATTCAAAAAAGCATGGGACAAACACATAGGATCTCTAAAGGAAAAAAGGCCACTATTGTAGTTGATGGAAGGGCAGACAAGATAGGCCATGTGATCTTTTCCTCCCGTCATGTTTCTATGTTTCTTAAAAACCACAAAGCTGTAGGATCAGCAATCACTAGGAAGTGAAGGATAATGGTGGTTAGTGACTCCCTTCTGAGGGATACAGAGGCATTCATCTGCTCTCTGGACATGGTGTCTCGGGAGGTGTGCTGTCTGCCTCCTGTCAAGATCCAAGATATTATGGAGAGGTTGCTGAGACTCTTCAAACCTACTGAATATTATCTGATGCTACTCAACCATGTTGGCACAAAATGATACTGCTACGTTTCTACCTGAGCTTATCTACAGTGACTTTGTGGCTTTGAGAGAGAAGGTGAAGCAATTAGGTGTGCAGGTGGTGTTCTCTTCAATCTTCCCTGTCAATGGTTGAGGACAAGGCCAAGAGGCTTGCATCCTGGAGATGAATGTCTGGCTGCATGGATGGTATCATCAATAACATTTTGGCTTACTGGACCATGGCATAATTTTCCAAGGGCAGCTGGTGCTTACAAACGGGAAGAGTGTTGCTGATGTTGTAGTGGATGATCATATGGCAGGTAGTGAAGGTTCAATATTAGGACATGCAGGGCTGGCCTAAGAGTTTCTGCTGCCCTGGCTGTGCCACCACATGTTGAGTCGTGCTACCTTCACTCCCTCCTCGTGCTGAGCTGCAGCACTGCCCCCTGTTGCTACTGATTGTGGCGGCGGGGTTGAGAGTGCCTCAGTGGCAGTGGCAGGCCATGTGCTTTGGCATACATGGCCTGCCACTTCTGATCACCCGAAGTTGTGTCAGAAAGGTCAGAAGTACCAGGCCATGTGTACTGCCGAGCTGAGCTGAGCCAACCCCACTGCTGGAATTGGTGGCAATGCGGGGGGAGGGGGGGAGGAGGTTGCAGTGTGGTGTGGCTCAGCATGGGGAGGGAGGGAGGGGGGTAGTAGACCATTTGTGCCTGCTGCCCACGGAGGTCTGCCGCCCACATTGGTCATCTAGCTCACCTAGTGGACGGGCAAGCCTTGAGGACAAGGGTGAAGATGGATCATTTAAAAGCAAGGTTTCTAGACTTCAGATAAACTGTAAGTTTGCAAAGATGGAAGAATACCTCATGGAGTAGTTAGCCTGATGGAACATATGGAGTAAGTAGAACAACATGGGCAAAACTGAAAGGAGATATTTTAAGGGCAATGGACCTTTTTATTGGGAAAGTAAATAAAAATAAGAGGAAAAGGAGGCCATTATTATTTTCAAAAGTAGCTGAAAGATAAGGAAAAAAGAAGGCAGCCTTCATAAGCATAGGAGATCGAGAAAGAGGAAGGCAAGCAACAATATCCAGAAAAGCTAAAGGAAGCTGGTAAAGTAGTCAGGAAAACAGAAATGCAAATGGAAAAAAACCTAGCCAATTCAGGAAAAGATGGGGATGAGACTTTTTTTAGGTATGTTAGTGACAGGAGGAAGTGCAAAGGTGACATTGTGAGGCTTGAAGGTGAAAGAGAGGAATATGTAAGGGCTGATAAGGATACAGTGGAATTACACAAAAAATTAAGGGCAGGGAATGGAACCTCAGAATGCAATGCAGGCCATTGGGTTCACACTGACTCTTAGGGGTATGTTTACTAAACTGCGGTAATGTCATTCGCGGTAGGTTCCACGATAAAGGTAGAGATGCCCATATAAAGGCATGGGCGGTGCATCAATACAGCAAGCTGACAGAGAACGCGCGTTACAAGGCGCCTTAGAATAATGAGCCTTACAAGGCGCCTTGTAAGGTGCCTTATAAGGTGCCTTATAAAGTGCCTAGTAAGGTGCCCAGTAAGGTGCCTCAGAAGGCACCCTATAGGGCCTCCTAGGCTAAGCGCCATATTAGGCACCCTTGGACAAGTCACCGCAGAAGGCACCCTGGGCTATGGAACCATAGGTTAAGGTGGCCTAACAAGGTTATGGTGTCCTAGGTTAGTGTGCCCTAGGGACTGCAAGGTGCCTCAGGATGACATGCATGACCTGTGCGGAACAGAGACAGATGTAGCCCTAACACTAGATAGAGCACTCAGGAAAGGCAATGAACAGGTGAGTGAAGGAGGGAGAAGTGGGGGCCGCTGGACCAGCCATATATGCGGGCATCCCATGTGCCTGCCAGTACTGACGACAAACATGGTGGG
Source organism: Ichthyophis bannanicus (assembly GCA_033557465.1). Taxonomy (NCBI): domain Eukaryota; kingdom Metazoa; phylum Chordata; class Amphibia; order Gymnophiona; family Ichthyophiidae; genus Ichthyophis; species Ichthyophis bannanicus. Next base: position 908,190,525 of record CM066031.1, on the reverse strand, counting down.
GCAGCTCTACCACAGCACAGGGTGTTGGCAATGTAACGTACCGGAAAAACAGTTGGTGGCAGACGATGGGAATATGTGTCCCCCAGTGGAGGCGGAGGTGGCAGGATAGTTACAATGATGGGTGGACAGAGGAGTGGTGGTGCCATGCAGATCAGGCACAGGCGAGGCAAGCACGATGAGGCGCAATGCAGGAAAGGGTTGCAGTGCAGGGACATGGGCTGGCAGCCTGCACAGGCAGACAGGACTCTATACAGCTGACAGACGCAGATAGACGGACCGAGGGAATGTTGGCAATTATGGCAAGGGAATTATGGGCTGGAAGCGCAGATCTGCAAAAATATGACCTCTACAGGCATGCACACTATTTGAGTAGGACAGGCATGAGAGGAGGGAACAATGAGGAACTGAACCAATGAACACTGCCAAGAATGGCAATGTATTAACCAGTAGGCTATATCTCCATGGTGTATGCCACAGCAGTACCCATGATGCAATGCACATGCTGAATAGCTGTCTACAGCTGATCACCAAATGGGGTCTGCACCTCTCCAGTACCTCAGCTGGGAAAGATGAACTGACAGTGCGTGATACTGGCACAGAGTAGCTACAGACCATGCCATTGTGCAGGTTCTGTGGTCACCCTGAGGGATAGGATTGGTGCCCAGCACTAGGTCCGCAGTACATGTGGTGCTAGAGATAGGTCCTGCTGTACATCCCCATCACTACCAGTGTGTGACAGGTGTTCTGTGCAGTGCAGCTGAAGGTAATTTGGTGTCCATCTGTATCCTGCAGTCACATGTGGCCCTGTGGGACCAGACACCAGCCAGATTAGTGTGTACCCTATGTGATGGTCTGGCTGACATGGGCAGCTGTTATCAGGGCAGAGGGGCTCCTAGAATTGCATGAGCAGTGCTTGTATAGGTCATAGTGGTATACACTCCATACCCCAAAGGGCCCACATCACCCTGTTGAAGGTAAAGAACAGTGCCCCCACCCCAGAAAAGCAACCTCCATCCTGTTTGTACGAGACAGCCCTTCAGGGTTGGTGGGCCAGAGCCATACCTATGACTGGGAAAGTGGCAGACCAGCAGCAATGCTGGGGTCAGGTCTGGAAACCCCAATTGTCTCCCACCACTGTCTGCCAGTCACCAGCAGACAGCACAGGCAGACTGTACCTTAAAGGTGTTCTGACCATGCACAGTCTAACTGCAGACAGTCCACCAGAAACTATGCGCAGCAAGCATCTCAGTGATAGGGACCTGAGCACTGGGGAACACAAATATATCACTAGAGACAAATAGTGTCAAGCGCTATGTGGGAACCTAGACATGCCATGGTCACTGCTCGTTCAGAGTGAGTGCCCTCCCAGCATGCCATGCTGTGGCCACCCTGTCCATGCAGGTGGTGGTCAGGCACTACAGTGTCCTAGCCATTGCCCCACACCCTGTGAAGATGCATCCTGGCCAATCTGCCCTGTCCGGGCCATACCCAGAATACCTTGCTCCTCATTATGCATCTAATCAGGCGAACGCTGGTAACAGTGGGACATTTTGGGCCCAGTGAAGTGTGGGCAGCCACAGAACAATGGATAGACATACAAACACGCTCACTTCTTTTGCAGCATTATACAGAGATAGAGGTGATTGGCAGCCCTGCCCGCCACACTAGTCCTGAGCACTGTGCCGACATTGCTAAACTGCAGGGGGTAGTAGTAGTGCTTTGGTGATAACATCATCCCAATGCTGGGGCCAACAGCCTGCCGATCCATGCATCATTGGATTGTGGAGCGTGTGTGAGTGGGTGTTTGCACCCCTGTTCGCCGCTGCTTTGGGCTTTGCACATGTTGCTGTTGTATCTGCATTGTAGGGTAAAATATAGGGACATGCTCTGCAGGAACCACAGATGGGACCTGCACCTGTGACCCTCTGCTCCTGGACACACTGGCTGGGTGTACTGCACCACACTGTTGCCACAGATGCATGGTAGTCCCTGGGGCTACCTGCACTTTTCCTCAGCCAGACCTTTTATGTTGCACTGCACACCACGTACTGATGCAGAGCATGGCCTGGATCCACTGCAGGGAGGTGGCACTGCCCCCTCCAGTATGGGCACACGCCCCCCTGCCAAGCTGACGTGGCCATTTTCTGTCGGTGCTGGTAGTGCGCAGTCCCAGGCCATCTACTGTGTAGGTAGGCGCCCGCCTAGGGAGCGGGTTCCGGGGTGGGGGGCATACATGGACATCCTCACATCCCCCCATCACTGCCTACCACTATTATGTCCCCTTCACATGGGGGCGGGATGGCTGGGGGGATGTCAGGTCTGTGCCCTAGCGACTATTGGCTAGGGTGGACCAGGTAGATATTGGTGGATTGTGTTTGGCCTTGGTTAACTGCTGTCTTGCTGATCTCCGGTGTCTATTTTCCTATGTGCCACCTAGGCACCCGCCTGGTCCACCCTGTGCCCCAGCTGCCCATGCTACATGTCCCGCCTGCGGCCCTCTATGCCCCATTTGCACCATCGCCATAGTGGCCATTCATACGTTGGCACTATGGTATTGCTGTACACGGAGCACTACTATCACAGATTTTGGGCTCCCTGCCTGGGCTATATATTGCTGACACGGAAATGGTTTCTCTCTCCTGCATATGTGCATCTAACGGCAGGTTTTCAATCGCGTTAGGCTTCAGCTCTTCAGAACAGCGCGTTAGTATGAATGGAGCCTCTCCCCACCCACACTCCGCCCATTGACCCCTTCTCTCCACCCTCTCTCCACCTTCTGCGGTGTTTACCGCACCGCGGAACGTCAACGATCGTTAAGTAACGATAACGCACGTTATGAGACGTTGACGTCTCATAACGCGCGTTAACGTTACTTAACGATCGTTAACGTTACATAACACGCGTTATGTAACGTTACCGCAGTTTAGTAAACATACCTCTTAGTGACCTAGCAGCCTCTGCTTTTTTTTTACAAGAGGTGACTGGAAGTGAATTGCCAGTCAGAGGAGGGCAAAGCAAATTGCCTAAGGTCATAAGGAGTGCCAGTGGGAATTGAACTCAAGCATTTTCAGAAGACTGTCTTCATGAGGTGCAGCAAAACGAAAAGTGGATGAAAAGATAAGGTCAGATGGAATTTATCTGAGTGTATTAAAAGGGAAGTAATGCTGGCTCTGCTGACTGACCTTTTCAGTGCTTCTTTAGAGTCTGGAGTGATCCTGGAGAACTGAAGATGGGTGAATGTGGTGACTGTCCACAAAAATGGAAGCAAGGTAGAGGTTGGTAACTACAGACTGGTTAGTTGGAACTCTGTGGTGAATAAATTAATGGAAATGTTGCTAAAGCAGAAAATGGTGCGTTTTCTGGAATCCAAGGAATTACAGGATCCAAGACAGCATGACTTTACCAGAGGTAGGTCTTGACAGATAAATCTGATTGATTTCTTTGACAAGACAAGAGAGCTGGATTTTGGGAGAGCGCTAGATATGGCATACTTATATTTTAGTAAGACCTTTCACGCCATTCTGCATCAGCAATATAAATAAACTTAGTGCATTTGGGATAGACTCTTATGTGACTGACTGGGTATGAAAATGGTTCAGTGGGAGGTGCCAGAGGGTAGTATTTAATGAAGATCAATCTGAGGATAGGGACTTTACCAGTAGTGTACCCTACAGATCAATCTTTGATCCTGTTCTTTTCAATACATTTTTAAGCGATATTGTGGAAGGACCTTTGGAAGAGGTATGCCTCTTTCTGGATGATACCAAAATCTTCAACTGGGAAGGCACTCCAGAAGACATAAATAACATGGCTCATGGCTTATTTCTCTTGATATGCTGCCTTTTGCAAGCACTCAGAGTAATTTTATATAAAAATTAAAAGGAATTACAGAGGAAAAGGAACTCCAATAGTCTGATAGGAAAGGTGAGAAGAGGAAGATAATCAAGATAATCAGATGGTCTGGGGGACATAGTCTGGTTGGCCCCAGGCCCCAGGCCCCATCCCAATTTCAAACACTTGTTCAAAAAGGTAGGATTTGATGGGGAGGGATCTAGCAAAGCGTTAAGAATGTTAGAGAATTTGCAGCTAAGATTTGATGCTAAAAAGGCAAGGTCATTAATTTGGGCTACAAGAATCCAAGAGAGTGGTGAAGTACTTTGATGCATGAAAAAAGAGGAGGACCTGGGGGTGATCATATCAGATTATCTTAAAGTGGCCAAGCAGGTAGAAAAGATGACGGCAAAAGCTAGGATTCTTGGGTATACTGGGAGCGGAATGGCCAGCAGGAAAAATGAAATGACTGTGCTTTTGTAGAAGTCTCTAATGGGTTCTCATTTGGAGTAGTGTGTACAGTTCTGGAGACCACACCTTCAAAAGGATATAAGCAGTATGGAGTCCAGAAGGTGACTGTCCTGTTTCCACATTGTGTTTCAAGCAATGTTCCACAGTTAGTTAAACCACTTAAATATCCAAGGAAAAGAACTAGTGTCTTACTTTCCAACTGTTTATTACAATAAGTAAAATTAAAGCACTTAATGCAATAGCTGCAATAAGGAAGTAGCTCTGTTCTGATTCAACATGCAGCAGGCTGAGTCTGTCTGGATTCTGTTCTGGCTGGACTATTGCTGACAAGCTGGGTTGTGGAATTGACTGAATGGCTGGATACTGAAACTACAGCAGGGTGGATATTGGATGTTGAAAAAAGGGTACAAGGATGCTGAGAGTGTGTGGATGAAGAGTGGTGAAAATATGATGGAATTCCAGGGGAGATGAAGCAGGAGAAGCAGTGGAGCCTTGCTTTCTGTCCTCAAGATGGCACTTTTTGCACTGAAGGGAGGACTGCAGGGATTACCCAAAAGGCTAGAGCAGTGGTTCTCAACCCAGTCCTTTGGGACCCCCAGACCAGTCAGGTTTTCAGGATATCCACAATGAATATGCATGAGGAATAGAAGCAGTGCATGCAGATCTATCTCATGCATATTCATTATGGATATCCTGAAAACCTGACTGGCCTGGGGGACCCAGAGGATTGGGTTGAGAACTACTGGGCTAGAGGGATCTGCAGTTTACCAGTGGGGTCAAAGTTTGTATCTTGGCAGAAGAATGAAGCCAGGCAGAAGATAGGAGTGAATGGGTCACATGTATTTATTAACCTATAGGAACAAGGATTTCAAACCAAGAGGGAAATTGCTAGCCCTAACTTACAATTGGCATATCAATACAGAATACAATGAAAAGCATGCACACACAACTGTGAGGGTAGAGCACTCCCCCATCTGGTATCGGTAGTTACTGCTAGTGTTGTATCTTATAAAGAACCAGATATATCAAAGCATGCAAAGTCCATAATGCAAATTTAGAGTCTCACAGTGGTCCAGGGAATCTTCTTCATTCTGCAGGCTCTGAAATGCAACACAAACTAGCAACAGTGGACAACATAAAGAGCAAAGGTCTAGGGGGTCTTTTACTAACTGTTAGCATTTGTTCTGGTCACGCTGAAGGCATGCTGGGACATGCACTGACAGCTGGTGCAGGGCTATGAAAGATAGCATGTCTGGATTTCCGTGATAACTGTCCATGGTGGGTTAGGGGAGCAAGTGGACAAGTTTGGTGCAGAGAGTAGGTGGGAAGAGTGCCTTGACCAATTAGCATGGGTGCAATTACCATTACCTCAATAGGTGGAGGTAAGTGCACCCATGCTGATGTGGCCTCCTTTGGGGCACAGTGCTCCACATTAGCTACCGGGAACATGCTTTCCATGTTCCCGACAGTTAACATGGTAGTGATGCACCTAACGCTCCATGGTTTTAGTGCTGTTGACACATTAGGTGTAACAACCCCTATGAATCCTTAAACTTCTGGAACAGAGAACAGTCCATAAAGTTCATATTTCTTATGAGGCACAATGAGAGTTGCCTCAGAGATGGAACTCAAGAAGTACTTCATTGTCCCTTGGTTTAATTTTGTAGACACTTCCATCTTTGTTGGGAAAAGTTTTAATAACAAGTCCCAGTGACTAGTTGTTATGCTGAGCTTGGTTATCTTTTTTAACTTTATTTATGAATTTTTATAAATATATAATGCAAGCATCAACACTTTAATTGAAAAGAGAAATATACAATGAAAGAAAATATAAGAATTTTTAAATCAGATAAGGAACAACAAACTTCTCCGTAGTACTATAATGAGGAGCAAAACAGGTCCAAAATAAAGGAAAAACAGGTCCAAACACCTAACACCACAGAGGCAAAAAGACAGTGAGCAAATTTCACCACAGTAAAAAAAATAGAAAAAAAAAAGGGGGAACATCCAACATTGAGATAGTGCCTCCACAGCACTTATTTACCAAAGGCTTATCCACTAAAAATGCTGTCAATTGTGGGGTTCAAAGAAAACATATTTTACATTCTTGTATTTAAAAATGCACTTGCAAGAGAATCAAAATATAATGCTCTTATCTGCAGGACCCTAGGCCATAACAACAGGAACTACTTCTGCTGTATCTGAGTTGAGCATGACGTATCAGGAAAATCCATAGGCTTACAACTGCGGAATAGTTCCTGTCGGTGGCTAAAAGTAGGTACTAAATGCCAGATCCCTATTAGATTAAAAAGCCAAATTAACTAGACCCCTCTATCACCTTCCTAGAGGACTCCTAGGAAGTTTGTAAGAGTCCAACTATCTTGAGAAATGCATGATATGTCCATCTGGAGTTTGGGCCAAGCTCCTTCTTGGCAGCTTAAATTCATAGCACCAAGCAAATGGCCGGAACAAATATCCCGGCAATTTCAGGATGTCCAAGATATTATGCCTTAACATTTCCCTGGGAGATAACAAAGCTGTTTTAATAAAATTTGCAAACATAAATTTTTCCTGTGCAAAACATTATCAAACTCTTCCATCGCTCTGTGAATAAATGAATTGCATTTAATTAATGCAGCGTCCTCTTCTCTAATACTGAAAACCTCCTGTTCCATTTTATCCATATGGGTCTGGGATCTCATGTATGGTATGCTATAACAAAGTCTATACCTGAGATCTGAGAAGTTAGATGTTGAATTTGATCAGTAAGAGTCTGCCCTAAGCCTTCAATGGTAGACTAGATAGCCTCCAGAGTAACCATGGGAGATTTTCTCAAAAGAAATTTGAATGTGGCAGTACTTGAAGCCAACTTTGTGGGTGCTGCTTGATCACTATCGACCTTGGTCAGGCCATGCTCACTTCATGCTTATGATGGACAAGGGGGAGAGGGGGGGAGACACTGGGCTCCCAGTCAGCTGCTGCTCCTGACTACCAGCCGCAAGGCTTGCTGGGTCGAGAGGATGCCTAGGCTCCATAAAGCTAAAATATGTCTCAAACACAGAGGGAAGGACACTGATCCTTCATCCATTCGGTGTTCCTCCAAGTGCCTCCCAGGAGAGGTCAGATTCAATGAGGAGGTAAGGAAGCACCCTGGCCTTTGGTCTGCCTTACCTTTTTTCTTCAGTAAATTAATACTCTAAAGCAAGAGTTCCATGGAGGTAAAGTGTTAGCCGTCTGCCATTTTGCTCCTTCTCCCCAAGTCCCTCCCTCAAGCTTGTTTATTTTTAACAAGATTGCCTTCACAGATAACTGACTTGCTTGAATGCCTTTTGCTGTGACTTTGAAAGGTCAGAAGGTACATTTCCAATAGCTTCAAAAGGTGTTGGCAAGTCTTTGGACTTCTCTCCACTGCTGTTTGTACAGATCTTCTTGTTGAATTTTCCAGGTGGAGATGGGACTGTCCCAGTCTTTTGCATCAAAAGCATAGCTTGTGTCAGAATCAATGGTGACTCTTGACAAGTGGATACTAGAATCAAAGGTCGCACATTAACAGTGACTGAGACTCTCAGGAGGCCATTTATCATCAATAAAAGTGTTCAACTTCCAAAGATAGCTATCTTTGAGAAGGCTCTCGCCTTTGTTCATGCTCTGTGCAGGTTACCCCCTATATTTTCTGAAATGTAAGAGTTATTTAAGTTTCCTTTGATTCCCCTCTCTTGCTACATAGGAAGGAATCTCTGACCCATACCGATTTTACCACCACACATCCATCAGTAGAGCATTCTAGGCATCCACCACCCTTTCCATGAAAAAGTATTTCCTGATGTTGCTTTTAAATTTACTTATTTGCAGTTTAATTTCATGCCCTCTAGTTCCATGGCTTTCATGTCTTTGGAAAAAGTTTTGTTTCGGTGATTTAAACGTCTGTGTCATATTCCCCCATCCCTCCTTTCATTTGGAGTATACATATTTATGTCTTCAAATGTGTTCTGATACATTTATTTATTACAATTTATTACAATTTATTACATCTACTGGCACAAACGCCACATCATTTTGGTCATCTTTCTCTGAAATGCTTCAAGCCTTTTTATATTATTATCAGGGTATGGCCTCCAAAACTGAATACAATATTCCAAGTAAGACTTACGTATGTCTATATCTGGAACCCCTCGTCTTTGCAATGCAGCAATGATATAAATTCAAATGAGAGGCCCACAAGTAAAACTTTGTTAAGGACCTCCGTGATTGCAGCAGTGGTAATGGTGGTTGTGAGAACCCCCTGACACTTTCCCAAACCTAAAGAAGGAAGAGCACAGCCAAAGAGATTAGGACTGTTCAGCTTTGAGTGGAGAGAGCTGCGGGGAGATATGATAGAGCAGGCCTTGACAATTATTTTTAGAATCGAGGAAATGGCTTAAAAATATAGGAGATGACCACAACCAACCCGCCAAAAAGTGTATCACAGCTCCTTTTTAAAGAGCCTGATTTATTGTTTTCCCATTTTCTATGGGAAAAGAAAGCTTAATAAATCTGGCTCTTAACATGCTATTGCACAATACCAACAGAAGGCAGCGACCCTTCTCCTCCCCTCCTCCCACCAACCCCAGTGAGTACACTCTCAGCAGCATATTAGTGACCCTTTATAGCTGCAACTGAGGAAACTTCCTTTTTTGCTTCATTTATCACCATGGCCTGGTAAAAGAAAAAAAAAATCCTTCATAGCCCCCCCCCCTCCACAACCATCACCTAATGTCTTGCTCTCATAGCCTCTCTTTTTCCCCTCTCTCCCTTCCTGCACCCTCAGGCCTCTTCATTAATTAAAAAAAAAAGAAAAGTAAGGCTTCATTGGGTGAGTGTGTACTCACTATCGGGCTGCAGCCTGTTCAACTGGGTTTGCCACACTGGGAGGATGAGTGTAGGCTGCTTCTCTGGAGTGCTTTTTGGCTGTGCCTGCTGCATCTGTTTACTGTGGATGTTGGTAGCAGTGGCCACGGGGTAGGGTTGAAGTCAGCAGTTAGGTTGCTGTTTGTCTCCCTTCCCACACAGCCTAAGGGAAATGAGATTAGGGGGGGAGGAGGGAGCGAGTGAGAGAGAGTGTGCCATCTTTGGTGCCTGCATTTGATTTGTGGCTAAAAACCAGCACAGACTTTGTCTGCACAACTGCAGGGTCGCCCAGACTTCAGGGAGACTGAGGTCTTGTGCCGGTGCCAACTTCCTGGAGGTTGGCATCGAGCCTCGGCAGGGGTGGAATGAAAACAGCCTCGCAGCACGAGGGGTTAAAGGTAAGCACAGTGGGGCTGTTTGTGACTCATTGCAGCCACTGCAGGTCCTGGAGAGCAGCGGTAATGATGCGCCCCAGACCACTGGCACTCTAGGCAGCTGCCTTGTTCACCTAATGGTCACACTGGCCCTGCTGCGGACTTTGTATGAGAGCTACTGGATTCTGCATTCCCCGAGAAGAGTAGATGGTGTTAATACCTGCATTTGGCCAGTTACCAGAAAAAAGAATCAGAAAGACTAGTTCCTTGGGAAACAGAGGCTGTTGCCAGACTCAGAGTTGCAAAATGGGCATGGAATGTCATTCCAAAGGACTTTAGGCTGGAACATGGTCTAACACAGTGGTTCCCAAACTTGTCCAGGGTACGCCCAGCCAGTTGGGTTTTCAGGATATCCACAATGAATATACATGAGAGAAATCTGCATGTGATGGAAGCAGTGTATGCTAATCACAAATATTCAGACTGGCTTGAGGTCCCCCAAGAACTGGTCTTGCAACCTTTGATCTTATAAACATTCTGCTATGATTCAATGACTTATTTATTTAAACAGACTTACAACATTTTAGATCAATAGTACAAATTGGACATCTATGAATGACTTCTGATGCCTTGATTTTTATCACAATTTTAATCTTATATCTATGTTTACCTGTTTATATTATATTGTTTTCTTATTGTTATTTATATTAATAAATTGTTATTTTGATATTTGCAGTGATGTTATTTATATTATTGAATGATATGCATCACTTTATGCTATCTGAAAAAATCAGTATACTTATCTTAGGGGGATGTTTACTAAAAACCGCCAATGTGCGCAGCCGCACAATAGCGCACTAAAAGTGGATTTAAGAGTGCTTAAGCGCCCCGCACACGTGCGATGAAGCCACGCACCCTTGCGCGTCACACTAACGGGTGCCGCACAAGTACGGGCCCGCAAATGTCCGATAGAGGCGGGGAACGGCTAACGGAGGGCGGAGGAAGTCCCCCGAGGGGCGGAGAGACGGGCAGAATGGGCGGGGAAGGGGAGGGGAGAGGCGCCCCGCACATTATCGGGGCTGAATTTCAAAGGAAAAATAGCGCGAGTGAATCACTCGCGGTAGAATGCATTTAAAGGGAAGAGAAACCATTTCCGTCAGCAATGTACAGCAAAACCGGGGAAACCTGCAAAACGTGAGCAGTGTGATACATGTGCACAGCCCAAAAGTGGAATTAAAAATAGAAAAGGACCACAACAAAAATTGTAAAAATAGTAATTCAGCTGGGGAACAGTTATAGTAATGGGAAAAACTAAAAAACACACCCAGGAAAGCTCCAGCAAAAATAAATGATTTTTGGAAAGGTGTACGGAGCGGAGACTCTTCCAAAAAACATTTCCTTTTTGTTGGAGCTTTCCTGGGAGTGTTTTCTATGGTTGCCCATTAATATCACTGTTGCCCAGCGTGGTGATATTGTGTCCCCCATTTTCCGTGGTCATTTCTGGGGTTTATGTGCACGTTTGTCACCAGACAGGGTGCATGTGCCCACAGTAAAAATGCGTAGAGCAGGGTTTGCGACTCCATCCTGCCAGGTTTACTACCTCCAGGGGCTGCACTGTCTCTGTGGGCATAGTGTGGTGCAGCGGACAGAGCCAGTACCTCTAGGACCAGAGGGTCAGAGGTTCAAATCCCAGCTGGGGCACTTGCCAGCACAGTCCCTATATTTTACCCACCACTAAACAAAGATAGCGCAGACACCCCTGTATTGCAGGGAACATAAGCATGGGGAAAACACCCATATTTTACCCAACACCGCACACACACCACAACAATGGGCATTACCTACAGCCAAGTCCCCCAAATGCAGTCCCGTACTGCCACATTGCAATCAGGTCATCTGCTTTTTCTGAGAGAAGCTCATGCCAGCATGTTGGCGGACGAGTACATGTGGTGCAGGGGGCAGTGGCTGCTAGCCACAGAAGACAGAGGCCCAGCCATGTGCAGGCTGGCACAGTCCACTGCAACAGACAGGCCTTGCTGGATCCACAGTCATGGACATTCCAGGGAATCCAGCTAATCTGTGGCTACACAGTGGTGCAGTGCACACAGACATAGCATGCAAGAACAGAAGGTCACAAGTTCAAAGCCCAGCTGGGGCTACCACCAATCCTGTCCACATATTTTTTCCCACAACTAAACAGTGATAGTAAGGACACACCTTTCGTGGCGAGGACATATGCAATTGTACTACATCTATGTTTTACCCCACTGAGCACAGACACCATGAACAGGGGCAGTACCTAGAGCAGAATCCCCCAAATGCAGTCCTGGTGGGCCACACACCAGTCAGGTTCCATGCTGCCACTCATACAAATGCCTGTGCTGTAGATGTAGCTCATGCATATTCATGAGGGACAGCAGGAAAACCTGAACAGTGTGATGCTAACCTGGACTGGAGTTGGGAATCTCTGCCGTAAGGCAGCAGCCAACAGGGGCAGACACACCCACACCCACACCCACAGGCCCCATTGGCCAATGTCTCCTGGAGAGGCAGAACATTGGACCCTGCGTGCATCTCCCAATACTAGCACCTGCATACCTTAGCAATGTCACCCTACACCTGAGGTATACGGTACACAGCTCTGAGACGTTTGCTAGGAGTACTGGCAGATAGATATCCATACGTTACGCACATACTGCTAGTTGACCCCATCCGAACAATCTGTTAGGTGTTTGCGGTGCGTGCTCCAGGCCTGGCCTCTGACGGTGTTTACCACCCTGGGGAGTGACCCCCAGCAGTACTGCATACCATATCCATGCCTTGCCGTGGCCAGGACCGATTTGGTGGGCAATGCTAATTACCTCCTCAATAGTAGCACCATGATGGCATAGGTGTGGAAGTGTGTGTCTGTCTATACAGTGGGTGTTGGCTGCAAGCCCCTTCCACAGCCCACACTGCCAGCACTGTTGCCAGTATTGGCCTGCCAATGTGCATAATGAGTAGCAAGGGACCATGGGTATATCTCAGACAGGGTGGGCTGCCCAGGATGCAGCTGCACAGGGCATAGGGCACTGGCAGGGACATGGTAGTGCCCGGCCACCACCTACACAGACAGGGTGACCTCTGTATGTGCTGCTGGGGGTTCACTCTCACCCTGAGTGTGCAGTGATGGCAGCATGGCTAGGCACCCCCATAGTGCTGTATTGTGTTTCTCTCATGTGATATATATGGGTTTCCTGTTGGGGCCTCTTCACTGACTTATCTGCTTGTGTGTGCTGCCACCCTGGTTTTGGGTGCATGCATTTCCATCAGGACCAACCAGCAGACTGTGCACAGCTGGCATGTGTCTTGCAGGGTGCAGTGGCTGATGGCTTGCTGCAGGAGAATATCAGATAGTGGTGGGGTGCATCTATGAATATCCAGGCCTAATGTCTATCTGATATTGTGTTATGGATGTGTGTGGAGCTGCTTGGACTGCCCTGTAGGGTGTCTGTTCCCCAGCAGGACCAGGGTTGATGGTCCGCTCTGCTGCCGGGGGGGGGGGGGGGGGAAGGGAGGGAAACTTTTTGTGGGAACCCCTGTTTTGTCCACCTGGGGGGGGGGGGGGTGGTGTGGTGTGTTTCCACTAACTGAGACAGACAGAGCTTTACCAAGATGTTTATGCAGCACCTACCTATCTCACAGGTTAGTGCTGCTTTGGAGCTCTGGCATGGCTGCATTCAGCCATGCAAGGTGTTGTGGACCTGGTCCTGGGCGCAACATCACACACTCAGGGTGAGCACAGTAACCGCACAATGTGATGGTGTTTAGCTACTCTTTGCCGTTTGTCCACCCACTCAGGACACCCTACCAGGCCGAGGTGCTGTGTGGGTGCACACGGACACGTCCCCCTACCAGGCTGGGGAGCTTTAGGGGTGCATTTCCCATCTTGTGTGCATCTGTGGACAGCTGATTTGCATGTGCAGTGCATCATGGGTACGGGTGGCCTAACCCTATCCTGTTTACAACAGCAGACTGTCTGTGAGGTGACGTGCAGGCTATCTGCAGCCAGCCAGGGGTTTGCTTCCAGCTGTAGCCCAATGGTTATGTCATTGCCTGTGCAGCCAGAGGTCATGGGTTCAAACCCACAGTGGGGTTCTGTGATAGGGGTATCCATAGCATTTTTTAATTTACTGTACATATGTTGATGCCAGCAATAACACCCTCAGCGTACTGTACCCATAAGGTGCCTCTGAGGGTGCTTTATGGGGCGCCCTATAGGGCACTTTATGGTTGCCATCCATATAGGGTGCACTATACATTATCCTGTGTCGCAACATACATGCTGCCCTATAGGGGACATTCTAGGGTGCCTTGGCGGACGGTGCACTGTAACATGTGCCTTATGGGCCGCCTTATGTTAACATGCTGTGAGAGTGCGTTTGCTAGTAGTTGTCACAAAATAAAATTAAAAGGCCTCCTACAGCACTCCACAACATAAAACATACTGCCTCAGCTAGCCTTTTTCACTGGGCATTGTGAGGAATTGAACCCTTGGTCCCTGCACCATTGGTCAGTGTCTTAACCATTGTGCTGTGGTTGTGCTCCTTTGCTTTAGCATCAGCGCGCTGCCTTGTGCCCATCAGCGTGCCGCCTCCTGCTGCCCACAATTAACAGTGCGCCGCCTTGTGCCGCCCAAAAAGAACAGCACGCCGCCTTGTGCCGCCCAAATTTGATAGCGCATCGCCTAATGCCGCCCAAATTTTACAGCGCAACGCCTAATGCCGTCAAAAATTAATTACTGCCGCCCAAACGTAACAGCGCAACGCCTACAGCCGCACAAACGTAGTATGCCTCCTAAAAAACTTTTTAACCATTACTATTCATGCCTCAGCCAGCCTTTTTTGGTTGTGCACACTGGGGGATTGAACCCATGGCCCCTGCACCATTGGTTGTTGTCTTCACCGTTGTGCTATGGCTCTGTTCCTATATGTGCCTAGCAGCGCCCCACTTAGCCTTCCTACGCGCTAATGTGGGCCCCGCACATTAGCGCGACGCGCACCCGTACGGTCGTTTTTTTTCCTTTTTCTGCCTGAACCGCCCACTCCTTATATGGCACACGCACACTAACGGGGACCCGCACATTTTCGGAGTTTAGTAAACATGCCCCTTAGTTTAGTCAGGGACCTTATCTAAGAAGTTTACTCAGTTTACTTTGTGGACTGGCTGAATAGGTACCACACCCCCAAACTTGCTGTTTGCTTCTGCCCCATTATATTGTGTTTTATTTTAAGGATTTTTTTTAAATTTTCCTCTGGAGTGCATTGGTTGTGTTCATGTCCCTAAACCTGGGCAGCACATCAAAAGCTAGACAATGATAGTACACCTGCACCAGAGAATGCGCGGGATTCATAGAGTAAAAGTGTTTTAGGTCTCCCTAAAGGTGATCCTGTGGGAAGAGTGGTATACACAATTGTTCCTTTCTGTCTTCTTTTTTTATCTCAAATAATATTATTTCCTTTTACCCTTGTGTTTCCATGCTTTGGAGATAGGAGTGCAGTATACTATACTATACTTGTTTCCAAGAACCAACCTCTTGCTTATCCTAGATGGAGCAGCAAGTGGCCTATACTAAATCTTTTTCCAAGGTTATTCTTTCCTTGCTACCATATCTAACTCATTACAAATATCTCAAACAATACCCTTAGGAATAAAAATGTAATATAATATATGATGTCATTAGAATCCTTAATTGTAGCTGCAGTCCTTTAGTACAGTGTTTCTCAACCGTCTCCTGGAGGAACACCTGGCATTATCACAATGAATATGCATGAGTGATTTGCAAGAAATGGTCCTCTGATGACAATTGTGAAAACCCACATGGCTAGGTGCACCTTCAGGAGTGGCTTGAGAAGGACTACAATAGTATATGACTGGAATAATAAATTCTAAGTAGAATACATATTCTTAGCTGCATGTCAAGACTTGGAAATTTTTTATGTTCATTTAATTGTATTATGATTGTGATAAATAAAACCCTAAAAAAGATTATTTGAGGTCTGTTTACTAAAGTGTAAGATTTTACTGTTACCACAGGTTAAGGGTCAAAATGATTGTACAGTAGCTGCAATGTCTCCGTGTTAACTGTTAGGGACATTCCCAATATTTTGCCATTCAAGCAATAACTGTTGTACACAGAGAGGAGTTGTACACTGTTGTGGGAGGAGTGGCTCAGTGGTTGGGACAGGATACCTCAGACCCAAATAGGGACAAGTAACCTCAGGCCAGAAGGATTGGGGTCTCTAATCCCATGACCACTCCTTGTGGCCTTGGACAAGCCACTTACCCTCCATTGCCTCAGGTACACTTAGATTGTGAGCCCTTTGGGGCTGAGGGAATAAAAAGTGGCTGTTAGAATATATCTGCAGACTGCTCTGATACACCCAGTAAAGGGTAGTATATCAAGTGCCACCACCTTGGATGAATATCTTCATAAAGGTGGTTAATATATCATAGAAGAACATTCTTTATTACATGGCAGATAATGCAATGTGACTAGTTACACCTATTCAGGTAGAGTTAACATTACCCCATCCGTTCTCCACATACTCTCTGCCCTGTTGTGTCTTAGCTGTTAATGTAAGAATAGCTGCATATTAACTGCGAAAGCATCACATTCACTATCCGCACACATTAATAGTTTAGTAGAAAAGGATTTTAAAAGATGTGTACATGCTTTTAACTTACATCACTTAAGAATGTGTTAAGTTCACAAGTCTGAAGTTTAAGTGAAGCCACCAAACCTGGATCTGAACCATTGCAAAACTGAAGCATCGTATCAAAGTTGTCCTGGGTTACATTACCCTCTGGCAAATCAAAGGCATTTGTCAATGAAAGGATATTTCTGGGGAAAAAAATATTTCTTTGTAAAATCATTGAACTCAAGGTGTTATTAAATATTAAAATAATTTACTGAACAATATTTAATAAAACATTTCAATGCTTTCGCCAAAGCCAAAAATAAATTCAAAAATTGCAATTCTAATAGTCACAAAACCAGTCCAGGCTCTTGGTATTTCCCATCTGTAGAGGTTCATTGTAATTTGAAACCACCTAGCAACAAATAAGGAAAGATTGAGATAAAATAATTAATCCCTATCATAGTTTCACGGATTGTTTTGATGTAACTGTGGATCAGGATTGTCAAAACTCTGCCTCTTGTGGTTGGTTTTGTCATTACAATCAGAGTTTAACCCTTTCCAGGCCGAGACCAAAACACTTGGGATCCAAAATTCTGACTAAATATTCCTATCAAATGGTATATAATACATGACCATAGCAGAAGGAAAATCGCTATTAGAACATATTGAATAAGACGGGTGCAATTTTCTTGAAATATGCAAAAATTAACCCGGCTGCAGAGTGTGGATTAAAAATTTAAAGTAGGCCTTGAAAGGGTTAAACGGTGTTATATGCTAATGTGTTATACTGGCATCTTACTCTGCTCTATTTCACTCCCAGGATCAACTAAAGCTGGAAAAAGACCATCTCACTGGCTACTAAAGGGAACTCTTCACCTCCTCTAGGCTGCAGTAGTTAGTGCAGTGGCAAATCTGTACCAGAGGAGACAAAGAAAATGTTCTCAGCTGCTCCGTCATCCCTCTCATGTATACTTCTAAGCTAGAGAGGCAATATACATTAAGAACAGTAAGGATAATCACGTATAGGGACTGCAGAGGCAGACAGTGACTAACTTGTTTGGGGGACACTGAAACTGAGGAGTGGGGCGAGTAGCAGGAGTGGCCCTGGGCTTTCTTTACTTCCTCAAGAGGATTCTTAGACTCACCTCCTGCTTTCTTCTCGCTGTGTCACTACCCTCATTTGTTCAGTCTCTCCTCTTACTGCCCCCCTCTGCATTACACTTTTTTGCATTCTCCAGCTTCTGCTCCCGGTTGTCAGCCTGGACTTTAGGAAGGATTAGCCTTACTCAAGCCTCTTATATGGAGTGCCTATATCTCACTATGTTGTCCCTGTGCTGCCAGCCTACTATTGATCTAACTACGAGGCCCCAAAGAGAGTGAGAGATGAACCTGAAAGACAGGAGTAGAAGAGATGAAGCCAAAAAGGAAATCGAATAAGCAAGTAAATAAAGATAGAGAGAGAGAGAGAGCAGGAGGAACCTGAAAAGGTGGATACAGATGGGGAGGAGAAGTCTTTTATTCACATTTTTTTTCGTTAAATTATCATTTCAAACTGTACAATATTTCAGAAGAAAAATGTGACTGTAACTTTATACATAAAGAACTAAATTTTGTCCAACATATAACTTTGACCCAGAAGAGCTTAATAGTCTGGTCTCATGACCAACTCAGAAAATTTAGGTTAGTAGTTTCTTGAATTCATATAATCAGGGTCTTCTTTTCCGAGATTTCAGGTTGAAAAAAAGCATGCCTTACAATATACCACATGAACATCTTTTCCAAAAATCATGAACAGTTACCTACATACAGTTCTGAGATGCAGTTCAGTGATATTCAACTTGTAACTCTGGCAACCTATCCAACTCTTTAGAGCCCTTACTATAGCTCTTTCATACAGCTATTCTTTTCAAGAACAGTAATATAAAATTCATCTATAAATATTAAGTTCATATAATTTGTCTATTAATATTAAAATTAAATATAATAACATGTACCTCTGAAACTTGGCTGTTTTGCTAATGTGGCAGATAAGGTAGCAAAGGTGTATAAGGGGTGATAGGAGAATATCATACTTAATCCTCATAATAAAACATAGAACTGCCCCTACCAGCTTCCATACAGAAACTAATTGTAATAAAATATGCATTCCATACATTAAGGGGCATGTTTACTAAAGGTTATCGCACAATAAGTGCTGCCACAGCCCTTTTATTTCTATGGGTATAGCAGCACATAATGCACATTAATGTTCATAAATGAATGCTAACCTTTGCTAAATATTCAATCGGTGCTAGTTTTCATAGTGTAGGCCATTTTAAAGGGTCGCCTCAGCAAACTGCCACTGATTTCAATAGGGCTGATCACAGTACACAACATGCTTTACAAGATACTGCAGATCATTGGCTAATAATGTATGTCACAATTACATGAAAAAACGTTTTCACACAACAGAGATCCTTAACTCATGCATTGTACAATTTCCTGTGACACATGCAAAACTGCACACCTTCTATGTCACATTTAAAGTGCTTTGTGTGAATGCTTAAACAAGTTGTTGGGCTCTCAGTTTATAATATATCTTCAAAGCTTTTTGTTTTCATATCATCCTGCTAGACGAGTCGAGACAAGTGGGTTGTGTTACCTTACCAGCAGATGTGTAAACAGAGAAAACATTCCAGAGGCTTCTTATGACATCAGCTACCAGGGGCATATTCAGTAATTATCTGTCTCCAGCAAATAATAGATGCAAGTTGTTTCAGCTCTGGTGAAATCTGAACAAGCAAAAATAATCTGCAGAGAGAGTGATTTCACTAGTGAATCACCACCTGGCAGGTGACTTTCTCACTTGAGCATGATGTGGGATGGTCCACTAGACATTCTTCAAACTGGAGCTCTTTCCAGAAGCCATAAGGAGGAGAGGAATTGGTTTTGTGTCCTTATTCTGTTCTGGACCCTTTGAGCAGCCAGAAAATTGGAAAAGGAGTTGGAAAAGGGTTCTTCACAGCCTCACACAACCTCAGTGCCCCATCCTCTTCCCTCCCCCTGCTCTCCCCCAAAGATTGAAAAAGGCTCTTCAGAGGTATGTAACTCCAGGTCCAGTGACAGGGGAGTAGCACTGAGCCCAGCACAGTTTTATCTACCTTGGGGTTCCCCAGGGGTGAGTACCGAGACTGGGTCTCTACCTATCTGACTGCTTTGTGAGTACTCCGATACTATCTGTTGCTGGGGCATCAGTTGGTGCAGTGATGGTGTTTCCTGCCTTACCTAACTGCTGGTGTGTGTTGATTGCACTTCCTGTGCTTTGTCGTGATCTTTACATGCCTCCCCTGCAGTGTGAGGTGCCTTGCCCATGTGGCCCATGCTCTCTGCCTACATGGCTGTAACACGGGCAGGTTCTGTTTGTGCAGCCTTAGGGCATGGCACCTCATGCTAATTGGGTGTGCCTTGAGCTTTCACTGAACCAGTAAGATTCATGTGCCAACTTCTAAGAGGTGCCTTAGAGTCTGTGGAAAGCAGACCAGAGAATACTATTATTTGCACTGCTTGCATGGAAATCTCTGAGGTGCTCTTGGTAGGCCTGTTTCCCTTCTCCCAATGAGGGGATACTGTAACCCAGCTTTCTTGTCCTTACTGCAGGATGTGGCTGATAGAACCCCAACGACACATTCACTCCTCTGGCCACTTCTTTCTTGTAAGGCTCCAATGGCAGTGGTTTATCCCAAGGGTGGGGGATCTGCAACTAGAGGGAGCTCCCAGACTCCGAGTTGTCCTCTCTGGAAATATTCTCATCTCTGCAGTGAGCCTGGTCTTTCTGGCATGGAAACGTAGGCTCTGAAGCCTCCAGGTCCTCTTTATCTCTTTTCACTTGCTTGGAAGAGGGCAGCCAATGAGTCGCAGCCCATTTCAAGTGCCACCTTGTAAGTGATTTCAGCAGAGGCTGGAATCTGTAGACCAAGACCAGGAGTCTAGTCCCAACGTTCTGTGTGATGACTCTGACACAGAGGAAAAAGTGCCCTTCTCCTTCACAAAATCACGATGAAGCTGGTATTATCCACCTGGTTAGAACAGATGAGCTGATTGCTCAGATTGTCTGCATTATATATGGATGATCTTTCAATGGTGGAACAAAGGCCACAAATCCAACCCTCCTGCAGGGGGCTTTGGAAGTCTATAAAGCTCTCCCCTTTTCTGGAGTTTTTTAAAAGCATGATCCATTTGGAATGGATTCTCCCAACTCCCTAGTAAAGGGATTGAGGGTGTACAAGAGGCTGTACGCCTTGTCAAAGGAGGATTGCTCCACATGGTTCAGCACACTGAAAATGGATGCACAGGTCAATGCAGTCATGAAAAGGACCGCTATTCCAGAAGAAGGTAGAACAGCTTTGAAGGATACCACCGGTCGCCAGATGGGTAATCTCATGAGGATTCAATATACAGCTACTACTGCTATAGTATGTTCCAGTTGACTGTGTGAGCGGGTCTAATGACTTGAGTCTTTCTCTAGTGGATTCAGTCTGCCCCAAAGGATAATTCCCTCTTGGAGTCAGCAACTATTTACTACTACTACTTCTACTACTTATCATTTCTATAGCACTAAAAGGCATATTCAGCGCTGTACATATAGATATAAGACAAGGTCCCTGCTCATCAGAGCTTACAATCTAATCAAGATGAAGAACATCACAAAATTGGGGGCCAGAGTATAGTAAGACACACATATGTAGTGAACAAGAGTTTGAGAAGCATCAGGATCCAAAAGCAGCAATAGCCTTCTGTGGTACATTATGTATGACCTCATCCATTTGGCAGCTAGGGACATCATCCCCAACTATTTATTTATTTATTTTATTTATTTAACAGCTTTTATATACCGCACTTTTGACATCAGCGCGGTTTACATTTCAACAAATTTTGTACTTAAACATAAAACAAATGTTAAGTTTACAGAGAACAGGGAATAAAAACATGGATAACAGGGATAAACAACTAACAGATATATTCAATTATTTACAATAGATTCTTAAATGCTCGAGCTCTAAAGGTAGGGTTTGTGATAATTGGTCTATATCAAGTGATAAGATTTCGGGAGCTTATTTGACTAGCCATGATCGATGGTCTGTGTGGGTGGGGAGTCAGTGTATTGTGAAAAGTGTTGTAGAAAGAGATGTGTTTTCAGGGATTTTCTGAACTGGGATAGGTCTTTTTGTGATCTAATACTAGGTGGTAGAGTGTTCCAACATTTAGGGGCGAAGGAAGAGAATGATCTTAAAGTGGTTGTTTGAGTGAGTTTTTTGCTGTCTTTTGGGACTGTTAGCATGTTCTCTGTTACAGAACGTCTAGATCTGGTGTTCTGTGTGTGTTGGAGGAGATCAGATAAGGAGGATGATGAGATATGGTGGAATGCTTTGAAGGTCAGAATGAGAGCTTTGTATGAGACATTGGGTGGCAGATACGTCTTCCAAGTCCCAGTTGACCCAGCTAGCCTTTAAAAGGAAAATTCGGTTTGGGGCTGACTTGGAGAAGTTGGTTAAGGGCTTGGGTGAGTCTGAGCCTTATTGCCTCCAGGAAGATAGGTCAAAGGGACCTGGGAAGCATACGGGGGTGTCATCCTCCTTGATGTATGCTTGTTTTCCTTGTTCATGCTACTTGGATTCCCAGGCATCCTAGGACTCCCATAGGTAGTGAACCAGAAAGCCATCCTTCTCTTTGTCTTCTCATTTTTTGTTTCAGTCTCAGTACTTTCACAGAACTTGCGGGCCACAGGATCTCTACCACCTCTAGAGGTGCCACTTCCTGTTCAGCGCAAAGACAGATTGGGGACCGTTCTAGGATGCCTTCAGTGGGTAGCAGGCTGCAGCTTTTCTACTGGGAGTGGGCCCAGATTACAGAGTATTGCTGGATGCTAGACACCATTCAGCATGGCTATGTTCTGGAATACTGAGAGTCTATCCTGGCTGCCTTCATCGTCTCTTCATGTGATTCGGCAGTCAAGAGAACCACCATTCAGATCACATTGGAGAGTTGCTCCATCAGCAAGTGATGGTGCCAGTTCCTCCTGCCAAGTGGGGCAAGGGTTGATACTCCATCTATGTGTGGTGTTAAAGAAAGATGGCTCTTTTCAACCAATCCTCAACCTCAAAGGAGCCAATGCTTATCTGTGAAACCTATGCTTCCATATGGAGACCCTACGGTCAGTGATCCAGGTGTTATGCCACGGGATTATGTTTCTGTTTTTAGCCTCAGCTTATTTCTATATTCCAAGCCAAGAAGATCAACAGCATTTCTCTGTTTTATCTTGCTTGGCTCTCATTTTCAGTTTGCCACTCTTCCCTTTGGCCTCTCCATCACCCCAAGGATGTTCTCGAAGGTCATGATGATAGTGGCCATTGCACTGCAGTGCCAAGGCATCTGTGCTCATCCATACTTGCACATCTAGCTTTTCCTAAACAGGTCTCAGTCCAAAGCAACTTGGGTTTTGGCCCAGGTAGTGCTCCTCCTGGAGGATCTCAGATGGGTAGCCGATCAAGGAAAGAGCTGTTTAGGGTCTTTCCAATCACTGACTTTTGGGTAGGCAGAGTATTCCCACCCAAGGAGAGAGTGAAAAGTTGTTGGACCAACTGGATGCCTTACAATCTCAGCAGGCTTCCAGGGTTTGGGATTATCTACAGATTCTCAGCTTGATGGCAGCAGCAGTTGAGATGGTACTGTGAGCACAAGCCCATATAGACCGCTTCAGAGGTCCTTGCTGACTTGGTGGTCTGAAAGCTCTCAGGAATTTGAGGTCAGGCTTCCTCTCCAGCCAGAGGGGGTGTCCAGCCTATGGTGAAGGCAGCAGCCATGGCATCTAATGAAGGGTGTACCACACAATCACTTGTGGCTTCCCTTGTCGATGGACACCAATGTGTTTGGCTGGGGAGCCTATGGTGGAAATCAAAGTGTTCAGGGCCGCTGGAGTTGCCGGGAGGTGGCATGGCCCATCGAGGCAAGAGCCACCTTTTGCACTTCCAGACCCTAGTCAAGGGTGGAGTGGCCCGGGTATATTTGGACAATGCCACAGTAGTGGCATATGTAAATAAGTAAGGAGCATGAAGTGTGACAAAGTAGCCCTTGAGATGTCTCTCCTGGGCTGTAAAGAACCTTCTAGCTCCGTTAGTGCAACACATCACTGGGATAGACAACACAGAGGCTGACTTCCTCAAATGCCACTCTATAGGTCCTGGGGAATGAGAGCTCGGTCAGGTGGTGTTTCAGCACATTCTACTCCTCTGGGGCTATCCTGAGGTGGACCAGATGGTGTCCCGATTCAGTGCCAAGGCATGCAGATTCTTCAGTTGCCGCAGGGAAGAAGGCTCCAAGGGCATCATTGACCTGTTTCAGTCCTGCTTTGTATGTTTTTTTCTCTGTGGCCACTTGTAGGATGTGTTCTTCCATGCATAGAATGGCATCTGGGCCAGAGTGGACTGGTGGTGTTGGATTGTCCATGGAGACCATGGTTCAGGGACATGATCCATCTCCTGCAGGAATCTCCTTTGCAACTGCAACTGTCCCAGCCCAGGGACTGATACGCCAAGGGCTGGGCCTTCTGGATAACCTAGCTCCCTTCTCACTTACAGCTTGGCTCTTGAGATCTGTCACTTAACACGTTAAGGATATTCTCCTGCTGTGATTTCCATACTCCTCAAGGTGTGGAGGGGTTCTACCTGTCTGGCCTATTTGCGTTCCTGGTGTTTTATCGACTAGATCTGATACAGCAAATCTGACGTCCCAGCTTACTTTCCTTCAGGATAGCTTGAAGGAAGTCTTTCTGTTAGCTCCCTGAAAGTTCAGGTTGCAGCTTTATTCTGTTTCCAAGGACCAGTAAGTGGGGAAGTTTATAGCCTTGCACCTGGATGTTTCCAGTTTTCTTCAGGGGCTTTGGCAACTGCGTCCTCCTCTGTGTTCAATTATTTCCTTGTGGGATCTCTGCCTGGTGCCCAAGGCCTTGGTGTTGGAGCCCTTTGAGCCCTCAAAGCAGGCTATGTTTAAAGTTCTTACTCTTAAGACTGTCATCCTGTTTGCATTCTGGTCGGTGAGATGTATTTCCGAGCAAACAGGCATTGTCATGCAGGGATCTTTATTTATTCTTACTTACCCTTCTCAGAGGAGGCCATATGCTTCCTTCCTTTTTGTCCAAGGTGGTACCTTCCTTCCATGTGCATCAAGAAGTCTGTCTACCCTTCTTTTCTAAGGAGAAATTGCATGGGAAGGACAAGGACCTTCACCTGGTGGATGTCCGGAGGGTATTTCTCTGGTACTTAAACTCCTTTCACAAGTCAGACAATCTTTTGTGCTGTTTGCAGGTCTGCGTAAAGGTGACGCGGTGTCTAAGTCTACCATGGGGTTCTGAATCAAAGAGACCATTGCCTCAGAGTATCTGTTGTGGAACCGACTGGCAATGGTCTCTTTGATTCAGAATCCCATAATAGACTTAGACACCGTGTCACCTTTATGCAGACGTGGACGGCCCGCTCTTCATTCGGGCCCTGCTGCCTTAAGGGGAGGCGCCATCGGGTGCTCCTCCACTGCGTGGATGGCCCGCTCTTCATTCGGGCCCTGCTGCCTTAAGGGGAGGCACCATCAGGTGCTCCTCCACCGTGTGGGCGGCACGCTTTTCATTCGGGCCCTGCTGCCTTAAGGGGAGGCGCCATCGGGTGCTCCACCGCGTGGACGGCCCGTTCTTCATTCGGGCCCTGCTGCTTTAAGGGGAGGCGCCATCGGGCGCTCCTCCACTGCATGGACGGCCCGCTCTTCATTCAGGCCCTGCTGCCTTAAGGGGAGGTGCCATCGGGCACGCCCGTGCCTGGCGGCGCGGGGACCAAGGTGCTTTAGCTCGCTGCTCCTGTACACCTTACCGCTTGACCCTATCCAACTTCCTCACGAGGTAAGCACCCTTCTCCTAGTGCTACCGACAGCCATTTGACTCCACAGCTACTCATCGCTCCCTTCTTACCTCTCCCCTGTACTGCAGCTAACCCTGCATTGCACTAATCAGGTTACCTACTGCTTGCACTGAATTGGTCACCCACTGCTTGCACTGAACTGGTCACCCACTGCTGAACTGATCACCCACTGCTTGCACTGAACTGGTCACCCACTGCTGAACTGGCTATCCACTGCTTGCTCTGAACTGGTTACCCACTGCTGAACTGATCACCCACTGCTTGCACTGAACTGGTCACCCACTGCTGAACTGATCACCCACTGCTTGCACTGAACTGGTCACCCACTGCTGAACTGGCTATCCACTGCTTGCTCTGAACTGGTTACCCACTGCTTGCACTGAACTGGTTACCCACTGCTGAACTGGCTACCCACTGCTTGCACTGAACTGGTTACCCACTGCTGAACTGACTACCCACTGCTTGCTCTGACCTGGTCACCCGCTGCTTGCATTGAACTGACTGTCCACTGGTTACCCGCTGCTTGTACTGATCTGACGCCATCTCATCACCTGCAAGATAACTCATGCCGCTTTGCTCCCTCTACTCCACTACTATGGCCCCACATCACATTGTCCTTCTGTTCCTCATACTCCACAATTGTCTCCCCTCCTACCAACGTCCTCACTCCTCTCCCCCTACTCTCCCTCTAGCTTCCTCACTACTCCCTCCATTCTATCTTCCAACCTAGCATCAGCCCTTGCGCTACATCTCCCCCTCCCCCTCATTCAACCATCCTCTCTCTCATTAAGACAACCCCACCCTCGCTTCTGCCATACTGTCTCAACCCTACCCCGCTCTCTACTACTCCTTCTCCTTCTCTCATCAGGTAATATTACCCCCAACCCTGGCCCCCCTCGGTATCTTTCTCATTCCAAGAAGAGCTCCTCACGCACCTTATCTAATCTCATCCATATCCCTCTATTCTCCCCTTCTGCACTCCTTCACTCATGCCCTAGTCTCTCAACCAGAGATATCGACCCCAACCTCAACCCTATCCCCTTTAGAGTCTTGTCCCACCCTAAAAAGAACTCCTCACACACCCTATCTGATATCAACAATGCCCCTCCTCGCTCCCCGTTCACTTCCCCTCCCTCATGTCCCTCTTGGAGGGCACATTCATCCAGAGACACCCACCCATACCCTGGTCCATCCAGACCTCTGTATTGCCCTGGCAATAGATCCTCACAAAACAGTCCCCCTAGATCCTCACTTAACAGTCCCCCTAGATCGCTGCCTCAATGTCGAAAGAAGTCCTCACGTAACTTATCCAACCTTATCCATATCCCTCTCCTTTTCCACTCTGCTCTCACATTCTCATGCGCCCTATGGAATGCATGCTCACTCACTAGCAAGCTTCCTTTTACTCATGATCTCATCATCTCTAATGCACTACACCTTCTTGCCCTAACTGAGACTTGGCTCCATCCTGATGATACTACATCCGCTGCTGCTCTCTGCCATGGGGGCTACCAGTTCTCCCATACACCTCACCCCACTGGCCGTGGTGTGGGTGTTGGGCTCCTACTTTCTCCCTCTTGCCAATTCCAACCCCTCCCGCCACCTCAATCTCTCTCTGCCCTCTCCTTTGAAGTCCACGCCATTCATCTCCTCAGACCACTTCCCCTCCGTGTAGCTGTTATCTATCGCCCACCCAACAAATCCAAGTCAACCTTCCTTACCGACTTTGACTCCTGGCTTACCAACTTTCTTGATCCCTCCTCTCCCACTCTTATTCTTGGCGACTTTAACATCCACGTCGATAACCTCTCCGATCCCCATGCTTTAAAGCTCCTTGCCCTCACCTCCTCATTTAACCTCCAACTTTGCTCCACTGCCCCCACCCACACACACGGCTATTGCCTTGACCTGATATTCTTCTCTAACTCTTCACCCTTAAACTTCCACAACTCAATCCTTCCCTCATCCGACCATCACCTTTTAACCTTCAATCTTCAGCTTCTGCTGCCTCAAGCCCGGCACGTCTCCTCCGACCTATTTAGAAACATTCATAATATGGATCCCTTAACTCTCTCCTCCACCATCTCTCCATCTCTTTCCTCCATTTTGTCCTCCAAATCCGTCGACGAGGCAGTAACCTCTTATAATGCTGCACTATCCTTGGCTCTTGACACTCTTGCCCCGCCCACCCCCCATCCCGTTAGACGTTCTACTCCTCAGCCCTGGCTCTCATCTACAACCCGCTACTTACGCATCTGTGCCCGTTCTGCTGAACGAGCCTGGACCAAATCCCGCTCCCCTGAAGACCTTCTACACTTCAAATTCATGCTTGGCTGCTTCCAGTCAGCCATAGCACTTGTCAAACAAAACTACTTCACCCATCTGACCAACTCCCTAGCCTCTGATCCTCGCCGTCTCTTTAACACCCTCAATTCTCTCCTCATGGTCCCCCCTCCCCCAGCTCCGCCCTCACTTTCTGCCCAAACCCTTGCCGACTACTTCCATGACAAAATACAAAAGATTATCCTCCAATTCCCCACACCCTCCTCTACCTCCCCCTTCCCACTTCTCCCCCCCCATCCCAACTTCCTCTGCTACCCTCTCCTCCTTCCCTACGATCTCTGATGAGTAAACGACACTTCTCCTTTCCTCCTCCAAACCCACCACCTGTTCCTCCGACCCCATCCCCACCCATCTCCTCCACCGTTATCCCCTCCATCTCTCATATTCTCAACTTATCACTCTCCACTGCAACTATCTCCATCAAGTTCAAACATGCCATTGTCACACCTCTCCTCAAAAAGCCCTCACTCGATCCCACCTGTCCCTCTAATTATCGACCCATCTCCCTCCTCCCCTTTATATCTAAACTTCTTGAACGAGCAATCCACTGATGTTACCTCGACTTCCTCACCTTCAAGGCCCTCCTTGACCCACTCCAATCTGGCTTCCGTCCTCTACACTCCACTGAAACGGCTCTTACAAAAGTCTCCAATGACTTGTTCCTCGTTAAATCTAAGGGCCTTTACTCTATCCTCATCCTTCTCGACCTCTCCGCTGCCTTTGACACTGTTGACCACAACCTCATCCTCTCCACCCTCTCCTCGCTTGGCTTCAAGGGCTCCGTACTGTCCTAGTTCTGATCCTACCTCTCCCATCACTCCTTTAGTGTGAGCTCTGGTGGCTCCTCCTCCTCTCCCACCCCACTCCATGTTGGTATACCCCAGGGATCCGTCTTGGGCCCCCTCCTCTTCTCTCTCTACACCCAATCCCTTGGCGCGCTTATCTCCTCTCATGGCTTTCAATATCATCTCTATGCCAATGACTCCCAAATCTACCTCTCTACACCTGATATCTCTCCAGCAATCCAAATCAAGATCTCTGCCTGCCTTTCTGACATCGCCAACTGGATGTCTCATCGCCGCTTGAAGCTGAACATGGCCAAGACTGAACTCCTTCTTTTTCCCCTTAACTCCTCTCCTTCTCTTCCCCCCTTCTCAGTCTCCATGGATGGATCTACGATCCTTCCTGTTCCTTCAGCCCGCAATCTGGGGATCATCTTTGACACCTCTCTCTCCTTCTCCTTACATATCCAGCACGTTGCCAAAACCTGTCACTTCTTTCTCTACAACATTAGCAAAATATGCCCCTTCCTGTCAGAATACACCACCAAAACGCTTATCCACTCCCTAATCTCCTCTCGCCTCGACTACTGCAACCTACTCCTTGCTGGTCTCCCCTTGAGCCATCTCCTCCCCCTTCAATCCATACACAATTATGCTGCTCGACTAATCTTCCGCCAATCCCGCCAAGCCCACATTACTCCTCTCCTCAAGTCGCTTCACTGGCTCCCCATCCAATTCCGCATCCAGTTCAAACTTCTTCTTCTCACCTATAAGTGCATTTACTCTACAGCTCCTCCGTACCTCTCATCTCTTATCTCTCCCCACATCCCAGCTTGGGATATTCACTCTGCTAACAAATTACTTCTATCTAGGCCTTTCACTCGTACTGCTAACTCCCGACATCATTCTTTTCACCTTGCTGCACCCTATGCCTGGAAGAGCTTACCAGTGTCTATACGCCAGGCACCTTCCCTGGCCCTCTTCAAATCCAGGTTAAAAACCCACCTCTTCACTGGCGCGTTCAGATCTTGACTTCTATCCTTCATCTTAACCTAACCCCCATCTTTTCATGACCAAACTGTAAAACCCATCGAATTGACTAATGTTTCGTATTATCTTGACTAGATTGTAAGCTCGGACAAGCAGGGACTTTCTCTGGTACTTTTGGTTGTGCAGCACTGCGTGCGTGGCACTTTACAAGTGTTTAATAGTAGT
Source organism: Ichthyophis bannanicus (assembly GCA_033557465.1). Classification (NCBI taxonomy): domain Eukaryota; kingdom Metazoa; phylum Chordata; class Amphibia; order Gymnophiona; family Ichthyophiidae; genus Ichthyophis; species Ichthyophis bannanicus. The sequence continues at coordinate 908,161,003 of CM066031.1, read as the reverse complement.
AGTAGTAGTAGTACCTGCAAACAGCACAAAAAATTGTCTGACTTGTGAAAGGAGTTAGTAAACTTTAAGTACCAGAGAAACACCCTCCGGACATCCACCAGGTGAAGGTCCTTGTCCTTCCCATGGCATTTCTTGGTGGGTTTGCAAGCGCATTCCACTCCAATGAGTGGAGCAGCTTGGTAGCCCTCCTCAGATATTTATCAGGTAGCAATGAAGCACCATTTTCCACCTTTGTCAAGCATTACAACTTGAATGTCCACGCTCAAGCAGACACATCCTTTGTCTCATAAGTCTTATAAGCTGTTGTGTCTTCTTTCCGCCCAGTGGAGATGGACCTTTGGTATGTCCCACTTGTCTGGACTGGTCTAGCAGGACAATATGGAAGGTGACATTTAACTTACCAGATAATGTCCTCTTCTAGAGTCCTGCTAGGCCAGTCCAGGACCCGCCCCTGGTACCTGTATTGGTCTGCGATCCTCTCAATGGTTGGCCCTGTGGGCTCATAACCTTCTGGCAAGCCTTATGTTGAGGCTGCTACTGTACATAGTTATGTCACCTATTCCATTGAACATTATTTTCGCTGAGGTTGTGTGAGATCAGAGATCCCTTACCATATGCTTGGGTACGAATACTGAATATGCCCCTAGAGGCTCAGGCTGATAATGATACGGTGATGTCATAAGAGGTTTCTGGAATGTTTTCTCATCTCCACATCTGCTGGTAGGTGAACACGACGCACTGGTCTGGGCTGATCTAGCAGGACTTAAGGAAAGGATATTATCTATCTGATAAGTAAAATGTCACCTTTCCTTTTTGTTTCCTCATTGGTATGTTTTGCTAAGAGGTGCCCTCAGATTGGACTGAGAGCATGATAACTTTGCAAAGGACCTCCTTCTCCCTATAGTTTAGGGTGGGTGCAGGCAGTGGAGAAAGGAAAGGGAGAGTGGATGGGAAGAGATGTGGTTGACCGGGGTTTTGGTGGGGGGGGGGGGGGAGGGTGGGCTAGAGCAAAGGACATTTAGGGTGTTGGCCAGTATATGGTCAGTGGGGAATCAGGTATGGCAGGTGTGGTCATTATACACCTGCCTGCCTTGGTTGAAGGGGACAATAGGGGGTTTGCTGTGGGAAGATTCTGATGAGCGCAGGCTTCAATGGGGGTGAGCGGGGAGTGCAAGTGGTTTTGCAGTTTACAGGAGCAGTTTCTCGAAACTGTAAGTGGCATGGGAAATTGGTGAAGCTGTCATCCACCCAGGTGGGCATACAGGGATAAAGAGCTGGAGGGGACTTGGTGGGGAAGGAACGGGTGGCTAGTGTATGATACTGCTATGAACTGCAGGGAATAGTCTGGTGATACTGCAGGCTATGCAAGGGACTAGAGCACTTGGCTAGATCACCAGCAACGAGTTGGATGGGGTGAGGTGGGGAAAATTCAGGGAAGCTGTCCTAGCGGGGAGTTGTGTTAAGATGTTGAAGTTGAATGGTGGAGGAAATAAAAGCTGTGGCCATATGTTTTGGTATATGTCATTCTTTGAGAGCGGAGGAAAAGAAGTATGAGTTCCTGTGTTACAGAAACATTAACCTGTAATGCCTATGCTGATACTAAATGAACATCATCCTATATTAGTGATGTCCCTTAACATACTTGTCAAAACAGTCATCATATCTGGCTGTGGCACGGAATCCAATGATAGAGTAGATGACAGTTGCTGCATAAACTGAAGTAAAGCCATTGATGACAGAGATTATAACAGCATCCTTCTCACAATTGTTACTGTAAAACAAAAAGAGAAAGGAACATAATAAATATTATATATTGTACTAAAAAAGCTTGTTCTTGTATGAATTTGTTATGTCAGGCATTCAATTCAAATAATTATAATTAGCAGTGCTTTATGTGTTCTTTGAATTACAGGTTTTTTAATACTGAAATATTCAGATCACATTTTAATTTAAGGAAAATAGAGGCTGATGATGAAATTCAAATAAATCGAAACATCTTTAACCTTTCTGAACTTTCATTTCATTGTAAATATATGGTGAGGCCAATATTCAGCCTCCCCACAGATTTCACCGGTCCATGGGTACTTTAAGCTGATTTTTAAACAAAAACTCCCAGTCAAGATTCCCTTAAAAAATCTGTTGGTCAGCCTGTTCAGCAGGAAGATGTTACTGTGCATAATTTGGAGTTGCAAAGTATGTACGTCATGGAATGTTCTGGGATTTTAAAATGAAATCCTATCATGTAACATAACTGCCAGGACCGAAAGACAGTGAGGTATGAATCTGAAACCTAAGGTAAACAAGATGAAGCTGAAAAGAGTATGCCCTTATTTGGAAGCTTGAGCCCCAGTGCCATTTTGAACCTCAGTGCCCATAGGCAGGAGTGTCCAGAGATGACAACTAACACTACCACTAGCCACCAGGAAAACCAGGGGGGGGGGGGGTAGTCTTGCCTGTGGGTGGGAGATGGTCTTGCCTGGTAAGGGAATTGGGGAGTCTTGCATGGTGGGGTAGGGGTTTGTGGGATTAGGGGTGGGGCTCTTGCCTATTAAAGAGATTGGGAGACTTCTTGGCTATCGTGGATAGGGGGGGGTGGTGAGTGGTGGAATAAGGGGTTGATGCTGTTTTGCATTTGCCCCTTTATTGGCACCTGTATATGCATCAGACAGGTGCAAAATCCAATGCAGAAACGTTTCCCCACATACACATGCATTCCCTATGCAAGATGAGGAATACACACATACCCACTATATATCTCTGTGGTACTCATGCTATTTTGTCAGGGTCAGGAGTTGAAGAAATAGGTCTGTTGTCACCCTCTGTTCCTCTTGCTTGTTGTAATACCAGTAATTCCTTGTACTCGTGTTGATCTTGATTTATTAATTAATATGTACTTGGTATGGAATTTGTGTGGAATTTTTAGATATTATGAATTGTTTTTATGCTATGTTTTCTGTACTATCAATTGTATTATGTGCTCTTTTATTCTTGCTCTACATAAGAACATAAGATATGCCATACTGGGTCAGACCAAGGTCCATCAAGCCCAGTATCCTGTTTCCAACAGTGGCCAAGCTAGGTCATACATACCTAGCAGTTTCCCCAAGAGACACAGTTTCCACAATGCTTGTACTGGGTCAAGCATTGATATCCTGGGTCCCTTTTTAATAATGGTTTATGGACCTTTCCTCCAGGAACTTGTCCAAACCTTTTTTAAAACCAGCTACACTAACAGCTTTTACTACATCCTCCGGTAACAAATTCCAGAGTTTGATTACACGTTGAGTGAAAAAAATATTTTCTCTTATTTGTCTTAAATAGTTTACCCTGTAACTTTATTGCATGTCCCCTAGTCTTTCTATATTCTGATAATGTAAACAATTGATCTACGTTTACCCGTTCCACTCCGTTCATTAATTTATAGACTTCTATCATATCTCCCCTCAGCTGTCTCTTTTCCAGGTTAAAGACCCCTAACCTTTTTAGCCTTTCTTCATAGGGGTATCCTTCCATTCCCTTTATCATATTATGAAATTATTAAGATGTCCTTGTTTTTTATGTACACTGTCTTGCTGTTTGAATCGAAAGGTAGTCAGTCAAACTATTAAACATGATTGGGTCAATATTTTGCATACAATGATCAGAGTGTTATCTTTATCTTTATTCAAAACCTTTGATATACCACCCATTGCCGGAGTGTCAAAGCGGTGTACAATAATAACCAAGTGCAACTGGTGAAAGTAAAGGAGAAAGAAGGAATGCCATCGGTATGATAGGAGAGCCAATAGAAAAGAAGAGAGAAGGATAGTAAGGACAGCGGTAGACCCAGGGGGACGCTATAAATAAAGACAAAGGACGCTACAAATAAAGACCAAGATAAGAGGTGGTAGACTGGACTGGTGGGGGAAGGGAGGGGCTGTAACCTGAATACCAGAGAATGTAAGATGATATTGCAGAGGAGAGTAGTTCAGTGGCATCTTGGTGAATGGAAATCGGGAGGAATAGGGAGATCGTAGGCCTGGCAGTAGAGGTGGGTCTTGAGAAGGGCCTTGAATCGGGAAAAGGATGCTTCAGTACGGAGAAGGTGGGGCAGAGAGTTCCAGAGGGCAGGACTCAAGAAGAAAAAAACAGCATGACGGGTCGATTCGAGGTGGGCCTGGGCAGGGGACGGAAGGAGGAGACGATTACTGTGGGCTGAGCGAAGTAGACAGGGATTTGGCTGGAGGTAGATGATGTCGGCGAGGTACTGGGGTGTACTGGTGTGAAGAACCTTATTAGTAATGGTGAGAAGCTTGTACAGGAAACGAGCTTTGATAGGAAGCCATTGAAGGGAAAGAAGACAGGGAGTCACATGATCCCGAGGGGAGGAGTGAGTGAGAAGACATGCAGCTGTGTTCTGAACTAGTTGGAGCCGGCAAAGCTGATATTGGGGGAGACCTGCGAAAAGTGAATTGCAGTAATCGAGTTGAGAAATCACCAAAGAGAGGACAAGAGTAGTAAGAGAGAAGAGGGGAAGAAAAGGACGAACAGCCCGGATTCTACACCGGCCACCATAAAGCGGAAATGCCCATGTAGTGGCTTCTGCTGAATGTGTAATTTCAGCGGTGGCTATCACGGGCTTTCTATATAGCCAAACCCCATAAATTAAGCATGCCTTTTTTTGACCTAACTTTATACGGTTTCTTATCCAGGTGGAAGGGGATTCTACAACCCATACATGCAGCCTGAGGACACAGACAAATGAAAGATGGGGCCGAGTTAGACACGATTCTGCAACCACGGGTCTAGATGATGGAATAGGGGACATAGACAGTGTCACACCTCATCCGCCCCAGCCTTGACTGCTGGTATGGTTTGGCTTATGAGGGTGGTAGTTGTGCCGTGCTTGTATCTATACAAATCACACATAAACCTTCTTTTCTTTTAGGGTTTTATTCCCCGTCCCTTTGAGGTTTTCTTCTTTAACAACAGAAAGTAATAGCCTAACTTGGCTTATAACACAAAGTAACTGGATAACACAAATAGCTTTCTTCAGCATATAACGTCAAACAAAAGAAAAAGAACAAACAGCCTACTTTGTCTGTTTGGCTAGGGAGAGAGAGAGAGAGTTTGTAGCCTTTGCTACCTGCATATGGAATTAAGGTTACACAAACCTTTACCTTAAGGAGTATTCAGGTTCTTTTGTAGAAAGAGAACATTCCATTAATTCTGTATCTTCTAATGCACCAGAATCTTCATATTCCATCAATTCTGGTCCGGAGGAATCTGCATTGCCCACTTCTAATGTGGAATAAAAGTATGGCAGATTTGCCTCGTTAGTTAGGAAGTTCCTCTTCCTCTGAGTAGCACTGCTTCCCTGGGGAAGGTCACCAAACTCTGTATGCTGTTTTCTAGAACCCTGCCCCCGCTGGTGCTTCAGTGGATAGCTCAGGTCTCTGTTTAGCTTGCTAGCTGAGTAATTGTGATACGCTCCCTGCTGGGTCTGCCTCAGCTCTCCCGGCTCAGCTGTACCCGATTGCAAACTGTGTAACGGCGTTTCTCTTGGAGCTAAGAGTTCACTGTAATAAGGGATTTCTTCTGCTTCTCTCGGTAGGTGAAATTCCCTTCTTTTAATACTTTTATAAACAGGAGAAAACTTGCTATCAGCCTCTGAATGTCCAGGCTTTGTAAGGGTATTTTTAAGCCTCCAAGACTCTTCCCTTTTAGAGGGCAAATATCCCTTATATCCCTTCTTTTCCCCTGTATCTGCTATTGCAGCTTTCTTATATTTCACTTGCCTTCTCTCAGAGCCACACAGGTCTCTGGACTCTTTCCACAATTCTTCTCTCCAGGATTGCCTACTCGGCTCCTCTCTCCAAGATTGTCTGTAAAAACGCCTCTCTCTCCAAGGCTGTCTCTCTCTCCAAGCTTGCCTCTCTCTCCAAGCTTGCTTCCCACTCGAAGGTAGCCTGTCACTCCAAGGTAGCCTCTCTCTCCAAGGTAGCCTGTCTCTCCAAGCTTGCCTCTCTCTCCAAGCTTGCCTCCCACTCGAAGGTAGCCTCTCTCTGAATGTTTGGTAGTCCGTTTTATCTATGTATTTTCTGACTCCACCTTTCTTCAGCTGCGCTTCATTAGGTGAAGCAGAGTCCCGTGCCTTACTCCCGGGGTGTGTCTCTCTAGGCTCTGGGCACGTGTGCTTTCGTTGTCCCTGGCAACTGTCAAGCATTCCTTCATTCATCCTGTCACTTTTTCCTTGATCATTCATACTGCCCTGCATTCTCTCATGCTGCCCTAGGTCCACCCTGTGACACATTCCCCCCCTTAAAACATTACTTGCTGCCACGATTTTTCGTGGACAGCATGTAATCACTTGCGGGGTTCTATGGTGCTGTTCACTGTAGGCTAAATTAGCTGTGGCCACTCTTTCTTTCCACGGTTTTAAGACATTCACGTGGTATACTTGTCTACGACCGTTTTCATTTTCTACTAAGTAGGACATGAAGCCTACCTTTTTTACTACTACGGCTGGACCCTTCCACCCTTCAAATTTTGGACCGGGATCCGCCACTTGTATGAGGACCTTGTCCCCTGCTATTAGTTCCCTAGTCTGTGTGTCCCTATCATAGTACTTCTTCTGGCGTTGCTTACTACGGTTCAAGTTTTCTATCGAGGCCTGGGACATTTTCTTTAAGCGTGTTCTTAATTCCTTTAGGAACTGTGGGATCCCCACTTCGGGCACTCTGGGTTCTACCCATTCCTCTTTTAAAATATCCAACACTCCCCTTGGGGACCTCCCAAATAGTAGTTCAAATGGGGATACCCCTAGCGAAGCTTGAACTCTTTCTCTGCACGCATACATGACGAACGGGAGCAGCGTGTCCCATTCCATCATTTCTCCCTTTCGTAGGCCTCTACGTAACAAATGTTTTATTGACTGGTTGGTACGCTCCACCAACCCATTGGTCTGGGGATGATACGCACTCGTCCTTATATGGCGTATGCCAAACGCCTCCCAGACTTGAGCAAGGTACTTTGAAACAAAGTTTGTACCCTGATCGGTTAATATTTCTTGGGGAAACCCCACCTCGCAGAACAGCTTGATAAGTTCTTGCGCTATGATTTTAGCGGATATGTTCCTAAGGGGTATAGCCCATGGGAATCGGGTCGCATGGTCTACTATAACTAGTAAATATTGGAAACCCCTTGGCGTTTTTATTAATGGGCCTATGATGTCCATCCCCATTCGCCTAATAGGCGTAGCTATCGTGGGTAATGGCATTAGGGGTGCTGGCTTGGGCCTGGATATGGAGACCCTTTGACAGGCTGGGCAAGCATCACAATACCTCTTGGTGTCTTGGTATACCCCGGGCCAATAAAAACGTGCTAAAATCTGATCCAGTGTCCCTTGGACACCTTTATGTCCCCCGACTGGATGATCGTGGGCCAGGCGCAAAACTACCGCCTTAAAGGCTACTGGCACCACTAGCTGTTTCCTCACAGCTCCTGTGCAGGGATCTAAACTCTCCCTGTATAAAATATCTTGGTCAATTAGGAATCGTGGCAATGTATTACGGTCCGCTTGAGCCCACTCGAACGCTCTTTTGAGGGCCAAGTCTGCCTTCTGTTCCATCGGAAAGGATGGGAACTTTTGTACGAGGGCAGCAGGGACCCAGGGTAATCCTTCCCCTGTTTCTAGTTCCTTCCTTCCTTTTGCTCTCTTACCCCTTTCCTGTCGCTTGGTAGCTTTGGTTTTCTTTCCCTCCCCCACCGGGCTCTGAACTAACTCATCCGAGTTGGGTAGTGGATCCCTCTCTTCCGCTTCTGCCTCCTTCTCAGGAGCCTCTTTGACCTCCTCTTTTTCAGGGGTTTCTGCTCTCTCTACTGTAGGGGTTTCTACCCCCTCTACTGGAGCTTCTTGGGGTTCCTTTACTGGAGTTTCTTGGGGCTCAGTTACCGGTGTTTCTTGGGATTTTACTACCGGGGTTTGGGATCGTGTGGTGACGAATCCCGTTTTCGTGCCAAACCCTAGGTTCCATATCCTTGGAAACAATGGCCAGTCCCGTCCTAAAATTACCTTCTGGGGTAGCCCAGGAACTATTGCCACTTGCAACTTTTTTTCTGCCCCGAATGCCTCAACGCTTACTCGACGTAAAGGATAGGGCAGCTGGGCGCCATGCACACATTTTATTGCTACCTCTTCTTGGGTTACTGGGTGAGACGGCTTCAAAGTTTCCCAAAATCTATGTGCTATTAAGCTCTGTTCTGCCCCAGAATCGAGTACGGCCATAGTACTTTCTCCTTCAACCTGTACCGGTATACATAGGCCTTTTGGTACCATCTTCACTGCCCCTACCATCAGGACTGTCTTAACCCTACATTCTTTTATCACGTGGCCTGGTTTGCCACACTTATAGCACTTCCTAGCGCTCCTTTTTATATTACTCTTATCCGGGTTATATTCATTCACTCTTCTGGGTGTATGCTTGTCACTTTCATCCATCCCATACATACTTGTACTTTTTAAAAGGCTCACATTAGGTACAGTACTATGCTTTGCCTCACTGAACACCTCTGCCATTACTGCTGCTTCATCCGAAGTCAAGCAATTTTGTAAGGTCAGGAACATTCTCATTTCTTTTGGAACAGTTAATAAAAATTGCTCTAGCACAAGCTCATCTAACACAGATTCTAAGGTTCTATTCTCAGGGTCTAACCATTTATACAGCAAGTTTTTAAGCCTCTGACACAAAGCCTTTGGAGTTTCACTCTCCAATAGTACAGCTTCTCTAAACAGCCTTTTATAATGCCTTGGGGTCAAACCTAGGCGATCTTTTACTGCCTTTTTATCTCTATATAATTATTTGCCAGGCTAGCCGGCATTGCCTTGAAGGCAGATAAAGCCTCTCCGCTTAGAGTAAGAGCAAATCTCATCGCCCATTGTTCTGTAGGCCACTTTAAATTTCCTGCTATGCGTTCGAACGCTTCAATAAAGTCATCTGGGTTATCTTCATGCCCCAAATGTCTCATAGCAAGACTTGTATGAGTGTCTACTTGCGGTATAGTTGCATCTCTTTCTGCAGACTTCCTCAGCAGTGCAGTCATCGCTTCCAATAGCGGCTTTTGCTGCTCCTGCATCGCTGCCATGTACTGTTTTTGCAGGTGCTGTAGCAGTCCGGCCTGTTTTTCTTGCTGTTCACCCATCCAGGCCAGCATATCCTGAGGATCCATCCTCTTGGCTTTTTCACTGTACCTAGAAATAAAGGAGAAAAAAAACACCACCAAGTGCGGTATCACACAGATAAGGTTTCTTTTCCCTTTTTATATCACCCCTTTTTCTCACTATATCCTATCCCGTCCTCCCAGGTTACCAATACCTTGGTTTCCTGGTAGACTCCAGCATGTGAGAAAAGGTCTTTACACCGCTGACCGGTCTGTCAGCCGAATCCTCTCCAAATTCACTCACCACTGGCCGGTCTGCCAGCCGAATCCTCTCCTGGAGCAAGTTTTCCTGCTTTTCCAGCAGTGTCCCTTTTTTTTTTTTTTTCTTTCCTTCAGGCACTTCTCATGCCCCTCCAAAATTTTTTTTTTATCCTCAGATCCTACGCCATTTATATATGTCACACCTCATCCGCCCCAGCCTTGACTGCTGGTATGGTTTGGCTTATGAGGGTGGTAGTTGTGCCGTGCTTGTATCTATACAAATCACACATAAACCTTCTTTTCTTTTAGGGTTTTATTCCCCGTCCCTTTGAGGTTTTCTTCTTTAACAACAGAAAGTAATAGCCTAACTTGGCTTATAACACAAAGTAACTGGATAACACAAATAGCTTTCTTCAGCATATAACGTCAAACAAAAGAAAAAGAACAAACAGCCTACTTTGTCTGTTTGGCTAGGGAGAGAGAGAGAGTTTGTAGCCTTTGCTACCTGCATATGGAATTAAGGTTACACAAACCTTTACCTTAAGGAGTATTCAGGTTCTTTTGTAGAAAGAGAACATTCCATTAATTCTGTATCTTCTAATGCACCAGAATCTTCATATTCCATCAATTCTGGTCCGGAGGAATCTGCATTGCCCACTTCTAATGTGGAATAAAAGTATGGCAGATTTGCCTCGTTAGTTAGGAAGTTCCTCTTCCTCTGAGTAGCATTGCTTCCCTGGGGAAGGTCACCAAACTCTGTATGCTGTTTTCTAGAACCCTGCCCCCGCTGGTGCTTCAGTGGATAGCTCAGGTCTCTGTTTAGATTGCTAGCTGAGTAATTGTGATACGCTCCCTGCTGGGTCTGCCTCAGCTCTCCCAGCTCAGCTGTACCCGATTGCAAACTGTGTAACGGCGTTTCTCTTGGAGCTAAGAGTTCACTGTAATAAGGGATTTCTTCTGCTTCTCTCGGTAGGTGAAATTCCCTTCTTTTAATACTTTTATAAACAGGAGAAAACTTGCTATCAGCCTCTGAATGTCCAGGCTTTGTAAGGGTATTTTTATGCCTCCAAGACTCTTCCCTTTTAGAGGGCAAATATCCCTTATATCCCTTCTTTTCCCCTGTATCTGCTATTGCAGCTTTCTTATATTTCACTTGCCTTCTCTCAGAGCCACACAGGTCTCTGGACTCTTTCCACAATTCTTCTCTCCAGGATTGCCTACTCGGCTCCTCTCTCCAAGATTGTCTGTAAGAACGCCTCTCTCTCCAAGGCTGTCTCTCTCTCCAAGCTTGCCTCTCTCTCCAAGCTTGCTTCCCACTCAAAGGTAGCCTGTCACTCCAAGGTAGCCTCTCTCTCCAAGGTAGCCTGTCTCTCCAAGCTTGCCTCTCTCTCCAAGCTTGCCTCCCACTCGAAGGTAGCCTCTCTCTGAATGTTTGGTAGTCCGTTTTATCTATGTATTTTCTGACTCCACCTTTCTTCAGCTGCGCTTCATTAGGTGAAGCAGAGTCCCGTGCCTTACTCCCAGGGTGTGTCTCTCTAGGCTCTGGGCACGTGTGCTTTCGTTGTCCCTGGCAACTGTCAAGCATTCCTTCATTCATCCTGTCACTTTTTCCTTGATCATTCATACTGCCCTGCATTCTCTCATGCTGCCCTAGGTGCACCCTGTGACAACAGACACATGCTCACTGGATCCCACAAAGTTGGATGGAGCTGATCATGCCCATCTCCACACAACCATGCTTCTGCGTCTACATCCAGTTTTCCTGTCCATTGCATAGTGTCACTTGCTACCCCATGGTATGTTATCAAGTGGCTACAGCAGGGTCACAGTCACATCATTGTGCAGGTAAGGATTCCACTCCACACCCACTGAAGATTAAATCACTTACATCTGTTTAGGCCCTAACCTCATTGCTCATTGATATGATTATGTAATACATATTCTGACATGTGAGATGATAGGAAGAAGCCCGGCAAAGCCTGTATCCACATAATATGCTATATCAAGCATACTCTTAAAACAATCCTACTGGTGCATTGAGGAGATGGTTACATTGGTGTTGTATACTACATTCCCCTGAACGTTGGTGCCCAAAAATGGATGCTAAGCCAATAAAAAATTATTACTCTAAAGAAACCTATTAAAACTCCAGAGATTACTTAGTAAACTTTCATGTTTCAACACCAAAGGCATGTGTAATTATTTTTGTTAGACGGGTCTCAGTATATTGGGGAGCTTTGGTATTGACTGTTTCACCAGTAACTTCTCCTTTTTTACATCAATGACCCTTTTTCCAAGAAACTTTCATAAAAACCTGGTGTTGTCAATCCAAAATTTAGACTCATGCTTTCAAATCATCCGCATTCAAATACAGAAAGTAAGACTTATCTTAATGTGTTTGGTCCCAACGCCAACACTCAGCGCTGTCGTTTCTTCAGGGGCTTATAAGCCTCTTCCTTATGTTATTCATCTTTCGCATGTGTTAACCAGAAACCTTTCTTTGTAAGATGTCAAAAAACGCCGCGCCAACCTTACAAAGAAAGGTTTCTGGTTAACACATGCGAAAGATGAATAACATAAGGAAGAGGCTTATAAGCCCCTGAAGAAACGAACATTAGTTCGTGAAACGTGACAGCGCTGAGTGTTGGCGTTGGGACCAAACACATTAAGATAAGCCTTACTTTCTGTATTTGAATGCGGATGATTTGAAAGCATAAGTCTAAATTTTGGATTGACAACACCAGGTTTTTATGAAAGTTTCTTGGAAAAAGGGTCATTGATGTAAAAAAGGAGAAGTTACTGGCGAAACAGTCAATGCCAAAGCTCCCCAATATACGGAGACCCGTCTAACAAAAATAATTACACATGCCTTTGGTGTTGAAACATGAAAGTTTACTAAGTAATCTCTGGAGTTTTAATAGGTTTCTTTAGAGTAATAATTTTTTATTGGCTTAGCTGTAATATTACTCACAAGTTATAAGACCATAGAAGATTGTTTCATCACAAAAATGGATGCTGTCACATATGATCAGGGCGTGTTGACAGTTGCCACAGCTAACCATTGACAGTTGCCACTTAACCCTCCATTGCCTCAGGTACACATAGATTGTGAGCCCTTTGGGGACGAGGGAATGTATCCAGTACCTGCTTATAGTGATTGTAAAACCGCTCTGATGCCCTTCAGCCTGGGCGGTATATCAAGAAATTGCATAAACAAACATAAACATATTGCTATGGGATGCATGGCAGATCTGAACGAAAACGGTTCTAAGTCCGGCCCTTATAGCACTTTCTGGCAGGAATAACCTATACGGCTGCCAGGGAGCCAGGGAATGTACACAGGCCATTAGTGCATATGCTGTGTACGTCCCGGCACTGGGCCAGGCCCCCACACTGCCCCCGCTCTGCCTTCTCTCACCTACATACAGCGATCTCTGCACAACCCACAAGGCACATGCAGGGCTATGATGGGGGCTGCATATGCTTGGGATGTCATCACCAGGAACACGTCTGAGCTACATGTACATCTGGAATGACTTCCATAGCGGACTGAAAAGTGCTGCTGACTAGATAAGTTCTTGCACTACCCAAGAATTGCCCTAGCACTATTTGGATAGTTCCACAGCATTTAGAGGTAATATTCAGTGGCGTTATACAGTGCCACTGAATTTTGGGTTGAGTAGGGTTTATCTGGTTAGCAGGTCCTGCAAACTGCATAGACCCTTTTGAATACCAAGCCCCCAGAATTTTGGAAACTTTGTCAGAGAATATGTTACCTCTTGGCATAGAATCTTGAAAAATCTGCTTTTTAAGTTTTAGTGTTATGATTTGTATTTTATTTCTAATCAATGTTTTATTTCATTTATTGTACAGATTGTTTTTAATATTATTAATATGTAATTTAATGTATCTTTTATGATGATTATAGGGGTGTTTTTACTGTGTGGTGTTAATTGTTTACATGGCAGGTAGTATATGCTATCTGGGCCCATTAATGCAGGCAAATTGCAGATATTGCAGCGATTTTTCTGTGCTAGCTGCAGAAACAACATTATTTACATGAATGAGTAGTAAACAGGTGGAGAGTGGGCATGTCTGACATGCATGGTTACCATGGGTGTCAACAGTGTGCAGTAATCCTCAAAGTTGCAGATTGCATGGGTGCTCATAACACCATCTCAATGGGTGGCGTTATGTGCATCCATGGTACTCTGGGCTGCGTTCTCTGCAATTTTGGTGCTTTATTTGCTGGGCAAATGCTGTGCATGCCCCTAACAGATAACACATGGCTTTTGCAGGTAATACTGCACTATCTGCACTATTTTACCATGTTAGCTGCAAAAGCCTAGCACACTTTAGTAAACAGACCCCTTATTGCCTGTTTTTGTTTTTGTTAATTATTGTAAACTACTTAGAATTATGATTTGTGGTACATAAAGTATATGCAAACATTAAATATTGAATATTAAACATTAAGGCCTATGGTTACTAAATGCAGGGTAAATTACCACATTTTAGCAAACATTCTATGTGTCTTTATAAAATACCATGTGCGTGTTTATTAGGAAATCTACTATACTGCTGTTTATAATTAAACAACAAAGTGGTTCACAAATGAGAAAATACAGAAAGAAAAGATGAAGCAGGGGATTCTAGTGCCTTATAGGACAGAGTCTGAGAGTTAATCCTGCAAGCTATACACCTACATTGAAGGCATGGACATTAAACCTGTTCGAGTGCAGGTGTAAATGTCCATGCATAAAGTGTGCAAGTTGGCGAGGCTGTCATCCACCCAGGAGGGCATACAGGGATAAAGAGCTGGAGGGGACTTAGTGGGGAAAGAAGGTGTGGCTAGTGTATGATACCGCTGTGAGCCACAGGGAATAGTCTGACGATACTACAGGCTATGTGAGGGACTGGAGCACTTGGCTAAATCACCACCAACAAGTCGGATGAGGTGGGGTGAGGAGAATACAGGGAAGCCAATCTGGAGGGGGGGGGGGGGGCGGGTTCTGTTAAGATGTTATTGTTGAATGGTGGAGGAAATAAAGGCTGATTAGTATATTTTATAATCAATGTGGGTTATAAAATACCCGATTCTATCCAATTTCCTGATTCTATCCAATTTCTTCCCATCGTGTCCCCGGCAATGATTACAATAAAAGTGCATGCATTCATTCATCACATTACTTTTATACCTGGTGCAATTTTATAAGAACCATTTTAGGTGCATATGTTGCCACATGCATGCTAAAATAACTTTATTAATTACCCCCTTTAGTTATACATTTTCTGCAAGCTGAAAATTGACCTTGTTACAATGTAAAAGGCGAACAAGAGCAGAGCACAGGTACCTGCAGCACCGTACTGGGAAACGAAAGAGCTGGTACACACACTGGCGGTCAAAGAGGTCTTTATTGACCCCCGATGCGTTTCAGCCACTAGGGCCTTCTTCAGGAGGAAACAAAACTCAAAATGACATTTAAAACATAAGTAATAAAATAAATGAGCTATGGGTACCAGTCTGTCAACAATGAGCCACCTGACTCAAGACCAAATACAATTTAGGATAGCTATCCAGAGGGTCGCCATGAGTCGACTACAACTTGATGGCATTTAACAACAACAGCAAACATGCATAAAACCAATAAAAATATATATAAAAATGTGCATCTTAATAAAGACCTGTTTGACCGCCAGTGTGTGTACCAGCTCTCATGTTACAATGTAATACACTCTTCATACATAGATCTTAATGAAAAGAGAGTTGTTCCAAATAAACTGAACATGGCAATGAAATTAGATTTCTAATATGTTAGTTGAGGGGAAGGGTGATATGTCCTGGCAGAGGGAGTCTGACTAGACCCTTTTGTGAGTAAGAAAGGGAACAAGAGAAAGTCTGCAGTACCCTACAACATAACAATGAAATGTGTTGATATTTTTTACTTACTGAACAGAGTTGTAACTGGAGAATGAAATAAGACCTCCAAAGGCAAGGGAAAAGGAATAGAACACTTGTGCGCCGGCATCCAGCCATGTGACTGGGTTAGCCAGCTCTGTTACCTAAAAGTAATGTTACAATATGTAAGCAAAAGATGCGGAGACCTACAATAAGATATCCTTCTGCCTTCAATATGAGTGCTTCAAGTTCCAGTGGTCATTGAATCATGCAAAGTTGACTACATGTAAGGTGTTTTATAAACTAAGACACAGTAGATCCGTTGATTCTGCAGTTGAAATGGAAGATCTGGTTTACTTGTTTTGCCTATGAGATAGTTGGGTAAGCCAAAATTCATTGGTTACTTTCTATAAAGAATGGTTGTTTTACCAGGTTTCAATATTCGCCATTAAAATGATTCAACACAATTGGACTTGATTCACTCAGATTTTTTTTTCCCATAGACTCGGAATAGGAAAAATGCCTTATAAAATCAAAAGCTGATAAGTTAATTATAAAAGCTATGGGGTCTATTCCGTCCCAACGGGACGTCCATCTCTGCTATTCGACCCACTACTGGCCCCATCAAAAGCCTCCCCATACAAACAACACATTTGTATGGGGAGGTCTAGACAGGGGTGTTCCAGAGGAGGAGCAAGAGTGGGGCATTGCAGTTCGTGATCCCAGATGCACAGGGCTGATTCTGAGGTCAGCCCTGTCTGTACGGTGTCAGCCAGCTGGAAGGGGAACTTATTCCACCTCAGAAGTGGAATAAGTCCCCCTGGATGGCAGGGGATGGCAGGCCCGGGCAGCAGCAGAAAGGTGAAGGGGTGGAGGGGGTTCCACGCAGCCCGACCCTGGCCTTGGAAGGCCAGATCAGGGCTCGGGCTGCAAGGAAAGAAGATTGTGGCCGGTGGCCTGGGAGCATGGCTCCTGAATGGAGCCACGGTGCCATGGCAATGGGATGCCATGGCACTGTGGCTCCATTCAGGCGCCTGACTGAGGTAGCCGGGCAGGCCAATCAGAATAGGGTCCTGGCCTGCACGTACAGGCCTTACACCTGATTTTAATCTCACAGGGCATATCTAGTCCTCACGGGATCAGAATCGGGTCTACCTCTGGGTGTCCCAATTCTGATCGGCTGCACAGAGGACTGGATGGCCACATTGGAATGTGCCTCCATATTATTATTAAAAATGTTTATCATTATTGTTTAAGTCTTCCTAGTGATAACATTCAGATCTATTCATCTGTCATTCTCTATAGAGATAGTAATTGTCACAGTACTTACATTTGGAGTGAAGAGATATACAATTCCACTGACTGATCCTTTTAATGTCAAACCACGGATTAGAAAAATTGTAAGTACCACATATGGAAGTGTTGATGTTACATACACAGCCTAGAGGGGAGACAATAATCCAAAATATGAGAGACAGATTAAATTTAGTGTGGTCTGTAGCAGAGGGTTGGTTCCTGGGAGTGAGTTAGGTAAGCCGAGGTACAGATGGTGAGGACATGAAGAAAAAGGGACGAGGGATGGGAGTGGATGATGGGAAAAGTGGCAGATGCTTTGTGAGCAGGCATGGGGGGGACACAATGGTGGAAAAAAGGCAAGGGATTGAGTGGATAAGAGATGGAGAATGGAGGATTGGTGGAGGTTAGGGCTAAGTGTCAGGTCTGATGGTATTTCAAACAGTGACCTTGAAGACTCTAAGCCAAGATGAATGATCAGAGATTCAGCACTTTCCTGGAGAAAGAAGAGACAGATCAGAAACAGTCTTAGAGAGAACATGGAAGATTCCTATTGGTTTAACAAGGAATCATCTTTAAATGCCAGGCCTTTCCAATTTCAGTGCCATTACAACAAGAACGTTGTCTAGCACTTCTAGTGAATGTCTACCTGGATCTTGCTTCCCTGAATGGCTTGCCTGTACCTCAACTTGTCTAGAATCTGAGTCAGTGTTGGTAGCCTGCCTGCCTGCCTTCCTGCTGGACTTCTGTCTGGATTTCAGTATAACAATCTCTGGCATAACCTGTTTTTCTTACAGCCTTGTTGATTTATTTATTTATTTAACAGGGTTTTTTTTCTACCATCTTTCTACAAGTCAAGACGGTTTACAAGTAACTCAGGAAACACAACAAACAGCAGTGCACATTACATCGAACATATTGAACACCTTGTAACAGAAGCTATTAACATATTCTCATAAGAGTTAATGAACTACTCTATGTACGTATTGTGATGAAGTGATATAAACTTCATGATGCCAAATGTTTATATTATATATATGGAGTTGATGTGCAAGTTATTTGTCTTTGGTTGCTGAGCAATAGTATTCCTTGAATAAGAGGGTTTTCATGCATTTTCTGAAGTCTTGCAATAGTTTAATGTCTCTTATTTGTAGAAGAAGTGAGTTCCATAATGCAGGGGCATATATCGAAATGGCCCTGTTGCTGGATCTTTGGCTACATTTTCTTCTTTCAGTTGGAATGCTTAGTGTGTTGGACATGCTCTGTCTTCTGGGTCTATTGCCACTGCGAGTAGAGATTAAGGCATAAGAACATAAGATATGACATACTGGGTCACACCAAGGTCCAACAAGCCCAGTATCCTGTTTCCAACGGTGGCCAATCTAGGTCATACATACCTAGCAGTTTCCTCAAAAGACACAAATTCCACAATGCTTGTACTGGGTCAAGCATTGATATCCTGGGTCCCTTCTTAATAATGGTTTATGGACCTTTCCTCCAGGAACTTGTCCAAACCTTTTTTAAACCAAGCTACACTAACATCTTTTACTACATCCTCCGGTAACAAATTCCAGAGTTTGATTACACATTGAGTGAAAGAATATTTTCTCTAATTAGTTTTAAATATGTTATCCTATAGCTTCATTGCATGTCCCCTAGTCTTTTTATATTCTGATGACGTAAACAATCGATCTACGTTTACCCGTTACACTCTATCAATTAATTTATAGACCTTTATCACATCTCCCCTTAGCTGTCTCTTTTCCAGGTTGAAGAGCTCTAACCTTTTTAGCCTCTCTTCATAGGAGTATCCTTCCATCCCCTTGACCATTTTGGTGACTCTTCTCTGTATCTTTTCTAATAATGCTATATCCTTTTTAAGATACGGCGAGCAGAATTGCACACAATATTCAAGGTGCGGTCGCACCATGGAACGATACAAAAGCATTATAATATCCTTTCTTTTATTTTCCATTCCTTTCCTAATGATACCTAACATTCTATTTGCTCTCTTGGCCGCTGCCACGATGACGCCTAAATCTTTTTCCTGGGTGGTGGTTCCAATTGTGGAACCTTGCATCGTGTAACCATAGTTTGGGTTGTTCTTTCCTAAGTGCATAACTTTGCACTTGTCCACATTAAATTTCATCTGCCATTTGGATGCCCAGTCTTCCAATTTATCAAGATCCTCTTGCAATTTTCCTCAATCCTCTTGGGTTTTAACAACTTTAAATAGTTTTGTTTCATCTGCAAATTTGATAACTTCACCTGTTATTCGCT
This sequence comes from Ichthyophis bannanicus, assembly GCA_033557465.1. NCBI lineage: Eukaryota > Metazoa > Chordata > Amphibia > Gymnophiona > Ichthyophiidae > Ichthyophis > Ichthyophis bannanicus. Next base: position 908,142,132 of record CM066031.1, on the reverse strand, counting down.
TTTCCAGTTCATTTATGAATATGTCAAAAGCAGGGGACCCAACACAGATCCCTGTGGTACTCCACTATTCACCTTTTTCCATTGGTAAAATCGGCCATTTAGCCCTACCCTCTGCTTTCAATCTTTTAACCAGTTCCTGATCCACAATAGTACACTGCCTCCTATCCCATGCCTTTTTAGTTTTGACAAAAGTCTCTGAACGAGTGACCTTGTCAAAGGCTTTCTGAAAGCCAACAGACTCACCTTTGTCTACCTGTTTATTCACGCCTTCAAAAAAACATAACAGATTAGTAAGACAAGATCTTCCTTGTCTAAAGCCAGTTGGCTGTCTCCCATTAAGCCATAACTATCTACATGTTGAGTAATTTTGTTCTTTATGATGGTTTCGACCATTTTTCCTGGTATTGACGTCAGACTCACCAGTCTGTAGTTTCCCTATCTGCCATTTCCCTTTTTAAAATTTGGCGTTAAATTGGCTATCCTCCGATCTTCAGGTATTACAGATGATTTTAATGATAGTTCACAGATTACGAATAGCAGGTCTGAAATCTCATATTTCACTTCTTTCAACACCCTTGGATGTATACCATCCGGTCCAGGTGATTTGCTACTCTTCAGTTTATGAAATAGTTGTAATACGTCTTCCCGGTGTATCGATATTTCTTTCAATTCTTTCGCAGTATCACCTTTAAATACCACTTCAGTCATGGGTAACATTACTACATCTTTCTCAGTAAAGACCAAAGCAAAGAATTAATTCAGTCTCTCCACTATAGCCTTGTCCCCTCTTACTGCCTCTTTTACCCCTCTATCATCTAATGGTCCAACTGACTCTCTCACAGGTTTTTTGCTACGAATGTACTTGAAAAAGTATTACGTGTTTTTGCTTCTTCTCAAATTCTCTCTTTTCCTGCCTTATCAATGCCTTGAATTTAACTTGCCAGTGCTTGTGCTGTTTCCAGTTTTCGTCATTTGGCTCTTTTTTCCATTTCCTGAAAGATGCTTTTTTGGCAACAACAGCCTCTCTGACCTCACCTTTAAATGATGCTGGCAGATTTTTGGACTTCCTTCCACTTTTCTTAAAGCATGGAATAAAGCTGATCTGGGCTTCCAAGATAGTATTTTTAAACAACACCCAAGCTTGATGTAAGTCTTTAACCTTTGCAACTGCTCAATTTCATTTTTTCTTAACTATTTTCCTCATTTTATCATAGTCTCCCTTTTGAAAGTTAAAAGGTAGTACTGTGGATTTCCTTACAATCCATCCTCCATTAATTAAATCTAACGCGATCATGCTATGATCACTATTGCCAAGTGGCCCCAACACCCTTATCTCTTGCATCAGATCTGGTGTTTCACTAAGGACTAGGTCAAAAATGGCTTCCCCTCTGGTCGGTTCATGAACCAGCTGCTCCAAGAAGCAGTCATTTATTTCATCTAGAAGCTTTATCTCTCTAGCATGACACTGACTCAGTCAATACCGGGGTAATTGAAATCACCCTTTATTATTATTGTTCTGTAACTTTTGTTAGCTTCCCTGATTTCTTTGAGCATTTCATCATCCATTTGTTCATTCTGGCCAGGCGGTCGATAGTACACCCCCACTGTCATCACCTTCCCCTTTTTACATGGAATTTCAATCCGTAGAGATTCTACAGCGAATTTTGTTTCCTGTAAAACTTTAATCCTTTGTGACTCAATGCCCTCTCTAACATAGAGTGCAACCCCTCCACCAATTTGATCAGCTCTATCATTACGATATATTTTGTACCCAGGTATCACATTGTCTCACTAGTTGTCTTCCTTCCAGCATGTCTCTGAGATACCAATCATATCTAACTTCTCATTTAGTGCTATATATTCTAACTCTCCCATCTTATTTTTTAGACTTCTAGTATTTGCATACAACATTTTAGAGACCGTATTTTATTTATGTTAATCTGGTTATCGGTAGGCAGGGCTAATTTGGATTCTTTAAACTCTGTCTGCTCTGTACTCAAGGGCATTTGGGCTACCCTCGTCTTTATTGGAACCTCTCTGCTGATGTGCCCTAACTTCATTTTTTTGGTAGTATCCGTGAAGGATACATTGTTCCGAACCATGCGCTCTTGGGCGACTGTCGGCTCTCCCCTATTATCTAGTTTAAAAGCTGCTCTATCTCCTTTTTAAAGGTTAATGCCAGCAGCCTGGTTCCATCCCAGTTAAGGTGAAGCCCATCCCTTTGGAAGAGCCCCTCCTTTCCCCAGAATGTTCCCCAGTTCCCAGCAAATCCAAAATTCTCATCCTTTCACCACTGTCTCATCCACCCATTGAGACTCTGGAGCTCTGTCTGCCTTTTGGGTCTTGGGCATGGAATGGGAAGCATTTCGGAGAACGCTACCCTGGAAGTTCTGGATTTCAACTTCCTACCTAAAGCATAAATTTAGCCTCCAGAACCTCCCTACCACATTTTGCTATGTCATTGGTACCGACATGTACGAAGAAAGCAGACTCCTCCCCAACACTATCTAAGAGCTTGTCTAGGTGGTGCCTGAAGTCCTCTACCTTGTCTCCAGGCAGGCATGTTACCAGGCGATCCTCACGTCCACCAGCCACCCAGCTATCTACATGCCTAATGATCGAATCACCAACTATAATGGCTCTCCTAACCCTTCCCTCATGGGCACATGGCCCTAGAGAAACTTCCTCAGTGCAAGAGCATTTTACATCACCTGGAGGACAGGTCCTAGCTATAGGATCACTTCTTGCCACACCAGGGTGATGCTTTCCTGTCACCTGACCTCTCTCCTCCATGGCAACAGGGATGCTGCCAGACTGGAGGTGGGATTTCAGGATTATATCCCCGTAGGTCTCGCCTATGTACCTCTCTGTATTCCTTATGTCTTCCAACTCTGCTATTCTAGCCTCCAGAGATCGGACTCGTTCCTTGAGAGCAAATAGGTCCTTGTAACTTGTGCACAGGTAAGACCCCTCACCAACTGGGAGAAAATCATACATGTGACACTCAACGCAAAAGACTGGAAAGCCCCCATGGAGATTGAGAGCTAAGACATTATGAATGATTTTATGTGTGTTGATAAGGATCTTATATTTGATTCTTTGTGATATGGGCAGCCAGTGAAGTTGTTTGAGAAGTGGTGTGATGTGGGATTCACAAATTTATCCCAGGATAATTCTTGCAGCTGTATTCTGTGCTAGCTACAGTGGGTATAGTGAGCTCTTCGGACTGCTGTGATATACTGAATTGTCGCAATCGAGCAGTGATGTTATTATAGCTTGACATACAGACTGTAAGTCAGATGATGAGAGGAGTGGGCGTAAGTTCTTTATTATTCATAGCTATTGCAGAGGTTGTGTGGTTTATGTGTGGCAGGAGAGTGAGCTGTTGATCCAGTGTTACGCCGAGATATTTAATCTCAGTTTTGACTTTGATTTGTATGTTGTCCAGTGTGATAGTTGTGATAGTGTGAAGTTCTGGTGTCTTGTGATGTGGAGTAGTTCAGTTCAGTTACCAATCTTTTATCCTCGCCATGCCCACATTACTCCTCTTCTCAAGTCACTTCGCTGGCTCCCTATCCAATTCCGCATCCAGTTCAAACTTCTCCTGACCTATAAATGCATTCACTCTATAGCCCCTCATTACCTTTCATCTCTCATCTCTCTCTACATCCCCTCTCGGGAACTTCCTTCTTCTAACAAATTATTTCTGTCTAGACCCTCCACTCACACCGCTAACTCCTGACTTCGCTCCTTTCACCTTACTGCACCGTATGCCTGGAACAATCTACCTGTGTCTATACGCCAGGCACCCTCCCTGGCCCTCTTCAAGTCCAGGTTGAAAACCCACCTCTTCACTGTCGCTTTCAGATCCTGACTTCTACCCTTTGTCCTAAACTGACTCCCGTCCTTTGTCATGTCTAAAACTGTAAATGCCGTACTTGTTTTTTGTAAATGCCATACTTGTTTTGCCCAAATTGTAATTGCCAAGCTTTGTTTTACCCCATACTTTGCTTTATCCCGAATTAACTTTGCTCCGTGTCAGCATAATAGTTTTCCCGATCTGTCTATTGTTCTGTGTTGTGTTGACTAGATAGTAAGCTATGACGAGTTGGGACTGTCTTTTTGCTTATAATTCTGTACAGCGCTGCATGCGTAGCGCTATATAAATGCTAAATAGTAGTAGTAGTTTTGTTTTGGTTTATGACAAGATTGTGTGCATGAAGCCATTTAGACATTGCTATGAAGCAGTTGTTGAGTTTTGTGTAATCAGGGGCATTCGTGGTGAATGGAGTAAAAAGCATGATGTCATCTGCATAAATCAGGCAGCGTATGCCAAAGCTCTTGATCACATTGCATATTGGTTGAATGTAAATGTTGAGAAGTTACCTGACCAAACTTGAGGGATTATGCCAGCCATTGAAATGATGGAGATAACCATCCATTCCCCAGAGATAGAAACATGAAAAAGATCACATAGTCTATCTAGTCTGCCCTTTCATATCAACTACAGTACTACAATAGTCCCCTTTTTCCTTTAGAGATCCTTTGTATTTGTCCCATACTTTTTTGAGTTCAGATACTGTCCTCATCTCTACCACCTCCACTGGGAGACTATTCCACATATCTAACACTCTTTCTGTAAAGAAATATTTCTGCATATTATTCCTGAGTCTATCTCCTTTCACCCTCATCTTATGTCCCCTTGTAGCTGAGCTTGCTTTCAATCAAAAGAGGCTCTCCTCATGTGCATTTATGCCACAGAGGTATTTAAATGTCTCTATCATATCTCCTCTATCTCGCTTTTCCTCTAGAGTATACATATTACGATCCTTAAGTCTGTCCTCATATGCTTTATAACAAAGATCACTAACCATTTTAGCAGCCACCTTCTGCACCGACTCCAACCTGTTTATATCCTTTTAAAGGTGTGGTCTCCAGAATTTCACACAATACTCCAAATAAGGTCACACCAAAGAGTTATACAGAGGCACTATCACCTCCTTTTTTCTGCTAGCCATTCCTCTTCCTATGCACCCAAGCATCCTTCTAGCTTTTGCCATCACCTTTTCTACCTGTTTAGTTACTTTAAGATTGTCAGACACAATCATGCCCATGTCCTGCCCTTCTTTTGTGGACAGAAGTACTTTACCCTTACACTGTACTGCATCCTTAGATTTTTACAGCCCAAATGCATGACCCTGCATTTTGTAGCATTAAATCTCAGCTGCCAAATTCTAGACCATTCTTCAAGCTTAGCTAGATCTCTCCTCATGTTATCTACTCCTTCCTGGGAGTCTACTCTTTTGCAGATTTTGTTATCATCTGCAAAGAGGAAAACCTTACCTGACAGCCCTTCAATATCACTAACAAAGATGTTAAAAAGAATCAGACCAAGGACAGATCCCTGCAGCATACCACTGGTAATCTCCTTCCCCTCGGATTGAGCTCCATGTATCTGTACCCTTTGTCACCTCCCACTCAACCAATTTCTAATCCAAGAAGTAACTTTAGGGTCCATCCCTAGGGTGCTCAGTTTGTTTATAAGTCACCTGGCAGAATGCTGTCAAAGGCTTTACTGAAATCTAAGTACACCACATCTAGTGCTCTCCCTCGCTCCAACTCCCTGGCCACCCAGTCAAAGAAATGAATCAGATTTGTCTGACAAGACCTGTCTCTGGTGAATCCATGCTGCCTCTGATCCTGAAACTATAGGACTTCAGAAACCTTACTATTTTCTCTTTCAGCAGCTTTTCCAATAATTTACTCACCACAGAGATTAGACTAACCAGCCTGTACTTTTCAACCACATGCTTACTTCTTCTTTTGTGTAAAGGGACCACGAGTGCCTCTCTCCATTCCTCTGGCACCACTCCTGACTTCAAAGAGGCATTGAAAAGGTTAGTCAGTGGAACTGCCAGAACGTCCCCAAGTTCTTTCATTATTCTCGGATGTATCCCATCCGGTCCCATCGCTTTGTCTACTTTTAGTTTAGCTAGTTCATCACAAACAAAGTCTTCTGAAAATCAGTCGAGATCCCCTTCACTTCATCTGTGAACACGGATTAGAAATATTATCCTCATCAGCTTCTACATATTCTTGTTCTTCACCCTTGAGTCTGACAATTTTATTTATTTATTTATTTAAGGTTTTTCTATACCGCACTATTCGGCATCAGCACGGTTTACAATAAACAAGTTTGTACAATGAGGAACAGCCATACATTGAACTTACATAGAACAGGGAGTTTAAACATGGATAACAGGTGAACTTTATACATAGCAAACAAAGGGAGATTTAAACAAGGGTAACAGGTGAACTTTATACATTATATACACAGGGATTGCATCACATCTAAGTTTATGATACAGGCCCTAAGGGGGATAGATGGGGAGGTGAAGAGTTTTCATCGGAAATTGGTTAGACAGCGTTGGCTTGTTAGACTATATGATCATGTGGTACTGTCTAGGTGATGCTGTCGGAGTTACCAAAATGTTGTAAAAATAATTGCAGTTTGAGGGCTTTTCTGAACTGTGGGAGGTTATTTATGCTGCGGATTTCTGTTGGGAGGGAGTTCCAGCAAGAAGGGGCGAATAAGGCAAAGGCACGCTTTCTAGTGGATTTGTTGCATTTTGTGATGGCTTTTGGAAGGAGGATGGTATTGCAGGATGTGGTTCTTCTTAATCTGTTGTTTGGAGTAAGTTGGATCAGATCTGACAATATATTTGCGGTGATACCGTTGACTGCTTTGAAGGTCAAGGTGAGGATCTTAAATGTGATCCTGTACTGGACGGGGAGCCAGTGCAAGCTCTTCAGGATAGGGACAATATCACTTTTGGCCTTCCTCCTCTCGCTAACATATCTGAAAAATGTCTTATCCCCCCATTTCATTGCATTGGCTATTTCTTCTTTTTGTTTCTTTGCTTTCCTGACTACTTTGCTAGCGTCTCTAAGTTTTTCCAAATATAAATGCCTGTTTTCCTCTTTCTGTGATCTCTTTTATTTCCTGAAGGCCTCCCTCTTTTTCTTCAACTTTTCAGCTATTTCTTTTGAGAACCATAGCAACCTCCTTTTCTTTTTGCCTTTATTTACCTTTCTAACAAAAAGGTAGGTTGCCCTTAAATATCCCCTTTCAGTTTTGGCCACTGTTTTTCTACATCCCTTGGCTGCTCCCATCTTGTTAATGACTCTTTGTCCATCTTGGCAAAGTTAGTGTTCCTAAAGTCTAAAAACCTCACTTTTGAATGGATTTTTTCAGCCGTAGTCCTAATACTGAACCATACCATCTGGTGATCACTGGATGTGAGATGATCTCCCACTATAACATCAGAAACACTTTCACCATTGGTAAGCGCTAAGTCCAGCATGGCCTGTTCTTGTGTGGGGTTCTGTTACCAGATGCCTGAATATTTCTCTCTGTAGAGTATCCAGGACCTCCATACTTCTAGATGACACTGCAGCAGTGATATGCCAATCAACATCCAACATATTGAAATCACCTCTCAGTAGCACTTCCCCTTTCCTAGCAATGCTGCATATTCTATTAAATGTCCGTCTACTTTTTCTCCCTGTGAGGGGGATCTTATATCACGCAAATGCAAATGGATTTCTCTTTCCATCTTTCTAGTTTAACCCACAGCACCTCCTCTCTCCCCTTCAAGCCCTGTAATTCTATAGCTTTAGCATTATTTTTTACATATAGTGCCACTCTTCCTCTCCTTCCTACCTTATCCTTCCTGAATAAAGTATAGCTTGGTATAATTACATCCCAGTCATGGCAGTCCATGAACCATGTCTCCATAACTGCCATTAAATCTAAGTCAGCCTCTTCCATTGAAGCCTCTACATCTGGAATCTTATTTCCCTATGCTGCAGGCATTTATACACACCACTTTCCAGATGTTACCCCTTTTAACCATTTCTATAGAACAGTGGTTCCCAATCCAGTTCTTGGGTACCCACAGGTCAGATCTGCATACAATGGAAACAGTCAGGGGCGGACCAAGGGGGGGTGCGGGGCCATGTGCGGAGACTCGGTGTGGGGCCTCATTTGCATAAGGTGCCTCATTTGCATAAATATTTGCATAATGTTACCATACACTAACTTTTAGTAAACATGCCTCTTCATGAGTGTATGGATAAAGAAAGACTAAAAGATTTCTACATTACTATAATCCAGTGCCAACCGCCAGGCACATTAGGAACTACTACAAACACTGCCCATTTAGAACCCATAGCAAACCCGCCGTATCCTAACAGCACTACCAGGACTCATAAAGCACCAGACCATACCTATCAAAAGGCAACACTGCAAATATTAAACCAATACATTTCAGAGAATAACAATACATGACCTACTGGGGAAAGAGAACAAGTGGCAATGTCAAATAGGAATTACATAAACAGAATACCTCAGCTCAGTTACACATGCAGAACATAGACCATCACCAAACAAGGAATTACAATTTAAAAACAGGAAGACAATAATTAAACTGGGAACCCTAAAAGCAAAACTTGGAATGTACAACAACAATGTAAAAATAAAACTATAAATTAATTTCCTCTTGTACTAAACTAAGCACAGACGTTAATGATGCACATTTCCCAGAGCTGACATATTCCAGTTAATAAATTCAAAATAAAGAGATATCTTTGTACCTTTTGTGCATTTTTTTTCAGTTGCAATTGTTCCAGCCACTTTCTTCTGGTTTATTTGTGTCTTCTGCTAACTCTCCATCGACTGCTGTCCATATGCCCTTTCTTCTCTCTTCTAGTTTTTTTCCATTCTCTCTCTACATCTGCTTTAACATAATAATCTTTCTCCTTTTGCTCTTTCCTCATTCCTATTTCATCCACTCAAATTTTACCCCTCCATCCTCAATCCCCACTTAGTCTCCCAATACCCGGCCAATTGTAGATTTTTCTTCCCTCCCACACAAAATATTTTTCCTCTGTCCATTTCACTCTCCCAGCCCCATCCCCATCCCATTCTAATCTCCCCCAACATCAGCTCCCTTCTAGTACCAGCCCCACCCAATATCCGCTCCCTTCTAGTCCCCGCATCAGCCCATTTCCAGTCCTGGCCCCCCATCAGCCCATTTCCAGTCCTAGCTCCCCCATCCATTTCCAGTCCTATCCGAGTCCCTTCATCAGCTCATTTCCAATACCAGCCTCCCATCAGCCCATTTCTAGTCCTTTCCTAGCCCCACCATCAGCTCATGTCAAATCCTAGCTCCCCTCCACTCAGCCCATTTCCAATCCAAGCCCCCCATGAGCCTACTTCCAGTTCTAGCCCCTCCATGAGTCCATTTCAATCCAAGCCCCCACCACAGCCCATTTCCAATCTTAGCTCCCCCAACACCCAATTCCCAGTCCTATCCTAGCCCCTCCATCAGCTCATTTCCTGTCCTAGCTCCCTCCCCTAAGAGCCCATTTCCATTCCAAGCCCCCCTTCCCATTGGCTATTTGCAGTTCAAGCCCCCTTTCACTCAGCCCATTTCCATTCCAAGCCCCCATCCCCATCAGCTATTTGCAATTCAAACCCCCCCTTCCCCTCAGCCCATTTCCATTCCAAGCCCCCATCCCCATCAGCTATTTGCAGTTCAAGCCCCCTTCCCCTCAGCCCTTTTTCATTCCAAGCCCCCATCCCCATCAGCTATTTGCAGTTCAAGCCCCCTTCCACTCAGCCCATTTCCATTCCAAGCCCCCGTCCCCATCAGCTATTTGCAGTTCAAGCCTTCATAGAAACATAGAAACATAGAAACATGATGACAGAAAAAGACCACATGGCCTATCTAGTCTGTCCTTCCATAACAACAACTACAACAGTCCACTTTTTACCTTTAGAGATCCTCTGTGTTGATCCCATGGTTTTTTGAATTCAGTTACTGTCCTCATCTCTACCACCTCCACTGGGAGACTATTCCATGGATCCACTACTCTTTCTGTAAAGAAATATTTCCGCATATCACTCCTGAATCTATCTCCCTTCACCCTCATCCCATGTCCCCTCGTAGCAGAACTTGCTTTCAATTGAAAGAGGCTCTCTCCCTGAACATTTATGCCACAGAGGTATTTAAACATCTCAATCATATCACCTCTATCCCGCCTTTCCTCTAAGGTGTACATATTAAGATCCTTAAGTCTGTCCTCATATGCTTTATAATGAAGCCTATTAATCATTTTAGTAGCCACCCTCTGCACCAACTCCATCCTGTTCACATCCTTTTGAAGGTGCCGTCTCCAGAATTGCACACCATACTCCAAATGAGGTCGCACTAAAGACTTATACAGAGGCATTATCACCTCCTTTTTTCTGCTAGCCATTCCTCTCCGTATGCACCTAAGCATCCTTCTAGCTTTTGCCGTCGACTTTTCTACCTGTTTAGCTACTTTAAGATCATCAGACACAACCACGCCTAGGTCCCGCTCTTCTTTAGTGGACAAAAGTACTTCACCTCCTATACTGTATTGCTCCCTTGGATTGCTGCAGCCCAAATGCATGACCTTACATTTTTTAACATTAAATCCCAGCTGCCAAATTCTAGACCATTCTTCAAGCTTAGCTAGATCCCTCCTCATGTTATCTACACCTTCCTGGGTGTCTACTCTATTGCAGATTTTGGTATCATCTGCAAAGAGGCAAACTTTACCCAACAGCCCTTCCGCTATATCACTAACAGCCGATTTCCAGTCCTAGCAACCCCCCCCCAACCCATTACCAGTCCTAGCCCCCATAGCCTATTACCAGTCCTAACCTCCCCATCAGTCCACTCCCAGTCCTAATCCCATCAGCCCATTTGTAGTCCTAACCCCCATCAACCAATTTTCAGTTTAAGCCCCCCATAGCCCATTGCCAGTCCTAACCCCCCTATCAGCCCACTTCCAGTCCTAACCCCATTAGCTCATATCCAGACTTAGCTCCCCCATAGCCCATTGCCACTCCTAACCCTCCCCCCCCCCCCCACTGCCCAGGGAAAATTTAAAATAAAAAAAAGCTGTCTGCTGCCACGGCCGAGGCTGCCGCGGCACAATCGAGTGTGCTGCAGGGCCCCCCCTGCCCGGAAGAGCCTGCCCTCCCCTGCATCAGCACCCTCTCCGCAGTCACACGCACCAGCTTTCAGAGCGCAAAGGGACTAGTTTCCCTTTTGCGGCTCTGTTAAGCCCGCGGGGGCTGATGGGAACTTTCCCATCAGCGCCCATGGGCTTAACAGAGCCACGAGGGAGAAACTCTCCCCTCGCGCTCTGAAAGCTGGTGCGTGTGACTGTGGAGAGGGAGCTGATGCAGGGGAGGGCAGGCTCTGCCGGGCAGGGGGGCCCCGTGGCACACTCGATTCTGCCACGGCGGCCGCAGACAGCTTTTTTTTAATTTTAAAATTTACTTTTATATCAGAATGTTCTTTGCACGGGGCCCCCTGAAACACGGGGCCCTGTGCAAAAAACATTCTCGCTCAATGGACGGGCCGGCCCCGGAAACAGTGCATACTGATCTATCTCATGCATATTCATTGTGGATATCCTGAAATCCTGACTGGCCTGGGGGTATCCATTGGGAACCACTGCTATAGAGGTATTTGATGTTTCTTTTTTTTTTTTTTAATTTTATCTTTATCATATTGCAATAAATCCAAGCATCAACACACCTGCATAGAAATTAGGGTACAGAAAAAGAAAAAACCCAACATTGATACTATTAATATTATTAAAAGAAAATTGAAAATAAACAAGAAAGGCACTAAGCCATTTCTGCCCCTATTATAGCCCACTATACCAAGGGGAAACCATCAATCGTTTATTAAACAAACCTGAGAAGAAAAACCTGACGGGTAACCAGCAGTCAGGCCAAGACCTACTGCAGTGAAACCGGGACTGCCTCAGCTGGGCTGCGGGCACTAAGAAAAGCCAACAACTGTGATGGCTAAAAAAAAAATATGAAACTGAATTTAACTTGACCATATATTTACAAGGAAATTTCAAAAAGAATTGGCCCCCCAACAACAAGACATCTGGACGAAGCAGTAAAAATTCTTTCCTGCGTTTCTGAGTCTCCTTAGATAAATCTGGAAAACACGTACCGTTAACCCTTGAAATATTACATTATACTTCCGAAAAAACATCCGTAGAAACCAATCTCTATCAGAGGAAAGAGCAAAAGTTACAATCAAAGTAGAAGGAGAAACAGATTCAGTTAATGAAGTTTCCAAAATAGCAGAGATATCTAATAAATCACCCTGTTCTAACCCAGAGATTATCCCACCACTAACCACCTTTTTTCCCAAAGGAAGGTAATACAATTTAACCATAGGGGGATGGGATTCATTTGGAACTCCCAACACTTCCACGAGATATTTCTTAAACATCTCTTTTGCACTAATACCTGGAGACTTCAGAAAGTTTATAAAGCGAAAATTTGAATATCTTGATACATTCTCCAACATTTCAATCCCTGTTTTTAAAGCCAATGCATCCTTCTCATAAGAGAAACTGCCATCTTCACACCTGGAAACTTTCTGCTGGAGATCAGTCACTGAAGATTGTAAAACAGAAACTTCCAACGTGTGTTGCTGAAACAAATTAGTATGCGATTGAGACTGAGCCGTCAAAGCAGACACCTGTGGAGCAAACAGTTCCCCAAGCTTCACAATGGCAGACCATATAGACTCTAAGGTAAATTCAGCTGGTCTTTCAAAGGTAAAAGTTACCAAGGTTTGTGCCACTCCTGTACTGGCCTCCGAGAGCTGCCGCTCCATTGCCGAAGCCCCAGAAGCAGAGAAGGCGTCAGCCGACCTGCCAGAAGACCTCCTCAATGCAGGAATTCCTGAGCTTCAGGGGAAAGATGAAACAACCACTCCACTACTCCACACTGCAGCCGATCCTCTACTCTCAGCACCCCCCACCGATCTGGAGGGGAGTGCCTCCTCTAACTGCACTGGACTCTGCCCCAGCAAAGGATCCTTGGGAGGGTGCCATTGCTCCAGCGGTGAGATGTCAGGCCCAGAACCTCCCACCAAGCTGCTAAACTCTGCCGGGACATCAAGAGGGCTCTGCACTGCCGGTTCTCCCGACTGCTGCTGCGCCGTCAGAAAGGAATCGAGCAGACCCATCTCTTGTGGAGGCAATGGGAATGAGGCTGCCGGGATAAGGGAGGGTTTCTTAAACTCTTTAGCTTTCCTTTTGCCCATGAAGAAAAAACGCCACTGCACAACAATTCCTGTCAATCCACCATCTTGGATCTCCCGAGGTATTTGATGTTTCACCTACCTGGGGGCTTTCTTCACCCATCCCAATGAACCTAGTTTAAAGCTGTCTTCAGTATAGGGTTGCCAACTGGCTCCAGATGCGCCCGACAGACTTGATCCAGTCCTGGGTTTACCCCATTGCATGCAGGGACATGTAGTCTTGCTTTTCTTATGGAATGCAATGGAAAAATCAGAACTACATGTCCCTGCATGCAGTGGGGTAAACCTAGGACTGGATCAAGTGTGTCAGGCGCATCTGGAGCCAGTTGGCAACCCTACTTCAGTAGGTTAGCCAGTCTGCTACTGAAGACATGTCGACCCTTCTTGGGCAGAAGGATGACAACTCTGCTTTGCAGCCCTTAGAACAGCCAGGATCAAAGATAATACCACCTATGCACCTATCTGCTTCACCCTCTGTCCCAGAGTCATGAAGTCACTTTTAATATGCTCAGAGGAATACCTGACAGTATCATTTGTGCTGACATGGATGAACAACATTGAGTAACAGTCAGTAGGCTCAATGAATCTCAGCAATCTCTCTGCAACATTTCTAATTTTGACACCAGACATACAGAATACCTCTCTGTACATCAACTCTGGTTGGAAGATGGATGCCTCAGTAACCATCAGAAAATAGCCACCAACCATCACTACCCTTCGCTTCCTTTTGTCACTGATTCTGCAAGTTTGGAGTGCTTGAGCTCTAGTTCTTCTCTTTCCTGGAATGCTTTCACCTCCTCCACTTTCATGACTGCATAATGGTTCCGAACCAAGGGCTGGAAGAATTGGTTTGGTGATTCTGCAGGCCCTGATGACTTGTGACCAACTTTTGCCATTCTATAGGTTCCCATCTTCACCTCTGTTGGAGAGCTTGGATGTTTCAAGAAGCATCTCATCAATGTACTTCTCACTGTCTTGAATGCTCCTCAGCCTTGCCACCTCTCCTCTGAGCTCTTCTACTTGTTTTCTGAGAGCTACAGCATGCAGGTATCCTGCATATGGAACTGATCCTTCAATTGGCATTGGAATCTCTGTCTGGAGAGAGGCAGAAGCTGTAACTGGGGCAAAAGCTTTGGCAATACAATTGTTCCCAGCCGCACCTTGCTTGCAACCGAGTCCCTGTTAGGAGCACTGGTGAAAGCTATCCAAAACATTCAATCACAGCTTCAATATCAACAGCAATGGGTATATCATTGACAGAACCCATCTTTAGCTGAAGATGCATCATTTGCTTCTATCACTGCCCTTGGCCCTGAATCACAAATGTTAGTGCCACTAAGTCACCATAGGTGTTGCTGCTACATGCCCCAATGCTAAGTGCTTAGTATTGAGGAGTGCCATGGGTGTCTCCTGTGTGGCCCGGAGTTGGACAGATGCAGCATCCATTGCTAACTGGGCAGTGGCAATATTGAGCTGCTGCCTGGTTAGTGACCCACAGGTAAAGTAAGACATGACAAAGGCTGGCCCATGGAAGCTAGCTGTGCAACTGCTCAATATGTCTGCTGCCCAGTTAGATTCCAGCTTCTGTGGTGACCAGGATATTCAATGCTGGTGGTCAGATATGGCCCTGGCATTGAATATTCAGGGTTAGCATTCGGCAGTGTTGGCTTTAAAAGCGCTAGCTGCTGCTGCTGAATATCTCCCCAAAGTTTCTAGATAAAATACGTGATTGCTTCATAGAGCAGTTGGTTCATGAATCGACACAAGAGGAAGCTATTTTATTTATTTTTTAAATTTTATTTGACTGTTTTTTAGATCTAGTCTTTAGTGGAACACAGGATCTAGTGTGAGAAATGTTGAGGCCACTTGGCAGTAGTGATCATAACATGATCATATTTGATTTAATTAATGGAGGGAGGGCAAAAGGAAATCCATGATATCAACATTTAACTTTCAAAAGAGAGCCTAAATAAAATGAGGTAAATGGTTAAGAACAAACTAAAAGAAACATCAGCAAAGATTAAAGGTTTATATCAAGCATGGGCATTGTTTAAAAATACTATCTTGGAAGCCCAGACCAGCTGTATTCCACGCTTTAAGAAAGGTGGAAGGAAAGCCAAAAGACTGCCAACATGGTTTAAAGGAGAGGACAGAGTGGCTGTAATAGCTAAAAAAAAGCATATTTCAGAAAATGGAAAATGGAGCCAAATGACAACAACAGGAAACAGCACAAGCACTGGTAAGTTAGATGCAAGCCATTGATAAGACAGGCAAAGAGAAAATTTGAAAGGAAGCTTGATGTGGCAGCAAAAGAGCATAATACATTTTAATTCAAATACATTCATAATAAAAACCAGTGAGAGAGTCAGTTGGACCAAAGATACTACTACTACTTATATTACTACTAATCATTTGTATAGTGCTACAAGGCATACACAGCACTGTACATATAGATGTACTGAGGAATATAGAGGATGAAAGCCAGACTGCAGTGGCTCCAGAAGGGCTTGAGAGGAAAGAAAGTCAAGAAAATGGTGGAGAACTGCTCATTCAAGTAGTTTTGAAGCAAAGTGAGGAAAGAGATAGGCCAATAGCTGGAGGGACAGGTAGGGTCTAGTGAATGCTTTTTGGGGAGAGGTGTGACCAGAGCATGTTTGAAGGCCACAGGAACAGTTGCAATGGAAAGTGCTAGATTAAGGATATGACAGATGGAAGGGATGACAGTGGAAGAGATAGAGCTTAGTACACAGGTGGGGATGGGATCAGAGGAGCAAGTAGTCAATTTGGAACAGGAGAGAAGATTTGCAGTTTTCTCCTCGGTGATTTCAGAAAAGGAAGAAAGGGTGACAGAAGGTGAGGGAAGGATTTGGGATTAAAGAGGGAGAGGTGAACCTGTGGAGAATTCAAGGCTAATCTTCTGATAGAGGGGTAAAAGAGGCACTAAGGGAAGACACGTTCATAGAGGAAAGACTGAAGGAATTCTTTGCTTTGATCTTTACTGAAGAAGATGTAAAGAAGTTACTCATGCCTGAAATGGCATTTAAAGGTGATGTATCATAGGAACTGAAACAAATCTCAGAAAACCATTAAGATGTAATTCAGCGGGGAGGAGTGTTTCCCTGCAGCTGTGTTCAGAGGAGTAGGCAGGCTGTGTCCTGGGCCGCCCCGACATCATCGGGGGCTTTCTACCAGGCATGCGATATTTCCCTATATTTGGGTGTATGTGCCAGGCGCACGGCCATTGGCGCATGGCCATGGCGTGATCTAAGGGGCGAGATACAAGGGGCAGTTCTGCCCCTTGGGAGCCCCTTGGAGCACTGATGGAGCACTAATTTCTTATGGGGAAACATAAGAAGGTCTTCCCTCTTGCTGGGACAGCCAGCGGGCTCATGGACAATTTTTTGGTATCTACTTTTGCAGGTACTGCGGCTGTCTCTCCTCAAGTTTCGGGAGCTTCGCTAAGTTCACCGGAGCGTTTTCCATCCACTCCCCTTCAATGGGTACCTCCTGACCTCATCGGTGTTGGCCCCTTGGAATATAGTTCCCCAGTTTCTTCCCTTGTATCTTTGAAACCTGTTATTTGATCTCTCCCTGCAGTTGAATCCAGGGAGATACCTGAGTCTCAGGTGTCCCTGGAGGATATTTGGAGGGTTGTTGCTAGAACTGAGCATGCTTTGGCCAACACTGTTTTCCAGCTTTGCAGCTTCTCACAGGAGACGGTTGCTCAGCTGGTTAAAGTTGAGGAACAGGTGGTTTCTCTTGCTACTCAGATTTCTAAACATGATAGTTCTTTTTCCTCTTTGAATGCATTGAATGCCTCCTATATTAAGGATAGTTTAGTAGTTCATCGGAAACTAGAAATGTTTGAAAATTATTTCAGGAGTAGAAATCTTTGTTATTTGAATTTTCCCTATTGCCATTTACTGTCTTCTGAAGTCTTATTCTGGAAATACCTTAAGGAAGCTTTCCCCAAGTTGTTTTATTTGCCAGCTGGTAGGATGTCGAGTGAGTCCTCTGAGGGTTTTGATGTTTTGCAACCTCAGGAAAATTTTAATTTGACTCAGTTCTTGGAGGACTCGCAGGACGTCATCTCCACCAGGGCTACTCTTTTGGTTATATTCCTTTCTGAACAGGATAAGACTTCAGTGCTTAGGAGTTTCTTTAAAAATAAGGCCTTTCATTTTTGTGGGTTGCGAGTTCAATTGTTCCCTGATGTCACTCGGGCCACGCAGTTACGCTGGCAGGCCTTTTTGGCCCTAAGGCCAAGGGTGTTGGCCATTGGGGCTTCTTTTTTTTTACATAATCCCTGTAAGTGCTTGGTCAATTTTCAGGGTGTTAGGTTTATTTTTTTAGACTCTCCACAGTTGGAGGCTTTTCTAGTTGATAAGGAGAAAAAGGCTTCTGAGGGATGAGCTAGGGGTGGGGTTAGATAATTGGCTGTTTAATTATGTTTTTTTTGTTTCCCCATTTTCCTTATGAATCTTTTTTAGTATTTTTCTCCTCTCCATTCTTGTGGGCTAATGGATTGTCATGATTTGCTTTGTAAGTTTCTTGTTTGTATTTGATTTCTTCTTGTATTGCAATCAAGTTTCTTGTATACTTGCTTCGTAAGTATGGTTTAAAATGTTGAAAAGAAATTTAAAAAAAAGATGCAATTCAGCTATGTGAAAAATTTAAGAGTAGCAAATCATCTGGATCGGAAGGTATACATCCAAGGGTGCTACAATAACTGAAATATGATACTGCAGACCTAACTATTAGCAATTTGTAAGTTATCATTAAAATCAAATTTAGTACCCGAAGATTTGCGAATAGCCAATCTTATGCCAATTTTTAAAAAAGGGTTCCAGGGGTGATCCAGGAATCTACAGACCAGTTAGCCTGATGTCAGTACCAAGCAAAATGTTAGAAACCATTATAAAGTATAAAGGGCTCGATATTCAAAGAGATAAATGAAGTTAGCAGCAGGGGCGGCTCTATAATGAGGCCAAGTGAGGTGGTAGCCTCAGGCGGCATCTTTTTTGGGGCGGCAAAAATTGCCCCCAAAAAGACCGCCTCACTCAGCCTTTAAAATAATAAAAACAACAACAACAATCCCCCCCCTCTGGCTGCAAACACTGCTGCTGTTGCATCAGCAGCAGCATGAAGTGCCCAGTGGCGGCCGCCTCCCCGGGAGAGCCCTCACAAACCGTCCCCCCCAACCGCTGGCTCAGCTTTGCAGAGCTGCATGAAGGGATAGTGTTTCCCTTTCACACGGCTCTGTTAAAGCTGAGCTCGCGGCGCTGCGGGCTCAACTTTAACAGAGCCGGGTGATAGGGAACCACTCTCCTGTTGCGCAGCTCTACAAAGCTGAGCCAGATCGGGAGGGGGGAGGGGTTTGGTGAGGGCTCTATGGCATTTGCAGCCATTTTTTACCCCCCAGTTCCCTAAATATCTGGAGCTGGGCTGGTGGGGGGGGGGTGTTAGAACTGGAAATGGGCTGATCGGGGAGGGGGCTAGGACTGCTAATGGGCTATCGGGGGGTGTGCTAGTGCTGGAAATGTGATCATGTGGGGTTAGAACTGGAACTGGGCTGATGGGAGGTTAAGAATGGAAATAGGCTGATTGGGAGGGGGTTAGAACTGGAAATGGGCTGATCGGGAGGGGGGCTAGGACTGCTAATGGGCTATGGGGGGGCTAGAACTTGAAATTGGCTGATGGGGGTTAGAACTGGAATTGGGCTGATTGGAATGGGTCTAGTACTGCTAATGGGCTATCGGGGGGGGGGGGCTAGAACTGGAAAATGGCTAATGGGGGGGTTAGAACTGGAAATGGGCTGATTGGGAGGGGGGCTAGAACTGCTAATGGGCTATGAGGGGGTCTAGGACTGGACATTGGCTCATCGGGGGGTTAGAACTGGAATTGGGCTGATCGGGAGAGGGCTAGGACTGCTAATGGGCTATCGGGGGGGGCTAGAACTGCTAATGGGCTAATGGGGGGGTTAGAACTGGAAATGGGCTGATTGGGAGGGGGCTAGGACTGCTAATGGGCTATGGGGGATCTAGGACTGGAAATTGGCTAATGGAGGGGTTAGAACTGGAAATGGGCTGATCGGGAGGGGGGCTAGGACTGCTAATGGGCTATAGGGGGGCTAGAACTTGAAATTGGCTGATGGGGGTTAGAACTGGAATTGGGCTGATTGGAATGGGGCTAGTACTGCTAATGGGCTATCGGGGGGGGGGGCTAGAACTGGAAATTGGCTAATGGGGGGGTTAGAACTGGAAATGGGCTGATTGGGAGGGGGGCTAGAACTGCTAATGGGCTATGAGGGGGTCTAGGACTGGAAATTGGCTGATAGGGGGGTTAGAACTGGAATTGGGCTGATCGGGAGAGGGCTAGGACTGCTAATGGGCTATCGGGGGGGGGCTAGAACTGGAAATGGGCTAATGGGGGGGTTAGAACTGGAAATGGGCTGATTGGGAGGGGGCTAGGACTGCTAATGGGCTATGGGGGATCTAGGACTGGAAATTGGCTAATGGAGGGGTTAGAACTGGAAATGGGCTGATCGGGAGGGGGGCTAGGACTGCTAATGGGCTATAGGGGGTCTAGGACTGGAAAGTGGCTGATAGGGGGGTTAGAACTGGAAAGGCGCTGATCGGGAGGGGGTCTAGGACTGCTAATGGGCTATGGGGGGGCAAGGACTGCAAATGGGCTGATGGGGGGGGGTTAGCACTGGAAATGGGCTGATGGGAGGTTAAGAATGGAAATAGGCGGATTGGGAGGGGTGTTAGAACTGGAAATGGACTGATCAGGAGGGGGGACTAGGATTGGAAATGTGCTGATGAGGGGGTTAGAACTGGAAATGGGCTGATGGGAGGTTAAGAATGGACATAGGCTGATCGGCAGGGGGGTTAGAACTGGAAATGGGCTGATTGGGAGGGGGGCTATGACTGCTAATGGGCTATGGGGGGGCTGGAACTGGAAATTGGCTGATGGAGGGTTAGAACTGGAAATGGGCTGATGGGGGGTTAGAACTGGATATGGGCTGATCGGGAGGGGGGCTAGGATTGCTAATGGGCTATGGGGGTGCTAGGACTGGAACTGGGCTGATGGGGGGTTAGCACTGGAAAAGGGCTTATCGGGAGTGGGGCTCGGACTGCTAATGGGCTATCAGGGGGGCTAGGACTGGAAATGGGCTGATGGGAGGTTAAGAATGGAAATAGGCTGATTGGGAGGGGTGTTAGAACTGGAAATGGGCTGATGGGGGGTGCTAGGACTGCTAATGGGTTGATTGGTGGGGTTAGGCCTGGAAATGGGCTGATTAGGGGGCTAGGACAGGAAATGGGCTGATTGGAGTTCTAGGACTGGAATGGACTTATTGGGGAGGTTAGAACTGGTAATGGGCTGATGGGGGGCTAGCACTGGAAATGAGCTAGGACTGGTAATGGGCTGATTGGGGGGCTAGGACTGGAGTGGGCTGATAAGGGGGATAGGACTGGAAATGACTGGGACTGGAAATGGGCTAATGGGGGGGAGGAGGGTGCTGCTGGCCCTTGAAGAAAACTAGGGGCTAGCTCTACAAATGGGCTGAGTCGGGGGGATGGTAGAATAGGACTGGAAGGGTGCAGATACTGAGAGGGTCTCCCAGGGGAAGGAGGGGGCAGGAAGGGAGCTGACATGGGGGGAAGAAGTGGCCTGGAAAGGAGCTGACACCTGGGATGTACTGAAGGGGGAATGGAAGGGAGCTGACACTTGGGGATGAGAGCAGTAGGTGACTGGGTAATGGGGAGGAGGCTGGATGGGAGCTGACATGCAAATGGCACTGGAAGGGGAATGGACAGATGGTAGGGCGACTGGAAGGGAGCTGACTGGGAGGGTGGCACTGAGAGTGGACATGAGCTGATACCTGGGATGGTATTTGGACTAGAAGGGACTGGGCAGTGGGGAAGGAGGGGGGCTGGGAGGGAATGGACACCAGTGGCAGTCGTGGGAATGCAAGGCAGTTGACATTGGAAGGTACTGGGAGGGGAAGACTGGAAAGGGGGCTGATACTGGGGAAGGTTACTGGAACTGGAAATGGGCTGATATAAGGAAGTGAAGAAAACAAAAGAAGAGATAAGAATTGGCAGATGGACCATAGACCACAGAAAGAGAGCTAAGTGAAGACAGGAAAGCAGAAGCCTCAGATCGGGACCAGCATGATCAGAGAATAAAATGGTCAGACAACAAAGGTAGAAAAAATAATTTTATTTAATTTCAATGATTGGACTTTGTGCTATCTTTATATTTTACACTGTATTGGGGAATTGCATCTCTTATTTATCTGATGTTGCACTGCATGTGGACTCTGGCTTCTTGGGGTTTCAGTTTAAATTTTGTCTACATATTTTTATTTTTACTTTAGATTATGGCTACTTATTCTGTACTTGGTGAGGGTTGATGTTGTGACTGTGTGACTGAGGTCAGGTGTTCTCTGTTAACATGGAGTTTGTACATAAAGATCTATACTGTACTCTAGTAATTTGACTTGTTCAGCTTTTCAGATAGGTGTATGGATGTTCCAGGGCCCACTGTAGTATTTACAGTGACACTTTTTTGGATGGGGACCTTATGTGAGTTTTGGAAGTTTGTGCTGATATGGTATGGTATGGTAGGTTTTCTCTTTGTTGTAGGGTTTTTTATTAGTTCACAATATCCGTGATACTGGAGAATAGTGGTTGTTGTTGTTAGTGAGATGATCAGAATCAGATTTTTTTTTTAAATATTGAGTTCTGTGGGTGAATGTCCTGGTTCTGCTCTGCACCTACTGTGGATGCAAAATATATGTTGAAAAAGCAAAAAGCAAAAACCATAACGCAGTTTATAACAACAAAATAAAAATGAGTTCTAATTAAGCTTTATAAACTGTGCTGTTGGTTCTTGCTGTCTTTTAGTTCCTTGGTGTGCAAACAGGACCGTACCTAGCTCTGTGCAAGCGGTGCAGCCGCACAGAGCGCAAAGGCTTGGGGGGGCACATTTCAGCTGTCTGCTGTTGCCTTGCCGCCGCTGGCAGGACAATAGCAGGCAGCTGAAATGCACCCCACCCCAAGCCTTTTCGCAGCACTTTAAGCAGGTCTGGTCCCTCCCTCCTCTGACGCGATGTCAGAGCAGGGAGGGACAGATCTGCTTAAAGTGCCTGCACCTTTCAGATCCGGCGCATGCCACCCCCTCCTCCTACTCATACCTCTGTTCAGCGATGCCTGCTCTTTCCCTGATGCCGGCGTCGCCTTGAAAAAACAGAGGGCGGCAGCAGGAGGGAACGAGCAGGCAGCGCTGGATGGAGGTATGGGGGAGGGGGGGCATGCACCAGAGCTGCAAGTGACACAGGGCACAATTGCAGCTAGTTACGGCCCTGTGTGCAAACATCTTGCATTTCCTCCATATAATTTAATCGGCTTTTTGGTTTGGTTCAGTCTCTGATTGGATTTCTGAAAAAGCCCTGCCTAAGTTGGGGGGGGGGGGGGACGCCATATCATTCTTCGCCTCAGGCAGCAGATTGCCTTGAGCCGCCCCTGGTTAGCAGAGCTGCTAACGTGGGGTTCTTGACCCAGTCTCCTGGGACCACCAAACCAGTCAGGTTTTCAGGATATCCACAATGAATATACATGAGACTGCTTCCATTGTATGCAGCTGAATATCTGTGGCTCCCGGCTCTAAGCGCCTCAATGCTAATCTCTTAGCATCAGGCTTGTCGGGGGCATTCTGGGGTGGAATAGTGGTGGCAACATCACTAACCAGGCAGCAGTGGCATCCAATTCTGATCCCACGGGGGGGTAGACATGCCCGAAGGATCAGAATCAAGTCTACCGGCCTGAAGTTTCAGGCTGTGCAAGCATTCTGATTGGCTGCATGCCCTGCACCTACCCGGCTAATTCAGCCAGGCTCCTGAATGGAGCTGCAGTGCCATAGCTCCATTCAGGAGCCACAATCACCGGCTGCATGAGAGAAAGTCCTTTCTCCGCAGTCCGACCCCCAATCCAGCATTCCATGACCAGGGTCAAGCTGTGGGGAAGCCCCCTGCACCCCTTACCTTTTGGAACTGGGTCGTCTCTATGGTCATCCGATGTCCAGGGGGAGCTATTCCACCTCAGAGGTGGAATAAGGCCCCCGTCCACCTTGCCGATTCCGGACATACAGGGCCAATCTCAGAATCAGCCCTGTACATCCAGGATCACGTTCCCACTTACCGTCTGCACTTGCTCCTCCCATGGCCTTCCACCTCCCATGCATGAACAGAGTTCCCCGTTCAAATCAGCAATATGTGTGGGGAGCTCTGTCGCTGGCACCATGATTGGATGTCCAGATCCGCTAAACTAGGATCAGAATGACCCCCTTCGAAAAGAATAATCCAACTATGGTTACACGATGTAAGGTTCCACAGGAAAAGTATCTAGGCATCATCATTTATTTAACAATCAAAGTGATTTACATTGAAACTTAAATTTGGCAATGTACATTAAACAGGGACATTGATAACTTGGATTTTTGTGAGGCAATGATGGGTTAAGTGACTTGCCCAAGGCTGCAAGGAGTGCTGGTGGGAATTGAACTCTGGGTGCCTAAGCAGGTGTTTTTAACCATTAGACTACTCCTCCGCTGCATGGATCATGTGTTGAAATCCTCTGCTCAGTGTGCAGTGGCAGCCAAGGAAGCAAATAAAATGCTAGGAATCAGAAGGAAAGGAATGGAGAATAAAGCCAAGGATATTATAATGCCTCTGTATCATTCCATGGTGCGACCACACCTTGAATATTGTGTGCAATTCTGGTTGCCTTATCTTAAAAAAGATATAGCAAAATTAGAAAAGGTACAGAGAAGAGCCACCAAAATGATAAAGAGGATAGAAGGATACCTCTATGAGGAAAGAGTTATTTATTTATTTAGCTGTATTTATTATACCGTCTTTCTCCAGGTCAAGACGGTTTACATGGAACAAAAGTAACTTACATTGAAACAGAGGTTAGGGTCTTAAATTTGGAAAAAAAGACTGCTCAGGGGAGATATGATAGAGGTCTATAAAATAATAAATGGAGTGAAATGGGTAAAATGTAAATTGGTTGTTTACTCCTTCAAAAAGTAGAAGACTAAGGGGCATTGAATGAAGCTACAATGTAACAGATTTAAGAGTAATTGGAGAAAATATTCTTTCACTCAACACGTAATCAAACTCTGGAATTCATTACTGGAGGACATAGTAAAAGCTGTTAGTGTAGGTGGATTGAAAAGAGGTTTGGACATATTCTTGGAGGAAAAGTCCATAAACCAGAGGAGAAGGGAAATTTACTGCTTAAGCATTTACTGCTTAAGCATGGGTTAAGCAGCATGAAATCTGTATACCTTTTGTGACCTCGATTGGCTGCTGTTGGAAACAGGATACTGGGCTTGATGGACCCTCAGTCTGATCCAGTATGGCATATCTTCTGTTCTTATACACTTGCACTTACCTAGGTGAGAGAATAGATGATCCGTGCTGCAGAACCCTTCCTCCTGGAAACCATTGGCCCAGTTTTCAAAAGGATTTCTATGTTTAGCTTCAGCCACTATACATGAATTTTCAGTGGCATCATATGTATCATGCTGTTGAAGTTTCTTACAGACTGCCCTTGCACTATATGGATAGTGTGGAGGTGAAGCAAAGGGAGAATGTGGGCATTGTGCCTAAGTCTGTGGGTAGTGGTGATGTTCAGCCACTATCCTTATAGCTCATGAATGATTTACTGGAATGATTCTAGTTAGTCAGAATATTCTGAATGCTTGCCATTTTGAGGACTAATAGTCAGGACTGGTTCTTCCACTAATTGGCCTAGGCATCTACCTAGGGTGGCACAAATATGGAGGCAGTACTTAGGGTTGCCAACTGGCCGGTTTTCAGCCGGCCTGGCCGGTTTTTCCATGGCCAGGCCGGCTGCCGGCGCAGAGGCAAAACCGGCCCTTGAAAAGCCGGTTTTTTTGCTCTGGCCGCAAGATCGGGAGCGGCCACAGAAAAAAAACCGGCTTTTCTCCCAACCCGGAGGGCTTCAGAGGGAGCCGGGGAAGCCCGCGCGAGGCCCCGGCTCCCTCTGAACAGCCGCCAGCGTGAAGAGCCTTTACCTTCACGCTGGCGGCTGTTCCTGTGAAGCCGCGATTGGTGGGAAAGGTTAAAGGCAATGCCCTTTAACCTTTCCCAGCATTCGCGGCTTCACAGGAACAGCCGCCAGCGTGAAGGAAAAGGCTCTTCACGCTGGCAGCTGTTCAGAGGGAGCCGGGGCCTCGCGCGGGCTTCCCCAGCTCCCTCTAAAGCCTCAGACAGCCGCGGTTTTGGGGGGGGAGGCCAAGGACTGCCTGGGCTGTGATGGGGGGAGGGGGCCTGGACTGGAAAAGGGCTAGGAGGGGGGAATTTGACTGGAAAAGGGTTGTGATGGGGGGGGGGGACTTGGACTGGAAAGAAATGGGCTGTGATGGGAGGGGACCAGGACTGAAAAAGGGCTATGGGGGGGGGACATGAACTGGAAATGGGTTTTGATGGGGAGGGGGACCTGGACTGGAAAAGGGCTAAGGGGGGGGGACATGGACTGGAAATGGGTTGTGATGGGGAGGGGGACCTGGACTGGAAAAGGGCTATGGGGGGGGGGGAACTTGGACTGGAAGAGGGCTATGGGGGGGGGGAACTTGGACTGGAAATGGGCTATGGCGGAGGGAGGGGGAACTTGGACTGGAAATAGGCTGTGATTAGGGGGACTTGGACTGGAAATGGGTTGTGAATGGGGGGGGACCTGGACTGGAAAAGGGCTATGGGGGGGCATTGGACTGGAAAGAAATGGGCTGTGATGGGGAGGGGACCTGGACTGTAAAAGGGCTATGTGGGGGGGGGGACATGGACTGGAAGTGGGTTTTGATGGGGAGGGGGACCTGGACTGGAAAAGGGCTATGGGGGGGGGGGGGGACATGGACTGGAAATGGGTTGTGATGGGGAGGGGGACCTGGACTGGAAAAGGGCTATGGGGGGGGGGGAACTTGGACTGGAAAAGGGCTATGGTGTAGGGAGGGTTACATTGGACTGGAAATAGGCTGTGATTAGGGGGGCTAGGACTGCAAATGGACTGTGATGGTGGGGGGGGGGGGTAGGACTGAAAATGGGCTGTGATGGTGCGGGGAGACTCCGACTGCAAATGGGATGTGATGGGGGGGCCTAGGACTGGAAATAGGCTGTGATGGGGGACTTGGACTGGAAATGGGCTGTGATTGGGGGGGGCTAGGACTGGAAATGGTCTGTGATGTGAGGGCTAGCACTGGAAATGGGCTGATGAAGAGCTGGAATAGGACTGGAAATGGGCTGATGTGGGGCATGGGAGAATGGGATTAGAAGGGAGTGGATGCTGGGTGGGTCTAGAACTATAAGGGAACTGATTTTGGGGGAGGACTAGAATAGATGGGGAATGAGTGGAGAGGGGAAAAATATTTTGTGTGGAAGAAAAGTCTATGATGGGCTGGGTATTGGGAGAGTGAGGGGCTTGAGAATGGAAGGGTGAAATTTAAATGGATGATAAAGGAATAAGGAAAGAATTGGGGGAAAGAGCAAAAGGGAAACAATCAGTATGTTAAAGCAGAAATAGAGAGAGAATGGAAAACATCTAAAAGAGAAGAAAGGACAAATGGATAGCTCGCAGAAGACACGAAGAAACCAGAAGAAAGTGACTGGAGCAATTGCAACTGAAAAATAAAACGCCCAAACAGAAGGTAGAAAAATACTTTTTATTTTGAATTTATTAGCTGGAATATGTTTGGTCTGGGAAGTGTGTATTGATAACATCTTTGCGTTTTTGTTTAGTGCAAGAGGAAATTACTTTATAGTTTTATTTCTCCAGTGTTGTACATTTCATGTTTGGATTTTGGGGTTCCCAGTTTAATTATTATCTGACCAAGGAAGTTAGCCTACACGTATCCTCGGTAATTTTTGTGGGTGGGGGCGGGGCAGGGGTGGGACTAGGGGCGGAGAATGGGTGGAGCATGGCGAGCCACAGGTGTCGGGTTTTTCTCGGTGAAAAAGTTGGTAACCCTAGCAGTACTGGCACCAGCATTGGCATGACAGTCCTTAGCAACTCTAAAACAAAGTGAAAGTGGTCAGCAAGGGCCTTGAGCAGACATGTGTGCTCAAGACCTGATGTGTCCCACTTCCCTATGAAAAGGAAGTAAAGAGGGTGCGGGACCCAGCTGCCTTGAGCATACATATCTGCTCAAGGCCTCATGCCAACTTTATTTTAAAATTAGCCCAGTGGAGGGTGACAACAGCAGTGGTTGCTGTTGTTCCTGTTCCTAAGTAACTGCCCCCAGGAAAATCAACCCAGGTATGTTCATCCAGGGATCCGAGTGGCAGCTGTAGCTGACCCCCTGGAATGCTGTCATTTGAGGCTCTTGCACTATGGTTCTGAGGGAACTGAAAGCTTGCTTGCTTGCAGTAAGATGGCCTCATGCTTCTTGGCACATTTTATTTCATTTCATTGCACTTTATTCACTGCACCTCTTCGCCTCTGCTACAGTTGTGGTCAACATTATTGGCCCCCTTTCTGTTCAACCCCTTAATGTCCAATATCTCCTAAAGAAAAGTGGCCAGTGAAAAGACTTTTGGACACACATAGTTGACACATAAAAGAATAAAATAAAACAAGAACAATTAATAAAGGAAATAGTAGGAAATAGTATAAAAACTGGGACATTGCCAGGACATGATTGGCACCCTTATAAACAATTCAAATCAGTTTGAATAGAAGAACCACATTCCTACTACAGTAAAATTAGACACACCTTTGATCAATTGTTAGAACTCACATGACTTGAATCAACCAATGAATAATGGCTCTAATGTTTAAAATAACCACATTCACCCCTTGTTCCATTTTCACAATGGTGAAGACAAGACAGCTGTGGTGAAGACAAGACAGCTACTTGAGACCATAAAAAAAAACATTATCACCAAACATCAAACTTCAAAGGGGTACAATGCCACCTCCAAAGACCTTGGGATTCCTGTGTCTACAGTTTGCGATGTTATTAAGACATTTTCTGCTCATGGAACTGTAAAGAACCTCCGAAGACATGGTGAGAAGAGGAAAATTAATCAAAAAGTCTTTGAAGCTTAGTGCAAACTGTTGGAAAAATACCACTTACAACACCCAAAGAGCTGACCTGGAGCAATCGGGGGTTTCAACCCACACTATACGCCACACACTAAACAAAGAAGGACTTCATAAGTCCAAGGAGGACCCCATTGCTCAAAGACAGACATAAAAAGGCACGCCTGATTTTTGCCCAAATCCACCTTGAGAATCCACAGTCCTTCTGGGAAAATGTTCTGTGGACAGATGAAAACAAACTTGAGTTCCTTGGCAATGCAGACCAGCGATACATTTACAGGCAAAGAAATGAAGCTTATAAGGAAAGAAACACCCTTCCTACAGTTAAATATGATTTAGGTTCCATAATATTATGGGGCTGTTTTGCTGTCTCAGGAACTGGTGGCCTGGAATGTGTTACAGGAATCATGACGTCAAAGGACTACCAAGGTATTCTGGAGTGAAATGTGCTACCTAGTGTCAGAAAGCTAGGTCTGGGCCAAAGGTCATAGGTCCTCCAGCAGGACAATGACCCAAAACATACATCCAAAATGCAAAAGAATGGTTAAAAAGGAACAAATGGACTGTTTTAATATGCCAGTAATGAGTTCTGATTTCAATCCATTCGAGAACTGTAAAGATGAATACAAGAAATATTTGGAGGCTGTCATCACTGCCAAGGATTGCACAACCAAATATTAGTAAAGGGCCCCATGATTCCTGTTTACTACATCTAAGTTGTACAGGCATCTTTTTTTGTTGTATACCTTTGAACATACTATAAAAATATTATGCTGACATACAATTAGAATATTTCCAATTATTTCTCAAGATAACATACACAACATACCTAAAATGCAAGGGTGCCAATAATGTTGAACCCAACTGTAGTAAAAGCTGATAGTGTATCTGGGTTTAAGAAAGATTTGGATAAGTTCCATAACCCATTATTAAAGTGGATTGGGGGGAGTTTTACTGCTTATCTCTGGGACCTTTTAGGATGGGCCGCTGTTGTGAACAGAATGCTGGTCTTAATGGACCTTTGGTTTGACCCTATTTAGAAAATTGTATGTTCTTACGTCCTTAGGTGCAGCTGAAGACACTCACCATAGAAAGCCACTTTGGAGGTTAGAACATACTATATCAAAAGCATGGCAGGGAATCAGGATCGGGAGAACTGTGGGATCACAGAAGGGAGACATGATCCAAATGATAACAGAATCAGAGCAGGGAATTGATATCCAATGAATAGCAGGTTTCAGTAGGATCAGATAACACAGAGACTAGGAAATTCTAGAGTGCTAGAGGATCGGGTTGTGACAAAAGAGGCAGGCAAAGTTTACATAAACAAATTTTCACTGTGACTTTGGAATGCTCCCACTGCTGCCTCTTTTTGGAGGAGGGTGGGGAAGGAAGGAAGACTGGGTGTCCAATATTGACTTCAAGGCTCTTAAGTTCAGCTGAAATTTCATCTAAACCCCAGACCTTTCTAATTTCACTGCTGGCACAGGAATATGCTGGAATCATTTCCTGAGCTCTGTTCCTGTGAATGCCTGTTTGGAACATTATTTATCTTGATGTCTTCCTGGACTCTTACTGGTCTGGATTGTGGGTCAATCCAAGTTCATCTGCCTGGATCATAGCCCAGTGATCCCTGTATCACAGGTACCCCTGATTCTTTCTGCCTTCTAAGTCATCCAAGCATTTGACTCATCATTATAGGCATTATGGGGATGAGAGATAAAGTGGATATGGCACGATAGAAGGAGGAGATGGATGGGATAGGAATCAATGAAAACAAATAGAAGGATAGGAGGGATAAAATGGATTAGCTAAGAGAACTGAAAGATGTGGGAAAAATTACCAGAAGTGCAGAGAAGAAGCAGAAATGAAGGGAAGAAATACAGAACTGTGAACAGATACATGGAGAATATTGAGATAAGAGAGAAAGGAGGAGACAGGGTTCTCAAGTGAGTGTGTGGTATATTAGAAACAATATATAACGGAAGGGGGACTTATTCAAAGAAATACAATAGAAGTGATACAATAGAGGGAAAATTGTCTATAAATACATTACAGTTCTATAATTCAGAAATATGGATGACATCACTCTAGTACTGATCATCTTCAGTATATTTTTGGTATGCAGACAGCAGCAAAATTCTCAAAGAGCATGGGAGCTAGCTAGGCAGTGGCTCAATATTGCTACTGCCCGGTTAGCTTCGGTCCTATGCTGTGGCCAGATATGGCTCCAGTATTGAATATCCAGAGTTAGTATTCATTATTATAATGAATCGTGAAGTGGTTTGGATGGTCTAGGTACATTTATTTATTTATTTTATTTAACCTGTTCTATATACTACCTGTCAACACGTCAAGGCGGTTTACATCGAACAGTAGCTTAGGTTTACATTGAACAGAAAACAGAAAACCCCTACAAAATAGCTCCACTCCATACAAACGAATTGATAAAGAACTCTTCATACTCAAACTATAAGATGTCTATCAAGAACATACCATCACCGACGAGATTGTCACATTCTTATAAATAGGTATGAAAGGACATTAGCAGTTGCTAATAAGCCGGTTTTCCCATTCTCCTTATCACCCCAAGTTATCTGTTTATTCATGTAAAACTGTTTTATGTTTTAATGTATAATTCTGTTAACTCTATTTAATGGAATTTTTTAGTTCTATGTAAACTGCCTTGATTCACGAAAGGCGGTAACAAATACCAATAAATAAATAAATAAAATAAACAGAAGAGTGCATACATAAAACCAACAACTATGAATACAGCAAACAGTAGAGAACATATAGTACATTACATCATGGTTGTAACATCAACCTTCATGCATAGGTAAGTTCTTATAAAGTTGCTCATGGGGTATAACACACAGAAGGGTACATTACCAATAAATAGTGCATGTTGTTGTTAAAGGCCTTCGAGTCAGTGTCGACTCATGGCGACCCTCTGGATAGTTGTCCTAAACTATGTTCGGTCTTCATTCAAGTGGCTCATTGTTGATGGACTGGCACCCATAGCTGCTGTTATTGTATCGATCCATTTTGGCTTTTTCTTTTGTGTTGACCTTCTATCTTGCCAAGCATGATGCCTTTCTCTGATCATCTCTCTCTTTGCCATGATGTGTCCAAAATATGAAAGTTGAAGTCTCATCATCTGAGCTTATAAAGAAAGTTTAGGTTTGACCTCCTCCAGTACTGACTGGTTTGTTCTTCGGGCAGTCCATAGTAACCAGGGGGTTTCAACCCAGTCCTCGGGGAACCCTAGGCCAGTCAGGTTTTCAGGATTCCCAGAATGAATATGCATGAGAAAGATTTGCTTGTTCTTCCTTCATTGTATGCAAATCTATCTTATGCATATTCATTCTGGGAATCCTGAAAACCTGACTGGCCTAGGGTTCCCTGAGGACTGGGTTGAAAACCTATGGTATACACAGTATTCATCGCCAGCACCATAATTCAAAGGCATCAATTTTCTTCTTGTCTATATTTTTCACTGTCCAACTTTTGCATCCATATGACATTACTGAAAATACCATGGCTTGAACAAATTGAATATTTGTATGGAGAAAGACATCTCTGCTCTTGAGATTCTTATCTAGGTCCTTCATAGCTATTCTTTCAAGAGCAATGCGCCATTGGCTTTCTTGACTGCTTGTCGTTTCTTTATTGATAGTGGATCCAAGTTGGTTAAAGTCGTCAACTCTTTCAATTTCTTCTCCATCAGTGATGAACTTATTGATTTTGCCAGTTGTCAGGATCTTTGTCTTCTTCACATTAAAGTGCAGGCTGATTTTAAGGGAAGGTACTATGTTCCTTGAGAAGCAAATGTTTCAGATTGTCTTCACTTTCAGCCAGTAATGTGGTATCACCAGCATAGCAAAGGTTGTTGATAAGTCTTCCATCAGTTTTCACACCTCTGTTGTCTTCATACAGTACTGCTTCTCTGATGATTTGTTCTGCATATAAATTAAACAGGTAGGGGGAAAGTATGCAGCCTTGTTGTACACCTTTGCAGATTTTAAAACATTCTATTTCTCCTTGTTCTGTTTGAATTGTTGCTCCTTGTTCAATGTAAAGAATGTGTAAGAGAATGATCAGGTGTTCTGGTATACCCATATTTCTTAATGTGGCCCAGAGTTTCTCATGGTTTACACAGTCAGAAGCCTTGTTGTAGTCGATAAAACACATATAGATATTCTTTGGTATTCTTTTGTCTTTTCAAGGATCCATCTCACATCCGCGATAATGTCTCTCGTTCCTCGCCCTTTCCTGAACTCTACTTGCACTTTAGGTGGTTCTCATTCCAGGTATGGTTGTAATCTCTGCTGAATAATCTTGAGTAGAATCTTGCTGGCATGTAGGATCAGAGCTATTGTGCCCATGTTAACTGGTTACATCTTCCCTCTCCATCATGTGCCCACTTACATTCGACTCGCCACTCTGCTTTTTTCTTCTTGGGTCCTTCCCTGTGGAACTGCCTTCCCACCGCCCTCCATTTGGAAACAGTCTTCCCCAGATATAAGTCTTATTTGAAAATTTACCTCTTCTGTTCTGCCTTCAACCTTCCCCCTACCAGTCCTTGAGGACCTTTCTCTCTATGAACCCCAACCTGTTTTGATCTTGTTCTGTGTGTCTGTGTTCCTTTCCTGTCTCATACTGTAGTTCTTTTCTCATTCTGGCTTTAGCCTTTTCTGGTTACTTTGTTGATTGTACACCACCCTGGTGTAATGAAGGCATGATCTATCAAGTAATTGAATAAATTATAAACATTGATGCACACAAGCTCTCACAGCACAACAAGCTGCAAGTTAAGTGAGGGAAATAGTGCATAGTGCAAGTGAGGGGAGAGAATAGGTGGATCTGGGTTATAAAATTCAAGCATATGCGATGATTCTGACTAGCACATAGATGTACAAATTTACACCTGGGAGTCTATTTTATAAAGGCACAGACACAAGTATGTTGCCTTTCTAAAATACTATATCAAGAAAAATGGGGGAATAAAGTGAAACTACATCAACCTGAGGTATGAATCGGTACTGCAAAACAGGGCTGTACTGAGGGAAGATAGTGCCCTGTGTGACTTGCACATTGGGCACGTGCCCCCCCCCCCCCCGCGGCGGAAGAGAAGAGGCGCGCCCGATGTGCAAGTCACCGGCATGCTAAGAAGATCTGTCCCTCCCTGCTCTTTCAGGGAGGGAAAGATCTGCTTAGCATGCCGGCGAGAAGGTTTAAGGGGTGCATTTTAGCTGTCCTGCCATTGCCTGCCACTGCTGAGAGAAGAAAAAGTGGCGGCGGCAGGCAACGGAAGACAGCTAAAATGCACCCCTTAAGCCTTTGCGCCCTCTGCGGCCGCACCACTCGCACAGGGCTAAGTACGGGCCTGCTGCAAAGCTATCTATCTCACCCATATTACCGGTATTATTATTTTATTCTGACCTCTTAGGAGAAGACTAATGGATAAAATGTGAAGGTCTCAGTACTAGGGCTAGTGACCAACAAGCGGCAATATTTATGCCCACTAGAAAAAGCACATTGATAACGTCTTTTTATTTCATTTATTGGGCTTACTGTACAGATCCTATGTTTTTTACAATTTTTAAATGCATTTAAATAAACTGAAATACGACTTAGCTGTGACCCCACTGAACCTCTAAATGACGAAGAAAGAATCTGCTGTAAGATACACAGTCGACTCAAGTTTCGCCCATAAAGTTTCTGGGCTGCGACAGGACTTGTCAAACAGCTGCTGGTGAACTTGCCTATTGTATGCCTTTCTAAAATAGGCATACCATAGGCACATTTTACACTTCTTCTCTTGCAGCCCTTTTATAGAACTATGCCCATTATGTAGAGGTGATACAGAGGGACATTAGGCTGAGGGAGGCAACACTACTTATTATTTCTCACAAAAACGTATCTGCAGAGAAAGCAGGTGCAAATCTCTGCAGGTATTGTTTCTTGGGACAGTTTTCAAAGAGGAATGTATGCTTGAACTTTGTCTTTGAGAACTTATATAAACTCCATAGATACAAGTACCTAAGGACTTTGCAATTATGCGGGCATATTTGAAAATTGCCCAATAAGGGAATAATTTCAATACAGAGCACCTACAAAATTTTGAAAAATAGCCTATTTTATAAAGGCAACATAGGTTGCAATGTTGTCTTTATAAAATAGGCTCCTACAATGAATCCCAATAGCAAACAAATGGTCTGGCATAAGTTTGCATTTGCTCTACCAAATTATGATATAATAAACACAATTATTATAAATTACAAGCATTCTTCATAATTGTGGCACAGCTCTGCTCAAACTGCACTTTGGAAACTCATATCTACATGTGGTTCAAGTTAAAATGTGTATGTTCTTGAATACTTCTACTCACCCATACACCCACACAATTATGTTAGACATTTTCTGTCTGTAAAGCATGCTTTACATACAGAAAATGCTTTATAAAATTATCCCCTAAATGTTTGCGAGAGTTTCTTGCTCCTTGAAAATTATACAGCTTCCAAGTGTATACTAAAATGATTTTTTTACTCTCTAAAATGGCAATAAAAAGTTACCTTTCCAGTTGTTTCAATGCCTCTGATTGTGCATACATAGAGAACAGCCCAGGCACATGCTAAGGACAACACAAGCCACCACTGAAGACTGCCAGAATCATCTATAGACGTGGAAATATTTAATGTTTCTCTGTACCAGAAGTAATCGACAGGAGAGCTCTTGGCACATTCTGTTACATAGCCTAAAATTATAAGAAACTATAACTTAATAAGAATTTAATTAATGAAAATAACAAATCCATTTAGGTAGTCTGCAGAACTGCAAAGCACCTAAATAGAGCTCATCTGCTGAATATGCCCAGTTTGGGACATAAGTGCCCCAACGCTAGCTGGCTAGCATTGGTACATTCCGAGAGCTAAATGGAAACAACACCTGGGGATAATTGGCTAGTGATGATATTCAACCATTAGCTGGTTACCCAAAGCAGCTAAAGTAGACAACTTAAAGCAGGAGCTGCCCAAAGGGGATACAGGGCCATATGCGGAGACTCATTGTGAGCCCTCATTTGCATACATATTTACATACTGTTTTTATTTGGTCAGTGCTATGGCCATGTTAATGATAACGAGGGAAGATATAAAATGCGGAAAAAAATTCTGGTAGCAAAACAGTGTGCTTACCATATCAGCACATAGTCCAAGGACTCAAATTGCAATAGTTCAGCCCCTCACCCCACATTCCATTCTCCCCAAATGCATGCACATGCAGCCCATTACCCCACCTCTCACACACACAGCCCCTTATCCTGCATCCCCCTCCCCCCACATACATCCCCTTACCCCACATTCCCACCTTTCCACATATACAACCCCTGCCCTGCCCCCCATTACTACTACTATTACTGCTATTAATCATTTACATAGCACTACAAGGCATACACAGCACTGTACAAATATATATAGAAGACAGTCCCAGCTCGTAGAGCTTACAATCTAGTTAAGACAGCCAGGACAATACAATAGAAATAAGGGTTCAATAGGGAGAGGAGACACAAGGGGAACAAGAGATTAGGATTGAAAAGTGGCCTCAAAGAGGTAAACCTTTAGCATGGATTTGAAGAGGGAGAGAGATGAGACTTGACGTAAAGATACAGGAAGTTTCTCCAGGCATAATGAGCAGCAAGGTGAAAAGATCGAAGTCTGGAGTTGGCAGTAGAAGAAAAAGGCATAGAGAGAAGAAAGCCAGAGGAGGAGCGGAGTTCACTGGGGGGGAGGGAGAGAGGAGAGAAGAAAGATAATGAGGGGCAGTAGAATGAATGCATTTATAGGTTAGAAGGAGAAGCTTGAAGATATGGAAACGGAAGGGGAGCCAGTAAAGTGATTTCAGAAGAGTGGTTATATGAGTGTATCGGGGAAGGCAGAAGATTAGCCACGGAGCAGAGTTCTGAATAGACTGAAGAGGAGAGAGATGACTCTGAGGGAGACCAGCAAGGAGGAGATTGCAATAGTCAAGATGGAAGGTAACTAAAGAGTAGACAAGAGTTTTAGTAGTGTGCTCAGAGAGGAAGGGGCAAATTTTGTTAATGTTATAGAGAAAGAAACAACAGGTTTTAGCAATCTGTTGAATATGTGTGGAGAAGGAAAGGGAGGAGTAAAAGATGACCCCCAAGATTGCAGGCTGAAGACACAGAAAGAACAGTATTGTAAACAGTGATAGAGAAAGGAAGAATGGGGGAGGAGAGTTTAGGGGGAAAGATAAGAAGTTTGGTTTTAACCATGTTCAATTTCAAATGGCAGTAAGACATGAGGCAGCGATGTCAGATAAGCAGACAGAGATATGAGCTTGGAGTGTAAGAGAAATGTCAGGTGAAGATAGATAGATTTGAGAGTCATCAGCATAAAAATGATACTGAAAGCCATGGGAAGAGATGAGAGCCAAGGTACTGGGTGTAGGGAGGAAAAAAGGAGAGGGCTTAGAACAGACCCCTAGGGTACAACAACTGAAAGAGGGATGGCAGTAGAGGAGGAACCACCAGAACAAAAACAGAAAGAGCAATTGGAGAGATAAGAAGAGAAGCAAGACAGCATAGAGTCCCTAAAACCAAGAGAGGATAATGTGTTGAGGAGGAGGAGGTGGTCAACAGTATCAAAAGCAGTAGAAAGGTCAAGAAGAATGAGAACTGAGTAAAGGCTCTTGGACTTAGCTAGGAACAAGTCACTGGAGACTTTGGCAAGAGCCGTTTCAGTAGAATGCAAGGGACAAAAACCAGACTCAAGTGGATCAAGAAGGGCATGAGAGGAGAAACATTTGACGCAGCAGTGGAGAACTTCACATTTGAGAAGTTTGGAAATGAATGGGAGAAAGGAGATGGGTCAGTAATTAGAAGGAGAAGTAGGGTCAAGTGATGGTTTTTTGAGGACAGGAGTGATTACAGCATGCTTGAAGGCTGCAGGGAAGGTTGCAGTGGAGAGTGAAGGGTTGAGAATATGTGAGATGAAAGGGATGATGAAGGATGAGATGGAGTTGAGGAGATGGGTGGGGCTAGGATCAGAACAAATTCCAGAGCTTGATAACATGTTGAGTGAAAAAATATTTTCTCTTAAATAGATTGCCCTGTAGCTTCATTGCATGTCCCCTAGTCTTTCTATATTTTGATGGCATAAACAATCGATCTACCCATTCCACTCTATTCATTAATCTGTAGACCTTTATCATATCTCCCCTCAGCCGTCTCTTCTCCAGGTTAAAGAGTCCTAACCTTTTTAGCCTCTCCTCATAGGGTATCCTTCTGCCCCCTTTACCATTTTGGTGACTCTTCTCTGTACCTTTTCTAATAACGCTGTAGTTTTGCTTAGCGAGTATAATGGCAGATTGGAAGGAATTAAGTATGAATTTGAAGTGAAGGAATTCAGAAAGGGAGCGGGATTTGAGCAAAGTGCGTTCAGCTGAGTGGGCATAGGAGCATAGGTAGTTGAAGGTAGCCAGGTGAAGTGTACCTTACAGGATGTGCTATGGGCAGAGCAAGAGTATCCAGAGTAGAGGAGAGAGCGGTATTATATCAAACTGTGGCCTCATCAACAGACTTAGAGGACACAGTAGAAGAAAGAAGAGAAAGTAGTGGATAGAATCAGTGGATCAATAGCATGAAGATTCCTAAAAAGAGGACAAGATTGGGCAAGACTGAGGCAGGGAGTAATGAA
The DNA here is from genome assembly GCA_033557465.1 of Ichthyophis bannanicus. Lineage (NCBI taxonomy): Eukaryota > Metazoa > Chordata > Amphibia > Gymnophiona > Ichthyophiidae > Ichthyophis > Ichthyophis bannanicus. Next base: position 908,104,110 of record CM066031.1, on the reverse strand, counting down.
GAGTAAAACGTAAGAGGTGGTTCTCAGATAAGGGAAGAACTGAGTTGCGAAAATTAGAAGGTAAACAATTAGAATGGAAAACAAAGTCAAGGCAGTGACCAAACTGATGAGTCGGGGCAGAAGAGCAAAGCTGGAGGTTGAAAGAGGAGGTAAGGGAAAGGAGCTTAGATGCATAGAGGTCAGAAGGGTTATTAATATGAAAATTGACATCACCAAGAATAAGGGATGGGGAGGAAGAATCCAGGAATAAGGAGAGCCAAGAGTAAAAATCAGTGAGGAAGGTAGAAGTGGACTTGTCAGTGGGGTCAATAGATAACAACGATCTGGAGAGGAAAGGGATTTAAAAGACAGATGGAGTCGATTTGAAAGGAATGGGACTGAGGTAGAAGGAGGGGTTTAAATTGACAAGAAGGAGAAAGTATGCCACCACCGCGTCCATTGGCATGAGGAGTGTGGGAGAACTGGTAGTAGCCATGAGAGGGCAGCAACCAAAGTAGTGTCATCAGGGAGGGGCCAATTTTCAGTAAGAGCAAAAAGATGGAAAGCACGAGAGATAAAGAGATCATGGGTAAAGGGAAATTTGTTAGAAATGGAATGAGAATTCCATAAGACAAATGAGAAAGGAAGAGAGGAGGGGGAAAGGAGAGGGATATGGATGAGATTAGGGTGGTGAAGAGAGGAACTAATATGGGAGTGAGAGAAAAATGAAGGGGGGCCAGGGTTAGGATTATTATCACCAGCAGACAGAAGGAGGAGAAGAGTGTGAGGGAGAGAGGAGACAGCACAGCAGAAATGAGGACGAGGTTGTTTTAGTGTGGAAGGAGAGGGATGAATGAGAGGAAGGAGAAGGTGAAGCTCACGAGCAAAGGAAAGGGTAAGATGAGGAATGAAATAGGGAAGGTGGAGAGAGGGTAAGAGAGAGGAGGGGTATTGGGTTGGTGGAATGAGATAAAAAGGTTACGGAGGATCAGGAAAAGGAACAAAGAATGATATTAGGGCCATAAGAAATGGTAGAAGAAGAGGGATAACAAATGAATACATGAATAAAGATAAAATAAATGAAATAAAATATTAAAATGGAGTACAAATTATTCTCCCACCTTCCTACACACACAAAGAGCCTTCACCCTACCGATACCCACACTCAGCCTCTTAACGTACACCCCTACTCTCTCACACACATAAAGTCCCACACCTCACTCCCTCCTCTCCCATACACACATAGCCCTTTATCCATAAGGGGATTTCCATTGCTAGCAAGGTAACACTATGTGGCTCTTGAATACAAGCTCTCAGCCTGCGAGCTGTTAGAGGGGTTTTGTTTTCATTTTTAATAGCTAATTATTTTTCTGCTGTATTGCAAAAGGGGAATCTTTTGCGTTCTGGGTAAAGCGATTTTTCTGTTAGAGTTCTCTTTTTCCCCTCCTCTACCTTTCAAGTTCAAAGGGGAAGCTAGCTCTATCAAATCACTGACGTCATCAGGTATTAGATCCTTCCCTTCCCATCCCAGCTCCTTCCCACCCCTTGTGAGAATTCTTGCTATATAGGGCAACTCCCCAATTAGCTTGTTGACAAACAATTTGCCATTCTTCAAGGAGCTTTGGTTAGGTATTTTTACAAAAGGAATTTATTAATCAATATACTTCAGACACATAATATCAAAATTTACTAATATAAAGTAATAACTTTAGCAAGGAAGCAGGGCTACACACAGGATCCAGAGATCTGTGCTGTTAGAACACACATAAAAGAGGTTACAGTGCACTGCAAAAGTATTCATCACCTATATGTTTGTCCTGTTTTGTTGCATTACAACCTGGAATTAAAATGGAGTTTTGGGAGTTAGCACCATATGATATATACAACATGCCTGTGGCTTTGACGGTGCAAAATACTCTTTATTGTGACACAAACAATAATTAAGGCAAAAAACCCTGAAAGCAGGAGTGTGCATATGTATTCACTCCCCAAAATCAATATGTTGTAGAGCCACCTTTTGCTGCAATTACAGCTGCAAGTCTCTTGGAGTATGTCTCTATTAGCTTAGCACATCTAGCCTCTGGGATTTTCATCCATTCCTTAAGGCAAAACTGCTCCAACTCCTTCAAGTTAAATGGGTTGTGTTAGTGTACAGCAATCTTCAAGTAATGCCATAGATTTCAATTGGATTGAGGTCTGGGCTTTGACTGAGCCATTCCAAGACATTTAAATGTTTCCCTTTAAACCAGTTTTAGTAGTAGATTTAGAGTCACTGTTCTGCTGGAAGGTGAACCTTCATCCCAGTCTTAAACCTCTGGCAGACTGAAACAGGTTTTCCTCAAGAATTGCCCTGTATTTAGTGCTATCCATTGTTCTTTCAATTCTGACTAGTTTTCCTGTCCCTGCCGATGAAAAACATCCCCATAGCATGATACTGCCACCACCATGTTTCACTGTGGGAATGGTGTTCTAGGGGTGATGGGAAGTGTTTATTTATTTATTTATTTATTTACAGTCTCTTATATACCGCACTATTCGGCATCAGCGCGGTTTACATGGAACAAAAATGCTCAGTACAGTTAACATGTAAGAGTTTACAGATAACAGGGCAAGTAACTTGGATAACAGGGGTAAGCTATTTACAGCATTTGCTACATAAACTTGTATAACAGTGGCAAACTATTTACAAATATTGCTACATAAAGTCGTATGATCATGAATACCATAGAAACAAATGCACCACTAAGGGTTAGGGAATCTTTGTGTTGTGTTTGCGCCACACATGATGGCCAAAAAGTTAAATTTTCATCTCATCTGACCAGAGAACCTTCTTCCATGTGTTTGGTGGTGGTGGTGGTGGTGGAGGGGTGAGGGGTGCGGGGTTGGGGGGGTCTGCCACATGCTGCAGCTCCTTCAGTGTTATCCTTGCTGTCTTTGTAGCATCTCTGATTAATGCCCTCCTTGCCCGGTCTGTGAGTTTTGATGGGTGGCCTTCTCTTGTCCAGGTTTGTAGTGGTGCCATATTCTTTCTATTTTGTTATAATGAATTTAATTGTGCTTCATGGGATATTAAGAATTTGGGATATTTTTTTATAACACAACCCTGATCTATACTTCTCCAGAACTTTTTCTCTGACATATTTGGAGTGCTCCTCGGTCTTCATGTTGTTTGCAATATTAGGGGCCTTTCAAAACAGGTATATTTATATAGGCATCATGTGACACTGATTGCACACAGGTAGACCCTAATCAACTAATTATGTGACTTCTGAGGTTAATTGGTTAGACCATATCTTATTTAGGAGGTTTCATTGCAAAAGGGATTAATACATATGCACTCACAACTTTTCAGTTTTTATTTGGTTTTTTTTGTATATATACTGTTCAAGGTATTTTATTGTCATTTCACTTCACCAATTTGGGCTATATTATTTGGTCCATTACCTAACATCCAAATGAACCTCCATTTTCATTCCAGGTTGTACGTAATGCGACCAAACAGGACAGAAACCAAGGGGATGAATACTTCCGCAAGGCAGTGTATCTGCTTTTTCTTTTAAAGGACAGCTGAGGTAAAGTTAGGGACTTTGGTAGGTCTCTCTTGTTTACTTCAACAGTACCAAAGCTCCATCAACTGAATGATGGCTGGGAAATATCATATTGACAAAGCTGTTGCCCCCGTTACAGCTTCTGCTTCTGTCCAGATAGACAGAGATAGACTCAGGAGTAATTTTTTTTTTCTTTTTAAGTGCCGTCAAATCAGTGCTGACTCCTGGCGACCCAGCTGCCTCTGGTTTTCTTGGCAATGTATCATTGGAAGTAGATTGCCAGACCTTTTCTTTCAAGGCAATGGAGGGTAAAGTGACTTGCCCAAGGTCACAAGGAGTACCATAGATGTGTGGAAGAGTCTCCCAGTGGAGGTAGTAGAGATAAGGACAGCATCTGAATTCAAGAAAGCATGGGACAAACACAAAAGATCTCAAAAGGAAAAAAGGGGACCACAGTATTTGATATTGAAGGGCAGACTAGATAGGCAATATGATCTTTTTTCTGCTGATGTTTCTATGACCAAAAATCAAAAGCCCTATACATATTTAAGAAAAGGCTCTTGGTTTTCTGATCCTTTCAAAAATACTAGAAGCTGTTTGGCATGAACAGACTTAAATGTTCCTTATTCAAGTTAGACAACCTATACAAGGTTACCTTCCATGGACCTGATATTCAAAGCAAACTATGCATTTGCAAGCAGGCAGCTAATATACAACTCACTTATCCAGACATTTTTAGCTCTTATGAAAGTAGATGCCTACTTGGTGCACATTTATAAAGATGCATTGGCACCTATGTATCTTTATACAGTTGTGGTCAATATTATTGGCACTCTTGCATTTTAGATATGTTGTGTACAATATCTTGAGAAATAATTGGAAATATTCCAACTGTATGTCTATATCACATTTTAATAGTATGTTCAAAGGTATACAACAAAAAAAAGATGTTTGTGCAACTTAGACATCATAATTTCTGAGGAAAAAAACAAAATATGACCTGGACAGGATTAATGGTACCCTTCACTAATATTTGGTTGCATAACCCTTGGCAGTGATGACAGCCTCGAAATGTTTCTTGTAGCCATCTATAAGTTTCTTACATCTGTCTGCTGGTAGTTTCTCCTACTCTTCAATGGTGATTTGTTCCAGCTCATGAATGTTTTCAGGATTCCTTTTACCAACAGCATATTTCAGCTCTTTTCAAAGATTCTCGATTTGATTGAGATCAGGACTTATTGCTGACCAATTTAAAACAGTCCATTTATTCCTTTTTAACCATTCTTTTGTACTTTTGGATGTATATTTTGGGTCATTGTCCTGCTGGAGGACTCACGACCTTCAACTCAGACATAGCTTTCTGACACTAGGTAGCACATTTCGCTCCAAAATACCTTGGTAGTCCTCTGACTTCATGATTCTTGTAATATGTTCCAGGCCTCCAGTTCCTGAGGCAGCAAAACAGCCCACAACATTATGGAACCTCCACAATATTTAACTATAAGAAGGGTGTTTTTCCTTATAAGCACTTCTTGACCTGTAAATGTATCACTGATCTGCATTACAGCGAGCTCAAGTTTGGGTTCATCTTGACCACAGAACATTTTTCCAGAAGGACTGTGATTTCTCATGGTGAGTTTGGGCAAAATTCAGGAGTACCTTTTTATGCTTGTCTTTAAGCAGTGGGTTCCTTTTTGACCTTTGCCCATGAGTCCTTCTTTGTTTAGTGTGGGGTGTATGGTGCCAGTAGAAATCACCACTCTAGCTTGTTCAAAGTCAGCCTTAAGCTCTTTGGATATTGCACATAGTATTTTTTCCAACAGTTCGCACTAACCTTCGAAGACTTCTTGGATTAATTTTCCTCTTCCCACCACATCATGGGAGGCCCTTGACAATTCCATAAGCAGAAAACGTCTTAATAACATTGCAAACTTTAGACACAGGAATCCCAAGGTCTTTGGGGATGGCCTCGTACCCCTTTGAAATGTGATGCTTGGTGATATTGTTTTTTCTGATGGTCTCAGGCAGTTCTCTTGTCTTCACCATTGTGAAAATGGAACAGGGAGTGAATGTGGTCATTAAAGCAGTCTTTGATTGGTTGATTCGAATCATGTGATCAAGACAATTGATCACAGGCGCGTTTAATTTTACTGCAGTGGGAATGTGGTTCTTCTGTTCAAACTGATTCTTTTTTTTTCTTTTTCTTTTTTTTTAAATTCTTTATTTTGCATTTTCTTGAGATACAGTAATCGAAATTAAGAAAAATAAGTACACCACGATAACATTCACACTTCAAGAATAAATCCATCACATAATATGAAAACACATTAAGGGAAGGAGACTAACCCTCAATATCAAAGTAATAAGGGGTCTAAAAAGACCCCACAAAAGGGAACACTAAATAAGCATCCCACCTAATCAATTTCCACAGTTTCCTTACTAACCAAAACTTTCTGGAGCTGAATCACCTCTGTAAAGACATAATTCTGCTCTTCAAACGTAATAAGACAACGACAGGGAAATTTAAGGAAAAAAGAAGCCCCCAACGCAAGTACCCTAGGTTTCAGATCCAAAAATTGTTTACGACGACACTGAGTAGTCCATCCTATATCAGGAAACACCTGGAGTTTAAACCCACAAAACAATTCATCCTTGTGCTTAAAATAAGCACGCAATACCCTTAATTTATCAGACTCCGAGGAAAAGGTTACCACCAATGTACAACGCTTGGGGATAACATCCAAGGAGTCCTCCAAAAACGCTGTCAAATTTTGGGCAACCGAATCCTGAGGAAGAGGTAAATCTCCCTCAGCAGTCGGCACCGTCCGAAGGGCATTTGAAAAGGAATACATTTGGACAACTTCAATAGTTTCTTCCAGTTGAAGTATCTCAGTAAAATACTTTTTTAACAACACATCAAAAGAAAGAAGATGGGTAGAAGGAAAACTAAGGAAACGGAGGTTCCGAGCCCGTGACTGATTCTCCACAAGCTCCAGACGATAAGAAACAGCTGAAAGCTCTTTAACCAAAGTCACATTATTATCAACACACGTCTGGAGCTGGGAGTCAGTACGGGCTGTCGATCCTGTTAAAGAGTAAAGATGTTGATCAACCATTTTCATTTTACCGACAACATCATGAGAAAAAGAACAAAGCGAAGAAACAGTGCCAGATAAACGTACATCAATTTTCTTAATGGCAGTCCAAATATCCATAAGGGTGACATCCCCAGAAGGAGAAGCAAGAGGGTCCTCAGACACAATTGGATCCACTGGGCAAAGGGCGGGAACTTCATCTAATGCAGGAATGTCCACAAGAGTAGACGAAAGTGGAAACTGGGGGAGAGAAGGTGGTAACCGGGTTTCTGGACTTAGAGAAGCCCCTTCCTGTGACTGCATAGCTGGCTGCAGAGAAGTTACATGTTTGTCCATGGGGCCCACCTTACCTCCATGTGCACCACCACGAGTTGTTGTTGAAGCGGCAGGTTTTGCTTTCCGTTTCCCCATGAGCAAACACGATCCACTTCCAGCGGCTCAGAAGCGTCAAAGGGGCATCAAAGGGGCGTGTCCTGCCCCTTGTGCCATGCCCCTTAGGACACGACCACGCCGGACGCGAACACGCGGCCGCGTATAGCACCCGCCGGGCTTTGTAGGGATCTGGGGGGTCCTCCACAGCTGTGCCGTCCACCCTGCGCCTGCAGTTGACCCAGCAGGTTACCATCTCTGACCTGCAGCACAGCTCCGCGGTAAGTAGGAAACACCGCGTCAGCTCCCAGGCAAGATTGTACTCCTCCTGTTCAAACTGATTCTAATTATTTATAAGGGTGCCAATAATCATATCCTAGTAGTATCCCAGTTTTTATACTATTTCCTTTTTTAATTAGTCTTCTTGTACTTGTTTCTTTTATGTGTCAAATATGTGTACATACATAAACCAAAGCCATTTCACTGGCCACTTTTTTTTAGGAGATATTGGACATTAAGTGGATGAACCAGAAGAGCGCCTATAATGTTGACCACAACTGTAAATATTAGCATATGTGCATTATGTGCACCTATACTGCAGGTGCAAACATTTACAATAGCCCTGCAGCAAGTGAAAATATCCACATCTATAATTTTGCAGGACATACATAGAGACCCTTTTACTAAATGCAATAGCACCGCATTAGTTGCAACACAACTGCATTAAACATAGAAACATAGAAATATGACGACAGAAAAAGACCACGTGGCCTATCTAGTCTGTCCTTCCATATCAACAACTACAACAGTCCCCATTTTTCCTTTAGAGATCCTCTGTGCTTGTCCCATGCTTTTTTAAATTCAGTTACTGTCCTCATCTCCACCACCTCCACTGGGAGACTATTCCACGGATCCACCACTCTTTCTGTAAAGAAATATTTCCGCATATCACTCCTGAATCTATCTCCCATCACCCTCATCCCATGTCCCCTCGTAGCAGAACTTGCTTTCAATTGAAAGAGGCTCTCCCCCTGAACATTTATGCCACGGAGATATTTAACTATTGGGCGTGGAAAGCATTTTCCTGGCAGTTAATGTGCTCGCTAACACATGCCACATTACTGTAGGTGTTGAGGTGTTTTAGGTGAAATAGTGCTAATTGCACAGGTTGTCATTATTGAGTGTCATTTACCCCTGTGCTAACTGCATAGTGGTCAGCACGGCCACTCTCCACCTTAACATGTCCACCAGCTCCCCTAACACACAATTCACCGTTAGTGTGGAAATCCAGCCATAATGTCATGATCTTGCAGCAGCTGTCAATGTGTGTCCAATGTGCACCTAAAACACACCAGATCTGTACTGACAGCTAGCGCCCTTTAGTAAAAGACCCCTGCTACGAGGGGACATGGGATGAGGGTGAAGGGAGATAGATTCAGGAGTGATGTGCGGAAAATTTCTTTACGGAAAGAGTGGTGGATCCGTGGAATAGTCTCCCAGTAGAGGTGGTAGAGATGAGGACAGTATCTGAATTAAAAAAATCATGGGACAAACACAGAGGATCTCTAAAGGAAAAAAGGGGACTGTTGTAGTTGTTGATATGGAAGGACAGACTAGATAGGCCATGTGGTCTTTTTCTGTCATCATGTTTCTATGTTTCATAGATTACCACAGTTTATAATCTATGCATGTACATGCGCATACCACACATACCTCCATGTGCACACCTACCAGCAAAGTACAAACCATCATGCTAAATGGCATACTTTTATGCTGGTTGGTTTTTATAAGAGGTCCTTTACGCGTACATGCAAGGGATTCACTTTATAAAATTATCCCTCAGGTAGTGCCAGGAAACAAGTGAAGGAGCTCAGGGAAGAGGTGGAGAGACTGAGAAGCATTCAAGATGGTGAGAAGTACATTGATGAGATGCTTCTTGGAGATGGGATGGAAGAAGGTAGGACACGCGTCACCAGAGCCTGCAGTATCAGCACTCCAATTTCTCCAGCCCTTGAACTGCAGAACCAGTATGAAGCCCTGGAAGTGGAGGAGGTGGAAGCATCCAAGGAAAGGGAAGAACCACAGCTTGAGCACCCCAAAGTTAAAGAATCAGTCACCACAATGAAGCAAAGGGTAGTGGTGATTGATAGCTTTCTCCTGAGGAGTACTGAAGCATCCATCTTCCAACCAGATTTGATGTCCCGAGAAGTGTGCTGTCTGCCAGAGACATTTAAATACCTCTGTGGCATAAATGCACAGGAGGGTCTCTGCTACAAGGGGAAATAAGATGAGAGTGCAAGGGGATGGACTCAGGAGTAATATGCAGAAATATTTTTTTACAGAAAGAGTGCTAGATGCATGGAATAGTCTCCCAGTGGAGGTTGTGGACACGAGGAGTATCTGAATTCAAAAAAGGATCTCTAAAGGTAAAAATAGGACTATTGTAGTTGATATGGAAGGGCATGTGGTCTTTTTCTGCCGTCATGTTTCTATGTTTCTATATTCTGTAAAGTGCTGGGGCTGATGCTTTACTTTAAATTGTAGCCACCTTGGCTGAAGATTAGGCCTTATGTGAATGATTTAAACACAGCCATAAAATTTCCTATGATTGAGATTGTAATATTATAATTTCCTGAAACGTTTTAACTGTTTTCTCCTTAGTTATTAAATGGGACACTACTAGCAATTCACTTGCTTTCCAGTCTTTAAAAATTCTGCAAGGGTTCCTTGAATGTCTGATTTTGGGACTGTAATGCATTTCTTATTTATCTCATGAGTTCATTATTAAAATACCTTATTTATTTGGACTTCCAATACAGACTATTCAGAGGATTCAAGTAGTCCAGAATGCCACTGCAAGAGTGATAGATTTAGAGTTCAAGCCAGGGCCGGCCCGTCCATTGAGCGAGAATGTTTTTTGCACAGGGCCCCGCATTTCAGGGGGCCCTGCGCAAAAAACATTCTGATCCTAAAGTCAAATTTAAAAAAAAAAAAAAGCTGTCTTCTCCCGCTGCCGGGGCCGCCGCGGCAGAATCGAGTGTGCCGCGGGGCCCCCCCTGCCCAGCAGAGCCTGCCCTCCCCTATATCCGCTCTCTCGTACAGCTGCCTGCAGTCTCACGCGCCGACTTTCAGAGCGCGAGAGGAGAGTTTCTCCCTCGCAGCTCTGTCAAGCCCGCGGGGGCTGATGGGAAGTTCCCATCAGCCCCCGCGGGCTTAACAGAGCCGCGAAAGGGAAACTAGTCCCTTCGCGCTCTGAAAGCTGGCGCGTGAGACTGCAGGCAGCTGTACGAGAGAGCGGATACAGGGGAGGGCAGGCTCTGCTGGGCAGGGGGGGGGGGGGGCCCCGGGCCCACGCGATTGAGCCGCGGCGGCCCCCGCCGCGGGAGAAGACAGCTTTTTAAAAAAAAATTTGGGCTGGGCTGGGCTGGGCTGAGCTGAGCTGAGCAGAGCTGGGCTGGGGGGGGGGGGGGGTTAGGAGTGCTGTTGGGCTATGGGGGGGGGGGGGGTTATGAGTGCTGTTGGGTTGGGGGGGTTAGGAGTGGTGATGGGCTATGGGGGGCTGGGGGGGTTAGGAGTGCTGATGGGCTATGGGGGGCTATGGGGGGGGTTAGGAGTGCTGATGGGCTGGGGGGGGTTAGGAGTGGGTGATGGGCTATGGGGGGGCTGGGGGGGTTAGGAGTGGTGATGGGCTATGGGGAGGCTGGGGGGGTTAGGAGTGGTGATGGGCTATGGGGGGGCTGGGGGGGTTAGGAGTGGTGATGGGCTATGGGGGGGCTGGGGGGGGTTAGGAGTGGTGATGGGCTATGGGGGCTGGGGGGGTTAGGAGTGGTGATGGGCTATGGGGAAGCTAAGTCTTTATATGGGCTGATGGGATTAGGACTGGAAGTGGGTTGATGGGGGGGTTAGGACTGCTAATGGGCTATGGGGGGCTTAAACTAAAAATTGAGTGATGGGGGATTAGGATTGGAAATGGGCTGGTGGGATTAGGACTGGGAGTGGGCTGATGGGGAGGTTAGGACTGGTAATGGGGTATGGAGGGGTTAAACTGAAAATTGGGTGATGGGGATTAGGACGAAATGGGCTGATAGGGGGGTTAACACTGGAGGTGGGCTGATGGGGTTAGGACTTGTAATGGGCTGTGGGCTGATGGGGGTTAGGACTTGTACTGGGCTATGGGGGGGTTAGGACTGATAATGGGCTATGGGGGGGCTAGGACAGGAAATGGGCTGATGGGGAGGGGTTAGGACTTGAGGTGGGCTGATGGGGTTAGGACTGGTAATGGGCTGTGGGCTGATGGGGGGGTTAGGACTGGCAATGGGCTATGGGGGGCTGACTGGAAATGGGTTGATGGGGTTAGGACTGGAAGTGGGTTGATGGGGGGGGGCTAGGACTGGTATTGGGTTGGGGGTTGCTAGGACTGGAAATGGGCTGATGGGGGGCTAGGACTGGAAATGGGCTGATGCAGGGACTAGAAGGGAATGGATGCTGGGTGAGGCTGGAACTAGAAGGGAGCTGATGTTGGGGGAGGATTAGAATGGGATGGGGCTGGGAGAGTAAAATGGAGAGGGGAAAAATATTTTGTGTGGGAGGGATAAAAAATCTACAATTGGCCGGGTATTGGGAGAGTAAGTGGGGATTGAGGATGGAGGGGTAAAATTTGAGTGGATGAAATAGGAATGAGGAAAGAGCAAAAGGAGAAAGATTAGTATGTTAAAGCAGATGTAGAGAGAGAAAATGGAAAAAAAAACTAGAAGAGAGAAGAAAGGACAAATGGACAGCAGATGATGGAGAGTTAGCAGAAAACATGAAGAAACCAGAAGAAAGTGGCTGGAGCAATTGCAACTGAAAAAAAAAATGCACAAAAGGTAGAAAGATATCTCTTTATTTTGAATTTATTAACTGGAATACGAAAGCTCTGGGAAATGTGCATCATTAACGTCTGCGCTTTGTTTGGTACAAGAGGAAATTAATTTATAGTTTTATTTCTGCAGTGTTGTTGTACATTCCAAGTTTGGCTTTTGGGGTTCCCAGTTTAATTATTGCCTTCCTGTTTCTAAATTGTGATTCCTTGTTTGGTGATGGTCTATGTTCTGCATGTGTAACTGAGCTGAGATATTCTGTTTATGTAATTCCTATTTGACATTGCCACTTGTTCTCTTTCCCCAGTAGGTCATGTATTGTTGTTCTCTGAAATGTATTGGTTTAATATTTGCAGTGTTGCCTTTTGATAGGTAGGGTATGGTGCTTTTTGAGTCCTGGTAGTGCTGTTAGGATACGGCGGGTTTGCTATTGTTTCTAAATGGGCAGTGTTTGTAGTAGTTCCTAATGTGCCTGGCGGTTGGCACTGGATTATAGTAATGTAGAAATCTTTTAGTCTGTCTTTATCCATACACTCATTAAGAGACATGTTTGCTAAAAGTTAGTGTATGTTAGCATTATGCAAATATTTATGCAAATAAGGCCACCTATGCAAATGAGGCCCCGCACCGAGTCTCCGCACATGGCCCCGCACCCCCCTTGGGCCGCCCCTGGTTCAAGCTACCCAATCCTTTGTGACGTTCACTGTTTACTAATAAAATTTTGAATTAGTGTCAAGATTCTAACCCTGATCTTTAAGGCCTTTATAAGTCAGGGTCATTATATTTGAAAGGATGGCTTTCCTGGTATCCTTCTACTCAGCCTTTACGTTTGGCTTATGAAGTCCACCTAAACACAGTATCACTGAAAATTTTTAATTTTAATAGGAAAATGATTAGTGCACTGCTCCTAACCTTTGACATTCTCAACTAAAGGTATAACCTTTTAGAGTCAAATTATTTGCGGGCCAGTTTTTAAAAAACACTTATCCAGTTAGGAGGACCAGATAACTGGATAAGTACCACCAGCATTATATTCAGTGCTGCTATCTAGAGAGCACTGCTGAATATTTCTTCTGACAACCTAAGAACTATTCTGATAGTCTCAGAGAAGTGCATGGGCAGAGCTTGGGCAGAGGTTGGGTTTATCTAGTTAGCAACTGGGTAACATAACCACATAAATTTAGGGTACAAAAAAGCAGTATTAACTTTGGGGCATGTTTACTAAAATATGCAACCATGGTGCGTGTTGATGCCCCAGAATTAGCGTGGACACCCATGCTGACTTTTGTGGACATGCATTAGTGCATTGACGTTGCCCCTCACCATGCTGAAAGGCATGCAGGCACATTTACTGCCACAGCTTGGCAACTTTCATGGTTTACATGTGCCAGTGTGGCCTGAGTGATGTGCCACGAAACCCCACGTTCAGCCCCTAACCCACTTAGTCTCTGCCCCATCATGCATTTTTGGTTAGTAGGGGATTTTCACCGCACTGCCCTGCACTATACAGTAAACCCCATGCTAACACCAGCAATCAGCAGTGAAACTGAATATTCAGAGCTGAAAGAGTTTAAATATCAGGCCCTTTGTATTTAGGAAACTTGGAAAGATTTGGCACTTAACATGTGCATTTGGGGAGTTTCATTTTTATGTTTTTTTTTTCCTTTTACATTTCATTCACTTTATTTCTGACATAAAATTTTAAGTTACTTATTTGCTTTTAGTTTTTGGATGGCTTACAAGTGTCATTATGGGGCATTTACACATGCAGATAGGTATAAATGTGTAAATGCCATTTTAGAAAAGGGGCTTTTTAAATGTGGGGATGATTTCCACATTGCAAATTCCTGGATGTAGTAAAAACTGTTAGTGTAGCTGAGTTTAAGAAAGGTTTGGATGAGTTTCTGGAGGAAAAGTCCATAAACCAAGAAGGCCAGGGAAATCCACTGCTTACCCCTTCTACTGCTGCTTCTACTACTACTTCGACTGATCATTTGTATAGCACTACAAGGTGTACGCAGTGCTGCACAGGCACATGTAAAAGACGGTCCCTTCTCATCAGAGTTTACAATCTAGTTAAGACAGACAAAACAACAGCTGAGGACAAAGAATACATCTAGGGTGTGATAAGGAAACAATAGGATACTAAGCTGACCAGGATCTAAAAGCAGCATCAAAAAAGGTGAGCTTTCAGTCTGGATTTGAAAAGGGCCAGAGATGAAGCCTGACATACAGACGCAGGTAGTTTGTTGGAGGCATAAAGAGCAGCAAGGTGAAAGAATCAAAGGATTGAAGGGGAGAGAGATGATTCAGAGGGAGACCAGCAAGGAGGAGGTTGCAATAGTCTAGATGGGAGGTGACTAAAGAGTAGATAAGTGTCTTAGTAGTGTGTTCAGAAAGGAAGGGGCAAATTTTGGCCCTCAATACAACCCCTCCACGTGAACTCTGTTCTTCTACTAGCCTGATTCTCTCTATGTCCTTTTCTTCTACTGCCAACTCCAGGCTCCGCTCTTTTCATCTTGCTGCTCCTTATGCCTGGAACAAGCTTCTTGCTTCAGTACATCAGGTTTCATCTCTCCCCCTTTTCAAATCCCTGTTAAAAGCTCACCTCTTTGTGTCTGCCTTTGGATCCTAATCTCCTGTTTTTCTTGTGACTCCTTACCTTTTTTTTTTTGTACCCTCATTCTCATCCTTTGTCTGTCTTGATTAGATTGTAAGCTCTTATATGTCTTTTATGTGTGTCTGTACAATGCTGTGTGTGCTGTACTCCGTGTAGCATAATATAAATGATTAGTAGTAGTAGCAGAAAGAACAGGTTTTAGCTATCAGTTGGATGTGTGTGGAGAAGGAAAGGGAGACGTCAAAGGTGACCCCGAGGAAGCCGAGGAAACAGGGATTGAGAAAGGAGGAAGGAGGGAAGTGGGTTTAGGGGGAAAATAAGAAGCTTGGTTTTGGCCTTGCACAATTTCAAATGGTGGTGAGACATCCAGGCTGCAATGTCAGAAAGGCAGGCAAAGACCTGGGCTTGGATTGCTGGAGGGATTTCAGGTTTTCAGCATAAAAGTGATACTGAAACCATGGGAGGAGATGAGTGCACGAAGGGACTGAGTATAGAGAGAGAAAAGGAGTTGGCCCAAGACAGACCAACTGAGAGTGGGATAGCAATAGAAGAGGATCCAACAGAACAAACACTGAAAGTGCACTGGGAGAGAGAAGAACAGAATCAGGATGGCACAGAGCTCTTAAAACCAAGCGAGGACAAGGTGCTGAGGAGAAGATGATGGTCAACAGTGTCAAAAGCAACAGAAAGGTCAAGCAGAATGGAATTTGTATATCTTTTGGAAAGCAGGTACTTGTGACCTGGATTGACCAGTGTTGGAAACAAGATACTGGGCTGTATGTACCCTTGGTCTGACCTAGTATGGCATATCTTATGTCCTTATAGCCCTACATTATATACCTGGATTCCCCATTTCAGATAGGTAAACTGTGCTTATATCAAAATGTATTGACATTAGCATTTACAGCTGCCCCAAAGCACATATGAGGTAGCTGTAAATGCTGAGGTCTCTGCCTTGATCCTCTGACCCGGAGAGTCTACCACTAGGGATTGTTGGCACCATTTGGAACCCAGCACATGATGAGCAGGAGCAAGTGGGCATTACTCCTGCTCCTACTAGGCAACAGGGACCCCTGGCTATCACAGGCAATGGGATTGGGGATGGAGAGGATCTCAGGGGGATTGGTTTTGCCAGAGGGTCCAAGTAGAAGAGAGTCTAATATCAGGGTAGAATTGGCTGCAGCTTCATATCAGATAGCTTGGGGTGAGTAGAGGGATCATATGGATTCAGGGGGTAGTAGGGGAGATCAGATGTGGTGCTGGTTGCACATGCAGATCGAGAGCAGCAATTTTAAGAAACTGCTCCCAATGCAAATGTGGAGTGATTTTATTTTTTCACACATGCAGGCATGGAAACCCATACCCATGCAGTTCCACACTTATTTTACAAGAGGCTCCACATTTGTTAGAGACTCTTGTAAAATACTTTGAGAATTCTCCATGTCCTAACCTGGACATGTGAATTTCCCTTTCCATGTCCTATCTAAAAATGTGTGTGGGGGGGGGGGGGAGGGGGGCAGCTAGTTATCACTGCTGAACTTTAAATTCAGATATTCAATGCCAGGGTCTTATCTGGATAGCATGGAAGCTAACTAGGCAGCAGCAATATGCACCTTCAGTGGTGAAAGTTAGGTATGCCTTTCTGGTTTAATGGGTACAAAGTTTCAGGTGTCTAACTTTCATCACTGATGGCAAGCTGGCTAGTGGTTTGTCACTAGCCAATTAACCCCTCTGAAATGCCCCTATGCTAGCATCAGGGTATTCATTGGCAATACCTGGGAATATTCAGCAGTACTAACCAACTGCATTAGTGCTGCTGAATATCCCATTTACAATGATTAATTTATTTAGACAGTTTTTGTATACCACCTTATCCTTCAATGAAAGTGGTCACAACACAATTGGGGGGATACATTTAACATGAGGGGATATGATACACATACACTAATACTTAGAGGGAACATGGGCAATGGAGAGTTAAGTGGCTTGCCCAAGACCTCAAGGAGCACCTTTGGGACTAGAATCCCCAGTCCTTCCGGCCCAAGGTTGTTGTCCTCTAGTGGGATTTGAACCCCCAACCTGTCAGCCTGAGGTAACTTGCCCCAACCACTAGGCCACTCCTCCCTTCAGATTAATGTAGTTAGCAGGTCTGCTAACCAAATTAATCACTTTGAAAATGACCCCCCTGCTTTATTTTTCTTATTTAGTCTAGTTTATATTATCATGTATCTTATATTGATATTGCTTTATGAATTTGATTTTTATATGATTGTGAACTACTTTGAGCTAATTTGAGAAAAATAGTATATAAATTAAAAAATGTAACCTGCACACAAATTAGGCCTCGCAAAGTTGGAGTTGAAACACTTTTAACAGCCTTAATTAACAATTTTATAAGAGGTATGGATAAACCCAACTCGGGCTTCATCCTCATTTTCTTGGATATCAAATCTGCCTTTGATTCTATTTCCCACACTTTACTAAGTCTAAGAGATGCCACTCTAAACTGGTTTCAATCATATCTCTCCAATTGACAGCTACAAGTCAAAATAGGATGTGAAAACTCTTCCCTATATACAACAGCAAAGAGTGCCGCAAGGATCTGCTTTATCCTCTTTACTGTTCATCCTTTTCCTTCAACCAGTTTATTCCATTATGGCAAAATATAACATCTTATACCACTTGTACACTAATGATGTTATGATCTATACTCTCATCAACACTATTGACCCTGAATTCCCGCACCTACGAACCTGTTTCAGTTCCATCATAAACTGGCTCACTGAACATAACTTATCTATAAACTTTAAAAAGACTGAGGTTCTCTATATCACCAAGGATAATAAGTTTACTCCACCATCCAATATTTCCTTTGATGGCATTCAATTTCAATTAAAATCTGAAGTAGGTGTCATTCTAGATCGTAACATAGTATATGACGGCAGATAAAGACCAGCATGGTCCATCTAATCTGCCCAAGAAGGTGGCAAGAGTAGGTGCACCTGACGCTCTGTGCAGGTCACTCTTCCCCATACCTCTGTTTAGGGATGACCCACCGCTCCATGCAGGTCACCCCTATTTGTGAGATATAAGGGATCCACTGTGTCTGTCCCATGCCATCTCAAATACAGTGACAGAATTCAAAATGGCATGGGACAGACACAGTGGATAGCTTTATAGCAATAGAATAAAATCAAAATAAACTTAACTATCTTTTATATCTCATAAATCTATGTTACTATGTTATTAGGTTAGATAAACACTCAACTCTCTCATCACTCATAAACAGCACTGTGAAAAACATCTATTACAAGCTTGAGACCATAAAACATCTCAAGTTATTCCTTAAACCACATGATTTTTGCTCAGTCCTACAAGTTCTAATCTTCACACACTTTGACTACTGCAAACCTTTGCTTCAAGGCCTCCCCAAATACACAATCCAACCCTTCCAGCTAGCAGTGAATACAACTGCTCGCCTCCTCTTTAATGCCACGAGATCAGAGCACATTACACCACTCAAACTACTACATTGGCTACCTATGCATCAATGAATCAATTTCAAAGTTCTGCTCACAACCTTTAAAATCTTACATGAATTATCTGCCTTCCACCTGCAATCCCTTATCCTGAAAACACCAGACCATAGAACTCGAAGATCGAATTTCCTTAAAACTTTATTTATACCATCAATGTATTCTAAGGTTTCTCTTACAATCTCAAACAGAGCCTTCTCACTCCAGCTCTTTGGAACATGCTTCCATATGA
Source organism: Ichthyophis bannanicus (assembly GCA_033557465.1). NCBI lineage: Eukaryota > Metazoa > Chordata > Amphibia > Gymnophiona > Ichthyophiidae > Ichthyophis > Ichthyophis bannanicus. The sequence goes on along the minus strand of CM066031.1, from coordinate 908,085,872 downwards.
ACTTCATGACATTAATGACTTACTGGACTTTAAAAATGGCATGGAGGAGTAGCCTAGTGGTTAGAGCACTGGCTTAATAACCAAGCAACCAGAGTTCAACTCCTGCTTGTGGCCTTGGGCAAGTTGCTTAACTCTCCATTGCCTCAGAAGAAAGGCCTGTGGCAATCTACTTCCAGTGACACTGCCAAGAAAACCCAGGAGCTTCTGGGTCACCAGGAGTCAGGACCTACTCAAAAAGTACACATTGCATTTTTGGACTTTAAAAAGAAGCTAAAGACTGTTCTTTGGGCATTTTTTATATCTTGATACATAACTACCATTCCTCAACCCCTTTACCTATTAATTCATGTAATGTACTTTTGTTCCAATGCTTTTCTTTTTCTTTCTGACTTTATTTTCTATGTAAAGCCAAATTGGCATTATTGTTCATTGTAAACCACATAGACAATTAGATATGCAGTATATAAGACTAGCTAAATAAAAATAAAGTTCAAACACACATCGAAAACCTTTAGCTTGGATTTACTGATGCAGGCAATAAACAACTTAAAACATCAAGTAAGCACATTTCAGAAGGAGAAAACCTACGAAACTCTAATGTAGAATCATATTGAAATATACCAACCCAATGATGAGCTTTAATGAAAAAGAGAATAAAAGCAGTGGAGGGCATATTCTGCAGTGATGTCTAGGTTATTTAAAGCACCTAGCCAATGCCAATTTAATAAAATAGAAATAGGTAAAAAACAGATCCTCCAGATTCCCTGAATCCTCTGGATCTATATAATACCATCTTAAATCAGATCCTGCTTTTACCTACTTGGTGGAAGAATTTAAACATGTCCTAGCGCTAGTGTGCAGTGCTGGCCATGTTTCTATGGCAGCAGACTCAATTTAGGTCTGGCAGGGCTGGACCTGGATCCAGCTAGATACCCCAGATCTAACTAGATTCTTTCACTTCTGGAATAAAAACCTGGCCAGGGCTGCACACTAGCACTACCAGAGGCAGGACCGGCACAAGGAGACGAGGCAACCTAGGTGACTGACAGCAGTGACAATAGCTGCAAACAACTTACTTTCAAGCTTCAGCACCATGGGGCTGTTTGCTTCGGCCGCAATCCAACACCTGAGGCCAACTTCCCATGCAAATAGGAAGTCGACATTGAGAGTTGGAGAGGGGCGAAAGCAAAACAGCTCTGCGGTGCTGAAGCTTGAAAGTAAGCTCTGTGGGGCTGTTTGCAGAGAGGAATGACAGCAGCAGCAATGGATGCCGTGGGAGGGATGGCACTCTAGGCAACTGCCTAGTTTGTCTAATGATAGTGCCAGCCCTGACTGGAGGTTTTTCCGCTGCAGAGCATTGACTCTGTTTTCCTCTTCCCTCCATAAGCGAGTTTCAGGGGATCTGGATTCTCAACTATGAGGTCCAGATCACTGGGATCCAGGTCTGGATCCTTACTGTAGCTACCAGGTCTAGATTCCTCAGATCTCAGTAGTTAAGGGAGGAAGAAAAGGAGTCAATATTCTGCAGCAGGAAAAATCTCCAGAGGTGCTAGTGTGTAGTTTTGGCCATGTTTCTATGCCAGCAGTGAAAGAATCAAGTTAGATTCAAGGGATCTGAGCATGGATCTGCCAGATCAAACCTGAGTCTTTCACTGCTGGCATAGAAACATGGCCAGCACTGCACATTAGCACCGGGGCTTAACAAGTAGGTAAAAGCCAGATCCTCCATGGATCTGATTAAGGTGGTATTACCTAGATAACGAGGATCCGGAGAATCCAGAGGATCCGTTTTTTATCCAGACCCTAATAAAATTAGGATATCAGCGGCAGAACATATTCAGTTTTTGGCTTGTCGGATAGAAGAATCACTATCCGCTTAGTGGTAATATTTAGCTGCTAACCAGATAGAACTAACAGTCATTCACTGTTCTAACTATAACCATTTAAACGATCCAGTTAGCAGTTGAATAATCAGATAGCCGCCATCACTGCCTCTGATCTGCCCACACACTACCCAGTTTTAACCAGACATTTTTTACGAGGTCTGTGGATTCAGCGGCACTAACCCCACAGATGTCAACCCCATAGATTCAACTTCCCCTATGCTAACCTCTTAGGAACCACTCACCTACTTTTAATTTAGTTCCCCCTGTTACTACCCAAGTTGATTTCCCTGTTCAATGTTAATTATCTAATGTTCTTGTTTTATGCCTGTTCAATGCAAAACATTTTTATTGTTCATGCTCCATGTAAACTGTGCTGATTTTGAAATAGTGCGGTATATAAAAGTAAGTAAATAAATAAATAAATAAATAAGTAACCAGTTTCAATATGATCTCAGCATGTTTTGTGAGTTCCTTTTTTGATTATGAAACATTCAGCAGAGCCTTTTGTAAAATACAGGAAGAAATGAACATATGATAAGCCATACTGGATCAGACCAAGGGTCCATCAAGCCCAGTATCCTATACCCAACAGTTGGCAGTTCAGGTCACAAGTACCTGTCAGGTTCCCAAAAAGGTATACAGATTCCATGCTGCTTGTCCCAGGAGCACACAGTGGATTTTCCTGGTCCTCTTTAATAGTGGTTATGGACTTTTCCTACAGGAACTTGTCCAAACCTATTTTTAAACCCAGCTACACTAATAGCTTTTACTACATCCTCTGAGAATGAAATTCAGTGTTTGATTACTTCTTGAGTGAAACAAATATTTCCTCCGATTGGTTTTAATGTGCTACATTGTAGCTTTATTGTCTGTCCCCTAGTCTTTCTAGTTTTTGAAGGAATAAACAACCAATCTATGTTTACCCTCCTTTTCTGCCATTCCAAAAGGCCTGCCGCTTAGGCAAGAATCTATTTTTCTGGGGGGCACCAACTTCCCCAGACAATATTTCATTGCTTCCTAAAAGCACCCTTTGGCTAAAAGGAAGCAACTTGCTTTCCTCAGCCTATCTTCTGGGAGTTTTGGAGCCTTAAGACTCTCCAAGATTCTTTGCAACTTTTTAGAGCTTCTCCAAACAGTAATTTGCCCTAAAATGGGAGCTTACTGTGTCTCATTTTTAAAGCTATATCCACTGACCAATTCAATATCCAATGACAATGACACACCATCACAACTGTTGCCATGTTCTTTGCTGATACTCATATAGCATTAATCGATATAAGGTTATCAACCAAAAATGCAGACAGAGTTTCAATGCACCACATCAGACACCTTCCAAAGATCCTGTAGGGATCTCTCCAGCAGTTGCTTCATCCATCTTAACAAGCCCTTGCTATATAATCACCACAGATGGCCATCTGGAGGGCCAAACCTGACACCTCAAATGAGTGCTTTAGCAGCATCTCCATCCGATGGTCCTATGGGTTATTCATAACCGCTTAACCTTTATTTATTTATTTATTTAACATGTGTGTTTTTTTTTTAATATTACTTTATGATTTTTTAGTCAAATTGGTTTGCATTGTAACTTAAACCTGGTAATGTACGAGGGGTGTCTGATATTAAAGGTACAGGCCAAAAATTACACTAACATTTGTATTTAAAGAAATTATTCGATACATTCCACAAAAAACGACATACTTTTGTTTACTGCTCCACATAATCGTCATAAACATTGAGACATTTATCCCAGCGTGACACTAGTTTGAACATCCCTTCACAGTACAGTTGCGTGTCAAGTTGCTTGAAGCAGTCCATAATGGTGTCTTTCAATTCCTCCTGATCTTGCAGAAGTTGAGATCGCATATGATTTCATGAACAGAACTCTTAGGAATGCCAGTCATTTCAGCAATTTCACGAACTTTAATATGACGATCCTCCATAATCAGACGTTCGACAATTGCGCAGTTGTCATCCATGTGTGAGGTCCTTGGTCTGCGTCTTTTCTTTTCCGGATCATCATTCAACTCCGTTTAGCCAACTTTAAACTTGTTACACCAGATGCTGACTTCTTTTAGGCTTAAAATGTTCAGTCCATACATGCCTTCTAATCTTTGATGAATTTCGCTCTGCTTAACTCCTTCGGCTTGCAAAAATCTGATAACTCCACGCACCTCAAACTTTGAATACTCTGCGATTACACACGCCATGTTTGCTTCCCGAAAACTGCTTGTAATTTGAGTGTTTAAAAAAACAACACTACAGACTCTCCTACTACGAGTACAAGTATTCCTGCATATGACGGCACTATTGCGCATGCGGAGCTGGTATGATTGCCACCTGTACCTTTAATATCAGACACCCCTTGTATGTAGAATAGGGTCATTGATAACTTGGATTCTTCTGATCCCTTGGGGTGGTATTTATTTATTTAGCAGTTTTTCTATACCGCTTTATCTCCAAGTCTAAGTGGTTTACATAAGAACAAAAATGGCCAACAGGGCTTTACATAGAACCTTCTAATAATTATAACATTATTAGATATTTAAGGTTAGTGGCCTAATAGATGAGGATCTTGATAAATTGGAAGACTGGGCATCCAAATGGCAGATGAAATTTAATGTGGACAAGTGCAAAGTTATGCACCTAGGAAAAAAAACCCCAAACTATGGTTACACAATGCAAGGTTCCACATTAGGAACCACCACCCAGGAAAAAGACTTAGGCATCATTGTGGATAACATATTAAAACCCTCCGCCCAGTGTACAGCAGCGGCCAAGATTGTAAATAGAATGCTAGGTATCATAAGGAAAGGAATGGAGAATAAAACAAAGGATATTATAATGCCTCTGTATTGTTCCATGGTGTGACCACACCTTGAATATTGTGTGCAGTTCTGGTCACTGTATCTTAAAATGGATATAACGTTATTAGAAAATGTAGAGAGAAGAGCCACCAAAATGGTAAAGGGAATGGAAGGATACCCCTATGAAGAGAGAGGCTAAAAAGGTTAGGGCTCTTCAATGTGGAAAAGAGATGGCTGAGGGGAGATATGATAGAGGTCTATAAATGAATGAATGAAGTGGAACGGGTAAACGTAGATCGATTGTTTATTCCATCAAAATATAGAAAGACTATGGGGCATGCAATGAAGCTACAGGGTAACCTATTTAAGACTAATAAGAGAAAATATTTTATCATTCAATGTGAAATCAAACTCTGGAATTTGCTACCAGAGGATATAGCAAAAGCTGTTAGTGTAGCCAGGTTTAAAAAGGTTTGGGCAAGTTCCTGGAGGAAAGGTCCATAAACCATTATTAAAGTGGACCCACAATATCCACTGCTTGACCCAATACAAGCATTGTGGACCTATGTCTTTTGGGGAAACTGTTTGGTATTTGTGACCTAGATTGGCCACTGTTGGAAACAGGATACTGGGCTTGATGGATCTTGGTCTGACCCAGTATGGCAAATCTTATATTTTTATGTTCTTAACATTGGTAGCCTTCTTGGTCACCGCAGATGTCAATATGGATGCCTCAATTCCAGTCTCACTAACCTTTCTAAATTGGGCCTTCGCTTGTTCTACTCACTTGTATTATTCAAAAATTACCTTTAAAAAGTCACATAGGCCCCCTTATATAGATTTGTGTATTCATCCATATGGTTTTAAAAAAGCCCCTTTTTTATGTATTTCATGAAGGCCATAGAAACATAGAAACATGATGGCAGAAAAAGACCACATGGCCTATCTAGTGTGCCCTTCCATATCAACCACTACAGCAGTCTCCTTTATTCCTTTAGAGATCCTCTGTGTTTGTCCCATGTTTTTTTGAATTCAGATACTGTCCTCATCTTTACCACCTCCTCTGGTATTTCCGTAAAGAAATATTTCCGCATATTACTCCTGAGTCTATCCCTTTTCACCCCTGCATCCTCGTAGCAGAGCTTGCTTTCCATCGAAAGAGGCTCTCCTCCTGTGCATTTATGCCACGGAGGTATTTAAACATCTCAATCATATCACCTCTATTCTGCCTTTCCTCTAAAATATACATATTAAGATCCTTAAGTCTATCCTCATATGTTACATAATGAAGACCATTAACCATTTTAGAAACCACCCTCTGTACTGACTCCATCCTGTTTATATCCTTTTGAAGGTGCGGTCTCCAGAATTGCACACAGTACTCCAAATGAGACTGCACCAAAGACCTACACAGAGGCACTATCACCTCCTTTCTTCTGCTGGCTATTCCTCTCCCTATGCACTCAAGCATCCTGCTAGCTTTTGCAATTGTGTAAAAGAACTTTTAAATGCAGAAAAGCTTTTCTAAAATTACCTCCTTAATTTGTTTCAATGAAATATATGGGCTGTAAACTATTTACATACAAGTTTTGAATAGTCATACATATGTTAGCAATGTACTTACCTGTCAAGTTATCATTTAGTGGACAGTTACTCCATGGCAGTGGTTCTTGGAAAGAGTTGAAGAAATACCACATCACCCAGGCAATTATAGTGTTGTAATATAAGCCAACAAGAAAGGATACAAGCATTGATGCTATACCTAAAGAAGGAAAAAAAGAGCTGCTATCAGAAATGTGTAGTGTCATTCTACATCATGTTAGGAATCTATCATATACTGACATTGATAAATAAAACAATTCAGACATTTACCATAAAAATAATGTAGAGATGAACATGGTTTTAATACGTTTTCTAGATCCCTTCCAATGTAAAAGTTTGTTGCTCTTGAACTAGTAGAAAAAATGTACTGTCTTTCGTGAATCAAAATAATAATGTTAAAAAAAGTCACATAAGCTCCCCTTATATAGATTTTTAGATCAAATCTTATCTGACTAAAGCAATATATTGGCAATTTCACTACAACTAGGAATTTTCAAAAGAATTTCCACAGATAAAATGTGTTTGCCCAAAGAGAAAAGCCTTTTAAAGCTGCCTCAGGCCCTCAGCAGAGAAAAAGTATGCCTTTCATTCTCAAATCCCTGCACCTGGTTTTTACTATTAACCTGCTTACTTTGCACTGAGGACTACTGAATTTTCGAAAGGAAAGTCCACAGAGATTTTTTTCATTCAAACATTTTAATTGCTGGCCAGTGCTGAAAGCTACCCTCCAGATACACTAGACCCATTGTCCCTTTTGAGCTGCTGCTGAATTATCCAGATTTTTCAGTCAGCAGCAGCTGAATAAGTGATTTTTAGCCACTATCCAGATAATCAGTCTGCATGCACTTGGGCAGGTTTTTTGCTATTCTAAGTTATGCAATGGAGGACCAATCTAAGGAGTGGAGGACTAGCCTAATGGTTAGAACACTGGCTTAGCAGCCTAGGACCTGATTTTGATTTAGGCGGGCTATACACTGCTTCAGCGCATAACCTGCCCGCCGACCCCCTTAACCTGGATTTTCACTTCCACGGTGACAGAAGTGAAAAGCCGGGTTATGCTGGATGCGCCGGCAGCTGCCGAGGCTAAGTGGATAGCAGCAATTTTCGATGCTACCAGCTTAGCCCCTGCATCTTAAAGATAGGCAAGGAAAAACCTCTCCTATCTTTAAGGTACAGAAGGCTAAGCAGGTAGCATCGAAAATTGCTGCACTTAGCCCTTTCCTTCGCCCGGCTCTGCCCAGAACACTACCAACATGCCCCAATGCTAACCGCATCACATCTGGGCTTGTTAGGGACTTATCTGGGATTTTTGAAAGGCACTACCCATGTAGGTGCCTTTTGAAGATCCCAGATAAGGCATTTACACGGGCAACTAGGGCAGTTACCCATGTAAATGCCTTCAAAAATGCTGCCCCAAGACACCAGGGTTTGGTCAAACATTGAATGATTCTTCTAAAGGCCTCCTCAGATTCGTTTGCCCATCTTGCTCCAAAGGGTTTAGAAAGTTTAAAATATTTGACTCCCACATTTCGTTTCTAGTGGGTAGCCCTTCATGAGATCTGTGAGTAGAAGTATTATCGTAGAATAGTTTTGCATCAATCTCCAATAGTAACCGCAACATTAAAAAAATGATCTCAGAGTTTTCAGATTAGTAGGCCATTCCCTAGTGGCAATGGCCACTGTTTTGTTCGGATCAGTAACAATGCCTTTCTCAGATACATTTTATCCCATGTACTTTGCTTGGGGCAGACAGAACAGGCATTTCTCCAAGGACAACTTGAGACTTTGAGTTTCCAACCTAACCAATGTCTTTATCAACCTAAAATTGTTTTTTTTTCAGCATTCTCCCAAAGACTAAGAGGTCATTCAGATACGCTAACACTTCTGAAAGGTTCATGTCTTCCATCATCTTCTCCAAGAAATGTTAGAACACACTTGGAGCTCCTGTGATCCCCTGGGGCATTCATTCAAATAGATATAACCTCAGAGGGCAGATAAAGGCTCTTTTTACCTTGTCATTCTTTTTCATGAGTATTTGGTAGTATTCATTTCTTTTATTTTCAAATTTTTATTTAGCTTTTCAATAAGAACCACAAGAACAGATATATCACCCAGCAATCAACAATATAAACATCTGCCCCCCCCCCCCCTCGGTTCTCTGTTGTAGGTTCTACAGCAACTTCCCAACAGGGAAGACCATGTGAGAGGTAAAACATACTTAAGTCCAGCAATACAATAAAAAAGCAAATTAAGGGACTTTAATATCAAACTCTCGTGGCGCAAGCTCATAGTGAGCAATAGCAATAAAATCCTCTAGGGGTTTCCATTTAACAGCATGGGGATCCAGACTGCTAAACGAGGCGTCATGTGCCTGTTTATACCTGCAGTAAAAGACATAACTGATTCCACAAGAGGTGCCAATCCAGTAACAAGACTGCCTTCCAGTTCCAGACAATAAGTTTGAGGGCAATATTTTCCCCGCAGAACCAATCCAAATCCTTTTTGGATGCCATGGAATGCCTCCAGTTCATGCAACTTATCTACTCCCAAAGAAAACACCTTGGACCTCATATTCATCCAAACCCATCTCCTGGAAATCCATACAATTCCCACTCCAATGATCACAGAAGTCTCATAGTCAGACCACTACACCATTACCTGCCATCTACCACAGCATCCAACCCAGAGCTCAAACCCCACCCACAATATGTACCACCACCATTTGAAGACCTTTGATAAATCTACCTTCATTGACAAAGTTATACCCTCTCTTGACACAGAACCCACAGATCTTGACCTCCTTATGAGCAAATGGATAAGCACAATACAAGCCTTTGCCAAAGCACCTCCCACTAGTCCCATGAAACCACACTATCATATCCACAGTCTCTGGTACACAACAAGCCTCAAAAGAATAAAAAAGAAACTGCAGAAACTTGAGCACAAATAGAGAAACACTCTTGACAAGCAGGCAAAATGAATCTACCTACTCACCTTCCAGACATACCGCACTGAGACCAAAAAAGCAAGAAGGGAATATCACATCAAATTAATTATGAAATCAATAAATAAACCCAAAAAAACTGTACAACATAGTTAGTAACCTAACAAAACAAAACAACCAAGCTCACAACCCAATCACCCTCGAACCACAGGAATTTGTGTCTTATCTACAGTCAAATACTCTAGACCATTACACAACTTGTCTTCCCCTTCAAGCTCTGACAAACCCATAGTCCAAATCATGACAAATACATTACTTCAGTCCTTCAACCCCACCTTTTCAGACCACCTGGAACACATAATCCATAGCCTCAACACCACTACATCCCCACTGGACCCATGCCCAACAACCTGGTTCAAACTAACAAAAGCAGAGCTCACCCCAACCCTTCACAATCTAATCTAAGCTTTCTTCACTCAAGGATATTTCCCTTCATACTTGAAAACAGCATCCATCCGGCCAGTCCTCAAAAACCCCAAGCTTGAACCGAATGACCCAAGCTCTTACAGGCCTATCTCCAGATTACCGTTTATTGCAAAAATTATTGAAAAAGTAATCCTCTTCCAATTGCAAGATCATGTGGACACAAATGCCCCCTTGGATGTGCAACAACACAGATTCTGCAACAATCATGGAGTAGAAACCCTGCTTATCTCACTAACAGAAAGACTTCTCAAGGGCATGGAAAATCCCAAACAAGGCTTCATTCTCATCTTCCTGGACATTGCAGCAGCATTCAACACCATATGACATGAAATCCTCCTGCAGCGTCTACACAACATTGGAATCCATGACACTGCCCTAAAATGACTTCACTCAAACCCCACAAATTGCAATCAATATGTACAAATTGGCCAAAAGACATCCAATTAAATCACCCAGATACAGGGAGTCCCTCAAGGCCCTGCACTTTCAGCGTTACTATTTAATATCTACATTCAGCCAGTCTGCGACAACATACAAGCATTCAACGTATACTACCACTTAAATGCAGGCAACATTATGATTTACACTCCCTTTACCACCACAGACACAGACTATTCAATAATTACAAATGACTTCAATGCTATAAATTGATGGCTATAGGATCACAAGCTCAATATCAGTCTCAAAAAGACCGAAGTCCTTTTCCTCACCAAGAACCAGTCCTTTCACCCCCCCCAAAATCATTAAAAGTTGACAATGCCTACTTGGAGGTTAAGCCAGAAGTGAGATACCTCAGCGTTACTATCAACAATCACTTCTCATTTCAATTGCATATAAACCAAATAACTCGATGCATTTACAATTAGTTAAGGACTCTCCAATACTCATGACCCCTTCTTGAGCCACATGATTTTCAAACAGTCTTCTAAATGATGATACTACCTCACTTTGATTTCTGTAATGCCATCCTACAAGGTTACCTCACTTTGATTTCTGTAATGCCATCCTACAAGGTTACCTCACTTTGATTTCGGTAATGCCATCCTACAAGGTATCTTGAAAAACTCCTTACATCCTCTACAGCTTGCGCAACATGCGGTTGCATGAAACTTGATGCGCTCACCTTGGTACAGTTACATCACACCAATTCTAAAATAACTACATTGGCTACCTCTCCTTAGTTGAATTAAGTATAAAACTCTGATGACAGCATTCAAAATAATCCATCATTTGTCCTCTCATTATTTACAATCGATTATTGCAAAGACCCCAGAAAATCGCCAAAGAAGAAGTAACTCCTCAAATCTTCTAGTCCTACCCCAAGCACTAAGAGTAATCAGACAACCTCCACTGCTCGTGCATTTTCCCTACATGCCCCTCGCCTTTGGAACTCCCTACCAAACCATATCAGAGACACTCATGACCTAGCAACATTCAGGAAGTTATTGAAGACCCACTTGCTCACTTCATACTTCAATGAAATTACCTGACCCACCACTCACCTTCTCGACCACCTCAACCCTCCCACCCTCCCCCATATTGCTCCACAGCTCAGGCTGAAACTATATCAGCTACAAGCATTCTTGCTCTAATGTATACTGTATAGTTTAACACAGATCTGTGTTATCTCTAGTCCTCACTCTTGCTACTTTGTTTATTTGTTGCATGTAAATTGTTCCATTCAAGTTATAATACCTATTCCATGTAAAATTGTTGCATGTAATGTTGAAGTTCAGTTCTTTGTAAATTACATTGATCCTTGGAAGTGCAGTATGTAAGAATAAATAAATAAATAATATTTCTGAAATCCAGTACAGAGAACCACTTGCTACCTGTCAGGCAGTCCAACACCTCATTTGTCCTTGGTAGTGTGTACTGATCTGGGATGGTCCTCTTGTTCAAGGTTCTGTACAAACATATCTATATTGACCCATTCTTTTTTTCTGGCCACCACTATGAGTGAAGCAAGGGAACTTGATTCTTTATAGTGAAGCATAGGAACTTCTTGGCTCTTTAATGATCTCATCATTCAGCAGTCCTTGAAGGTGCTTCTGGATGTCTTCTATGTCTCTTGGTGTCAACTATCTTGACCTCTCATAGAAAGGTAGTGGATCATGAAGAGGTATAGAATGCTGTATCCCCTTTGCCAGGCCCACATCCCACTCATAGGTCAAGAATACATTTGCCTGGCAGAAGAGCTGCTGTATCAACCTGTTTTTCCACTGAGAAGACATTGGGGAATCCCCAAAATTGAACAGTGATGGGTCAGTTTTATCAACTGGCACCTTATGTGGAGTATATCTTGTAGAAATGGAATCCACCCTGTAAACATGGCCTTTCTTGGTAAAATTGCAAAAAAAACCCCAAAACCCTGTTCTATATCCCTCCGCTCAGAACAGATATGGCCTGTTGGGGCTCTCATCTAAAGGAATGTTATCAGCGCCTGCCTTGTTTTTAACTTGCAGGCTAGCAATTTGTCTATTCCCCCCTCCCCACCTATAATAATAATTCTGTGCTGTTTATTTGAGCAGCACTTCTAAGTCCTCCATGAGAATGGTATTCAGCCCACCCTTAAGTATTCAACTTACCCTTTTGCTTCATAACATTTCTTGTATATTAATTGTAAATAAGTTATTCTCTCCTGAATCATGTAAATTATTGATTGCAGTACCAGTTATTCTGTTAACATGTTTGATGTACTTCTTGTTCAATTGTAAACCGCTATGATTACCTAATATAGAGGTATAGAAAACATTCAAATAAATAAATAACTAAAGTAGAAGCATCTTTTCCTCCATTCCTTTAGACAGGTTTCTCATATGTTTCCGTTCTGACTTCAAAGGTTCCCTCTCTATTGTAGATCTTTTTTGCCTCTGTTCCTTCTTCTTCCTTGCCCCCACTTCCATTAGAGTCCCTTTGACTACCGCCTTCAGTGCATCCCACAGTATTTCCAGGGAGACCTCACCTGTATCATTGTTCTAAGGTATTCTCAGATAGCTTGTTCTACTTCTTGAATCCCCTGGTCCTCAATCAAGATGGTATTCAACATCAATGGTTTCCTAAATGTCCCTTCCTTCTTTGCCGATTTTAATGTTAGACCACTGGTGCGTGATCTGTCCATACTATGCTTCCTATGAAGCACTCCATTACCAAAAGGCAGAGGATGGGACTTGCAAGAAATAAATCAATCAATCAATCCTCGAATAGGAGCTGTGAACTGGGAAATAGTAAGTGTATTGTTGGGAGGCTGGGTTCTTTGCTCTCCAAATGTCTACCAAGTTAAATCCCTTAGCTAATGGTTCAAATGCCCCTCCTCTCCCACCACTCCCCTGCCCTAAAGTGCTGTCCAGTCTGCTGTGTGGTACCGAATTGAAATCTCACCCATAAATAATCAAAATGTTAATCAACTCTCCATTTTCCTGAATGTTTCTCTGAGAAAGGGAATCTGGCCTTTGTTGGGAGCATACACATTAATGATATACACTGGGTAGTCTGCACCTTGCACTTCCACAGCCAAAATGCGTCCCTGTGTGTCCTTCCATTTCTTAAGTACTTTGCCTATAAAGCCCCTTCTCAAAATAATGGCTACTCTGGCACTATTGGCTCAGTCTGGGGAGTGCACCATCTCTCCAATCCATTGGGCACTCAAACGCTCCTCAGTCTGAGGTCACAAGGGTGGTTCTCCTGGAGCAGGTAAATATCCCCCTGCATGTGTCCTAATTCTCGCAGTACCATCTTCCTTCACCTTGTTGTTTGCAGCCTCCTCACATTCACCGATACAATGTTAAGTTTTGACCCCATGCCCGTGACTCCCTTTCTCCCTCCTTTCCCTCCGTGCCCCACCCATGTTCCCCAGGATGACATACAACCCATAACATCAACAACTTTAACAGTAAAAACATCACTTATGCAATCTCTTTGGAGGATGTCCTCCAGGCAGGACCAAGGAGTTAGCCCAGTGTAATAAGCCAGTGTGCTCTTTCAGCAATGCAGTGCCCCACACCGCTGCTACAGCCCTCTGCCTGTGGATCAATGTCATTCACCACCCTCAAACTGATCTCCCCATGCAATCTGCTAAACTGCTTCCAGGGGAACAGCTACCAATTATTGTGCGACCTCAAGGGTATCCTGGAGGAAAGGTCCATAAACCATTATTAAGAAGTGACAGAAGATATCAATGCTTGACCCAGTACAAGCATTGTGGAACTTGTCTCTTGGGGAAACTGCTAGGTACATATGACCTAGATTGGCCACTGTTGGAAACAGAATACTGGGCTTGATGGACCTTGGTCTGACCCAGTATGGCATATCTTATGTTCTTATGTTCTTATCTACATCTCTCCACTGTCTCACATCCTTTCATTTTCCCACTCACTCTCTCATATGTCCACCATCTGTTGAGTTAAACATTATTCCCAAAGTCACATCTTAAGTTCTTAGGCATCAAATTACCTAAGATAGTCTGGGCCACGTTCGACTCCCGATACGGCTCAGCTGCTCGTCACGGTCACGTCTGGGGAATTCCTCTCCTCATCACTATGTGCAAATGTGTCTACAATCTACTGGAGCATGTCCCCAGGCTTCCAGGCTGTGGCGGGTCTGTTCTGTCCTCTGGAGTGCCCCTCCTTTCCATCACGTCAGTTTGTGTCCTAGGATGGGTCGTCTGGAAAGTGGGTTTGCAGAAATATCTTGGCTTCCTGTGGGCAGTTAAAAAAGATATTCTCTTCTTGCCAGCTGATCTGTAATTTTTCTGGATATAGAAGAGCTTGAGATACATTATGTGAGAAAAGTCTCTTTTTCACCTCTCTGTATGCTTGCCTGCATTTATGAAGTTAAGCACTGTAGTCAGGAAATAACCATATCTTAAGTCCATCAAAGTCCACTGCGCCCACTTTGCACACTTGACTGAGTATCCACGCTCGATGTCTATAATTAAGCAGCTTAGCCACTATGGGACAAGGCCGTGCTCCATCCCTCAGGGGTCCCTCCAAGGACTCGATGTGCCCACTCAACCACTAAAGATGCGGGGATTAATGGGTCCTTAAATAAGTCCCGAAGCAGGCCCTCCACAAATTCTTCCACCGTATGGCCTTCTCTGCCCTCTGGGATACCAGTAATCTGCAGTTTCGACCTCTTTGATCTCTTCTTTAGATCATCTACTTTTACAATCAGTCCCTTTATTATGCTCTGCTGTGTTTCATAGTCTTTTTTGATATTTGATAAATCATTCTCCATGCCTGAGATCTGGGCCTCCGCTTTGTAAATCCTATCTATTATTGTCTGGAGCTCAATGCGCACCCCCTTGAGGTCTGTTGGGATCTCTGTGAGTTTCCTTGAAAGCTCAGCTTTCCTTGTTTTTATTGCAGCTAGAATTACCTCTGTTTCAGAAAACTCTTGTCTATCTGCCTTGCCTTCATCCACCAGATTCTCTGCCTGTGCTTGTTGTCTTTCCACCTCTTCCCTCCTTGGTGATGCCATCTGTTCCCCCACGGTGCCACCATCTTGTCGGGGAAGGCACTCCACCATCGTTTGCTGTCTCATTGTTTTTGCCGCTTTTGCTGCTTTCATTTGTTTCCGTGATTCAAAGTTGCCCACCATAGCAATTGACTATCGGGAGAAGCCTTTATCATCTGTTCTGAGTGAGTTATACAACACTTTTTTTCAGCGGGAAGGGAGGGACTGGGAGACACAGCCTTCTCCTACTCCCTCATCATGTGACCATAGATCCATCTCTTATAGAGAAGCAAAAACAAGATGCAAACTTGTGTGAAACCGTCATTCATTTACAAACTATCCTAGAAACTGTCACGTTCTCACACATCCCACCCTCTACTGCAGTGATGACTAACCTTTTTGAGCCCGAGTGCCCAAACTGCCGCACAAAACCAAAGAATTTCCTCAAAGTGCCAGCACGTCAATTAAACCTCAGCTCAGTTACACATGCAGAACATAGACCATCACCAAACAAGGAATCACAATTTAGAAACAGGAAGGCAATAATTAAACTGGGAACCCCAAAAGCCAAACTTGGAATGTACAACACTGTAGAAATAAAACTATAAATTAATTTCCTCTTGTACCAAACAAAGCACAGACGTTAATGATGCACATTTCCTAGAGGTTTCATATTCCAGTTAATAAATTCAAAATAAAGAGATATCTTTCTACCTTTTGTGCATTTTTTTTCAGTTGCAATTGCTCCAGCCACTTTCTTCTGGTTTCTTCATGTTTTCTGCTAACTCTCCATCGTCTGCTGTCCATTTGTTCTTTCTTCTCTCTTCTAGTCTTTTTTTCCATTCTCTCTCTCTACATCTGCTTTAACATACTAATCTTTCTCCTTTTGCTCTTTCCTCATTCCTATTTCATCCACACAAATTTTACCGCTCCATCCTCAATCCCCACTTACTCTCCCAATACCCGGCCAATTGTAGATTTTTCATTCCTCCCACACAAAATATTTTTCCCCTCTCCATTTTACTCTCCCAGCCCCATCCCATTCTAATCCTCCCCCAACATCAGCTCCCTTCTAGTTCCAGTCTCACCCAGCATCCATTCCTTTCTAGTCCCTGCATCAGCCCATTTCCAGTCCTAGCCCCCCATCAACCCATTTCCAGTCCTAGCTCCCCCATCCATTTTCAGTCTGAGTCCCTTCATCAGCTCATTTCCAATCCTAGCCCCCCATCAGCCCATTTCTAGTCATTTCCTAGCCCCATCATCAGCCCATGTCAAATCATAGCTCCCCTCCACTCAGTACAATTCCAGTCCAAGCCCCCCCCCATGAGCCTACTTCCAGTTCTAGCCCTCCATGAGTCCATTTCAATTCAAGCCCCCACCACAGCCCATTTCCAATCTTAGCTCCCCCCAACAGCCCATTTCCAGTCCTATCCTAGCTGCTCCATCAGCCCATTTTCAGTCCTAGCTCCCTTCCCTCACAGCCCATTTCCATTCCACGCTCCCTCCCCATCAGCTATTTGCAGTTCAAGCCTCACCTTCCACTCAGCCCATTTCCAGTCATAGCAACCCCCCAACCCATTACCAGTCCTAGCCCCCCATCAACCCACTTCCAGTCCTAAACCCCCATCACCCCATTTTCAGTTTAAGCCCCCCCTATAACCCATTACCAGTCCTCACCCCCCATCACCCCATTTCCAGACATCCCCCATCAGCCCAAAGCCCATTACCATTCTTAACCCCCCCATAGCCCGTTATCAGTCCTAACCCCCCCATAGCCCATTACCAGTCCTAACCCCCCATCAGCCCACTTCCAGTCTTAACCCCATCAGCCCATTTCCAGTCAGCCCCCCACAGCCCATTGCCAGTCCTAAACCCCCCCATCAGCCCACAGCCCATTACCAGTCCTAACCACATCAGCCCACCTCAAGTCCTAACCCCTCCCCATCAGTCCAGTTCCTGTCCTAGCCCCCCCTTATCCCTTTATCAGTCCTAAACCCCCCCCTTATCCCTTTAGCTGTTGTAACCCCCCTTCACTTCATTTCCAGACAGCCCCCCATCAGCCCACAGCCCATTACCAGTCTTAACCCCCCCATAGCCCATTACTAGTCCTAACCCCCCCAACAGCCCACAGCCCATCCAGTCCTAACCCCTCCCCATCAGCCCATTTCCTGTCCTAGCCCCCCCATAGCCCATTATCAGTCCTAACCCCCATCACCCCATTTCCAGACAGCCCCCATCAGCCCAAAGCCCAGTAGCAGTCTTAACCCCCCCATAGCCCATTACCAGTCCTAACCCCCCATCACCCCATTTCCAGACAGCCCCCATCAGCCCACAGCCCATTAGCAGTCCTACCCCCCTTTGCCCATTAGCAGTCCTACCCCCCCAGCCCATTAGCAGTCCTACCCGCTACCCCCCCAGCCCATTAGCAGTCCTACCCCCCCAGCCCATTAGCAGTCCTACACCCCCCCTAGCCCATTAGATGTCCTAACCCCCCCTAGCCCATTAGCAGTCCTACCTGCTACCCCCCCCCCGCCCAATAGCAGTCCAACACCCCCCCTAGCCCATTAGCAGTCCTACCCCCCCCCCCATGGCATATTAAAAAAAAAAAAAAAAGCTGGCTTTGGCTGCTGCCGCGACAGCGGCAGAATGCAATGTCCCGCGGGGCCCCCTCTGCCCGCTAAGCCCCTCTGCAAGGGCTTTCAGATTCGCGAGGGAGAGCTTCTCCCTCGCGTCTCTGTTAAGCCCGCAGGGGCTAATGGGAAATTTCCCATCAGTCCCTCGCGTCTAAAGGGGCTGATGGGAAATTTCCCATTAGCCCCTGCGGGCTTAACAGAGACGCGAGGGAGACGCTCTCCCTCGCGAATCTGAAAGCCCTTGCAGAGGGGCTTAGCGGGCGGAGGGGGCCCCCGGGACACTGCACTCTGCCGCTGCCGCGTCCGCGGCAGCAGCCAGAGCCAGCTTTTTCTTTTTTGCGGACCTACCCGCGTGCCAGCTGCAAGGCCTTCACGTGCCACAGCTGGCACGCGTGCCATAGGTTCGCCATCGCTGCTCTACTGATTTCAGTGGAACATCTTGCAAATGTATAATCCTGAATGTTTTTTATCTTCTGATCTGTGATAAGAAATGGGCAATAAGAAAGTTTTACAACTTTGATTATCCCTAATTCTCATTAAAGTTGTCCAAATGTTTGCATTAGGAGTTTTGTAAAATCTTTGTCATAGCTCTATACTGGGTAGCATTCAATCACATTTAGGGACATACTGTAAATCTAAGTTGCAATATTAACTATGACCCAATATTCAGTGCCAGGGGCTCCGGTATTGAATATCGGAGCTGCCAGGATTGCCACAAAGCTAACTGGGCAGTGGCGATATTGAGCTACTGCACAGTTAGCTTCTGCGGCAAAAGTTAATTCAGGGTTTCCTGCTCAATATTGCTGCTGCCTGGTGAGTGATTCCACTTTGGAATGCCCCCCAACATGCTCTGATGCTAACCAATTAGCACTGGGGCATGTAGTGGCAGCACCCACAGATATTCAGCAGCATTAACCATGTTAGTGCAATTGAATTTCACGCAGACCGGCATTTACACTGCAGGTCTGCAAACCCCGTTCAAGTCGCCGGCCCAGGACATGCAGGGTTGACATTAGAATCAGCCTTGTATGTCCGGGGACGGCGACCATCCATTGCCCGTCCTGATGCCACTCCCAATCTGCCCCTTTCCCTCACCCGTCTACCTTCTCCGTGCAACATGCAGGGAAGGTAGTTGGCCTGTGAAAGGGCGCGAATAGTTGGGACATCCATCCCCGCAATTTGTTGCTCACAATGATCCCCTTAGTATCCTGTTCATCTCCCATGTGTTTCCTTAACATTCTCCTAGATATATCCTAGTCACCAGTTATTGTTGTCTGTCATAACTGTTGTGTTGTCTGTCTTGACTAGACTGTATACTCTTATGAGTAGGGAATGTCTCTGTACAGCACTACATATGCCCTGTAGCCCTATACAAATGATAAGTAGTAGTAGTAATAAATGAATGGGGCTCAGAATCTACCCATAAACTGAAGTTGAAAACTGGGAGTTTGATTACATGTAAAAATGAGTAGAAAGACCTAGTCATACATTATTTATACATACTTCTCATACTTCTGTATTTTGTATGTACACTAATGCAAGAATAACTTACCCACTCCTTTCAGACAAGGATGAATTGAGCTCCATACCCCAACAGCACCTCTCCTCAGTCGTTGACCAATGGCAAATTCAAGATGAAGAAGTGGGATGCCTTCCAAAATCAGCAAGATTAAAAAGGGAATCATGAACGCTCCTGAAATGCACATCAAAAACAGAGAAAACTCCTTATATAGTGAAAAATGTACAATCCCCTGATATTTAAGCCCTAGTATGTGTTTCTCATAATTTATTTATTTATTTATTTAATTTTCTTACATACTGCGCTATTTGTCATCAGTGCGGTTTACATTGAAACAATACAACAATTGGTCAGATATAACAGACCTATTACAAGTAACAGGAAAATTAACATGGAAGTAAACAGGAAAACAGGAAAAATTAATGAAACAAAATTTAGTCCCTGAAGACTTTGGGCAGTTAAGTTCTTCGGCTACAGATGCTACAGCCATACAGAAATATGCAACTGTGTCCACACTCTTCAGTTTTAAGACAAACATGTGAAGTCTGATTTTGCATAGGGCATCTAAATAAGAAATAGAACATCTAAGTGCAGATGTTCAAAATTTCCCATGTATTTTACAAAAGGTGTGCTGAAAGGCAGAATGTTTTCTAAAAACCATATAAGCATGCCAGGAAATGTATTTGTAAATAGGCACGTGCTACAGGAATAGACAGTTTAAGACAAAGAATGATATGTTGGCATCACTCAGGACTTTGAGAAGACAACTTTATAAATCATTTTCATACCTATCACATAGTTTGAGGCTCACAAAGTGCTTTTATAAATTATGGTCATACCTAAAAGTAGAATAGGTGTGCTCAGGGGAGGAGTTTAGGGGAAGCATGTGGAGTAGCAATTTACATACATGTTTTAAAAAATATACATGTATGCGCTTAAAGTACATGCTAACATTTCTCCGAGGACAAGTAGAATAGCAAGTCCTCAAAACATAAGTAAAATCACTGATGGGGCCCATTGTGGGAATGAAATTCCAGTTTGGATCACTCTGGAAACTTTGGAACAACCTCATCGCACATGCACTTCGATTCTCATCTAACACTGTTGCATGGGACTACCTCAATCTTCATCTTTTTATGGGACCGATCAGATGCATCACAGTTGCTCCATGCCAAGTATCTTCAACTGTCTTTTTCCCTAATTTTCAGGTATTTGTTTGTGCTTTTCACTTACTTTGCTGTCTCTGCCATGTGATTCCCAATTCCCAGTAGTATCTTAGGTAAGTTTTTGGCCATTCTTTTTTTATTTATTCTTTATTAAATTGTTCATAACATCCATACAATGCAATTGAAAAAAACATTAAACTCAATCATACATCTCTTACATCCTAGGTTAAAATATGGGTTTTCCACCAATTGCAGAAAGAAGGATACTCCAGGCGACCTTCCCCCCTTAATCCTTCACAGTTTCCAAGCTATTATAAAAGTATTTGTTGGACCTATGCCATCTGCTCCTGCTGGCTTTTCCAGAAATGATAACATTGAGAAATGTATAAGGGCTGCAGCACTCTCAAATAATCCTCCATGGCAGAATTTACAACTACCTATACATGCTCCATTAATGCATTTCGTTATTGCAGCTAAATTATATAACCAGAGATTGGGCAGTCTCAGTCCTCCCCTGTCTCTATCCAATATCTAGTCTCACATTTTTTCAGCTTATAAATAAGCTTTCTAATAATAATTCATGCTGTTTAATCCATATTGTATAGATACAGAATGTTTACTAATGTGATTCTGTGATATAGCAATAGAGGGAGGCCTTTTCATCTAATACAAAGTGCTTGAATCATATTGATATTGTCAACAATCTTTATTTATTTATATTCTCTTATATACTGTGCTATTCTGCATCAGTGTGGTTTCCATTGAACAAACTGAAATTACATTGAACAGGGCATTATAACTTGGAGATAACTATTTTTACAGGGAACATGGGCTATGGAGGGTTAAGTGGCTTGCCCAAGACCACAAGGAGCACCTGTGGGACTAGAAACCCCAGTCCTTCCAGCCCAAGGTTGCTGTCCTCTAGTTGGATTTGAACTCCTGACCTTCCAGCCTGAGGTACCTTGCCCCAACCACTAGGCCACTCCTCCACTCCACTCCACAATGTTCTTTTTATACACCATCCTGCAGTTCTTGCTTAAGTGTAATCCCAAATACGTCAAGCTTTCCTTCAACCATCTCAAAGGAATCTCTACTTTTGCTGCCCCCTGACCCTTTCCCTCTAATGCTACCAAAAATTGTATTTATTATTTTATTTATTTATTTTATTTAGCTGCATTTATATCCCGCTTTTCACCGGGTCAAAGCGGTTGGGGGATACATTTAACATGAGAGGTTTTGAGACACATACACTAATACTTACAGGGAACATGGGCAATGGAGGGTTAAGTGGCTTGCCCAAGACCACAAGGAGCACCTGTGGGACTAGAAACCCCAGTCCTTCCAGCCCAAGGTTGCTGTCCTCTAGTGGGATTTGAACCACTGACCTTCCGGCCTGTGGTACCTTGCCCCAACCCCCAAAACAGTCAATAAGCTATATAACATTCCCTATATCTTCTTCAGCTCTCCCCAAATATTTACTTTCAAAGGATTTTCAAACTGTACTGCTATCATTAGTGCTAGTTAAATGAGATGATTGTTATATATTTAGGATTGCTATATCAGTCTATCTGCCATTTGCATCTAGTCCAGAACATGGACTGCCTGCCTTTTGTGTGGAGTATCACTTTCTGAGCATATTACAACATGCCTCATGGCCCTTCACTGGCTACTAGTATCATAGAGGGTAAGATTTAAAATATTGACCTTACTACATCATGTTCTTTATGGAGAGGTATATTGCAGCAGGTTATTGAGAATCTCAAGTCTGTTTATGCTACTCTTACACATACACATAAAAGACAGCCCCTGCTCTACAATGCTGTTTTTAACTCTCAGTGGTGCCGCCGGGCTCAACTTTAACAGAGCTGCAGGAAAGAAAAGAAAAGCAGTTCTTTTTCACGGCTCTGCAGAGCCGGATCTGCTGACCGCCATGCGTGCAGGGCCTCCCGTGGGGGTGAAGGGGGGGCGGCTATGACATGAAATAAGCAGATGGGGGGGGGGACTAGCACTGGAAATGGGCAGATTTGGAGGGGGGTTGGCACTGAAAATGGGCAGATTGGGAGGGGGGCTGGCACTGGAAGGGCAAATGGGTGGGGGGGGGCTAGAAAAAGGGACTGCTACTTCTGGAAAGAGATCTGCAATTGTGAGTATATACTTCTGAGAATTTTCTGAAAGGATTTCTTTGTATTAAAGCTAATTAATCTGTGAACCCAGTGTTTTTTGTTAAATCAGTCAGGGCCTAGTAGCAGCAGTTTAAGTTTAAATTTAAAACACAGAAGAGAACTTTCTGGTTACATTCCATACTCAGTAGAGAGCTTGTAGTTTAAATTTAATAGTCACTCAGGGCCTAGTATCAGCAAAGTACTTTTAGTTTAAATTTAAAACACAGAAGAGAGCTTTCTGGTTAAATTTTGAACCCAGCAGAGAGCTTGTAGTTTAAATGAAATAGTCACTCTGGGCCTAGTATCAGCAAAGTACTTTAAGTTTAAATTTAAAACACAGAAGAGAGCTTAAGGTCAACGCATCTTTGGTAGTAGACTGGCTAATCTACTGAAAAGGGCTTTAAACTAGATTCCTTGGGGATGGGTGAAGAAAGCCCCCAGGTAAGTGAAAGCCCCCAGGTAGGTGATACATTAAATACCTTTATGGAAATGGGTAACAGGGGTAACATATGGAAAGCAGTGTGTATTAATGCCCGTAGCATGGGAAATAAGATCCCTGAGGTTGAAGCTTTGGTGGGAGTGGCTGACTTGGATTTAGTGGCAGTTACAGAAACATGGTTCACAGAAAACAATGACTGGGATGTAACTATACCTGGCTATACTTTATTCAGGAAGGACAGGGTAGGAAGAAGAGGAGGAGGAGTGGCACTATATGTAAAAACTACTATTAAAGCTTTGGAATTACAGAGCTTAAAAGGGAGAGAGGAGGCATTGTGGGTTAAACTAGAAAGAGGGAAAGAGAAATCTATTTGCATTGGAGTGATATACAGACCTCCCTCACAAGAGGAAGAGGTGGACAGAGAGTTAATTGAAGACATACGCAGCATTGCTAGGAAAGGGGAAGTGCTACTGATAGGAGATTTCAATATGCCAGATGTTGATTGGCACATTCCTGCTGCAGTATCATCTAGAAGTAAGGAGATCCTGGATTCTCTACAGGGTGAACTATTCAGGCAATTGGTAACAGACCCCACACGTAAAGGGGCCATACTGGACTTGGTGCTTACCAATGGTGAAAGTGTTTCTGATGTTGTAGTGGGAGATCATTTTGCATCCAGTGATCACCAGATGGTGTGGTTCAGTATTAGGACTAGGGCTGTTAGAATCCATTCCAAGGTGAGGATCTTAGACTTTAGGAAGACTAACTTTGCGAAGATGGGCCAATACCTCAGGGAGTCGTTAGTGGGATGGGAACAGCTGGGGGATGTAGAAAAACAGTGGGCAAAACTGAAAGGGGGTATTTTAAGGGCAACCAACCTTTTTGTTAAAATGGTAAATAAAGGCAAAAGGAACAGGAGACCGCTATGGTTTTCGAAGGAAGTAGCTGAAAAAGTGAAGAAAAAGAGGGAGGCCTTCATGAAATACAAGAGATCACAGAGAGCAGAAGACAGGCATCTGTATTTGGAAAAACTTAGAGAAGCTAGCAAAGTAGTCAAGAAGGCAAAGATTCAAAAGGAGGAGGAAATAGCCAATGCAATAAAATGGGGGGATAAGACATTTTTCAGATATATTAGTGAGAAGAGGAAGAGCAAAAGTGGTATTGTCAGACTCAAGGGTGCAGGGGGGGAATATGTAGAAGCTGATAAGGATAAAGCGGAATTGCTTAACAAATATTTTTGTTCTGTGTTCACAGAAGAAGAACCAGGAGCAGGACCTCAGAAAACACCCACAAATAAGAACAGAAGCGAGGGACATCTTGAACTATTTTCAGAAGACTGTGTTCGTGAGAAACTAGCTCAACTTAAAGTAGACAAAGCGATGGGACCGGATGGGATACACCCTAGAATACTGAGGGAACTTGTGGACGTTCTAGCAGCTCCACTGACTGACCTTTTCAATGCCTTGTTGGAGTCGGGAGTGGTGCCAAAGGACTGGAGAGAGGCTCATGTGGTGCCTTTACACAAAAGCGGAAGTAAGGATGTGGTTGAAAACTACAGGCCGGTTAGTTTAACTTCGGTGGTGAGTAAATTATTGGAAACGCTGCTGAAAGAGAAAATAGTGAGGTTTCTGGAGTCCAGCGGATTACAGGATCCGAGGCAGCATGGATTCACCAGAGGCAGGTCTTGTCAGACAAATCTGATTGATTTTTTTGACTGGGTGACCAGGGAGTTGGACCAAGGGAGAGCTCTAGATGTGGTGTATTTAGATTTCCGTAAAGCCTTTGACACTGTTCCTCACAGGCGACTTATAAACAAACTGAGCACCCTAGGAATGGACCCTAAAGTTACTGCTTGGGTTAGAAGTTGGTTGGGTGGGAGGCGACAAAGAGTACAGGTAAATGGAGCTCACTCTGAGGAGAAGAATGTTGCCAGTGGTGTGCCCCAGGGATCTGTCCTTGGTCCGATTCTTTTTAACATCTTTGTTAGTGATATAGCGGAAGGGCTGTCGGGTAAGGTTTGCCTCTTTGCGGATGATACCAAAATCTGCAATAGAGTAGACACCCAGGAAGGGGTAGATAACATGAGGAGGGATCTAGCTAAGTTTGAAGAATGGTCTAGAATTTGGCAGCTGGGATTTAATGTTAAAAAATGTAAGGTCATGCATTTGGGCTGCAGCAATCCAAGGGAGCAATACAGTATAGGAGGTGAAGTACTTTTGTCCACTAAAGAAGAGCGGGACCTAGGCGTGGTTGTGTCTGATGATCTTAAAGTAGCTAAACAGGTGGAAAAGGCGACAGCAAAAGCTAGAAGGATGCTTGGGTGCATACGGAGAGGAATGGCTAGCAGAAAAAAGGAGGTGATAATGCCTCTGTATAAGTCTTTGGTGCGACCTCATTTGGAGTATGGTGTGCAATTCTGGAGACCGCACCTTCAAAAGGATGTGAACAGGATGGAGTCGGTGCAGAGGGTTGCTACCAAAATGATTGATGGGCTTCATTATAAAGCATATGAGGACAGACTTAAGGATCTTAATATGTACACCTTAGAGGAAAGGCGGGATAGAGGTGATATGATTGAGATGTTTAAATACCTCCGTGGCATAAATGTTCAGGGAGAGAGCCTCTTTCAATTGAAAGCAAGTTCTGCTACGAGGGGACATGGGATGAGGGTGAAGGGAGATAGATTCAGGAGTGATATGCGGAAATATTTCTTTACGGAAAGAGTAGTGGATCCGTGGAATAGTCTCCCAGTGGAGGTGGTAGAGATGAGGACAGTAACTGAATTCAAGAAAGCATGGGACCAACACAGAGGATCTCTAAAGGCAAAAAGTGGACTGTTGTAGTTGTTATGGAAGGACAGACTAGATAGGCCATGTGGTCTTTTTCTGTCGTCATATTTCTATGTTTCTATGTTTCTATGTTTCTAAATTTAGAACCCAGCAGAGAGCTTGTAGATTAAATTTCATAATAAGTCAGAGCCTAGCAGCAGCAAAGAGCTGTAATTTAAATCAAATCAGAATATAACTTAGCATAAAAGACAAAACAGGGTCATTACTCTGTGAGCAACAAATAAAGTCTTCTAGAGACCTTTACAAAGAGGCCTTCTACCTAGGGGGCAAGAAACCTGTGAAACTTTTTCAAGAGGTCTTAACACCAGGTGGCAGGTCAACAGGCCATTTTGAAAAACTCCTATCCAAGCAAGGACTGTTAATCACCCAGGAGGTTGGTGACAGCTTACCTCAGAAGCACAGGCATAAATAGCTCAACCAGAGCTCTGTGATCCTTAGTCTTGAAGGACTAGAAAAGGGGACTGTTACTTCTGGAGAGAGATCTCCGATTGTGAGTATATACTTCTGGGAATTTTCTGAAAGGACTTATTTGTATTAAAGCTAATTAATGTGAACCCAGTGTTTTTTGTTAAATCAGTCAGGGCCTAGTAGCAGCAGTTTAAGTTTAAATTTAAAACACAGAACAGAACTTTCTGGTTACATTCCATACTCAGTAGAGAGCTTGTAGTTTAAATTTAATAGTCACTCAGGGCCTAGTATCAGCAAAGTTATTTTAGTTTAAATTTAAAACACAGAAGAGAGCTTTCTGGTTAAATTTGGAACCCAGCAGAGAGCTTGTAGTTTAAATTTAATAGTTACTCAGGGCCTAGTATCAGCAAAGTTATTTTAGTTTAAATTTAAAACACAGAAGAGAGCTTTCTGGTTAAATTTGGAACCCATCAGAGAGCTTGTTTAAATTAAATAGTCACTCGGGGCCTCGTATCAGCAAAGTACTTTTATTTTAAATTTAAAACACAGAAGAGAGCTTTCTTGTTAAATTTAGAACCCAGCAGAGAGCTTGTAGATTAAATTTCTTAATAAGTCAGAGCCTAGCAGCAGCAAAGAGCTGTGATTTAAATCAAAATATATAAAAGGCAAAACAGGGTCAGTATTCTGTGAGCAACAAATAAAGTCTTCTAGAGACCTTTACAAAGAGGCCTTCTACCTAGGGGTCAAGAGACCTGTGAAACGTTTTCAAGAGGTGTTAACACCAGGTGGCAGGTCAAAAGGCCATTTTGAAAGACTCCTTCTATCCAAGCAAGGACTGTTAATCACCCAGGAGGTTCGTCACAGCTTACCTCAGAAGCATAGGACAGGGTACTGTGTAACAGCCCTCTTTTAATAAGTGTTATTTCCCTCCCTCCCTCCACAGCACCCACCCACCCCTGGGATAATTGTAGCTTTATTGGTACTTACACATCTTAAAGGAAAAGAGGTGCTCTCAGGTGAAGTTCGTTATCCAAATCAGTCATACACTAAGGACCTGAGATTAATTAAGCTTCAGGTGAACAAGGTATATTAAACATATTAGGTACAGTTTTATTAATATAAATATCCATAGCAACCCTTAGTAAGTAAAGAATTTAAAGATCTAAACCCAAGCTTAAAACTAAGATGCAGACAGCAGTCCAGCAGCGAGATGGGGGCTTTCCAGTCTTTTGCATTGAGTGTCACATGTATGATTTTCTCCCAGTTGGTGAGAGGTCTTACGTGTGCACTAGGTGCAAGGAGCTCTTTGCTCTCAGGGAACGAGTCTGTTCTCTAGAGGCTAGAGTAGCAGACTTGGAAAACATAAGAAAAACAGAGAGGTAAATAGACGAGACTTACAGGGGTATAGTCCTGAAGTCCCACCTCCAGTCTTGTAGCATCCCTGTTGCTATGGAGGAGAGAGGTCACGTGAAAGGAGAGCATCACCCTGGTGTGGCAGGAAGTGATCCTGTAACTAGGACCTGTCCTCCAGGTGATGTAAAACCCATTCGCACCGAGGAAGATTCTCCAGGGCCATGTGCCCATGAGGGAATGGTTAGGACAGCCGTTATAGTGGGTGATTCAATCATTAGGCAGGTAGATAGCTGGGTGGCTGGTGGACATGAGGATCGCCTGGTAACATGCCTGCCTGGTGCGAAGGTAGCGGACTTCACGCACCACTTAGATAACCTCTTAGATAGTGCTGGGGAGGAGTCTGCACTCTTGGTACATGTCGGTACCAATGACATAGGAAAATGTGGTAGGGAAGTTCTGGAGGCTAAATTTAGGCTTTTAGGTAGGAAGTTGAAATCCAGAACTTCCAGGATAGTGTTCTCTGAAATGCTTCCCATTCCACGCGCAGGACCCAAAAGGCAGGCAGAGCTCCAGAGTCTCAATGTGTGGATGAGACAATGGTGCAGAGATGAGGGTTTTGGATTTGTTAGGAACTGGGGAATATTCTGGGGAAAGGAGGGGCTATTCCGAAGGGATGGGCTTCACATTAACCGGGATGGAATCAGGCTGCTGGTATTAACCTTTAAAAAGGAGATAGAGCAGGCTTTAAACAAGATAATAGGGGAAAGCCGACAGTCACGCAAGAGCGCATGGCTCGGAAGACTGTATCCTTGAAGGATACTACCAAAAGCAGAGAGGTTCCAAAAAAGAGTAAAGTAGCCCAAATGCCCTCGAGTATGGAGCAGACAGAGCTTAAAGATCCCAAATTACCCATGTCTACCAATAGCCAGATAAATATGAATAAAATACAGTCTCTAAAGTGCTTGTATGCAAATGTTAGAAGTCTAAAAAATAAGATGGGAGAGTTAGAATATACAGCACTAAATGAGAGGTCAGATATGATTGGAATATCAGAGACATGGTGGAAGGAGGACAACCAGTGGGACACTGTGATACCTGGGTACAAACTATATCGTAATGATAGAGCTGATCAAATTGGTGGAGGGGTTGCGCTCTATGTTAGAGAGGGCATTGAGTCAGAAAGGATTAAAGTTTTGTAGGAAACAAAATTTTCTGTAGAATCTCTATGGATTGAAATTCCATGTAAAAAGGGGAAGGCGATGGCAGTGGGGGTCTACTATCGACCTCCTGACCAGAATGAACAAATGGATGATGAAATGCTCAAAGAAATCAAGGAAGCTAACAAACGTTACAGCGCAGTAATAATAATGGGTGATTTCAATTACCCCGGTATTAACTGGGTCAGTGTCATGCTAGGCAGGACATGC
This sequence comes from Ichthyophis bannanicus, assembly GCA_033557465.1. Lineage (NCBI taxonomy): Eukaryota > Metazoa > Chordata > Amphibia > Gymnophiona > Ichthyophiidae > Ichthyophis > Ichthyophis bannanicus. The sequence continues at coordinate 908,056,740 of CM066031.1, read as the reverse complement.
TAGGGAGATAAAGTTACTAGATGAAATAAATGACTGCTTCTTTGAGCAGCTGGTTCATGAACCAACCAGAGGGGAAGCCATATTGGACCTAGTCCTTAGTGGAACACCAGATCTAGTGCAAGAGATAAGGGTGTTGGGGCCACTTGGCAATAGTGATCATAGCATGATCACATTTGATTTAATTAGTGGAGGAGGGATAGTAAGGAAATCCACAGTACTACCTTTTAACTTTTGAAAGGGAGACTATGATAAAATTAGGAAAATAGTTAAGAAAAAACTAAAAGGAGCAGTTGCAAAGGTTAAAGACTTACATGAAGCTTGGGTGTTGTTGAAAAATACTATCTTGGAAGCCCAGACCAGCTATATTCCACACTTTAAGAAAAGTGGAAGGAAGTCCAAAAAATTGCCAGCATGATTTAAAGGTGAGGTCAGAGAGGCTGTTGTTGCCAAAAAAGAATCTTTCAGGAAATGGAAAAAAGAGCCAAATGACGAAACCTGGAAACAGCACAAGCACTGGCAAGTCAAATGCAAGGCATTGATAAGGCAGGCAAAGGGAGAATTTGAGAAGAAACTTGCTGCGGAAGCAAAAACGCGAAATAAAGACTTTTTCAAGTACATTCATAGCAAAAAACCTGTGAGAGAATCAGTTGGTCCATTAGATGATAGAGGGGTTAGAGGGGCACCAAGGGGCTACAAGGCGATAGCAGAGAGACTGAATGAATTATTTGCTTCGGTCTTTACTGAGGAAGATGTAGGGATGTTACCCATGACTGAAGTGGTATTTAAAGGTGTGGAAGAATTGAAGGAAATATTGATAGATCGGGAAGATATATTACAACTATTAGATAAACTGAAGAGTAGCAAATCACCTGGGCCAGATGGTATGCATCCAGGGGGGGTTGAAAGAACTGAAATAAGAGATTGCAGACCTGCTATTAGTAATCTGTGAATTTTCATTAAAATCATCTGTAATACCTGAAGATTGGAGGATCGCCAATGTAACGTCAATTTTTAAGAAGGGTTCCAGGGGTGATCCGGGAAACTACACACCGGTGAGCCTGATGTCAGTACCGGGAAAAATGGTAGAAACCATCATAAAGAACAAAATTACTCAACATGTATATAGTGTCATGAGGCTGGAGCTAGAGAAGAAACAGTGTTGAAAAAAACTCCTGATTTTCATAGAACTCAGAAAAGGCAGAGAGCGCAGTTCCAGCGCAGCTCAGCCAGAGGGCGCATGAATAATTACACAGTACCTGAAGCAACGTGCTCTAGCATTGATCACATTAGTAACAAGCAGTTTCACCTGTCCTCAAACTCAGAACGTGCAAACCAGAAATCCCTTTATAAAGGAAACCAGATGATCAGTGAGATAGAGAGAGACAGAGGCAAAGGCAGAGACGAAGGCAAGTGCTGGGGAAGTGGCAAGAGCAAGGTCAGAAGGACCGGCAGCAGGACCAGTGAGAGAAGCCTGGAACAGGAAGGCTTCCATGTGCAGCCAACTCAAGGAGACAGAATCCAAAAGAGGTATACTCAAAGGGATAAAGTCCAGAGAGGCCAAAGGTATTGGAACGGAGTCAAAAGCCAAGCAAACCAAAGAAGCAGCTGGCCTGAGGAAAGCAGCTCTCCTAGCCCAAGTAAGTCTCCTATGCTAAACCAGAAAGGCACAAGGAAAGGAGATTCCTTCTACAGTGATACTTTTGCCAAGAAACACAGAGAGTGGAAATCCACGTCAGGTTTTCCTGGTAACTCTGATTGTAGAGCAGTGCACAGAACAGCTTGTCAGCCTGAGAAGCTACGTCACAAGCTGAGTCCTGGGTGTGGCACTCTACAGAAGCCAAGGTATGAAAAGCCTTTCATTATAAGGGAAAGTTTAAGTGATGAAAACCTTATGCAAATAGATAAGCCTCAGAAAGTTAGAAGAAGTAAAACTAACCTTTTAAAAGCACTTCCCAACGGTGTGCTAAGGAAGTTGTATGAGAACCCCTGTGAGGAGTTAACAGATACTGAAGACAGTCATAGCATTGAAGAAGGTAGTGACCCAGAGTCAATGGACTTTGATTGTGAAACCAGTGTTCCCATTCCTCAGAGTGAACCAATGGAATGTAACTTTTGTTCAAGAACTAGCTTGATTGCCTTGCTAGATGTATAGAGAAAAGAGAACTCTGCATATGGTAAAGTTGATAACCATTTGTTTCCTGATGTTAATTTCTATTGATTTGAAAGAAGCCATAACCCAGATAAACAGTTAATTGTGAAGCCTACAACCCTTAACTGTTTATATAACGGTGGAACCTTTTTGTTAGAGGAAAGAATTACCTTCATTTTCTTTTGTGTCTTATTGAACCTAAGCGTTGACTGGGGAAATAAAGCCTTATTACCCTACACTTTGGCGTAGATTATTGTTCTTTGTAAGGAGTTCTGCACTACAAGGACCAGAATCCTCCTGGTCCTTCAGCTCAACCACTCCTTAAAATAAATTAAATGTCACCGGTCGCCCTTATTTCCTACGCCAGTAGGGGTGCCTGGGGACAATAGTCATGGCCTAATGGGAGACAGCCAACATGGTTTTAGACAAGGAAGATCTTGTCTTACTAATCTGTTATGTTTTTTTGAAGGTATGAATAAACAGGTGGACAAAGGTGAGTCAGTTGATATAGTGTATCTGGACTTTCAGAAAGCCTTTGACAAGGTCCCTCATCAGAGACTTTTGGCAAAACTAAAGAGTCATGGGATAGGAGGCAGTGTACTATTGTGGATCAGAAACTGGTTAAAAGATAGAAAGCAGAGGGTAGGGCTAAATGGCCAATTTTCCGAATGGAGAAAGGTGAATAGTGGTGTACCCCAGGGATCTGTGCTGGGTCCGCTGCTTTTTGACTTATTCATAAATGACCTGGAAAGTGGAATAACGAGTGAGGTTATCAAATTTGCAGATGACACAAAACTATTTAAAGTTGTTATAACCCAAGAGGATTGTGGAAAATTGCAAGAGGATCTTGATAAATTGGAAGACTGGGCATCAAAATGGCAGATGAAATTTAATGTGGACAAGTGCAAAGTTATGCACATAGGAAAGAACAACCCAAACTATGTGAAGAAAACAAAAGAAGAGATAAGAAATGGCAGATGAACCATGGACTACAGAAAGAGCTAAGAGAAGACAGGAAAGCAGAAGCCTCAGATCAGGACCAGCATGATTAGAGAATAAAATGGTCAGATGACAAAGGTAGAAAAAATAATTTTATTGTATTTTAGTGATTGGGCTTTGTATTATCTTTATATTTTACACTGTATGGGAGAACTGCATATCTTATTTATCTGATGTTGCACTGCTTGAGGAGTCTGGCTTCCACTCTCTCAGAGACCCTCTGTACTTGTCCTATGCTTTCTTGAACTCAGATACAGTTTTCATATCCACTGGGAAACTGTTCCACATATCCACCACCCTTTCCATAAAGAAATATTTCCTCAGATTACTTCTGAATCTATTCCTTTTCATCTTCTTTCTATGAACACTTGTTCCAGAGTTTCCCCTCATTTGAAAGGGCTACCTCCTGTGCATTTATACCATGGAGGTTTTTAAATGTCTCTATCATATATCCCCACTCCTGTCTTTCCTCCACAATATGCATATTGGGATATTTAAGTCTATCCCCATATGTCTTATGACAAAGACAACTGACCATTTTAGTAGCTGCCCTCTGGACTAACTCCATCCTGTGTATATCCTTTTGAAGGTGTGGTCTCCAGTATTCCAAATCCTCATTTGAGACTTATACCAAGACTCCATCACCTCCTTTTTCTTATAGGTTATTCCTCTCCCTATATACCCAAACATTCTTCTGACTTTCACTGTCACCTTTTTACCTGTTAGGCTATTTTAAGATTATTCGATATGTTCACCCCTCAGATCCCTCTCTTCTTTCATGCATTGAAGTACTTCACCAACTATACTGTACTGTTTTCTTGGGTTTTTGCAGTCCGAATGGATGATCTTGCATTTTTAAGAATTAGATGCAAAATTGTCAACCGGTCTTCAAGCTTTGTTATATCCCTCCTGATGTTATCCACATCTTCCAGGGATTCTACTCTATTGCAGATTTTGGTATCAAAAAGCTCTGGATTAGCCAGTACACGATGGACCTGAAGCAGGGCTGAAGAACTTTGGAAATAAACCCAAAACATGTGGCACGTTTTCTTTCTTGAATTTCTGGCGATTTCCATTCAAGCCTTCATTGCTGTCTCAAATAATCAGCAAAAGCTAAGTGTTGTATAACTTTAATAATAAAAAGGAGAAGTCGCAGTGGAGCATAGACTGTCCACTATTCACTGTGTTGACTAGCTCCAACAAAAACAGTTTCTCTTAGGGGTTCAATGCATGTAGGAATCCTTTTGGTGTATGGGGATCATCTGCAAAGAAGCATACCTCTTACAATAGGCCTTCTACAATATTGCTTACAAAAATGATAAAAAGAACCGATCCCTGAGGCACACCACTGGTAATGTTCCTATTGTCACAGTGAACACCATTGCTTCCCACTCAAGCAGTTTCTAACCTAGTCAACTAATTTAGGGTCCATCCCAAGGGCACTCAGCTTATTTATATATGTGGAACAGTATCAAAGGCTATGCTAAATTCTAAGTATACTACATCTAGTGCTCTCCGGTCCAATTCTTTTGTCACCCAGTCAAAGAAATCAGTCAGATATAGCTGACAAGACTTATCTCTAGTAAATCATAAGAACATAAGATATGCCATAATGGATCAGACCAAGGTCCATCAAGCCCAGTATCCTGTTTCCAACAATGGCCAATCCAAGTCATGAGCACCTAGCAGTTTCTCCAGAAGACACAAGTTCCACAATGCTTGTATTGGGACAAGCAGTGGATTTCCCGGGTCCCCTTTAATAATAGTTTATGGACCTTTCCTCCAGGAACTTGTCTAAACCTTTTTTAAACCTGGCTATCCATGCCATCTCAGATTCTGTATACCTTTGTATTCTAGAAACTGTACTATCCTCTGCTTTAGCAGCATTTCCATTAATTTACTCACCACAAATATTGAAGATATTTTATGGACCTCAAACCTTGAGAAAGGCATGAGCTAAATCCCAAAGAGGTCAAACTAACTGTCTGTAGGTAACAAACTTCAACGTTCGTCCATCTCCACTCCTGTGGAATCACTCCTGACTCTAAAGAAGCACTGAAAAGGTCAGCCAGTGGATTTACTAGTATTTCTGAAGTTTTCACAAGATCCTCAGATGAATTCCATCTGGCCCCATTACTTTGTCCAATTTTAGTCTAGCTAGATCCTCACAAACACAGTTTTCTTAAAATAGTTTGAGTTCTGCCTCATTTCCTTTCCTATTTGTGTTTGTTTTCTGAGTTCCTATTCCCAGCCTTTCATCTGTGAATGCAGAACAAAAATATTTGTTTAACAATTCCACTTTATCCTCATCCACCTTTAAATATTCCTCCCCTTCAGCCTTGAGTCTTGCATTCTCTTTTGTCACCAACATACCTTTTTTTCCTTTCATTAGCATCATTGCTTTCCTGACTACTTTACCAGCTTCCCTTAGTTTTTCCAGATATTGTTGCTTATCTTCCTCTTTCTGTGATCTCTTATTGTTTATAAAGACTAATCTCTTTTCCTTATCTTTTCAGCTACTTCTTTTGAAAACCATAGTGGCCTCCTTTGCCTCTTACTTTCCCCAAAAAATTGATTTAATGCCCTTAAAATATCTCCTTTCAATATGTTCTACTTCCCCCAGATTTTCCCATCCAGCTAACACTTCTTTAGGTATTCTCTATCTTTGCAAAGTTAGGGGCATGATTACTAAATGGCGCTAAGGGTGCTGCATTTGCAAGAGGTAAATGGCACCGTTAAGGGTCCCAACATGCATTAAAGGACAGGGTGGGGAATAGACATTCTAGCGTTAAGGGCACTAGCAGCCGGTTAGCAGGCAGTAAGTGGCTATCAGGCGTTAAGACAGCAAAGTGTGCATATGAATGCCCGCTAAGGCCAGTTGTCATGAGGGAGCCTTTCTGCAAGTCACATTTGAGCTCCTGGATGGGAGCAAAGGTAATAGCTGATGAATATGTCACATCCATATGTCCTGATGTGTGAGACAGTGAGTGGGAGGAGAATGTAGGAGGCAGATGGACTATAGCAGTAAGGGGTGCACATGTAATCTACAGTGATGACCATGGGTGGCATAGGGTGGGTAGAAGTGTGCCATGGAGTAGTCATCATGGCCATGATGTAGACATAGAGAGAATACCAGGGCAGCAGTGGTGAGATGGGAGTGATACACCCCAATGAGTAAAATACCACAGTGTGGGCCAGGGTATAGCAGCTGACAGGAGAATACATGAATATATGCTGATGGATGGGCCGAAGGATGGATGGGTTTAGATGAGAGTGCTGTATGGCTCTGCTGCCCCAATGTGACCTCACAAATTCAGGCAACCTCAGTTGTAGTGTGTGGGAAATATAGTTTCTGGGCCACAGGGAAGGGCTGTGAATACCATCTATTTAGGTTTCACAGCTGTCTCAGCTGTTCTAACCACCATACAATTCTCCTGACACATATGCGTATAACCACTGCACAGGTTAGGAGGCTATGAGCCAAAGACATAAAAGCCATACATCTGTACAAGCTGCATGCAAATGCAAAGTGCTCTCGGACAGCTAAGGTCTAAACACGTGGAGGCCTATTCCCTACTTTACATAATCGATTCTGATCCTGCGGGGGCAGCATGGCGAATCCTCCCTTTCATACTTTGGGGAACCTCAGGGCAGCAGTGGAGGGGTCTGCTTAGGATGGCAGATACCCTAAGCCTGGCCCTGACAGTACAAACAGCAACATTGCACCCGATACGCATGGCAGGGATGATGGTATATACTGTACCAGGCATAAACTGCTGCCTCACCACCCCCACCTCTATGCACTACTAACATGGCTGCAAGGTGGCAGTGGTGGTGGCATGACACCTTTGTGACATCAGCAGAAAGTATGTGTGCCATCACTGTCACAGCAGCATCACAGCAAACATCGAAGATGTACACCCTAGCCAGTTGCCTAGTCCGCATAGCAGACTGACATAGCAGACTGACCAGTTGCATAGCATACTGTCTGAATAGCATAATGACCAGCTCCACTGAATCACATGATACCCCCTTTGGCGCCAACAACATGGCGCCTTTTATTACAAAGGCACCGTGCTGTGACTAGCAGTGGAGCACTACTATCACTACTTTCAGGGCTCCAGTCTGGGAGGTACACACTGCATGCATGTGAATGGACTCCCTGCGCAGTGTTACATGGACCAGAAAGGCTCTCTCCCTCCAAAACAAGCCACTAATGCCATCTTTGAGCTGGCATTACGGTTCCTTGCAGCTTCACCTCTAACACCCACTATTCAGATCCAGTGTTAGTGTGTACTCGCTGACGCTGCCCACTCTCACCCAGTCACTGGCCACTCTCCACCTCTTTCGTCCTTGCCGGTCACTGCCAGGTTAGCTCCAATTGCGGCTGTGTTATCGGTGCTCTATGCCACAGAAACTACTACCAGGTGCCCATACTGCCCACAGACACCTTTAGCACTGTTTAGTAATCATACCTCTTCATTTTCCTCGAGACCTAAGGTCCTCACTTTTGAATGAACTACTGTATCTCCACCTGTCCTAATATTGAAGCTCACCATCCACTGATCACCACATGCCAAATGATCATTTACTACAACATCAGAAAAACTCTACTCATTTGAAATCATGAAGTCCAGTGCCACTCCCTCCCACGTGTTTTCCATTTCCAGTAGCCAGAACAATTTTCCCTGTAGAGAGTCTAGGATCTCCCAACTTCTATTTGACACCACAAATGGGATAGCCTAGTCAACAACTGTCAAATTAAAATTCCCTAATAATAGTACTTCCCCTTTCATAGCAATATTATGAATGCCTTCAATTACATCTCTATCTATTTCTTCTGCCTGCGAGGGAGATGTTACATATATCACACCAATATAAATAGATTTTTTATTCCCTCTTTCCAGACTTACCTACAGTGCCTCCTCCTTCTGTCATAAGCCCTGCAGCTATGTGGCATTAATATTATTTGTTCTTATATATAGCACTACTTTTTCTCTCTTTCTTCCTACCTTGTCTTTCCTAAATGGATTATAGCCTGGTATAACTACATCCCACTCACTGTTTGCATTTACCATACTGTATCTCCGTGACTGCCACAATATCCATGTCAGCCTCCATTACAGCTTCAAAATCTGGTACTTTATTTTGCATACCATGGGTATTAGTATATGCAACTCTGAAGATGTTGTACTTTTTTTCCCTTTTCTATACTTACCTGGGGACTTTTACTTACCTGGGGGCTTTGTTCACCTATCTCCGATGATTCTAGTTTAAAGCCCTCCTCAGTCGATTAGCCAGTCTGTTGCAGAAGACACTTTTCCCCTTCTTCAATAGGTTGATGCTATCTCTGCTCAGCAGCCCTTGCAAAATCACACCATGTCCAGGAGCCAAAATGCCATTGATGATACCATCCATGTAGCCATTCATCTCCAAGGTGTGAGGCTCACAGCCTCAGCCCTGACCCTCTACTACTACTACTATTACTAATGGGAAGATTGAGGAGAACACCTGTGCACCCAATTGCTTCATTAGTTCTCCCAGAGCCACTGTCACTTTTGATACTCTCAGGTGGGAACCTAGCAGTATCATTTGTGCCAACATGGATGAAGTTGGATAATATTCAGTAGGCTTGAGGAGTCTCAGCAAACTCTCCACAGTATCTGAGGTCCTGGCACCAGGCACACAGCACACCTCCCAGAACATCATGTCTAAATGGCAGATGGATGCCTCTGTACCCTTCAGAAGGGAGTCACAACCATGCTTCATAGTGGTTGCTGATCCTATAGAGATGGAGTTTTTGAGCTCCGATACCTCCTGTTCCTGGAATTTTGTCTCCTCTTCCAGTTCCAGGACCTCATACTGGTTCATCAGTATTAGGGAAGATGGAGTCAGGGTATCAAGTCTGCAGGCTCCTGGTGATCTGTGCCCCGCTGTCATGAGATCTTAGATGCCTCTAGAAGCATTTTATCAATGTGCCTCTCATTGTCACAGATGTTTCCTAGCCTCACTACCTTCTCTCTCAGTTCCTCAACTTGTTTCCTGAGGGATTCAACCTGCAGTCCTCTTGCACACTGAACCAGTTCCATGCCCTGGATCTGGCTGTCCATCTGGATGGATGTAGAAGTGGTAACGGGGGTGACAACTTTGGCACCATGATGTTTCCCAACCATATTTCTGCTGTTGGAGCTTGAGTACCTGTTGGAAAATATGAGTGAAAATACCTGTCTTTCACCTGTTCAGTCAGTTAAAAAAAAATCTAGGGGTCAATTTTCAGAATGACCAATATTCAAACACTGCACTGTCAGCCATGTGCTTGAATATTGATGGACTATTCCACAGCAGTATCTGGATAGGAGCTGCCACTGAATATCCAGGTTGAGTGGCATTAACCAGGTAAATAAATGGTGACTTTATCAGCATTGATATTCAGTGACACCTATCCATCTTGCAGCTTAGACATGCTTTTTAAGCATGCTTCACCTTCACTTTTATAATCCTCTGTGTTTTCCTGGACATGGCCTCCACCAAACATTCTTAAATCCTCTACTTCCTTCTTCACTCTTTCTCACAGGACACCGAAGAGATAAGAAATTTACCAGCTTGCAGGGTGTTTATGTTTATTCAAATACTTAATATGCCACCCTTTTACAGTCCTTAGTTGATATACTGCAGACAAAACAAACTGATTTGGAGGGTTATGGTAGGAGCCAATGCATGAAATGTCTGCTCAGTACCTGATCATCATGTGACCCTCACACCATTCTGCTTTAGCCTTATCAGCTTCTATATATTCCTCTCCTTCACTCTTGAGTCTGACAATACCACTTTTGCATTTACCACTCTCACAAACATATCTAAAAGAAAGTCCTACCCTCATTATACTGTATTTTCTATTTTTTCTTGCATCTGCATCTATTGTACATATGCTTTCCTGATTACTTTTTCCCAGTTAGCTTTTTCCGATATTGTTGCTTGTCTTCCTCTTTTGTGATCTATTGTAGTTTATGAAGGCTAACGTCTATTTCCCTACCTTTTCATCCAGTTTTTTTTAGATACACAGCAGCATCCTTTTCTCCTTAATTTTATTTACTTTCCTAACGAAAAGATTTGTTATCTTTAAAATATTTCCTTTCAGTTGTGCCTATTGATTTTCTAATTTCCACAGGTTTTCATGAGCAACTAATAACTCCTTGAGGTATTGCCCCATCTTAAATATTGCAGTAGGGCTGAATGGAAAAGTCTGCCTTTTTGCAGATGACACCAAAATTTGCAAGTGTGGACTCCCCTCAGGGAGTGGGGAACATGAGGAAAGATCTACAAAAGCTGAAAGAATGGCCTAATGCTTGGCAGTTAAGATTTAATGTGAAGAAGTGGGGAGGAGTGGTCTAGTGGTTAGGACAAGGTACTTCAGGCCGGAGGGCCGGGGGTTCAAGTCCCACCTGGGGACAGCAATCTCAGGCCGGAGGGACTGGGATTTCTAGTCCTATAGGTACTCCTTGTGGTCTTGGGCAAGCCACTTAACCCTCCATTGCCTATGTTCCCTGTAAGTATTAGCGTATGTGTCTCATATCCCCTCGTGTTAAATGTATCCCCCAATTGACCGCTTTGACCCGGTGAAAAGCGGGATATAAATACAGCTAAATTAAATAAATAAAAGAAGTGCAGTGTAATGCACTTGGAAAGCAGAAATCCAAGGGAATTGTATGCGATTGATGCTCACAGACCTCAGCGTGATTGTTTCTGATGCTCTCAAGGTGGCGAAACAGTGTGACAAGGTGGTGGCAAAAGCCAGAAAATGCTGGGTTGCCTACAGAGAGGAAGTACCAATAGAAAGGAAGAGGTACTAATGCCACTGTACAAGTCACTGGTGAGGCCTCACTTGGAATATTGTGTTTAGTTTTGGAGACCATATCTTGCAAAGGATATAAAAAGGCTGGAAGTGGTTTAGAGGAAGGTGACCAAAATGATTTGGAGCCTGCATCAGAAGACTTATGAGAAGAGACTTGAAGACCTAAATATGTACACTCTGGAGGAGAGGAGGAACAGGGGAGATATGATTCAGACCTTTAAATACTTAAAGAGTATTAATGGACAAACAAACCTCTTCCAAAGATGGGGAACCTGTAAAACTAGAGGGCATGACATGAAGCTGCAAGGCGGTAAACTGACAGGCAATGTCAGGAAATTCTTTTTCATTGAAAGGGTGGTGGATGCTTGGAATGCCCTCCTGATGGAAGTGGTGGGGGCAAACAAAGTGACAGAATTCAAAATGGCAGGGACAAACATAATGGATCCCTTTATAGCAACAGGATAAAATCAAAATAAGCATAACTATATCTTATATCTGAACAAATAGGGGTGACCTACACGGAGCGGTGGTACACCCGACTACCCTACCCATGTCCTAATACTGAACCTTACCATTTGGTAGTCACTGAGGGCCCGATTTTTGAAGACTTTTACATGGATAACTGCCCTAGCTACCCTTGTAAATGCCTTATCTGGGATTTTCAAAAGGCACATACACAGGTACTATCTTTTGAAAATCCCAGGTTAGTCCCTAGCGCGTCCAGATGCTAAGCGGTTAGTATTGTGGCATGTTAAGGACGTTCCAGACCCAGCGGGGCGGAGAAAAGGGCTAAATGGATAGCAACCATTTTCGATGCTACCCGCTTAGCCCTCTGTGCCTTAAAGATAGGTGAGGTTTTTCCTCCAAGAAAAAGATTTAGGCGTCATCGTAGATAACATGTTAAAACCCTCCACCAAGTGTATAGCAGCAGCCAGGAGAGCAAATAGAATGCTAGGTATCATAAGGAAAGGAATGGAAAATAAAACAAAGGATATTATAATGCCTCTGTATCGTTCCATGGTGAGACCGCATCTTGAATATTGTGTGCAATTCTGGTCACCGTATCTTAAAAAGGATATAGCATTATTAGAAAAGGTACAAAGAAGAACCACCAAAATATTAAAGGTGATGGAAGCCATATTAGACCCAGTCCTTAGTGGAACACCAGATCTAGTGCAAGAGATAAGGGTGTTGGGGCCACTTGGCAATAGTGATCATAGCATGATTGCGTTTGATTTAATTAGTGGAGGAGGGATAGTAAGGAAATCCACAGTACTACCTTTTAACTTTCGAAAGGGAGACTATGATAAAATGAGGAAAATAGTTAAGAAAAAACTAAAAGGAGCAGTTGCAAAGGTTAAAGACATACATCAAGCTTGGGTGTTGTTGAAAACTACTATCTTGGAAGCCCAGACCAGTTGTATTCCATGCTTTAAGAAAAGTGGAAGGAAGTCCAAAAAACTGCCAGAATGACTTAAAGGTGAGGTCAGAGAGGCTGTTGTTGCTAAAAAAGCATCTTTCAGGAAATGGAAAAAAGAGCCAAACGCAAAACCTGGAAACAGCACAAGCACTGGCAAGTTAAATGCAAGGCATTGATAAGACAGGCAAAGGGAGAATTTGAGAAGAAGCTTGCTGCGGAAGCAAAAACACAAAATAAAGACTTTTTCAAGTACATTCGTAGCAAAAAACCTGTGAGTCAGTTGGTCCATTAGATGACAGAGGGGTTAAAGGGACACTAAGAGACGACAAGGCGATAGCGGAGAGACTGGAAACAGCACAAGCACTGGCAAGTCAAATGCAAGGCATTGATAAGGCAGGCAAAGGGAGAATTTGAGAAGAAACTTGCTGCGGAAGCAAAAACGGGAAGTAAAGACCTTTTCAAGTACATTCGTAGCAAAAAACCTGTGAGAGAGTCAGTTGGTCCATTAGATGATAAAAGGGTTAAAGGAGCACTAAGAGGCGACAAGGCGATAGCGGAGAGACTGAATGAATTCTTTGCTTCAGTCTTTACTGAGGAAGATGTAGGGATGTTACCCATGACTGAAGTGGTATTTAAAGGTGCAGAAGAATTGAAGGAAATATCGATACATCAGGAAGATGTATTACAACTATTAGATAAGCTGAAGAGTAGCAAATCACTTGGGCCGGATGGTATACATCCAAGGGTGTTGAAAGAACTGAAATACGAGATTGCAGACCTGCTATTAGTAATCTGTGAACTATCATTAAAATCATCTCTAATACCTGAAGATTGGAGGATCGCCAATGTAACACCAGTTTTTAAAAAGCGTTCCAGGGGTGATCCGGGAAATTACAGACCGGTGAGCCAGACATCAGTACCAGGAAAAATGGTAGAAACCATCATAAAGAATAAAATTACTCAGCATGTAGATAGTCATGACCTAATGGGAGACAGCCAACATGGCTTCAGACACGGAAGATCTTGTCTTACTAATCTGTTATGTTTTTTTGAAGGAGTGAATAATCAGGTGGACAAAGGTGAGTCGGTTGATATTGTGTATCTGGACTTTCAGAAAGCCTTTGACAAGGTCCCTCATGAGAGACTTTTGGCAAAACTAAAGAGTCATGGGATAGGAGGCAGTGTACTATTGCGGATCAGGAACTGGTTAAAAGATAGAAAGCAGAGGGTAGGGCTAAATGGCCAATTTTCCCAATGGAGAAAGGTGAATAGTGGTGTACCCCAGGGATCTGTGCTGGGTCCACTGCTTTTTGACATATTCATAAATGACCTGGAAAGTGGAATAACGAGTGAGCTTATCAAATTTGCAGATAACACAAAACTATTCAAAGTTATTAAAACCCAAGAGGATTGTGGAAAATTGCAAGAGGATCTTGATAAATTGGAAGACTGGGCATCAAAATGGCAGATGAAATTTAATGTGGACAAGTGCAAAGTTATGCACCTAGGGAAGAACAACCCAAACTATGGTTACACGATGCAAGGTTCCACAATAGGAACCACCACCCAGGAAAAAGATTTAGGCGTCATTGTGGATACCATGTTAAAACCCTCGGCCCAGTGTGCAGCAGCGGCCAAGAGAGCAAATAGAATGCTAGGTATGATAAGGAAAGGAATGGAAAATAAAACAAAAGATATTATAATGCCTCTATATCGTTCCATGGTGAGACCGCACCTTGAATATTGTGTGCAATTCTGGTCGCCGTATCATAAAAAGGATATAGCAATTTTAGAAAAGGTTGAGATAAGAGCCACCAAAATGGTAAAGGGGATGGAAGGATACTCCTATGAAGAAAGGCTAAAAAGGTTAGGGCTCTTTCACCTGGAAAAGAGACGGCTGAGGGGAGATATGGTAGAAGTCTATAAATTAATGAACGGAGTGGAACGGGTAAACGTAGATCGATTGTTTACCTTATCAGAATATAGAAAGACTAGGGGACATGCAATGAAGCTACAGGGTAAACTATTTAAGACTAATAAAAGAAAATATTTTTTCACTCAACGTGTAATCATACTCTGGAATTTGTTACCGGAGGATGTAGTAAAGGCTGTTAGTGTAGCTGGGTATAAAAAAGGTTTGGACAAGTTCCTGGAGGAAAGGTCCATAAACCATTACACAGGTACACTACCAAAAAACTGCCTCCAGTTTTGCAACTGATTCCTATAGATTTTGGGGTGCTGAATCCAGGAAAAATAGCCAAAATGTTCCATCACGTCACGTTTTCTTGAAAAATTAGATTTCTTACGCATATAAGGAAAGTTCACATAATTTCTTTTTAGCCGACTGCAGTTTATTTTCTTGGCCCAAAATAGAGGTTGTAATGGTTAACTAACTAGAAACACTCCCTCATGATATTTTAGAGTGTTTTGTATTCATTTTATACATTAACAGGACAATTGGGAGGCGGGGGGCTAAATCCAGTACTCGCGCTGGCGCATGTTCTTTCCTGTTTGCCTCGCCTCGTTCGCTCGCTCAAACACGGTGGTTGCGACATGAACGTTCCTGTCAAATTTCAGTTTCTTGCAAGTTCATTATTACCTTTTGTTTGCTCAGTCGTAATCCAGCTTTATTCCGAAGTGGTTCACTACAGTTGTAGTTTTCAGTGCTGTGTATTTGTGATGGCTCACAGAGCCAGAGGTTGCGTCAACTCTCCAGACAGTTTTTGTTTTATTTGTGGGGAATATACCGTGAAAAATCGGCAGAGGAACATTTCTGCATTTATTAAAAAAGTATATTTCGCCTATTTCGGTTTGAAGTTAGGCGATCAAGACAAACCGTGGGCTCCTCACAAAGTGTGCAAGACATGTGAGGAAGATCTACGCTTATGGATGAAAGGTAAAAAACAAGCATTTCGTTTCGGAATACCTATGATGTGGCGTGAACAAAGAGACCACAGCAGTGACTGCTATTTTTGCTCTTGCATTATGAAGGGATACAACTTAAAAAATAAGAACGTAATAAGTTACCCCAACCTTCCCTCAGCAATTAGGCCTATGCCTCATAGCAACGAAGTACCTGTGCCTGAACCACCAAAATCTTTGGATCATATTTGTGTGGACGGTTCTGATCATGATGAGACTCATCAGATGGCTTTTCCCGATGAGTCCAGTACTTCCGAGTTTGAAACTGAACCAGATCCGAAACCTGAACTTTTCTCTCAAGCTGAATTGAATGATTTAGTCCGGGATTTAGGACTCCCAAAAGATGCTGCCCAACTGCTAGGTTCTCGGCTTAAACAGAAAAATCTATTGTCACCATGAACAACTTTTTATTGGTACCGCAACCGCGAGACACAATTTTTGAAGTATTTCAGCAAAGAGGAAGATTTGGTATTTTGCAACGATATATACGGAGTGATGGAAAAGTTTAAACTCAAGTATGATCCTGCTGAATGGCGGCTGTTCATTGATTCGTCAAAAGACAGCATAAAAGGTGTTCTTCTTCATAATGGCAACACATTCGCTTCAGTTCCTATTGCTCACTCTGTTATTCTCCAAGAAAAATACGAGAATTTGGCCCTGATTCTTCAGAAGATTCGTTATGATGAGCATAAGTGGATGATTTGTGGAGACTTTAAAATTCTATCCATGCTATTAGGGCAGCAATCCGGTTTCACCAAATATCCCTGCTTCCTTTGCTTGTGGGATAGCCGGGCCCGCGACCTACACTGGGGAAAAAAAGACTGGCCAATTCGGGAGTATTTGAGACCCGGTGAGAAAAATGTTCTTCATGAGAGCTTGGTACCTCGTGATAAAATTCTATTACCACCTCTCCACATTAAGTTGGGTCTCAATTCATCAAGTCCCTTCCAAAAGATGGTGAGTGCTTTCGGTACCTTTGCTCAAAGTTCCCCCGACTTTCTGAAGCAAAGCTAAAGGAAGGAGTGTTTGTTGGCCCTGATATAAGGAAACTCATTTCAGATGGAGCATTCGCTGAAACGATGTCTGAGAAGGAAAAAGAAGCCTGGGATTCCTTCAAGGATGTTGTTCTCAAATTCTTGGGGAACAGGCGGGATGAGAACTATAAGGATATTGTTGCCAGGATGCTCAATGCCTTCAAAGAACAAGGCTGTAACATGAGCCTGAAAGTCCATTTCTTGCACTCCCATGTGAACTACTTTCCCGAAAACTTGGGGGCGTACAGTGAAGAACAAGGTGAAAGGTTTCACCAGGACATCAAGGACGCAGAGAGAAGGTACCAAGGAAGATGGAACACCACTATGATGGCTGATTTCTGCTGGTTGCTGCTGCGGGAAACCCCAGATGAAAAATACGCCAAGCAGCGCACCAAGAGAAGCATTCGGGGGAAGAAGAAACGGGCCCACCAGGAGATTGATTGACCCAAGAATGACTTTAAAATCTAAACTGTGTTGACAAATATCGTGTTTTTACTAAACTTTGAAATAAAAATTTGCTAGTTATTACATAAGAACATAAGATATGCCATACTGTGTCAGACCAAGGTCCATCAAGCCCAGTATTCTGTTTCCAACAGTGGCCAAACTAGGTCATATGTACCTAGCAGTTTCCCCAAGAGACACAAGTTCCACAATGCTTGTACTGGATCAAGCATTGATATCTTCGGTCACTTCTTAATAATGGTTTATGGACCTTTCCTCCAGGAACTTGTCCAAACCTTTGTTATACCCAGCTACACTAACAGCCTTTACTACATCCTCCGGTAACAAATTCCAGAGTTTGATTACACGTTGAGTGAAAAAATATTTTCTTTTATTAGTCTTAAATAGTTTACCCTGTAGCTTCATTGCATGTCCCCTAGTCTTTCTATATTCTGATAACGTAAACAATCGATCTACGTTTACCCGTTCCATTCCGTTCATTAATTTATAGACTTCTATCATATCTCCCCTCAGCCGTCTCTTTTCCAGTTTAGAGAGCCCTAACCTTTTTAGCCTTTCTTCATAGGAGTATCCTTCCATCCCCTTTACCATTTTGGTGGCTCTTCTCTGAACCTTTTCTAAAATCGCTATATCCTTTTTAAGATACGGCGACCAGAATTGCACACAATATTCAAGGTGCGGTCTCACCATGGAACGATATAGAGGCATTATAATATCTTTTGTTTTATTTTCCATTCCTTTCCTTATCATACCTAGCATTCTATTTGCTCTCTTGGCCGCCGCTGCACACTGGGCCGAGGGTTTTAACATGGTATCCACAATGACGCCTAAATCTTTTTTCTGGGTGGTGGTTCCTAATGTGGAACCTTGCATCGTGTAACCATAGTTTGGGTTGTTCTTCCCTAGGTGCATAACCTTGCACTTGTCCACATTAAATTTCATCTGCCATTTTGATGCCCAGTCTTCCAATTTATCAAGATCCTCTTGCAATTTTTCACAATCCTCTTCGGTTTTAACAACTTTAAATAGTTTTGTGTCATCTGCAAATTTGATAACCTCACTCGTTATTCCACTTCCCAGGTCATTTATGAATATGTCAAAAAGCAGCGGACCCAGCACAGATCCCTGGGGTACACCACTATTCACCTTTCTCCATTGGGAAAATTGGCCATTTAGCTCTACCCTCTGCTTTCTATCTTTTAACCAGTTCCTGATCCACAATATTACACTGCCTCCTATCCCATGACTCTTTAGTTTTGCCAAAAGTCTCTGATGAGGGACCTTGTCAAAGGCTTTCTGAAAGTCCAGATACACAATATCAACCGACTCACCTTTGTCTACCTGTTTATTCACTCCTTCTAAAAAACATAACAGATTAGTAAGACAAGATCTTCCTTGTCTAAAGCCATGTTGGCTGTCTCCCATTAGGTTGTGACTATCTACATGCTGAGTAATTTTATTCTTTATGATGGTTTCTACCATTTTTCCCGGTACTGACGTCAGGCTCACCGGTCTGTAGTTTCCCGGATCACCCCTGGAACCCTTTTTAAAAATTGGTGTTACATTGGCGATCCTCCAATCTTCAGGTATTAGAGATGATTTTAATGATAGTTCACAGATTACTGATAGCAGGTCTGCAATCTCATATTTCAGTTCTTTCAACACCCTTGGATGTATACCATCCGGCCCAGGTGATTTGCTACTCTTCAGTTTATCTAATAGTTGTAAGACATCTTCCCGATGTATCGATATTTCCTTCAATTCTTCCACACCTTTAAATACCACTTCCGTCATTGGTAACATCCCTACATCTTCCTCAGTAAAGACCGAAGCAAAGAATTCATTCAGTCTCTCCGCTATCGCCTTATCGCCTCTTAGTGCTCCTTTAACCCCTTTATCATCTAATGGACCAACTGACTCTCTCACAGGTTTTTTGCTACGAATGTACTTGAAAAGGTCTTTATTTCGCGCTTTTGCTTCCGCAGCAAGCTTCTTCTCAAATTCTCTCTTTGCCTGCTTTATCAATGCCTTGCATTTGACTTGCCAGTGCTTGTGCTGTTTCCAGGTTTCGTCGTTTGGCTCTTTTTTCCATTTCTTGAAAGTTGCTTTTTTGGCAACAACAGCCTCTCTGACCTCACCTTTAAACCATGCTGGCAGTTTTTTGGACTTCCTTCCACTTTTCTTAAAGCGTGGAATACAGCTGGTCTGGGCTTCCAAGATAGTATTTTTCAACAATACCCAAGCTTGATGTACGTCTTTAACCTTTGCAACTGCTCCTTTTAATTTTTTCTTAACTGTTTTCCTCATTTTATCATAGTCTCCCTTTCGAAAGTTAAAAGGTAGTACTGTGGATTTCCTTACTATCCCTCCTCCACTAATTAAATCAAAGGCGATCATGCTATGATCACTATTGCCAAGTGGCCCCAACACCCTTATCTCTTGCACTAGATCTGGTGTTCCACTAAGGACTAGGTCTAATATGGCTTCCCCTCTGGTCGGTTCATGAACCAGCTGCTCCATGAAGCAGTCATTTATTTCATCCAGGAACTTTATCTCCCTAGCATGCCCTGACGTGACACTGACCCAGTCGATACCAGGGTAATTGAAATCACCCATTATTATTACTGCACTGTAACGTTTGTTAGCTTCCTTGATTTCTTTGAGCATTTCATCATCCATTTGGTCATTCTGGCCAGGCGCTCGATAGTACACCCCCACTGCCATTGCCTTCCCCCTTTTATATGGAATTTCAATCCATACAGATTCTACAGCAGATTTTGTTTCCTGCAAAACTTTAATCCTTTCTGAGTCAATGCCCTCTCTAACATAGAGCGCAACCCCTCCACCAATTTGATCAGCTCTATCATTACGATATAGTTTGTACCCAGGTATCACAGTGTCCCACTGGTTGTCCTCCTTCCACCATGTCTCTGATATTCCAATCATATCTAACATTTCATTTAGTGCTATATATTCTAACTCTCCTATCTTATTGTTTAGACTTCTAGTATTTGCATACAAGCATTTTAGAGAATGTATTTTGTTCATGTTAATTTGGCTATTGTTAGACATGGGTAAATTGGGATCTTTAAGCTCTGTCTGCTCCATACTTGAGGGCATTTGGGCTACTTTACTCTTTTGTGGAACCTCTCTGCTTTTGGTAGTATCCTTCAAGGATACATTCTTCCGAACCATCTGCTCTTGGGCGACTGTCGGCTTTCCCCTAATATCTAGTTTAAAAGCTGCTCTATCTCCTTTTTAAAGGTTAATGCCAGCAGCCTGGTTCCATCCCGGTTAAGGTGAAGCCCATCCCTTCGGAAGAGCCCCTCCTTTCCCCAGAATGTTCCCCAGTTCCTAACAAATGCAAAACCCTCATCTCTGCACCATTGTCTCATCCACGCATTGAGACTCTGGAGCTCTGCCTGCCTTTTGGGTCCTGCGCACGGAACAGGAAGCATTTCGGAGAATGCTACCCTGGAAGTTCTGGATTTCAACTTCCTACCTAAAAGCCTAAATTTTGCCTCCAGAACCTCCCTACCACATTTTCCTATGTCATTGGTACCGACATGTACCAAGACAGCAGACTCCTCCCCAGCACTATCTAAGACCTTATCTAGGTGGCGTGTGAGGTCCGCTACCTTCGCACCAGGCAGGCATGTTACCAGGCGATCCTCACGTCCACCAGCCACCCAGCTATCTACATGCCTAATGATCGAATCACCAACTATAACGGCTGTCCTAACCCTTCCTTCATGGGCACATGGCCCTGGAGAAACTTCCTCGGTGCGAAAGGGTTTTACATCACCTGGAGGACAGGTCCTAGTTACAGGATCACGTCCTGCTGCACCGGGGTGATGCTCTCCTGTCACGTGACCTCTCTCCTCCATGGCAACAGGGGTGCTGCCAGACTGGAGGTGGGACTTCAGGACTATATCCCTGTAGGTCTCATCTATGTACCTCTCTGTCTGTCTTATGTTTTCCAAGTCTGCTACTTTAGCCTCTAGAGAACGGACTTGTTCCCTGAGAGCAAAGAGCTCCTTGCACCTAGTGCACATGTAAGACCTCTCACCAACTGGTAGAAAATCATACATGTGACACTCAATGCAAAAGACTGGAAAGCCCCCATCCCGCTGCTGGACTGCTGTCTGCATCTTAGTTTTAAGTTTGTGTCTAGATCTTTAAGTTCTTACTTACTAGGGGTTGCTATGGGTATTTATACCAATAAAACTGTACCTAATACGTTTAATATACCTTGTTCACCTGAAGCTAAATTAATCTCAGGTCCTTAGTGTATGACTGATTTGGGTAATGAGCTTCACCTGAAAGCACCTCCTGTCCTTTAAGATGTGTAAGTACCTATAAAGCTATGATTATCACAGGGGAGGGTGGGAGTGGGGAGGGAGGGAGGGAAATAACACCTATTAAAAGAGGGCTGCTACACAGTACCCTGTTTTGTGTTGCTGAGGTAAGCTAAATTCTGATTTGATTTAAATTATAGCTCTTAGCTGCTGCTGATAGGCTCTAACTTCTTATGAAATTTAAACTACAAGCTCTCTGCTGGATTCTAATTTTAACCAGAAAGCTCTCTTCTGTGTGTTAAATTTAAACTAACAGTACTTTGCTGTTACTTAGCCCTGAGTGTCTATTAAATTTAAACTACAAGCTCTCTGCTGGGTATGAAATATAACCAGAAAGTTCTCCTCTGGGTTTTTAAATTCAAACTTTAATTGCTGCTACTAGGCCCTAACTGATCCAACAAAAAAACAGTGGGTTCACAGATTAAGTAGCTTTAATACAAAGAATTATTTTTAGAAAATTACCAGAAGTATATACTCACAGTTGCAGATTTCTCTCCAGAAGAAACAGCCCCCCTTTCTAGTCCTTCAAGACAAAGGATCACAGAGCTCTGGTTGAGCTATTTATGCCTCTGCTGCTGAGGTAATGCTGTGACCAACTTCCTGGGTAATTAGCAGTCCTTGCTTGGATAGGAGGAGTCTTTCAAAATGGCCTTTTGATCTGCCACCTGGTGTTAATACCTATTGAAAAGGTTTCACAGGTCTCTTGCCCCCTAGGTAGAAGGCCTCTTTGGAAAGGTCTCTAGAAGACTTTATTTGTTGCTCAAAGAATACAGACCCTGTTTTGCCTTTTGTGCTAAGCTAAATTCTGATTTGATTTAAATTATAGCTCTTAGCTGCTGCTGATAGGCTCTAACTTCTTATGAAATTTAAACTACAAGCTCTCTGCTGGATTCTAATTTTAACCAGAAAGCTCTCTTCTGTGTGTTAAATTTAAACTAACAGTACTTTGCTGTTACTTAGCCCTGAGTGTCTATTAAATTTAAACTACAAGCTCTCTGCTGGGTATGAAATATAACCAGAAAGTTCTCCTCTGGGTTTTTAAATTCAAACTTTAATTGCTGCTACTAGGCCCTAACTGATCCAACAAAAAAACAGTGGGTTCACAGATTAAGTAGCTTTAATACAAAGA
This sequence comes from Ichthyophis bannanicus, assembly GCA_033557465.1. Lineage (NCBI taxonomy): Eukaryota > Metazoa > Chordata > Amphibia > Gymnophiona > Ichthyophiidae > Ichthyophis > Ichthyophis bannanicus. The sequence goes on along the minus strand of CM066031.1, from coordinate 908,034,412 downwards.
ATTATTTTTAGAAAATTACCAGAAGTATATACTCACAGTTGCAGATTTCTCTCCAGAAGAAACAGCCCCCCTTTCTAGTCCTTCAAGACAAAGGATCACAGAGCTCTGGTTGAGCTATTTATGCCTCTGCTGCTGAGGTAATGCTGTGACCAACTTCCTGGGTAATTAGCAGTCCTTGCTTGGATAGGAGGAGTCTTTCAAAATGGCCTTTTGATCTGCCACCTGGTGTTAATACCTATTGAAAAGGTTTCACAGGTCTCTTGCCCCCTAGGTAGAAGGCCTCTTTGGAAAGGTCTCTAGAAGACTTTATTTGTTGCTCAAAGAATACAGACCCTGTTTTGCCTTTTGTGCTAAGCTAAATTCTGATTTGATTTAAATTATAGCTCTTAGCTGCTGCTGATAGGCTCTAACTTCTTATGAAATTTAAACTACAAGCTCTCTGCTGGATTCTAATTTTAACCAGAAAGCTCTCTTCTGTGTGTTAAATTTAAACTAACAGTACTTTGCTGTTACTTGGCCCTGAGTGTCTATTAAATTTAAACTACAAGCTCTCTGCTGGGTATGAAATATAACCAGAAAGTTCTCCTCTGGGTTTTTAAATTCAAACTTTAATTGCTGCTACTAGGCCCTAACTGATCCAACAAAAAAACAGTGGGTTCACAGATTAAGTAGCTTTAATACAAAGAATTCTTTTTAGAAAATTACCAGAAGTATATACTCAGAAGAAACAGCCCCCCTTTCTAGTCCTTCAAGACCAACAGTGTCGGATCTCATTTATTAGAATTTTATTTTCACACCATCGGGTGTTTGTCTTCATGTATTGCAATGGTGCGGTTTGCGTTTTCTATTCTTACATACATACCTGTACAACATTTTTTGCACATTTCTTTGCTTTGCTTTGTGTCTAACCTCGCTCTTATATGCTCAATGTTTGTGCATATGTATGTGGCTGTTTTAAGTGCAGACAATTTTGCTACCATCACAGTGTGTTTTGTTGACATTACTCTATTCTTATGTGCTGCCTTGTTACAATTTTCTTTATTCTTATTTGAATAACTAGTAAACAATTAGTATAAAGAATTCATCCAAGAAACTTTTATCTCGATCGCACTCAATCTGAAACGTTCACCTCAAACTGCTAACCCAATGTAGCAAAAAATCTGTACGTGATGGAGCAAATTGGTTACCAGATTTGGATTCAGCGCACCAAAAAACGTAAAAATCAATCGAAACATTAGAGGCAGTTTAAAAAAAATTGTTTTTAGTGTACCTGTGTTATTAAGAAGGGACCCAGGATATCAATGCTTGAACCAATACAAGCATTGTGGAACCTGTGTCCCTTGGGGAAACTGCTAGGTACATATGACCTAGATTGGCCACTGTTGGAAACAGAATACTGGGCTTGATGGACCTTGGTCTGACCCAGTATGGCATATATTATGATCTTATGTTCTTATGACTGAATGAATTCTTTGCTTCAGTCTTTACTGAGGAAGATGTAGGGATGTTACCCATGACTGAAGTGGTATTTAAAGGGGCGGAAGAATTGAAGGAAATATTACAATTATTAGATAAGCTGAAGAGTAGCAAATCACCTGGGCCGGATGGTATACATCCCAGGGTGTTGAAAGAACTGAAATATGAGATTGCAGACCTGCTATTAGTAATCTGTGGAGTTCATTAAAATCATCTGTAATACCTGAAGATTGGAGGATCGCCAATGTAAAGCCAATTTTTAAAAAGGGTGCCAGGTGTGATCCAGGAAACTACAGACCGTTGAGCCTGATGTCAGTACTGGACAAAATGGTAGAAACCATCATAAAGAACAAAATTACTCAGCATTTAGATAGTCATGGTCTAATGGGAGACAGCCAACATGGCTTTAGACAAGGAAGATCTTGTCTTGCTAATCTGTTATGTTTTTTTGAAGGTGTGAATAAACAGGTGGACAAAGGTGAGTCGGTTGATATACTGTATCTGGACTTTCAGAAAGCCTTTGACAAGATCCTTCATCAGAGACTTTTGGCAAAACTAAAGAGTCAAGGGATAGGAGGCAGTGTACTATTGTGGATCAGGAACTGGTTAAAAGATAGAAAGCAGAGGGTAAGGTTAAATGGCCAATTTTCCCAATGGAAAAAGGTGAATAGTGGTGTATCCCAGGGATTTGTGTTGGTTCCGCTGCTTTTTGACATATTCATAAATGACCTGGAAAGGGGAATAACGAGTGAGGTTATCATATTTGCAGATGACACAAAACTATTTAAAGTTGTTATAACCCAAGAGGATTGTGGAAAATTGCAAGAGGATCTTGATAAATTGGAAGACTGGGCATCAAAATGGCAGATGAAATTTAATGTGGACAAGTGCAAAGTTATGCACCTAGGAAAGAACAACCCAAACTATGGTTATACGATGCAAGGTTCCACATTAGGAACTGCCACCCAGGAAATAGATTAAGGCATCATTGTGGATAACATGTTAAAACCATTGGCCCAGTGTGCAGCGGCGGCCAAGAGAGCAAATAGAATGCTAGGTATGATAAGGAAAGGAATGGAAAATAAAACAAAAGATATCATAATGCCTCTATATCGTTCCATGGTGAGACCGCATCTTGAATATTGTGTGGAATTCTGGTCACCGTATCTTAAAAAGGATATAGCGTTATTAGAAAAGGTTCAGAGAAGAGCCACCAAAATGTTAAAGGGGATGGAAGGATACTCCTATGAACGGAGTGGAACGGGTAAACGTAGATCGATTGTTTACCTTATCAGAATATAGAAAGACTAGGGGACATGCAATGAAGCTACAGGGTAAACTATTTAAGACTAATAAAAGAAAATATTTTTTCACTCAACGTGTAATCAAACTCTGGAATTTGTTACCGGAGGATGTAGTAAAGGCTGTTAGTGTAGCTGGGTTTAAAAAAGGTTTGGACAAGTTCCTGGAGGAAAGGTCCATAAACCATTATTAAGAAGGGACCCAGGATATCAATGCTTGAACCAATACAAGCATTGTGGAACCTGTGTCCCTTGGGGAAACTGCTAGGTACGTATGACCTAGATTGGCCACTGTTGGAAACAGAATACTGGGCTTGATGGACCTTGGTCTGACCCAGTATGGCATATCTTATGTTCTTATATGTTCTTATGAAAGACTAAAAAGGTTAGGGCTCTTTAACCTGGACAAAAGACGGCTGAGGGGAGATATGATAGAAGTCTATAAATTAATGAACGGAGTGGAATGGGTAAACGTAGATCGATTATTTACATTATCAGAATATAGAAAGACTAGGGAACATGCAATGAAGCTACAGGGTAAACTATTTAAGACTAATAAAAGAAAGTATTTTTTTCCCTCAACGTGTAATCAAACTCTGGAATTTGTTACCGGAGGATGTAGTGTAGCTGAGTTTAAAAAAGGTTTGGACAAGTTCATGGAGGTAAGGTTCATAAACCATTATTAAGAAGAGACCCAGGATATCAATGCTTGACCCAGTACAAGCGTTGTGGAACCTGTGTCTTTTGGGGAAACTGCTAGGTACGTATGACCTAGATTGGCCACTTTTGGAAACAGGATACTGGGCTTGATGAACCTTGGTCTCACCCAGTATGGCATATCTTATGTTCTTATGTTCTTATTGGGGGCTGGCACTGGAAATGGGCAGATTGGGAGGGGGGCTAGCACTGGAAATGGGCAGATTTTGGGGGGGGGGGCTCAGACTGGTAATGGGCTGATTTTAGGAGGACTAGCACTGGTAATGGGTTGATTAGGGAAAGCTAGGACTGGGAATGGGCTGATCGAGTGGGGGCTAGGACTGGCAATGGGATGATTAGGGGGGATTGGGCTGTGGGGGGACTAGCACTGGAAATGGCCGATTGGTTGGGGATGGGCTAGGACTGGTAATGACCTGATTAGGGGAGGCTAGGACTGATAATGAGGTGATGGGGGGGGTTAGAACTGGTAATGGACTGATAGGGGCTAGCATTGTAAACAGGCTGATCAGGAGGGCTAGGACTGGAAATGGACAGATTGGGGGGCACTGGTAATGGACTGATGGGGCTAGCTTTGGAAATGGGCTGATATGGGGGGATAGGACTGAAAATGGGCATATTGGGACTGGGAATGGGCTGATTGAGTGGGGGCTGGGACTGGTAATGGGTTGAGGTGGGACTAGCACTGGAATTGCGCCAATCGGGGGGGGGGGGGGACGACGCTAGGACTGGTATCTTGATGGACCTTGGTCTGACCCAGTATGGCATATCTTATGTTCTTATGTAAAATGACTCCTATTGTGAATGTGTGTATTTTACATGTGAGCATTTATGTCTTCTCCCAAGAGGTGTAAATGTCCTCAGAATCAATCAAGGACATTTTGACCCTTGCATTTTAATAAGACACAAAGGCACCTATGTGTCTTTATAAAATAGTTTTAAAATAGGTGCCTACTTGGCCTTCACATAGAGGCAGTCCTCTTACCCTCCACGTCTTCATTTTTTGAGTGTCACACAGTACACCAAGGTTCCACTTTGAACGAGGGAACACTTGAATTGAATTAACCAAAACATCTCTTTCGAAGTTGAGAATAGTCATGGTTTTGCTTCTTTATGAGTTTATTAATCCAGGGAGACAAGTATCTCTGACAATCACAAGACTCAAGAACAGCAATATCAAAGGAGGCTTGCCCACATCAAAGGAAACAAGACTCCACTTGTGCTGTACAGAGGGAGGAGTGGCCTAGCCCTTGGGGCAAGGTACCTCAGGCCAGAAGGTCAGGGGTTCAAATCCCACTAGAGGACAACAACCTTGGGCCGGAAGGACTGGGGTTTCTAGTCCCACAGATGCTCCTTGTGGTCTTGGGCAACCACTCGACCCTTCATTGCCCCATGTTCCTTGTAAAATAGTTATCTCCAAGTTATAATGCCCTGTTCAATGTAATTTTAGTTTGTCCAATGTAAACTACCTTGATATCATGAAAGACAGTATAGAAAAAATGCTAAATAAATAAAAATAAAATCACAATGGAAAGGCCTCCATAAAGCAAAAGCTCATTGCTGGCACCCACACTCACATCCAGTGTAGGATGCCCCAACCTATACCATTGTTGGGGGTATTGAATTCCAGAGCTCTGAGAATGTGAGTTAAATAAACAAACATATATAAATAAGGGTACAGCATACTACTGGGAAAAGTTAATTTTGAAAAGAATTCTGAAGCTTAACAGGTCAATATATAGCCCACAGTGGTCAGTGCTAGTAAAGCACCTGAACAGCATGGGCAAAAGTGAAACTGGATGTTCAGCACCGGAGCCAATCCGGCATACAGCACTGAATATCCGATTTCAGCACCAGCCAATTTTGTTATTCAGTCAGCAGTGGCATTCAGCCACTAACTCCATAGCAAAACAGCATGAAGTTTGAATAGCCATTGACCCGTCCTAACTTTATGTAGTTACTATCCAGTTAGTGGGCTGAAAATCTGCGCGAACAGGATAGGTGTCGGGACGGTTGCAGTCCTGCCCATGGAGCACCCCAGTACTATACGGATTGTGCCCAGGAAGATTCAGGGGACATTCAATGGCACTAGCTGATTAATGCCACTGAAAAGCAGGAACAGTGGGGTTTATGCAGTTTGTAAGTCCTGCAAACCGCTTTTACTCTTATACATATTGGGCCCTACGATTGTAATACAAAGGGTGAATCTGAATTTATGGGGCTTGGACTGGTATCAGATGGCAAAGGAATTGAGTATTAAGGAGGCCAAGTATGTCTGCCCATGCCAAGATGGCAATGTGGATCCTGGTAACAGCTCCATGAGGCCTGATACATATGTCAAAAAAACATCCCCATAAACATAGGCAGAACAGCTGTCATGCCCTGCTGCTTCTGGCCTTTAACCTGCAACTCCCCAGTTGCACAGCAAGGCACTTAGCTACAAGCCAGTGTTCTTAGTTGCATGCCAACCTATGCATTGCAAGCTTGCATAACCTTGTTGATGCCATGAGGAGTGGCTTTGCAGCCATTATTGCCGCAATGAATAATATGGTGCAGGCATTGTCAGGGAGACGGTCACCAGCTTCTCAAGATGGACCTGGTACTGTGGCAGAGGTCAGCTGAGAATCAAGTGGGTGAGGCAGGCAGGCCAGGGGGAGGTCGCCCAGCAAAGGAAGGGGTCAGGGTCAGAAAGAAGGCAAAAGCTGAAATGTCATCCACTGCAGATGGACTATGGTCTGCAGCCATGGTGTCAAGGCGGGCCAACAGAAGACCCAGATTTGTGCTTTTCCATGGCATCACTGCACACCCACACATGCAGTGCCTGCCAATGACACATGCAGGGATCAGGGGGAACCATACCCTATCCCAGATCTTGGGGTCCCCTGCCAGCTCAGCAACATTCCAAGACTGACTGTGCATGCCTCCTGAAAGCCTTGCTCTTATCTCTGACTCCTGTCTACTACCTGGGCCCCGTGCCTCCGCACCTCTCAGATAGTCCTTGTGTTGTACAGGAGTGCCATGCAGCATGAGGACTTACCTGTCTACTAGCCACACATGCCCTCATGTCTGTCCAACCCAACATCTCATATGGGCTGCTCTGGTGAGCCTCATCTGGGGATGGCAAACCCCATGCTGCACATCATTGTCAGTTGCTGAATCCCTGGTATGCTAGCATGGGTCTTCATATGCTCACATGGGGCCAGATTTTGCTACATATTGACTATTAAGACTATTAACCCATCTAAACAGATCTAAGAAAGAATATGGGCACAGTGTATGTTCCACATCTCTTACAACTGGTAATCAAAGAATCATCTCAGCCAGAGTGGCTTATGTGGAATACCATTGCTTCTGTCTCATCTCGTATCTACGAGGAGTGGGCATGCATTGCAAAGTCTTCAGCAGTGGCTTCCTCCCCAGGGACGGTCCAAGAGGGGTGCGGGGCCATGTGCGAAGACTAATTGTGGGGCTTCATTTGCATAAGGGGCCCCAATTGCATAAATATTTGCATAATATTAATGAGCACTAACTTTTAGTAAACATGCCTCTTAATGAGTGTCTGGATAAAGAAAGACTGCCAGATTTCTGTTACTGTACTCCAGTGCCAACTGCCAGGCACATTAGAAAGTACTACAAGCACTGCCCACTTAGAACCTATAGCAAACCTGCCATATCTTAACAGCACTACCAGGACTCATAAAGCACCATACCCTACCTATCAAAAGGCAACACTGCAAATATTAAACCAATATCTCTCAGAGAATACCAATACATCTTCTACTGGGGAAAGAGAGCAAATGGCACTGTCAAATAGAAACTACATGAACATAATATCTCAGCTTGGTTACACATGCAGAACAGAAACCATCATCAAACAGAAAAAGGGATCACAATTTAGAAATACGAAGATAATAATTAAACTGGGAACCACAAAATCCAAACTTGGAATGTACAACAACACTGCAGAAATAAACTTATAAATTAATTTCCTCTTGTACTAAACAAAACGCAAAGACGTTAATGATGCACATTTCCCAGAGCTGACATATTCTAGTTAATAAATTCAAAATAAAAAAGTATTTTTCTACCTTTTGTTGCTTGGGCATTTTATTTTTCAGTTGCAATTGCTCCAGTCACTTTCTTCTGCTTTCTTCATGTCTTCTGCTAACTCTCCATTGTCTACTGTCAATTTGTCCTTTCTTCTCTCTTATAGTTTTTTTTCCATTCTCTACATCTACTTTAACATACTGATCTTTCCCTTTTGCTCTTTCCTCCATTTCTTTCTTTACTCCTTTTTCATCCACTTAAATTTCACCCTTCCATCCTCAATCCCCACTTACTCTCCCTATACCCGGCCAATAGTAGATTTTTCTTCCCTCCGAGACAAAATATCTTTTCTCCTCTCCATCCTCACTCCAACATCAGCTCCCTTCTAGTTCCAGCCCCACCCAGCATCCACTTCCTTTTAGTCCTATTCTCCCATCCCCCCCGCATCAGCCCATTTCCAATCCTAGCCCCCCATCAACCATTTCCAGTCCAACCCTCCCCCCTCTGAAGAGCCCTGTGCTTGTCTGACTGGCTTTAGAGGGAGCCAGAGAGGCCCTGGCTCACCTCTGTACAGCCACCGAAGTGAAGAGTGCCATTTTTCTTCACTTCAGCAGCTGTGTTCTAGTATAGGCCACTGGCGTGCTGAATGCCGGGAAACTGGTGTGCCAGCAGTCTACACTAGAACACAGCTGCCAAAATGAAGAAAAATGGTGCTCTTCACTTTGGCGGCTGTATAGAGGTGAACTAGGGCCTCCCCAGCTCCCTCTGAAGCCGGCCCTGCCGGGAGCTGAACAGTATGTGCAGGATGCTATTGGCGGGGAGGCCCCCTGAAGCGCGGGTTATGTGAACAACATTTACGCACAATGGGGGCCAGCCCTTTTCTTCTCCTTGCATGGCTGATGAATAGAATTGCAATCTGCTGTGATCACAACATAATGGGTGCTGCCCATGTACTGATTCTATGGGTACATTGGGTGTTTCCTTAATGTTTCCAGGTTGTGGTAATGATCAGGCAATGTAGTGGCTCCAGATGTGCTCATTATTGCTAGGGAGGAGCTCCAATTCAAAACTACTAGCTCTAACTCTACTGATGACTTGGACGTAATCACCATATCCATCACCATATCTATCACTTTGCCTTGCATACAGATCACCAACAGCAAGCAGCAGTGACATCTCACCACTAATAGAGGAAGCATGCACCAACAGCCACTGCAATAAATGGTTCATTCTCCTGGGTGACATCAACCTACTCTCTATGCCCAATAATCACTCCACACCTTTCCTTCAAGCCATGGAAGTACTCCAACTCAAACAAATCATTTCAGACTCAGCTTATTCCAGGGGAGGAACATTAGACCTCATATTTACCCCAGCCACCTGGCTACATCATCACCCTGCTGCAATATACCCAAAACACTCTAATACCTTGGTCAGACCACAATCTACTCACCTTCTTTTTACCAAATCTCCTCAACACACCCAACAACAAAACTCCATCAACTCATGCATGAAGATTTCCACCATTTGAAGAAGATTCCTTCAGCAGCAACTGCTTACCTATATCACAAGTTGATCCAACTGATCTTGATTGTTTAATTTCAGAATGGAACAACTGGATATCAGCTTATGCAACTAAATCCAATAGCCCCTGCCATATCAAGAGAACACACCATGTCCCATGGTTCAGACCTGACCTCAAAAGCATAAAAAACAAATTCAAGCAGCTTGAGCACAAATGGAGACACTCCAAGGATACTGCTGACTACTCTGCATACTTTATCACTCATACTGAATAGAGCTTACTAACCTTCACCCGGAAGAAAGAATACCATACCAACCTAATCAGATCTTCCCTCAACCATCTGAGAGAGCTATTTGACATAGCCCTTAATCTGCTAAAAAGCCCAATCACCAACAAGTTAGATGCAATTCTGTCCCAACAGACATGGCACAATTTATACAATCCAAACAATTGCTGCCAAAAGAACAACCTTACAGACCAACGACTCCCCTAATATCCCAGTGAAACAAACCTGATCAAAATTCATTCAGCACTCTATTCCCAGAGCAGCTTGAAAACATTATCACAAACTTCAACACTGCCACCTCTCCCCTTGACCCCTGTCCAGTGTCCTGGATCAAAATCACTAAGCATGATCTCCTCCCAACCATACTACTTGTAGTACAGAAGTCTTTATCGATAGGCTACATGTCAAAGACCCTCAAAAACACCTCCATCAGACCCTTAATAAAAAATCCTACAGTCGACCAACCTTACCATTCTCATATAGACCAATCTCTAGTATTCCTTCCCTTGCCAAAATCATTGAAAAAGCAGTGCAATTACAGATGCAAGACTACGTTGACTCCCATGCCCCCCTGAATCATCATCAGCATGGCTTCAAACCACATCATAGTACAGAAACACTTCTGACCTCCTTCCTGAATACTCTAATCAAAGGTACCTGATCTCCTTGTGTTTCCCTTGTGTTGTCTGTCTTGACTAGATTTTATTTATTTATTTATTTATTTATTTATTTATTACAGGCTCTTATATACCGCTCTATTCAGCATCAGCGCGGTTCACAATAAAACAACATACCATAACAACACATTGTTTGGTTTTTACATAGAACAAGGTCAGAGAACTTGGATAAAACATGGGACATCATTAATGCAACTCTGATGAGCAGGGACTGTCTTTTACATGTCTGTGCAGCACTGTGTACATCTTGTAGAGCTATACAAATGCTCAGTAGTAGTAGTAGTAGTAGTGCCAAAATAGCAGAATTTGTCACAAATGGAAAACCCACCTCTTCTTTGAACATTTCAGTTCAAGGTACCACACATGGCTTCATTCTCATTTTCCTTGACATCACTGCAGCCTTTGATTCACTTACTATCTTGTCTCCATGAAATTGGCCTTAGAGGAACAACACTGCAGTGGTTTCAATCCTACTTGGATGACTGCTATCAACAGGTCAAAGTAAGATCAGAAATCTCAAACCCTTTCAAACTACTGCAGGGTCTATTGCAGGGCTCTACCTTATCCTCCCTTCTGTTCAAGATTTTCATCCAGCCACTATGCAACATAATCTGCAATCACAACATCCTCTATCACCTCTATGCCAATGTCATCCTAATTTACTCAACTTTCTCCACCAACAACCCAGACTACTCCACTATAGGACAATGTCTCAATGATATCATCAAATGGCTCAACCATCTTGACATGTTTATCAATTCTAATAAAACAGAAGTCCTCCATATAAACCCCCACCCCACACACATTTTCTTCCCCAACCACATTAAACCTGGCCAACATTACACTTCATGTAAAAGAGGAAGTAAAATACCTCGGCATAATACTCAAACAAATCCTAAACTTAAACTTAAAACCAGCCCAAGCCCATCGCCTCAACTGAACACTGACGCACAAACCACCCACAACTGTATACTAATAAATGCAAGATCCATAAGAAATAAGATATACATCATTCACAACATTATCGCAAATGAAAAACCAGATATACTATGTATCACTGAAACCTGGATCACAGATACTGACACAATCCTACTAAACCAACTAAATAGACCAGGATACAAAATTTACAACTATCCTCACACCAATAGAAAAAGAGGTGGAGTTCTAATAATAGCAAGAGACTTGTTAAACCTATCCAACACCACACAAAACACTCATGAGGGAATAGATATCCTCAAGCTGGAGAATAAAACACTAATAACACTGGTCAACAAATTTTTACAAAAGTCATGTTACTGAAATAAAAATAGTCATTTCTTATCAGTTTTTATATGCTGAACATGAATATGACAGTGGCATTGCAAAGTTGGCTCTAGTTTTTTTGTAATCTACAAGAATTAATGTTTACATCACAAAATGCATGTCAATAGTAAATATAATAGGCCTTCGGTTAATACCTGTAAAAAAACAAGTCATAGACAACTTCTTAGATTTTTTCACCTGTCTCTTGTACAGCTGTTCGGGAGCTTCTCTGGGGAGTGTCCAGCAGTAGTCAGCCAGCATTGTAGTGGACCATTTTCTCTGGTTTCTTTGCTCCATCGTTGCGATATCCTGGTGAAAATGTTTGCCCTGTTCATCACTAACCATACCACAGTTGTCAGGAAAGAAATCGAGATGGGAATCAAGGAAATGGATCTTTAGAGACATATTGCAGCCAAGTTTCTGATACTGCATCAGCATGTCTTCTACTAGTTCCTTGTCATTTTCTGCCCTAACATTCCCAAGAAAGTTTGTTGACACTAGGCGAAAAGCATTCCATGCTTCTTTCGCATCACCCTGCAGCAAGTTGTTGAACCGATCATCTTTGAAGAGCTCTCGAATCTGAGGACCCACAAAAACTCCCTCTTTAATCTTTGCTTCTCTGAGTCGAGGGAATTTTTCATGCAGGTATTGGAAAGCTAGCGAAGTGCGGTCCATGGCTTTCGCAAAGTTTTTCATCAAACCTAGTTTGATGTGAAGGGGTGGTAGCAGGATTTTGTGAGTCTCAACCAGAGCTGGGTGCTGGATATTCTTCTCTTCAACTGTTACATTTTGTCTGCGATTTCATTTCTTCCACAAGTAGTGCCAATCCCTTGCTCGGCTATCCCACTCACATAAGAAACACATGTATTTTATATATCCCTGTTGCAGTCCCATTAAAAGGGCAACTACCTTCAAGTCACCACAGAGGTGCCACAGTACTTGTTATAGTTAATGGAAGTCAGTAGATGCTTTAAGTTATCGTATGTCTCTTTCATGTGGATGGCATGCGGTACTGGAATAGATGAAAGACAGTTTCCATTGTTCAAAAGCACAGCCTTCACACTCAGTTTAGAAGAGTCTATAAATAGTCTCCAGTCTTGTGGGTCATGAGTGATTTTTAAGGCATTCATGAGGCTTTCAATATCGGAACAGAATACCAGATTACTTTCCTTTCCAACTGCGTATAGTACACTGCTGATGTCAGATGGCTTCAGCAGCCATCTGGAAGTATTATTGCATTGCATAAGAAGCTGATGCAATCAACTCTGGATGATGTGTGCATGCTGGTATTATGCAATGTGATGCAATATTACATCATTCAAGGCTTATTTACATGGTGAAACGTCAAAAATGAATTACATGCAATATCTTCAAAACGAGAGCCAATAAATTTTTTTTAATGTTATATTCGTGTTCAGCTCACCAAGATACTACAGATTAGGGCCTTTTAAAGTCAGTAATGATTTCAATGTTGACCAGTGTAATCTGCCTCGTTTACAAACCCCCTACATCAAAACATGAAGCTCTTGCTGCCACACTAGAAAAGGTATGTACAACTACAATCAGAAAGTAAAAGATTATACTAGGAGACTTCAACCTTGCTTCAATATCTCCCACACATGAAAGCACATTCCTTGAAGCTATGGACCAATTGGGATACAAGCAGATAATACAAAATCCCACCCACAACAAAGGAAACGTTCTAGACTTGGTATCTCTACCTGAGAAGTCTTAACACAACAAAGAAAAGATTCCTGCATCACTAATAAAGCAAGTTCCCTGGTCAGATCGTCACCTAATTCAATTCGCATTCTACATGGCAACGAAACATAGAAGCCAGCAAGGGAGAGCAAAAACACAAATTGGCAAAAAATTCAAAATATTCGACAAAGAAGCCCTACTAAAACTCAATTACTACTCACGTAGACACTGATCATACCGATCTCGAACTACTAATAAGCCAATGGAACAAAGGAGTTGAAACTGCTGCAAAACAGGAAATGAAGGCTCCAATGAGCACAAATAGCAAATTAAGAGACATACGAGCCTTGGTACACATCGGCACTAAGCAAAATGAAGAAAGACCTCAGAAAACTGGAAAAAAGATGGAGAGCATCAAAGTCCCCTGAATGCAAAGAGGAATACTTAACACTACTATCAAACTTCAAATAAGAAATAAATACAGCAAAAAAGAACCATCACACTAAAATACTATGCAAGGCTTTGAACAGACCAAGAGAATTGTTCGAACTCGTTAAATCGATTACCAAAGCTGGCCAGGATTGTAGTAGCTGATAAGAATGCAATAAATAATACCCGGAGTCAGGCAAAGATTCAAGCCAATTTAATGTGCACAGACTCAGATTGCAGTAGCATTCAAAATGGTCTGAGCACAGAGCTCAGAAAAATGACAGTTTATATACTTTTCTTCTCCAGTCTAATACAGGCAAAACTCCTCATTGGCCACAGTGGCCCACTTACTCTCATCCAATAGACATCTCTGACCGGGCCCAGGACTCGCTCCCCCTGCTTGGGTCTTACTAGCCACGGGTCAGCAATTCGACATAACACTAAACATAATACTTTTACTACAGTATATTTTGCTACTTCTGCAAGGTCAGTTAGCTTGCAAAGATAGTGGAAGGCATATCAGAAGCATTCTTAACAAAAGCAAAACAAAGCGAGGCCAAACAAAGCAAGGTTAAGACGTATCTCTAGCCTTGGCTCAAAACACTAAACAATCTTCATAATGCTAGACAAAATATTCTTACACTGTTCAGCTTCTCTGCTATATTTTCATCCTAATTACGAGGTCAGTGCACAATCAGCAAAGATATAGTGGAGGACATTCCTACTAAAGCAGACATCTGGCTTACCTAAACAATAAACAGTAAAAGTTTTAATTCTCTTATCTCCAGGAGAGCAGAACATGTTATCAAACCAGAATAGAACAGTATTTCTTTCTAACAGCTAACAGCATTCTGTAATTTTCCAAAATCAGCAATAACATTTTAAAGCAGGAAAAAGGACTTCAGACCTAGCTCTGCTACATACTAGGCCATCGCCTATCACAGGATGATAGTCTGAACAATTATATAAAAGCGCAAATACTAGCTGATCACTATGCTAGCAAACTTAACCCACAAGAAGAAAACCACACACGAATACCAACCATGAATAACCCCCCACAACCTCACCTGGAAGCCATGGATACCAACAAGGAATGGGACTCCTTCCACCCCATTGAGGCAAAGCAGATAATAAACACTATCACAAGCCTAAACACCACTACATCTCCCTTAGACCCTTGCCCAGCAGCCTGGATCAAGGCAATAAAAACAGAAATTGCCCCGTGCATAATGCACATAGTAAATCTATCAATGCAACAAGGAATCATGCCACTAGAGCTCAAAAGATCTCTTACCAGGCCTATCTTGAAAAACAAAACACTCAAGAAGGATGACCCATCATCATACCGCCCTATCTCAAGCATCCCACTCATAGCCAAAACAATGGAAAAATCAGTTCAATACCAACTACAAGAACATATTGATGCCAGGAATGCACTTGATGACCAACAATATGGCTTCCGTCAATACCATGGAGTAGAAACCCTTCTACTAGTACTACTCGACAAACTATTCAAAGGCATTGAAAACAGTAAGAAAATGTTCATCCTAATATTCATAGACATTTCTGCTGCATTTGACACAGTAAATCATGGGATCCTCCTCACCAGACTCGAATCCATAGATATAAAAGGAACCCCACTAAAATGGTTTGGTTCGTATATATCCAACAGAGTGCAGCAGGTTCACTACAATCAAGAAACATCAAAGGCATTTCCACAAACACAGGGAATACCACAAGGGTCAGCCTTACCCTCCCTACTGTTCAACCTCTACTTAAGACCTATCTGTACAATATTCCAGAAACACAAGATTAACTACCACTTATATGCAGATGATATAATGTTGTATACACATATTGTATATGTTTATCTCCAAAAACCCGGAATTCAGCCCTCCCCCAACAATTCTCCTGAACAATAATACATACATCATCAAACAGGAGATAAAATATCTGGGAGTTACGCTCGACAAAAACCTTAAGATGGAAACCCACCTAAGACTTCTAAACCGAGCCATATTCCACAAATTACAGATACTCCAACCTCTACGCAACATTATTGAGCAGTCTGACTTCAGAACAGTAGTCCAAGCACTCATCACACCTCACTTGGACTACTGCAACGGCATTCTCCAAGGACTACCCAAAAAATGGTGCAGAATGTCACCGCTCGAATTATAATGAAACTGCAGGTCTCTGACCACATCACATCAATGCTAATGGAACCACACTGGCTCCCCATCCATGCCTGCATAAGATATAAAATAATAGTAACAACATTAAAATTGATTCACAACCTAGCTCCGTCACACCTCTCCACACTTATCACAATACAACCACGTAATAGGAACAGAAGAACCCACAACCTAAACACTCTACACGTCCCACACGTCCCACACGACATACACAACGCCAAAACCCTCACAAGTAACAGAGCGTTCACATACACAGCTCCCTCTCAATGGAACAACCTACCTCATGCACTAAGAGCTAACAATGACCTAAAAGAATTCAGGAAAGACCTAAAAACCTATCTATTCCATGAATACTACAACTTATCCTAATGCAACTATACACCAGGCTATGTAAATAACCATGAAACGCTTGTAAATATGTTTAAAACACAGTGTAAATATGTTTAAAACATGTGTAAATACCCATGAAACGCATGTAAATATGCATGTAACCTTACAATTATTATACTGTATTATTCCAAATCAATGTTATACATCTGTAAAAAAATTAGACTATTGTTATATGTAAAAGATTGCTCTGAAAAAAGTTTAATGTAAAACCACTACTGATTGCTGGAAGGAGCGGTATATAAATGAAACCAAATAAAAATAAAAATAAAAAATAAGCTTCCATGCCCACATCAAACACATCACAAAGTCTGCATATTTCAGAATGAGAACTGTACAAAACTTGCATCTCCTGTTGGAATAGAATGACTTCCAAAACATCTGTCAAGCCCTCATCACCCATATATTCGACTATGCAATCATCTACCAGGGTCTCCCAAAAACTACTTTACTCACCTTACAACTCAACCAGAACACAGCGGCCAGAATTATCATAGACATGTCTCGACATGCACACATTAGCCCTGTGTTAAAGTGGCTGCACTGGCTACCCATTCACACAAGAGTTAAATACAAAGCCTTTCTGATCACAGTCAGCCTGACACCAGTCCAGCACTTCTTTCCCCACTGCCCAGCCTTCAGCGGAATTAGCCAGGGCTGGAATCGGGTGGCAGGGCCTTACCTTTGGCTGCTCTGGGACTTCTGAGGGTCTGCGTGCCCCAATCTCTGCCGCACATGGGATTTATTCTACCGCTGTCCATCTTGAAAGTGCTGGAGATACAGGGCCATGACCTGAATAGGCCCTCTATGTCTGGGTTATGTGGTCTGCTCCTGCTCTGCCCACTCTTCACCCTGTTGCTGCTCCTTCACGCCCTCCGTCCAGAGTTCCCCGCACAAATGCCCTGTGCTTGCGGGGAGCTCTTGTGACAGAATATGCTCACAGCGAATAGCGGGGAATGTACGTCCAATCCTGACATACATACCCATTATTCGCTGTTCAGTATGACCCCCCTAAATGTTAAAGTTATTGTAAATATTGTTTGGCCTTATTTGAACTACACGTTAAATGTTAATACTTAAACCTACTAAATTTTATGTAATGTTAAACATGTAACCTGTACACCGCTGTGACTGGTAGATGCAGCAGTATAGAAAAGTTGCCAGATAAATAAATATTTAAGTTCTGTTATCAGGCATACCTCCACAGATACACTTCCCTCTCAAACTGATGTTCATAGGGATTTTGATCATCTGTTCTGCCTGGAAACCCCTCACTCCCCTATGTGTATTTTGCTGCAGGGAGCTGATGACATCCTCTCCCACCCCATCCTTCCAGGCCCATCTCCTGCACACCCAGCACACCCAGCACAGTTGTGGGCATCACATGTACAGTTATAAATTGGTCTGTGGATTTGGCAACTAGAGTGTGATGTGACCCTCAGCTAACATGGCCCATGGCTTTCTGCACAGGATACAGTGCCCTCATTCCACTCAGAGGTCTTCAACAATACTTCCTGCCCCCAATGGCTTCTACCTTTGGGAAAAAAAGAGTTATACCTCTCTAACGGAACACAGCAGGGAAGATGTCTGCTCTACAGCTGCTGACTATTCCTCATTGCACCTGGCATTGATCAGACACCTTTTTTCCACATTTTGATAGAAACAGAGAAACATGATGACAGAAAAAGACCTCATGGCCTATCTAGTCTGCCCTTCCATATCAACCCCTAAAACAGTTTCCTTTTTTCCTTTAGAGATCCTCTGTGTTTGTCCCATGCTTCTTTGAATTCAGATACTGTCCACATCTCTACCACCTCCACTGGGAGACTATTCCACGGATCCACCACTCTTTCCCTTCCACCCTCAACCCATGTCCCCTCATAGCAGAGCTTGCTTTCAAATGAAAGAGGCTCTCCTCCTGTGCATTTATGCCATTGAGGTATTTAAACATTCTCAATCATATCACCTCTATCCTGCCTTCCCTCTAAGGTGTACATGTTAAGATCCTTAAGTCTGTCCTCATATGCTTAATAATGAAGACCACTAACCATTTTAGTAGCCACCCTCTGTACTGACTCCATCCTGTTTATATCCTTTTGAAGGTGTGGTCTCCAGAATTGCAAACAATATTCCAAATGAGGTCGCACCAAAGACTTACACAGAGGCACTATCACCTCCTTTCTTCTGCTAGCCATTCCTCTCCCTATGCACCCAAGCATCCTTCTAGCATTTGCCCTCACCTTTTCTATCTGTTTAGCTACTTTAAGGTAATCAGACATAATCATGCCATGGTCCCGATCTTCTTTAGTGGACAAAAGTACTTCACCCCCTATACTATATTGCTCCCTTGGATTGCTGCAGCCCAAATGCATGACCTTGCATTTTTTAACATTAAATCTCAGCTGCCAGATTCTAGACCATTCTTCAAGTTTAGCTAGCTCCACATTAGTTTGGGAAGGGCCAATATCTCTTTGTGTACTGGCCCTCCCCAAACCAATGTACCACTATACCGCCCCATGTGCCCATGGTCACCCTGAGCACCTGGCCACTGTTATCCTGTGCCACTTTACCAATGTGTAATGGCATGTGAGCCACTGTTCTACTGACTGTGGCCTTCATGCTAGCTGCTGCTGCTCTGGTGGTGCTGTTGCCGCTACATCCTCCATGTGGGTCATAGGTTCTGTCCCCTGCTCCTGCAGTGGATGCTGCTGTGATAACTGCCGTGGCACTATTTGCTCTGTCCATTTCCTGGAGCAGAATAGCCAGCCACCATCCCACAAAAAAGGCCAATATGAGCAGTGCTAGCAATTTCCCTTCTTCTAGGGCAGCTTGTGTGTCACTTCTAGGTCACTCTCAGATTGCATGCTGGTCTTTGCTCCCTGTGCCCTTTCTTATCTTTTTCCCAGACTCCCCTTGTCATCTCATTCTTCCATATGTGTGCCTCACCTCCCTTTTCCACTTTTGTTTTCTCTCTGTCCATCTTTCTCATATGGGTATCTCTTCCTCATTGACCTTACTCAACAGCAAGGGGGAGAATTGACTGGGGCAGTGACCAACTTTCTATATTTCCTTTAGCTATATGATATCCTTTCTGCAATCTATCAGCATACTTCTTGGTTGCCTATCATGACTTCTGCAAGCATATCTTTCCCAACTTTCCCATATCCTTGCTTTTTCCCTTATGCATTACAGCTGTGCCTAAAGTTGAGGAGGGGATGAACAGCAAAATAGGCCAAGGTCATGGAGTCAGTGATGCAATGGATAATATATATGACTATGTATCTGAGTTTGCAGGTTCAACTTCTGGATTGCTCATGAGGCTCTCTCTTTCACAACTTCTTTTTATTAGAAATATTCATATATAACAGATGACTCCTCAAGCAATGAAAAGTAACAGTAGTGGGTAGCCGGTTCCATCATGCAGCAGTGAGGACCCAGAAAAGCTGGGCTGACCCATCTTTCCTCATGGAATGGGGTGTACGGACACTGAGTCAGCGGAACAATGTGCATGGTGGGTGGTAACTGGTGGCTACAGTGGTGGATTTGCAACACAGTGTGGCAAGAGGTGAGCCAGTCTATTGTTTGTACCATGCCGTTATAACCATGCAACTCGGTTGCAGTTGTGCTATATATTGCCATTTCTGCTGGTCCATTCTCATAATGCGAGGTACCAACAAAAAAGCACAACTGCCACGTGCTACAAGAGTCCCAGTAAGGAGAACGTGGATCCCTGCCGATTCTGCCAAGGTGAAAACTAAAAAACACTTTGGCAGAATCGGCAGGGATCTCCGACTGAGGCGTTTAAGTGTTTAATGTTTTCAAAACATCGGGTCGCTGTTCTTTTTCTTTTTCTTTGAAGATATCACTTCTGAATGAACAAACATCGCGCTCATAGAGCAATATGAAAGCCTGATTGCTTATGAAGCCTGCCCCTGAAGAAAGCAACGAAACATGGCCTGTGTCAGGCCATAGGCTTTTTTTACAATAAAGAATATCCTTCCATACGCTATCCACGTTCTCCTTACCCATTCTCATAATGCTTCAGGATGGTATTTGTAATCCATGTTGTAAACCATTGGAACTAGCACTGCATAGCCCATGATTGCAATTGTCAGATATCCAGGACCAGCTTGATCTTTCACTCCTGGAACAGGGTTCCTTTTCAGCTGTTGTGCCAAAATATTGTGTTGCCACTAGGCTGCAGATCAGTTTGCACCACGGCATACAGGGACATATTGTTCTGATTTCTCTATTCCAGTCCACAGTCACAGCAAGACTACAGTTGTTTGCATGTAATGTAAACCCAGGACTGGATCACAACTGTGGGACAGATCAGGAACCTGATGTGAGCTGTAGGCATATGCTGTGAGTTTGCATTTGCCTAGGGCACCTACATGCTGTAGCTGCAGTCTCTGTCCATCCCATTCCCCCACATAGGTCAGGGCTGTGTGGACCCACTGCATCAAACATACCTTGCGATTTCCATTGTCTCCTACTTGCACTGACACTCATGGGAGAGGTGCATGGGATCTGCAACTGCAACTTACATCTGTTCTGTGGCTGACATTAGTTGAATGCACAGTAGCCGCATATCTGTGGCGCTCACGTGCGATTTGCGTGCTTTGGTCTGCTGTGTGGATCATCCCTGCCTAGTTGCTGCCTTAGCCTTGCCTACTCACGTATTGCACCATTAGCATGGTATTTTTAGCACTGTGGTGTTTGCCATGCATGCTCCTTTTTGCCACATGCCAACCACGCAAAAAAGCCCATGCAACTGGAGAGCACACTTTGGTAAACATGCCTCTAAGTGCGCTGCTGGAACTTCATTTAGTTAAACATGGAAATGTGCAATTGGAACTTTATGCTAGTTACACTTAAACACTTGGACACATTTTGGGACTGATGAATGATATATTATTTTCTTTTGAAATAGAAGAGCATGGGCAAACGTATTGCCTACATCGCATTGTCCCTCTCACTTATTAATGATCTTGACATTAGGTCTGTTTGTGTAGGTTTTCCATATTTTCCCTCTGCTGTTTGGTTATTTTCTAATTTGCCTTTATAAAATAGGCATAAAGTATGTGCTTACTTAAGCACATCATTAAAAAATTGCCTTCTTTATAAATAAATTCACACTGTAGTTTTGAACTATCATCTTCAACAGCAAAATGGAAATGTGTGTATTTTTCTTGTTCCGTTGGAATACTACATAGAATGACATCATGAGGGTCACTGCAAAATCTCATTTAAAGTATAAAGACAGCAATTTTCAAAGCCATTCATACAGGTCAAACAGAGTTCTTCCCATGGAAATGGGCTATTTAAATAATTGCCCACCCTGTGTGTGGATAAATGTATGTGTATTATTCCACAACACATATGCTTTTACCTGCATTGTAGCAGAGGCATTTACAAGGTGGTGGTAGAACAGGAAAGAAAAAACATGCATAGTTTTGGATTTTAAAAATGAAGGGCCCGATATTTGAAAGGCATTTACATGGTTTACAGCACAGTAAACCGTGTACAGTAAATACCTCTAATCGGGATATTCAATGGCACTAACGTGGTTAGTGCTGCTGATATCCACGATTATCTCCCTTACACGCATTGATGCTAAAACCACTTACCATCGGGGTTTGTCGGGGTCGTTCTGGGGAGGAATGGAGGCGGCAACAGAAAATTAAGTTGGGTCAATATTTAGCAGGGATAGTGAATGCTATTTTTAAACCCTAGCCATAACAGCTAAATTTAATCCAACTAAATTTAATTCATCATGCTAAATATTTGGATAATGGGATGAGTGCTGGCTATCATCCATATAGTGGCGATTTTCAGCACCACTATACACCATAGGAATAGTCTAATGGTTAGCGCAGCAGTCTGGGATCAGAAAGACCAGGGCTCAAATCCCACTGACTCTCCTTGTGGCCTTGGGCAAGTCACTTAACCCTC
Source organism: Ichthyophis bannanicus (assembly GCA_033557465.1). Classification (NCBI taxonomy): domain Eukaryota; kingdom Metazoa; phylum Chordata; class Amphibia; order Gymnophiona; family Ichthyophiidae; genus Ichthyophis; species Ichthyophis bannanicus. Next base: position 908,012,417 of record CM066031.1, on the reverse strand, counting down.
CATTGCCTCAGGTACAAGCTTAGATTGTAAGCCCTCCAGGGACAGGGAAATACCTACAGTATCTGATTGTAACTCACCTTGAACTACTACTGGAAAGGTGTGAGATAAGGCTGGGCTTGGTGGGAGGGTTTTAAAGCATCTATCCGTGCCACTATAACTAGCTATCAAATTCGGCAGGGGAAACAAAGAAAGCAGCATTTACTGATTCTAGAGCAGCAGATACAAGCTGGGGAGCGTCTCCTCACGTCCCGTACTGACCCATGTATTTTACTCCGTTTACAACGCTTGCGTTTTCAATACAATCAGCTTTTGCACACTGCTGCTGTTAAAAATATTGAATCACAACAAGGGCTATATTATCGGGAAAATAATCGTGCTGGCAAATTATTAGCAAATGCCCTAAAAGGTCGAAAAGAAGCCAAGCGTGTTACCGCCCTCCGTAATCCGTCGGGGGGGGGCTTGGTCACTAAAGATACCGAAATCTTAGAACTCTTTCGTGACTTTTATACTCGGCTTTATCAATCTGAATGTGATTTTGAGCCAGATGTATTTGAACGCTTACTTTCCGGAGTACAAAGACCGACCCTATCTGACGAAGATAGAGTGGCCTTGGACACACCATTTACTGTCTCAGAAATTCATTCTGCTATCAAGAAATGTGCCTCAGGTCGAGCCGCAGGCCCAGACGGTCTCCCCGCTGAATTCTACAAAACCTTTCACGCTGATTTAGCTCCAGTTTTGAAAATTTATTTTTCTGTTCTGGCCGAGGAGGGTTCTCCTTCTGGGTCCTTTTCAATGGCAAATGTAGTAGTTTTTGAGAAAGAGGGGAGAGACCCGCAACTAACAGCTAATTATCGTCCAATTTCCCTCCTGAACGCGGACTATAAAATCTTTGCCACCATTCTCTCTACCCGGCTCTCGGATAGGATGCCTACTTTAATACACCCAGATCAATGCGGTTTCATTCCTGGTAGATCAACTGCTGACAATGCTCGGACTCTATGCCATGTATTGACTACCGCAGTTAATCTTGATCGCCCATTTGTTGGCCTCTCACTTGATGCTGAGAAGGCCTTCGATCGCTTAGAGTGGCCCTTCCTGTTTGCAGTCCTCCGCTGGTACGGATTCGGGGAAGGTTTTCTCCGTTGTCTTCGCACCATGTACGCTCAGCCTACAGCCAGTATATGTGCAAATGCTTTAAAGTCTCAGCCTTTTCCCCTTCAACGCGGCACTCGCCAGGGATGTCCACTGTCTCCACTCCTCTTCGATCTTGCACTCGAACCCTTGGCTTTACTAATCCGGCAATCGGAGGAGATTCATGGAGTCCCCTTCACCCATAGGGAAATCAAACTTTCAGCGTATGCTGATGATCTTATGCTTTTTGTCTCTATAGACTCAGTACCGGCTGTCCTAGAGCAAATTGGTAAATACTCACAGCTGTCCGGTTATAAGATAAATTGGACCAAGTCGGTAGCCTTTCCATTAAATCCTCTGCTTCATCAGGCAGATATGCAATCCTTCCCCTTTTTATGGCAACCTCGCATGGTCAAATACCTTGGGGTTCACTATTGTTCTCCTTTGGAAGACACTATCTCCTTCAATGCCAAAGACTTAACCTCTAAAATCCGGGCGCTTACTCACCGCTGGACTCCTTTAACGCTTACCTGGTGGGGTCGATTAGAAACCATAAAAATGATGATTGTTCCGAAAGTGAATTATATCTTAGAAATGGTGCCCTGTCTCCTCCCTCGACGTATATAAAGATATCGAGGGCCTTCTGACTAGATACTTGTGGCAAAACAAGACACCTAGGATAGCGAAACATAAGCTGCAAGCAGATAAGGAAAATGGGGGTGTCAGATTCCCTGATTTCCTGAAGTATCATCAATCTTTTCTTCTCAAACAAGGTGCTCGTTGGCTGGAAGATCCAGTACCGAGTAGACCTGTGTGGCTAGACATAGAAGAGGACCTTTGCAAACCGATTCCTCTTACTTTTCTCCCTGGTATGACTCTCCCATCAGACTCCCACTTTCCACCAATGCTTTTAGACACCTTAGGTGCCTTTAATAATCTCATGCAATCTTTAGACTCCCGACTCTGTCCGTTAGACAAGCTCCCACTTTGGTACAACACTCGATTTCGAATACAAAATAAACCGATGGCGTGGAGCCCCTGGTACACTAGGGGCATTTGGATTCCTAGTCAGTTGTTCCATGAAGGTCGCTGGAAAACTTTTAGTGAATTGCAAATTGAATTTGGTCTCCCTGCGAAGCACTACTTTCAGTTGGTCCAACTTCAGCATTGCCTTAGGAGTGCTAAGGTGCTCCCGCCATCGGCCTCCCCTACACAAGGTTGGTTGGAGACTATCCGATCTATCGGTAGTTCACCGGGGTGTAGCATCCAATTTTTACAAAACCTTATGTAATACTATAACTAGGGATACCCCTATAGCGCAGAAAGCATGGGAGAGAGAATTGCATGTGACTTTGACCCCGGAGCAATGGAGCCTTGTCTGGAGTAGAGTGACACGGGTCTCCCGATCCGCCTCACTCACTCAGACACTCTTCTTTCTAGCCCACCGGTGTTTTTACACTCCTGACAGATTAGCCAAATGGAACACTACTCAGGGCAATAATTGTTGGACATGTCATGCGGCCATTGGTTCACTACCTCATGTCATGTATGAATGTCCCGCACTACAGTATTACTGGAGTCGGGTCTGGGGTCGCATCCAGTCTATTTTGCACTTTCAAGAGCCCCTTTCTTGGAGGATAGTGGGACTTCGCTCAGCTGCGGGGATCCCCTCTCTTCCAAAAACGGCTTACTTCCTTTTGGACTTTATGCTAGGCATTGCTATTTCCCTAATTACGAAATACTGGAAAAATAGCTCCCAACTGAGCCCCAATGAATGGTGGAATCATGTCTGTCTCTACAGTAAATATGAACAAATACCTCGTATGTTTGCTTCCCCCATTCAGACTCCTCATCATCGGTCTAAATGGAAGATGCTCAATGACTATGTACATTCTGCTCAATGCTCTCATCTGATTGTCTAAATTTATATATCTTTGACTCATGATTATTCTGTATCGCAGATACTCTTTTGATTGTTTTGATGTACAATCACTGTTGTTTGGAAGCGCTCACATGCTGACATAATCAGCTAGAGAAGAAGCGTGGGGGTGGGGGGTGATTGGGTTTACTTTTCTTTATTGTATAATTGTTTTGTCTCCTTAGGTGTGTTGTTTCTTTTGTTTGTTGCAAAATGAAAATAAAAGTTTCAAAAAAAAAAAAATGTTCCTTGTACATAGTTCCAACATTCTTGTTACTTGTTACTTGTAAACTGTTCACTGTAAACTGCCCTGAGCAGTATTTGAAATCGCTCCCTGTAAACCGCTCTGATTATCTATATATAGCGGTATATAAAATAAATAAATATATAAATAAAAAGTACCATTGAACATCAACCCTGGTGTGTCTCTGCAGGTATATTTTACTTCTCCAGTTTTCTGAGTGAATATACAAAGTTTTTCCATGTTGAAAACTAGGGCAAAAGTCTTGAGTAAAACACCCTTGCAAACTTAGCAACAAAGTAGGAAATATGAAAATTGCTCCTAAAATAGCAGAAAACCTTGGGATTAATGATCGTTTGATGTCAGAATGACTAAGCTTCTGAAATCAACAGACTTTGGTCCCATAGGTAGAGTTTTAGAGTGAGAGGAAGAGGAAAAGTATATGAGAGCGCCCCTTTGAAGCAGATGGCAGGAATAAACTCCTCCTCAACCTAGTGACAGTCCTCTCTTGCCTAGTGTATTTTGCGCTTTCAAACTTTTGCTGTCCTAGGCAATTGGCTATGCCTAAATCCAGGTCTGTCTCTAGAAGGCTTTCTCATAGATCTGTTTTGCAAGACAATCTCCTTAAATAATTCTTCTCTTTCCTTTATTTAGAAAAGAAAACAAAAATGTGAAGTAGTAATGTGATTTTCAGTTTGGAGGGCTTCTTATTGTGGATTCTGTCCTGAGTCAGGGCTTTTCCCATAAAAGCTTGGAGTTGTAGATAAGTGGCTAAAGATAAGATCAGTTCCTCTCCAGCTGGTGTACTCAGGTAAGGCTTCCCCAAAGTAAAATATCAAATACTATTATAAGAATGAAGTGCAATAGAATTAAGTTTAAATAATTTCAATTAGTAAAAAACAATTTAGTTCATTACACAGGTACACTACCAAAAAACTGCCTCCAGTTTTGCAACTGATTCCTATAGATTTTGGGGTGCTGAATCCAGTAAAAATAGCCAAAATGTTCCATCACGTCACGTTTTCTTGCAAAATTAGATTTCTTACCCATATAAGGAATGTTCACATAATTTCTTTTTAGCCGACTGCAGTTTATTTTCTTGGCCCAAAATAGAGGTTGTAATGGTTAACTAACTAGAAACACTCCCTCATTTAGAGTGTTTTGTATTCATTTTATACATTAACAGGACAATTGGGAGGTGGGGGGCTAAATCCAGTACTCGCGCTGGCGCATGTTCTTTCCTGTTCGCCTCGCCTCGTTCGCTCGCTCAAACACGGTGGTTGCGACATGAACGTTCCTGTCAAATTTCAGTTTCTTGCAAGTTCATTATTACCTTTTGTTTGCTCAGTCGTAATCCAGCTTTATTCCGAAGTGGTTCACTACAGTTGTAGTTTGCAGTGCTGTGTATTTGTGATGGCTCACAGAGCCAGAGGTTGCGTCAACTCTCCGGACAGTTTTTGTTTTATTTGTGGGGAATATACCGTGAAAAAGCGGCAGAGGAACATTTCTGCATTTATTTAAAAAGTATATTTCGCCTATTTCGGTTTGAAGTTAGGCGATCAAGACAAACCGTGGGCTCCTCACAAAGTGTGCAAGACATGTGAGGAAGATCTACGCTTATGGATGAAAGGTAAAAACAAGCATTTCGTTTCAGAATACCTATGATGTGGCGTGAACAAAGAGACCACAGCAGTGACTGCTATTTTTGCTCTTGCATTGTGAAGGGATACAACTTAAAAAATAAGAACGTAATAAGTTACCCCAACCTTCCCTCAGCAATTAGGCCTATGCCTCATATCAACGAAGTACCTGTGCCTGAACCACCAAAATCTTTGGATCATATTTGTGTGGACGGTTCTGATCATGATGAGACTCATCAGATGGCTTTTCCCGATGAGTCCAGTACTTCCGAGTTTGAAACTGAACAAGATCCGAAACCTGAACTTTTCTCTCAAGCTGAATTGAATGATTTAGTCCGGGATTTAGGACTCCCAAAAGATGCTGCCCAACTGCTAGGTTCTCGGCTTAAACAGAAAAATCTATTGTCACCAGGAACAACTTTTTATTGGTACCGCAACCGCGAGACACAATTTTTGAAGTATTTCAGCAAAGAGGAAGATTTGGTATTTTGCAACGATATATACGGAGTGATGGAAAAGTTTAAACTCAAGTATGATCCTGCTGAATGGCGGCTGTTCATTGATTCGTCAAAAGACAGCATAAAAGGTGTTCTTCTTCATAATGGCAACACATTCGCTTCAGTTCCTATTGCTCACTCTGTTATTCTCCAAGAAAAATACGAGAATTTGGCCCTGATTCTTCAGAAGATTCGTTATGATGAGCATAAGTGGATGATTTGTGGAGACTTTAAAATTCTATCCATGCTATTAGGGCAGCAATCCGGTTTCACCAAATATCCCTGCTTCCTTTGCTTGTGGGATAGCCGGGCCCGCGACCTACACTGGGGGAAAAAAGACTGGCCAATTCAGGAGTATTTGAGACCCGGTGAGAAAAATGTTCTTCATGAGAGCTTGGTACCTCGTGATAAAATTCTATTACCACCTCTCCACATTAAGTTGGGTCTCATTAAGCAATTCATCAAGTCCCTTCCAAAAGATGGTGAGTGCTTTCGGTACCTTTGCTCAAAGTTCCCCCGACTTTCTGAAGCAAAGCTAAAGGAAGGAGTGTTTGTTGGCCCTGATATAAGGAAACTCATTTCAGATGGAGCATTCGCTGAAACGATGTCTGAGAAGGAAAAAGAAGCCTGGGATTCCTTCAAGGATGTTGTTCTCAAATTCTTGGGGAACAGGCGGGATGAGAACTATAAGGATATTGTTGCCAGGATGCTCAATGCCTTCAAAGAACAAGGCTGTAACATGAGCCTGAAAGTCCATTTCTTGCATTCCCATGTGAACTACTTTCCCGAAAACTTGGGGGCGTACAGTGAAGAACAAGGTGAAAGGTTTCACCAGGACATCAAGGACGCAGAGAGAAGGTACCAAGGAAGATGGAACACCACTATGATGGCTGATTTCTGCTGGTTGCTGCTGCGGGAAACCCCAGATGAAAAATACGCCAAGCAGCGCACCAAGAGAAGCATTCGGGGGAAGAAGAAACGGGCCCACCAGGAGATTGATTGACCCAAGAATGACTTTAAAATCTAAACTGTGTTGACAAATATCGTGTTTTTACTAAACTTTGAAATAAAAATTTGCTAGTTATTACCACAGTGTCGGATCTCATTTATTAGAATTTTATTTTCACACCATCGGGTGTTTGTCTTCATGTATTGCAATGGTGCGGTTTGCGTTTTCTATTCTTACATACATACCTGTACAACATTTTTTGCACATTTCTTTGCTTTGCTTTGTGTCTAACCTCGCTCTTATTGTAGCAGCGTGCCCCCCTTCTAGTCCCAATTACAATGGTCAGTTCATCAACTTGTTACTTTCACACTCTCAAGGCCATAGAGCCAATTTGTACGTGCAGGGGAGCAGGGCTCTGCAGCTTCTCTATCATCAGTTTTAATTAAATCCCTTACAGCTGCATTCTCTTATCAGTGAGCATAACATATTTCTCTATTTTCTCAGACTCAAATTCTACTTGTCTAGGTCACTACAATCATACTTATTAAATCCATGGTTTATAGCAGCATATTGGGGGATGTGCAATCCTATAGCCTCTCCACAGGCTGCATTTACAGGTCAAGCTGGTTAGGCCTGTCTGCTTAGTTCAATTAGCATGGATCATAGGCCGTCGCCTACCACATTATATGCTCAATGTTTGTGCACATGTATGTGGCTGTTTTAAGTGCAGACAATTTTGCTACCATCACAGTGTGTTTTGTTGACATTACTCTATTCTTATGTGCTGCCTTGTTACAATTTTCTTTATTCTTATTTGAATAACTACTAAACAATTAGTATAAAGAATTCATCCAAGAAACTTTTATCTCGATCGCACTCAATCTGAAACGTTCACCTCAAACTGCTAACCCAATGTAGCAAATAATCTGTACGTGATGGAGCAAATTGGTTACCAGATTTGGATTCAGCGCACCAAAAAACGTAAAAATCAATCAAAACATTAGAGGCAGTTTAAAAAAAAATTTTTTTAGTGTACCTGTGTTATTAAAGACTAAAATTTCTCTCTTTGAACTATTATTAACAAAATCGTATATGTGCTTTGCAATGTCATCAATGACAATATAACAATTTGCCTTTGTAGATCTTCAACAACAAAACTTCCAATTAGCAACAAACACTCAAATAAGCTTCAATCAAATTCTACTTTCAATGACTTATATTGAGCACTTAATATTACAAAGGATTTATACTTTGTGTACAATTTTTTCCCAGATTATCAAGACCACTCCCCTTCTTCAGGAATAGGTATTAACTCTGTCTCATCCAAACTGGATCCTCACCCTCATGTTTCTTGTGGTCTTTTCTTTCCTTAAATTTCAAATGTCCATACTACTGGCCAGGACATCAATCGTTGGTGCACACTTGATGTTCTCTGTCCTCATGTCAGCAGCTCAAACCTTGTCCTCTCCTTCCTTCAGAAGAGCCTGCTGTCGTTTCTTAATGAAAAGTTCCTACTATCCTGACTACAAAATTAAAAACTATACCTGGCCTAACAAAGGAATTTAGGATTAACCCTTCTTTTTGAATGTTCTTCCCTTGTTCACTTATATTTATTTTCTTCTTAATCTAAGCAGCAGGTTCTTTCTTCTAAACATTGGCTCCCCATAGCAAGTCGACCGGTATATAAAGCCCTATTACTCACCTTCAAGTCTCTGCACGGAATGCCCGCTACCTCCCTCACAAACCTCATACAGCATGCCCCTAAAATCAGAACCAGAAGGTCATAGATGATGAACTTACTCGTCACCCCCTCAGCAATAAGAACATGCACTCAGTCAACTAAAAATCACACCTTTTCCCTCTATACTCCAACCCACTGGAATGCACTACCTCCAGCAATCCGTGCCATCACAGACTTGACATCCTTTAGGAAGGCCTTAAAGACATACTTATTTCAACTAGCTTACGGCCATCCCCCCTGAATGAAGCCTATGCCGAAGCCGATGCCCAGATCGCTTCTAGTTCCCCTGCCTGCATATTCCAAGTTCTTATCCATGTATTGGCATTTAATGTAGCCGCCTGTTATTACTTGTTACTTACTGTTTCTTGTTTCTAGTTTAATGTAAACTGTTCTATACTTGTTCCTAGTTCAATGTAAACTGTTTTATACAAACTGTTCCAAGTAAACCGTTGTACTGTTTTTGTTATATGTAAACTTGACTGGTTTCAAAGAGCACGGTATATAAAAGCAAATAAATAAATAAAATAAATAAAAAACATTTCAATTTCCCTAACTACTGAGACCTTTGATTTGCTGTTTTGTCAGACCCTCAGCACACTCCCTGTCTCAGGCATAATACAAGGGGTTCGGAAGTCTATGACAACCTTGGAAGCCCAGACCAGCTGTATTCCACGCTTTAAGAAAAGTGGAAGAAAGTCCAAAAAACTGCTAGCATGATTTAAAGGTAAAATCAGAGAGGCTGTTGTTGCCAAAAAAGCATCTTCAGGAAATGGGAAAAAGAGCCAATCGATGAAATCTGGAAACAACATAAGCACTGGCAAGTTAGATGCAAGGCAGGCAAAGAGAGAATTTGAGAAGAAGCTTGTTGTGGAAGCAAAAACACATAATAAAGACTTTTTCAAGTACATTCCAAGCAAAAAAACTGTGAGAGAATCAATTGGACCATTCGATGATAGAGGGGTCAAAGGGGCACTAAGAGAGGACAAGACCATAGCGGAGAGATTGAATTAATTTTTTGATTCACTCTTTACTGAGGAAGATGTAAGGATCTTACCCATGACTGAAATGGTATTTAAAGGTGATGCGACAGAAGAATTGAAAGAAATATCGATACACTGGGAAGATGTGTTACAACTATTTGATAAACTGAACAGTAGCAAATCACCTGGACTGGATGGTATACATCCAAAGATATTGAAAGAACTGAAATATGAGATTACAGGCCTCCTATTAGTAATCTGTGAACTATCATTAAAATCATCTGTAATACCAGAAGATTGAAGGATAGCCAATGTACACTAATTTTTAAAAAGGGTTCCAGGGGTGATCCGGGTAACTACAGACCGGTGAGCCTGATGTCAGTACCAGGAAATATGGTAGAAAACATTATAAAGACAAAATTACTGAACATGTAGATAGTCATAGCTCAATGGGAGACAGCCAACATGGCTTTAGCCAAGAAAGGTCTTGTCTTACTAATCTGTTATATTTTTTTGAATGTTTGAATAAACAGGTAGACAAAGGTGAATCGGTTGATATAGTGTATTTTGGATTTTCAGAAAGCCTTTGACAAGGTCACTCATGAGAGATGTTTGGTAAAATTAAAAAGTAATGGGATAGGAGGCAGTGTACTATTGTGGATCAGGAACTGGTTAAAGATAGAAAGCAGAGAGTAGGGCTAAATGGCCAATTTTCCCAACAAACTGGGTCCGCTGCTTTTTAACATATTTATAAATGACCTGGAAATGGGAATAACAAGTGAGGTAATCAAATTTGCAGATGACACAAAATTATTCAAAGTTGTTAAAACCCATGAGGATTGTGAAAAATTGCAAGAGGACCTTGATAAATTGGAAGACTGGGCATCCAAATGACAAGATGAAATTTAATATGGACAAGTGCAAAGTTATGCATCGAGGAAAGAACAAGCTAAACTATGGTTACACAATGCAAGGTTCCACATTACGAACCACCACCCAGGAAAAAAATTTAGGTTTCACCGTGGATAACATGTTAAAACCCTCCACCCAGTGTGCAGCGGTGGCCAAGAGAGCAAACAGAATGCTAGGTATCATAAGGAAAGGAATGGAAAATAAAACAAAGGATATTATAATGCCTCTGTATCGTTCCATGGTGCGACTGCACCTTTAGTATTGTGTGCAATTCTGGTCGCCGTATCTTATAAAGGATATAGTGTGATTAGAAAAGGTACAGAGAAGAGCCACCAATATGGTAAAGGGGATGGAAGTATACCCCTATGAAGAGAGGCTAAAAAGGTTAGGGCTCTTCAACCTGGAAAAGTGACGGCTGAGGGAAGATATGATAGAGGTCTATAAATTAAGGAATGGAGTGGAACGGATAAACGTAGATGGATTGTTTACGTCATCTGAATTAAGAAAGACTAGGGGACATGCAATGAAGCTACAGGGTAAACTATTTAAGACAAATAAGAGAAAATATTTTTTCATTCAACGTGTAATCAAAGTCTGGAATTTGTTACTGGAGGATGTAATAAAAGCTGTTAGTGTAGCTGGGTTTAAAAAATGTTTGGACAAGTTCCTGGAGGAAAGGTCCATAAACCATTATTATAAGGGGCCCGGGATATCACTGCTTGACCCAATACAAGCATTATGGAACTTGTGTCTTTTGGGGAAACTGCTAGATACTTATGACCTAGATTGGCCACTATTGGAAACAGGATACTGGGCTTGATGGACCTTGATCTGACCCAGTATGGCATATCTTATGTTCTTATATTGAGCAAATAGAATGCTAAGTATCATAAGGAATGAAAAGTGTGTGTGTGTGTGTGTGTGTGTAATTGTGTGTGTATGTGAGGGGGGAGGAGCCACTAGTATTGGAAGAGGATTGCTACCTGGGGCTCGAATGGGAAATGGACTAATGTTGGTGGATGGGGAAACTGTGATTCAAAGGAAGACATTGCTGGGAGGGACTGGAATTGAAGGAAGGCTGATACTGGGGGGGGGGGGCTAGGACTGGAAATGGGCTGATGCTGGGGGATGGAGGACTGGGACTGGAAGGAAGCTGATGCTTGGAGGGACTGAGATTGGAGGAGTACTGATGCTGGGGGGCTAGGACAGGAAATGGGCTGATGTTGGGGATGGGGAGAATGGGACTGGAAGGGAGTGGTTGCTACAAAAGGATGGAATTAGAAGGGAGCTGATGTTGGGAGAAGACTAGAAGGGGGTGGGGGTGGGACTGGTGTTGGGGGAGAAAAAAGAAGAAGCTGGGGGAGTGAGGATGGAGAGATTAACAGATATTTTGTGTGGAAGGGCAGAAAAAAGGCCATACAGAAGGAAGAGTTGAAAGAGAGGGGCATAAGAATGAATGCTGAGGTAAGAAGGAGGAAAGGGATGAATAAATATTGGAGAAGGAAGTAACAGGGTGAGTGTGCAGAAAGGATGTAGGAGGCAGTACTGGGAACAGGGAGATGGGGAGAGCAGGGACTGGGACTTAGGTGGAGATTTCATAATTGGGTGGGGAAAAAAAAGAAGACAGATTCTAAGATTGGCTGGGTATTGGGAGAGTAAGTGAGGATTCATAGGGTGGGTCCAGGAGTTGGCACAACTCACTGTGCATGCAGCTCTGGCATCGTACAGTTTTATCTTTCTTTTTCTGAGTCAGGAACACCAGCCAATGTTGACTGTAGCATTCACTTCCAATGTGCAAGGCTATTCACCGGAAGTGAATGCTACTGACAGAACTGGCTGCTGCAGGCTGATTCAGAGAAAGAAAGATAAAGCTGGGGTTGGTGCTATGAGATCTTTCTGCCACTGACTCAGGAAAAAAAAGAAGATGCCAGGGATAGTGCTGCATGATATTTTTTCCCTGGGGGGGGGGGGGGCAGAGAGAGGGAGAAAAAGAGAGATAGGATATGCTGGATGTGGGGGTGGGGTGGGGTGTCTGTATATACAGTATATCTATCTATCTATATCTATATAGATATATAGATATAGACCAGTGGAAAAAGTGGTATAGAGAATTGTTTAATAAATAGCTAAATATAAATATATATAATAAAGATAGAGAGAGAGAGGTGGATTTTAAGTTATGAGAGAGAAGGATATATTGGCCTGGAATGGAGAGGAACAGGGAGAGAGAGAGAGAGAGAGAGAGAAGATGTTGGGTTGGGAAGGTAGGAGGAATGCAGGACCACTGCAGGGGGAGATGATGGAGAAGGGGAAGGGGATAGATGGTCTATTGGGAGTGGTTTATGGTGGGGGGAAAGGTGGGGAGGTGGAAGAGAAAGCATGAGATTCTGGACTTTGGGGGTAAGAAGAACAGTGATGAATTGGGATGGTGAGAGAGAGAGAGAGTGAGAGGGAGGAAACGATGGGCATGATAGAACTATATGAGAGAGGCCATGGGAAGATGGCAAGGAGATGAGTGAGAGGAGGATGATAATTACAGAGTGTTGAAATATGGTAATGGGAAGTGGGTGAAAGACAGAGGGTAATAAGAAGCTAGCGAAGGAGTGAGATGAAAAATGGGGGAGCTGGACTGGAGTTTAGAAGAGTAAAACTTACTAGGTGAAAAGTCAAAAGTGGACTGAGGGCGGAAGGTTGAAATTGAGTGGATGGATGAGTAAAGAAAGAAATGGAGAAAAGAACAAAAAGCGAAAGATCAATATGTCAGAATATGTGACTCAATGCCCTCTCTAACATAGGACATTATCCTTCCACCAATTTGATCTACTCTGTCATTGGAATATAGTTTGTGCCCAGGTATCACAGTGTCCCACTGGTTGTCCTGCTCCCACCAGGTTTCTGAGATGCCAGTCATATCTAACCTTTCAATTAGCTCTCCCATCTTATTTTTTAGCCTTCTATCATTTGCATACAGGCATTTTAGAGGTTGTATTTTATTTATATTAATCTGATTATCAGTTGATAGGGGTAATTTGGAATCTTTCAGCTCTGTACTTAAGGGCATCTGGTTTACTTTTATCTTTATTGGAACCTCTCTGCAGGATGCCCTAACTTCCCCCTTTCATTAGTATCCTTCAACAATACATCCATCTCAACCATGCACTCTTGGGTGACTGTTGACTTTCCCCTAATGTCTAGTTTAAAAGCTGCTCTATCTCCTTTTTTTTTTTAAATTATTATTTAGAAATTTTTCACAAACTTATCAGAAACAAACTTGTACATAAAAGGTGCTAACACCAAAGAAAAAAAATGAAATACAAAATTGTTGCAAGCAGCAAACAGACACAAGATATTAAGACCTATAGTCTACAATGGGGCATACACTTCAAAAATAAGAAAAAGGATAACTAAAGGGGTTGGAGGAACCCCTCCAAATTGTAGAAGAAAAAATAACAAAAAGCAAACAAGAGGGCTACTGAGGATCCAAAGCTATACATTACATGACGCGTAAAGATCATATCTACTCACCACCCTTAGCTGAGGGAGAAGAGGTAATAGGCAATCTAGCATTAATAAAAGTGGAAAGGTCCGTCGGCTGAAAGAAAATAAGTCTTTGTGACTTATGCATCACTATACATTTACAGGGAAACCTCAAAAAAGGTAGCACCTAACTCCTGAACACCTGGTCTTAATAGAAAAAATTGCTTTTGACATTTTTGTGTATCTTTAGAAACATCAGGAAAAATTGCAATTTTTTGCCCATTAAAAAAATGAGACCATTTGGTATAATATAATCTACGCAGCCAATCTCTATCTGACGATAAAGCAAACATTACTAATAAAGTAGAAGTTTTCACTACTGGTACTTCAGGAGACTGCAAAATCTCAGAGACATTAATAATATCCATATTAGTTAGTTCTTCCATAATGCTAATATCCCTTTTACCAGTTGGTAAGTAAAAAGCCTTAACAATCGGAAGCATTAAATCTGCTGGCACAGCCAAAGTCTCCACCATATATCTTTTGAAAAGATCAGCTGGCAAAGTTCACTTAATTGAAGATTAATGCCAGCAGCCTGGTTCCATCCTGGTTAAGGTGGAGCCCATCCCTTCATAAAAGCCCCTCCGTTCCCCAGAAAGTTGCCCATTTCCTAATGAATCCATAACCCTCTTCTTTCCACCATTGTCCCATGCACACATTGAGACTCCAGGGCTCTGCCTGCCTTTTGGGTCCTGCACGTAGACTGGGAAGCATTTCGGAGAATGCTACTCTGGAAGTTCTGGATTTCAACTTCCTACCTAAAAGCCTAAATTTGGCCTCCAGAACCTCCCCCCCCCCACACACTTTCTTAAGCCATTGGTACCAACATGTACCAAGACAGCAGACTCCTCCCCAGCACTATCTAAAACCTTGTCTAGGTGGCATGTGAGGTCTGCAACCTTCATACCAGGCAGGCATGTTACCAGGCAATCCTCATGTCCACCAGTCATCCAGCTATCAGGGGCAACCCAAGGGAGGTGCAGGGCTATGTGTGGAGACTAATTGTGGGGCCTCATTTGCATAAATATTTGCATAATGGTAATGCACACTAACGCTTAGTAAACATGCCTCTTAACCCTGGGAGTACCGATGGGGTCAAAAGTGACCCCACTGCAAGTTTCACAATGCGTATCTCGGAAACTAGTTGTTCAAGAATGCAATCTTTTTATGACTTTTCACATGTCAATATTCTCTTTATATTGCACCATGAGAGGAATAATTTTCATCCGCTAGGTGACGCTAGTGATGAATTGCAGCACAGAGTACCAGTGGGGTCATTTTTGACCCCAGTTGCTTACGTCTGGTTTGGATCATGATACAATTTGCAGTTTTGTGAATTTTTTGATCTGACAAAGGTATTTATCATTAATTATGTATCATTTATTTTTTGTACTCTTATTTTATGAAAATTACACATTTTCTGTAATTGATATCATACGTTCTCTCATTATTGCCCTTGAAATCTAAAGGCTTTCAGCTCGTTCATCACGATTATTGTACACCTATAGTAAAACTGCTTTGCATTTTATTCAACTTTATCTTTGTTTATTTATTTTAGGTTATTGTTTATGATGTCAAAACGAAAGTATTCAGCTGCCCAAGTAAGAGAAATATTGCAATGAGATGCTGACAGTGACGGCTCTGAGTCGTCTGATGATGCAGCATATTCAGCAAGCGAAGAAGCATATCAGCCAAGTTCGGGCGATAAATCTGATGAGGATAGTCATGATTCAGATGGCGACAGCAGTTGGTCGCCAAGTGAATGTGAGACTGATGTTGAGCTGGTAACATCGCCTGCAGCAAAGAGTCAAGTTACAGGTCGAGGCTGTGCTGGATGGGGAAGAAGGCAGGAGTCCTCGGTGTCAGTATCATCTGTGAGGAATCTTACTTGTGGTCGTAGAGGAGCTAAGAGGTCATCAACTAGCACAAATGTTGCCATTGAAGCCTATGTATCTAAGGATGCCACATCATGAAAAAGGAAACCTATAAAGCAAGCTGCTGGAAGATACACCAGAGCTAATGTCATGCCCGTACAACAAGGTCCTACAAGGTATGCTGTACGAAATGTTGATGGCCCTCTCGCAGCATTCCACTTGTTCATGAGGAAGAATTTATTGAATGAAATCATGATGTGGATGAGCAAACAAGGAAGACACATTTATGACGACACCTGGAAAGATTTGACAGATGGAGAATTTCAATGTTTTCTTGGACTTCTGATGCTCTCAGGCATGTACAAGTCACAAAATGAATCCATAGTTCAGTTGTGGAACCTTGAAGATGGTCGTTCTGTTTTCGGCAAAAATATGGCCCATAACCGTTTTCAGCAAATTACTTTTGCTCTCAGATTTGATGATGCAACCAACAGATGTGAACAACAAGGCATGGATAAGCTTGTTCCAATCAGACACGTTTTTGATACCTGGAAAGCAACTCTAAGTGACGCCTTTGTTCCTGGTGAAAATGTTACCGTGGATGAGCAACTGCTTACATTTTGTGGCAGTGTTCCATTCAGACAATATATTCCCAGCAAACCTGGGAAATATGGCATAAAGCTATGGATGTTGTGTGACAGTGCAATGTCATATGTTCTGCGTCTTCAAGTATATACAGGAAGGGAACTCGGACAAAACAGGGAACAGAATCAGGGTGAAAGGGTTGTGCTGCTACCCACTGAAGGATTGACACGATCTGGCAGAAATGTTACTGTTGCCAATTTCTTCTGCAGTTTATCCCTGTCACGGAAATTGCTAGAAAAACAAATGACACTTTTGGGGAGAATTCGAAAGAACAGAAAAGAATTACCTCTAGAATTTGTAAAAGCAAAGGGCCGAGAGGTATTCACTTCACTGTTTGCCTTTCGCGATGACGCCACTCTGTTTCCTATTGCCTGAAGAAAGGAAAAGGGGTTGTTCTTCTGAGCAGTTTGCATGATCAAGAAGAAGTAGATAACACACGTCCAGACAAAAAAACACGCATGATCTTGGACTATAATTCTAGTAAAGGTGGAGTAGAAATGGCAGATCAAATGTTGCGCACGTATACCACAAAATGAATGACAAGACGCTGGCCAGTGACAATCTTCTACAACATGTTGGTCATCAGTGCTTTGAACGCCTTCATTGTTTGGATGTCACAAAATCCAGAATGGCAGTCCAAGTCAAAGCACAGACGTCGTCTATTCCTCTTGGAATTAGGAAAGCAGCTGCTTCAGAGTAATTGCAGTGAGACTTCTTCCAGCATTGAAGAAACCCCTGATGCTGTTTGCAATGTTGGGATCCCAAAGAAAAGGGCAAGGTGTCACTGCTGTTCCAGAGAAAAAGACAAGAAAAGCAACATAGTTTGCACCTCCTGCAAGTGCAATGTTTGCAAAGAACATTCAGAAATTGTCTGTGTCTCATGCAAATGACTGTAGTACTTTACTGTGTTCATCAAGTGCATGCAAAAACTGCTTTCATGGCAGCTCTTCTTCATGTAATTTTATGATAAAGCATTAAATTTCAAAACATTTAACCTTCATATAATAAATAATTAATTCAGAATAATATTTTGTCTGTTTAGTTTAAATTTTTCATGGTTAACAATTACAATTCGTCGTGGGGTCATTTATGACTCCAACGATATTCAGTGTGTGCAAAAAATCTCGGTAATTCCAGGGTTAATGAGTGCATGGATAAAGAAAGACTACCAGATTTTTACATTACTATATTCCAGTGCCAACCGCCAGGCACATTAGAACCCATAGCAAACCCACGATATCATAACAGCACTACCAGGACTCACAAAGCACCATATCCTACCTATCAAAAGGCAACATTGCAAATATTGAACCAATACATCTCAGAGAATACCAATACAGCTTCTACTGGGGAAAGAGAACAAGTGGCACTGTCAAATAGAAATTATATAAACAGAATACCTCAGCTTGGTTACACATGCAGAACATAGACCGTCACCAAACAAAGTATGAGGGATCACAATTTAGAAATAGGAAGACAATAATTAAACTGGGAACACCAAAAGGCAAACTTAGAATGTACAACAACACTGCAGAAGTAAAATTATAAATTAATTTCCTCTTGTACTAAACAAAATGCAGATGTTAACGATGCACATTTCCCAGAGCTGACATATTTCAGTTAATAAATTCAAAATAAAAAAGTATTTTTCTACCTTTTGTTGTTTGTGCATTTTATTTTTCAGTTGCAATTGCTCAAGTCACTTTCGTCTGGTTTCTTCATGTCTTCAGCTAACTCTTCATTGTCTGCTGTCCATTTGTCCTTTCTTCTCTCTTTTAATTTTTTTTCATTCTCTGTCTACATCTGCTTTAACATACTGATCTTTCTCCTTTTGCTCTTTCCTCCATTTCTTTCTTTATTCCTTTTTCATCCACACAAACTTTACCCCTCCATCCTCAATCCCCACTTACTCTCCCAGTACCCGGCCAATCGTAGATTTTTCTTCCCTCCCACACAAAATATTTTTCCCATCTCCATCCTCATTCCCTCAGCCCCATCCCATTCTAGTCCCATCCCATTCTAGTCCTCCCCCAATATCAGCTCCCTTCTAGTTCCAGCCACATCCAACATCAGCCCATTTCCAGTCCTAGACCCCCATTAGCCCATTTCCAATACTAGCCTCTCCATCAACCCATTTCCAAACCTAGCCCCCCAATCAGCCCTTTCCAGTCCTATCCTAGCCCCCCATCAGTCCATTTCAAATCCAAGCCCCCCCAGTAGTCCATTTCCAATCCTAGCCCCCATCAGTCCATTTCATATCCTAGCCCCCATCAGCCCATTTCCAGTCCTATCCTAGCCCCTACATCTGCCCATTTTCAATCCAAGCCCCCCATCCGCCCATTTCTAGTCCTAGCTCCCCCATTAATTTCCAGTTCTATCTTAGCCCATCCATCAGCTCATTTCCAGTCCTAGCGCCCACCACACTCAGCCCATTTCCAATCCAAGCCTCCCCATGAGCCCATTTCCAGTCCTCCATCCATTTCCAGTCCTATCCTATCCCCTCCTTCAGCTCATTTCCAATCCAAGCCACTCAGCTAATTTCCAGTCCAAGCCCCCCCCCCCACTCAGGCAATTTCCAGTCCTAGCCCCCCAATCATCCAATTTCCAGTTGAAGCCCCCCTTCCCATCAGCTATTTCCTGTCTTAGCCTCCCCCCCCCCCCGAAGAGCCCCGCAGCTGTCTAAAAATCTTTAGAGGGAGCTGGAGAGGCTCACCTCTGACAGCCACCGAAGTGAAGAGCATCTTTTATTTACATTTCGGCAACTGTATTGTAGTTTAGGACGCTGGTGCACTGAGGTCAAAGGGGACTTCCTGTTTCCCGGCACTCAGAGTGTGCCAGTGTCCTCAACTACAGTACAGCTGCCGAAATGAAGAAAAAAGACGCTCTTCACTTTGGTGGCTGTTAGAGGTGATCCAAGGCATCTCCGACTCCCTCTAAAACCGCCCTGCCTGCCAGAGCTGAATATGGAATGTTGTTGGCGCAGGGCCCCCTGAAGCACAGGGCCCTGTATGAACAACATTATTGCACAATGGACAGGCTGGCCCTGCCAGCTACCTAAATACCTAATGATCGAATCAACAATTGTAACGGCCATCCTAAGCCTTCCTTCATGGGAACATGTTCCTGGATAAACCTCTTCTTTGCAAGAGGGTTTTACATCACCTGGAGGACAGGTCCTTGCTACATGATCACTTTTTGCAACATCAAGGTGTTGCTCTTCTTTTATGTGACCTCTCTCCTCCATGGCAACTGAGATGCTGCCAGACTGGAGGTGGGACTTCAGTATTACGTCCCTGTAGGTCTTTTCTATATACCTCTATGCCTTCCATATCCTCCAATCTGCTACTCTAGCCTGTAGAGATCAGACTTGTTCCCTGAGGGCAAAGAGCTTCTTGCACCTAATGCACACGTAAGGCACCTCGCCAACTAGGAGAAAATTGTACTTGCGACACTCAATTCAAAAGACTGGATAGTTCCTATCTCACTGCTGGACTGCTGTCTGCATCTCAGTTTTAAGGTTTAGTTTAGCTATTTAAGTTGCTTACTTATTTAAAGTTGCTAGGGATAATTGTACTGATGATAGTATACCTAATAGGTTTAAGGGACTTAGATCACCTCAAGATTAATTTCAGGTCCTTAATTAATCTCTTCCTGGTGAGGATAACCAGCTGATCCTGGAAGTGAAGTGGCCCACCTCTTCCTCTTTAATAGGTTTAAGAGCCTCCTGTAAGATATGCCAAAGGGGCCTGTTAGGTGTATGGATGTGGCGGCATTCTCAACGTATGCCCGTTTCCTTTATTCATGCTACTCAGACTCCAGGAAGTCCTGGGACTCCCATAGGTACCAACCCAGAAAGCCTTCATCCTTTTTAACGCATTCATTGCAAGAGGATCTTGATAAATTGGAAGAATAGGCATCCAAATGGCAGATGAATTTTAAAGTGGACAAGGGCAAAGTTAAGCACCTAGGAAAGAACAACCCAAACTATGGTTACATGATGCAAGGTTCCACATTGGGAACCACCACCCAGGAAAAAGATTTAGGCGTCATCATGGATAACATGTTAAAACCCTCTGCCCAGTGTGCAGCGGTGGCCAAGAGAGCAAATAGAATGCTAGGTATCATAAGGAAAGAAATGGAAAATAAAACAAAGGATATTATAATGCCTCTGTATCGTTCCATGGTGCGACTGCACCTTGAATATTGTGTGCAATTCTGGTCGCCATATCTTAAAAAAGATATCTTGTTATTAGAAAAGGTACAGAGAAGAGCCACCAAAATGGTAAAGGGGATGGAAGGATACTCCTATGAAGAGAGGCTAAAAAGGTTAGGGCTCTTCAACCTGGAAAAGAGACGGCTGAGGGGAGATATGATAGAGGTCTAAAAATTAATGAATGGGGTGGAACGGGTAAACGTAGATCAATTGCTTACATCATCAGAATATAAAAAGACTAGGGGACATGCAATGAAGCTACAGGGTAACCTATTTAAGACTAATAAGAGAAAATATTTTTTCACTCAATGTGTAATCAAACTCTGGAATTTGTTACCGGAGGATGTAGTAAAAGCTGTTAGTGTAGCTGGGTTTAAACAAGGTTTGGACAAGTTCCTGGAGGAAAGGTCTATAAATCATTATTAAATGACATGGGATATTACTGCTTGACCCAATATAAGCATTGAGGAACCTGTGTCTTTTGGGGAAACTGCTAGGTACTTATGACCTAGATTGGCCACTGCTGGAAACAGGATACTGGGCTTGATGGACCTTGGTCTGACCCAGTATGACATATCTTATGTTCTTATCCTCTTACTCTTCTGGTTTTCATTCCTTTCATAGGCCCCAGGATTTAACATATTTATAAATGACCTGAAAACAGGAATAATGAGTGAGGTGATCAAATTTGCAGATGACTCAAAAATATCCAATATTGTTAAAACACAGGAGAATTGTGAAAAATTACAAGAGGACCTTGAAAAATTGGGAGGCTGGGTGTCCAAATGGCAGGCGAAATTTAATGTGGAAAAATGCAAAGTTAAGGGGTTATTCTGTCCCCTGAATAGTGGGGATGGGCATCCCAACTGGACTTTCATTCCTGCTCTTCGTGGGCCTCCACACCGGTGTCTAACTTCCTCACCGTTTGTACGGGGAAGTCAGACAGGGGCTGGGAAGGGGGAAATCGGGGGCAGAGTTAGGACATGCGGTGGGTGGTCACTGGCCCTGGATGTACAGGGCCAATTCTAAAGTTGGCCCTGTACGTCCACGGCCGGCGACTTGTACTGATCTACGTTGTTCAGGAAGTTAGTCCACCTCGTAGATCAGTGGGCCATGGGAACGGATGGAGTAAGGGGGGAGCCAAAAACATTCCTTGCAGCCTGACCCTGGCCTTAGTAGGCTAGAACAGTGGTCAAACCAGTTGTGCAGCCGGCGGCCGGGGATCGCAACTTTACAGTGGAGCCGTGGTAACCGACGCCATGGTGCCGCAGCTCCATTGTAAAGCCCTGACTGAGTTAGTCGGGTTTGTCCTGAATGTGCAGGCTGGGCTGAATCGCAGTCCTGGCCTGCAAGTACAGGACTGTTCATGATTCTAATCCAGTGGGGCTAGACCTGCCCCATGGATAAGAATCGCGACGCCATCTGTACATCCAGTTCAGACCAGACGTACAGAGGGCTTCGATGTCTGGATCGGAAACCCGCTATTAGGGAAGAAGAACCCAAACTACAGTTACACGATGCCAAGTGCCACATTATCAGTCACCACTCAAGAAAAAGAGCTGGGTGTCAGAGTGGATAGTATGTTGAAACCCTCTGTCTAGGCCAAAAAAGCAAATAGAAGTTTAGAAAATAGAATTTGCTATGGGTTCTAAATGGGCAGTGTTTGTAGTAGTTCCTAATGTGCCTGGCGGTTGGCACTGGATTATGGTAATGTAGAAACCTTTTAGTCTTTCTTTATCCATACACTCATTAAGAGGCACGTTTACTAAAAGTTAGTGTATGGTAACATTATGCAAATATTTATGCAAATGAGGCACCGCACCTTGTCTCCGCACATGGCCCTGCACCCCCTTTGGGCCGCCCCTGTTGGGGTCACTTTTCTTTTTAAAATTTCCCTGTAAATGCTTAGTTAAATACAATTCTGTTGATTAGGTATTTTTTCAACCTTCAGAATTGTTAGCCTTTATTAATGCAATGCATGTTATTTCTCCCCTCCATTGGGTTTGTGGGCTTGTGGGATCTAACATTGTTTATTTTTCTTTTTGTAGTTGGATATTATGGTTTGGATTGCACTTTTTTGTTGTTATGTTTCTTTTTCCAAACAAGTGTGATACTTGGATATGTAATCGAAAATTCAATAAATACAAAATTATAAAAACAAAACAACTATAAATCCCTGTTGGTCTCTGATACCAAAAAGCCCATGTTACTAAGGTGATACCACTGCTTTCAGAACGTATCCATGACATTGTCATGGTGTCTCCCTGGTGACACCAATCAGGTGTCAAATCTCAGCTTTCCCATCAGCTTGGGATTCCATCCATGAAGTGAAATGGAAGTTTGATGTTTTGAATGGTTGCCCTGGCAATACCCATTGGTTTTAAAAGGAAATTATATTTTGAAATAAAATAAATCCAATGTTATAATAAAATTATTAAATACTTTCCCAAAAGTGGCCTCTATACTCTTCTAAATCTCCAATTATCCCCTGCAATACAGACATCTTAAAACACAGTTAAGGCTGCATAATAATTTTCCCCCATAAATATTTTTCCACCTCTCTTTGTCCTATTCCTCACCAGTTGTCCCTAATAGTGTCCCCCTCAGGCCCATGGCAGTCATTTTTACAACCTTTTACTGCGCTACAGTACTTCTGCCAAAATGGAGTACTGGTCCTTTAAATTTTTGGCATTGAATCCTCAGGTTGACGCTCTCAGGCCACTGACCACTTCTCCCATTCAGGAGTTCCTCCGGGGCCCAGATCATCCTCAGTTGAACTTCATTAATATTTGGAGACACTGTACAGGATTGTCCTTAAGTCCCCCTGGCATCCCCTAGCCACAATGTGTGACTGCCTTCAATATTTCAAACTTTTTATTTGTTTGTACTGCGGACACTTTAAGCAGCCAGGCTCAACCGAGCACAGCTCCAGCTGTTTCAGTCTTTATCGCAGCCCTGGACTCCAGTTCCCTCCCAATGCCATGATCACAGCCCGGAAGGCCTCCAGCCAAGCCTAAACATTGCCCTCAGCACTACAGAAAATCAGGGCCACATCCCCTGTTCTTTTTTTTTAAAGTATGCTAGCCCTTTCCACTGCAGTCCTCCCAATGCCACGATTCACAGAGGCCTCAGATTCAGCCTGGACCCTGTAAGCTGTGGGCCCCACTGCCATGGATTTGATGATTATTTTTTAATTATATTTATGTTTTGTAACACTATTTACATTATCCTAAATATTGTGATAGTCTGTATGTGGCGTTGCCTGCTAAGACTACCTACAGGCTGCAAACTATCCAGAATATGGCTGCACAGGTTTTATAGGATATTCCTAACCAGGAAAGTGCTCAGCTAGCATTGTGTACCCTTCATTGGTTGCCGCTGAGGGAGCGTGTTCATATTTTGCTATTGAATATAGACTTTAATGTTTTGAGTAATTCTCAGCCTGGTTGGTGTGGAGTAATGTATAGCAGTACTGCTGGTCCTCCGCAACATGAAAAAGATGAAAAGGGTTGACTTTCAGAACTGGGCATTCTCATTGCTTGTTCTGAGTTTATGGAACAACTCGCCTGAGGAGCTGTGAGTAGAGGGGTCATTGCTGTTATTTACCAATGTTAATTTTGAAGGGTTTCAGTCAAGTTTATTTATGCATTTTGTATTGTTTTCTTATGTAATTGTTTATTTATATTATTTGTGTAAATTTTAATAGGTTGTATTGTTGTATATCATGATGTTTGTGAAACACTTTGAATGTCTGTCTAAGAAGACAATCTATAAATGTTTATAAATAAAGAACTATATAAATACAAATCTGCACAAGATGCCTTTTTCTGAAAACACCAACATATCGCTCTGAAAGCAGTATACCCTTACCACAACTATAGAAATTACTCCAATTTCTATTGCATTAAAGTAGACAGGGAGAAACTCGGGAGGGGGGGGGGGCAAAACCTCTCTTATCACCAATAATGTGTGTACAAACTTTAAAAAACTTCATCTTTAGATAGTAGGTATAGGGCCTGCAAGTGCTTAACTAACAGGAAAACAGAGACATTCCCAGCTACATTAAATATTCATTAAATAGGTCTCTTGCATTAAGTATTACCAGTTCAAATGCTTAAATATAGCAGTCTGTTTTTCATGGTGTCTATTTTGAATGACACGTAGCTACATAATAAAATCAGTCCAATGATGAATTACATGATTAAGGTTAATGGTGCACATGCACTAATGTCATAAAAAGTTTACTAATGGCAGTAAATACCATTCTAATGATCATACTAAAGTACCTGTGCCAATACCAGTCTTTTCCTGGTATCCTCCTAAAGACAAACATCAATTTTATATTGACTTACAGTACTTGGAAAACAAACCTGTTTCATCTAAGGTGCTTCAAATGCCCCATTGCATCCTAACACAATAATAAACATTTCCAGCTACCTTTAATAGTATAACTGGTATGGTCATGAGTCTGAAAGATGATCATAAAAAAGAGCTTCTATTCATGGACAATTAAGTAAAGTATGCTATATTTCAATTAGCATGTACTATATTGCAAGCCCTATTTTTGAACATATGGTGATCTATTAGTAAGCTTTCTATGGCTTTCAGACCATTGAAGTATATGCATGATCAGGATCCATGTTAACAGAGGTACAGTACCAAGAAGACTGGAGAATTTTTCTGCACTTTGTTCCAGAGGAACACACTGAAACTTGTGTTCTGGGAAATCCATGGATATAAGCAATGTGGCGATTTTTTAAAGACTCAAAAGTCTTTATCAATAAAAGCACATAAGACTTGATTACCCCAGAAAGAAACAGGGACACATTTCTGGCAGGAAAATATTCATATCCTATGTTAAAAATACAATGCTAAGATTTCACATAGAAATGCCCCTTACCGCCTACATTCAGCAAAACGCAACCTCTCCTGCAAGCCCCTTAAAGCATGATCTCAGATTCACCCTCATTATGAATTGCAAACTATTTAATTCACTTAATTACAGGATAAATGAAACTCAGGATACTTTTTTATTCTTTCCAACCCAATGAAATGTTGGAAAGTAATTATGCTTAAGTGGATTTGTTTAAATAAAAACCCAGCAAATAAATCTTAATAAATAACTAACTAAATAAATATATAAATAAGTAAATGCATAAGGAGTTGAGAATGTTTGTCTGTCTCTCTGGGGGGAAAGTAATTTTCCAAAACTTTAATGGAATAGGAGGCACTTTGGCTTGAGGCAGAGATTAAGCCTTACATTCAGGCACAATAATGTAGAGCAATAACACATTGGTGTATATGTACTAAAGTGAGTTAGCTGCTACTGCTGAGCAAACACAGGCTTAACATTTTTTGTTAGCAGCTAGCCCATGAAAAAAATCAGATATCACAGTCAATATCCTGCGATATCTAATTTTCCCACGGTATAGGGGCGGAATCGGTGTGGGGAGTGGAGGTGGCCATGGTCGGCAGCCACTGCATGAAAAAGATTTCACAAGGAGGCTGCCAAAATTGGACTCAATCCCAGTGGTAGATATCCCAACTTGAAGAGGTGGGATTTTCTGCTAAGAGGCCTGATAATGTGGGCTATGATGTGGAGGTGACCGTGCCATGTTCAGGCCTCCCCCACAATATTATCTGTATTATTATGCTGTGCACCGCAGCACTGACAATATACAAAAGTAAAGTGTGTGACCCCCTTAAGTACTGATCCTCCCTGGACAGCTCCCGATCCTCATCAGGAGGTGCCCAGGGGTGATTGGTGGCAACCCCCAATGTATAAAATGTCTCGACTAGCCATTCAGCTAAGCCTCCTCCCTCCCACCTTCCCTTACAAAAACATAAATCCCGGCTAGCCAGCAGGCAAGGAGGGGCCCCAGCCCCTCCCCCCGCAGTAACCTTAAAATCCATGATGGTCTAGGGTAAGAATGGGACAGGAGCAATCCTATATGCTCCTGCCCTATCCAGCGGACAAATCAAAATGACCGCCATCATGAGGTGCTTCCCTCAAGCCTCTCATTAGGATGCAGCACCACAAGATCATGGCTATCTATGATTGGGCCTATGAGAAGGGCAAGAGAGAAGAGCTTTTCCCCTGGGAATGCCCTCTGCAGATATAACAGAGATTTGTCCCTTACCGCACATTACATTCAGCATTTGGGTACAGTAGGGAAGGGAAGAGAAAGAATTTGGGGATTTAGCACACCCCATTTTCGGGAGTAGCTCAAAGCCAGTTACATTCAGGTACAATAGGAATTTCCCTGTCTCCGAAAGGCTTGTGATCTAAGTTTGTACCTAAGGCAATGAAGGGTACCAAGGGTGTCAAGCTGCCAAGAAGTAGTGGTAAAATTTGAATTCTGGTTTCCCTAGTCCTCAGCCCACTGCTGTAACCATTAGAATTCTCTTCCTTATTACACTGTTTACTAGAGTAGCACATCTGTTACAAGGCAGTGGCCATAGAAATAAATAGAATGTGATAATGCTTTTGGTGTGACCTCACCTGGCACGTGGAGAGTAATTTTATAATAACATCCTTAGATTGAGGCAACCAAAATGTGCTTATTTAAAACCAATTTTATAAAAACAAGTAGGTGCCTATTTTTCTTTTTAAAATGCTAGTCTAAGTAACAGGCACAATACTGTAATTCTGCAGTGTTTACAAAGTTTTCAGTGGATGAGATATGCCAGTTTATTATGCCTTTCTGTTCAGAATTTTTTTGCCATTAAAATATTGCACAATAAAGGAAAAAGATTTTATAACACTCCACTCAGTTCACTATACCTTACAGCAGCATAAAAAAAGGAATAAAAAGAGAAAACGGGTCTCAGAAACTACGGGGAATAAGTGTGAATAGCTTCAGTAATATTCATACTATCTCACTCCCCCTCAACATCAACAACCCAAAAAAACTCCTCTTCCTTATAATTCTTTTACTTTACTCTTTTCCTTTTGCCACATTCTCCATATAAAACATAGAGCTCTCAATAAGAACACAGATGGATTGAGAAGAAGTAACTACTACTTAACTGCAATAACATTTACTTCGCTGCTGCAGCAGCTCATCCGACACTTATGAGCCTTACTTTTACACCCCGCTTCACATTGTAGCAACTGCTCATCTAAGTAAGGCTCATAAGTGCCGGATGAGCTGCTGCCATGGCAAAGTAAATGTTACTGCAATTAAGTAGTAGTTACTTCTTTTCCATCCATCTGTGCTCATATTGAGAGCTATATGTTTTATATGGAGAATGTGGCAAAAGGAAAATGTAAAGTAAAAGAATTATAAGGAAGAGGAGTTTTTTCAGGTCATTGATGTTGAGGGGAAGTGAGGTAGCATGAGTATTACTGAAGCTATTCACACTTACAATGTCAAGTGGGGTGTAAAGGTTGAGGGGTGTAAAAGCTGAGGGGAAGTGAGATAGCATGAGTATTACTGAAGCTATTCACACTCTTACCCATAGGTTCTAAGACCCGTTTTCTCCTTTTTTCATGCTGCTATAAGGTTTGGTGAGCTGAGTGGAGTGTTATAAAAACATTTTCCTTATTGAGTAATCAATGTACACTCTGGAAGTGACTACCAATATTGTTTGTATGATTAGAATTTTGCAGCCAAGGAAGGTCAGTATTGCTTGCCTATCTTGCTGCTGTGCTGCTTGGACCATCCCAATCTTCAGTGTGCCGCTGACGTCACCTTTGAGGCAATAAAATCATGACCCAGTCTGGAGGACATGGCCATGGGTACACTCAAAGGGGCAAGTCATGCCCCTTTGGAGCCTCTTCGGAACACGGAGAAGCAGAGTGATACTGAGACCTCGGCATGAGCAAATGGAAGAAGTCCACTATTGTACTATAAATCCAACAAAGACTATTAAAATTGTGGATCTGATAGACAGACATATTGGGCCACATTCTGATGAGGGCCCATCCAGCCCATCCAGACGTCCAAACGTGTGAGCAGAATCGGGTGCAAAGGGCCTGGACTGGCAGGATGTGCTCCGATTCTGTGCCACTGCACATCTGGCTCTCTCCCTGTACAGCCCTCCCAATGCTCCTGCATAGAGCCCTGGTGCCATGGCGTCCTATCACTGTAGCAACGGGACGCCATGCAGGAGCCCAGATACACTGCATCTGTGTCAAACTGCTGTTCCCCACTGCCTGATCCCTGGATTGGTCTGCCAAGGACGGTATCAGGCAATGGGTATTCCCTGCTGCTCCTCACCTGGGTTCGACGAGTCTGTGGGTGTAGGAGGACTTATTCTACCTCTGAGGTGGAATAAGTCTCCCATCCATCTCTGCCTCTTTGGATGTACAGGGCTGAGACCAGAATCAGCTCTGTACATTCAGAGTCACAGGCCTGACTCCACCCTTCCCACGCTCCTCCTCTAGCCCTCCCCCTCCTGCCTCTGCATCCAGAGCTCCCTGAACAATGCTGCTGTAGGTACGGGGAGCCTGGAGATGGGAATTTGCATTCTGTGAATAACGGGGGTTGGACATCCAAACTGGATGGCCACCACTGCTATGTGCAGATCGGAATGTCCTCCATAGTGATGGCAGCTAAAGGGGATGAAGATCTGCCAGTGTCTGGGAGCACCGATTTTTCGGGCTGCTCTCCAATTATGTCGACGTATTTGACCCCTTCCCCACAACCTAGTAATGGAACTTTGAGCTCTGTGGTCAGCCCACCCGATGGGGTGGGGCAGATCGAGTTCCTGCTATAACATCTGAGGATTCTTCCATCAGTACTTTGTAGGTTCCAGGTAGGAATTGTTCTTCTCCTCAGATAGTACAGTTGCCTATGGCTCGAACTTCCTCAGAAGGAATTTCTCAACTTAAGGCTTCAGCTATGCAGGGAGACGGAATTATTTTGAAAGATATTTGGGATATTGTTTTTTTAATGGGAACTTTACGGCAATTTGCAGAATTTACAAGTAAATCTGGGTAAGTTCTATCAACACGAGTCACAGCTTGGCTCTTTGGACTCTCGCCTTTCTAAAATTGTCCCAGGGGTATACATTTCAGGGGGGTAATGGCACCTTCAGTTTAGGATAATTTTATGCTCCACTGGCAAATGAAACATTTGGAAAATGCTTCTGGAGTTAAAAATCTTAAATGCTTGAATTTTCCTGTCACCTGTGGATAGTTTGGATTTACCTGTATTCTTTGAGGGCCTGATTCAGTAAAGTGACCTACAGGCTGCCCCGATTCCATATGCCACTCTCCCCGCATGCACAGAGCTGCTGTGCGGGAAAAGCAGAATGGGGGTGGCAGGAGGTGGGGTGTGGGCGGGCCAGGCAACAGGTCATACAGGGCCAATTCAGGTCATGGCCCTGAATGTCTATGGAGTGCCGGGAAGAGGCCCAGCTTATTCCCCCCTGGAGGTGGAATAAGTGTGGGGCGCCCTTTCCCTCCACTTGGCAAGTCCCCAGGAGCAAAGGCACAGTCGAGAGTGAACCCCTGCTGCCTGATCCCAGCCTTGATGGATGCTGGCGAGGGTCAGGCGGCGGTAAATTGGGTCAGGGGGTGTCTGGTCTGCGGGAGCGGATGGGGCCTCGCTGTCCATGCTGGGCTGTCTCAGGTCCCGATCATGCACCCGCGGGAATGTCTGGCTCCTGTGGTGCAGAATCAGGTCCTAATAGGCCTGTTCTGTTTGGGGGCGTCCAGACAGCCCGGACATGCCCCATCTGGGTTCGGGCTATGAGTCTTCAAAAGACGAGCTTCCTACTTGTGCTATGCTGTTAATTTCCTGTAACTTTGAAATTGATAAAAATACTATATTGAAATTATATTTTCAGAAAAAAAATGAAGTTTTTGTGGTCAAAAGATTAGCACGTTCCCTGACATTTCCAGGCCTACGCTGCTGAGGTGGAAGGCCTTTCTGGCATTAAAGCCTTGGGTACTGACTTTGGGGGCAACATTTTTCCTTAAATTCTCTTGTATGTGCCAGGTATTATTTCAAGGGAAGAGCTATATCTTTTTTGATGTTATTCAGTTAGAAGATTTTTTTGAATAGTCATGTTGTTTCATAATTGAAGCTCTGCCTGGTTTGATGCCAAGTTTTGCCAGTTTGTATAGTTACATAGGGGCTTAATTGAGCACTCAGTGGTTTTTTTTTTAATCTTTCTCATTTTGTATTTCCTTATCTAATTTTCATTTTTCTTTGGTTAATATTCTGGCCAAGCCTAAATGAGGGCTTTATGAGTTTTTTTCATTTGTATTTTTCCTGGCTTGGATTATTGTTTTCCTCATTTTCTGTTTTAGTTTCATTTATATAAAGCGAAATGCTTAATAAAAAAATAATTTTGTAGGCAGTTATGAGATAAGTAACTGTTTCTAACTTTTTCTTACAGAATCTACAAATGCCTGTTTTCATAGCTTTTCTGTCAAGCTTTCATCTATAATAGAATGGCCTTAACTATCAATTTCTCATCCTTAAGTTACAAGTTCACTTCTCCTTAACTATTCATGTGTCCAGTTTTGAGCAATAAATGGTTCCTGGAATAACACTTTGGGGTATCTCTATTAAAGGGTGTAAGACTTTTGAAGCTAATGTCAGGCATTAGTGTGAATTGTGCTACATTAGCTGCAAAAGTCATGGGTTATCTGTTGGGGGCATGTACAGCATTCCCCAGTAAATAAAGTGGCAAAAACGCAGGGATTGTGGTGTGGCAACATCACCGATGCAGCTAATGATACCCATTGAAGTAAACTGCACCCATGTTGTCTGAAAACTGTGTAAGTACTGCATGCTATCAATGCCTGCGGTAACTGCACAGTACAGGCATGCACACTCTCCACCCAGCCCCTGCACACTCCTCACCTCACTTACTCACACTATTAACACATGATATGCAGAAAGCGTAGAAAATGTCCTGTGCTATTTGCAATTAGCTGTTACTACAGCATGCTTTTCTCATTGTATTGCTGCATTAAGAACTAACACGCTTTAGTAAACATGCCCATGTATTTATGCATTTGCCATTTGTTGTCCCTCATTTGATTGATCTAATTCTTTGAAGAGATTTTTCTCTTCTTTTGCAGATTCTGTTGCTTCCTTCCTTATCTATCCTCTCTCATTCCTTCTACTCATTGGAATGCTTGTCCAAGTTTGATGATAGGCACGGATTCTGGACTTTACTTTCATATTTCAACACTTTTATTATATTTGGATTGAACAATTCCATTAAGTAATCCTGGAAGCCTTTGATAGCACCTTTGTACATATAGCCTAGTTCAATGAGGGCCATTCCTCCCTTAGGTCAGGGAAAGTAGTTTTGGCATACATTGATTTTTATAGATTTCCTCAGAGGCATGCAGTTTTTTTCTTGTTTGCAAATCAAGTTTTTCAAGATCTTTAAGAGGTCAGTCTACAATTCCAAAACTATATGAGAGTTCAGGAATTGCCAGCTGCATCTTATTTTGTGATATTAAAGCAGCATTCACTCACAATTTTAATATCCTTATTTATTTATACCTTCCTATCCTTATTTATATAAACCTTCCTGTACATGTTCCATGATGTCACAGTTCTCGGTCTGAGAGATATCTTCAATTTTGCTGAATCTTTCTTTAAGAAAGTTTGCTTTAGCACATTTATCAAGGATAAAAGTCATCTTGATGTCACCCAAGAAGCTTTTCACTTCATGGAGTTGTTCCACTAATTTTTGGAAACTTAGAGTCATTTACAAACAGTAAAGGGATTACTGCCATTTTTAGGGTTAAGGCTAAATCTGTATCCCAAAGAGTTAATCTGAGTACTAAGGGAATTAAATACTATACAAAATAAAAGTGATAACAGTGATTCTCCCTATTCATCCTCACACTTCAGATGGAGTATGATTTGCCACATTTTCATAGTAAATTTGATGCAGTCAATCAAGCCAGGATTTATTTTGTATATTTTAAGGCAATTTATTATCCAAGAGTGAACTTGATGGGTCTGACAGTCCTGTTTTTCTGTTTCTGAGTTCTCCAGTAAGATGAGACAAATGATATATTAAGGAGGTGCAGCAAATATTGTCTGAAGTTAATCTTGAGCTGAACAAAGTCCCTTAAAGGTAATTGATATAGTTGTATCAGTACAAGTATCCCCAAGCTAAACAAAACCTTAAAATTAAGATGCAGACAGCAATTCAGCAGTGAGATGGGGGATATCTAGTTTTTTGCAATTAGTGTCAAATGTACAATGTTTTTTCCCAATTGGTGAGGTGTCTGATTTGTGCACTAGGTGCAAGAAGCTCTTTGCTCTCAGGGAACGAGTCCGATCTCTGGAGGCTAGAGTAGCAGACTTGGAGGACACAAGGAAGACAGAGAGGTATATAGATGAGACCTACAGGGATGTAGTAATGAACTCCCATCTCCAATCTGGCAGCCTCTCAGTTTTCATAGAGGAGAGAGGACACGTGAAAAGACAGCATCACCTTGGCATGGCAGGATGTTATGGCATCACCTTGGCATGGCAGGGCATCCACCAGGAGATGTAAAACCCTCTTGCACCAAGGAGATTTCTCCAGGGCCATGTGCCCATGAGAGAAGGGTTAGGACAGCTATTATAATTGGTGATTTGATCATTAGGCAGGTAAATAGCTGGGTGGCTGGAGGACAAAAGGACTGCCTGGTAACATGCCTGCCTGATACAAAGGTAAAAGACCTCACGCGCCACCTACACAAGGTTTTAGATAGTGTCGGGGAGGAGTCTGCTGTCTTAGTACATGTTGGCACCAATGACATAGGAAAGTGTGGAAGGGAGGTTCTAGAGGTGAAATTTAGGCTTTTAGGTAGGAAGTTGAAATACAGAACTTCTAAGGTAGCATTCTCTGAAATGCTTTCCTTTCCATGTGCAGGACCCAAAAGGCAGGCAGAGCTCTGAATGCATGGGTGAGACAATAGTGCAAATAAGAGGGTTTTGGATCTGTTAGGAATTTTGCAACATTCTGGGGAAGATAGGGGCTCATCCGAAGGGAAGGGCTCCACCTTAACTTGGATAGAACCAGGCTGCTGGCAATAACCTTTACAAAAGGAGATAGAGCAGCTTCTAAACTAGAAAGTAGGGGAAAGCTTTCAGTCGCACAGGAGCGCATGGTTCAGAAGGATGTATCCTTAAAGGATACTAGCAAAACAGGGAGATTAGGGCATCCCCACAGAGAGGTTTCAACAAAGATAAAAGTTACCTAGATGTCCTTCAGTACAGAGCCAAAAAATTCCAAATTACATCTATCAACTGATAACCAGATTAATATGAATAAAATACATCCTCTAAAATGCCAGTATTCAAATGCTAGAAGTCTAAAAAATAAGATGAGAGAGCTAGAATATATAGCATTAAATGAAGGGCTAGATATGATCGGCATCCTAGAGACCTGGTGGAAAGAGGACAACAAATGGGACACTGTGATATGTGGGTACAAACTATATTGCAATGATAGAGTAGATCAAATTGGTGGAGGGGTAGCGCTCTAAGTTAGAGAGGGCATTGAGTCACAAAATGCACTGTAGAACCTCTATGGATAGAGGTTACATGTAAAAAGGGGAAAGCGATGGCAGTGGAGGTGTTCTACCGACCGCTTGACCAGAATGAACAAATGGATGATAAAATGCTAAAAGAAATCAGGGAAGCTAACAAAAGTTACAACACAGTAATAATGGATGATTTAAATTACCCTGGTATCGACTGGCTCAATGTCACAGCAGGACATGCTAGAGAGAAAAAGTTTCTAGATGAAATTAATGCTTCTTGGAAAAGTTGGTTCATGAACTGACAAGAGGGGAAATTATTTTAGACCTAGTCCTTAGTGGAACACAGGATCTGGTGCAAGAGATAAGGGTTTTGGGGCCACTGGAAATAGTGATAACAGCATGATCACATTTGATTTAATAAATGGAAGAAAAATGGCAAGGAAATTCACAGTATTACCTTTTAACTTTCAAAAGGGAGACTATGATTAAATGAGGAAAATAGTTAAGAAAAAACTAAAAGGAGCAGCTGCAATGGTTAAAGATTCAAATCAAGCATGGATGTTGTTTAAAAGTACTATCTTGGAAGCCTAGACCGTATGTATTCCACGCTTTAAGAAAAGTAGAAGGAAGGCCAAAAAACTGCCAGCATGGTTTAAAGGTGAGGTCAGAGAGACAGTTGTTGTCAAAAAAGCATCCTTCAGGAAATGGAAAAAGGCACCTAATAGCAAACACCAGAAAAAAACATAAGCATTGGCAAGTTAGATGTAAGGCATTGATAAGGCAGGCAAAGAGAGAATTTGAAAAGAAGCTTGCTGTGGAAGCAAACATGCATAATATAATCTTTTTCAAGTGCATTCATAGCAAAAAGGCATGGATTATGCATTGAAACCCTCTGTCCAATATGCAGCTGCAGCCAAGAAAGCAAATAGAATGCTATGAACCATAAGGAAAGGAATGGAGAATAAAACAAAGGATATTATAATGCCTCTGTATCGTTCCATGGTAGGCCCTCACCTTGAATACCGTGTGCAATTCTGGTCACTATATCTCAAAAAAGATAAAGCTGAATTTGAAAAGGTACAAAGAAGAGCAACAAAAATAGTAAAGAGAATGGAAGGATATCCCTATGAGGAGAGTCTTAAAAGGTTGGGGCTCTTCAATTTGGAAAAGAGTTGGCTGAGGGGGGATACGATAGATGTCTATAAATTGATGAATGGAATGGAATGGGTAAATATAGATCAGTTGTTTACACCATCAAAAAGTAGAAGGACTAGATGACATACAATGAAACTACAATGCAATCCATTTAAGACTAATAAGAGAAAATATCATAACCAAAATAAGAAATGGTAGAATGGTAGAACACAAAGAGTGGTGGTAAATTGAATCCACTCTCCTGAAGGTAACCTGATCAGTTCAATATTTCAGGGATCAGTATCAGAATCAGCTCTTTTTAGTATTATTAACAAATTTGAGAAGGAACCTTAGAGGAAAATATGTGTGTTTGCATATGATATAAGAATCTAAAAAAACCCAAGAGTTGCACAAGAGGGAGAAAAATGAAATAGGACTTGAAATAAGCTGAAAGAAAGGTCAAAAGTTTGTAAAATGAGCTTCAGTTTGAAAAAGTACAAAAACATACATTTTATATGCTAAAGTATATTAGCAAATAAGATAAGAACTGTAAACTGTTGAACAAGAAAGCAATTAAGGAGTAATTTCTGATTCCCTTAAGGCACATAATCAATATAATAAAACATCAAGGAAAGCAAACAGTACAATTGTTTCCAGACTATAGGGATCAGCAGGAAATAAAAGTAAATATTGCCTTATATAGATCATTGTACTGGAAGAATGTGAGAAGTCTCTACAAAAGGTGAAGAAGCAAGCACGGCCAAAATGGATGACTGAAGAAACTCTGAAATTGCCCAGAAACCAGAGAAGCTAAAGCCAGAAGAGAAAGATAGGCAATCATAGAATTCAACAGAGATTTCCTATGTGCAGCAAGACAAGACAAGGAGAAGTACTACAATGATGCATGCAAGGAAATAGAAGCAGAAACTATTAGAGGAAGAATAAGATTGGCTTCCTAAAGCTATGAGAGTTAAAGAAAAAATTCCATCCTCGAATTGGAATGTTACAAGATGCTCAAAGATCCATGTTGAACGATGCTGACAAGATCATGAAAGGGTAGAAAGAATATACAGAGTCATTATACAATAAAGATCAAGCAGGCTGACAGCTATTTCAACCTGTTTATTTATTTATTACATTCTCTTATATACCGCGCTATTTTCCATCAGTGCGGTTTACATAGAACCAGTTAAATACACATTTCAAAACCATTGATTTGTGTTCACAATTAACAGGGAACAAAACTTGGATAGAAACGTGGGTAACTATTTACAACTGTACAGAGTGAACTAGCTGAACATCTGTTTGACTTGGCTAGTTTACTGATGAGGCATCTGAGGTGCTGTCATCTGGGTAATGTACGAGAAAAAGGTAATATTTCAGAGCTTTCTTAAACTGAGTTAAATTAGTGATTGCACCTAAACAGGGTGGGAGGGTGTTCCAGCATTTTGGTGCAGAAAATTTGAAAGCCCTGTTCACTGTTGTCTGGCGGCACTTGGTCGTTTCTCTTGGGACTATTAGTTTGTTGGCTGCAGGAGATCTTCTGGATCTGTTAGGGGGGTTATCTGTATGAGGTCCTTTAGGGCTGGTGGGGCAAGCCTATTTATGATCTTGAAGGTCAAAATTACAGTTTTGAAGGTGATTCTACCTTTTATGGGAAGCCAGTGCAAGGATGGGTGTCATATGTTCCCACTTGGATGCACCCTGGAGCACTCTCGCAGCTGCTTTCATTGCAAGCTGTAAAGGGTGCAGCGTAGATTGAGGGAGACCCTGGAGTATGGCATTTGCATAGTCAAAATGAGGTATGATCAATGCTTGGTACACTGTCCGGAAGTCATCCGGTTCCAGTAATGTACGTAGGAGTCTAAGCGATTGGATTTTGCTACATTGCTTATATGGATCTTCATGTCCAGTCTCTGGTCAAGTATGACACCCAGATATCTAATAGATATCTGTTGGCCTGCTTGATCTTTATATAATAAAGATCAAGCAGGCCGACAGCTATTTCAACCTGTACTTTATGATCAGGAACCATTGGTGATGAAAGAAGAAGTTGAAGCAGCATTGAAAGCCTTATCAAAGAACAATGTATGAAATAACACAAAAACCCCCCCAAATGGTGAATAAATTGAAATGTTATAGAAAAAGATTCACCAATAAAACCCCCTTTCAATTTTTGGCGGAGCGTGTCGAGGGAGGGTAAGAATGGAAATCTGACCCATGCCAGACGACAGGCTACTTTTATTCAAGTTGAGGTTCTCCACCTTCAAAAAATTTTAATATATAAAAGGCTTTACTTAACTGTCCAAAAATCTTTATCCCATCATAAACTCTCCACCGTTGCAAAATTCCATTATACTTCACACGACGCACGCGTTTCGGGAATAATCCCTGCTTCAAGTGTTTTCTATAATTTCAGGAGCAAAAGCAACTGTGTCCCAAAATACGCCGTCTCGCAGCTTGAGGTTATCCATTAATCTGAGGGAACATGACACTATGCTTTTTCAAAGGAGAACCAGCCAATAAGAAAAGGGGAACCCCCACTCACAGGGGGATCCCTAACATGTTTGGCGGTCGACAAAACAGACCAATGAATGAGGATCTTGACGTCAGTAGTAGACCATCCAATCATTATCAAAATTGGAAAATGATACATACCAACAAGGGAGGCCGTCATGAAAGGCTCAGCCAATCAATTTCATGATTAAGCCCGCCCGGAAAAACAGTGTTTAATTTAAAGATCCATCTTTGTTCACACCATTGAAGCTTGTTAATACGATCCCCCCTCTCGGATCAGATGGAATCTGATCTATCACTGACCAGCGAAGATCTTCAAAGGTATGAGATCGAGAAACACTGTTTTATTGGTGAATCTTTTTCTATAACATTATCAAAGAACAAAGCACCAGGCATTGATGGCATTCCCATTGAAGTATTCCAGCAATCAGATGAAGCTGTTACCATACTTACAAGGCTCTGCCAGGTAATTTGGAAAACAAATTAATGGCCAACTGACTGGAAAAGATCTGTGCTTATACAAATACTGAAGAAAGATGACCTGACTGACTGTGGAAATTATCACACAATCACTCTGATCCCACATGCCAGCAAGATTCTACTCAAGATCATTCAGCTGAGACTATAACCATACCTGGAATGAGAATTGCCTGAAGTGCAAGCAGGATTCAGGAAAGGGCGAGGAACGAGAGACATTATCGTGGATGTGAGATGGATCCTTGAGAAGACAAAAGAATACCAAAAGGATATCTAAATGTGTTTTATCAACTACAGCAAGGCTTTTGGCTGTGTAAACCATGAGAAATTCTATGCCACATTAAGAAGCATGGGTATACCAGAACACCTGATTGTTCTCTTGCACAACCTTTACATTGATCAAGAAGCAATAGTTCAAATGGAACAAGGAGAAATAGACTGGTTTAAAATCATCAAAGGTATATGACAATGCTGCATACTTTCCCCCTAGCTGTTTATATGCTTAACAAATCATCAGAGGAGCAGGACTGTAGGAAGACAACAGAGGTGTGAAGATTGGTGAAAGACTCATAAACAACCTTTGCTATGCTGATGATACCACATTACTGGCTTAAAGTGAAGATGATCTGAAACATTTGCTTCTCAAGATCAAGGAACATAGTCTTAAAATAAACCTGCTCCTTAATGTAAAGAAGACAAAGATCTTGACAACTGGCAAAATCAATAAGTTCATCATTGATGGAGAAGAAATTGAAATAGTGGACAACTTTAACCTACTTGGATCAACTATCAATATAGAAACAACAAGCA
This sequence comes from Ichthyophis bannanicus, assembly GCA_033557465.1. Taxonomy (NCBI): domain Eukaryota; kingdom Metazoa; phylum Chordata; class Amphibia; order Gymnophiona; family Ichthyophiidae; genus Ichthyophis; species Ichthyophis bannanicus. The sequence goes on along the minus strand of CM066031.1, from coordinate 907,973,742 downwards.
ATCAAGAAATCCAATGATGCATTGCTCTTGGCAGAATGGCTATGAAGGACCTAGACAAGATTCTCAAGAGCAGAGATGTCTCTTTCAGTACATAGATTCAACTTCTTCAAGCCATGTTATTTTTAATAACCTCATATGGATATGAAAGTTGGGCAGTGAAAAGGCTAGACAGGAAGAAAATCAATGCCTTTGAATTATGGTACAAATGCTGTGAATACCATAGACTGCCCAAAGAACAAACCAGTTAGTACTAGAGGAGATCAAACCTAAGCTTTTAAGTTCAGTTAGTAAGACTTTGTCTTTCATATTTTGGACATATCATTCAAAGAAAGAGATCATTAGAGAAAGACATCATGCTTGCAAAGGTAGAAGGACAATGCAAAAGAGGAAGGCCAGCAATGAGATGGATCAATACAATAATAGCAGCTATGGGTGCTACTCTGTCAGTAATGAGCCGCCTGACTGAAGACTGACCACAGTTTAGGACAACTATCCAGAGGGTTGCTATGAGTCGACACCAGCTCGACAGCACTTAACAACAACAAATCGTTAGACCTAACTTTAATTTCTGTATCCATTTCTAGAGACCACACCTTTATAAGGACATTGAAAGAAGGAAATGGCTCAGAAAAGAGCTACTAAGGAGAGAAGGGAACCAGTAGGAGGCCAGAATTCATTACCAGTGTGTGAGGGCTCAGTGGAACTCTGGAGAGCCAGTAGACATCAAGCCTTTGTATGCAAATCACTGCCCCTAACTGTGACATAATTTAAAAGTAATAATATTTTGCTTTTAAATCAAGCTTTCCCATGCCAAGTCTGGAAGAAGAGAGTACCCAGAAGAAGCTAGACTTCATTGTTGCAAGTGTGGAAAGCCAAGCTGGGGCTATGGAAACCCAGTAGACATCAAGCCTTTCTGTGCAAGTCACCATCCCCAACTGTGATGTCATTTAAATGTAAGAGTGTTTTGCTACTTAGAATTGTCTTCCTGTGTTGTGCGGCCACAGCACATGGCTGCAGGCATATGACCAAAGGTGCATGGCCAAAGGGCCCCTTTGGTGCCCCTTCAGGGCAAATTAATGTTCTGTTTTGGGTTCAAGATGGAGAAATGGAATATTAAGTCTTGGCTGACTCCTGCAGAATGGGCCCAAAGGATGATAACAACAGGTACTCCTAATGTAAATCCAGCAGGAGTCAATCCCTTTCATTTAGGAGGGTCAATCTCTCTATAGACCTTTGAAAGCCTGCTGTAGGTGGTGTCTATATTTACTTATAAAGTTTGTTCTTTTTCTGAGGAGATTGTGATCAAGCTGTCTGGAGTTGATGATAGGGAGTTCATTGTGGCACAAATTGGACCAGCATAGTAAAATCTTTTCCTGCTTCTGCATGGCCCCTCCGCATCCCCCCCTGCAACTTGTATATTGTTCCTGTACTTAGCTCACAATGTATATAGCTTACCATGTAATCATTCACACATTACACTCACACACCCTATGTCGATTTAAACACTGCATGTATTCGCCCACACACACTGCCTCATGATTTGTTTAACATGTTAACCACTTTGATTTCAAGATAAAGCGGTATTGTAAATCCTTTTAAATAAATAAATAAATAAAACTAGTTTTGTAGCAAAAAAAACCCAAACTGTGACAGAGTCAGTTGGACCATTGGATGACAGAGTGGTAAAAGTGGCACTAAGAGGGGACAAGTCCATAGTGGAGAGACTGAATGAATTCTTTGCTTCAGTTTTTACTGAAGAAGATGTAGGGAAGTTGCCCATGCCTGAAATAGTATTTAAAGCTGATGCAGCAGAAGAATTGAAAGAAATATCAATAAACTGGGAAGATGTATTACAACTATTTGATAAACTGAAGAGTAGCATATACCTGGACCAGATTGTTGAAAGAACTGAAATATGAGATTGCAGATCTACTATTACTAATCTGTGAACTATCATTAAAATCATCAGTAATACCTGAAGATTGGAGGATGGCCAATGTAAAGCCAATTTTTAAAAAAGGCTCCAGGGGTGATCCGGTAAACTACAGACCAGTGAGCCTGATATCAGTACCGGGAAAAATGGTAGAAACCATTATTAAGAACAAAATTTCTGAACAAGTAGATAGTCATGGTTTAATGGGACAATAAAAAGGAGAACCTGGTGAATTAAACAAAAACCGTCTAAAAGGGAAACCACTTTTTTTTGTCGGAAAAGCCGTCACAGTGTAGAGGACTTCACCTCACACCACTGATGGTTTAATGGGAGACAGCCAACGTGACTTTAGTCAGAGAAGGTCTTGTCTTACAGATCTATTATATTTTTTTGAAGGTGTAAATAAACAGGTAGACAAAGGTGGGTTGGTCAATGTAATGTATCTGGATTTCCAGAAAGCCCTTGACAAGGTCCCTCATGAGAGACTATTAGTGAAATTAAAGTCATGGGATAGGAAGCAGTGTACTATTCTGGATCAGAAACGGCTTAAAAGATAGAAAGCAGAGGGTAGGGCTAAATGGTCAATTTTCCCAATGGAGAAAGGTGAATATTGGAGTACCCCAGGGATCCCACTAGAGGACAGCAACCTTGGGCCGGAAGGACTGGGATTTCTAGTCCCACAGGTGCTCCTTGTGGTCTTGGGCAAGCCACTTAACCCTCCATTGCCCATGTTCCCTGTAAAATAGTTATCTCCAAGTTATAATGCCCTGTTCAATGTAATTTCAGTTTGTTCAATGTAAACCGCCTTGATATCATGAAAGGCAGTATATAAGAAATGTTAAATAAAATAAATAAATAAATAAATCTGTGCTGGGTCTGTTGCTTTTTAACATATTCTTAAACGACCTGGAAATGGGAATAATGAGATTGATTGTGTGTCTGGGATCTTTTCACTATGGCTGGCTGGGGCATGTTTTTATCTCACAAATGATGTCTCATAAAAACCTGTTTTAACATATCACATTTTTTACATATATTTAATATTTCATATGTTTTAAAATTCTTTATTCTTTTAGGACTATACTACTGTGGCTTCCCTAATGTTTTTAAATACATGGGTACCACTGGTTTGTCAGGTTATTGGTCTCCTGAATATAGTGTCTATAATTGATCTGGCTACTCAATACAGGTTTGTATAATAGTCAAAAAAAATTATGTAGTTCCCTTCCTATTCAAATTGACTTTTCTTGGTTGCCCACTAATGATTCACTATGGGGTATGTTTACTAAACTGCGTTAGTGCAATTCGCGTTAGGAGCCGCGTTAGTGGAAGGAAAGCCAAAAAAGGACATGGGCGGTACATCGTAACCGATAACACGCAGTTGCACGCGTTATTACGCGCGGTGCAGCAACGATCATTACAGCGTGTGCGCTGCTGCGCGCAAGCGTAAGACAGTGCGCAGACACCCAAATACAGAAACAGAGCTGTAGTACAATGGTTACTACACAGACTGATGGTACAAGGGTCATGGGTTCGATTCCCCAGTGTGCCTAATGAATAAGGCTGGCTGAGGCATCCTGTGTAACCCTTTGAAAGCCGACTATAATATTTTAATCCACAGTCTGCAGGCGGGTTACAGTTTGCATATGTCAGGAAAATTGTACCCGTCCTATGAAATATGTTCCAATAGTGAAGTTCTCTCTGACATGGTCATGTATTATATACCAGTTGATAGGAATATTTAGGCGATCCCTATAGGGCGAAGTGTAAGGCGCGCCCTATAGGGAGCGCCTAATATTCCTATCAAATGGCATATAATGCATATAATATAGGGCGAAGTGTAAGGCGCGCCCTATAGGGCGCCGCGTAAGGCGCCCTATAGGGCACCTTTTGAGCTACCCTAAGGTGACGGTACCCTGAGGGTGGTTGTGCTGGCAGCACTAATATACAGTAAAAATAGACAATGCCTAAGATAGCCCTATCAATGAACCCCACTGTGGGTTGTGAACCTATGACCTCTGGCTCCATGGGCAATGAAGTAACCAGTGGGCTAGAGCTGCTAATAAACACATGGCTGGCTACAGGAGGACTGCATGGCACCACACCCACATTCTGCTGTGGTTACCAGGGAGATTACATACCACCACCCAACGCACCCTCTAGGGCTCAGGGTGGGGGACAGGATCTCCGGCCCACAGAGCCACTTTCAACCCCCTGCAATGGTGGCAGTAGAGGGGACCACCACCCCAGTTCTACTAGGGATCAAACACCCTACAGGGCAGGCAATGCAGAGCAGTACACATCCATAACACAATAGCAGACAGACGGCAGGTCTGGAAATGCTCAGCTGCCCCCCACCACTATCTGACATTCTCCAGCAGCAAGCCTCCAGCCGCTGCATCCTGCACGGTGTTCCAGCAAGACACATACTAGCTGAAGACAGTCCGCCAGCTAGTCCATAGTGCACGGTCCTGGAGGAGATGCATTTACCCAAAACGGGGATATCAGCATACACACCAAGCAGATAAGTCAGTGATTGGGCCACAAAAGGAAACCCATAAATATCACATAAGAGAAATACTATATAGCACTATGGTGGAACCTAGCCATGCCATGGTCACTGCTCAGTCAGGATGAGAGTGACCTCCCAGCAGGACATGCTATGGCCACCCTGTCCGTGCATGTGATACTGGGCACTACAATGTCTGGAAATTGCCCTATGCCCTGTGCAGATGCGGACAGGCCAGGCCACCCTATCCAGGCTATTCCCACGGTACCTTGCTCCTCATTATGCACATTGGCAGGCCAATACTGGCAACAGTGCTAGCAGTGTGGGCTGTGGAGGGTGTTGGCAGCCACCACACACTGGATAGACAGACACACACTCCCCTCACCTATGCCAGCATTGTGCAACTATAGAGGTGTTGGGCAGCCCAGGCCACCACACCAGTCCTGGGCACAGTGCAGACATGGCTATGGTACGCAATACTGTAGGCGTCACTCCCCAGGTTGGTAAACACTGTCAGACACAAGACCAGTAGCACACTCCACAGACATCAGAAAGGTTGCTATGATGCAGCTCACTCCGAAAATTGTACTTAACCTAGGAATTGCTATCTGCCAGTACTCATAGCAACCTTTTCATAGCTGTGTACCATATTTCCAGGTTTAGGGTGGCATTACTAAGGTATGCAAGTGCTAGTATTGGGAGATGCATGCAGAGCCCAATGTCCTGCCTCTCCAGGAGGCTTTGGATAATGGGGCCTGTGGGTGCGGGTGTGTCTGCCCCTGTTGGCTGCTGCTTTACGGCAGAGGTTCCCAACTCCAGTCCTGCGGTGCCAAACACTGTTCGGGTTTTCATGCTGTCCCTCATGAATATGCATGAGATACATCTTCATACCATGGGGGTGGCGCATGGAAATGCAGCACAAGCATCTTTATCAGAGGCAGCATGGAACCTGAATGGTGTTTGGCCCTCCAGGACTGCATTTGGGAGGCACTGCTCTATGTAAAGAGCATGTTTATGGTGTCTGTGCTCTGTAGGATAAACTATAGGCGTTTGAGCCATGCTCATGTTCTCTGCAATAAAGATTTGACTTTACTATCACGGTTTAGTAGTGGTTAAAATATGGGGACTGGATTGGCAGTAGCCCCAGCTGGGACGTGAACTTGTGACCTTTTGCTCCTGGACACACTGGTTTTGTGCACTGCACCACCATGTTATCACAGAGTCAGTGCATTCCCTGGTGCTACCATGACTGTTCATCAGACAGGGCCTGTCTGTTGCAGTGCATGGCACCCACCTACACATGGCTAGGCCACGGTCTGCTCTGGGCAGCTGCCACTGCACCCTCCACCACCAGTAACCCTCTGCCGCCATGCTGACATTCCCTTCTGCTGGTGGTGCTGGTGGAGAGCAGTCTCAGGCCATCCTGGGTGTGGGTGGGCGGCTGCCTATGGTGCGGGTTCCGGGGTACGGATGCCTGCATAGATGTCCACGCTTCCCCCCAGCACCGTCCGCCAATGTTCCATGCCCTTGGGGTAGCTGCTGGGTACTGTCCCCTATGACACTGTGGAAAGCACAGTCGTGCCCATGTTGGGCCTTCAGCAGTTGCTGTCTGGCTGCTCTACTGTTTCAGCATTCGTATGGGCCAGCTAGGCATCACCCTAGTCCGCACTGTGGCCCAGCTGCACCACAGCCTGTGGCCCTCCGTATCCCCTTTTCCGGCATCTGTCCAGTTGCCCATTCTGACATGCCCACCCTGCTGTTGCGGAACATGTGCATGCTATAGGACACCTGTTCACTGACAAGGGAAAGCCCTGATCAGCGCTATTTCACTGTTGGCTCCTTCAACTTGTATGGGGACGGAGCATAGCCCCTTCCACGATTAATATCTTTTTTTGGGGGCTTTCTCAGAGGGGGGGGGGGGGGGTTGGTGTTTCCCATTGATATATGACCCTGACTACCGGTAAACAAGGTAGAATACTCTGATTGACACTACGATACAGAAATTTATAATTATATACAAAATGTAAATAGTTACAACAATTAATGCACAGTTATCTGTATAAAGTTAGAAAGTTATAAAGTTACTAAATATTATCTGTATAAAGTTACTAAATATTATCTGTATAAAGTTAAAAAACTATGTTCCATGTAATGTATACATTAGTGTACAAATTTGTTTACTTTGTTCCATGTAAACCGCCCCTGATCTCTGGAAGGGGCGGTATAGAAGAATTAGATAAATAAAATAAATAAAATAAATAAAATTGATATCACTATTGGCCAGCTTGGTTATGGTTCCTTTCCAGTTTGTTGGGGTCATTTTCAATGTTTCTGTGACCTTTTGTTCTGTGCACATGTATCACACTTATCACGCTTTGTTTGTTTCCTTGCCTATGCTGTACATTGCTGACACCTAAATGGTTTCTCTCCCTTTTAATATGCCTTTAACGGCAGGTTTTCATTCGCGTTGGAATTGAGCTCTGAAATTCAGCGCGTTAGTGTGAGGGGAGCCTCTCCCCGCCCACTCTCCACCCATTGACCCCTTTTCTCCGCCCACTCTCCACCTTCTGCGCTGTTTTAACGCGCCTCGGGGGTTTACGATCGTTAACTACGGTTAATGCACGTAACGTAACGTTAACGATCGTTCGCACATCAGAACGCACGTTATGACGTGCGAATGATCATTAACGTTACGTTACGCGCGTTATTCACGATTACCGCAGTTTAGTAAACATACCCCTATATATAATATTTGGTCCTGCTAATTTTTTCACCATTTGCTTCCAACTTCTGCTCTGATATTGAGTAACCATATTATTACGACATGCTTTTATTTTACAGTATGAATATAGCATATGCCATTCAGCAATATACAGGGTGGCCCAAAAAAAGTGAGAACATCTCATAAATTAAAAGCTTAAATAGTTTACTTATTTACCTTTTTTAGCTATCTAACATCTTTATTTCGACAATTTCCGGTCGCCATCTTTGTTTTTTTAATTTGTCAATCGTTTACATCTGTATTTTTTAATTTTTAAATAACTTATATGCTACAAGATGTTCTCACTTTTTTTGGGCCACCCTGTATATATTTTTACAACTATGGAATATGCCATGTTTCTTAATATAGATTAGGATGCTTTCTACGACCATAGCATATGAGTAACTGTCAATTTGCAGTATTTACTATTAGATTCCACGGTAGTAGTCATGGGTTATAGGCTGGAACAATTTTGTGATACTGGTACGGTCTAATCAGATGTATTTAGCCATCATACGAAAATAACGATAATTCAATTCTTTCAGGAGTGGCCATGTAGAGTTTGACAGTGGGTTTGGACACGGAATAGGAGATAAAAGTATTTGGTAATTTAATATGAAGAGGATATAGGTTTATATCATCCAGTTTGGACCATGGCGGCACAATCCAAAGGCAGCGAACAGCACAGAGACACCCATTGTGCCATGACATGGTGTATGATGTCAGATTTGCCTCGATTTTATTTGGTGCCGAAAGCTGATGATTTTTGTGACAACGGCAACAACACCAAACTTAAACTGCGCGGAAGAAGGCCCGGCAATCTACTTCTGTATCTTGCAATGAAAACCCAATGGATAGTTACAACAAAACAAATTGTGCTATAGTGCTGGAAGATGAGACCCCCCAGGTCGGAAGGCACTCAACTAACTACTGGGGAAGAGCTGAAGACTTTTCAGAGTAAAGCCAGCATTTATGATTTGGTTGGATCAAAGCCCTCAGGAAGTCTGACTGCTGATGTAGCTGCACATGAAATGAGAGTCAGAAGCTGTAAAGATGTCTTTCGCATTGGAACATGGAACGTACGAAGCATGAACCAAGAGAAGTTGGAGGTGGTCAAGAATGAAATGGAACGTGTACAACTTGATCTGTTGGGTGTCAGCGAACTGAAATGGACTGGCATGGGGCACTTTGCATCAGATGATCACATGGTCTACTATGCTGGAAATGAAAGACAAAGAAGAAATGGTGTTGCATTTATAATAAAGAAGAAACTTGCAAGAACTGTAATGAAATACAATGCAGTCAGCAAACGCTTAATCTCTATTCGTCTACGAGGATTGCCTATCAACACAACTATAATTCAAGTATATGTCCCAACAACAGCTGCAGAAGAGAATGAAATTGAAGAGTTCTATGAACAAGTACAAGCTGAAATTGACAGAACATGCAAACAGGATATCCTGATAGTCATGGGTGACTGGAACGCAAAAGTTGGCAACAAAGAAGAAGGCAAAGTAGTTGGAAAATATGGACTTGGCAACAGAAATGAAGCTGGAGAAAGACTGATAGAATTCTGCAAGATCAATGATCTATTCATCTCAAACACCTTCTTCCAGCAACACAAGCGGCGACTGTACACATGGACTTCACCCAATGGATTGTATAATAATCAAATTGACTACATCTGTGGAAGTCAACGATGGAAAAGTTCTATAACATCAACAAAGACAAAACCTGGAGCTGACTGTGATACAGATCATCAACTACTAGTATGCAAACTCAAGCTAAAGATGAAAAAGAGCAAACCACTCATGAATGCAACAAAATATGACCTTGAGAATATACCACTAGGAATTTAAAGACTGCCTGAAAAATTTATTTGCTGCTTTTATTTTATTTATTTATTTACATTCTCTTATGTACCTGTGCTATTCTGCATCAGTGTGGTTTATATTGAACAAACTGAAATTACATTGAACAGGGCATTATAACTTGGAGATAACTATTCTACAGGGAACATGGGCTATGGAGGGTTAAATGGCTTGCCCAAGACCACAAGGAGCACCTGTGGGACTAGAAGCCCCAGTCCTTCTGGCCCAAGGCTGCTGTCCTCTAGTGGGATTTGAACCCCTGACCTTCTGGCCTGAAATACCTTGCCCCAACCACTAGGCCACTCCTCCACTCTGCTTTAGATACAAATGACAGAGCTCCAGAAGAGTTATGGAATGACATCAAGAAGGTTGTGTTGGAAGAAAAGTCTCTGCAAAAGGTGAAAAAGCAAAAGGTGTCAAAATGGATGACGGAAGAAACTCTGAAAATTGCCCAGAAACGCAGAGAAGCTAAAGCCAGAGGAGAAAGAAAGGCAATCACAGAACTCAACATTTCCAATGTGCAGCAAGACAAGACAAGGAAAAGTACTACAATGACACTTGCAAGGAAATAGAAGCAGAAACTATTAGAGGAAGAACAAGATCGGCTTTCCTAAAGCTACGAGAGTTAAAGAAAAAGTTCCAGCCTCGAATTGGAATGTTACAAGATGCTCAAGGTTCTATATTGAATGATGCTGAGAAGATCAAGAAAAGGTGGAAGGAATATACAGAGTTTTTATATGATAAAGATCAAGTGGACCAACAGCCGTTTCAACTTGTACCTTATGATCGGGAACCATTGGTGATGAAAGAAGAAGTTGAAGCAGCATTGAAAGCCTTATCAAAGAACAAAGCACCAGGCATTGATAACATTCCTATAGAAGTATTGCAGCAATCTGATGCAGCTGTTACCATACTTACAAGGCTCCGCCAAGAAATATGGGAGACAACATCATGGCCAACTGACTGGAAAAGAACTGTGTTTATACCAATACTAAAGAAAGGTGATCCAACTGACTGTGGAAATTATCGAACAATCGCCCTGATCCCACATGCCAGCAAGATTGTACTGAAGATTATTCAAAAGAGACTACAACCATACCTGGAACAAGAACTACCTGAAGTGCAAGCAGGGTTCAGGAAAGGGCGAGGAACGAGAGACATCATTGCGGATGTGAGATGGATCCTTGAAAAGACTAAAGAATACCAAAAGGATATCTATTTGTGCTTTATCAACTATAGCAAGGCTTTTGACTGTGTAAACCATGAGAAACTCTGGGCCACATTAAGAGGCATGGGTATACCAGAACACCTGATAGTACTCTTGCACAATCTGTACATTAATCAAGAAGCAACAGTTCAAACGGAACAAGGAAAAACAGAATGGTTTAAAATAAGCAAAGGTGTAAGACAAGGCTGCATACTTTCCCCCTACTTGTTTAATTTATATGCAGAACAAATCTTCAGAGAAGCAGGATTGTATGAAGACAACAGAGGTGTGAAGATTGGTGGAAGACTCATCAGCAACCTTTGCTATGCTGATGATACTACATTACTGGCTGAAAGTGAAGATGATCTGAAACATTTGCATCTCACAATCAAAAAACATAGTCTCAAAATGGGCCTGCACCTTAATGTAAAGAAGACAAAGATAATGACAACTGGCATAATCAACAGGTTCATTGTTGAAGGAGAAGAAATTGAAATTGTGAACAACTTTAACCTACTTGGATCAGCTATCAATAAAGAAGCAACAAGCAGTCAAGAAATCAAACAACACATTGTTCTTGGCAGAATGGCTATGAAAGACCTAGATAAGATTCTCAAGAGCAGAGATGTCTTTCTCCATACAAAGATTCGACCTGTTCAAGCCATGGTATTTTCAATAACATCATATGGATGTGAAAGCTGGACAGTGAAAAAGACAGACAGGAAGAAAATTGATGCCTTTGAATTATGGTGCTGGCGGCGAATACTGTGTATGCCATGGACTGCCCAAAGAACAAACCAGTCGGTACTAGAGGAGATCAAACCTAAGCTTTCTTTAGAAGCTCAGATGACAAGACTTCAACTTTCATACTTTGGACACATCATGCGAAGAGAGAGATCATTAGAGAAAGACATCATGCTTGGCAAGATAGAAGGTCAACGCAAAAGAGGAAGGCCAGCAATGAGATGGATCGATACAATAACAGCAGCTATGGGTACCAGTCTGTCAACAATGAGCCGCCTGACTGAAGACCGAACACAATTTAGGATAGCTATCCAGAGGGTCGCCATGAGTCGACTCTGACTCGACGGCACTTAACAACAACAACAACAACGTCTTTATTTTGACAATTTCCGGTCACCATCTTTGTTTTTTTAATTTGTCAATCGTTTACATCTGTCTTTTTAATTTTTAAATAACTTATATGCTACGAGATGTTCTCACTTTTTTTGGGCCACCCTGTAAATATTTTTACAACTATGGAATATGCCATGTTTCTTAATATAGATTAGGATGCTTTCTATGACCATAGCATATGAGTAACTGTCAATTTGCGGTATTTACTATTAGATTCCACGGCAGTAGTCATGGTTTATAGGCTGGAACAATTTTGTGATACTGGTACGGTCTAATCAGATGTATTTAGCCATCATACGAAAATAATGATAATTCAATTCTTTCAGGAGTGGCCATTGTGATGGCGCAGCTGGGTTAAACACTAGTGAAAGGTGCAGAAATCACTCTTTTCCCCCTGCAGATAAGAGCAGTGCAGGCAGAGAAAGGGTTAAACCTTCAACTAATGGAAAAAACCCTGTGCTCAGAAAGCAGGAGAGTGAGCCACACCTCAGCTCCATGACAACCAGGGTAGCTGATGTAAGAGGAAGGGGCGGAGTCAAAGCCCATAGGACTGCCCTAAACATTTAGCCACGAGGAAACAGTTAGAGAGAGAGTAGGAGCAAGAACAGGGAGCTCAGGAACAGGAAGAACGTCGGCAGCAAGGAGCTGTAAGAGTTCTGGAAGAGACCCTGAAAGGAGTTCTGAGGGGACCTGTGAGAGGAACCGAGATGGGAGTTTAAGCAGGAACAAAGTTCCAAGTGAAAGGCGTGCTACGTGTGAGTAGCTCTAGTTCAGAGAGAAGCACAGCTGCATATGAGCAAGTGGCTGATTGGAAGCTCTGGAGACAGGAGTCAGAGTCAGACCCTGTTGAGCAGGAGAACAGCTGGGAGCAGAGGAAGCAGTCTGGGGACGAGAGGTTACCTGTAAACTTGCCAGAAAGGGTACGGAAGGCCAGGAAAAAGGTGAGCCCTTTTGAATCTGTTAAGGCAGTACTCAAAGAGACTGGTGTTCTAAGTTCCTCCCCCACAGCTCAGACTAAAGAAGAGTCCCGTTTGAAACAGTTAAAGGCTTTATTAGATCAGTGGAAGCCTGTTCAAGAGAAGCCTGTATTTAAAGAAAGCATATCAGACTCAGAGGGAGAGCCCATGCAGTTTGAAGAAGCTGGTGGTGCTAGTGAGGATTCTGATATGGAAACTGATTGTGAATTTTGCCAGATAGGGTAAAATCTATGAACTGTGATACTAATAGTAAGTGCTGGAAGAAGCCTGACATTGTGCCTGGAGGATTTTACATGAGAAGAGGCAGAGAGCTGCTGGAGTGTAAAAGCCAGGCCAATTAGGCAAAACCTGGAAGAAAAGAGCACTACTGCTTTTGGTGTTTTAAGGAAGCATTTTTATTGCTGAAGGAAAGAGCAGTAAATGTTTTATATCAGGAAGAAGCTGGAAGACAGTGCTGTGAAAGGAACATGCCTGTATGTTTAGAAGCTGAATAATCCTGTTTCAGTTAAAGAGACTTTGCTTTGGAGAAGTATCCTTGATTTCTGTTATTGGGATAGTAGGTGAACCATTGTGCAACAATAACAATAAAACTTATTGTTAACCCTATTCCTTGCTGACTCGTCTGTGCCACAACTACAAGGGAACAGAAACTGCAGCACTTAAAGGGATAAAAATAAATATGTGGTCCGCTCACTCCCACTAGGCAGCCGCCTATATAAGGGGTGGACGCGACAGTTGGCGTAGTTTTTCGGATAAAACTACTACCTCACAGATACAAAGGTCTTGTATACTACTATCCAAAGAAGTCTCTGGAAAAGAAACCAAGAAGCGCAAGTACCTCTGAAGAGCTTACCAAGTTCTGCAGAGGCTAAAGTAGCAGACTTGGAAAACATAAGACAGACAGAGAGGTACATAGACGAGACCTACAGGGATATAGTCCTGAAGTCCCACCTCCAGTCTGGCAGCACCCCTGTTGCCATGGAGGAGAGAGGTCACGTGACAGGAGAGCATCACCCTGGTGTGGCAGGAAGTGATCCTGTAACTAGGACCTGTCCTTCAGGTGATGTAAAACCCTCTCGCACCGAGGAATTTTCTACAGGGCCATGTGCCCATCAGGGAAGGGTTAGGACAGCCGTTATAGTTGGTGATTCGATCATTAGGCATGTAGATAGCTGGGTGGCTGGTGGACGTGAGGATCTCCTGGTAACATGCCTGCCTGGTGCGAAGGTAGCGGACCTCACGCACCACCTAGATAAGGTCTTAGATAGTGCTGGGGAGGAGTCTGCTGTCTTGGTACATGTCGGTACCAATAACATAGGAAAATGTGGTAGGGAGGTTCTGGAGGCAAAATTTAGGCTTTTAGGTAGGAAGTTGAAATCCAGAACTTCCAGGGTAGCATTCTCCGAAATGCTTCCTGTTCCATGCGCAGGACCCAAAAGGCAGGCAGAGCTCCGGAGTCTCAATGCGTGGATGAGACAATGGTGCAGAGATGAGGGTTGTGGATTTGTTAGGAACTGGGGAACCTTCTGGGGAAAGGAGGGGCTCTTCCGAAGGGATGGGCTTCACCTTAACCGGGATGGAACCAGGCTGCTGGCATTAACCTTTAAAAAGGAGATAGAGCAGCTTTTAACCTCGGATACACTACCCCCGGGTCAGGGGTGACCCGGGTGTCGGTTTTTGTGTTTTTTCTTCAAAATGGTAAGGAATTGTATTTTGGTACTCTAGATATTCCTCAATGAACCATTTTTAAGTATTTTCATACATATGGTTTGCAAAAATAACGTTTTTATACAGTACTGCATGCTGCTGAACAAACAAGGGGTGATTTTCGACACTCGCACAATAACACTCTCCTTTGTTTTATAGCAGCAAAGAAAGTCACCACTCCAAGTCCACATTACAATCCTGTGTTTTCTAACGTCTTGCTTACATTTATGACGTCACCTGACGTCAGTTCCTTGTTTGTTTCTGTGGATTAAAATTTTTTACGACAAAGGTAAACAATGCCACTCCCGAAACGCTTCAGCAGCTGTGCAGCAACTGAAAAAATTAGACGTTGGTTGAATGAAGAAAGTGACAGTAATGATAGTTTGAGTAATGATACTGAAGGTGCTGATACGGATAGTGCAGTCGTTCCCGCCCAGTCCGATCAGCTTGATCTTGTTGATAGCGGCAGTGAAGCGGAAGATGCTGTCGAAGAAAATAAAACAAGTGATGACGATAGCAGTTCATACAGCAATTCTGAAACTTCTGAATCACATTCTGAAAATGAGGAAGTTTCTGACAGTCATTACACAGCTCGTTCTGGCATGCATTGGAATAAAACTGTACCGCCAACATCAAGAACAAGGGAAGCAAATATAGTCAGAGAATCTTCTGGACCAATTGCTCTGATCAGAGGTATAACTAATGCTAAGGATATTTTTGACATGTTTGTAACTCCAGATATATTGTCAGCAGTGTTAGATTTCACAAATTCTGAAGGCATACGTAGAGCTGAAGCAATGCAGCCACCATGTACTGACTGGAAGCAGGTAACAATGGAAGAGCTCCAAGCAACATTGGGTCTTCTGTACATGAGTGGTGTTTTCAGGTTGAACAAAGTATCTGTACGCAGAACTTGGGCTAAAAGTCCTATCCAGAATCCTATATTTCCAGCTGTTATGTCAGGTAAAAGGTTTGCAGAAATATTGAGTTTACTTCGATTTGATGACAAACAAACCCGTGAATCACGAAGGGCCAATGACAAATTTACTCCAGTCAGAGATGTTTGGAATTTATTCATTTCTCAGTGCATGAAAATGTACACACCATCTGCATACTTGACTGTTGGTGAACAATTGTTGGGGTTCAGAGGCAAGTGTCCGTTTCGTCAATACATCAAGTCTAAACCAGACCGATACGGTATAAAGTTATGGGTGTGTGCAGATGCCGAAACGTATTATGTATTCAACATGAAGCCATACCTAGGGCGTGAAGAGTCAGTTACTCGTGACAAAACAGTATCTCTAGGAGCTGATGTTGTTTTGAAGCTTATTGAACCTCTGGAACGGTCTGGCAGGAACATTACTTGGGACAATTTCTTTACTAACGTACAACTGGCTGATGTTCTTCTTAGCAAGAATTTGACACTACTGGGCACTGTAAGACGTTGCAACCGTGACATACCTTCAGAATTCCAGGCAAATCGCTCAAGAATTGTGGGATCCTCAATATTTGGCTTCAGTGGAGACAAGACTTTGGTGTCATTCGTCCCAAACCGAAACAAATCAGTTATGCTGCTGTCAACACTTCACCATGATAATAAAATTGATGAAACATCAAAGAAGCCAGAAATAATACTTGACTACAACAGAACGAAAGGGGGTGTTGACACAGTAGATCAGTTGTGCCACACATACAGTGTGAATAGATCAACTCGTCGATGGCCACTTTGCGTGTTTTATGGACTGCTTGATATCGTGGCTGTAAATTCATTCATAATATTTATGTACAACAATCCTATGTTTCATCACAAGGAAAACTGCAAGAGAAGGTTTTTTCTGGAGGAACTCGCTTTGAATCTCATGAAGCCTCAGCTACAAAATCGTCAAAGCCATCCAGAAGGTCTGACAAGCCATACACGTCAATCCATGGCCAATGTTGGCTATCCTTGCCTTGAAATGCCTAAGCCACCAAGACCGTTGACCACACGGACATCAGCAAAGAAAAGAAAAAGATGCTCCTTTTGTCCAAGTGACAGAGATCGAAAAGTATTTACCGAATGTGAAATCTGTCTGAAGCGAGTGTGTCCTGAACATTCAAGAACAATTAATAGCACATTGTGCATAAACTGTTGTTGAAAAAAACAGCCAATGTACTTCATGTATTGCTTACTAGTTTTCTGTTGTTTACAATGCACCGTTGTCAATTTGTTATAACACGGTAATTTTTTTGTCACAATTTGCATCATGCCATTACTTGACATAATGGCACCATACTTTGACTGTTGCTGTCCACCTAGCGAATAAATATAGAACTATTGTAGTTTGCAAAGCGTGCAGTGCTGTACACCATTTTTAAGCTTGCAACTGAATAGTTAACAGGTATTGACATTATGCAGCATATATCTGACCTTGTACAACTTGTCCTGCCTGATCTTGGCTAGCATTGCACATTATTCACTTGAAAGGGTGAATTAATAACAAGTATTATAAAAAATAAATAAAAGTATGTCTTTTTCTTCACAATTTAACCATGTTTTACAAACAAAAGTAGATGTTTTACCATATTTCTACATATGGGTCAGGGGTGACCTGGGGGTAGTGTATACGTGTCAGTCGATTTACCGAGTGTATCCGAGGGTTAAACTAGATATTAGGGGAAAGCCGACAGTCGCCCAAGAGCAGATGGTTCAGAAGAATGTATCCTTGAAGGATACTACCAAAAGCAGAGAGGTTCCACAAAAGAGTAAAGTAGCCCAAATGCCCTCAAGTATGGAGCAGACAGAGCTTAAAGATCCCAATTTACCCATGTCTAAAAATAGCCAAATTAACATGAATAAAATACATTCTCTAAAATGCTTGTATGCAAATGCTAGAAGTCTAAAGAATAAGATGGGAGAGTTAGAATATATAGCACTAAACGAAAGGTTAGATATGATTGGAATATCGGAGACATGGTGGAAGGAGGACAACCAGTGGGACACTGTGATACCTGGGTACAAACTATATCATAATGATAGAGCTGATCAAATTGGTGGAGGGGTTGCGCTCTATGTTAGAGAGGGCATTGACTCAGAAAGGATTAAAGTTTTGCAGGAAACAAAATCTGCTGTAGAATCTATATGGATTGAAATTCCATATAAAAGGGGGAAGGCGATGGCAGTGGGGGTATACTATCGAGCACCTGGCCAGAATGACCAAATGGATGATGAAATGCTCAAAGAAATCAAGGAAGCTAACAAAAGTTACAGCGCAGTAATAATAATGGGTGATTTCAATTACCCTGGTATCGACTGGGTCAGTGTCACGTCAGGACATGCTAGGGAGATAAAGTTCCTAGATGAAATAAATGACTGCTTCTTGGAGCAGCTGGTTCATGAACTGACCAGAGGGGAAGCCATATTAGACCTAGTCCTTAGTGGAACACCAGATCTAGTGCAAGAGATAAGGGTGTTAGGGCCACTTGGCAATAGTGATCATAGCATGATCGCCTTTGATTTAATTAGTGGAGGAGGGATAGTAAGGAAATCCACAGTACTACCTTTTAACTTTCGAAAGGGAGACTATGATAAAATGAGGAAGACAGTTAATAAAAAACTAAAAGGAGCAGTTGCGAAGGTTAAAGACGTACATCAAGCTTGGGTGTTGTTGAAAAATACTATCTTGGAAGCCCAGACCAGCTGTATTCCACGCTTTAAGAAAAATGGAAGGAAGTCCAAAAAACTGCCAGCATGGTTTAAAGGTGAGGTCAGAGAGGCTGTTGTTGCCAAAAAAGCATCTTTCAGGATATGGAAAAAAGAGCCAAACGACGAAACCTGGAAACAGCACAAGCACTGGCAAGTCAAATGCAAGGCATTGATAAGGCAGGCAAAGAGAGAATTTGAGAAGAAGCTTGCTGCGGAAGCAAAAACGCAAAATAAAGACCTTTTCAAGTACATTCGTAGCAAAAAACCAGTGAGAGAGTCAGTTGGTCCATTAGATGATAAAGGGGTTAAAGGAGCACTAAGAGGCGACAAGCCAATAGCGGAGAGACTGAATGAATTCTTTGCTTCGGTCTTTACTGAGGAAGATGTAGGGATGTTACCCATGACTGAAGTGGTATTTAAAGGTGCGGAAGAATTGAAGGAAATATCGATACATCGGGAAGATGTCTTAGAAATATTAGATAAACTGAAGAGTAGCAAATCACCTGGGCCGGATGGTATACATCCAAGGGTGTTGAAAGAACTGAAATATGAGATTGCAGAACTGCTATCAGTAATCTGTGAACTATCATTAAAATCATCTCTAATACCTGAAGATTGGAGGATCGCCAATGTAACACCAATTTTTAAGAAGGGTTCCAGGGGTGATCCGGGAAACTACAGACCGGTGAGTCTGACGTCGGTACCGGGAAAAATGGTAGAAACCATCATAAAGAATAAAATTACTCAGCATGTAGATAGTCACAACCTAATGGGAGACAGCCAACATGGCTTTAGACAAGGAAGATCTTGTCTTACTAATCTGTTATGTTTTTTTGAAGGAGTGAATAAACAGGTGGACAAAGGTGAGTCGGTTGATATTGTGTATCTGGACTTTCAGAAAGCCTTTGACAAGTTCCCTCATCAGAGACTTTTGGCAAAACTAAAGAGTCATGGGATAGAAGGCAGTGTACTATTGTGGATCAGGAACTGGTTAAAAGGTAGAAAGCAGAGGGTAGGGCTAAATGGCCAATTTTCCCAATGGAGAAAGGTGAATAGTGGTGTACCCCAGGGATCTGTGCTAGGTCCGCTGCTTTTTGACATATTCATAAATGACCTGGAAAGTGGAATAACGAGTGAGGTTATCAAATTTGCAGATGACACAAAACTATTTAAAGTTGTTAAAACCCAAGAGGACTGTGAAAAATTGCAAGAGGATCTTGATAAATTGGAAGACTGGGCATCAAAATGGCAGATGAAATTTAATGTGGAGAAGTGCAAGGTTATGCACCTAGGGAAGAACAACCCAAACTATGGTTACACGATGCAAGGTTCCACATTAGGAACCACCACCCAGGAAAAAGATTTAGGCGTCATTGTGGATACCATGTTAAAACCCTCGGCCCAGTGTGCAGCGGCGGCCAAGAGAGCAAATAGAATGCTAGGTATGATAAGGAAAGGAATGGAAAATAAAACAAAGATATTATAATGCCTCTATATCGTTCCATGGTGAGACCGCACCTTGAATACTGTGTGCAATTCTGGTCGCCGTATCTTAAAAAGGATATAGCGATTTTAGAAAAGGTACAGAGAAGAGCCACCAAAATGGTAAAGGGGATGGAAGGATACTCCTATGAAGAAAGGCTAAAAAGGTTAGGGCTCTTTAACCTGGAAAAGAGACGGCTGAGGGGAGATATGATAGAAGTCTATAAATTAATGAACGGAGTGGAACGTGTAAACGTAGATCGATTGTTTACCTTATCAGAATATAGAAAGACTAGGGGACATGCAATGAAGCTACAGGGTAAACTATTTAAGACTAATAAAAGAAAATATTTTTTCACTCAACGTGTAATCAAACTCTGGAATTTGTTACCGGAGGATGTAGTAAAGGCTGTTAGTGTACCTGGGTTTAAAAAAGGTTTGGACAAGTTCCTGGAGGAAAGGTCCATAAACCATTATTAAGAAGTGACCGAAGATATCAATGCTTGACCCAGTACAAGCATTGTGGAACTTGTGTCTCTTGGGGAAACTGCTAGGTACATATGACCTAGATTGGCCACTGTTGGAAACAGAATACTGGGCTTAATGGACCTTGGTCTGACCCAGTATGGCATATCTTATGTTCTTATGCAGGAATTCGTGGAGTGGAGTATCAGCAGAAGCGGACCGGATCCAGTGTTCCAGTGATACTGCTATCCTGTGAAGCGAGACTCACCACTTGTAGCAGGTAACCCGTAGATAGGAAGGGGTTATCTTGGATTCTGCTACAAGGGGGTGGGGGTGTGCAGAACCGGAGTGGAAGCGGAGAGAGGGGGCGTTTGTGTGTGAGCCACACTTGGGTTGTTTGCTTTTTGTTTTATTACAGCTGAACCAAGATGGAGACAGCAGACCTGATGAATTGGATGACGGACAGATTCCGGCAGCTGCAGGAGATGTCAGCCCAAGCCCAGGAGAGAATGGCAGAGATGCTTAGGGCTCAGCAAAAGCCGCTGTTGGACATGCTAGGCACCTGGATCGGCGAGCAGAAACAGACAACGGATGTCCTTAAGACTGTCTCAGGTTCTCTGGGAACAGTATCTGGACTGGGAACCCTAGGGAAGTGGGTATTATCTCTTGGACAGTTATCAAAGGATGATGATTTAGATGATTATCTTGAAGTTTTTGAACGTATTGTTCTCATGAGTGGTTGGCCGAAAGACCAATGGGCCATAAGATTAGCAACATCCCTCACGGGAGAGGCTCTCGCAGCCTACCGAGCTATGCCCAATGATCTTGCATCCAACTACGAGGAAGCGAAAAAGGCCATAAGAGACCGGATGGGCTTAACACCAGTGGTCTATCGCTGCCTTTTGCGGGCTTGTAAATTGAAGCCAGGCGAAACACCACAGGCCTTATGCCACCAGATAAGAGCTCTTGTATATAAGTGGTTAACTCCAGAGGGTAAGAGTGTGGATGAAATTCAGGATAATATTGTTCTGGAGCAATTTGTTGATGCTGTACCAGGCGAATTACAGTCTTTCTTAATTCTGCAGGACTGCAGAAACACTAAGGATGCCATTTCCTTGGCCGAGCGTTTCCTAGAGGCTGGAGCAGTAGGCCAGAGGAAGATGGGTGTTTCTGGTCCAGCAGTCCTGGGAATTACAGAAAGGAAAGAAAAGGTAATGCTGGGGGAATGTGTGAAAAAGAGACCCCTAGGCAAAGCTGATTGGGAACAGCGTAAATGTTTTTCTTGTGGAGAAAAAGGCCACATAAAAAGAGAGTGTAGAGAAAAAGTAGTACTAGTGACCACCCAATCCAAGGAGGTTGGGGAGGGATTTCTACTAGCAGTCGAGGTGGACAATATCCCGGTCGACGCTCTTTTAGATTCAGGGGCCGACCAATCAATGATCTCTGAAAGGTTATGGAGGGATATTGAAGCTCAAGGTAAAGGTTCTGTAAATGAAGCTGAAGGGAAAATCAAGATAAGGTGTGTGCACGACGCTGCTTCAGCGTATCCCTTGCACACAGTCACAGTATCAGGCCTAGGTTTAAAAAAGAAAATTCCTGTGGCAGTAATACCCAGACTACCACATTCCTTAGTTTTGGGAAAGGATTGGCCACAGTTTAGGAAAGGCCTAGTTGAAGGGTTAACATCTACCATACCTGATGCTGAAACCTTAAGCTCAGAAAAGACAGAAAAGGAACCCTTAGGAGGGGAAATAAAGGAGAAACAGGTGACATCCTCTCAGGGAGGGAAATCTAGGTTTAGGATAATGCCTGCCCCTTTATTTGAAACCCGACAGGGAAAGACAGGTAGGGAAACAGTTCCGAGTCCTGGCCCTGCCACTAAGACAAAATTTGTATTGAAGTGTTGTCGTCTCACTCCTAATGCTCAGATTCCCAGGCGAGCCTCCGAGCAAGCGGCAGGCTATGATCTTTATAGTGCCGAGGATACTGTTATCCCGCGGCAGGGAAGAGCGTTGGTAGAGACAGGTATACAGATGGAGATACTGCCCGGATGCTACGGACGGAACGCTGCACGATCCGGTATAGCAGTAAAAGACTGGGTTGATGTAGGTGCCGGGATGGTAGACCCTGATTTTAGAGGAGCCATAAAGGTTTTGTTATTGAACTTTTCTAAAAAGGATTTTAGGGTTACCACTGGGGACAGGATAGCACAGCTCATTCTGGAAAGGGTTGGCTTTCCACCAGTAGAAGAAGTTGCAGAGCTGAACACTATGACAAGGGGGTCGAGTGGATTTGGATCCACAGGCCAAGACATAATGCCAGGTTTAACAGCCACTAGGGAAGAAGGAAAGGTGAACGTAGACCTTGATTCTCAGGTGGGCGAGTGCAAGACCAAGACATTGCCCAGGGAAAGGGGGAAGCTCTCTTGGCATCAGCAGCAAGCCCTGCTGAAAATAATAGAGAGGTTTCCGGATATCTTAACCCAAGGCAAAGGTCGGATGGATTACCAGTATCCAAATGGAAGGGGGTAGTCCGACAGGTGCGGGAGCAGTCGGATGGATTACCAGTATCCAAATGGAAGGGGGTAGTCCGACAGGTGCGGGAGCAGTGGGTTAAGCCTAACAGGGAGGAGGGTGAGAGACCCCTGTTTCAAGGAGATTGGAGGGAGCATTGGCCACGAAAATCCAGGATAGTAGAAGGGGGTAAGATAGCTGGTCAAGCACACCAGGAAAGGTATTATAGTCGTGATACCAGACCTCACCACTGGGAGGTGGGTGAAATGGTCAGGGTAATGGTGCCCAGGAGAAACTCAAAATTTGTAAGGATATGGGAAGGACCCTACAAGATTGTCAAGCAGGTAGGCCCAGTTGCCTACAGGGTGAAATCTTGGAGAGGGAAGCGGAAAATTGTTTATAGGGAGATGCTACGACCGTGGCATGAGCATGTAGCCTTAACTCGTGGCGCTGCAGAAAGGGACATCACGGATAGCTACCAGGCCCAAGATAGGATTCCGTGCTGTGCTGGAAAGGGTCAGCCAGCCCGGAATATCTTAAGGGGGGGGGGGGGTTATGTGATGGCGCAGCTGGGTTAAACACTAGTGAAAGGTGCAGAAATCACTCTTTTTCCCCTGCAGATAAGAGCAGTGCAGGCAGAGAAAGGGTTAAACCTTCAACTAATGGAAAAAATCCTGTGCTCAGAAAGCAGGAGAGTGAGCCACACCTTAGCTCCATGACAACCAGGGGAGCTGATGTAAGAGGAAAGGGGCGGAGTCAAAGCCCATAGAACAGCCCCAAACATTTAGCCACGAGGAAACAGTTAGAGAGAGAGTAGGAGCAAGAACAGGGAGCTCAGGAACAGGAAGAACGTCGGCAGCAAGGAGCTGTAAGAGTTCTGGAAGAGACCCTAAAAGGAGTTCTGAGGGGACCTGTGAGAGGAACCGAGATGGGAGTTTAAGCAGGAGCAAAGTTCCAAGTGAAAGGCTGCACAGACACTCTGATTGCAGGCAACATGTGAGTAGCTCTAGTTCAGAGAGAAGCACAGCTGCATATGAGCAAGTGGCTGATTGGAAGCTCTGGAGACAGGAGTCAGAGTCAGACCCTGTTGAGCAGGAGAACAGCCGGGAGCAGAGGAAGCAGTCTGGGGACGAGAGGTTGCCTGTAAACTTGCCAGAAAGGGTACGGAAGGTCAGGAAAAAGGTGAGCCCTTTTGAATCTGTTAAGGCAGTACTCAAAGAGACTGGTATTCTAAGTTCCTCCCCCACAGCTCAGACTAAAGAAGAGTCCCGTTTGAAACAGTTAAAGGCTTTATTAGATCAGTGGAAGCCTGTTCAAGAGAAGCCTGTATTTAAAGAAAGCATATCAGACTCAGAGGGAGAGCCCATGCAGTTTGCAGAAGCTGGTGGTGCTAGTGAGGATTCTGATATGGAAACTGATTGTGTATTTTGCCAGAGAGGGTAAAATCTATGAACTGTGATACTAATAGTAAGTGCTGGAAGAAGCCTGACATTGTGCCTGGAGGATTTTACACGAGAAGAGGCAGAGAGCTGCTGGAGTGTAAAAGCCAGACCAATTAGGCAAAACCTGGAAGAAAAGAGCACTACTGCTTTTGGTGTTTTAAGGAAGCATTTTTATTGCTGAAGGAAAGAGCAGCAAATGTTTTATATCAGGAAGAAGCTGGAAGACAGTGCTGTGAAAGGAACATGCCTGTATGTTTAGAAGCTGAACAATCCTGTTTCAGTTAAAGAGACTTTGCTTTGGAGAAGTATCCTTGATTTCTGTTATTGGGATAGTAGGTGAACCATTGTGCGACAATAACAATAAAACTTGTTGTTAATCCTATTCCTTGCTGACTCGTCTGTGCCACAACTACAAGGAAACAGAAACTGCAGCACTTAAAGGAATAAAAATAAATATGTGGTCCGCTCACTCCCACTAGGCAGCCGCCTATATAAGGGGTGGACGCGACACCATGTAGAGTTTGACAGTGGGTTTGGACACGGAATAGGAGATAAAAGTATTTGGTAATTTAATATGGAGAGGATATAGGTTTATATCATCCAGTTTGGACCATGGCGGCACAATTCAGAGGCAGCGAACAGCACAGAGACACCCATTGTGCCATGACATGGTGTATGATGTCAGATTTGCCTCGATTTTATTTGTTGCCGAAAGCTGATGATTGTTTTCTTGTTTCATTTGCTCCAGAAGATTGTTGGTGAGTACCCTACTCTATAGCTGCCTTGTTAAAAGATAACTGCTGAAAAAATACCTGTCCTAAAGATTTGTCTCTTTCCTTCACAATTGATTGATGGACAATACTACATCCACTTGTTTGACATAATAGGAAGCTGAATCGATGAACATGGGCAAAAAAACAGAGATAGAGGCAAACAATCAAAAAATATATATGGGTGCACTGTACCCCCAGGTTTATCCATTGTTGGCAACATGGGATCTTCTGTCTGGTTACAAATGCCTGTTTTACATTAGGTTAGATAAATGTCTAATTTGAATGTGACTTTTGAGACAATTCAGGATTCTACTACTATCACCCTTCATTCTGTTACATTCTGGAACTGGATGGCTTTGCTGCATAATTTCAGGACACATCCTCTTAGGTGGACCCTAGCGATTATTTGATATTAATCATGACTTATGATGATTACACTTTTACTTTAGGTGTTGTTTCACAAATACGTGCTCAGAATATATCTACTGGTGAGTTACCCCATGGGTAATGCGTTGTTTTCATATGATTCATATTTTATCTGTTGATTTTTACAGCTCTACTTCCTTTAATGAGATGTATAATTTAGGTTTTTATATACATTAGTTTTACAATTATTTATTTACATGTTGGATTGAATTAGTTTGTTTTTTACCTTTGGTTTTAATTTATATTATTTAATTTATTATATTTTAATGCTTTTATGTTCTGACATGTTAAGTATAAGTTTTATTATTTGGATCCTTAAGGTTTTTTTTTGTTTTTCGAGATCTTCATCCCCTGAAGAAGGCTCCCAGCTGAAACATGTGTCGGGCTAACCGCCATGGTTGGTGAATAAATCGTTCCTTCCACGGTGGTTTGTTGTCCTGCTTCCTTTGTTCCTGTTGACACTGCAGGAGGGGTGTTCCCTTTAGTCTGGATAAACTCCCTCTGCCAGCACAGGCTATGGAGCTAAAGCATCTGTACCTGGCCATTCCTCAGTATGGCATCAAGCAAGAGCTCCCCTTGTTGGAGGCTATACAGCAAATGCATTGGTTATATGTTCAAGACTACCCAGGGGAATTGTAGTACAAAAGCAAAGCCATGCACAGGAGAACCAAATATACACAAAAAATATTTGTAGCAAATAACCTACAGGAGAGTCAGTTGGACAATTAGATAATAGAGGAGTGAAAGGTATGCTAAGAGAGGACAAGGCCATATTGGAGAGACTGAATGAACTCTTTGATAAAGCATACGAGGACAGACTTAAAGGATCTTAATATGTACACCTTAGAGGAAAGGCGGGATAGAGGTGATATGACTGAGATGTTTAAATACCTCCAAGCCATAAATGCACAGGGGGAGAGCCTCTTTCAATTGAAAGCAAGTTCTGCTATGAGGGGACATGGGATGAGGGCGAACGGGGATAGATTCAGGAGTGATATGCGGAAATATTTCTTTACGGAAAGAGTGGTGGATCCGTGGAATAGTCTCCCAGTGGAGGTGGTAGAGATGAGGACAGTATCTGAATTCAAAAAAGCATGGGACAAACACAGAGGATTTCTAAAGGAAAAAAGGGGACTGTTGTAGTTGTTGATATGGAAGAACAGACTAGATAGGCCATGTGGTCTTTTTCGGTAGTCATTTTTCTATGTTTCTATTTAGTCTATGCTGATGAAGAAGTAGGGAAATTACCCATGTCTGAAATGGTATTTAAACATGATGTATCAGAAGAATTGAAATAAATTTTGATAAATCAGGAAGATGTATTACAACTATTTGATAAATTAAAAAGTATCAAATCACTTGGACCAGATGGTATGCATCCAAGGATGCTGAAAGAACTGAAATAGGGGATTGTATACCTGCTATTAATAATCTGTGAACTATCATTAAAATCATCTGTAGTACCTGAAGATTGGAGAACGGCCGATGTAAAGCCAATTTTAAAGAAGGGTTCCAGGGTTGATCTGGGAAACTACAGACCAATGAACCTAACATCAGTACTGGGCATAATGTTAGAAACCATTATAAAGAATAAAATTACTGAACATGTAGATAGTGATGGTTTAATGGGAGAAAGCCAATATGGATTTAGCCAAGGAAAGTCTTGTCTTACTAATCTGTTATATTTGTTTGAAGGTATGAATAAAGAGGTAGATAAAGGTCAGCCAGTCAATATAGCATATCTGGATTTTCAGAAAATCTTTGACAAGGTCTCTCATGAGAATCTCTTGGTGAAATTAAAAAGTCATGGGATAGGAGGCAGTATATTATTGTGGATCAGGTACTGATTAAAATATAGAAAACAGAGAGTAGGGCTAAATGGCCAGTTTTCCCAGTGGAGAAAAGTGAATATTGGAGTACCCCAGGGATATGTGCTGGGTCTGATGCTTTTTAACATATTTATAAATGACCTGAAAATGGGAATAATGAGTGAGGTGAGCAAATTTGCAGATGACACATAATTATTCATTAAAACCCAAGAGGATTGTGAAAAATTGAAAGAGGACCTTGATAAATTGGAAGACTAGACATCCAAATGGCAAATGAAATTTAATGTGAACAAGTGCAAAGTTATGCACCTAGGAAAGAGCAATCCAAACTTTGGTTACACGATGCAAGGTACCACCTTAGAAACCACCATCCAGGAAAAATATTTAGATGTCATCGTGAATAATACGTTGAAACCATTGACCCTGTGTGCAGTGGCGGCCAAGAAAGCAAATAGAATGCTAGGAATCAGAACGAAAGGAATGGAAAATAAAATCAAGGAAACCATAATGCCTCTGTATCGTTCCATGATTTGACTGCACCTTGAATATTGTGTGCAATTCTGGTCGTCGTATCTTAAAAAGGATATATCAGAATTAGAAAAGGTACAGAGAAGTGCCACCAATATGGAAAAGGGGATAGAAGGATACCCCTACAAGGAAAGGATTAAAAGGTTAGGGCTCTTCAACTTGGAAAAGAGAAGACTGAGGGAGATATATAATAGAGGCCTATAAATTAATGAATGCAGTGGAATGGGATAATGTAGATTGATTGTTTACGCCATCAAAAAATAGAAAGACTAGAGGACATGCAATAAAGCTACAATGTAACTATTTAAAACTAATAAGAGAAAATATTTTTTTCACTCAACACATAATCAAACTCTGGGATTCGTTACTGGAGGATGTAGTAAAAGCTATTAGTGTAGCTGGGTTTAAAAAAGGTTTGGACAAGTTCCTGGAGGAAAGGTCCATAAACCATTATTAAAGAGGATCTGGGAAATCCACTGATTACCCCAGGATGAGCATTGTGGAACCTGTGGCCTTTGGGAACCTGCCAGGTACTTGTGACCTGGATTGGCCACTGTTGGAAACAGGATACTGGGCTTGATGGACCTTGGTCTAACCCAGTATGGCATTTCTTATGTTCTTCAGGAGCTATTTTAGGCCTACTTCTTTGTGGAACACAAGTTTTGGTACAAGAGCTGACTGTGTCTGCATTTTATTTTGGAATGGCAATATACAACATGTTTTAACTAAATAAATAAATAAAATGCAGACTACGATAAAATGAGGAAAAATGGTTAGAAAAAAATTAAAAGGAGCAGCTGCAGAGATAAAGAGTTTATATCATGTGTGGACATTGTTCATAAATGCACACTTAGAAGCTTGGACCAGATATATCCCATGCATTAAGAAAGGCAGAAGGAAGGCCAAACGGCAGTCAACATGATTACTATTAGAGCCAAAAAAGATATCTTTCAAAAAATGGAAAAGGAACCAAATGAAAAAAATAGGAAACAGCATAAACACTGGCAAGTTCCAGTTCCCTGGCAAACATTGAGAATTTCAGCGTAAACTAAAGACCTACCTCTTCCTAGAGCATTTTGGATCAAACACGTAGTGAGTCATTTCTCCCTCTATGACCCATGCTATAAATGATCCTTATATGTTCCATACTCATTCCTGCTGATGTACCGTGCCTGTTGCACACTCTGAGTCACTTAATTCCCAGCTGTTAAATAACTTTTGATGTTCATGTACAATATAACCATGTTCTATAAATAGTTATGATTGGTTTCCTTACTATGTTCCATGTACAGTTATAATTGATTAATTGTTAATTATTTAATCTGGGTTCCAGTCATTATTTCATTTAAGAACTTTTACCTGGTTGATATAGCGGTATAAAAAAAAAAAAAAGCTGTTAAATAAATAAATAAATAAAGTTAAATGCAAGGCACTGATAAGGAAGACAAAAAAGAGAATTTGACAAGAAGCTTGCCATAGAGACAGAAACTCAAAATAAAACCTTTTTCAAGTACATATAAAGTAGGTAGCCAGGGAAGGAGTCAGTTGGACAATTAAGAGATAAATGGGGTACTCAAGGAGAACAAGGCCATAGCAAAAGACTAAATGAATTCTTTGCTTTGTTCTTTACTGAACAAAAGATATTATAATGCCTCTGTATCGTTCCATGGTGAGACCGCACCTTGAATATTGTGTGCAATTCTGGTCGCCGTATCTTAAAAAGGTTATAGCGATTTTAGAAAAGGTTCAGAGAAGAGCCACCAAAATGGTAAAGAGGATGGAAGGATACTCCTATGAAGAAAGGCTAAAAAGGTTAGGGCTCTTTAACCTGGAAAAGAGACGGCTGAGGGGAGATATGATAGAAGTCTATAAATTAATGAACGGAGTGGAACAGGTAAACGTAGATCGATTGTTTACCTTATCAGAATATAGAAAGACTTAACTTGAATAGCTAAATCTTACCGGACATTCCTAAACATTATACATTATTGTGCATCCTAAGTAATATTGGTAACAATTCAAATCCTTTTCTGCATAGATGCTCTAATAATACTATACTGCTTAAATCGATCACAGTACTCAGCATTACTTATAGAGGAACACCCTACTATTGTCAATATTAATGCATTTAAGCCTTAACATTATCCTGTATGAATTTAGCCTTGTGTTTTAGCATTCGTAGCAATTCAAATATTACTTTTAATTTACATCAGACCTAATTACTGTTGTCAGTAGCTCTCTTAAAATATACTCCTGCCACCTGTGATTCAACTCAGATTTATTACTGTTGACAGTAGTAGGTCTCAGATATTTTACAGCATTCTATAACTCACCTTAAATATATTTCTGCCACTTGTGACTCTCTCTAGATTTATTACTGTTGTCAGTAACTCAATTTGAAATTTCACTGCTATCTGTGTTTCATACTAAATTTATTACTGTTGTCAGTAACTCACATCTAACCTACTGACGTGGCCTCCATATCACCTCACTACTACCTTCTAATATGTAACAACTGATTGTTCTACTGAGCAAGCCAATCTACATCTCTACACTAGTCATTAACTGCCTGTCCTACTGTTGTCAGTAATTCATTTATATTATCACATCAGTTATTACCACGCCATCTCTACACTACTCAACACACCACTGAATCAGATACATTGGCTAACATAACTCTAAACCAGATTCAGAAAATGACACACTCCAACATCATGTTTCCAAGAATATCATACACCTTTATACTATTGACAATAATAATAATTAACCTATCATTAAGTCTAAACAGCAAAAATTACATGACCATCCCTATAATACACAATCGTATCCGATATGACAGCCATATTGGACACACTCACCCAAATAACTATCCAAAGATAAACTACCATAGACTAATACACATAAAACAAACAAATTCACCTCAAATTTGCAAGGAAATTTCCCCAAACTTATCCTCCTTATCATGCATCCTTATTAATGCACGATCAATGAAAAATAAACTCCCCATATTTAATGATCTAATAACAGACTCTAAACCAGACATCTTATGTATCACAGAGACTTGGCTTTCTGAAACGGACACAGTTTACCTAAATCAACTTGATAATGAAAACTATGACCTTTTCTACAAACATAGATCCAACAAAAAAGGCGGAGGAGTCCTAATGATGACGAAAAAAAATATTAAATGCCAAATCAATCCAATCAAACATATCTAATAACATAGACACATTATTGATAAAAATCGGCCTCATGAAAATCTGCTTAATTTATAGACCTCCAGACCAAAGTGCAGATTGCCTAGACTCCTTTATTGATCTCCTTAGCTCATCCACTGAACAAAACCCTGTAATCATGCTAGGTGATTTCAATCTCCCATCACTATCAACACATAACTCCAAATTATTTCTCGATGCTATATCAGATATAGATTATCATCAAATAATAAATACCGCAACACATATAAAAGGAGGAACACTAGACTTGATCTTTCTCCCTGATGCACTCTTCAAACTAATCAACCCAAATTCCATAACACTCACAGAGACACCCTGGTCTGATCATTATACTATCAACATAAATATCACATATCATACTACTAATGTCAAAAACTATACATTAAATGGTCCCACGTCAAAATTTAAAAAGTTTAATGAAACGGAATTCCTCGACACTACAATCCCACACCTCTTGCCATACACATCAGATCTAGATGACGCTGTCAACAACTGGTACGAAACCATCAATAATGCAGCCAAAAGCAACCACACAAATAAACAAAGGATACACCCCAAAACAAACAGTACACCATGGTTCAACAACACACTAAAACAAATGAAAAAAGAACTAAGAAAACACGAAATTAAATGGCGAAAATCTAAGTTGACTATTCACAAGGAAATATATAATAACCATCTCATAAAATATAAAGAAGCAATAGATAGCACAAAGAAAAACTACTACGCAGTAACATTATCAAAATCATTTAACAGACCTCGAGAGCTATTTTCTATTGTCAGAAACCTTACCAATAACGCTCAAACTTCTAGCAATGAAATCACTGACATCTCAGTACAAACACTAGCCAATCACTACCAAAACAAATCAAAAAAACCTCAAATGACATTAGATACAATTAACACCCCTCAGCAGCCTATTGACAAATGGTCAGACTTTTACCCCATTTCAAGTACGTCATTAAAAACTATCATATCTGGTCTTAATACCACAACTTCATATTTAGACCCATGCCCAGTGTCATGGATAAAAAACACACTGCCAACTCTACTATCATTCATTCTCCCAATAGTCAACCTCTCATTAACCCAAGGTTATCTCCCACAATCACTCAAACATGCACAAATACGCCCAATACTAAAAAATAGCAAATTAGATAAAACATCCCCAGTATCATACAGACCCATCTCTAGCATACCATTTTTGGCCAAAATAATAGAAAAAGTAGTACAATTACAGACACAGGAATACATAGACACATCTTACCCACTTGACGAGCAACAATATGGATTTCGGCCCCGCCACGGAGTAGAAACACTACTTACCGTCTTAATTGATACTCTCCTAAGAGGAATCGACAATCATAAACAAGCATTCATCCTCCTCTTCATTGACATATCAGCGGCCTTTGATAGTGTACATCACTCAATAATGCTCAGCAACTTAAAACAGATAGGAATAAACTCTACAGTACATAAATGGTTCACCTCTTATTTAAACAACAGAACACAAAATGTACGAATAGGTAATCAAACTTCAACTACATATAATCAAGAAATAGGTTTACCACAAGGATCTGCACTATCAGCCCTACTTTTTAACATTTACATAAAACCGGTCTGCAATATCTTTAAAAAATTTGGAGTACAATATCATCTCTATGCAGACGATATTATGATGTACATTCCATTTACCATCCCCAACCTACCGTTACAACTCCTCTCAGACTGTTATAATGAAATCACAATTTGGCTAAAAACTCAAAACCTCCACATAAACCATGCTAAAACCGAAGTCCTAATAGTAACAAAAAATCAATCATTTACCCCCCCCAACCCATATAACACTACAAGATCAAGAAATTAAAATAAAAAATGAAATAAGATATCTAGGTGTTATAATAGATACACACCTTACAATGGAAACCCACATCAGAAACACCATAAAGAGGGGGGCGGAGCCTGATGTCCAGCGGGTTAGACGCTTCGCGCTGAAGCTCCCGAGGGGCCTACTTAGAATCCTGACTTAACATCTGCATTAACTTAATATTTTATACCGAACTTACCGGGGTGCCTTGGGGGGAATGGCGACCCATAAACCAGTGCGCTTGGACTTCGGGTCTCCCTCTTCTTCACATGGAAAACGCTCCAAAACAGAGTTGTCTTCCCCACTTAAGATGGTTCCACCTCGGGTAAGCCCTGAACTGCAACAGGAGATCTTGGAGGAAATACGTGGTGTGAAGGAACTGGTACAGTCCAACGGAGAGGCGCTCCGAGCCATGCGAGAAGATTTCGGTATGCTTCAGGA
Organism: Ichthyophis bannanicus; assembly: GCA_033557465.1. Taxonomy (NCBI): domain Eukaryota; kingdom Metazoa; phylum Chordata; class Amphibia; order Gymnophiona; family Ichthyophiidae; genus Ichthyophis; species Ichthyophis bannanicus. Next base: position 907,940,956 of record CM066031.1, on the reverse strand, counting down.
CCGGCTTGAAGGTCTTTCACTACGGCTGGACAACATGGCGGGGGTCCTCGATTCGCACGCGGTGCGTTTGGTGAACCTGGACAAGGCTGAGCGTCACATACAGAATCTTCAAAAAGAGTTAGAGGATTGCAATAATCGTGCTCGTCACAACAATGTTAGGCTCATAGGAGTTCCAGAAGGGGCGGAAGCAGGAGATATCAGAGAATTTCTGGTCAAAACTCTCCCTTCCTTGCTGAAGATTACCTTTTGCAGAGATCTGGAAATTGACCGAGCATATCGTGCTCCTACCAACATCGCACTCAATCGGACGACCCCCCGGCCTATTATATTCCGTTTACTGAGGTATCAGCAAGTTGAGCAAATTCTCAAAGCCGCCCGGGTGATGCCACATCTGCAGTTTGACGATCATAAAGTTTCTTTCTTCCCCGACTTGGCAAAGCCCACAGCTGACCGGCGGAAGGGACTCCTTGCTTTTCGTCCTAGACTTCAACAGTTACAGGCTCGCTTTGGCCTCTTATATCCAGCGAAGCTCAGAGTGACTCTTCATAACCAAACTAGAACCTTCGAAGATCCTGCTCTGCTAGAAACATTTTTAGATTCCAAAGAGGCAGACCAGATGCGCTAAGTCAACAATTCGGATGGACTCCGCTGGCACTGCCCGCCATTTTGAATGGCCCGGCGCGGTGATTATTGCCTGGAATAGAGACTGCCTGGACCTTCCTCTCTTTTATATCTACCTTTCTTGGTCTCCTTTTCCTCCATGATGTGCACCTCGGTTGGATTCGGAGCACGCACAACTATGCCCGGTTATATGTTTCAATTTGGGCCTTCTCTGGGGTTTCACCCCGCAGACATCAGGTCGCCTGTAATTTCTGGGGTTTTGCTTCTTCTCTAAGGCACTTCGGTGCTTCTACTGTTATATAGGGCGCTTCATGATTTTTCATAGGCTTATTTACTATCATATCGTGTGTACAGTCATTTATAGTTGATATGAGGGACATTGCGCAACTCGGTGCGCCATCATGTTTCCTTTCTCAGAATGTTTGACTTTGCTGTATGGCCTTATGTATGCTCTTAGTATTGAACGTAAGAGGCATCAATAGTCCAATCAATAGAATGACCATCCTTAGTTATTTTAATCATGATCATACTGATTTAGTGTTTCTTCAGGAAATCCATTTCACTTCTGTCGAACCACTGAATCTTGCTGCCAAACCTTATATGGTGGCTGCCTATTCTCCCGCCGTTTCTGAGCGTGGTGAGGTAGCCATCTTAGTTGAGAAATTTTGCCAATCACTGTAATGGATACTAGTTTTGATGGGGAGGGTAGCTGGGCCTGTGTATATTTTAAGGTTAGAGATTGTGCATTTGCGTGTATTGGTATTTATGCTCCGACTGTGGATGACCCTGTTATTGTTATTCGGCGGTTACTTCTACCAAGTATTTGTTCCTTTGATAGATAGTCTGCCGCCTAGAACGAGTGGTCCGCCCAAGAGTCTCCACACCCTGCCAGCCCTGATGAAAGATTTTGCGTGAATTGATATTTGGAAGTTGCTTCACCCCTCAGACTTAGAGCTCACCTTTTCTCAGCCCCCCCCATCACTCACATTCTAGATCAGATTTTTCCTATCTCCTCAGTACTGCTATCTCATGTAGACAAATACTCCTGATAGGTTAGCCAATTGGAATGCCATCCAGTGCGCTTGATGCGGGACATGCTATGTGGCCTTTGGTCTACTACACTCCTGTTATGTATGATTGTCCCGCATTACAGTATTACTGGAGTCGGGTCTGAGGTCGTCTTCATTCTATTTTATATTTCGGATCCCCTCTTTAGGAAGTTTGTGGGGCTCCGCTTAGCTGCGGGGATCCCCTCTCTTCCTAAATTGGCTTACTTCTTTTAGTCTTTATGCTGGGTATTGCTGTCTCCTATTTCCTCAATCACGAAATATTGGGAAACATATCTGTCTTTATTGTAAATATGTGCAAATACCTAGTATGTCTGCCTCTTCCGGTCAAACTATTCACTATTGGTCTTGCTAGAAGACGCTCAATGATTATGTTCAAAATTTCGATGCTCTCAGTTGACTGTTTAATTCTGTATTAATCTTTGTCACATGCTCATCCGGTATCATAGATTCTCCTTCTGTTTGTTTGATGTACAATAATTGTTGCATGTAAGCGCTCATATGATTATTCTAATCAGCTTAGAGAAGAAGCATTGGGGTGGGGGGTAACTGGGGTTGCTTTCTTTATTGTATGTGTGTATTTGTTTTCTTTTGATGTGTTGTTATTTTGTTTGTTGTAAAATGAAAATAAACGTTTAAAAAAAAAAGAAACACCATAAAGAAAATCTATTTTAAACTTAAAATTCTCAAACAACTACGCCCGCTAGTATTTGTACAAGATTTCATCAATATAACACAAGCTATCATAACCCCTCATTTTGATTTTGCCAACCTAATACTTATGGGCATTTCAAAACAGAACATTAAAAGAATTCAACTAGCCCAAAATGCAACAGCAAGAATTATACTAAAAATAAACTCACTCCAACACATAACACCAATACTAGCATACCTTCATTGGTTACCAATACAGAGTAGGATAACATACAAAACTTTAATTACCTCATTCAAAGCATTAAACGACATGGCTCCGACTACACTATGTAATCTAATATGCAAAGAAACACCTAAGCCTACCCACAGAAAAGAACAATTAAATAAACTAAAGATTCCGAAGGACTTCATAAAAGCACATAAATTAACCAATAATAGAGCCTTCTCTCATATAGCTCCCACTATCTGGAATTCCCTACCAGAGGACCTACAATCTCTAACAGAGATCATGGAATTCCGTAAAAAATTAAAAACATATCTATTCACCAAACACTATAATACCATGGAAAACCTAGCACTCAACTTAGACAAAGGCTAAATAAGTAACTGACCACATAAAACACAACCCTCCCACCTAAATGGACCACACACATAGCGTAAACGAAAAGACTATCCAATCTCTTATGCCTTAATATCTCCCTCATGTATATAGTTGTATCGGTTATGTACTATATTATGTACGTAGACACCACATTCTGTTAGTTAATTGTTTTAACACAGTTCCAGTTTAAAATCACTGTTTTAATTTTCCTAGATTTAAGTTTGTTTAATTTATGATACTTCAAGATGTTCTATGTATATTTAAGATGTTCTATGTAAAACAAACTTTGATTTGTTAATTGTTGTTATTTGTACACCGCAACTGATCTCTGGAAGATGCGGTATAAAAATGAGTGTTAAATAAAATAAAAATAGAAAGACTAGGGGACATGCAATGAAGCTACAGGGTAAACTATTTAAGACTAATAAAAAAATATATTTTTTCACTCAACATGTAATCAAACTCTGGAATTTGTTACCGGAGGATGTAGTAAAGGCTGTTAGTGTAGCTGGGTTTAAAAAAGGTTTGGACAAGTTCCTGGAGGAAAGGTCCATAAACCATTATTAAGAAGGGACCCAGGATATCAATGCTTGAACCAAAACAAGCATTGTGGAACCTGTGTCCCTTGGGGAAACTGCTAGGTACGGATGACCTAGATTGGCCACCGTTGGAAACAGAATACTGGGCTTGATGGACCTTGGTCTGACCCAGTATAGCATATCTTATGTTCTTATGTTCTTAGATGTAAGGAAGCTACCAATGGCAGAAAGGTCATTTAACATTGATGAGTCATATGAGCTAAATGAAGTTTCAGTGAATCTGGAAGATGTAATAGAACAAACTGATAAACTAGAGAGCAGTAAACCTTTCGAGCCCTTCTCTCAGGGCCTGCCCTCCTTCAATGAACCTGGATTCTTTTAGATAATTATCTGAAACCTTGTAACAGGAAGGAAAAGAACAAGAGACACAATTATTTAATTATTTTTCCAGAGCTCTGCAAGGAAGGATCAGGGGACCAAAGTAGGCCTTCCCATCTGATTTCCTTCAAAGATTTCTTAGCCAGAGATCTGGCTTTTATTGAGGATTACCAGCTGACACAGTTAATTTTTACTTAACATCTGGTGATATTCATATTACAAAATTACAAGTCTAAAATAGAATCTGCTGATACCTTTGCCAAGCAACATGAGAAAGCAGAAGTGACAAGGTCATGACTATATTCGCCAGACACAACAGGTGTCTCTATAATTCTACCATCAAACAAAAGCTGATTACTCTTATAATATTTGTTGAATTTTTGTTATTTTTGTTATTTATTCAAGCTTTGTTTAATTTCCAGTTATATGTTGACCTAAGGTCTGATTCTCGGAAAGTTCATGCTGACCTAGTTACTAATTTTCAACCTATCATCTTGTAGAAATAAGGGGAAGCACTGTCTGTAACCATTAAGTTTTAGAGAAGCTGGTCTGTGACCCAATAACTATGTACACAGCTCTGTTAGCTAATATCTTCTGCAATTGCTAACAGTAACCCTTACAGAAGAACAATCTAGTAGAGACAAACTCTTTGATATTGCAGTTTAGCTTGTGAATTACAATAAGCATATATTTTGCCTATAGCTTGCTACCTTTTACAGTCCTGTTTTATGATTTTCAGTACTATCGCTGCCAGTACCTACGTCCAATATTCCATATGTAGCTTCACTATCCACGTCACTGTCCATCTCTAAATCCAAATTGCCGTAGACAGGGTGATCCATAGTTGTATAAGTCACTTTATTACACAACAACTCATCAGTTTCTTTTATAGTCTCTAGTTTAGTTCTGGGGCCTGGGTTGAGTTGCCCTTTTCCACAAAACCAAATATCTGGGGCCCAATATTCAGCGCCAGGGGCTAACGCTGCTAAAGCGGCTAGCTGCCAGCGCTGAACTTTGAACCTAGATATTCAATGCCAGGCCCATATCAGGACTCTGACATTCAATATCTAGGCTGCCCTGAGTGCCGCTAAACTAACTGAGCAGGGGTAATGCTCTGGCACTGTGTGATTAGTATCTGCGGCAAAGGTTAGGCTGCATTGAGCCACTGCCTGGTTAGCAATGGATGCTGCTCTGGAACACCCCCAACTGCCCTGATGCGGGCGTGTAGTGTCAGCAGACGCAGATGTTCAGCAGCACTGAATATCCGACTGAGTGGCATTTATGCAGTTTGCAGGTCTGCAAAGTGCATAAATGCCTTTGAATACCCCGCTTGGTTTTCAATTTGTGAACCACTCTGTATGTTTTTATAAACTATAATTCACCTGAACTAGATGGTATACATCCAAGAGTCCTGAGAGAACTCAGAGATGAAATTTCAGAGGTATTTTTAATGATTTTAACCTATCATTAAAATTGATCATGGTATCGGAAGATTGGAAGACGGCCAACGTAATGCTTATTTTTAAAAAGGCCTCAAGAGGTGATTTGGGAAACTACAGACCAGTGAGCCTAACATTGGTACCAAGCAAAATGGTGGAAACCATTATTAAGAACAAAATTACTGGACATGGGCTATGCAGTGGCACATACCAGGTTTGTGCAACTGAATATCCCCTCCTAAGCCATCTGAATGTCCTGACTAGTAACATACATTAGCTGGTCAGTGGTGAGATTGAGTCTTTAACCAGCTAACTAAACTGGCTAAAGTTAGGATAGAAAAATGACTAAATATTGCTGCTGACAGGCTAGCTTAATCACTATCCAGCAAGACCAGATATTCAATACTTCTGGCTGTATATGGCCACAGCACTAAATATCCAGGCAAAAGTTAAAGTGTCGATAGCCAGCTGCTTTAATAGCACTGGCTGCCACCATTTCTTTGCATTGTTAAGTTGGATGCTTGACTGTATCTGGAAATTGTTAATAAAAATAAAGGGGGGGGGGGAGATTTTCAACGGCAGCAGGCAGCACACCTAAAGCGACTAGCCATCACCGTTTTAACATCAGGCCAGACATTCAATGCCAAGACCATATCTGAGTCCCAGCATTGAAAATCCTGGTTGCACGGATTGTGATTTTGCAATCCAGTCAGCGCTGATATTCAACGATTAGCATGGGGGCGTTCAGTGGATATTCAGTGACAGTAATTCGGATAGTGCAGGTCTGCCAATCACATAAATGCATTTGAATATCCCACCCCCACCCCCAAAGTATAAAGAAACATGTGAAAGCATTCTCTTAACCTTGATCGAGGACTAAGCCATACTGTCACATGTGGTCAAAATCAGAAAGACATCACCACATCAACCACTTTAGAACTCTGAGAATTTACTATTCCCTGAAAGATTTTCTGCATCTTCTCCAATTCTTCTGCTTTGATTCAGACAATTAGTTTGCAATTTTTATGTTAACAGACAAAGGCAGAAAGGATTTGTGACTTTTCTATAGCAAATTGTATACAGATACAAGCTGCCTACAGTCAAGGAATTCACAGGACAGACTCAGCAGGGTTCTTCAGCCTCACAAATGGTCTCTAGATAGACTGTTTTTGCAATCTGTCTTCCATGAATTGGGCATTTCTCAGATCAACCTTTTTACCAGCAGTGACAAAACAAAGCTCGGAACAGCTGCCAGGCCCATGGTGAACTTAGAAGACTGGAGCAGCACGGCAAACACAATAAAGTAAATTTGCTGCCAACGCTGCTGCCACATAGGGAAAGGGAGGCCCGCTGCACGAAGGGGGGGGGGGGGGCCCACACTGGGGGCAAGCCACCACCACGATAATGTGGGGGCTCTCAGCAAAATTTTGCTTGGGGTCCCCTCACTGTAACTTACTCCACTGTACATGTGATAAGACTTTCACACATATTTACAGAACAATGATTGCCTAAATCACATGCATTAAGTTCCCATTCACATCCCTAAGTCCTTTAAGATACTGACTTAGACACCTTTCTAGTGCACAACTTTCCGCTTGCTCCTATAAAATTATCTCCTTAATGTCTACGGAATCTGATAGTGAATCTAAAATTATACCTTACTGTCCTAAATGTATGTTATGCTGATTTGAATACTTTATTATGGTCATACTGTCATTATAATTATATCCAGATGCATTTGCTGTACATCACTTTGAGTGAATTTCTTTAAAAAATCAATAAGCAAACTAAATAAATAAGTAAAACAGTTCATTCAATACAGCATTAGCAGTAGGCCTTATCAAAAAAATAGTCTTTCCTAGTCTGTATCATTGAAGAAAAAAAATGGTAAAAGGAAGTAGAGTATGATGGAAAATAAAATGACTTGCTGTACATACAAAAATGTGGTGGCCATTCAAGTACATTATTATTTGATTGCTCATGCTGAAATTCAAAAATGCTTGGTAGCTTAATATTTTTAAATAAATGTTAAAAACAACTTTAAGAGTTCTCTTGCAATTTGATTTCATGCAAATGAATGTGACACTTAACAACTAGCTGCCTAACCATAATTTAAAAATGCAGCTTACTTGATTTTAAGTTCTTAAATCAGCAATAATGTAGTTTTGTATATTTTAACCGGTTGAATGGATGGCTAGGCAAAGCAACTTATAAAATAGGAAGATACACTATGATAGCCTGAATACTGATACTGTATAAATCTGAGGCAGAATAAAGCCATTTACAGTATATATTATGGTAGCACTGGTTGAAATCTGGAAAATCTGTATTTTTAATGTTGTCTTTGAAGAGATGGAAATTTAACTTCTACAAATTTTGACATACCAAGTCTGCTTTTGAAGGAGTCTATGGAGGCATATTCAAACTGCAAATTGTGTGAACGCCACTTATCGGGATATTCAGCCACACATACCAGGTTTTAACTGCTGAATATCCTCATATAGCCCAATTAAAAAGCTTGATACTCACTACTTAGTTATGGGAGTATAACAGGGGCAGCAACAAAAGTTAGATGGTCAGTAGAGATATTGAGCCATTAAGCAGCTAACTACATTTAGGTCAGATAAAATGGTGGCCTAACTTTCGCCATGTTAGCTATCTGGCCAAATATTGCCGCTGACTGGATAGCTAAAATGCTATCTTGTGAAACCAGATATTCAGAGCAGTGGCCTGTTCTTGCTGTTGTTACATGCCATTAATATAAGTTAAAGCAGCCACAGCCAGCTGCTTTAACAGTGCTGACTGTCACCATTTAATATGTCTCCCTATGAGCATAAGTATTAGTTATTCTTCCAATTTTTATTTTCAGTTTTAGGGTAAGGTTTACTGGAGCATACTGCTGCATTGCATGCACTAACATCATTAATTTATTTAACAGGTTTTATATGCTGCTTTATCATTTCAATCAAAGGGGTTTACATTGAAACTTAAACTTGGTAATATACATTAAACAGGGACATTAATAACTTGGATTTTTCTGAGGCAATGGAGGGTTAAGTGACTTGCCCAAGGCCACAAGAAGTGCTAGTGGGAATTGAACCCTGGTTGCTGGGGTCCCAAGCCAAGGTTCTTAACCATTAGGCTACTCCTCCACTCCAGTGATGCACATTATTAGCATATAGGTCCCACGGCTTAAAAGGGGACCTGTGGTAAACAAAATGTGTTAATCTGTGTTAACATATGTTAACGCAATAGTACTTTTTATAAATCTAGCCATTTGTAGTTTGAAAATGCAAATGTTTTACAATATGGTCTCAGTAACTGCTGAATGTCTTCATTCATATTCTAAAATAGGATATAATGGGAAAACATACCTCCTCCATGACTTTGGCAGAGATAGGGGAATCGCCATACATTTCCTAGTCCCACACAGAATCCCACGCAAGTTAACATATACTGAGCCTTGTTATCCCATTGTGGTCTATCATTTACTTCTTTCTCCTCAATCCTTTCAAGCTCTTGATGAGAGGGTATCCTATTTTCCAAGCCTGGGTTTGGCAGCTTCAGTTTGACCATTGTTTATCTGTGATATAAGATGTATTCTCCTAGGAAACAGAAGAAGAAGACAGCTGGAAATGTCTGGTCGAAGTGGGAGCTTCTAAAGCTGGTTTAAGCTATTTATAATGAATCTTTGGTATTTAACTGGAAAGTGTACCACCTGAAGTAAAGTGAAGCATCAGCAGAACATTGGACTAACCAAGTCAGCTCTTATAATTATTAATGCCTTATCAGTTAGAGCTTCACTGAACAAATCTAGTGACTATCACAAATCAGTTTAAGGCTAGGGCAATTCAAAAAGTTATTTACTTCAAGTATATTGCTTGCAAAAGATTATAAAATGTCTCTCTTCCTCTTAGTTGTAAAATGCATCTAGCCTTATCAGATAACAAAAGTCCTAGTACAGCATGTTTTAGCCAGGTTATAAACTTAATATTACTTTCAGCTCTTCAGAAAATGAGCTCACAGGAAGCAGCAGTTTGTTCTGACTGCTTTTATTAAATAATTAAACATTGTATTTATGCACAAGAAGAACAATAAACACATTAGATAATGCTTTAAAATGTCATGCAAGTTAGTAGGATTATGTCTTATTTGAATAGTGTATAAATAACATTTTAATAAAAATTAACATCCGCATTCTCTGAAATGCACAGATATATTATTTTGGTACTAAAATGCAATACGTTTGGTAGCTCACCAAAATTATTGTATAAAAAATATCATGACTAGATAGTAAAAATCTGTGGGATCGATATTCAAAAAGGTTTATGCAGTTTGCCCAGTGATCCTAATATTCAGCGGCACTAACCAGTTAACCAGTGCTAGCATTTACGCGCATAGGGCCTGTTATTCAGCAGCAGCAGCTAGCACTGCTATAGCATCTGGCCGCCACTGCTTAACTTTAGACCTGGATATTCAATGCCGGGGGACATACAGTATCCGGGCAGGGGCTGAATATTGCCACTTCCCAATTATCGCTGGGTGCCGACAAAAGTACTTCACCCCCTATACTTTATCGCTCCCTTGAATTGCTGCAGCCCAAATGCATGACCTTGCATTTTTTTAACATTAAATCCAACTGCCAAATTCTAGACCATTCTTCAAGCTTAGCTAGATCCCTCCTCATGTTATCTACACCTTCCTGGGTGTCTACTCTATTACAGATTTTGGTATCATCCGCAGAGTCAAACCTTACCCGACAGCCCTTCGGCAATATCACTAACAAAGATGTTAAAAAGAATCGGACAAAGGACAGATCCCTGGGGCACACCACTGTTAACCTCCTTCTCCTCAAAGAAAGCTCCATTTATCTGTACCCTTTATCGCCTCCCACTCAACCAATTTCCATCCCAAGGGTGTTCAGTTTGTTTGTAAGCCGCCTGTGAGGAATGGTGCCAAATGCTTTAATGAAATCTAAATATACCACATCTAGGGCTTTCCCTCGGTCCAACTCCCTTGTCACCCAGTCAAAGAAATCAATCAGATTTGTTTGACAAGACCTGTCTCTGTTGAATCCATGCTGCCTCGGATCCTGTAATCCGCTGGACTCCAGAAACCTCACTATTGTCTCTTTCAGCAGTGTTTCCAATAATTTACTCACCACCAAAGTTAAATTAACCGGCCTGTAGTTTTCAACCACATCCGAACTTCTGCTTTTGTGTAAAGGGACCACATGAGCCTCTCTCCAGTCCTTTGGCACCACTCCTGACTCCAACGAGGCATTGAAAAGGTCAGTCAGTATTGCTGCTAGAATGTTCCCAAGTTCTCTCAGTATTCTAGGGTGTATCCCATCCAGTCCCATCGATTTTTTTTACTTTTTAAGAAATATTTGTTAAGCAATTCTGCTTTATCCTCATCAGCTTCTACATAGCTCTAGATGTGGTGTATTTAGATTTCAGTAAAGCCTTTGACACTGTTCCTCACAGGCGACTTATAAACAAACTGAGAACCCTAGGGATGGACCCTAAAGTTACTGCTTGGGTTAGAAATTGGTTGGGTGGGAGGCGACAAAGAGTACAAGTAAATGGAGCTCACTCTGAGGAGAAGGATGTTACCAGTGGTGTGCCCCAGGGATCTGTCCTTGGTCCGATTCTTTTTAACATCTTTGTTAGTGATATAGCAGAAGGGCTGTCGGGTAAGGTTTGCCTCTTTGCGGATGATACCAAAATCTGCAATAGAGTAGACACCCAGGAAGGGGTAGATAACATGAGGAGGGATCTAGCTAATCTTGAAGAATGGTCTAGAATTTGGCAGCTGGGATTTAATGTTAAAAAATGTAAGGTCATGCATTTGGGCTGCAGCAATCCAAGGGAGCAATACAGTATAGGAGGTGAAGTACTTTTGTCCACTAAAGAAGAGCGGGACCTAGGCGTGGTTGTGTCTGATGATCTTAAAGTAGCTAAACAGGTAGAAAAGGCGACGGCAAAAGCTAGAAGGATGCTTGGGTGCATACGGAGAGGAATGGCTAGCAGAAAAAAGGAGGTGATAATGCCTCTGTATAAGTCTTTGGTGCAACCTCATTTGGAGTATAGTGTGCAATTCTGGAGACCGCACCTTCAAAAGGATGTGAACAGGATGGAGTCGGTGCAGAGGGTGGCTACTAAAATGATTAGTGGGCTTCATTATAAAGCATATGAGGACAGACTTAAGGATCTTAATATGTACACCTTAGAGGAAAGGCGGGATAGAGGTGATATGACTGAGATGTTTAAATACCTCCATGGCATAAATGTTCAGGGAGAGCGCCTCTTTCAATTGAAAGCAAGTTCTGCTACGAGGGGACATGGGATGAGGGTGAAGGGAGATAGATTCAGGAGTGATATGCGGAAATATTTCTTTACAGAAAGAGTAGTGGATCCATGGAATAGTCTCCCAGTGGAGGTGGTAGAGATGAGGACAGTAACTGAATTCAAAAAATCATGGGACCAACACAGAGGATCTCTAAAGGTAAAAAGTGGACTGTTGTAGTTGTTGTTATGGAAGGACAGACTAGATGGGCCTTGTGGTCTTTTTCTGTCATCATGTTTCTATGTTTCTATGGGGTATGTTTACTAAACTGTCTTAACGTGCGCTCTGCGATGTTATCGCGCGATAAGGTACCTTATCGCGCGATGATGGCACTTTTTAAGGCGCACAGGTACCATATCGTGCGATAACGCACGCTGCGGCGCAAATGAGCGCTGAAGGCGGGGATAGGCTCCCGGAGGGCGGAGGAAGGCTCCCCAGGGGCGGAGAGAAGGGGTCAATGGGTGGAGAGTGGGAGGGGAGAGGCTCCCTGCACACCAACGCTGTGAAATCCGAGGCTCAAAACTAACACCAGTGAAACCCTGGCGTTAGAGCTGATTTAAAGGGAAAAGAAACCATTTCCGTCAGCAATGTACAGCAAAACCATTGAAACCTACAAAAAGTGATAAGTGTGATACATGTGCACGGAACAAAAGGGCAAATAAACATTGAAAATGAACAGAAGTAAATGTAAAAAAAAATAACCAAGCTTGGAAATAGTGATAGTAATGGGAAACATCAAAAAACACTCCCAAGAAATCCCCAAAAAAAGATATGCATTTTGGAAGGGTCTACGCTCCGTCCCCATACAAGGTGAATGATCCCACAGTGAAATAGCACTGATCAGGGTTTCCCTCTCCATTGGACAGGTTTCCTATGGCATGCACATGTTCCACAACAGCAGGGTGGGCATGTCGGAATGGGCAACTGGACAGATTCTGGGAAAGGGGATACAGAGGGCTGCAGGCGGCACATGCTGTGGTGCAGCTGGGGCACAGTGCGGACTAGGCAGATGCCTAAGTGGCACTTAGGAATGCTGAAACTGTACAGCAGCCAGACAGCAACTGATGAGGGCCCAACATGGGCACGAGAGTGTTTATCACAGTGTCACAGGGGATAGTACCCAGCAGGTACCTCCAAGGGCACAGAACATTGGCAGGCGGTGTTGGGGGGAAGCGTGGACATATATGCAGGCACCCCTACCCCAGAACACGCACCATAGGCAGCCGCCTACCTGCACACTGGATGGCTTGAGACTGCACACCACCAGCACCACCAGCAGAAGGGCATGTCAGCATGGTGGCAGAGGGGTACTGGTGGTGGAGGGGGCAGTGGCAGCTGCCCAGAGCAGACCATGGCCTAGCCCTGTGTAGGTGGGTGCCATGCACTGCAACAGACAGGCCCTGCCGGACAAACAGTCATGGTATCACCAGGGAATGCACTGTCTCTGTGGCAATAGGGTGGTGCAGTGCACACAACCAGTGTGTTAGGAGGCAGAAGGTCACAGGTTCAAGTCCCAGCTATGGTGCCTGCCAACCCAGTCCCCATATTTTACCCACTACTACAACGTGCTAATACAGACTGAACCTTTATTGCAGATGACATAAACATGCCCAAAACACCTACATTTTACCCTGCAGAGCAAAGACACCATAAACAGGCGCATTACCTAGAGCAGAGTCTCCCAAATGCAGTCCTGGAGGGCCAAACACCATTCAGGTTCCATGCTGCCTCTAATAAAGATGCCTGTGCTGCATATCTATGCACCACCCCCATGGTATGCAGATGTATCTCATGCATATTCATGAGGGACAGCATGAAAACCCGAACAGTGTTTGGCACACCAGGACTGGAGTTGGGAACCTCTGCCATAAAGCAGCAGCCAACAGGGGCAGACACACAGGGCCGGCCCGTCCATTGAGCAAGAATGTTTTTTCGCACAGGGCCCCGCGTTTCGGGGGGCCCCGCGCAAAGAACATTCTGCTTTTTTTTCTTAATTAAATTTAAAAAAAAAAAAAGCTGGCCGCTGCCGCCGCGGCGGCATGGAGTGTCCCGTGGGGCTCCCTCTGCCCGGCGGAACTCTTCCGGCGCGGCTGAGCCTCTCTGTGCTGGCTTGTAGATACGCGAAGGGAGAGTGTCTCCCTCGGGTCTCTGTTAAGCCCGCAGGGGCTGATGGGAAGCAGGGGCTGATGGGAAATTTCCCATCTGCCCCTGCGGGCTTAACAGAGACGCAAGGGAGACACTCTTCCTTCGCGTATCTGCAAGCCGGCACAGAGGGGCTCAGCTGCGCCGGGAGAGTTCCGCCGGGCAGAGGGAGCCCCGCGGGACACTCCATGTGGCGGCAGCGGCCAGCTTTTTTTTTTTTTTTAATTGCCATGAGCCGAGGGGGGGGGGAGGGTAGGACTGGCCATGGGCTAGGGTGGGGGGTTTAAGACTGGAAATGGGCTTGGGAGGAGGGGGGGGTTAAGATTGGCAATGGGCTAGGAAGGGGAGGGGATGGAGGGGAGGGGTTAAGACTGGCAATGGGCTAGGGATGGGAGGGGGTTAAGACTGGCAATGGGCTAGGGAGGGGGGGTTAAGACTGGCAATGGGCTAGGGAGGGGAGGGGTTAAGACTGGCAATGGGCTAGGGAGGGAGGGAGGGGTTAAGACTGGCAATGGGCTAGAGAGGGAGGTTTAGACAGGCAGTGGGCGAGGGAGGGAGGGAGGGAGGGGGGGTTAAGACTGGCAATGGGCTAGGGAGGGGGGGGGTTAAGACTGGCAATGGGTGAAAGAGGGAGGGAGGGAGGGAGGGGGGTTAAGACTGGCAATGGGCTAGGGAGGGGGTTAAGACTGGCAATGGGCTAGGGAGGGAGGGAGGGAGGGGGGGTTTAAGACTGGCAATGGGCTAGGGAGGGAGGGGGGTTAAGACTGGCAATGGGCTAGGGAGGGGGGGTTAAGACTGGAATGGGCGAGGGAGGGAGGGAGGGAGGGGGGTTAAGACTGGCAATGGGCTAGGGAGGGAGGGAGGGAGGGAGGGGGGTTAAGACTGGCAATGGGCTAGGGAGGGGGGTTAAGACTGGCAATGGGTGAAGGAGGGAGGGAGGGAGGGAGGGAGGGGGGTTAAGACTGGCAATGGGCTAGGGAGGGAGGGAGGGAGGGAGGGAGGGGGTTAAGACTGGCAATGGGCTAGGGAGGGAGGGAGGGGTTAAGACTGGCAATGGGCTAGGGAGGGAGGGGGGTTAAGACTGGCAATGGGCGAGGGAGGGAGGGAGGGGGGTTAAGACTGGCAATGGGCTAGGGAGGGAGGGAGGGAGGGAGGGAGGGGGGGTTAAGACTGGCAATGGGCTAGGGAGGGAGGGAGGGAGGGGGGTTAAGACTGGCAATGGGCTAGGGAGGGAGGGAGGGAGGGGGGGTTAAGACTGGCAATGGGCTAGGGGGGGAGGGAGGGGGGGTTAAGACTGGCAATGGGCTAGGGAGGGAGGGAGGGAGGGAGGGGGGTTAAGACTGGCAATGGGCTAGGGAGGGGGGGTTAAGACTGGCAATGGGTGAAGGAGGGAGGGAGGGAGGGGGGTTAAGACTGGCAATGGGCTAGGGAGGGAGGGAGGGGGGTTAAGACTGGCAATGGGCTAGGGAGGGAGGGGGGGTTAAGACTGGCAATGGGCTAGGGAGGGGGGGTTTTAAGACTGGCAATGGGCGAGGGAGGGAGGGAGGGGGGGTTAAGACTGGCAATGGGCTAGGGAGGGAGGGAGGGAGGGAGGGAGGGGGGGTTAAGACTGGCAATGGGCTAGGGAGGGAGGGAGGGAGGGGGGTTAAGACTGGCAATGGGCTAGGGAGGGAGGGAGGGAGGGAGGGGGGGTTAAGACTGGCAATGGGCTAGGGAGGGAGGGAGGGGGGGTTAAGACTGGCAATGGGCTATGGGGGGGTTAAGACTAGCAGTGGGCGATGGGGGGTTAAGACTGGCAGTGGGCTGGGGAGGGGGGTTAAGACTGGGGATGGGCTATGGGGGGGTTAAGACTGGCAATGGGCTGTGGGCTGATGAGGGAGGGCAATGGGCAGGGGGGGGTTTAAGACTGGCAATGGGCTAGGAGGGGGGATTAAGACTAGCAGTGGGCAATGGGGGGGTTAAGACTGGCAGTGGGCTGGGAGGGGGGGGTTAAGACTGGCAATGGGCTATGGGTGGGTTAATACTGGCAATGGGCTGTGGGCTGATGAGGGCTGGCAATGGGCTAGGGGGGGTTAAGACTGGCAATGGGCTAGGAGGGGGTATTAAGACTGGCAGTGGGCTAGGGGGGGTTAAGACTGGCAGTGGGCTGGGGAGGGGGGTTAAGACTGGCAATGGGCTGGGTGGGGGGTTAAGACTGGGAATGGGCTGGGGGGGTTAAGACTGGCAGTGGGCTGGGGAGGGGGGTTAAGACTGGCAATGGGCTATGGGGGGGGTTAAGACTGGCAGTGGGCTATGGGGGGGTTAAGACTGGCAATGGGCTGTGGGCTGATGAGGGCTGTCTGGAAATGGGGTGATGGGGGGTTAGGACTGGCAATGGGCTATGGGGGGGTTAAGTGGCAATGGGCTATGGGGGGGTTAAGACTGGCAATGGGCTATGGGCTGATGAGGGCTGTCTGGAAATGGGTTGATGGTTGGTTAGGACTGGTAGTGGGCTGATTGGGGGGGTTAGGATTGGTAATGGGCTATGGGGGGTTAAGACTGGTAATGGGCTGTGGGCTGATGGGCGCTGTCTGGAAATGGGGTGATTGGGGGTTAGGACTGGTTATGGGCTGATGGGGGCTGTCTGGAAATGGGGTGATTGGGGGTTAGGACTGGTAATGGGCTGATGGGGGGGGTTAGGACTGGTAGTGGGCTGATGGGGGGGCTTAGGACTGATAATGGGCTATGGGGGGGCTAGGACAGGAAATGGGCTGATGGGGAGGGGTTAGGACTTGAGGTGGGCTGATGTGGTTAGGACTGGTAATGGGCTGTGGGCTGAGGGGGGGGGGGGGGAGGACTGGCAATGGGCTATGGGGGGCTGACTGGAAATGGGCTGATGGGGGGTTAGGACTGGTAATGGGTTATAGGGGGGCTTAAACTGAAAATGGGGTGATGGGGGTTAGGACTGGAAGTTGATTGACGGGGGGCTAGGACTGGTAATGGGTTGGGGGGTTGCTAGGACTGGAAATGGGCTGAGTGGAAGGGGAGGCTTGAACTGCAAATAGCTGATGGGGAGGGGGCTTGGAATGGAAATGGGCTGTGAGGGAAGGGAGCTAGGACTGAAAATGGGCTGATGGAACAGCTAGGACAGGACTGGAAATGGGCTGTTGGGGGGAGCTAAGATTGGAAATGGGCTGTGGTGGGGGCTTGAATTGAAATGGACTCATGGAGGGGCTAGAACTGGAAGAAGGCTCATGGGGGGGCTTGGACTGGAATTGGACTGAGTGGAGGGGAGCTATGATTTGACATGGGCTGATGGTGGGGCTAGGAAATGACTAGAAATGGGCTGATGGGTGGGCTAGGATTGGAAATGAGCTGATGAAGGGACTTGGACTGGAAATGGATGGGGGAGCTAGGACTGGAAATGGGCTGATGGGGTGCTAGGACTGGAAATGGGCTGATGCAGGGACTAGAAGGGAATGGATGCTGGGTGAGACTGGAACTAGAAGGGAGCTGATGTTGGGGGAGGATTAGAATGGGATGGGGCTGGGAGAGTAAAATGGAGAGGGGAAAAAATATTTTGTGTAGGAGGGATGAAAAATCTGCAATTGGCCTGTATTGGGAGAGTAATTGGGGATTGAGGATGGAGGGGTAAAATTTGTGTGGAAGAAATAGGAATGAGGAAAGAGCAAAAGGAGAAAGATTAGTATGTTAAAGCAGATGTAGAGAGAGAGAATGGAAAAAAAACAAGAACAAAGGACAAATGGACAGCAGACGATGGAGAGTTAGCAGAAAACATGAAGAAACCAGAAGAAAGTGGCTGGACCAATTGCAACTGAAAAAAAATGCACAAAAGGTAGAAAGATATCTCTTTATTTTGAATTTATTAACTGGAATATGAAAGCTCTGGGAAATGTGCATCATTAACGTCTGCGCTTTGTTTGGTACAAGAGGAAATTAATTTATAGTTTATTTTTACAGTGTTGTTGTACATTCCAAGTTTGACTTTTGGGGTTCCCAGTTTAATTATTGCCTTCCTGTTTCTACTGTGATTCCTTGTTTGGTGATGGTCTATGTTCTGCATGTGTAACTGAGCTGAGGTATTCTGTTTATGTAATTCCTATTTGACGTTGCCACTTGTTATCTTTCCCCAGTATTCTCTGAAATGTATTGGTTTAATATTTGCAGTGTTGCCTTTTGATAGGTAGAGTATGGTGCTTTGTGAGTCCTGGTAATGCTGTCAGGATACGGCGGGTTTGCTATGAGTTCTAAATGGACAGCGTTTGTAGTAGTTCCTAATGTGCCTGGCGGTTGACACTGGATTATAGTAATGTAGAAATCTTTTAGTCTTTCTTTATCCATACACTCATTAAGAGACATGTTTACTAAAAGTTAGTGTATGGTAACATTATGCAAATATTTATGCAAATAAGGCCACTTATGCAAATGAGGCCCCGCACCGAGTCTCCGCACATGGCCCCGCACCCCCCTTGGGCCACCCCTGCAGACACACCCACACCCACAGGCTCCATTAGCCAATGCCTCCTGGAGAGGCAGGACATTGGGCCCTGCGTGCATCTCCCAATACTAGCACTTGCATACCTTAGCAATGCCACCCTACACCTGGGAATACGGTACACAGCTATCAAACGTTTGCTATGATTACTGACAGATAGCAATTCCTACGTTAAGCACAGTTTGCTGATTGAGCTCCATCATAGCAACCTTTCTGATGTCTGTGGAGTGTGTTTCAGGTCTGGTCTCTGACAGTCTTTACCACCCTGGGGAGTGACCCCCAACAGTATTGCGTACCACATCCATGCCTGCACTGTGCCCAGGACTGGTGTGGTGGCCAGGGCTGCTAAACACCTCTATAGTAGCACAATGCTGGCATAGGTGTGGAAGTGTGTGTCTGTCTATCCAGTGTGTGGTGGCTGCAAACACCCTCCACAGCCCACACTGCCAGCACTGTTGCCAGTATTGGCCTGCCAATGAGCATAATGAGGAGCAAAGGTACCATGGGTATAGCCCCCGGACATGGTGGCCTGGCCAGGATGCATCTGCACAGGGGCATAGGGCACTGGCTGGGACATTGTAGTGCCTGGCCACCACCTGCACAGACAGGGTGGCCACAGCATGTTCCGCTGGGAGATCACTCTCACCCTGACTGAGCAGTGACCACGGCATGGCTAGGCTCCCCCATAGTGCTGTATAGTATTTCTCTCATGTGATATGTATGGGTTTCTTTTTGGGGCCCAGTCACTGACTTGTTTGTTTGGTATGTATGCTGACATCCCAGTTCTGGGTGCACGCATTTCTACCAGGGACATGCACTATGGACTAGCTAGCAGACTGTCTGCAGCTGGTATGTGTCTTGATGGAATGCCTTGCAGGGTGCAGCGTCTGAAGGCTTGCTGCAGGAGAATATCAGATAGTGGTGGGGGGCAGCTTAGTATATCCAGGCCTAATGTCTGTCTGCTATTGCGTTATGGATGTGTACAGAGCTGCATTGACTGCCCTGTAGGGTGTCTGTTCCCCAGCAGGACTGGGGTTGATGGTCCCCTCTACTGCCACCATTGCAGGGAGGTAGAATGTGGATCTGTTGGTGGGAGACCTGTTTACCCCCACAGCCCTGGAGGAGGAGGAGGAGGATGGTGGTACATAAGCCTCCTAGGAGTCCATAGGGGCTAAACCTGACTGAGACATACAGATATATCCAAGGTGTGTCTGCAGAAACTACCTATCTCACACATTAGCACTGCTGGGGACCTGCCGCCAATGGCCTATCTCTGCTGTGGACCTGGTGCTTGGTGCCCCACCTCACCCTCAGGGTGAGTGCAGTACCTGCACAATGTGACGGTGTGTAGCTACTCTGTGCCAGTACCACACACGGTCAGTTCCCCCTACCAGGCCGAGGTGCTGTGGTGGTGCATACCCCATCTTGTGATCATCTGTAGACTGCTGATTTGCATGTGCAGTGCATCATGGGTATGGGTGGGTTAACCCTATCCTGGTGACCACAGCAGACTGTTTGTGTGGTGACGTGCAGTCCTTCTGCAGCCAGCCAGGGGTTTGCTAGCAGCTATGGAGCTGTAGCCCATTGGTTATTTCACTACTTGTGGAGCCAGAGGTCATGGGTTCAAACCCACAGTAGGGGTTCTTGATAGGGCTTGTCCAAAGCATTTTCTTTTTAAAATGTACATTAGTGCTTGCCAGCAAAAACACCCTCAGAGTACTGTAACCACAAGGTGCCTCAGAAGGCGCCCTATAAGGCGCCTTATAGGGCACCCTATAAAGCGCCTTCTGAGGCACCTTATGGTTACAGTCCGTATAAGGTGCCTTATAGGGTGCCCTATATGGGACATTATAGGGTGCCGTGGCGGACAGTGCAC
This sequence comes from Ichthyophis bannanicus, assembly GCA_033557465.1. Taxonomy (NCBI): domain Eukaryota; kingdom Metazoa; phylum Chordata; class Amphibia; order Gymnophiona; family Ichthyophiidae; genus Ichthyophis; species Ichthyophis bannanicus. The sequence continues at coordinate 907,920,796 of CM066031.1, read as the reverse complement.
TTTATAATGCGCCCTATGGGGTGCCTTATAGGGTGCCTTATGCGGCACCTTAGGTTACGGCACATGAGGGTGTGTTTGCTGGCAGCAATAAATAAAATACCTCAGGAAACAATACTTACATGTCACAGCTGATGCCTCAGCCAGCCTTATGCATTAAGCACACTGGAGGATCGAACTCATGACCCCTGTATCATCAGTCAGTGTATTAACCATTGTGCTACACTTCTGTTTCTATGTTTGGCTGTCTGTGCGTCTACTTAAGATTACCGCGCGGTAACACGCTTAGCGGCGCTTCGCATGATCATGTGCGCAGCAGCGCGCGTTATTGCGCGATACTCCCGTTTTGCTGCTTTAAGACTGAAATGCCCACTCCTTTTATGGCAGCCTGCACACTATCGCCAGGCGCACATTAAGACGGTTTAGTAAACATACCCCTATGTTTCTATATTCCTCCCCTTCACCCTTGAGTCTGACAATACCACTTTTGCCCTTCCTCTTCTCACTAACATATCTGAAAAATGTCTTATCCCACCATTTTTTTTGCATTGGCTATTTCCTCCCTTTTTGAATCTTTGCTTTCCTGACTACTTTGCTAGCTTCTCTAAGTTTTTCCAAATATAGATACCTGTCTTCCTCTCTCTGTGATCTCTTGTATTTCATGAAGACCTCCCTCTTTTTCTTCACCTTTTCAGCTACTTCTTTTGAAAATTATAGCAGTCTCCTTTTCCTTTTACCTTTATTTACCATTTTAACAAAGAGGTTGGTTGCCCTTAAAATATCTCTTTTCAGTTTTGCGCATGGTTTTTCTACATCCTCCAGCTGTCCCTATCCGGCTAATGACTCCCTGAGTTATTGGCCCATTTTGGCAAAGCTGGTTTTCCTAAATTCTAAAACCCTTGCTTTTGAATGGATTCTAACAGCCCTAGTCCTAATATTGAACCACACCATCTGGTGATCACTGGATGCAAAATGATCTCCCACTCTAACATCAGAAATGCTTTCACCATTGGTAAGCACGAAGTCCAGTATGGCCCCTTCACGTGTGGGTTCTGTTATCAATTGCCTGAATAGTTCTCCCTGTAGAGAATCCAGGATCTCCTTTATTCTAGATGATACTGCAGCCGGAATGTGCCAATCAACATCTGGCATATTGAAATCCCCTATCAGCATCACTTCCCCTTTCACAGCAATGCTGTGTATGTCTTCAATTAACTCTCTGTCCACCTCTTCCTCCTGTGAGTGAGGTCTGTATATCATGCCAATACAAATAGATTTTTCTTTCCCTCTTTCTAGTTTAACCCACAGTGCCTCCTCTCTCCCTTTTAAGGTCTGTAGTTCCAAAACTTTAATATTATTTTTTACATATAGTGCCACTCCTCCTCCCCTGTCCTTTCTGAATAAAGTATAGCCTGGTATAGTTACATCCCAGTCATGGTTTTCTGTGAACCATGTTTCTGTAACTGCCACTAAATCCAATCAGCCTCTCCCATTAAAGCTTCAACATCTGGGATCCTATTTCCCATATTATGGCCACTATACACATCGCTTTCCATATGTTGTCCCTTTTACCCATTTATATAAAGTATTTAATGTTTCTCTTATCTGGGGCTTTCACCTATCTTTCTTCACCCATCCCCAATGAATCTAGTTTAAAGCCCTCTTCAGTAGATTAGCCAGTCTGCTAATGAAGACACGTTGACCTTTCTTGGACAGATGAACGCCATCTCTGCTCTGTAACCCTTGGAACAACATCCCATGATCCAGGAAACCAAAACGCTCTCGATGACCCCATTCATGCAGCCATGCATTCATCTCCAAGATGTGAGCTTCTCTGCCTTGGCCTTTACCCTCAACAGGAAGGATTGAAGAGAACACCATCTGTGCCCTTATCTGCTGCAGCCTCTATCCCAGAGCCATGAAGTCACTTTAGATACACTCAGAGGGATACCTGGCAGTATCATTTGTGCCAACATGGATTAGCTCCACTTCCGGAGCTTCATAATGGTTCTTTAATTCACGGGTTGGAGAAGTTGGATTGGTGATTCTGCAGGCCCTGATGACTTGTGTCTAACCTTCATCATTCTGTAGGTATACATCTTCTCCTCTGCTGGAGAGTTTGGATGTTGCAAGAAGCATCTCATCAATGTGACCAGGGAGTTGGACCGAGGGAGAGCTCTAGATGTGGTGTATTTAGATTTCAGTAAAGCCTTTGACACTGTTCCTCACAGGCGACTTATAAACAAACTGAGCACCCTAGGGATGGACCCTAAAGTTACTGCTGGGGTTAGAAAGTGGGTGGGGGGGAGGCGACAAAGAGTACAAGTAAATGGAGCTCACTCTGAGGAGAAGGATGTTACCAGTGGTGTGCCCCAGGGATCTGTCCTTGGTCCGATTCTTTTTAACATCTTTGTTAGTGATATAGCGGAAGGGCTGTCGGGTAAGGATTGCCTCTTTGCAGATGATACCAAAATCTGCAATAAAGTAGACACCCAGGAAGGTGTAAATAACATGAGGAGGGATCTAGCTAAGCTTGAAGAATGGTCTAGAATTTGGCAGCTGGGATTTAATGTTAAAAAATGTAAGGTCATGCATTTGGGCTGCAGCAATCCAAGGGAGCAATACAGCATAGGAGGTGAAGTACTTTTGTCCACTAAAGAAGAGCGGGACCTAGGCGTAGTTGTGTCCGATGATCTTAAAGTAGCTAAACAGGTAGAAAAGGCGACGGCAAAAGCTAGAAGGATGCTTGGGTGCATACGGAGAGGAATGGCTAGCAGAAAAAAGGAGGTGATAATGCCTCTGTATAAGTCTTTGGTGCGACCTCATTTGGAGTATGGTGTGCAATTCTGGAGACCGCACCTTCAAAAGGATGTGAACAGGATGGAGTCGGTACAGAGGGGTGCTACTAAGATGATTAGTGGTCTTCATTATAAAGCATATGAGGACAGACTTAAGGATCTTAATATGTACACCTTAGAGGAAAGGCGGGATAGAGGTGATATGATTGAGATGTTTAAATACCTCCGTGGCATAAATGTTCAGGGAGAGAGCCTCTTTCAATTGAAAGCAAGTTCTGCGACGAGGGACATGGGATGAGGGTGAAGGGAGATAGATTCAGGAGTGATATGCGGAAATATTTTTTTACGGAAAGAGTAGTGGATCCGTGGAATAGTCTCCCAGTGGAGGTGGTAGAGATGAGGACAGTAACTGAATTCAAAAAATCATGGGACTAACACAGAGGATCTCTAAAGGTAAAAAGTGGACTGTTGTAGTTGTTGTTATGGAAGGACAGACTAGATGGGCCTTGTGGTCTTTTTCTGTCATCATGTTTCTATGTTACTTCTCACTGTCTTGAATGCTCCTCAGCCTCGCCACCTACTCTCTGAGTTCCTCCACTTGTTTCCTGAGAGCTTCAGCATGCAGGCATCCTGCACATAGAACCAGTCCTGCAACTGGCATTGGGACCTCTGTCTGGACAGAGGCAGAAGCTGTAATGGGGGCAACAGCTTTAGCAATACGATTTTTCCCAGCCATTGTTCAGTTCGTGGAGCTTAGGTATTTGTTAAAGCAAAAGAGAAAGATCTACCAGCTGGTTTCCCAGCTGTCCTTTCAGAGAAAAAGCAGTTAAATCTCTTTAAGTGTGTTCAAAATGTGCTGTTCCAAGTCTCTGTGTGTAGTTAATTGGGGAGGCGCCCTATAAAACAAGACTGCTCACTAGGGGTGGGTGAGAGTTGGGGGGTGGGGGATAGTTAAGATATTACAGTAGATTGGTCCCAGGATTAACCACAGACCTCTGTCAAAAGCCCTGAGGCAACCTGGGTGTGGGCAAGACCAGCACACATAAGCAGGCACATCTACGATAGCACCAGTATTACCCACAGACCTCTGTCAATGGGCCTGAGGCAACCTGGGCGTAGGGCAGAGCTGCACATATAAGCAGGCACACCTACATTGGTCCCAGGATTAACCACATACCTCTGTCAATGGTCCTGAGGCCACCTGGGAGTAGGGCAGACCTGCACACAGCAGCAGGCGCACCTACATTGGTCCCAGGATTAACCACAGACCTCTATCAATAGCCCTGAGGCAACCTGGATGAGGGCAAGACCAGCACACATAAGCAAGCGCACCTACGATAGCACCAGTATTACTCACAGACCTCTGTCAATGGGCCTCAGGCCACCTGGGAGTAGGGAAGACCTGCGCACAGCAGCAGGCACACCTACATTAGTCCCAGGATTAACCACAGACCTCTGTCAATGGGCTTGAGGCCACCTGGGAGTAGGGTAGACATGCGCACAGCAGCAGGCGCACCTACATTAGTCCCAGGATTAACCACAGCCCTCTGTCAATGGGCCTGAGGCCACCTGGGAGTAGGGAAGACCTACACACAGCAGCCGGTGCACCTACATTGGTCCCAGGATTAACCACTGACCTCTATCAATAGCCCTGAGGTAACCTGGGTGTGGGCAAGACCAGCACACATAAGCAGGCCTCTGTCAATGGGCCTCAGGCCACCTGGGAATAGGGCAGACCTGCGCACAGCAGCAGGAGCACCTACATTAGCCCAGAATTAACCACAGACCTCTCTCAATGGGCTTGAGGCCACATGGGAGTAGGGTAGACCTGCGCACAGCAGCAGGCACACCTACATTAGTCCCAGGATTAACCACAGCCCTCTGTCAATGGGCCTGATGCCACCTGGGAGTAGGGCAGACCAGCACACATAAGTGGGTGCATCTACGATAGCACCAGTATTACCCATAGACCTCTGTCAATGGGCCTGAGGCCACCTGGAAGTAGAGCAGACCTGCACACATAAGCAAGTGCACCTACATTGGTCCCAGGATTAACCACAGTCCTCTGTCGATAGCCCTGAAGCCACCTGGGAGTAGGGCAGACCTGCACACAGCAGCAGGCGCACCTACATTGGTACCAGGATTAAACACAGATCTGTCCTTTTCCCATGATGTGCTTGTATGATATGTGTGTTGATTGCTGGCTACTAGCCCTGAGGCAACCTGGATGAGCTCTGTCGATAGGCCTGAGGCCACCTGGGAGTCGGGAAGACCTGCACACAGCAGCAGGCACACCTACATTAGTCCCAGGATTGACCACAGATCTCCTGTGCAGATCTGTCCTTTTCCCATGATGTGCTTGTATGATATGTGTGTTGATTGCTGGCTACTAGGTTGCAGTCCTTGGTTTGTGTTGCCTGCCCCCATGCACTTACCTCACGTGGGTAGTCAGCTGAGGCATTGTAGCGCCTGGTCAGCTGCTCCCATGCCCTCCTGATCTTGTATAGTTTCTGCCTCTTGGAGGAGCCAGGGAAGAGGCGCCTCTGGCGACAGCATAGGAGCCTGCCCAGTACCTCAAGCTCTGAGGTTGTAAATGGTGGCTTACGTGAACATGCAGCCATCTTGTCTGCTATGTTTTGTGTGGAACCTCATGACGCAGTATTGTCACGGAAATGCAATAACGCGCATTGTGGTGCTACGTGCCTTCTCTGACTTGATGGCGCATTGTATTACCACAAATGCGCAGCGCGCGACATAACGCGGGTAATGCACTTTTATGACATGTGGCGTTACGTTCGTTGGTACATTTGACACACGTGAAAGGGACAATGTGTGTTGCATCTGTCACTGTATGCGCAACGTGCTTTTACCACATGTGGCATTATGTGCGTTCTGACGTTCGACACACATGAAAGGGACGACACGCATTGCATCTGCCACTGTGTGCACAATGCATGTCATCCTCCATACGTGCATGGCGTGTGTGGGTAGCGGTATATGGTTCTGATGGCGCATTGTGCATGTTAGGTATATGTGGCCCGCACACCTGATGAGGTGTCAGTAGCTTCACAGAGCTGAAGAAAGATACTAAAGCAGAGTTTTAAACCTACTCCACTAAACAAAATATTTCCCCCTTTAAACTAAAGCACCAAAAAGAATGTAACTTTGTTTTAAAAATGTACCAAAATCCTTTTAAGAGCTCCCAGACAGAGAGCTATTAATTTAAAAAGCCACAATCTCTTATCTTTGCTTTAAATGCATAGCCCCTGTTAGGAATCCCTCAACAGTGCAGGGTTCCAAAGCCTTTTATGTAGGCCTCAGCTGCTCTCATTTCATTCACAGGTTAACCAGGCCCACTAACTCCTGATGAGGTGTCAGTAGCTTCAAACACACCCTCACATGCTGTAACCTAAGGTGCCGCATAAGGCACCCTATAAGGCATTCCATAGGGCACATTATAAAGTGCACTGTCCGCCACGGCACCCTATAATGTCCCCTATAGGGCACCCTATAAGGCGCTCCATAGGACACCTTATAAGGCACCTTATATGGACTGTAACCATAAGGTGCCTCAGAAGGAGCTTCATAGGGCGCCCTATAAAGCGCCTTCTGAGGCACCTTATGGTTACAGTACTCTGAGGGTGTTTCTGCTGGCAGCACTAATGCACATTAAAAATAGACAATGCTTTGGACAGCCCTATCAAAGAACCCCACTGTGGGTTTGAACCCATGATCTCTGGCTCCACAGGCAGTGAAGTAACCAGTGGGCTACAGCTCTAGAGATGCTAACAAACCCCTGGCTGGCTGCAGAAGGACTGCACGGCACCACACAAACAGTTTGCTGTGATCACCAGGATAGGGTTAACCCACCCATACCCATGATGCACTGCACATGCAAATCAGCAGTCTACGGATGATCACGAGATGGGGTATGCACCCCCACAGCACCTCGGCCAGGTAGGGGGAACTGACCGTGTGTGTTACTGGCACAGAGTAGCTACACACCGTCACATTATGCGGGTACTGTGCTCACCCTGAGGGTGAGGTGGGGCGCCCAGCACCAGGTCCACAGCATCTTCCATGGCAGAAATAGGCCATGTTGCAGGTCGCCAGCAGTGCTAGTGTGTGAGATAGGTAGTTCTTGCAGACACACCTTGGATACATCTGTATTTCTCAGTCAGGTTTAGCCCTTATGGACCCATAGGGAGATTATGTACCACCACACAACCCAACCTCTGGGGCTGAGGGTGGGAAACAGGGTCTCCCACCAACAGATCCACATTCTACCTCCCTGCAATGGTGGCAGTGGAGGGGACCATCAATCCCAGTCCTGCTGGGGAACAGACACCCTACAGGGCAGTCAATGCAACTCTGTACAAATCCATAAAGCAAGAGCAGACAGACATTAGGCCTGGACATGCCCAGCTGCACCCCACCACTATCTGACATTCTCCTGCAGCAAGCCTCCAGCTGCTGCACACTGCAAGGTGTTCCAGCAAGACACATGCTTGCTGCAGACAGTCTGCTAGCTAGTCCATAGTGCATGTCCCTGGAGAAGATGCATGCACTCAGAATTGGGATGTCAGCATACACACTAAGCAGATAAATCAGTGATTGGGCCCCAAAAGGGAACCCAGAAATATCACAAGAGAAATATTATAGAGCACTATGAGGGAACCTAGCCATGCTGTGGTCACTGCTCAGTCAGGGTGAGAGTGATCTCCCAGCAGGACATGCTGTGGCCACCCTGTCTGTGCAGGTGGTGGCCGGGCACTACAATGTCCCAGCCATTGCCCTATGCCCTGTGCAGATGCATCCTGGCCAGGCCACCCTGTCCGGGCTATACCCATGGTACCTTGCTGCTCATTATGCACATTGGCAGGCCAATACTGGCAACAGCGACACTGAATATCTACAGGTGCCACTGCTCGGCGCCCAGGTGCATCTGGTTGTTCTGGGAATGTTCCGTAGATGTCACTCAGGGTGATATTCAGTTGTTGCCCGATTATCCCTCAGTGTCGAAAGTTAGGCACAGAAAAGGCTGTCCTAACTTTCGCTGCCGAAGCTAACTAGTAATGGCTGAACCTTACCGCTGCCCAGTTAGCTTCCGCCTTTGGCAGCCAATCCAGATATTCAATGCCAGTAGCCGGCTATGGCCCTGGCAGTAAATATCTGGGGTTAGCATTCAGCGGCGACAGCTGGCTGCTGTAATTGTACTAGGCACTACCACTGAATTCCAGGTGCTATGCACATAAATCATGACTCTGCTCATGCTCCTCCCACTCTCAACATTTAGCATGCCTACTCTACAAGGATGTACCGGCTTGTACTACATGCAGTTTTAGGCTTGACATAATTTTATAAAAGCACTTTTGGGGGTCCTAAAACTTTTTAAAGTGTGAAAATGCTTATACAAGTACTTCAAGATATGTCATACTGAGTCAGACCAAAGGTCCATCGAACTCAGCAACATTGGTTCCAACAATGGCCAATCCAAGTCGCAAGTATTTGACCTGATCCTAGAGAGTAGATCCACTCCTTGTTGTACTTCTCAGAGATAAGCAGCGGCTTTCTTAAACCTACATGGTTAATAAGGTGTGCCTTTAGGCTAAATAGAGAGCACATTAACATGGCCAAACCCTTCCTAGCGGAAGAGGCAAGCATGGCTGGGGCAGGAAGTGGGTAGCGGCAGAGAGAAATGGGGGGGGGGGGAGTTAATTGGGAGGGAGTAATCAGGTGGCTTAGGAGAATAGTGGCATAAGAGCAGGGTAGGACCCATTAGTTTAGGTGAGCTGGTCAGTGGGAATGGGTGGCAGTGAAACCTGTTCTTCCTGTCCTCCTTACCTTGGATTTTCTCTGGGGTGTAAGGAAATTCTGTGGGGGGGGAGGGGAGGTGGAGTGATGGTGTTGTGGTCACAGCTGAAGGTGGGTGTACAGGGACTGCAAAGCGCAGGAACTGCCTGTGATTGAAGTATAGGGCAATATGGGCGGATGAAATAGAGGTTAGCATGCAATACTGCCACAAGCATGGGGAAGGAACAGAACTTTGTGTCACCTCAGGTTATGCATTGGAAAGGGGAGAAAAGAGAGGGTGGCAGGCCACAGTATTCTTCAGAACTTCTTCACAGCTAGATCTCCACCAACTAGCCAGGAGGTCGAGTGCAGTTGTGGTACCAGGTTAAAGAGTGGCATGGTGCAAAGAAATATTAATGATGAAGAGAAAATGGATGATCTAGGGAAAGTTTGGACTATGTTGAAAATAAATCTGCAGCCATGCTTTGCCACCAAATGTGTTTTGGGGTTTTATTGATAAGACTGTTAATGAGGAAAATGTGCAATTACCTAGGTAACAGTTTATGGATCTTTCCTTAAAGAACTTGTCTAAACCCTTTCAAAATCCAGCTATTTTAACTTCCTTGACCACATCTTTCAGCAACAAATTCAACAGCTTAATTGTGCTCTGGATGAAAAAATACTTTGTCCAACTTGTTTTAAATGTTTTACAGTATCGTTTTTCATGAAGTGTCCCCTAGCATTTTTACTGTTTGAAAAGGTAAACATTCCACCCTACTCAAGATTTTATGGACCTTCATTATATCTTTTCTCAGTCCTCTCCTCTCCATGCTGAAGTGCCCTAAACTTACTGCTAATGCTCGGTGTAATATTTGCATCGTGCCAAAGAGAGCTTCCTTCTGGTGGTCCCATGTTTTCCCATTTGTGAAGACTGTTTTACATGCAGAAAAGGGGATTGATAAAATTATGTGATTGAAGACATACATAAAAGATATGCACAAGCAGGGGCAGCCCAAGGGTTCTTGCCATCCCAGGCAGGCCCAGTGCTGTCCCCACCATACCCCCCACTGCTGTGTGCTGCCACTGCACTGTCTCTGACATCCAGCCTCTCATCTGGGGTGGATGGACAGCACAGAAATCACCTCTTTGAAGCCATGATAGGACTTAAAGCACATGAGCACACTTATGGCCTGCTGCTCCTGCTCATTCTGATGTAACTTCCTGTCAGAGGGGGCAGGAGAGGCAGGACATCAGTGCACACATGTATGCACTGCTGCAGCTTCAAAGAGGTGATCACTGTGCCACTTATCAACCCCACATGAGAGGCTAGATGTTGGGATGGCACAGCACAGGCACATGGTGCATTTCAAAGAAGAGGCAATCACTGTGCTGCCTACCAGGGTCTGCCGCCCTGGTGGACAGGTTGGCCTTGTACACAAGGAGAGTGTGTACCTACTTTTATATGATATGTGCAGAGGTATTCCCTGGGGTGTAGTCTGGGTGGAGTAGAGGCAGAGTTGCAATGTAGGACCCGATATTCAAATGGATTAACATGATTATCAGACCCATGTTAATCCCTCTATCCAAGATATTCAGTTACAAACCTATGCAATAGCATTTTAATTAAAATTAGAATACAGCTGTTAGAATTTATTTCCCATTTTCCCTCCACAACTCCAGTCCATCCCAAGCTCAATCATTGGTTTATAGGCTGTTATGTCCATTAAGAAGATTGAAGGGTTTTTTCATCATTAGGCTTTGGGGAGAGGTACTAAAGTGTGTTATGGAAATAATGCACATTATTTGGCCTTTAATGCACATTAAAGGGCAATAACATGCATTATTTTACTATAACACACCATTTGCCCCCACAGTATGCGTTGAATACTAATGCATGCAAAACATCATAGACCATCGTGAGACAGGTTAGTTTTACCCTACTGATGATGGGTCGTTGCAAAACATCATAAGCTATCATTATTGTTTCAAGTCAGGAGCATCAGGTTGCTAATACACGACCTGTTCAGATCACAGTATTAAGAGGGCTGCATTTTGAAAAGAAAACTGGCAATTTGGGGGTCTCCTTCCATCTAGGCATGACTAAGGAGTCAGGGCTACACCCCTCCCCATGGTACCCCCTAAAGCACCTGAGGAAGACCTCCCTAAAAGACCTCTATCCCCCCCATGTGGAATCTACACCCCCCCCAGCCCCTGAAGACCCCCTTCCATCTCATAAAGCCACCCACACAGACCTTTACAAGTCACTGGTGGTCTAGGAGTCAGTCAGAAGAAGCAATCCCCTCTCACTCCTAATGGTGCTGGGACCAGGTTCAAAATAACATCTACAATCCTCTAGCAGTAATCACATGATACTACCACTGGGATTGACCCCTATCAGTAATACAACCCCTATCACTAGGGGCTGTGGGCACCATTTTGATCCAGTTGCCAGTGTCAGTAGGAACAAGAGAGAATCACTTCTGCTTGCCAACCTCTAGACCACCAAGGACTTATAAAGGTAGGCCTGAGTAGCCTTAAGAGATGGAGAGGGAGTCTTCAGAGGCGAGGGGGTGTAAATTCAATATCAGAGGATGTGGATGTCTTCTGGTGAGGTCTGCTTCAGGTGCTGAGTGGGCACAGGGGTCTTTATGGGGAGGAGGGTTATTTGGCAGAGTCCTGACTCCTTGGTTGTGCTGGGAGAGAATGTGGCCCGTTTAAGACTGTGATCTGGAGCACTAGGATGTGTATTAGCAACCTGATGCTTCTGACTTGGAAAAATAATGCCAGCTTAAGGTTTACAGTGTTTTGCATGCATGTGCCTACAGGTTCTTGCAGTCCATCTTGAAGCAAATCTTGAGGGTGCTATTTTAAAAACCTTATTCATGATTCACAGATATAAATATGACTATTTACACTTGTAAATTGCACCTGCATATAAATGGTCATTTTAGAAAAGGCTCATTTACAGTAGCATGTGAATACCTATGGCATGTTGGAGGTGTGGGCTGAGTGGGACAAATATCTACATGTATATTCCCCATTTCATACAGGGAGTACATGTACAAGCCCCAAATTGCCCACATCTGGAATTACACCTGCTTCCTGAAATGAATGGGTATGTAAAAAGTGCTCCTTTTGCCCCTAATTTTGAAGGAGAGATTAATGGCAATAGCCAATGTTTATTTCCCCTTCTAAACTGAAAGGATGTAAAGATAGGGACCTTCATAGTTAAGTATCAGAATCTGCACATCTAGGGAGCATGTTTACTAATGCTAATGCACTGTTGGCATACAAAATTAGCACAGCAGGGCTTAGCAACCATTGCACCAGCAGATGGGCATGGCCATGGCAGAGTATTTCTAGCATGGTAGGCGTGTTAGTATCTTGGTATTTGGGAGCGCACCGCAGATGTGCATGTGCTAGGGGACATTGCAGTGGAAGAGCATTATCAGTGCACCAAGGTACATCCGCAATGCAGATGTATCAGGCATGCGACCATAGTACATCCACAGGTGGGTGCATCCACATCAGGGCACTAGTGGTGTGTGGTGCTGCCATAGTGCATCAGTGAGGAACATACAGCAATAGCATGAATGCCATGTGATGATGTCCATAGTGTGACAATCACCTCATCTGGCCTTCTTCCAATAACTGTGGAAAGGTTCTGAGGAGCCAAGTACTCAATTTCAGGATAGACAAAGTTGGTCAGGCCGTGCTATAACCTGCTAGTGGTCTGATGCTCTATGGGACTAGATGCACATATGCCAATGGAGCAAAGCCAGGACTACATAATTAAAGCATATATATAGTATAATGTTTATTTTACATAGTTATCCCTGTTATTCCATGTTTTATATTCCCTTGTTCTCTGTAAACTCGATGTTACCTGTACACATTGCAGTATATTTTGTTCGATGTACACCGCGCTGATTTTAATAGCGCGGTATATAAGAGATGTTAAATAAATAAATAAATAAATAAATAAATAAATACCATACTGCCCATTCATGCAAACGTAAATCCAGCATTGGCTTAACAGAGCGACCATAGAACTGGATAAGCAGGCAATGCTGGTCAAAACAAGCATAGCTGAGAAGTATGGCATCTGCAGTATATGTTTCCAGTTCAGGGAACAAATTGCCTCCAGATTTGCCTGACAGGTTGGATCCTAGGACTTGTAGGTCTGAGATCTTGATTGTACTCCAAAAGAAGAGCAAGACTATACATCCTCTCATGTCGTGGTATAAACCCAGGACCACATACCATCTATCCCCCAATTGTACAGCTGCTTAGCAAGCCTATTGCAACCATTCAAATTAGTGAAGCATATCCTATAATGCAACATGATAAGCTACTCAGCAATCCTGGCTGCAACCCATTCATGGTCAACAATACAAATTCATTTGCTACCTGAAGTGGGCAATGGCCCTCATTAGTTTAATACATATGGTACTAAATATGCAATGGTACCCTTTGCTGCAACAGTGATGATATGAAGCAAGAGGCAAGCTATGAGTGATCACTGCAGTGGTGCATGACCACAGAGGCCTGATGTGCTTGCCAATGACAGCCTTGTGGCTGTGTCCTGGCTATGTGGGTGCAGTGCTACTTGCTTCCACTTGTGAGAGGTGTGACACCCACAGGCACAGATGTGCAGGAATGCTAGCTGGACAGGATTTGGATAAGTACAAATGCTATGCAGAAGGTACAATGGTCCCACATTGGCAAAGGTGGGTTTGCAACTGTCCCCTAAAGCAATGCCATGGTTCCATGGTGCCATATGGCTGGGCTGACTGCATGCTGGTACCTGTAAAGGTCAATCTAGGTTGTAGTGTAAGTACAACAAAGAGGTCCAGCATACAGTAGGGTGAACCATCGATAGGAGTTTATAAGATCTACCTAATGGAGGCATATGACATCTTCACAGCCACCAGAGACAGCAATATCGCCATACCCTGCTCTCTATGTTCTGTGCAGCCATGGCTGTGTGTCTGAGTATGCAAGCACAGAGGAGTGGTCTGCCTGTTCACAATATGGCTGATTTGTGACATTTGGACAGTTAGGATATATTGTAAGAGAGGTAAAAGTTCCAGAGAGTGACACTGCACAGTGCCTATCACTGCATCATGGTAGGAGTAAAGGCACAAGCTAAAAGCAGTACATTAGCTGGTCACAGAATCATGAAGTACTATTATCTGGATGGCAGTTAACACTTGCAGGCCACACTGAAGGGGTACCATGCAGGCCACAGGAAGGATGACAGTGAGCCTGGCCAAGAGCTGTGTGGCAGTAAACAGCCACCCTTCAGATGTGTGGCCCCACTGACAGACGTCAGCCTTACAATGCAAAGATTTGTGGATAGCGGAAGTCCTAGACTATGGGGTCTATTCTGAATCATGAATAAGACACATAGACATGTCAGGTAGACATCCACCTGACGTCGACGTTGAAAACTGTATTCCAAAATGGGAATGATGCAGACGCACAGGTCAGATGGACATGGAACCCTGGATGTCTAGAAAGGGGTGGGACAGAGCGTGCCCGACGACATTGACGTCTAAGTCGTAATCTATGCATGGCCATGTACGTGCGCTATCCCAAAGTATACATTCAAATTAGGCCAACCGAAACATGGAGTAAGGGCAGGAGACAGACAAAAGAAGACCGGTGTACAGGCAAGGTGCAGGCACCATGGCAACAGACACATGAGCATGTCCCTGGGGAATGCTGCCAAAGGAGACATGGAAACAGGCAGATGATGAACCAAAGTGTGTATTGTAGTGCAGACAGCAGAGATATAAATATACATAGCATACATCACCTACAGAGGCCTGCACAAATCATGCCACACTGCACATGATCACCACCCATATGATGCCCCAGCTAAATACTGCCTATACTACATGCCCATGTTACCCACCACAGCCCATGACACAGCACTCCCACCTACCCCCCCACAAACCTCATCCATAGAAACCCAGTGAAAGCACACCCCAGGCACACCCATTGGGACAATGTGCCAGGAATAGCGCTGTTCCTCTCCTACCCTTACCTGCCCCCTTGCCCTCCCCTGCCTTGTGGCCCCCCTGCTGGCCCCTAATGCTGGGATATTTTCCAGAGGGGAGGGAGATGTATCCCCGTAGGATGAGCTGCTGCTGTTGGTGTCACCACTGTGCACCCCCCTGAGCCCTATGGAAAGGGGGAAATACAATAAGTGTCCCTGCACCCCCAAGGCATGGGACACAGGATATTGGACTGCCCCCGGCAATGCAACCCCCAGCTGATGCCTCCTGTGCAGTGGCACGTGTGGCCATTCTGCTGGTGGGAGGCATGGCTGCAGGCACAGGATCATGGGCAGGTGATACAGCAGCAGTGGACAGTGATGGAGGTGGTGAGACAGGCCCAGTGGCCACAGTTGGTAGCCCAGGGATGGGGATGGAGTCAGAAGCACATGCCCAGCTGGCTGACAAGGGCCACAATGTTTGCCCCAAGGTGGCCTATGAAGGCATCAAGCCAGGCTGTGTAGCCAGCTGTTGCTGCTGGAGGGCCAACTTCTGCTCCTGGAGCAAGATACCCTAGTGAAGAAGCTCCAGCTTCATGTGCATGTGCTGTGAATGTGCCTCATTGCAGGTGAACAGGCACTGGGTACACTGCACCAGCAGCGCAGATGTGCGTTGCCATGGCTACTTCTTATGCACATCCCTTCCCAGTTGCCCTGGAGGCTCTGGTGACAGTGAGGCCTGGCCCTCCCCATCCTCTGATGTGGTATCCCCCTCCCAATCTGTATAATCAGGCCCGGTGGTCAAGTCATTGGAGCTTCCTGGGTGCGATCCATCTGCCTCTGCTGGTGTCACAAAGGCTGTAGTTGTGCTGGTGACTGGGGCAGTGGTGGAGTAGCTGGTGGCATGGCTGGCAAGGGAGCCGTGCTGGAACCTGCAGCGGCATTGGCACCTGTTGGGAGAAGCAAGACCGAGAAAACCATTATGGATGCATGCAACCAGTGCGCACACACACACACACACACACACACACACACACACACACACACACATGCAGAGGTGTAGGGAGAAGGACCCAGAGACACAGCAGTGCAGATGTATGGGCACAGCAGAGACCGAGAAAATCACATGTGCAGTGGCATTCTGCACCGTTTGCAATTTCCAAATCAAGTACTTGGGCAAACCAAAATATAGAAGATTACAGTAGTCTAAAACAGACAATACTAGGGCCTGGATCAATAAACGGAGAGCCCCTGTGTCCAAAAAAGGGCAAAGTTGGCAAACTAACTGCAACTTCCCATATGCTAGTCTCACCACCTTAGATACTTGTAAATGTAAATCTAGTCCAGAGTCCAATTGCACCCCTAAATTCCTAATTTCCTTCTGCCATGGCAGATGCACCCCGGCCACAGCTGGACGTCATCCTTTTCATGTCCTCCCAAAAACCAACAACTCCGACTTCAGGGTATTCAAAACTAACCCATTGTGCCTCAACCATTCACAGACCTCCAATACACACATTCACATTCGCAATGGTGGCCTCCAGCAGGAAATCCAATAATACCACCACAAGTTGGATATCGTTTGCATACAGGAAGAATTGGAAACCATGCATCCTGACCAACTGCTCCACCGGGCTCAGAAAAATATTAAACAAAGGGAGAGAGCCGAGCCTTGCGGCGGCCAAGAGAGCATAAGGAAAGGAATGGAAAATAAAACAAAGGATATTATAATACCTCTGCATTGTTCCATGGTGCGACCGCATCTTGAATATTGTGTGCAATTCTGGTCACTGTATCTTAAAAAGGATATAGCATTATTAGAAAAGGTACAGAGAAGAGCCACCAAAATGGTAAAGGGGATGGAAGGATATTCAGGCAGACCCTCGCAACAGGCTTACTCCACAATGTAAATAACAAGCAGTTTCCTGTACTGTTGTACTACCTATGTATATAGTTGACCATGATGTCCCTTATCAGATGAACCACCATTGTATATAGTTACCCCGTTTCTCCAAGTTCTACTCCCTGTTAAATGTAATGACCAGACAAATGTATATTGTCGGATGTTTCTGTTCAATGTAAACCGCGCTGATGGCTAAGAGTGCGGTATATAAGAATTGTTAATAAATAAAATAAATAAATAAATTCCTATGAAGAGAGGCTAAAACGGTTAGAGCTCTTCAAACTGGAAAAGAGACGGCTGAGGGGAGATATGATAGAGGTCTATAAATTAATGAATGGAATGAAACAAGTAAATGTAGATCGATTGTTTATGTCATCAGAATATAAAAAATCTAGGGGAAATGCAATGAAGCTGCAGGGTAACCTATCTAAGACTAATAAGAGAAAACATTTTTTCACTCAACGAGTAATCAAACTCTGGAAAACCTTTACTGGAGGATGTAGTAAAAGCTGTTAGTGTAGCTGGGTTTAAAAAGGGTTTGGACAAGTTTCTGGAGGAAAGGTTCATAAACTATTATGAAAAGGGACCCAGGATATCACTGCTTGACCCAATACAAGCATTGAGGAACCTGTATCTATTGGGGAGACTGCTAGGCACTAATGACCTAGATTGGCCACTGTTAGAAACAGGATACTGGGCTTGATGGATCTTGGTCTGACCCAGTATGGCATATCTTATGTTCTTATATTCTTATGTTCTTATGTTCTCTGCGGAGTCCACAACCCAGCGACCACACACAGGTAGGTGCCATGTGTGCCTGTTGTTCAATGTCTGCCAGGGCCATGCCAACATGGTGTGACAGTGTCCCCCTGGACGACATTGAGGGCACCCTGTGTAGATGTAGTCAGGGATTTGTGAGGTGACAGGTACATAGCACCTAACAGGGGCTGTGGCAGTGCCGCAGGAGGGTGGGTTGTAAGAGAGGGGGGGAACTGAAGGGTACACTGCAGGGGGACAGTGAGAGGGGGGCAGGCAACATAGGCCACACACACACAGCTGATGGGAATGGGAGATGCAGGCCAGTGGTACCACTGCCCTACACCTGCTGCCCCACAAAAAGGATACTGCATCATGTGGCAGTGAAAGGCCATATGGCCAGCAGGCCCACCACTCAATGTCAGGCACCATAGTCCCACTGATCCCCTTAGGTGGGCAGATGTGTCTGTTCCATGCCACCCTGCAGGTGTGGCCTGTCCACCCTACCACCACCTCCATGGAAGATGGCCCCATGTAGCTACCATCCTTGGGTAGCTGATGTGGGAGCCAAGGTGTCTACCTTGTTCAGAGAATAGTGGGTCAGGGCAAGCAAACCTGATGGCCAGACATGCAATGTTTGTGGCCAGCAATGGTGAAATGGAGCCCCCTGCAGGTGGAACTGAATGTGTAGTGAACCCAGGTTGTGTGTGGGTGTGCATGGTCTGCGGGTGGGGCAGGTGTGCAATGGGTGCACTGCAAGGACCATGGACGTACAGGGTGGATCCCAAGGGCAGCCCTGTGTGTTTGAGTCGGTGACCTGCACAGGGAATGTATCCCACCATGGAGGTGGACTTTGTCCCCCTAGATGATGGATGGTGGACAGATAGGGACAGTATGGGCAAGTGAGGGTGTGCAGGGGAGTCACCCCTGCCTGACTCTGGGCCCTGCAGGCCAGGTGGGGGCAGGGCACATAGATGACAGGTGGCTGCAGGATCACCTAGTACATGCTGGAGCTGAAGTGGGTGTATCACCATCCTGCCCAGATATGTCGGTGCCTGGATATGCCGGACATACACCATGGGTAGTAGCTCCCACACGTATACTACAAATGTCCTGACCTGTTGCCTCCCCCACAGGTGTGAGACACTGGTGCAGCCAGACATGTAATGCAATGGGAGGAGACATGCACAAGGCTCGTCAAAGCCCTGCTTGCATGTGCAGAGTGAGATTGCCGGAGGGGCAGATGGTGACATCCATATCCTAGCATACCCAGGCTGCACTGCCAGTATCTAGGCCTGAGTGATGAGCTCTGCGTGGCGCGCTACAGGTTTGATTGTGCTGCCATCCATGACCTGTGCCTGGAGCTACAGGCAGACCTGATTCAGTGTGCACACAGACAGGACACAGTTCCCATCCACGTGAAGGTGCTCACAGCTCTCGCCTTCCTGGGATCAGGCTCCTTCCAGCGATGCTGCCAATGGCAGTGGGCCTTGGCCAGGCAATGTTGTCATGCTGCATCACCAGGGTTCTGGTTGCCCTTGTGGCAAGCGCTGCGTAGAACACTACCTTCCTGTATTCCCCACACCAGCAATATCAGGTCATGCTGCAGTTCCATGGGACAGCTGGCTTCCCAGCTGTCCTGGGTGTAATTGATTGCACACATGTGGGCCTCCATCCCCCGCACCACCATGAGGCCGAATATCAGAAACAGAAGGCCTACCATTCAATGAAATGCTGTTCATCTGCGATGCCGACATGCTGATCACCAATGTTGTGGCATGTTTCCCTGGGGCATGCCATGATGCCTACATCCTGGTCTGGTTGGGGATACATGAGGCCTTTGAGAGTGGCACCATCACTGGAGGCTGGCTGATGGGTAAGTAAAGGAAACACAACAAGAGCAACTGCTCGCAAAATCTCTCAAAAAACACAAAAAGCGAGCAGGTATAGAGGTCAATGCGCTTTATTAAGGTTGAAAACCTCCATACCTGCTCATTTTGTGTTCCTTGCTGGGTAAGTAAAGACAGCACAAAGGGCCGCACACTTGCATGGTGTTACCATGCAGCACAGGGGTATGGGCTGCCATATGTATGCTGGCCAGCTATAGCCACCTTGGGGACATGCATGGGTATGGGGCACACACCAATGGTCAGGGCACTGGTCGCACCACCTGTGCATGGGGGGCACAGTGATGACAACACATCAGCACAGCATGTTTTATGCCACTGGGTAGGATGTATGGCATGGTCACACCACCCTGCATGGGCATGTGTGCCCTACCATAGTTAGGCTACGCACAAATGGCCACATGTCCAGCTACTTCAGTCTGGCTCCTGCATAGGGCTATTGTGCCATGGCATCCTGTCACATTGGCACTGCAGCCCCATACATGCCACATGTTGCAGCCACCACTTTTGACATCACTCCCACAGCCAGACCCTCGGTCTAGCCACACATGGGGATGTCTGGCTGCAGGTATTGTACACAGCCCCGCTACTCTCTTTCCAGACTGGCATCAGGGTCCTCTGATGTCCAGGGGGACCCCCTCCACCTCTGCAGCCAACCCATCCCCTGTCTACATCCACAGCCCCAGATGTACAGGGCTGCCCTATGGACTGGCCCTGTGTGCCCAGGGTTGCTGACCAGCCATGCCCTGCATCACTCCAGTACAGCCTTGCCCCCTCACAGCCTCATCTGGGCCTCCCCAAACATACACAGTCGTACAGGGGTGCCTATGGTGGGCCCAGCAGGGTATGCTGTAGCAGGGATGGATGCCCCAAGGTGATGTCCATCACCAATAATCACGGGACAGACAGTCCCTATGCACATGTTCAAACCCCCTCCCCCGCCATCACCCATGCATGTCCTGCGCTTGCAGGACCCATTGCCACTGCATCTGACCCTGGCACCTGACACTGTCCTTATAGTGCAAGGACTTACCCATACCCTATGGGATGGGAACAGCTAGGGGATGTAGAAAAACAGTGAGCAAAACGGAAAGGGAATATTTTAAGGGCAACCAACCTTTTTGCTAAAATGGTAAATAAAGGTAAAAGGAAAAGGAGACTGCTATGGTTTTCAAAAGATGTAGCTGAAAAAGTGAAGAAAAAGAGGGAGGCGTTCATGAAATACAAGAGATCACAGAGAGAAGAAGACAGGCATCTATATTTGGAAAATCTTAGAGAAGCTAGCAAAGTAGTCAGGAAAGCAAAGATTCAAAAAGAGGAGGAAATAGCCAATGCAATAAAATGGGGGGGGGGGGGGGGAGGAGGGGATAAGATATTTTCCAGATATGCTAGTGAGAAGAGGAAGGGCAAAAGTGGTATTGTCAGACTCAAGGGTGAAAGGGAGGTATATGTAGAAACTAATGAGGTTAAAATGGAATTGCTTAACAAATATTTCTGTTCTGTGTTCACAGATGAAGAACTAGGAACAGGACCTCAGAAAACACCCTCAAACAGGAACAGAAGCAAGGGGCATCTTGAAGAATTTTCAGAAGACTGTTCGTGAGAAACTAGCTCAACCTAAAGTAGACAAAGCGATGGGACCAAATGGGATACACCCTAGAATACTGAGGGAACTTGGGGATGTTCTAGCAGCTCCAGTGAATGACCTTTTCAATGCCTCGTTGGAGTTGGGAGTGGTGCCAAAGGACTGAAAAGAGGCTCATGTGGTGCCTTTACACAAAAGCAGAAGTAAGGATGTGGTTGAAAACCACAGGCTTGTTAGTTTAACTTCAGTGGTGAGTAAATTATTGGAAACGCTGATGAAAGAGAAAATAGTGAGGTTTCTGGAGTCCAGTGGATTACAGGATCCGAGGCAGCATGGATTCAGCAGATGCAGGTCTTGTCAGACAAATCTGATTAATTTCTTTGATAGGGTGACCAGGGAGTTGGAACGAGGGAGAGCCCTAGATGTGGTGTATTTAGATTTTAGTAAAGCCTTCGACACTGTTCCTCACAGGCGACTTATAAACAAACTGCGCACCCTAGGGATGGACCCTAAAGTTACTGCTTGGGTTAGAAATTGGTTGAGTGGGAGGAGACCAAGGGTACAGGTAAAAGGAGCTTACTCTAAGGAGAAAGAAGTTACCAGTGGTGTGCCCCAGGGATCTGTCCTTGTTTGTTAGTGATTTAGCATAAGGGTTGTCCGGTAAGGTTTGCCTCTTTGCGGATTATACCAAAATCTGCAATAGAGTAGACACCCAGGAAGGTATAGATAACATGAGGAGGGATCTAGCTAAGCTTGAAGAATGGTCTAGAATTTGGTAGCTGGATTTAATGTTAAAAAATGCAAGGTCATTCATTTGGGCTGCAGCAATCCATGAAAGCAATATAGTATGGGGGGTGAAGTACTTTTGTCCACTAAAGAAGAGCGGGGCCTCGGAGTGGTCGTGTCTGATGATCTCAAAGTAGCTAAACAGATAGAAAAGGCGACAGCAAAAGCTAGAAGGATGCTTGGGTGCATAGGAAATGGAGTGGCTAGCAGAAAAAAGGAGTTGATAGTGCCTCTGTATAAGTCTGTATAAGTCTTTGGTGCGACCTCATTTGCAATTCTGGAGACAGCACCTTCAAAAGGATATAAGCAGGATGCAGTCAATACAGAGGGTAGCTACTAAAATGGTTAGTGGTCTTCATTATAAAACATATGAGGACAGTCTCGCAGTGGAGCTGGTAGAGATGAGGACAGTATCTGAATTCAAAAAAGCATGAGACAAACACGGAGGATCTCTAAAGGAAAAAAGGGGACTGTTGTAGTTGTTGATATGGAAGTACAGACTAGATAGGCCTTGTGGTCTTTTTCTGTAATCATTTTTATTTTTCTATGTTCCTCTATGCCCGCCACTACAACAGGTTGGCATGCCTAGCCCTCCCTGGGGGCACAGGGGCACTGGATGCCAGGGTCAGCAGAGATCTCACACAGACACACACCCCTTACACACGGGTCTGCCATATATGGTGTGGGCTGCACTGTGCACCTGTGTGTGTGCTACTGGGGCAACACACCTTGCGTCTTGAGGCACCCACTGGGGCCTGTGATAAGGAAGCTTATCATAGCTCAGGTAGGAGCTATAGAAAAGATGATGTGACTCTGAACAAGCAACCTGTCAGTTCTGGTAGAAGTGAGAAAACAGAGTTTTCACATAAAAGACTACCAGTCCCAGAATGCACCAGGTTTCCAGCAGCCATGAGAGGGGCTGAAGTGAGAAAATGTGTGTGCAATCAAGAGAGCTATGAGGTAATCCCTAAGCACTCATCTCAAAGGGCAGGACCTGATTCAACACAGCTGCGCTATGTTAGGGAGGAGCACACATTAGGAAAGAATAAGAATAGAGCTTATTCTTCAGATAACGGCTTGAGGGAGAGTTTCAAGAACAGCTACAGAAAGAGCTTCAGGAAGAGATACAGAGACAGAGACAGCAACGGCTACAAGCTCAAGCACCAGTATCACCTGGAGGAAGAGAAGCCAAGCCAAGCGGATAGAGAAAGAAGGAAACTCTCTGGAAGGAAGAGAAGAAAGCCCATTGGATGGTCTGGGAGAGTCCAAGGCAGTACCCATACTGGGAGGTATTCCAAGTGCCAGCAGAGTCCATTGGACTGGATTCAGCCAGAGGAATGGAATGGCAGAGATAGGAATCACCAGTGGCTACCTGGAAGAGAGAAGACTGCACGTGGAAGGGACTTTCAGACCAAGGCCAGAAGGTATGTGAGAGGAGATCCAGTGTCCAGGGATCAAGATTGGAAGGCTGGACATCAGAATTGGATTACATACTGGCCAGGCTTTACAGAGAGGAATTATGATGGCAGGAGAGGCTCAGGTATGAACACTGATCCAGACCCTATCTATAATAGAGAATGGCAGCAAGGGAATAAGCATTCTCATGATAGTGCCTTAATGAAAGACTCGTCTGTGCCAATGTATGATAGTGACCCTATGCTGATTGATGAAGGGGGAGATACAGCAGATGAAAGTACAGTTTACATGGACTGTTCTCTATCTAAATGCTATTGCTAGCTTTCTGTGAGCAAACACATCAGCCATCACAAAGAAACCTAACTTTGTTCTTTATTTCCACTGCAAACAGCTCTTAAAGCAGGATTTGGGTTCACACAGTAGCAGCCAGCCAGCTAAAGGCTTTCAGCTGGTCAATTGATAGTAATTAAAGCTGCACCTGATTGTGTGTGTGAGCAAGGGAGAATCACTGCTGGGATCTGCGTGGAAAATAAGCAGAAGTTAACCTAACAAGCAAAGTTCCTTTATTTCTTTGTGCCTTTTTCCTTTGGTAATTATTTGCTAAGAAAACATTAGCTAATTGCCTGACAAGCTGAAGGTTGTTTTCTGATTTGCTTTGTGACTTTATGTTATCCATTTAAACACTGCAAGCAAGTAACCTCATTTATATTGCTAACAAGCATACTTGTGCTGGGTGAATTAAGCCCCATCAATAAAAGAAGTATTTTATTGGCTTTAACCACTGGTTTCACAACTCAATTATTGTCTTCAGCTGTGTTTGGGAGTGAAAGAACTACATTACCCACAATACCTTGCAAGAATCATATGAATATATGCATCGTCAAGATTGTGTAAGTTCTCACCCTAGGCAGCCGTCTGACAGGCCTACAGTAAGTATAGACAGTGAGACCAGCATTTGGGTGTACATCACTTTCCCTTGGATTTCTGCTTCCCAAGTGCATGACACTGCACTTTTTCACATTAAATCTTAACTGCCAAGCATTAGACCATGCTTCCAGCTTTTGTAGATCTTTCCTTATGTTATCCACTCCCTCAGAGGTGCCCACTGTGTTACAAATTTTTGTGTCAGCTGCATAAAGACAGACTTTCCATTCAGTCTTTATGCAATATCACTCACAAATATATTGAAAAGAACTGGCCGCAGGACTGAACCCGGGGGCACACCGCTGATCATCTTCCTTTCATCCAAGTGAGTTCCGTTTACCATCACCTTCTGTCATCCGTCAATCAACCAATTTCTGATCCAGTTCACTACCTCGGAACCGATCCTCAACTGTTTAAGATATTCCATACTGGGTCAGACCAAGGTCCTTTAACATTGAGTGAAAAAATATTTTCTCTTATTTGTCTTAAATAGTTTACCCTGCAGCTTCATTGCATGTCCCCTAGTCTTTCTATATTCTGATAACGTAAACAATCGATCTACATTTAATTTATAGACCTCTATCATATCTCCCCTCAGCCATCTCTTTTCCAGGTTGAAGAGTCCTAACCTTTTTAGCCTCTCTTCGTAGGAGTAGCCTTCCATCCCCTTTACAATTTTGGTGGCTCTTCTCTGTACTTTTTCTAATAACGCTATATCCTTTTTAAGATACGGCAAGCAGAATTGCATACAATATTCAAGGTGTGGTCGCACTATGGAACGATACAGAGGTATTATAATATCCTTTTTTTAGTTTCCATTCCTTTCCTTATGATACCTAGTATTCTTTTTTTTTTTAAACTTTTATTTTCATTTTGCAACAAACAAAAGAAACAACACACCAAAGGAGACAAAACAAGTATACAATAAGGAAAAGTAAACCCAATTACCCCCCACCCCGATGCTTCTTCTCTACCCGATTATATCAGCATGTGAGCGCTTCCAATTAACAGTGATTATACATCAAACGATCAAAAGAGTATCTACGGTACAGCATGATCATGGGACAGAGATATATACAAAGTTAGACAGTCAGGTGAGAGCATTTAGCAAAATGTACATAGTCATTGAGCATCTTCCATTGAGACCAATGAGAAGGAATCTGAACGGGGGAAGCGAACAGACAAGGTATTTGTTCATATTTACTGTAAAGACAGACATGATTCCACCATTCATTGGGGCTCAGATGGGAACTAAATTTCCAGTATTACTTAATTAGGGACATAGCAATGCCAAGCATAAAGTTCGAAAGGAGATAAGCCATTTTTGGGAGAGAGGGGATCCCCGCAACTGGGCGAAGTCCCACTATCCTCCAAGAAAGGGGCTCTTGAGAGTGCGAGATAGACTAAATACGACCCCAGACCCGACGCCAGTAATACTGTAGTGCGGGATATTCATGCATAACATGAGGCAATGAACCAATGGCCGCAGGACATGTCCAGCAACCATTGCCCTGAGTAGTGTTCCATTTGTCTAATCTGTGAGGAGTGTAAAAACACCGGTGGGCTAGAAAGAAGAGGGTCTGAGTGAGTGAGGCGGATCGGGAACCCGTGTCCCTCTACTCCAGATAAGGCTCCATTGCTCCGAGGTCAAAGTCACATGCAATTCTCTCTCCCATACTTTCTGCGCTATAGGGGTATCTCTAGTTATAGCATTACATAAGGTTTAGTAAAAATTGGATGCTACACCCGGTGAACTACCGATAGATCGGAAAGTCTCCAATCAACCTTATGTAGAGAATGCCGATGGCGGAAGTACCCTAGTACTCCGAAGGCGATGCTGAAGTTGCACTGACCAGAGTCGGGAGTCTAAAGCTTGCATAAGAGTATTAAAGGCACCTAAAGTGTCTTAAAGCATTGGTGGATAGTGGGAGTCTGATGGGAGAGTCATACCAGGGAGAAAAGTAAGAGGAATCGGTCTGCAAAGGCCCACTTCTATATCTAGCCACACAGGTCTACTCAGTACTGGATCTTCCAGCCAACGAGCGCCTTGTTTGAGAAGAAAAGATTGAGGGAACACTTGAGTAAAATCGCCACCAAGTATTAAAGGAGCATTGGCAGAGGCCAATGCCAACTGCGCAATACTTGCATAGTAAGCAGGGTTGTCCACATTCGGGGCATAATGCAAATACACGTGAATTCACTATCTCCAACCTCAAGGTGTACACGGGCCCATCTACCCTCCTTGTCAACGCTAATATCAAGTACAGTAGCGTGCAAAGACTTCTTAACCAGAATGGCTACCCCGTACCATTTGGAAACGGTGGGAGAATAGGCAGCTACCATGTAAGGCTTAGCATTGAGTTTCAGTGTTTCAGCAGAGTTTAAATGCGTTTCCTGAAGAAACACTAAATCAACATGCTCATGGCTAAGATAGCTAAGGATTTTCTGTCCTTTGAGTGGACCATTAATGCCTTTTACGGTGAGTGATAAGATTTTACATAAGGCCATTCAGAGATGTTAAAAATTCTGAGCATAATAGCACACATAATTTCACTATGTCCCTCAAACTGACTGTATCTGGCTGTACACATGACATAAGAAAAATAAGCTAATATAATACAATGAAGCGCCCCACATTAACAAAGAAGACCGCAGTAAGGTAGAGGAGAAGCAAAACCCCAAAATTACTGGCGACCATGTGTCTGCGGGGAGAAACCCCAGAGAAGGCCGAAATTGAAAAAACACATAACCTGTAGGACTGTGCGTGCTCCGAATCCGACCGAGGCACACATCATGAAGGGATAGGAGACCAAAAAACAAAAGTCATATAGAGAAAGAAAGAAAGTCCAGGCAATCTCTGTGCTTGGCTATGACCGCCGCATCGGGCCCTTCAAAATGGCGGACAGAGCCGACAGATAAGAGTCCAAGATTTGGAATTAGCGCATCTGCTCTGCTTCTTTGGAGTCTAAAAATGTTGATAGTAGATCAGGATCTTCGAACGTCCTGGTTTGGTTGTGGAGAGTCACTCGGTGCTTCGCTGGATACAACAGGCCAAAGCGAGCCTGTAGCTGTTGAAGTCGAGGGCGAAAAGCAAGGAGTTTCTTCCGACGGTCAACGGTAGGCTTTGCCAAATCAGGAAAGAAGGAGACTTTACGACCTTCAAAGTCCAAATGATTA
Source organism: Ichthyophis bannanicus (assembly GCA_033557465.1). Lineage (NCBI taxonomy): Eukaryota > Metazoa > Chordata > Amphibia > Gymnophiona > Ichthyophiidae > Ichthyophis > Ichthyophis bannanicus. The sequence goes on along the minus strand of CM066031.1, from coordinate 907,893,753 downwards.
TTCGCTCGGGCAGCGTTTAAAATTTGTTCCACTTGTTGATATCGTAGCAAGCTAAAGATAATAGGCCGGGGGGTCGTGCGGTTGAGCGCCATGTGGGCAGGAACACGGTGTGCTCGATCGATTTCCAGTTCTCTATGAAAAGTGATCTTCAGCAAGGAGGGAAGAGTTTTGAGCAAGAATTCTCTTATATCTCCTGCTTCCACCCCCTCCGGCATTCCGAGGAGCCTCACATTGTTGCGACGGGCTCGATTATTGCTATCTTCTAACTCCTTTTGAAGATTCTGTATCTGGCGCTCAGCCTTGTCCAGTTTGCCCAAGCGCACCGCGTGCGAGTCGAGGACCCCCGCCATGTTGTCCTGCCGTAATGAAAGACTTTCAAGTCGGTCCTGGAGCACTCCAAAGTCTTCTCGCATGGCTCGAAGCGCTTCTCCATTGGACTGCACCAATTCCTTCACGCCGCGTATTTCCTCCAAAATCTCCAGGTGCATTTCGGGGCTTTCACGAAATGGAACCATCTTCTGTGGGGAGGACACCTCTGTTTTGGAGCGTTTTCCGTGAGAAGAAGAAGGAGACCCGAAGTCCAAGCGCGCTGGTTTATGGGCCGCCATCCCCCCCGAGGTACCCCGGTCAGCTCGGAGCAAAATAGTAAGTTTGTATAGGTATTAAGTCAGGATTCTAAGTAGGCCTCTCGGGAGCTTCAACGCAAAGCGTCCTACCCGCTGGACATCAGGCTCCGCCCCGATACCTAGTATTCTATTTGCTCTCTTGGCCACCGCTGCACACTGGGGGGAGGGTATTAACATGTTACCAACGATGACGCCTAAATCTTTTTCCTGGGTGATGGTTCCCAATGTGGAACCTTGCATCGTGGAACCATAGTTTGGGTTGTTCTTTCCTAGGTGCATAACTTTGCACTTGTTCACATTAAATTTCATCTGCCATTTCATCGGCTAATGTTAACCGCTAAAAAACGCCGCGGCGCCGATATCGCAGCATGAGATTGAGTACTACATAAGGATAGTTGCTTAATGGAATAAAGAAGATGAGTACCCCCTGAAGAAACGCTTGATCGTGAAACGCCACTGCGCTAATATTCGGCGTTGGGAGAAAATTCATTAATCCTAGATAAGCATCCTCTTTTTTATTTCTCAATGAGTTTAAGCTTTATTGCTTTATAGAACTAACCACTTTCGCTTATGATAAAAAAAAGCAACACGTTGGTTCATTGATGTAAGTTTAGGCGCTGTTTCCATACACGTATATGAGTTCAGTAAGTCGCCTAATTCTAGTCTGAGACCCAGTTGCGTATTACATAAAGCTGTGGTTGAGTCGAGACATAGTGAGTTTGTTTATCATATCATCTTTAAGGTGAAGAGTGGAGCTGGTTATATAGGATTGCTGAGAAGTCATATGGAGCTCTGAAAAGTGACGCTATACATATTTAAGAACATAAGAACATAAGATATGCCATACTGGGTCAGACCAAGGTCCATCAAGCCCAGTATTCTGTTTCCAACAGTGGCCAATCTAGGTCATATGTACCTAGCAGTTTCCCCAAGGGACACAGGTTCCACAATGCTTGTATTGGTTCAAGCATTGATATCCTGGGTCCCTTCTTAATAATGGCTTATGTACCTTTCCTCCAGGAACTTGTCCAAACCTTTTTTAAACCCAGCTACACTAACAGCCTTTACTACATCCTCCGGTAACAAATTCCAGAGTTTGATTACACGTTGAGTGAAAAAATATTTTCTTTTATTAGTCTTAAATAGTTTACCCTGTAGCTTCATTGCATGTCCCCTAGTCTTTCTATATTCTGATAAGGTAAGCAATCGATCTACGTTTACCCGTTCCACTCTGCTCATTAATTTATAGACTTCTATCATATTTTCCTTCAGCCGTCTCTTTTCCAGGATAAAGAGCCCTAACCTTTTTAGCCTTTCTTCATAGGAGTATCCTTCCATCCCCTTTACCATTTTGGTGGCTCTTCTCTGAACCTTTTCTTATAACTCTATATCCTTTTTAAGATACGGCGACCAGAATTGCACACAATATTCAAGGTGCGGTCTCACCATGGAACGATATAGAGGCATTATAATATCCTTTGTTTTATTTTCCATTCCTTTCCTTATCATACCTAGCATTCTATTTGCTCTCTTGGCCGCCGCTGCACACTGGGCCGAGGGTTTTAACATGGTATCCACAATGACGCCTAAATCTTTTTCCTGGGTGGTGGTTCCTAATGTGGAACCTTGCATCGTGTAACCATAGTTTGGGTTGTTCTTCCCTAGGTGCATAACCTTGCACTTGTCCACATTAAATTTCATCTGCCATTTTGATGCCCAGTCTTCCAATTTATCAAGATCCTCTTGCAATTTTCCACAATCCTCTTGGGTTTTAACAACTTTAAATAGTTTTGTGTCATCTGCAAATTTGATAACCTTAGTCGTTATTCCACTTTCCAGGTCATTTATGAATATGTCAAAAAGCAGCGGACCCAGCACAGATCCCTGGGGTACACCACTATTCACCTTTCTCCATTGGGAAAATTGGCCATTTAGCCCTACCCTCTGCTTTCTATCTTTTAACCAGTTCCTGATCCACAATAGTACAGTGCCTCCTATCCCATGACTCTTTAGTTTTGCCAAAAGTCTCTCATGAGGGACCTTGTCAAAGGCTTTCTTGTCCCGTTAGGCCATGACTATCTACATGCTGAGTAATTTTGTTCTTTATAATGGTTTCTACCATTTTTCCCGGTACTAACATCAGGCTGTAGTTTTTCCGGATCACCCCTGGAACCCTTTTTAAAAATTGGCGTTACATTTGTGATCCTCCAATCTTCAGGTATTACAGATGATTTTAATGATAGCTCACAGATTACTAATAGCAGGTCTGCAATCTCATATTTCATTTCTTTCAACACCCTTGGATGTATACCATCCAGTCCAGATGATTTGCTACTCTTCAGTTTATCAAATAGTTGTAATACATCTTCCCGGGGTAGCGATATTTCTTTCAATTCTTCTGCAGTATCACCTTTAAATACCACTTCAGTCATGGGTAACATCATTACATCTTCCTCAGTAAAGACCGAAGCAAAAAATTCATTCAGTCTCTCCACCATAGCCTTGTCCCCTCTTAGTGCCCTTTTTATCCCTCTATCATCATGGTCCAACTGACTCTCTCATAGGTTTTTTGCTATGAATGTACTTGAAAAGTCTTTATTATGCATTTTTGCTCCCGTAGCAAGTTTCTTCTCGAATTCTCTCTTTGCCTGCCTTATCAATGCCTTACATTTAACTTGCCAGTTCTTATGCTGTTTCCAGTTTTCGTCATTCGGCTCTTTTTTCCATTTCCTGAAAGATGTTCTTTTGGAAACAACAGCCTCTCTGACTTCACCTTTAAACCATGCTGGCAGTTTTTTGGACATCCTTCCACTTTTCTTATAGTGTGGAATACAGCTGGTCTGGGCTTCCAAGATAGTATTTTTCAACAACACCCAAGCTTGATGTAAGTCTTTAACCTTTGCAACTGCTCCTTTTAGTTTGTTCTTAACTATTTTCCTCATTTTATCATAGTCTCCCTTTCGAAAGTTAAAAGGTAGTACTGTGGATTTCCTTACTATCCCTCGTCCATTAATTAAATCAAACACGATCATGCTATGATCATTATTGCCAAGTGGCCCCAACACCCTTATCTCTTGCACTAGATCTGGTGTTCCACTAAGGACTAGGTCCAATTTGGCTTCCCCTCTAGTCAGTTTATGAACCAGCTGCTCCAAGAAGCAGTCATATATTTCATCTAGGAACTTTATCTCCCTAGCATGTCCTGCCATGACACTGACCCAGTCGATACCGGAGTAATTGATATCACCCATTATTATTACTGTGCTGTAACTTTTGTTAGCTTCCTTGATTTTTTTTAGTATTTCATCATCCATTTGTTCATTATGGCCAGGCGGTCGATAGTACACCCCAACTGCCATCGCCTTCCCCTTCTTACATGGAATTTCAATCCATAGAGATTCTACAGCAAATTTTGTTTCCTGCAAAACTCTAATCCTTTCTGTCTCAATGCCCTCTCTAACATAGAGAGCAAATCCCTCCACCAATTTGATCATCTCTATCATTACGATATAGTTTGTACCCAGGTATCACAGTGTCCCACTGGTTGTCCTCCTTCCACCATGTCTCTGAGATTCCAATCATATCTAACCTCTCATTAAGTGCTATATATTCTAACTCTCCCATCTTATTTTTTAGACATCTAGCATTTGTATTCAAGCATTTTAGAGACTGTATTTTATTCATATTAATCTGGCTATTGGTAGGCATGGGTAATTTGGAATCTTTAAGCTCTGTCTGCGCCATACTCAAGGGCATTTGGGCTACTTTACTCTTTTTTGGAACCTCTCTGCTTTTGATAGTATCCTTCAAGGATACATTCTTCCAAACCATGCGCTCTTGGGCGACTTTCGGCTCTCCCCTATTATCTAGTTTAAAAGCTGCTCTATCTCCTTTATAAAGGTTAATGCCAACAGCCTGGTTCCATCCCGGTTAATGTGAAGCCCATCCCTTTGGAAGAGCCCCTCCTTTCCCCAGAATTTTCCCCAGTTCCTAACAAATCCAAAACCCTCATCCTTGCACCATCGTCTCATCCACGCAGTGAGACTCCGGAGTTCTGCCTGCCTTTTGGGTCCTGCGTGTGGAACGGGAAGCATTTTGGAAACGCTACCCTGGAAGTTCTGGATTTCAACTTCCTACCTAAAAGTCTAAATTTAGCCTCCAGAACCTCCCTACCACATTTTCCTATGTCATTGGTACCGACATGTACCAAGACAGCAGACTCCTCCCCAGCACTATCTAAGACCTTATCTAGGTGGTGCATGAGGTCCGCTACCTTCTCACCATGCAGGCATGTTATCAGGCGATCCTCACGTCCACCAGCCACCCAGCTATCTACATATTTATTGATAAGCCTCCTATGAGGAACAGTATCAAAGGCTTTGCTGAGATCTAGATAGATCACATCCATCACACGTCCTTGATCTAGTTCTCTGGTCACCCAGTCAAAGAGTGCAATCAGATGTTTTTGGCAAGATCGTCCTTTGGTAAGACCATATTGCCTCGGATCATGAAACCTGTTGGTTTCAAGAAAGTTCACTATTCACTCTTTCATGAGCGCCTCCATTACTTTTCCTGCCACTGAGGTAAGTTTTACTGGCCTGTAGTTTGTCATTTCTTCGCTATTACCACTTTTGTAAGAGGTACCACATCGTCCCTTCTCCAGTCCTGCGGAACTTCTCCTGTCTCCAAGGATCTATCAAAAACATCATTTAATGGCCCTGCAAGAACCTCTCTGAGCTCTTTCAGTATCCTGGGATGTATCCCAACCGCTCACATGGCCTTGTCCACTTTCAGTTTTGCAAGCTGTTCTAACACATCATCTTCTGTGAATGGCGTGGTATCTATTCCATTCCTATTTCTATATTTGTCAATCACAGGTGGTCCTTCTCCAGGATTTTCTTTAGTAAAAACAGAGCAGAGTTATTTGTTTAGCATTTTTGCTTTTTCAATGTCACTTTCCACAAATCCATTCCCGGCAAATCCTGCAATTCCACTTCTGATTTTCCTCCTCTCCTGAATATACCTGAAAAAAGTTTTGTCACCACACTTTAGCCATCTTTTCTTCTGCCTTTGATTTTGCTATCTTTATTTCTCTTTTTTGTCTAGTGTAGTTTGATCCTGTATTCCTTTTTGTGTTCCTCTGTTTGTCAACTTCTGAATTTTCTGAAAGCTGTGTTTTTTTGCCTTTATTTGTGCAGCCACTTCTTTGGAGAACCAAATAAGTTTCCTTTTCCTCTTGTTTTTATTTACTTTCCTTACATATGTATCTGTTGCCCCTTTTATTGCCTCCTTCAGTTTAGCCCATTGCAATTCCACTTCCCTTATCCCCTCCCACCCTGCCAACTCCTCCTTCAGGTACTTAGCCATTGTACTGAGGTCAGGGTTTTTGAAGTCTAGGATTTTGAGCTTGCTGTGATTGGACTCTACCTTGACTTTTATCTCAAACCACACCGTGTGATGATCGCTGCTGCTCACATGGGCACCCACCTGGATATTTGACACACTATCTCCGTTGGTGAGCACTAAATCTAGCATTGAGCTTTCCCTGGTCGGTTCCATCATCATTTGTCTAAGTAATGCATCTTGGAAGGTATCCACAATTTTTTTACTTCTTTCCAGATTTGCAGAAGGAATACTCCAATCCACATTAGGTAGATGAAAGTCACCCAGTATGATCACTTCCCCCTTTGTGGCTATCATTGCAATATCAATAACTTAACCCTCCATTGCCCATGTTCCCTGTAAAATAGTTATCTCCAAGTTATAATGCCCTGTTCAATGTAATTTCAATTTGTTCAATTTAAACCACCTTGATATCATGAAAGGTGGTATATAAGAAATGCTAAATAAATAAAATAAAATAAATAACCAATTCACTATCCATTTCTTTGGTTTGAGTGTCTATGTTTCCTCCCTCATAGCTGTGTCCCTGCCACTATGCTATCTTTCCACTTGCGGATGCTGGAGCTGGACCCACTGTGCTGCTACATTTCATGTGCTACCTCTCCGTGGACTGCAGCTGGCCCTGTACCCTCTGACCTCCTGTTTCATGTGTGCCTGCAGTGCATACTGGCCAGGCCATGGATTGGGGGCCACAGGGATGGTGGTGCACTGCCCAGATGTGCTGCCTGAGCTTGTTCCCTGTGGGATTTGTTCTTTCTGCAGACTGGCTGGTGATACCCATTGCGGCCATTGGATGCTGTTCTCAGGCCTGTTGTTGCTACCACCAACATGAGTTCTACAGCAAAGGCTGCATACAAGAACTCTGCAGGGCACCACACAAACAGCCTTCTGTCTGCCAGGATAGGGCAACCCCAACAGTAGCCATGATGCAATGCACATGCAGAACAGCTGTGTACAGCTCATATCACAGTCTGTAATTGGGACGAGAGCCACATATAAACACATGCACACACACAATGATATTTTATGCAGTGGAGACAGCATAAAAAAGAGCAAATAACCTAAACCAAAAGGGAGGCAGGGGATGCTCTGTGGAGCAGGGCAAAATGGGGAACAGAATGAAAAGGAGCATATGAGACTTGAACCTGGGCCAGACCAGCTCAACAAGAGCAATACCAATCCCCCAAGCCAACTGCCCACATGGACAGTGCAAGCAAAAAGCCATATGTAATAGCTAATATGCGAAAAATAGGCTGCATAGAGAGCACATGGTGGTGTACAGGGAAGAGATGCAAGGGTATGCGGAGAGGTGACGAAGCTGCAGAAATATCATGGTCAGGTTAGCACAAAACAAGGAAAAAAAACACGTGGGAATCAAACCTGCAACTTATGGTGTTCCAACACATGGCCGTAACCACTATCCCAAGCTAACACACCAAGTGTAATGCAAATATGTTCTGTCAAAGGGAATGTGTGTATGGACACCCATAGCACACTGTGATGTGGCAGACGGCTGCCACATAGACAGCTGCCACCGTACAAGGATGTGAGCACAGGTGGGCCATGTACATCACTAGTAAATCACGAAATAGATGTGTCAGTGTGGTCAAGCAGCAACAGAGACAAATGTGTGTCCAACACATATATTTTATTTTAACAAATTAGTAGACATATCGTATAGACCCCCTTTCATGATATGAAGCTGGTTGGTTTACATTGAACAAACTGAAACCACATTGAGCAGGGCAGCAACCTGCATGTTGCACAAAAGTCACTGGCCCTTCTACAGATGATGAGCAGTACAGATAATGTGCAGTAGCTGCATGGTGTGCACTATGCAGTAGCCTCCCCATCCCCCACACGCTGCTGCATGCCCCAAATGCCTTTGCCACATATGTGTGCATGTAGACAGTAGGCGGTGCATGATGATGGCCCAACACACATCAGTCACGAATGTTCCCCAAATACATATCTGCCCGCCAATACAGGAGGCACAAACCTGAGAAAGCATAGGTAGCAAAATGTCAGCAAGTGTACACACAGATATATAGATATGTTACAGCTGTCACATAATGCGTGATATAGCAATCAAAGTGACACCAATGTAACCAAAACTAGTGGCCAAATGCAAAATGAGGATATGGTAACAGGTACAAGAGGCACATGATCCCAGAGAATAAACAAAGTGCAACCTCACACATGCAGAGATACCACTATGCAGAAGGTCCCCTGCAATGGTTGGTGTGGATGCAGTATCCGCACACATATGTCACGGTACATGGAATGCACGAATGAGGGAAGAAAACAGACACCCACACTGCCACACTGCAAAGTTACTGGTGCATTGTGAGTTGCGGAAAGTCAGGGGATAAATAGGAGTGTGCAGACATGCAATGCTATGTTTGTAAATCAATGTAGAGCGGCACGTCTTTACAGTAAAAAAACACAATAAGCTGTACATAGAGGTTGAAAGAAAGGTCAAACATGGGCCAGTAACCCACACAGAAGCCACACTGCCCAATGCACTGGTGTACCAACATATTCAGTCACATGCACATGCACCGTGTACATTGAACTATGACACAGTGATGCCCCAGATGCACTGTAACACCCTTGGTGTGGGCAAACATCAATCCAAGATGTTGTCATGCATCAGTGTTGTGATGGTAAAGACCATGTCATGTCCAAGTGCAGGGTAGCCCTACAAATACAAGAGGACCTATACAATGTTCCCCCTGTGCCACACGCAAGGCTGTATGCTCCTGGTGAACTAAACAGATGAGGATATCCTGCAGTGCAGATCACACACATGGGCAACACACAGTAACACAATGCCAGATGGATGTACAACATACATTGAGTATGTCAGTCCCTGCTGCACACATAGGGGCCAGTACACAGTGTTCACAGTGCAAATGGCGTCTGCAACCCAACATGTCCTGTTAAGACTGTCTGTGAATCCCTGGCCATGCATAGTCAAGTGTGACATCTCAATCTGCGACAGTACTCGAAAGGTAATGTGTGTCTCCTGCGCTAAACATGACACCCAGCCAGAACACGGTAGCAATGGTGTGTTGGACAGCACTGTTATGCTCAAAGTAGCAGTACAACAATAATGTTCATCATAGGTATGTGTCCCACTCGCAGAAGTCAGACATCCTATGGCACCATCTCCCAGGGATAGGTACATGGTGTTGCTGTGTCCTCCAACAGGTGGGTGATGGTGACTGCAGATGCAGTGTAGTAGATGTGCTGTGTGTGTCCTCTGTCCTGTGTCAGAAGAAGGAGAAACACTGTTATGGTATGCTGCACACAACATCAGGGCACATTGCAGGGAGTCAGACATCAATATCTATATAATGAAACGGCACACATGCAAACATTACATGATCACAACACAGAACATAGTGCATGTTGGGGACATTTGGAAATGGAAACGCAGATGAGTGTGTCATATGGATATGGTCATTCCATGCCAATGTTACACAGGCGTTTCACAGCTGCACCCCATGTCCATCAGCGTTGGTGCACAGAGACTCCATAGGAAAGGTCCATGAAAGAAACAGCAAAACATAAACATATAAAGGCTGATGTTAGTCCAAAAAGATACAAGGTGTAACCTACCATGTGTCTGCAACAAGAATCTCCAAGGGATTGTCTGAGGCAAGCAAAGGGAACAGCACGTCATAGTGAAGACAAAAGATGTCAGCCAAATGTGTAGAAACACCATGTCCCCATGTCCAGCCACCGTTGCAGCATGTCCAAATTATAGTGTCATCTGTATTACAGAAATGCTGATGTGCAGTGGTCTGTCAGCACACAAGACATAGGTCATTTCATAACACAAAACACATGCGCACAATGTTCACAAGGTCAACACCAGTAAGGTAGAGATAGCACAGCCTCCGCCGCCTCACAGGTGTAAAGACCCCACCCACCACATGATAATGCAAACTGCTTGCACACTGTATCATCACACAGCCACGGAAAAAACATACACACACACAGTATGATAAGGTGAGCATGCCACTAATAGCATACGGCCTGTCTGTGCACAATTGGAGATGAGTGGAGATAAAGCTTTTGCAAATTCAATGATACCCTGCTGTTGGCTGATGCTACAATGTCACAGAAGGGTCTACATGCTAGCCACTACCAGAACACCCTGGACCTGCAGACACACTCAGCTCTGTTGAATGTGTCCCAGAAACAGTGCTGGAGAAGATGAACTGGGCAGGAACACATGTGCATATATGTGCCAACATCAACATATGGGGTATGGGGGTGCAGGCCAAAGAGGTGAACAACAACAAAGAAATATGACGACAGAAAAAGACCACATGGCCTATCTAGTCTGTCCTTCCATATCAACAACTACAACAGTCCCCTTTTTACCTTTAGAGATCTTCTGTGTTTGACCCATGCTTTCATGAATTCAGTTACTGTCCTCCTCTCTACCACCTCCACTGGGAGACTATTCCACGGATCCACTGCTCTTTCTGTAAGAAATATTTCCGCATATCACTCCTGAATCTATCTCCCTTCACCGTCATCCTATGTCCCCTCGTAGCAGAACTTGCTTTCAATTGAAAGAGGCTCTCTCCCTGAACATTTATGTCACGGAGGTATTAAAATATCGCAATCATATCACCTCTATCCCGCCTTTCCTCTAAGGTGTACATATTAAGATCTTCAAGTCTGTCCTCATATGCTTTATAATGAAGACCACTAACCATTTTTGTAGCCACCCTCTGTACTGACTCCATCCTGTTCACATTCTTTTGAAGGTGCGGTCTCCAGAATTGCACACTATACTCTAAATGAGGTCACACCAAAGACTTATACAGAGGCATTATCACCTCCTTTTTTCTGCTAGCCATTCCTCTCCGTATGCACCCAAGCATCCTTCTAGCTTTTGCCGTCGCCTTTTCTACCTGGTTTAGCTACTTTAAGATCATCAGACATAACCACGCCTTCTTTAGTGGACAAAAGTACTTCACCCCCTAAACTATATTGCTCCCTTGGATTGCTGCAGCCAATATGCATGACCTTACATTTTTTAACATTAAATCCCAGCTGCCAAATTCTAGACCATTCTTCAAGCTTAGCTAGATCCCGCCTCATGTTATCTACACCTTCCTGGGAGTCTACTCTATTGCAGATTTTGGTATCATCCACAAAAGAGGCAAATCTTACCCAACAGCCCTTCCGCTATATCACTAACAAAGATGTTAAAAAGAATCGGACCAAGGACAGATCCCTGGGGCACACCACTGGTAACATCCTTCTCCTCAGAGTGAACTCCATTTACCTGTACTCTTTGTCGCCTCCCACCCAACAAATTTCTAACCCAAGCAGTAACTTTAGAGTCCAGTCCTAGGGTGCTCAGTTTGTTTATAAGTCGCCTGTGAGGAACAGTGTTAAAGGCTTTACTGAAATCTAAATACACCACATCTAGGGCTCTCCCTCGGTCCAACTCCCTGGTCACCCAGTCAAAAAAATCCATCAGATTTGTCTGACAAGACCTGACTCTGGTGAATCCATGCTGCCTTGGATCCTGTAATCCGCTGGACTCCAGAAACCTCACTATTTTCTCTTTCAGCAGCGTTTCCAATAATTTACTCACCAGCGAAGTTAAACTAACCGGACTGTAGTTTTCAACCACATCCTTACGTCCGCTTTTGTGTAAAGGCACCACATGAGCCTCTCTCCAGACCTTTGGCACCACTCCCGATTCCAATGAGGCATTGAAAGGGCCAGTCAGTGGAGCTGCTAGAATGTCCCCAAGTTCCCTCAGTATTCTAGGGTGTATCCCATCCAGTCCCATCGCTTTGTCTACTTTAAGTTGAGCTAGCTTCTCACGAACACAGTCTTCTGAAAATTGTTCAAGATGTCCCTTGCTTCTGTTCCTGTTTGTGGGTGTTTTCTGAGGTCCTGCTCCTGGTTCTTCATCTGTGAACACAGAACAGAAATATTTGTTAAGCAATTCCGCTTTATCCTTATCAGCTTCTACATATTCCTCCCCTCCACTTTTGCCCTTCCTCTTCTTCTGAAAAATGTCTTATCCCCCTATTTTATTGCATTGGCTATTTCCTCCTCCTTTTGAATCTTTGCCTTCCTGACTACTTTGAAAGCTTCTCTAAGTTTTTCCAAATATAGATGCCTGTCTTCCTCTCTCTGTGATCTCTTGTATTTCATGAAGGCCTTCCTCTTTTTCTTCTCTTTTTCAGCTACTTCTTTCGAAAGTCATAGCGGTCTCCTTTTTCTTTTACCTTTAATTACCATTTTAACAAAAAGGTTGGTTGCCCTTAAAATATCCCCTTTCAGTTTTGCCCACTGTTTTTCTACCTCCTCCAGCTGTTCCCAGCCCACTAACGACTCCCTGAGGTATTGGCCCATCTTGGCAAAGTTAGTCTTCCTAAAGTCTAAGATCCTGACCTTTGAATGGATTCTAACAGCCCTAGTCCTAATACTGAAGCACACCATCTGGTGATCACTGGATGCAAAATGATCTTTCACTACAACATCAGAAACACTTTCACCATTGGTGAGCACCAAGTCCAGTATGGCCCCTTCACGTGTGGGGTCTGTTAACAATTGCCTGAATAGTTCTCCCTGTAGAGAATCCAGGATTTCCTTACTTCTAGATGATACTGCAGCAGGAATGTGCCAATCAACATCTGGTATATTGAAATCTCCTATCAGTAGCACTTCCCTTTTCCTAGCAATTAACTCTCTGTCCACCTCTTCCTCTTGTGAGGGAGGTCTGTATATCACACCAATGCAAATAGATTTCTCTTTTCCTCTTTCTAGTTTAACCCACAATGCCTCCTCTCTCCCTTTTAATTTCTGTAATTTCAAAGCTTTAATAGTATTTTTTACATATAGTGCCACCCCTCCTCCCCTTCTTCCTACCCTGTCCTTTCTGAATAAAGTATAGCCAGGTATAGTTACATCCCAATCATGGTTTTCTGTGAACCATGTTTCTGTAACTGCCACTAAATCCAAGTCAGCCACTCCCACCAAAGCTTCAACATCAGGGATCTTATTTCCCATGCTACGGGCATTTATACATACTGCTTTCCATATGTTACCCCTGTTACCAATTTCCATAAAGGTATTTAATGTATCACCTACCTGGGGGCTTTCACTTACCTAGGGGCTTTCTTCACCCATCCCCAACAAATCTAGTTTAAAGCCCTCTTCAGTAGATTAGCCAGTCTACTACGGAAAACATGTTAACCTTTCTTGGACAGATGATGCCATCTCTGCTCTGCAACCCTTGGAACAGCATTCCATGATCTTGGAAACCAAAACGCTCTCAATGACACCATCCACGCAGCCATGCATTCATCTCCAGGATGCAAGCCTCTCTGCCTTGGCCTTTACCTTCAACAGCGAGGATTGAAGAGAACACCACCTGTGCACCTAACTGCTTCACCCTCTGTCCCAGAGCCATGAAGTCACTTTTGAGACATTCCGAGGGATACTTGGCAGTATCATGGATTAGCAACATTGGGTAATAGTCAGTGGGCTTGATGAGTCTCGGCAAACTCTCCGTAACATCTCGGATTTTGGCACCAGGCAGACAGCATACCTCTCTGGACATCAAGTCTGGTTGGCAGATGGATGCCTCAGTACCCCTCAGAAGAGAGTCTCCAACCACCACTACCCTTCACTTTCTTGTGGTCACTGATTCTGCAACTTTGGGGTACTTGAGCTCTGGTTCTTCCCTTTCCAGGGATGCTTTCACCTCCTCCACTTCAAGGGCTGCATAATGGTTCTTCAATTCAAGGGCTGGAGAAGTTGGATTGGTGATTCTGCAGACCCTGGTGACTTGGGTCCAACCATCGATATTCTGTTGGCACCCATCTTCTCCTCTTCTGGAGATCTTGGTTGCTGCAAGAAGCATCTCATCAATGTACTTCTCACTGTCCTGAATGCTCCTCAGCCTCGCCACCTCCTCTCTGAGTTCCTCCACTTGTTTCCTTAGAGCTTCAGCATGCAGGCATCCTGCACATGGAACTGGTCCTTCAACTGGGATTAGGACCTCTGTCTGGACAGAGGCAGAAGCTGTAATGGGGGCAACAGCTTTAGCGATATGATCTTTCCCCAGCCATTGTTCTGTTTGTGGAGCTTAGGTATCTGTTAAAGCAAAAGAGAGAAATCTACCAAGTACCAGCTGGTTTCCCAGCTGTCCTTTCAGAGAAAAAGCAGTTAAATATCTTTAATTATATTCAAAATGTGCTGCTCCAAGTCTCTGTGCTTTGTTAAATGGGGAGGTGCCCTATAAAGCAAGACTGCTCACTAGGGGTGGGTTGGGAGGAAACTAACTCCTGATTAGTTGTCAGCAGTTACCAAAAGCTGAGATTACATATGTGCATTGGACAGATAACCTCAGACATGTGCTGTGCCTGATTGTCCCCACAGACCATTTACCTGTATGTCCATCTACCCCAGTCTCCTGCTCGTTGATTGAAGTACAGACAGCTGCCACTGCACCACAGCATCAGGTATGTCACAAAGCATATCCTTGGGATTCATAAACACAAGAGAAACATACATATGTCATGTTAGAGCTGTGCAACACACACAGCACCTTCACTTCCGCACCTCCCATGCCCACCGTAGATTGTTCACAGTCTGGCTTTTGTCCTTTACACTGTACCGAGTTTCATCTTGGCAGAGTCTCCACTGATGTGTTCTTCGTTAAATTACAAGGGCCTGAACTCTGTCAGCCTCCTTCTTATTTATTATTTATTTTATTTATTTTATTTGCAGTCTCTTTTATACCGCGCTATTCGACATCAGTGCGGTTTACAATGAACATAAGAGTTGCACATCTCAATTTCGTGATTTGTGCTTACAGTGAAACAGGTATAATAACTTGGGTATACATTAAACAGGAAAATTAAACTTGAGTATGCATGCATTAAGCAGGTATAACAGGTAAAATAGGGTATAAATAACCAGTCCCTTAACAAGGAGACACGATGAATAAATACAGTCTACTTTATGCAACAATATAATGAGTTATGCGGCACTGCATAAGTTTCTCATGGTGGTTGGAGGGGAAGGTGTGATTGCGAGTGATCAGTCTGGGAATGTGACGTGCATGAGTTTGAGGTGCTGCATTGAGATGTGAGAGTGGGTGAGTGTGGGGAGAAGACTGCATCATCGTAGTGATGAAGAAAGAGGTGCCGTTTCAGTGCCTTCCTAAATTGGGAGAGTTCACTGATGGTTCTGATAGTTGCTGGTAGTGTGTTCCAGCAGGATGGAGCAAAGAAGGAGAAGGCTCTGGATCTAGTGAATTGAGAACACTTCGTGCTTGCCTTAGGTAATATGAGAGTATTTGCGGCATTCGATCTCCTTGCTCGATTGGGAGGTGTGATTGAAATTAGATCAGTAATGGCAGTAGCAGGGTATTTATTGATGGCTTTATGGGTCATAATTAGGATCTTGAATGAGATCCTGGCTTGTATGGGTAGCCAGGGCAATTGTTTTAGTATTGGGGTAATATGAGAACTTCTTGAGGCTCCATGAAGGATTCTTGCAGCTGAATTCATTGCAAGTTGTAAGGGGTTAGTCGTGCACTTAGGTAGACCATACAAGATCGCATTGGCATAGTCAAAGTGAGGCATTATTAGGGCATGAAAGACACTTCTCTGCTGCCCTCGACACCATTTACCAGAACTTTCACCTCGATATCCTGTCCTCAATTGTTCCTAAGTCCTCTGTACTATCCTGCTTCCCCTCATATCTCACCCATCGCACCTTCAGTGTGTGTTTTGGTGGCTCCACCTCCTCTGCGACCCTGTTCCCAGTTGCTTTACCACAGGGGTATGTCTTGGCGCTTCTTCTTTTCTGTCTCTATACCCATGTCCTTGGTGCGGCTATCTCCTCCCCTGGCTTTCAGTACCAGCTGTATGTTAATGAGTGCCAAATATATCTCACCATCCCTGACCACTTTCTGAAATCCAGACCCCGATCTCTATCTGTCTGTCTGACAATGCTGGCTGCATGTCTCCCCGCTGCCTGAAATGGGACATGGCCAAGGCTCAACATCTTATCTTGGTTCCCAAACCCTTCCTCCTCTTTCAGTGCCTGTGTATAGGTTGCTACACCTTCCTTTCACCTTAGTCCGCAATGTAGGGGTAGTCTTTCACTCCACGCTCACCTTCTCCACACATACCTATCTTGTAGCTAAGGGCTGCGGTGTCTTTCTAGATAACATCAGAAAAATCCCCCCATCCTCTCTAAACACACAACTAAACCGCTAATGCACCCCTTAGTCACCTCCCGTTTGGATTACTGTAACCTACGCCTTGCTGGTATCCCCTTGAATCATCTCTGTCCGCCTCAATCTATGCAGCACTCCATTGCATGGCTAATCTTCTGCCACCCTCGTCATGGCCATATAACTTCTGTCAGTTCATCTCACTGGCTCCCAATGTGTTTCCGCATGCAGGTCAAGTTTCCCCCGCTGAGCTAGAACTCCAGTCACTATGTGTCTCCTCAGTACCTTTCCTCACGTATCTCAACTACTACTAATACTACTATTACTGAACATGTAGATATTGTGACCAGTCATATGCAGCGCTGTACAGAAACATGTAACACACAGTCCCTGTGCATCAGTGTATGTAATTTAATCTATCTGCGTATAACCCCCATCGTGACATCCACACGTCTAGGCAACTGGTCCCATCTACGTCCTGCTATCCTACTGTTAACCCCACACCACACTCCTTTTACTTTGGTGCACCCTACGGCTGGAACAAACTACCTGTGTCTGTATGGCAGCCACCCTCTCTAATCATTCACCAATCCCGTGTGAAAGGTAACCCACTCATGTATGTCAAATAATGCGGACTCACCTGATCCCCATCCACCTGCTGTTTTCTCCTGCACACACCTCCTGTGTTTGGGTTTGACTACATCTGTAAGCTCTGATGGGCAGGGATTGTCCACTATATGTCTGTGTAGAGCTGTGCATGACTGGTAGCACTATACAAATGTTCAGAAGTAGTAGTAGTACATATATTCCCAAATGTTTATTACAACATATGCAGTACTTACATGAGAAGAGCTCCTCAATAAGCTGGTGCCTGGCTGCCGTGCCCTCACGTGTGTCACCACGGCCACATGCAGGACGGCATGTAGGTTCATCTTCCAGATCCTCATTAATTTGGACAGGGATATCGTGCTTGAGAGCAATGTTGTGCAACAAGCCAGAATGATCTGAGCCACAGTCATGGATTTCTATTGTAAGGCTCCGCCGGTCCTATCCAGATACCTGAAGTGACTTTTCAAAACGCCAAAGGTGCGCTCGATGACTGAGCGGTTAGAGGCATGAGCCTCATTGTACCTAATCTCTGCACGTGTCCATGGTAGATGCAAAGGGGTCAGAAACCAGGGATGGCACCCATATCCTGCATCACCTGCAGAAAGAAATGTGGAAAGTTAGTGCAAACCAACAGTACATACAAGTCTGACAGAAACATATGACATCACATGATGACACACAACATCCATACAGCAGCATTTGGAGGTGTGAGAGACAAAACACAGGGGAGGGGTAAGGAGTACAATCTACATGATTTGTAACCACACCAAACACATGCCCAAACACCTGTAGCCGAAAGGTAGTAGCGCCGGTTGCAAACACATAAGCCACACACCTGGCAATGCACCCTAGACAAGGGTAGTGATGCTCACCTGTGCAAGCATGTGAGGGCCATGATACTGTCCACACACAGCAGGTGGGATAGGAAGAGGTACCTGAGTTGCTCATAAAGGATGGCAGAAACAACACTACACTGTTGATATACAGGAAGCATACATGTGTTTTGCACTGTGCCAACAGAAATCACCCAATGTGAGATGCCCAGAAATGTCAGAGGTGAATGTGCCACCAACACAAAGCACCGTAGCAAAGAAGACCTGGAAGCAAACTATCCCCCCCCCAAAAAAAAAAAAACAACACATATACAGATGACACACAAACACAACTAGGGACACACCACAAACACAGACATGTGCGCTTACGGTTACTCAGAGGAACACCATGTGCATGTCAGAGATGAGAAATACCCACCCAACAGTATACAGTCCTCATATTGTCCGGCCTCAAATTGTTCGAATACTGCTGAGTGATGCAGGATATAGGAGTCATGGGTGGACCCCGCAAACCTAGGGACCACATTCAGAATATACATATCTGCATCACATACAACCTGAACATTCAGGGAATGGTAGTGTTTGTAGTTGCGGAACACTGCCTCCCTGTCTCTGGGTGGGACCAGGGCAACATGTGTGTAATCAATAGCTCCCATCACATGTGGTATCCCAGCAACCTCCTCAAAGGCCTGGTTCAGGGTCCCCTACTGTTGCCTACTGTTGGGAATTGTAATGTAATTCCCCACCCACCTGACCATGGCCCGCAGTACCTGGTGGAGACAGCTGGAGAAGGTGGGGTGACTCATGCCACCCACTGCGGCCACAGATGACTGGAAGCAGCCAGAGGCAAAGAAATGTAGGGCAGCCAGGAGCTTGACCAAACCCGGTATGGCATTCGACCGACCAGTCAGGGACTCGAGGTCAGGTCTTATATCCTCAAAGAGCTCCCTAATAGCTCCTGTGCTCAGACGGTATAGGGAGATGACCTGGTCCTCACGCATGTCCTGGAGCTGGGCCCTGGGACTGTAGAGGTGAGGCTGTCGAGGCTGCAGCTCGGCACGCCTCCTGCAATGTGTCGGCACAGCCCCAGCTTGCACTGCCCCCACAGCTACAGGTCTGTGTTGCATTGGGACTGCACCCATACCCTGTGCCTCAGCCCCATGGACACTATCTCCCTCGTCAGGCAACCGCGGTGCCTGAACACTCCCCACAGCATGTGCAGCAACGATAAAGCCAGCCATCACAGAAAACAAACAAACCAGAGACAGAGGGTTAGCTCCCACCTGCTCCTCACCTCCCCTACTCCACCCTCCACCTGCTCCTTACCTCACCTAATCTGCCTCTCGCCTGCTCCTCACCCCATCTGCTGCACTCCTCACCTACTGTAAACCTCACCTAATCCTCACTCACCTGCTCTGCACCTCGCCTACACAAAACCCTCGGCGTATACCACATGTGCATGCCTATTTATGCATATTTGGCCGGGGGCACTGTGTTGCATGCATTGCACATGCACAGTGGTGCGTGTGCAGCAGCTGTGCGTGTTGTGCATGTGCAGGCCAGGTGTGTACGTGGTGTGCGTGGGACCCCGTGTTGAGCATGTGCTGTACGTGTCTGATCCGTGTGCATGTGCTGCGCGGGGTTCCGTGCACACAAAACACATGGTGCATAGAGCCATCACGTGCACAGCCACCACACCTGCATGGCGTATATGCCATGTGCGTTCACAGAACCCCACACAGCACATGTGCATGGGTCTGACATGTACAGCACATGCACAACACGGGGTCCTGTGCACTCCACATACGCACCTGCACATTTGCAAAGCGTGCAACGCTGCGCCCTCGGCCAAAAATGCAGAAATAGGCATGCATACGTGGTACATGCCGAGGATTTTGTGTAGGCAAGGTGCAGAGCAGGCAAGTGAGGATTAGGTGAGGTTTACAGTAGGTGAGGAGTGTAGCAGGTGGGGTGAAGAGCAGGCGAGAGGTAGAGGAGGTGAGGTGAGGAGCAGGCGAGAGGTGGAGTAGGTGAGGGGAGGAGCAGAAGAGAGGGGGAGTAGGTGAGGTTAGGAGCAGGCGAGAGGTAGATTAGGTGAGGTAAGGAACAGGCAAAGGGTGGTGTAGATGAGGTAAGGAGCAGGTGAGGGTAGAGTAGGCGAGGGTCAGAGGCAGTCAGAGATGAGTGACAGGCAGGGAGACGACACAGAGAACAGGGTTATGCAGCGTGATGACACAACAGGAGGGGAGGCCGGGGAAACACCTGGGCAGCGGTCCCCAGAGGTGGCAGGGATGGGTGACCCTGAGGTGGAGATTTCATGGCCATCGGGTGTGTCCCAGCCCACCCAGGAGCAGCCTGAGAGGCCACACAGTGTCAAACGTAGGCGCAAGCCAGTTCCGGCTGATGAAAGGAAGAGGGCCCTCAGATTCAACCAGCAGGAGAATCATAACCTGCTGGCCAATGTACTTGAACATTATGAGGTGCTGTATGGCTGGCTCAGCTCACGAACAACAGTGAGCACAAGAACACAGGTGTGGGAGGAGGTCCAGGAGGCCATGGCCCAGGCCAGGGGACCACCCAGGGACCTGGACAGCCTACGCAAGCGCTTCAATGATATAAAGCGAGGGGTCCATGCACACATGACAGTGGAGAGTCGACATGCCATGGGCACTGGTGGTGGTGGTCCCTTTGTCCCCAGCCTGACACCCCTGGAGTAGCAGCTCGCTGAACATCTCAGCACGGTTTATCTTCATGGACTGTCCCCAGCGCTGGACACCGCCAATCCACAGGCAGGTAGGTCTGAGATATGCAGCACACGTACAGCTAACAACCCAACATATGCTGGGTCAGGGCTGGGGTGGTGCGGCCCCATGTCCTGTGATCATGTGTGGCCCAACAGAGGCAAAGGAGGCCATGGAAGCAGCAACAGTTGCCAAGGTATTTCCAGGGAGGCTATTACGGGTACCTGGGGTGTGTGCCAGACATTCACAGTGATGCCCATATTATAGCAATGACCAGGTGTACGGAACCAGGGGGGGGGGGCCGGTCTGTTGGGCAGGTGGATTGGCACCCCTTCTCCACTGTGCAAGAGAGGAAACCAAGACTGTACAGACAGGGAGGGCCCATCATCTCCTCCCAAACTATAGCACCTCATGCAGCTTACATTCTTACCTGCCACATTAGTCACACGGAATCATCCTACAAATAAAGCTAGTCATGCATTCCAATATCACAAAGGCAAACATACAGGAATGGCAACCAGACACAACTACGTACAGAGTGACATGGAAAATTCCCCCACCCTCTTCCTTTAACAGCTATTACGTATATGAGATATGTCCTGTCCATAGACACATTCCAGCACAGTGAAAGTGAACGACCTATGACAGTGTGATTGCAAGCTACATGCAAAGAGAAACAAACAAGCATTTCACACAGATATCATACACAAACTACTCTCTCATTAGCAGACATGCAGTAGGAATATGCAATCCACCCACCGCAGAGACTGGGGTGTACATTCCAATATCATCATGAGGTATGTCCTGATCTGGAGTGTACCATCCAAATAGTCTCTTTGTTTACAATGCCATGCATCTGTCATTTCCCTCGCATTCATTTCCTGGTCCTGACACAGCTTCACTCCCTATGTCTGCTGATGTGTGATCATTTCATGCCTTGTGTATCAACATGTACCTAGCCTGTGCAAGATCTATTCCATGTCATGTCACCACATCTCCCACCAGCCACCGTCCCATCTTGTCTGTGTTTCCATCCCCTAGTTCCATAAAACATTGAACATTTATAATCTAGTAGGTCTCTGCTACACTGACAGTTTGCATACTAAACTACGTAGGCTATGCTACCAATGTCATTGCTATCATGTGCCCTGTAAACACGTGTCCTGTTTTCACACATGATGACAACTAGTAACCACACCACACCACACCACACCACATATTCAGTACATTGCCAACACATTTACGGCGTTATTTGATCCAACTCCTTCCCCTCCAGCTCCCACAGAGGCCAACAGTGGCAGTGTCTCATCGGTGTCATCCATGACAGCAACCAGGTACAGGGAAGATATACTGTGACCCGGTATAAACCGGTTGCTGTGCTGGAGAGACGTCCGTTTGCCACAGGAAGGGTTATCAAATAACAGAGGAACATCCAAAAGGGAACAGAGGAACAGCCCACCTCATACAACCTGCACCATACAAAAGCAGGTAGTTATATGCACAATGGGTAACAGAGTAGAGCAGCCCTCTGGCAAACCCCCACAAATACGTTCTGAGAGCAGGTGCACATCAGAGAACAACACAATGGTGCTTTACCTCAACATAGGCTCAGGCTGCCATCAATGGCCCTGACAACCTCTGTACCGGGACATGCAATATAACACACACCTGGCCACTACTGTTGGAGATTAGCATGGTGAAAAGGGCCTACCAAGGTCAGAAGGCTGTAGAAACACACAGCAGCGCTCAGTATACCCTGGCAGAAACAGGCAGCACACAATGAGAAAGGGAAAAGCAAGCACTATCACCACCACAACGGTAGTGCACAGAGGACCCAACACCAGGTGCCTGGGGAAACAGCGTCCACAGGGAGCTCTACATGAAACACGCTGCATATCATCGCCCCTGAGGTAGATATGTTCAAGGCTGTGTCCTGGCCATTGTAAAGGCCGTTAGCTTGCCCCACACGTGCTATCACCATGAGCTGCAAACAGCCTGCACCTATCTGTCTCAGTATCCCAGATATTCAGTGTGTTGCATGTACACCTCCGTGAAGATGCTGCTTGGCAAAACACCTGCTGTAGGTACCCCTGTGGACAGCCGTAGTTCATGTGTGTGACATTTGTTGTCCTGCATCATTGTCTGTTGCCTTGTGCTGCTTGTTCTGACTGCCTGCTGCTGCCTGTTCCCACTGCTCTGTGCCCTGGGAAGGACCCAATCTCCATGTCACCTACCAACAGTGGGGGCGTGGTGTGGGCCAGCATGCATATCCCAGTACTGAGGTGGTTACTCATGGACCAATGTCACTCTGAGCATATTGTGAGTTAACACACTGTTGTGGTTTTAGCTGAGGTACTAGGCCTCTCTGTATATGTGGCTGCATGGCTGAAGGACACATAGCTCTGTTACCAATGTGACCCTGTACGACGTGATATGGCTCAGTGCAGCATAATGAGTTTGCATTGATCCTGTGTTGTGCCGAGGGAGGCTGACGTGTTCGTTGAAATGTGTCTGACACCTTGGAGTAGATCATATACTGTAGAGCAACCTGTCATGTCATGTCATAATGTCTGTCCCCATGTTATGTTATAATGCACCACCTTCCCACACACACACGAACCTCCCAACCTGTGCCACCACCAACAGCATACATGAGACCCCAGTCAGCCAGTCACAGTGCAGGCCACCCTAGGACAACACAACACATGGCCCAATGTGCAGAAACACGCCCCTGCACAATGTGGACACCGCCTCACCACTTCATGTCAGGTCCCCATCACCAGCCCCAATGACCCCTCCAAAATATGCAACAACCCCAACACTACCACCACCCGGGGTCAGCTCTGATACAGGCACCGCAGTGCCACAGAAACATTCCCATGACCCCCACGCACAGTGCAACCTCATGCACAGCATCGCCCCCCATCCCCTGCAACATTCCACCAAAAAACTCAGAGTACTGCATAGATGTCCACCCACACCCCACAGTGGCCACTAAAGCAGCAGTCCCCACACACGTCTGTCTGACAGGCATACCTGCAGCAACACCTACCATGCATACCACACACCCCAATGCATGCATATCCCTCACACACACTATGACAGACCCCAGTCACATTGACGGCTCCCAAATACACCCCGGCCACATGTAGCACTGAGCCCACATCCCAGGACACACGCACAGTTCATACCTAGTGCTGTGCACAGTGGCCCCGGCACTCGTCATCCCGTCCCCCCAAAACAAACCATCATATGTGTTATAGCACCATCAGCACAAAGGCGTGCTCCTCCCCCCCCTGCCAGGTACATCACTCTGATGGCACATGTGTTGACCCCATTGTAGGCGCAGTGACAGCAGTTACAGGTGGGACACACATTGCTGTTGGTGGAGATGCAACATACAGCTGTACATATGTGTTCTTGTCAAACCCATATTTACTGTGCAGTTCTCTCTCACACTGTGTGTGAGAGAGAACTGCAGCCAATCTGAGCACTTTTCAAATCATTTAGAATCCCTTCAGCAAAGGCTTCAACGATCCTGTGAGCAGTGAGTGAGAATCAGCTGTGCCTACTTAGTTGGGAACTGTGTGTGAGAGAGAACTGCAGCCAATCTGAGCACTTTTCAAATCATTTAGAATCCCTTCAGCAAAGGCTTCAACGATCCTGTGAGCAGTGAGTGAGAATCAGCTGTGCCTACTTAGTTGGGAACTGTGTGTGAGAGAGAACTGCAGCCAATCTGAGCACTTTTCAAATCATTTAGAATCCCTTCAGCAATGATCCTGTGAGCAGTGAGTGAGAATCAGCTGTGCCTACTTAGTTGGGAACTGTGTGTGAGAGAGAACTGCAGCCAATCTGAGCACTTTTCAAATCATTTAGAATCCCTTCAGCAAAGGCTTCAACGATCCTGTGAGCAGTGAGTGAGAATCAGCTGTGCCTACTTAGTTGGGAACTGTGTGTGAGAGAGAACTGCAGCCAATCTGAGCACTTTTCAAATCATTTAGAATCCCTTCAGCAAAGGCTTCAACGATCCTGTGAGCAGTGAGTGAGAATCAGCTGTGCCTACTTAGTTGGGAACTGTGTGTGAGAGAGAACTGCAGCCAATCTGAGCACTTTTCAAATCATTTAGAATCCCTTCAGCAAAGGCGCGCCCGCGCCTTGCGGGCCCGTGCCTGAGGGCCTCGCAAGAGGGCCCTTTGGCGTGGCCCTTAGGCGTGGAACGAAGGCGCTTAGAGATCAGGATCAGCGTTTTAACACGCAGGTGAAAGATTTGAATATCGGCAATTTAATATTTACATCCAGCAGTTGCCGGTTCTCTAAGCAAGCTCAAGAAGAAGTGTTGTCTACGTATCCTTTTCGTGAGCTTCCATCTACCTCTTTTTCCCTGCAAGAAACACTGTGAAAGTCGTTGGAGCTAAAGAAGGTATGTCATTAGTTTTATGCGAATTGGCAGCAACAGCCTTCGTTAGTTAAAAAAAGAAGTATCATAGTCATGGTCAAGCCCACCTTCCACCCCAAATTTCTCTTGGACACCCTTATCATCCTTCAACGATTAGGCACACCCCACTTACAGCTCCAACATTTATATATATGGCTTCTAACAATCATATCAATATACCACATTTGGAATTGCTCTTCCACGAGATCTCACAGTAAATCCTGTAACAAACATGATGTTGGCAGCCACCTCAATCATTTGAATCCTAAAGCATGCCCTAAAAAACCCCACACACTAAACATCACCTCTATAGAACTTATGAATACTAGATCAGTAAGAAACAAAATTCATTTAATCAGAGATCACATTGTGGACCAGCACCCAGACATTTTATGCATTACAGAATCTTGGCTCTCCCCCTCTGATAGTGTCCTCCTCAACCAACTGGTCCCCTCTACATACTCCGCCTTTAATAATCCTCGCACTCTAAAGAGAGGTGGCGGAGTTCTAATCATTGCTAAAGACTCATTGCAACTTCAAACACTCACTTCTAGCAACTCTGAGCATTGCAGTTCTATTGCAGTGGGAAACAAGTATCTAACTATTTGCCTTGTTTATAGGGCCCCCCACGCACCAGCTGAAGAGCTAACTACCACTCTTGAAACTGTCTGTGCAATCACCACAATTCACAAACCTTTAATCTTACTAGGTGACTTTAATCTCAGCTCTGCAACTAACAATGATAGGCAAACCTTCCTTCAGGCAATGGACTCTTTACTATTCTCTCAGCTAATAACCACTCCCACCCATAGACATGGTTCCACACCAGACCTAGTTTTGCCCCAAATTATCTCTTAGACAAGGGATTTATTTCCTCACCCATAATCACCCCGATTCCTTGGTCTGATCATCACAGAATCAAAATTGAATTGACAAACAATACGGCCAAGTTCAACATAACACATTCTGCTTCATTTGGAATCAGAAGATTTAAAGCTTTCAAAAAAGATCAATTCTTAAAAGACACACTACCCTACCTCAACTCGGATGAACCTAACTTGGACAAACTGGTTAAGAATTGGAACATTACCATCAGTACAGCACCAAAATCCAAACCGTACATAAAATCAAAGAACGTAAGACAACACGCTCCATGGTACTCCAATACAATTCGCAACGCTAAAAGAGAATTAAGAAAGCTAGAACGCCACTGGAGACGCTCCAAATCTCCAACTGCACAAAACACTTACTTAACAAAGCAAAAAAGATATAATGATCTTATTAACGATACAAAACGAGAGCATCACACAAACACCATTCTGAAAGCCTACAATAAACCCAGAGAACTCTTTGAGATAGTAAAAGACCTAACTAAAGAACCAAGTCCTGACAAAGACATACAAATCAACCCTCAAACCTTTGCAAACTTTCTCCATGAGAAAATAGGTCACATACCGACTCAAATACATACCGAAACCTACAGCTCCATCACAACAACAACAACAATAACAACAAGTTGGGACAGTTTCCACACTCCTTCAACCAAACAGATTTCGGATATCATCTCTGCTCTCAATACTAGCACTGCCCCTACTGATCCTTGCCCAGTTCAATGGCTCAAAGCAACCAAGCATAACTTCCTCAGTTATATACACAATATCGTATCCATATCCCTATCTCAAGGAATAATACCCGAACAACTTAAACTAGCCTCAATAAGGCCTATCCTCAAAAAAACAAACCTGGATAAGAACAATCCAGCGGCTTATAGGCCAATCTCTAGCATACCATTCCTAGCCAAAGTAATAGAAAAAGCAGTACAGCTACAACTCCAAGACCATGTTGACGACCATGCCCCACTCGATCTACATCAACATGGCTTTCGCCCCAACCATGGAGTTGAAACACTGCTGCTATATCTGTTCAATGATATCACCCAGACCATAGACAATTACAGGCAAGGATCTTTATTGATCTTCTTAGATATTTCAGCGGCTTTCGACACAGTTGACCACACTATCCTCCTATCAAGATTGGAAAGTATCGGTATCTCTGGTACTGTCCTTAGTTGGTTTAACTCTTATTTAACAAACAGGCAGTTTCAGGTTAAAATTGGAAACAACACTTCACAGCCTACAAATATCAAGCAAGGAGTACCTCAGGGATCTGCGCTTTCTTCCCTTCTATTCAACATTTTTATTCAGCCAATTTGTCAAATTATGGCAGCCCATCAAATAAGTTATACGATTTATGCAGATGACATCATGATTTATACACCGATTGATCTCATTAACCCCGACTACAGCAAGATCACAAATTGCCTTGACAACATGTCTTCCTGGCTCACATGCAATAACCTTGCCTTAAACTACAATAAAACAGAGGCGCTTATTGTCACTCGAAACACCGACTTCAACCCCCCACCTTTCATTAAATACAACAACATTACAATACCAGTTAAGGATGAAGTTAGATATCTTGGAATTACCCTCGATAAAGGTCTAACCCTCCAGTCACACATCAGAAAAACTGTGAGGTCTGCATACTACAGAATGAAAGTGATTAGACGCCTCAAGCCCTTACTCTCATATGACCACTTCCGGTCTGTCTGCCAAGCCTTAATAACTCCTATTCTGGACTTTTGTAATCCTATCTACTACGGTCTTTCAAAACACTCACTTAAACCTCTTCAGATGGCTCAGAACACGGCAGCCAGAATTATTGCTGGCTCAGCATCTCAAGATCACATTACCCCTACTCTCAAAGAGCTCCACTGGCTTCCAATAAGCCAGCGCGTCAAATACAAGATAGTAATTAATATTCAAGATCAGACATAAATGCTCTGCTTTTAGCCTTCATAACCTCTTACTCCAGAATAACAACAGGCCAAGACGAATAACTACATCAAACACCCTCAGCACCCCAAGTAGTTTCAGAAAAGCGTGTAAATGTACTACACAAAGGGCAATTTCCTTATCGGCCCCACTTATATGGAACTCTCTCCCTCCCGATGTGCGATCCATGGATGATTTAAAGGAGTTCAGAAAACAACTGAAATTTGTACTCTTCACTGAGTACTATGGCACAGACATCTAACAGTCTCTATTATTATAGCCTGCATATAACTTGTTTTACTGTAACGGTTCCTTGATGTTGCGTATCCCAATTTTACCTTCACTCTTTAGTTTAGTCAGTGTATGCCCCCCTGTCTCTGTTCTCCCTTCTTGTGTCTGGTAACCGCTTTGATTTAAGGAAAAGGCGGTATAGAAAACCTGTTAAATAAATAAATAAAATAAATAAAATGTGCTGATGGGGGGGTTAGGACTGGTAATGGGCTATGGGCTTGCTAAGACTGGAAATGGGCTGATGGGGGGGTTAGGACTGTTAATGGGCTATGGGGGGCTAGGACTGGTAATGGGCTATGGGGGGGCTAGGACTGGAAATGGGCTAATGGGCAGGTTAGGACTGGAATGGGCTGTGGAGAGGCTATGACTGGAAATGGGCTGATGGGGGTTAGGACTGGTAATGGGTTATGGGGGGGCTAAGACAAAATGGGGTGATGGGGGCTTAGGACTGGTAATGGGTTGGGGGGGCTTAGGACTGGTAATGGGCTATGGGGGGCTAGGACTGGTAATGGGCTGAGTGAGGAGGGCTAGGATAGGAAGTGGGCTGATGGAGGGCTAGGATAGGACTGGAAATGGGCTGTTGGGGGGCTTGGATTGAAATGGACTCATGGAGGGGTTAGAACTGGAAGTAGACTCATGGGGGGCTTGGATTGGAAATGGGCTGAATGGAGGGGAGCTAGGATTTGACATGGGCTGATGGTGGGGCTAGGAAAGGAGTAGAAATGGGCTGATGGGGGGCTGGGATTGGAAATGAGCTGATGGAGGGACTCGGATGGGGGAGCTAGGACTGGAAATGGGCTGATGGTGGGGCTAGTATAGGACTAGAAATGGGCTTATGGGGCGCTAGGACTGAAAATGGGCTGATGCGTGGACTAGAAGGGAGCGGATGCTGGGTGGGGCTGGAACTAGAAGGGAGCTGATGTTGGGGGAGGATTAGAATGGGATAGAGCTGGGAGAGTGAAAAAATATTTTGTGTGAGAGGGAAGACAAATCTACAATTGGCCGGATATTGGGAGAGTAAGTGGGGATTGAGGATGGAGGGGTAAAATTTGAGTGGATGAAATAGGAAAGAGGAAAGAGCAAAAGGAGAAAGATTAGTATGTTAAAGCAGATGTAGAGAGAGAATGGAAAAAAACTAGAAGAGTGAAGAAAGGACAAATGGACAGCAGATGATGGAGAGTTAGCAGAAGACATGAAGAAACCAGAAGAAAGTGACTGGAGCAATTGCAACTGAAAAAAAAATGCACAAAAGGTAGAAAAATATCTCTTTATTGAATTTATTAACTGAAATATGCCAGCTCTGGGAAATGTGTATCATTAACGTCTGTGCTTTGTTTAGTACAAGAGGAAATTAATTTATAGTTTTATTTCTACAGTGTTGTTGGGCTTTTGGGGTTCCCAGTTTAATTATTGTCTTCCTGTTTCTAAATAGTGATTCCTTGTTTGGTGATGGTCTATGTTCTGCATGTGTAACTGAGCTGAGGTATTCTATTTATGTAATTCCTATTTGACATTGCCACTTGTTCTTTTTCCCCAGTAGGTCATGTATTGTTATTCTCTGAAAAGTATTGGTTTAATATTTTCAGTGTAGCCTTTTGATAGGTAGGGTCTTGTGCTTTGTGAGTCCTTGTAGTGCTGTTATGATACGGCGGGTTTGCTATGGGTTCTAAATGGGCAGTGTTTGTAGTAGTTCCTAATGTGCCTGGCAGTTGGCACTGGATTATAGTAATGTAGAAATCTTTTAGTCTTTCTTTATCCATACACTCATTAAGAGGCATGTTTACTAAAAGTTAGTGTAAGGTAACATTATGCAAATATTTACGCAAATGAGGCCCCTTATGCAAATGAGGCCCCGCACCGAGTCTCCGCACATGGCCCCGCACCCCCCTTGGGCCGCCCCTGCCTGTTCCCATATACTTACTTCACGTGGGTAGTCTGCAGATCGATTATAGCGCCTGGTGAGGCGCCCTCACGCCCTCTTTACCCTGCCAAGGTCCTGCCACTTGGAGGAGCCGGGAAAAAGATGCCTCTTCCTTGTGCAGTTGAGTTTTCCCAGGATTTTTAACTCCCTGCATGTGAACGCTGGCTTCCTAGAACGCCTGTCCATTTTGTCTGATGTGCATGGCTTGATGACGCATGTTGCACATGCGCCGTGGCATGCACTAACGCATGCTAGATCATGCTACTACGGTGTGCAGCACACATGACATTGCCACGTCCGGTACACGGCAACCTATCCATAGCAGCGCAGTGATACACGACGGAAATGGTATAGGGCATGTTTACAATCCCCATCCGCCCGATATCAGAGCCGCGGCCCCATTGAATTCATTGAATTGGTGACTGGCTATTTACGTTATGGTGTGGCAGGCTTTCCAGCGTTTGGGCCTCGGCCGCAACTTAGGGTGCCTTAGCTTACGGCGCCTTCTGCCAGGCCACACTTTGAGCCACCTTAGGGTACAGGACTAGGGTGAGGGCATATTTCGCTTGAACCACAAACTACAGAGATGTGTCTGACTGTTACAGCCATGAAAAAAACCTGCCTTAGACACTTTTATTGATGTAGCAGTGGGGAATCAAACCCATGACTGCTGGTCGGGAAGTCATTGTATTAACCAGTGTGTTATGCCTCTATAGCTCTAATCATAGCAATGGCTGGCTACACAACAACTGCAGGTCACAGCACAAACATTCTGCTGTGCTTTCCGGGATAGGGTAAAACCACAGCAAAGGCACTTTACAGGGCACCTTAAGTTAGCCAACTGAGGTGAGGGTGTTTTTGGCTGGGAAAACTGATTTCATAAATATGTCTGACTGTTACAGGCATTAAAGGGAGTTGCCTCGACCAGTCTTACTAAAGGAAACCCACTGTGGGATTGAACCCATGATCTCTGGCACTAAAGTCATTGTATTAACCAGTGTGCTACATTAATATGGGTTTTAGCACACCAATGGCTGGGTACAGAAAGAGTGCAGGTCACCGAACAAACTGTCTGCTGTGGTTACCAGGATAGGATAGAACCAGCATTACCCATAATGCAAATCACATGCAGAACAGCAGTCTATATCTGCTCACCAGATGGGGTATGCACCTCTACAGCATGTTAGCTTGGTAGGGGGGACTGACCGTGCGTGTTACTGGCACAGAGTACCTACAGGCCACGCCATTGTGTGTGTTGTGTGCTCACCCTGGTCCGCAATACCCGGGATGGTTGAGGTAGGTTAGAGGAGACAGGATGAGGTTTAGACGATGGATGCTGAAGAGTAAAGGTTAAAAAGTGATGGTCAGATGAGGGAAGGATTGAGTTGCGGAAGTTTGAGGGAGAGGAATTAGAAAAGAGTATTAGGTCAAGGCAGTGGCTGTGTAGGTGGGTGGGGGTGGAGGAGCAAAGTTGGAGGTCGTACGAGGAGGTGAGGGCGAGGAACTTTGAGCATGGGGGTCAGAGGGGTTGTCAATGTGAATGTTAAAGTCGCCAAGAATAAGAGTGGGGGAAGAGGGATCCAGAAAGGCGGAAAGCCAGGAGTCGAAGTCGGTGAGGAAGGTTGATTTGGATTTGTCGGGTGGGAAATAAATAATAGCTGCTCAGAGGGGAAGTGGTGTGAGGAGGTGAATGGAGTGGACTTCAAAAGAGAGGGGGGAGGGTGACTGAGGTAGCAGGAGGGGTTGGAATTGGCAGGAGGGAGAAAGTAGGAGACCAACACTGCCACCGCGACCAGTGGTTCGAGGTATATGGGAGAACTGGTAACCCCTATAGCAGAGAGAAGCAATTGATACAGTATCATCTGGGGGGAGCCAGGTCTCAGTCACGGCAAGAAGGTGTAGGGCATTAGAGATAAAGAGATCGTGAGTAAAAGGAAGTTTGTTAGTGACTGAGGATTCTTTCCATAGGGCACATGAAAACGGGAGAGAGGAGGGGGGAAGGAGAGGGATATGGATAAGGTTAGATAAGTTACGTGAGGATTTCTTATCAGAGTAACGTGAGGCTTTATTTCTAGAGTAGTACAGAGATTTAGAGGGAGCAGGGTGTGGGTGGATATGTCTGTGTGTGTGTGCCCTCCAAGAGGGATTTGAAGGGGGGAAGTGAGGGGTGATATTGATAGTATCAGATAGGTTATGTGAGTATTTCTTTTTGGAGATAAGGTTGGGGTTGATATCTCTGGATGAGTGATTGGGGGATGAGTGAAGGAGGGCGGAAGGGGGGAGGAGCGGGATGTGGATGAGATTAGATAAGGTATGTGAGGAACTCTTCTTAGAGTGAGAAAGAAATCGAGGAGGGGCCAGGGTTGGGGTTGATATTATCTGATGAGAGAAGGAGGAGGAGTAGTAGAGAGCATGGTAAAGCGGAGACAGTACGGCGGAAGCGAGGGTGGGGTTGCCTTAAAGAGAGAGGGGCTGGTTGAATGCAGGGGATGGTGTGCTGAAGCTCAAGAGCAGATACTAGGCTGGAGGACATAATGGAGGGAGAAGTGAGGAAGGTAGGGGGTAGGGGGGAGAGGAGGGAGGGTGTTGGTAGGAGGGGAGGCAGTTGGGGAGGATGAGGAAGAGAAGGACAATGTGATGTGGGGCTATGGCAATGGGCAACAATTTCTATGCAGGCAGTGGGTAGCAAGGTCTATACAAACAGTGGAAAGCAAGTTCTATGTAAACAATGGGTAGCAGTTCTATGCAAAGAGTGGGTAGAAGTTCTATGCAGGCAGTGGGTAGCAGTTCTATGCAAACAATGGGTAGCAACTTCTATGCAGACAATGGGTAGCAAGTTCTATGCAAATAATGGGTAGCAAGGTCTATGCAGACAATGGGTAGCAAGTTCTATGCAAACAATGGGTAGCAAGGTCTATGCAGACAATGGGTAGCAAGTTCTATGCAAACAATGGGTAGCAAGTTCAACGCAGGCAGTGGGTAGCAAGTTCAATGCAGACAATGGGTAGCAAGTTCTATGCAAACAATGGGTAGTAAGGTCTATGCAGACAATGGGTAGCAGGGTCTATGCAGACAATAGGTAGTAAGGTCAATGCAAACAGTGAGAAGCAAGTTACATAGAAACATAGAAACATAGAAACATAGAAACATGCTGACAGAAAAAGACCACATGGCCTATCTAGTCTGTCCTTCCATAACAACAACTACAACAGTCCACTTTTTAACTTTAGAGATCCTCTGTGATGGTCCCATGCTTTTTTGAATTCAGTTACTGTCCTCATCTCTACCACCTCCACTGGGAGACTATTCCATGGATCCACTACTCTTTCTGTAAAGAAATATTTCCGCATATCACTCCTGAATCTATCTCCCTTCACCCTCATCCCATGTCCCCTCGTAGCAGAACTTGCTTTCAATTGAAAGAGGCTCTCTCCCTGAACATTTATGCCATGGAGGTATTTAAACATCTCAGTCATATCACCTCTATCCCGCCTTTCCTCTAAGGTGTACATATTAAGATCCTTAAGTCTGTCCTCATATGCTTTATAATGAAGCCCACTAATCATTTTAGTAGCCACCCTCTGCACCGACTCCATCCTGTTCACATCCTTTTGAAGGTGCGGTCTCCAGAATTGCACACTATACTCCAAATGAGGTTGCACCAAAGACTTATACAGAGGCATTATCACCTCCTTTTTTCTGCTAGCCATTCCTCTCCGTATGCACCCAAGCATCCTTCTAGCTTTTGCCGTCGCCTTTTCTACCTGTTTAGCTACTTTAAGATCATCAGACACAACCACGCCTAGGTCCCGCTCTTCTTTAGTGGACAAAAGTACTTCACCTCCTATAATGTATTGCTCCCTTGGATTGCTGCAGCCCAAGTGCATGACCTTACATTTTTTAACATTAAATCCCAGCTGCCAAATTCTAGACCATTCTACAAGCTTAGCTAGATCCCTCCTCATGTTATCTACGCCTTCCTGGGTGTCTACTCAATTGCAGATTTTGGTATCATCTGCAAAGAGGCAAACCTTACCCAACAGCACTTCCGCTATATCACTAACAAAGATGTTAAAAAGAATCGGACCAAGGACAGATCCCTGGGGCACACCACTGGTAACATCCTTCTCCTCAGAGTGAGCTCCATTTACTTGTACTCTTTGTCGCCTCCCACCCAACCAATTTCTAACCCAAGCAGTAACTTTAGGGTCCATCCCTAGGGTGCTCAGTTTGTTTATAAGTCGCCTGTGAGGAACAGTGTCAAAGGCTTTACTGAAATCTAAATATACCACATCTAGAGCTCTCCCTCGGTCCAACTCCCTGGTCACCCAGTCAAAGAAATCAATCAGATTTGTCTGACAAGACCTGCCTCTGGTGAATCCATGCTGCCTCGGATCCTGTAATCCGCTGGACTCCAGAAACCTCACTATTTTCTCTTTCAGCAGCGTTTCCAATAATTTAAGAACATAAGAACATAAGATATGCCATACTGGGTCAGACCAAGGTCCATCAAGCCCAGTATTCTGTTTCCAACAGTGGCCAATCTAGGTCATATGTACCTAGCAGTTTCCCCAAGAGACACAAGTTCCACAGTGCTTGTACTGGGTCAAGCATTGATATCTTCGGTCACTTCTTAATAATGGTTTATGGACCTTTCCTCCAGGAACTTGTACAAACCTTTCTTAAAACCAGCTACACTAACAGCCTTTACTACATCCTCCGGTAACACATTCCAGAGTTTGATTACACGTTGAGTGAAAAAATATTTTCTTTTATTAGTCTTAAATAGTTTACCCTGTAGCTTCATTGCATGTCCCCTAGTCATTCTATATTCTGATAACGTAAACAATCGATCTACGTTTACCCGTTCCACTCCGTTCATTAATTTATAGACTTCTATCATATCTCCTCTCAGCCGTCTCTTTTCCAGGTTAAAGAGCCCTAACCTTTTTAGCCTTTCTTCATAGGAGTATCCTTCCATCCCCTTTACCATTTTGGTGGCTCTTCTCTGAACCTTTTCTAAAATCGCTATATCCTTTTTAAGATACGGCGACCAGAATTGCACACAATATTCAAGGTGCGGTCTCACCATGGAACGATATAGAGGCATTATAATATCTTTTGTTTTATATTCCATTCCTTTCCTTATCATACCTAGCATTCTATTTGCTCTCTTGGCCGCCGCTGCACACTGGGCCGAGGGTTTTAACATGGTATCCACAATGACGCCTAAATCTTTTTCCTGGGTGGTGGTTCCTAATGTGGAACCTTGCATCGTGTAACCATAGTTTGGGTTGTTCTTTCCTAGGTGCATAACCTTGCACTTATTCACATTAAATTTCATCTGCCATTTTGATGCCCAGTCTTCCAATTTATCAAGATCCTCTTGCAACTTTTCACAATCCTCTTGGGTTTTAACAACTTTAAATAGTTTTGTGTCATCTGCAAATTTGATAACCTCACTCATTATTCCACTTTCCAGGTCATTTATGAATATGTCAAAAAGCAGCGGACCCAGCACAGATCCCTGGGGTACACCACTATTCACCTTTCTCCATTTGGAAAATTGGCCATTTAGCCCTACCCTCTGCTTTCTATCTTTTAACCAGTTCCTGATCCACAATAGTACACTGCCTCCTATCCCATGACTCTTTAGTTTTGCCAAACGTCTCTGATGAGGGACCTTGTCAAAGGCTTTCTGAAAGTCCAGATACACAATATCAACCGACTCACCTTTGTCCACCTGTTTATTCACTCCTTCAAAAAAACATAACAGATTAGTAAGACAAGACCTTCCTTGTCTAAAGCCATGTTGGCTGTCTCCCATTAGGTTGTGACTATCTACATGCTGAGTAATTTTATTCTTTATGATGGTTTCTACCATTTTTCCCGGTACTGACGTCAGGCTCACCGGTCTGTAGTTTTCAGGATCACCCCTGGAACCCTTTTTGGTGTTACATTGGCGATCCTCCAATCTTCAGGTATTAGAGATGATTTTAATGATAGTTCACAGATTACTGAAAGCAGGTCTGCAATCTCATATTTTAGTTCTTTCAACACCCTTGGGTGTATACCATCCGGCCCAGGTGATTTGCTACTCTTCAGTTTATCTAATAGTTGTAAGACATCTTCCCGATGTATCGATATTTCCTTCAATTCTTCCGCACCTTTAAATACCACTTCAGTCATGGGTAGCATCCCTACATCTTCCTCAGTAAAGACCGAAGCAAAGAATTCATTCAGTCTCTCCGCTATCACCTTGTCGCCTCTTATCATCTAATGGACCAACTGACTCTCTCACAGGTTTTTTGCTACGAATGTACTTGAAAAGGTTTTTATTTTGCATTTTTGCTTCCGCAGCAAGCTTCTTCTCAAATTCTCTCTTTGCCTGCCTTATCAATGCCTTGCATTTGACTTGCCAGTGCTTGTGCTGTTTCCAGGTTTCGTCGTTTGGCTCTTTTTTCCATTTCCTAAAAGATGCTTTTTTGGCAACAACAGCCTCTCTGACCTCACCTTTAAACCATGCTGGCAGTTTTTTGGACTTCCTTCCACTTTTCTTAAAGCGTGGAATACAGCTGGTCTGGGCTTCCAAGATAGTATTTTTCAACAACACCCAAGCTTGATGTACGTCTTTAACCTTTGCAACTGCTCCTTTTAGTTTTTTCTTAACTGTTTTCCTCATTTTATCATAGTCTCCCTTTCGAAAGTTAAAAGGTAGTACTGTGGATTTCTTGGGCGGCTGTCGGCTTTCCCCTAATATCTAGTTTAAAAGCTGCTCTATCTCCTTTTTAAAGGTTAATGCCAGCAGCCTGGTTCCATCCCAGTTAAGGTGAAGCCCATCCCTTCGGAAGAGCCCCTCCTTTCCCCAGAATGTTCCCCAGTTCCTAACAAATAAAAAACCCTCATCTCTGCACCATTGTCTCATCCACGCATTGAGACTCCGGAGCTCTGCCTGCCTTTTGGATCCTGCGCGTGGAACAGGAAGCATTTCGGAGAATGCTACCATGGACGTTCTGGATTTCAACTTCCTACCTAAAAGCCTAAATTTTGCCTCCAGAAACTCCCTACCACATTTTCCTAATTCATTGGTACCGACATGTACCAAGACAGTAGACTCCTCCCCAGCACTATCTAAGACCTTATCTAGGTGGCGTGTGAGGTCTGCTACCTTCGCACTAGGCAGGCATGTTACCAGGCGATCCTCACGTCCACCAGCCACCCAGCTATCTACATGCCTAATGATCGAATCACCAACTATAACGGCTGTCCTAACCCTTCCCTCATGGGCACATGGCCCTGGAGAAACTTCCTCGGTGAGAGAGGGTTTTACAACACCTGGAGGACAGGTCCTAGTTACAGGATCACTTCCTGCCACACCAGGGTGATGCTCTCCTGTCACGTGACCTCTCTCCTCCATGGCAACAGGGGTGCTGCCAGACTGGAGGTGGGACTTCAGGACTATATCCCTGTAGGTCTCGTCTATGTACCTCTCTGTCTGTCTTATGTTTTCCAAGTCTGCTACTTTAGCCTCTAGAGAACGGACTTGTTCCCTGAGAGCAAAGAGCTCCTTGCACCTAGTGCACACGTAAGACCTCTCACCAACCTTGGAGAAAATCATACATGTGACACTCAATGCAAAAGACTGGAAAGCCCCCATCCCACTGCTGGACTGCTGTCTGCATCTTAGTTTTAAGTTTGTGTCTAGATCTTTAAGTTCTTACTTACTAGGGGTTGCTATGGGTATTTATACCAATAAAACTGTACCTAATACGTTTAATATACCTTGTTCACCTGAAGCTTAATTAATCTCAGGTCCTTAGTGTATGACTGATTTGGGTAATGAGCTTCACCTGAAAGCACCTCCTGTCTTTTAAGATGTGTAAGTACCTATAAAGCTATGATTATCCCAGGGGTGGGTGGGAAATAAATTAAAAGAGGGCTGCTACACAGTACCCTGTCTTGTGCTGCTGAGGTAAGCTAAATTCTGATTTGATTTAAATTATAGCTCTTAGCTGCTGCTAGGCTCTAACTTCTTATGAAATTTAAATTACAAGCTCTCTGCTGGGTACTAAATTTAACCAGAAAGCTCTCTTCTGTGTGTTAAATTTAAAGTAAAAGTACTTTGCTGTTACTTGGCCCTGAGTGACTATTAAATTTAAACTATAAGCTCTCTGCTGGGTATGAAATGTAACCAGAAAGTTCTCCTCTTTTTTTTAAATTCAAACTTTAATTGCTGCTACTAGGCCCTAACTGAACCAACAAAAAACAGTGGGTTCACAGATTAAGTAGCTTTAATTCAAAGAATTCTTTTTAGAAAATTACCAGAAGTATATACTCACAGTTGCAGATTTCTCTCCAGAAGTAACAGTCCCCCTTTCTAGTCCTTCAAGACAGAGGATCACAGAGCTCTGGTTGAGCTATTTATGCCTCTGCTGCTGAGGTAATGCTGTGACCAACTTCCTGGGTAATTAACAGTCCTTGCTTGGATAGGAGCAGTCTTTCAAAATGGCCTTTTGAACTGCCACCTGGTGTTAACACCTATTGAAAAGGTTTCACAGGTCTCTTGCCCCCTAGGTAGAAGGCCTCTTTGTAAAGGTCTCTAGAAGACTTTTTGTTGCTCAAAGAGTACAGACCCTGTTTTGCCTTTGGTGCTAAGCTAAATTCTGATTTGATTTAAATTATAGCTCTTAGCTGCTGCTAGGCTCTTACTTCTCATGAAATTTAAACTACAAGCTCTCTGCTGGGTACTAAATTTAACCAGAAAGCTCTCTTCTGTGTGTTAAATTTAAACTAAAAGTACTTTGTTGTTACTTGGCCCTGAGTGACTATTAAATTTAAACTATAAGCTCTCTGCTGGGTATGAAATGTAACCAGAAAGTTCTCCTCTGTGTTTTAAATTCAAACTTTAATTGCTGCTACTAGGCCCTAACTGATACAACAAAAAACAGTGGGTTCACAGATTAAGTAGCTTTAATACAAAGAATTCTTTTTAGAAAATTACCAGAAGTATATACAGTAATGTAAGAGTTGCAGATTTCTCTCCAGAAGTAACAGTCCCCCTTTCTAGTCCTAGTCCCTCACCACCGAAGTTAAACTAACCGGCCTGTAGTTTTCAACCACATCCTTACTTCCGCTTTTGGGTAAAGGCACCACATGAGCCTCTCTCCAGTCCTTTGGCACCACTCCCGACTCCAACGAGGCATTGAAAAGGTCAGTCAGTGGAGTTGCTAGAACGTCCCCAAGTTCCCTCAGTATTCTAGAGTGTATCCCATCCAGTCCCATCGCTTTGTCTACTTTAACTTGAGCTAGTTTCTCACGAACACAGTCTTCCTAAAATTGTTCAAGATGTCCCTCGCTTCTGTTCTTATTTGTGGGTGTTTTCTGAGGTGCTGCTCCTGGTTCTTCATCTGTGAACACAGAACAAAAATATTTGTTAAGCAATTCCGCTTTATCCTTATCAGCTTCTACATATTTCCCCCCTGCACCCTTGAGTCTGACAATACCACTTTTGCCCTTCCTCTTCTCACTAATATATCTGAAAAATGTCTTATCTCCCCATTTTATTGCATTGGCTATTTCCTCCTCCTTTTGAATCTTTGCCTTCTTGACTACTTTGCTAGCTTCTCTAAGTTTTTCCAAATACAGATGCCTGTCTTCCTCTCTCTGTGATCTCTTGTATTTCATGAAGGCCTCCCTCTTTTTCTTCACTTTTTCAGCTACTTCCTTCGAAAACCATAGCGGTCTCCTTGTCCTTTTGCCTTTATTTACCATTTTAACAAAAAGGTTGGTTGCCCTTAAAATACCCCCTTTCAGTTTTGCCCACTGTTTTTCTACATCCCCCAGCTGTTCCCATCCCACTAACGACTCCCTGAGGTATTGGCCCATCTTCGCAAAGTTAGTCTTCCTAAAGTCTAAGATCCTCACCTTTGAATGGATTCTAACAGCCCTAGTCCTAATACTGAACCACACCATCTGGTGATCACTGGATGCAAAATGATCTCCCACTACAACATCAGAAACACTTTCACCATTGGTAAGCACCAAGTCCAGTATGGCCCCTTCACGTGTGGGGTCTGTTACCAATTGCCTGAATAGTTCTCCCTGTAGAGAATCCAGGATCTCCTTACTTCTAGATGATATTGCAACAGGAATGTGCCAATCAACATCTGGCATATTGAAATCTCCTATCAGTTGCACTTCCCCTTTCCTAGCAATGCTGCGTATGTCTTCAATTAACTCTCTGTCCACCTCTTCCTCTTGTGAGGGAGGTCTGTATATCACACCAATGCAAATAGATTTCTCTTTCCCTCTTTCTAGTTTAACACACCATGCCTCCTCTCTCCCTTTTAAGCTCTGTAATTCCAAAGCTTTAATAGTAGTTTTTACATATAGTGCCACTCCTCCTCCCCTTCTTCCTACCCTGTCCTTTCTGAATTACGTATAGCCAGGTATAGTTACATCCCAGTCATGGTTTTCTGTGAACCATGTTTCTGTAACTGCCACGAAATCCAAGTCAGCCACTCCCACCAAAGCTTCAACTTCAGGGATCTTATGTCCCATGCTACAGGCATTAATACACACTGCTTTCCATATGTTACCCCTGTTACCCATTTCCATAAAGGTATTTAATGTATCACCTACCTGGGGGCTTTCACTTACCTGGGGGCTTTCTTCACCCATCCCCAATGAATCTAGTTTAAAGCCCTCTTCAGTTCTATGCAAACAATGGGTAGCAAGGTCTATGCAAACAGTGGAAAGCAAGTCCAAAGCAGAGTTACTTGCAGGTAATGGGGTGGTGATCGTGAGATGGTTGGGGTTAGGAGGTGAGGTGTGGAGGAGCGATCGTGCCTGCTCGGCTCCCCGGCAGCTACGGAGATTTGTTGGAGCTTGGTTAATGGCTCACGCTAGAGCGCCCTGCGGGCCCGCGCCTAAAGGGCTTGCCAAAGGGCCCTCTGGCGAGGCCCTCAGGCGTGGGCCCGCCAGGTGCAGGCGCGCCCGATGGCACTCTCCTTTTCAAGTGTGTCCTGGAGGGTCTGATAGGCCTTGGGCTGGTGATCGGGGAGGAGATTTCCTTCCCGCTCCCTGGCCCAATGCCAATCAGCTGGTGCGGCTACTGCTGTGATGGCGCCCGATGGTGCTCTCCTTTTCAAGTGTGTCCTGGAGGATCTGATAGGCCTTGGGCCGGTGATCGGGTAGGGGATTTCCTTCCTGCTCCCTGGCCTGATGCCAATCAGCTGGTGCGGCTGCTGCTGTGATGGCGCCCGATGGCGCTCTCCTTTTCAAGTGTGTCCTGGAGGGTCTGATAGGCCTTGGGCCGGTGATCGGGGAGGGGATTTCCTTCTCGCTCCCTGGCCCGATGCCAATGAGCTGGTGCGGCTGCTGCTGTGATGGCGCCCGATGGTGCTCTTCTTTTCAAGTGTGTCCTGGAGGGTCTGATAGGCCTTGGGCCGGTAATCGGGGAGGGGATTACAGAGGTCTGTTATTCATCCTGATGTTCTGGTACCTGCTTCTGTTGCAGTTTCTCAGATCTGCCCTATCACCAGGAGGCCCTAGACCTGATTACAGAGGTCTAGTATACATCCTGGCGTTATGGTAGTTGCTTCTGTTGCAGTTCCCAAATCTGCTCTATCCCCAGGAGGCCTTAGGCCTGACTACTTAGGTCTAATATGTATCCTGGCGTTATGGTAGTTGCTTCTGTTGCAGTTGCAGACAATGGGTAGCAGGGTCTATGCAGACAATGGGTAGTAAGGTCAATGCAAACAGTGGGAAGCAAGTTTTATGCAAACAATGGGTAGCAAGTTCTATGCAGACAATGGGTAGCAAGTTCTATGCAAACAATGGGTAGCAAGTTCTATGCAGACAATGGGTAGCAAGTTCTATGCAAACATTGGGTAGCAAGGTCTATGCAGACAATGGGTAGCAAGTTCTTTGCAAACAATGGGCACCATCTTGGTGTTCTGGTACCTGCTTCTGTTGCAGTTTCTCAGATCTGCCCTATCACCAGGAGGCCCTAGACCTGATTACAGAGGTCTATTATACATCCTGGTGTTATGGTAGTTGCTCCTGTTGATGTTTTTAAGTCCACCCTATCCCCAGGAGGCCTTAGACCTGATCACATAGGTCTATTCTTCATCCTGGTGTTATGGTGCCTGCTCCTGTTGCAGTTGCACACAGCTGCCCTATCCCTGGGAGGCCTTAGACCTGATACAGAGGTCTAGTATACATACTGGTGTTATGGTAGTTGCGCCTGTTGATGTGCTTAACACCACCCTATCTCCAGGAAACCTTAGACCTCATTACAGAGGTCTATTATACATCCTGGTGTTATGGTAGTTGCTCCTGTTGATGTGTTTAAGTCCGCCCTATCCCCAGGAGGTCTTAGACCTGATCACATAGGTCTATTCTTCATCCTGGTGTTATGGTGCCTGCTCCTGTTGCAGTTGCACACAGCTGCCCTATCCCCAGGAGGCCTTAGACCTGATTACAGAGGTCTAGTATACATACTGGTGTTATGGTAGTTGCTCCTGCAGATGTGTTTAAGTCCTCCGTATCCCCAGGAGGCCTTAGATCTGATTACAGAGGCCTATTATATATCCTTGTGTTATGGTACCGGCTTCTGTTACAGTTTCACAGATCTGCCCTATCCCCAGGAGGCCTTAGACCTGATTACAGATGTCTAGTATACATACCAGCTGTTATGGTGCCTGCTCCTGTTGCAGTTGCACACAGCTGCCCTATCCCCAGGAGGTCTTAGACCTCATTACAGAGGTCTATTATACATCCTGGTGTTATGGTAGTTGCTCCTGTTGATGTGTTTAAGTCCACCCTATCCCCAGGAGGCCTTAGACCTAATCACAGCAGCCAGCCCCAAAGCTGCAACCTCAAGTAAGCTTCACTGCGCACAGTACAGTTACTAATGTGGAGTGGAGGAGTGGCCTAGTGGTTGGGGCAAGGTACTTCAGGCCGGAAGGTCGGGGGTTCAAATCCCACTAGAGGACAGCAACTTTGGGCCGGAAGGACTGGGGTTTCTAGTCCCACAGGTGCTCCTTGTGGTCTTGGGCAAGCCACTTAACCCTCCATAGCCCATGTTCCCTGTAAAATAGTTATCTCCAAGTTATAATGCCCTGTTCAATGTAATTTCAGTTTGTTCAATGTAAACCGCACTGATGCAGAATAGCGCGGTATATAAGAGAATGTAAATAAATAAAATAAAATAATGTATATAATGTAAATAAGTTATAGACAGTTACCCCAGTTTCTAGCCAAGTTATATTTCCTGTTTTATTGTAAATACAATACAGTCACGACTGCATTGTATAAGCCACAGTTAAATACCGCACTGATATTGAATAGCGCGGTATAGAAGAGAAATTAAATAAATAAATAAGGCACATAGGTCTATTCTTCATCCTGGTGTTATGGTGCCTGCTCCTGTTGCAATTGCACACGCATTCCCCTTTTCCTGTACTTCACGCTGCCAAATAGATGGTTCAGTTTTCTTATTTGTGGTCCTGACGGGATCTAAATTGTGATTTCACTACATAATAATATATTTTTTTCAACAGACTTTTGGAAAGTATCTGGTTTATTAAGTCTTTTAGTTTAATGTGGTCACGTCACCATTGAAATTAATCATTAGCCTTTAAAGCACTGCCTCACCCTTTTTTCCTTTGCAACTAGTTTCTTTAACTATGGAGCGTCCACTTTAGCATTCTTTAAGCAGTTTCCATTTATTATAGATTCTTAAAATTATTGACTTTTCCCCCCTTCCCCCCCTTCCGTTATGGATACAATAAAATATCATATATCCTTCTGGCTCTGGGTATTTTACCTTAATGAGTTACATTTTATATTTTACATTTTAGTTCATAGATATTGTTCGTTGGAGTTTTTTAAAGACTAAAATATGTTGCATGGTGCCTTTGTAAGTACAACTTCCCTGTCTCTCATTTGTTTCAAAAGCATTTTGATGTTCTATCATTATTATGGTCTCGTTGTGCTGGTAAATGTACTTATTTTGCTATTTATGTAATGATTCTACATTTATTTATTTATTCATTAGACTCTGGTTTACTGTGGTAGTTAATGTTTTTTATCTTTGCACAGTAACTTTTTTTGGCAATTTCCCTTATGACTTTTTAATTATGTAGTTTTTATGTTATTTCTATTTATTTTTATATTTATTGAATATTGGTTTTAATGTTTTTTGATACTATGGGGTATGTTTACTAAACCTTCTTAATGTTACCGGTACTAGTTGCAG
Source organism: Ichthyophis bannanicus (assembly GCA_033557465.1). Lineage (NCBI taxonomy): Eukaryota > Metazoa > Chordata > Amphibia > Gymnophiona > Ichthyophiidae > Ichthyophis > Ichthyophis bannanicus. The sequence goes on along the minus strand of CM066031.1, from coordinate 907,849,560 downwards.
CGTTAATGTGAAGAATACCAATTAAGGTAGTGGGCATTCCGGCGGCAAGGTAGCAAAAATCTGTATTCTGCGATAGTGCGCTCCGTGGCACGTTAACGCGCGTTAACCCTAAGTTTATGCCAGCGCAGTGTTAGAAGCTATAAAGATGTAGCCCACGGGTTACTGCAATGACTGCGGAGGCAGAGGTCATGGGTTCAGTCCTGCAGTAGTGTTATGTAAGAAGGCTGTCTGAGGCATTTCCTTTTAATTTAAATCAGTGCTGCCAGTAAAAACACCCTCATAATGCCGTAACCTAAGGCGCCCTATAAGGTACTCCATAGGGCACATTATAAAGTGCCCTGTCCGCCAAGGCACCTTATAATGTGCCCTATATGGCGCTTAATAGGGCGCCATATATGGCACTTTATAGGGCGCCTTATGAGGCACATTAGGCTACGGCACTGTGAGGGTGTTTTTGCTGGCAGCACTGATTTAAATTAAAAGGAAAAGCCTCAGACAGCCTTATTAGATAAGGCCATTGTGGGATCAAATCCATGACCTCTGCCTCTGCAGTCATTGAAGTAACCAGTTGGCTACATCTCTATAGCATCTAACACACCGCTGGCTGGCTACAGAAAGACTGCAGGTCACCACACAAACTGTCTGTTGTGGTTACCAGGATAGGGTAGACCCACCCGTACCCATGATGCACTGCATATGCAGATCAGCAGCCTACATCTGATCACAAGATGGGGTATGCGCCTCTATAGCACCCCGGCCTGGTAGGGGGAACTGACCATGTGTGTTACTGGCACAGAGTAGCTACAGACCGTGACATTGTGTGGTTCCTGTGCTCACCCTGAGGGTGAGGTGGAGCGCCCAGCACCAGGTCCGCAGCACCTGGCTTGGCTGTGATAGGCTGTGCTGCAGGTCTCAATCAGTGCCAGTGTGTGATAGGTAGTTCCTGCTGACACACCTAGGGTACACTTGTGTCCATCTGTATTTCCCAGTCACATCTAGCTCTTGTGGACTATGATGCACCCAGAATAGTGCATATTCTGTGTGGTTGCCATGGTCACGTTATAAGAGAAGGGTGTTTTTTTGGACCCAAAAGCGGATTATGTAGCACCACTTAACCCGCCCTCAGTGGGTCAGGGTGGGGGACAGGATCTCCCACCAACAGATCCACAGTCTACATCTCTGCAATGGTGGCAATAGAGGGGACCATCAACCCCCAGTCCGGCAGTCAATGCAGATCTGTACGCATCACATAGGGCACTGGCAGTAGGCCTGGAAATGTTCAGCTGCCTCCCACCACTATCTGACATTCAACAGCAGAAGGCACAGTCAGTCTCCACCCGTTGCACCCTGCAAGGTGTTCCAGCCATACACATGCTAACTGCAGACAGTCTGCTAGCTAGTACAAGTTCCTGGAGGATGGGATATGAGCACACACACACCTAGCATGTATGTCAGTGACTGGGCCCCAGAAAAGGAAACCCATAAATATCAGTTGGAAAAAATACTGTATAGCACTATGGGGGAACCTAGCCATGCCATGGTCACTGCTCAGTCAGGGTGAGAGTGAAATCCCAGCATGACATGCTGTGGCCACCCTATCCGTGCAGGTGGGGGTCGGGCACTACAATGTCCCAGCCATTGCCCTATGCCCTGTGCAGATGCATCCTGCCCAGGCCACCCTGTCCGGGCCATACCCACAGTACCTTGCTCCTCATTATTCACATTGGCAGGCTAACACTGGAAACAGTGCAAGCATTGTGGGCTCAGTAAGGTGTAGGCAGCCACAAAACACTGGATAGACATACACACACTCCCACACCTATTTCAGCATTGTGCAAAGATAGAGGTGGTTGGCAGCCCTGGCTGCCACACCAGTCCTGGGTACAGTGCAGGCATTGCTATGGTACTCAATACTGTTAGGGTCACTCCCTGGGGTGGTAAACACTGTCAGAAACAAACACTGAAACACACTCCACAGATATCAGAAAGGTTTCTATGATGAATCTCTGTCAACAAATTGTGTTTAATGTAGGATTTGTTATCTGACAATAATCATAGCAACCTTTTGATATATGTTGAACGTGTTTCCAAGTTTAAGGCAGCATTGCTAAGGTATGCAGGTGCTAGTAGTGGTAGATGCTGCTCCACGCAGGGCCCAACAGCCTGACTCTCCATGAGGCTTTGGATAGTGGAGCCTGTGGGTGTGGGTGTTTGTGCCCCTGTTGGCCGCTGCTCTAGGGCAGAGGTTCCTAACTCAGGTCCTGGTGGGCCAAACACGGTTCGGGTTTTCATGCTGTCCCTAATGAATATGCATGAGATACATTTGCATACAATGGGGCGGTGCATACAACTGCATCATAGGCATATTTATTAGGGACAGCATGAAACCTGAATGGTGTTTGGCCCTCCAGGACTGCAGTTGGGAAACGCTGCTCTAGGGATTGCACATGTTTATGGTGTGTGTGCTCTGTAGGGTAAAATATAGGCGTTTATGGCGTGTTTATCTGCAATAAAGGTTCCATCTTTGTTACCATGGTTAGGTACTGGGTAAAATACAGGGACATGGTCTGCAGGAGCTACAGCTGGGACTTGAACCTGTGAGCTTTTGCCCCTCAATATACTGGCTGTGTGTACTGCACCAAACTGTTGTCACAGAGGCAGATCATTCCCTGGGGATACCATGACTGTTCGTCAGACAGACCTTATCTGTTGCAGTGCACGGCACCCACCTAAACAGGGCTTGGCCTTGGTCTGCTGTGGGCAGATGCCACTGCCCCCTCCTCCACATGCTGACATGCCCTTGTGCCGGTGGTGCTGGTGGTGCGCAGTCCCAGGCCATCCAGTGTGCCGGTAGGCGGCTACCTATGGTGCGTGATATGGGGTAGGGGTGCCTGCCTAGACATCCATGCTTCCCCCCGGCACTGCCTGCCAATGTTATGTGCCCTTTGGGGCACTTGCTGGGTACTGTCCCCTGGGACATTGTGGGACACACACTCGTGGACATGTTTGCCCTTGGTCAGTTGCTATCTTGCTGGTTTTCCGTTTCTACATTCCTATGTGTCACATAGGCATCTGCCTAGTCCAACCTGTGCCCCAGCTGGCCCACTGCATGTGCCGCCTGCAGCCCCCTGTACCCCATTTACACCATCACCATAGTGCCCTTTCCTACGTGGCCACTCTGCTGTTGCTACACATGTGAAAGCCACGTAAGCAAGCTGCCCAATATACACCACAGCAAACCCTTATCAACACTATCAATGTTAGAACATTCACTCTGTGGGGGGAATCAGATTTGACCCTTCCAAAAGTGACATCTTTCTTTTTATTCTTTATGGATAGTGTTGATTGCCGTTTATCATTGTTTTTTCTATTGGCCAGCTTGGTGTTTTGTATTTCTATTTTGGTTCTGGTCATTATCTCTCTGGTTTTTGCATGTTTTGTTACTGCACATGTATCACTACTATCACTTATTTGGGTCTCCCTGCCTTTGCTGTACATTGCTGACTGAACTGGTTTCTCTCTCCTGCAAATGTGCCTCTAACGTAAGGTTTTCAGTGGCGTTAAATTTCAGACCCTGATTTCACAGTGTTAGTGTGCCTGGGGCCTCTCCACGCCCACTCTCTGCCCATTGAACCCTTAACTCCGCCCTCTGGGGAGCCTTACTCCATCCTCTGCGCACCTTAACACTGCTGGAGATGTTATTGCATGATACGTGATGTTATCGCACGGTAATGCGCCATTATCGCGCGATAACATCGCCACTGTGATGTTAGCGCTGTCTAGTAAACATACCCCTATGTTTTTATATATTTTTTGTTATTATGTGCGTTCACTTGTATCTTTATGTTTTAAGATGCTTTTCCCCTGAAGAAGGCGTTCACGCCGAAACGCGTTGGGGTTCCTGAATAAAGATTCTTTTGCACCAGTGATCTCCATCCTCGCTCTTTGTGTCTCCTGCATTGTGTGCGAAGGTTTTGCTCCCTCTGTGTTCCTTTCTTCATATTCGTGCAAACTGCTCTTTTTTATGCAATACCCAGAATCCCCCGCTCTTCATTTGTGTACCCTTTTCATTTGATCCTGGGGGCCAGCTAATGCAAAGAGCACTGGAAAGTGGCCCAGAAACAGACTGCGAGTGCATGTTGGCTCACAGTGCCATACATCTGTCATATGCTAGAATACTGTGTCCTCCTACACAGCTTTTGTCAGTGAGCATTAAACATAGTGCCATGCTCCTACTCCCATATTAAGTCATGTCAATGGTGATGGACACTGTGAAAATGTTCCATTACAGCACATGCACTCTCACACTCTTTTGATGCATGCCCCACCCACCAAGAGCATGTAGAAGCATGGTGGGTCGGACATTGAGTTAGATGTTGGTACAGTTTCTGGCTGCACAAACAGTGTCATCCACAGCCTCTTTGTACAGTAACAACATTCTTGGGGCTGTCACACTTGGTGCCTGTGGAGAGTGGGATAGGCTGTCATGCCTGGCCTCTGATGTGAAACATACAGAAACTGACTAGGCCCTCATAGCTTCAGTACATCTGAACATAGCCTCCGGCAGGCCATGTCATCTATCAGGGGCCCATTCACAATATTTATTTATTTTTATTTTTTTATACTGCGCTGTTTAGAATCAGTGCATAATATCTATGGGATTCTTCCCCCACCCCCATCCCAACCTTCAACTCCAGGCACTGCCTTTCCACATGGTGGCAGGCAATGCAGAGATCAACATGACATCCTGTGGCACATTCCTTTTGCTGGAATTGTGCATGTGCCATTCAGAGGTCAGTTTCGCACTGTCGCAGGTTGTTGTTTTGGAGTAAGATGTAATGTACTGCTGAATGCTGTCATTAATTATAGGTAGACAGTGTTCCGATGGGCCCAATTCTGAACCTGACATTCATCTCCTTTGTATGTCCAGGCTGACCCAGACGTACAAAGGAGATTGTCATTCTAATCCTGCAGGGCACGTCTAGCCTCGCGGGATCAGAATTGCGAACAAGCCTGTACGTGCAGGAACTCCCCAGCTAACTCAGCCAGGGCTTTTAAATGGAGCCGTGGTGCCATGGCATCATGTTGCTATGGCACTGCGGCTCCATTTAAAAGCCGCAATGCCAGCCGCCTGCCCAAAATGTTAATTCCCCACAGCCCAATCCCCGATCCGACCTCCTAAGGCCAGGGTCATAGTAACATAGTAATATAGTAAATGACAGCAGATAAAGACCAGCATGGTCCATCTAGTATGCCCGGCAAGATGGCAAGAGTAGGTGCACCTGTCGCTCTGTGCAGGTCACCCCTCCCCATGTCTTTGTTTAGGGGTGAACCCACCACTCCATGTAGGACACCCCTATTTGTTGAGACCTTAGATGGTTCAGAAGTTAGATGGTATTGTTTATTTTGTTTTTATCCTGTTGCTGTAAAAGGATCCACTGTGTTTGTCCCATGCCGTTTTGAATTCCGTCACTGTGCTTGCCCCCACCACTTCCATCGGGAGGGCATTCCAAGCATCCACCACTCTTTCAGTGAAAAAATATTTCCTGTCATTGCCTTTCAATTTACCACCTTGCAGCTTCATGTTATGCCCTCTAGTTTTACAGCTTCCCCATCTTTGGAAGAGGTTTGTTTGTTCATCATTTCTCTTTAAGTATTTAAAGGTCTGAATCATATCTCCCCTGTCCCTCCTCTCCTCCAAAGTGTACATATTTAGGTCTTTAAGTCTCTGTTCTCATAAGGCTTCTGATGCAGGCTACAAATCATTTTGGTCACCTTCCTCTGAACAGTTTCCATTCTTTTTACATCTTTTGCAAGATATGGTCTCCAAAACTGAACACAGTATTCCAAGTGAGGCCTCACCAGTGACTTGTACAGTGGCATAAGTACCTCTTCCTTTCTGCTGGTAATCCCTCTTTGTATGCAGCCCAACATCCTCCTGGCTTTTGCCACCGCCTTGTCGCACTGTTTTGCCACCTTGAGATCATCAGAGATAATCATACCAAGGTCTTTCTCCTGAACTGTGCACACCAACCTCTCGCCACCTATCGCGTACATTTTCCTTGGATTTATGCTCCCCAAGTGCATTCTAATGTCTTCCCTGTATGTCCAGGGCTGGCAAAATGGCTGGGGAAGTTCAATTTTGCTGCTCCAGGGGGCAGAAGGGGCTGGGGTGGGCAGTGTCGGGCTGTGGGGAATTAACATTTCCCACCCCAGCCCCTTCTGCCCCCTGGAGCAGCAAAATTGAACTTCCCCAGCCATTTTGATGGCCCTGGACATACAGGACAGACATCAGAATCATCCAGGGCCGGTGATCGCCCACTGCCTGCCCACTCTATGCCCCTGTGCCGCCCCTTCCCCACTCCCGTATAACTTCCCCGCACAACCGGTGAGGACGTTATACAAGGGCAGGAGCCAGTATGCTATTCATGCCTCAGAATGACCCCCATAGTGTATATTGTGTGTAAATATGCAGAAGATGGACATGCATGTATGTGCATAGTGTCCATGGAGCTGCGAGACTCCAAGATTGCACTCTGTGACTGCAGCTTAGGACAAAAGTGAACTGCATGCAGCTACATCACATATTCTTTCCTGTCTAACCAACTGTGACTAATATGGACATTCACAGAGATCATCCAATAGGTTGCAGCTGCACCAAGGAGGCTAACAGTGTTGCCGCGGATATAGTTATTATGACAGTTGCTTTAATCAGGCATCTCACCTTTGCAGACAGGTGTGTCCTGAGGCCTGGAGGTTCAATCAGAGATGAGTTTTGCTGCACATACACATATGATGGAGCTCTCCCTGGTGAAACCATGTCCCTCCAGCTCACTTCAGTTAGACCAGCAGGCAATATGGGAGCTGTATACCAGTATTATGTTGGGAGGTACGAGGTGCGTTCAAAACATATCAAGACTTATACAATAAACAAGAAGCAAAACACTGACAGTTATTGCACTCAGTCTCCTTCAAAGTAGTCCACTTCCAATAAAACACACTTCCTCCAGCGTTCCTGCCACACCTGGAAACAATTTTGAAATGCTTCTTTCGTTATGCTGTGAAGCTGCTGTGTTGAATTTTGCTTAATGGTTTCCAAAGGTAGCGTTCTCTGAAATGTTTCCCATTTCACTCACAGGACCCAAAAGGCAGGCAGAGCTCCAGAATCTCAATGCGTGGATGAGACAATGGTGCAAGGATGAGGGTTTTGGATTTTTTAGGAACTGGGCAACATTCAGAGTAAAGGAGGAGCTTTTCCAAAGGGATGGGCTCCACCTTAACTGGGATGGAACCAGGCTACTGGCATTGACCTTTAAAAAGGAGATAGAGCAGTTTTAAACTAAATAATAAGGGAACGCTGACAGTCGCCCAAGAGCGCATAGTTCAGAATGATGTATCCATGAAGGTTACTATCAAAAGATTGTAGTTAGGGCTTATCAAGAGAGAGGTTCCAATAAAGGGAAATGTAGCCAAAATCCCCTTATGTACAGAGCAGACAATGCTTAAAGATTCCAAATTTACCCTGCCTACTGATAACTGTATAAATAAAATATGACCTCTAAAATGCTTGTATACAAATGCTAGAAATCTAAAAAATGAGATGGGAGAGTTAAAATATATAGCACTAAATGAGAGGTTAGATATGATTGCTATCTCAGAGACCTGGTGGAAAGAAGACAACCAATGGGACATTGTGATAGGTACAAATTATATCGCAATGATAGAGTAGATCAAGTTGGTGGAGGGGTTGCGCTCAATGTTAGAGAGGGCATTGAGTCACACAGGATTAAGGTTTTGCAGGAAACAAAATACACTGTAGAATCTCTATGGATTGAAATTCCATGCAAAAAGGGGAAGGTAATAGCAGTAGGAATGTACTACCGACCGCCTGGCTAGAATGAACAAATGGATGATGAAATGCTCAAAGAAATCAGGAAAGCTAACAAAATTTACAATACAGCAATAAGTGATTTCAATTACTCTGGTATCAACTGGGTCAGTGTCATGCTAAGGAGATAAAGTTCCTAGATGAAATACATGACTGCTTCTTACAGCAGCTGTTTCATGAACTGACAAAAGGAGAAACCATTTTGGACCTAGTCCTTTGTGGTACACAAGATCTGGTGCAAGAGATAAGCGTGTTGGGGCCATTTGGCAATAGTGTTCATAACACAATCACGTTTGATTTCATAAATAGAGGAAGGACAGCAAGGAAATCCACAGTACTACCTTTCAACTTTAAAAAAGGGAAACTATGATAAAATTAGGAAGATAACTAAGAAAAAGCTTAAAGGAGAAGCTGCAAAGGTTAAAGATTTACATTAAGCATGGGCGTTTTTTAAAAATACTATCTTGGAAGACCAGACCAGCTGTATATCATTCTTTAAGAAAGGTGGAAAGAAGTCCAAAAAAACTGCTAGCATGGTTTAAAGATGAGATTAGTTGGCTGTTTAGCCAAATAAGCATCTTTCAGGAAATGGAAAAAGGAGCCAAATGATGAAAATTGGAAACAACATAAGCACTGGCAAGTTAAATGAAAGGCATTGATAAGGTCGCAAGGAGAGAATTTGAGAAGAAGCTTGCTATGCAAGCAAAAGCACATGATAAAGATTTTTTCAAGTACACTGTAGGAAAAAACCAGTGAGAGAGTCAGTTGGACCACTAGATGATAGAGGGGTAAAAGGGGCACTAAGAGGGGACAAGGCCATAGCAGAGAGACTGAATGAATTCTTTGCTTTGGTCTTTAGTGAAGAAGATGTAGGGAAGTTACCCAGGACTGAAATGGTATTTAAAGGTGATGCATCAGAAGAATTGAAAGAAATATCGATAAACCGTGAAGATATATTACAACTATTTGATAAATTAAACAGTAGGAAATCACCTGGACCAAATTATATACATCCAAGGATGCTGAAAGAACTGAAATATTCGATTGCAGACCTACTATTAGTAATCTGTAAACTATCATTAAAATCATCTGTAGTTCCTGAAGATTGGAGGATGGCCAATGTAACGCCAATTTTTAAAAAGGGTTCCAGGAGTGATCCGGGAAACTACAGGCCAGTGAGCCTGACATCAGTACTGGGCAAAATAGTAGAAATCATTATAAAGAAGAAAATTACTAAACATGTAGGTAGTCCTGGTTTAATGGGAGAAAGCCAACATGGCTTTAGCTAAGAAAGGTCTTGTCCTACTAATCTGTTATATTTTTTTGAAGGTGTAAATAAACAGGTAGACAAAGGTGAGCCAGTCGATATAGTGAATCTGGATTTTCAGAAAGCCTTTGACAAGGTCCCTCATTAGAGGCTCTTGGCGAAATTAAAGGAGGCAGTGTACTATTGTGGATCAGGAACTGGTTAAAAGATAGAAAGCAGAGGATAGCGCTGAATGGCCAATTTTCCCAATGGAGAAAGGTAAATAGCAGAGTAGCACAGGGATCTGTGCTGGGTCCGCTGCTTTTTAACATATTTGTAAATGACCTGGAAATGGGAATAATGAGTGAGGTAGTCAAATTTGCAGATGACACAAAATTATTCAAATTTTTTAAAACCCAAGAGGATTGAAAAAAAATTGCAAGAGGACCTTAATAAATTGGAAGACTGGATATTCAAATGGCAGATGAAATTTAATGTGGACAAGTGCAAAGTTATGCACCTAGGAAAGAACAACCCAAACTATGGTTTCACGATGCAAGGTTCCACATTAGAAACCACCACCAAGAAAAAAAGATTTAGGTGTCATAGTGGATAACACGTTGAAATCCTCTGCCCAGTGTGCGGCAGCAGCCAAGAAGGCAAATAGAATGCTAGGAAAGGAATGGAGAATAAAACAAAGGATATTATAATGCCTCTGTATCATTTCATGGTGTGACTGCACCTTGAATAGTGTGTGTAATTCTGATTACCATATCTTAAAAAGGATATAGCAGAATTGGAAAAGGTACAAAGAAGAGCCACCAAAATGGTAAAGGGGATGGAAGGATATTCCTGTGAGGAAATGCTTAAAAGATTAGGGATTTTCAACTTGGAAAAGAGATGCCTGAGTGGAGATATGATAGAGGTCTATAAATTAATGTATAGAATGGAAATGGTAAACATAGATTGATTCTTTATGCCATCAAAAAGTAGAAAGACTAGGGGACTAGGGGAGATGCAATGAAGCTACAGTGTAACTCATTTCAGACCAATAAGAGAAAATATTTTTTCACTCAAACACATAATCAAATTCTGGAATTCATTACCGGAATACTTGACAAAAGTCTTAATCATATGTTTTTGCTTCCACAGCAAGTTTCTTCTCAAATTCTCTCCTTGCTGTCTTTCAATGCCTTTCATTTAACTTGTCAGTGCTTATGTTATTTCCATTTTTTGTCATTTGGCTCCTTTTCCATTTCCTAAAAGATGCTTTTTTGGCTACAGCAGCCAATCTAACCTCATCTTTAAACCATGCTAGCAGTTTTTTGGACTTCCTTCCACCTTTCTTAAAGTGTGGTAAACAGCTGGTCTGGGCTTTCAAGATAGTATTTTTAAGTAGTAGGTAAGCTGTTATTGTAGCTGGGTTTATAAAAGGTTTAGATAAGTACCTGGAGGAAAGGTCCATAAACCATTATTAAAGAGGACCCAGGTAATCCACTGCTTGCCCCATTTTAAGCATTATGGAACCTGCTTGTCTTTTGGGGAAAATGTTAGGTACTTGTGACCTGGATTGGCCACTGTTGGAAACAGGATACTAAGCTTGATGGACCTTAGTCTGACCCAGTATAATATTTATTATGTTCTTATGGCTGACACTGCCCAGTGTCACAGAACATTTACAGGCTAACTGTGATGGATCTAGCTAAATAGATGTCTATGAAAATGAGAGAAAAAAAGAGTTTTTCAGGGAGTGCCTATAACCTGCTGCTGACTGTTTTTGTCATGCTGGTTGATGTCAGCACCCCCATTTCTGCCTAGGCACTACTCACTGCATTTTGGTTCCTTGGAAACAGCTGCCAGAATCCTAGATCATGACATACGGTGTTATACAAGAGTCCCTGACTAATAGCTGCAAGACACAAGGGCCAGATAGGACTTACCACTCTAAAATGCAGCAGTTGTACAGACTACAAAATATCTACTATTACAGACTGTACACAACTCCTGCAACATTCTGGCAGTAAAACAGATCTGCTCCAGAACCTGGAGAGAACATTCTTTATGGTGCTTGGTCTGGTGACCAGATGATGTGTGCCCTTCCTTACATTCAGGGTGGCTGGTAAAAAAGGACACTGGCACATGTAGTGGGAACTGCTAACACCTAATCAGGAGTTAGTGGGCCTGATTACCTGAGAGCAGCTGAGGGCCTGCATAAAAGGCTCCAGTGCCCTGCCCTGTTCAGGCTTTCCTACAGGAACTCTCCAGATCAACAGTAAGGATTTAAGGGTTTTTTTATTATATTAAATTGTTAGCTCTCTGACTGGGAGCTTTTAAAAGGTTCTTTTGTACATTTTTAAAGCAAGATTACTTTCTTTTAGGTGCTTTAGTGGGACTTTCCTTCAGCACAGTAGGTGGTTGAACTCCAGTAACCTCTTCAGCTTTGGTAACTGCTAACACCTAATCAGGAGTTAGTGGGCCTGATTAGCTGATAGCAGCTGAGGGCCTGCATAAAAGGCTCCAGTGCCCTGCCCCGTTCAGGCTTTCCTACAGGAGCTCTCCAGATCAACCAACAGTAAGGATTTAAGGGGGGGGGGGGGGGTTCTTATATTAAATTGTTAGCTCTCTGACTGTGAGCTCTTAAAAGAGTTTTTTGTACAGTTTTAAAGCAAGGTTACTTTTTTTGGTGCTTTAATGGGACTTTCCTTGAGCACAGTAGGTGGTTGAACTCCAGTAACCTCTTCAGCTTTGGGAACTGCTAACACCTAATCTGGAGTTAGTGGGCCTGATTACCTGAGAGCAGCTGAGGGCCTGCATAAAAGGCTCCAGTGCCCTGCCCTGTTCAGTCTTTCCTACAGGATCTCTCCAGATCAACCAACAGTAAGCATTTAAGGTTTTTTTTACTATATTAAATTGTTAGCTCTCTGACTGGGAGCTCTTAAAAGTTTTTTTTTGTACATTTTTAAAGCAAGGTTACTTTCTTTTTGGTGTTTTAATGGGACTTTCCTTGAGCACTGTAGGTGGTTGAACTCCAGTAACCTCTTCAGCTTTGGGAACTGCTAACACCTAATCTGGAGTTAGTGGGCCTGATTACCTGAGAGCAGCTGAGGGCCTGCATAAAAGGCTCCAGTGCCCTGCCCTGTTCAGTCTTTCCTACAGGATCTCTCCAGATCAACCAACAGTAAGCATTTAAGGTTTTTTTTACTATATTAAATTGTTAGCTCTCTGACTGGGAGCTCTTAAAAGTTTTTTTTTGTACATTTTTAAAGCAAGGTTACTTTCTTTTTGGTGTTTTAATGGGACTTTCCTTGAGCACTGTAGGTGGTTGAACTCCAGTAACCTCTTCAGCTTTGGGAACTGCTAACACCTAATCAGGAGTTAGTGGGCCTGATTACCTGAGAGTAGCTGAGGGCCTGCATAAAAGGCTCCAGTGCCCTGCCCTGTTCAGGTTTTCCTACAGGAGCTCTCCAGATCAACAGTAAGGATTTAAGGGTATTTTTATTATATTAAATTGTTAGATCTCTGACTGGGAGCTCTTAAAAGAGTTTTTTGTACAGTTTTAAAGCAAGGTTACTTTTTTTGGTGCATTAATGGGACTTTCCTTGAGCACAGTAGGTGGTTGAACTCCAGTAACCTCTTCAGTTTGTGAACTGCTAACACCTAATCAGGAGTTAGTGGGCCTGATTACCTGAGAGCAGCTGAGGGCCTGCATAAAAGGCTCCAGTGCCCTGCCCTGTTCAGGCTCTCCTACAGGAGCTCTCCAGATCAACCAACAGTAAGGATTTAAGGGTTTTTTATTATATTAAATTGTTAGCTCTCTGACTGGGAGCTCTTAAAAGGGTTTTTTGTACATTTTTAAAGCAAGATTACTTTCTTTTTGGTGCTTTAGTGGGACTTTCCTTGAGCACAGTAGGTGGTTGAACTAAAAGTAACCTCTGCAGCTTTGGGAACTGCTAACACCTAATCAGGATTTAGTGGGTCTGATTACCTGAGAGCAGCTGAGGGCCTGCATAAAAGGCTCCAGTGCCCTGCCCTGTTCAGGCTTTCCTACAGGAGCTCTCCAGATCAACAGTAAGGATTTAGGTTTTTTTTATTAAATTAAATTGTTAGCTCTCTGACTTGGAGCTCTTAAAAGGGTTTTTTGTACATTTTTAAAGCAAGGTTGCTTTCTTTTTGGTGCTTTAGTTGGACTTTCCTTGAGCACAGTAGGTGGTTGAACTAAAAGTAACCTCTTCAGCTTTGGGAACTGCTAACATCTAATCAGGAGTTAATGGGCCTGATTACCTGAGAGCAGCTGAGGGCCTGCATAAAAGGCTCCAGTGCCCTGCCCTATTCAGGCTTTCCTACAGGAGCTCTCCAGATCAACCAACAGTAAGGATTTAAGGGTTTTTTTATTATATTAAATTGTTAGCTCTCTGACTGGGAGCTCTTAAAAGGGTTTTTTGTACATTTTTGAAGCAAGATTACTTTCTTTTTGGTGCTTTAGTGGGACTTTCCTTGAGCACAGTAGGTGGTTGAACTCCAGTAACCTCTTCAGCTTTGGGAACTGCTAACACCTAATCAGGATTTAGTGGGCCTGATTCCCTGAGAGCAGCTGAGGGCCTGCATAAAAGGCTCCAGTGCCCTGCCCTGTTCAGGCTTTCCTACAGGAGCTCTCCAGATCAACAGTAAGGATTTAGGGTTTTTTTATTAAATTAAATTGTTAGCTCTCTGACTTGGAGCTCTTAAAAGGGTTTTTTGTACATTTTTAAAGCAAGGTTACTTTCTTTTTGGTGCTTTAGTGGGACTTTCCTTGAGCACAGTAGGGGTTGAACTCCAGTAACCTCTTCAGATTTGGGAACTGCTAACACCTAATCAGGAGTTAATGGGCCTAATTACCTGAGAGCAGCTGAGGGCCTGCATAAAAGACTCCAGTGCCCTGCCCTGTTCAGGCTTTCCTACAGGAGCTCTCCAGATCAACAGTAAGGATTTAAGGTTTTTTTTTATTAAATTAAATTGTTAGCTCTCTGACTGGGAGCTCTTAAAAGGGTTTTTTGTACATTTTTAAAGCAAGGTTACTTTCTTTTTGGTGCTTTAGTGGGACTTTCCCTGAGCACAGTAGGTGGTTAAACTCCACTAACCTCCTCAGCTTTGGGAACTGCTAACACCTAATCAGGTGTTAGTTCCCTCCCTACCAACCCCGACTCCCACCCACCCCTAGCAAGTAGTCTTGCTTTATAGGGCACCTCCCCATTTGACAAAGCAGAGAGAATTGGACCAGCACATTTTGAATATAATTAAAGAGATTTAACTGCTTTTTCTCTGAAAGGACAGCTAGGAATCCGGCTGGTACTTGGTAGATCTCTCTCTACTTTTAACAGATACCTAAGCTCCACGAACAGAACAATGGCTGGGAAGGATCGTGTCACTAATGCTGTTGCCCCAGTTACAGCTTCTGCCTCGGTCTAGACAGAGGTCCTAATGCCTGTTGAAGGACCGGTTCCATGTGCAGGGTGTCTGCATGCTGAAGCTCTGAGGAAACAAGTGGAGGAAATCAGAGAGGAGGTGGCGAAGCTGAGGAGCATTCAAGACAGTGAGAAGTACATTGATGAGATGCTTCTTGCAGCAACCAAGCTCTCCAGCAGAGGAGAAGATGGGTGCCAACAGAATGTCGATGGTAGGACACAAGTCACCAGGGCCTGCAAAATCACCAATCCAACTTCTCCAGCCCTTGAATTGAAGAATCATTATGCAGCCCTGGAAGTGGAGGAGGTGACAGCATCCCTGGAAAGGGAAGAACCAGAGCTCAAGTACCCCAAAGTTGCAGAATCAGTGACCAGAAGGAAACGAAGGGTAGTGGTGGTTGGAGACTCTCTTCTGAGTGGTACTGAGGCATCCATCTGCCGACCAGACTTGATGTCGAGAGAGGTATGCTGTCTGCCTGGTGCCAAAATCCAAGATGTTACGGAGAGTTTGCCGAGACTCATCAAGCCCACTGACTATTACCCAATGTTGCTAATCCATGTTGGAACAAATGATACTGCCAGGTATACCTCGGAACATATCAAAAGTGATTTCATTGCTCTGGGACAGAGGGTGAAGCAGTTAGGCGTACAGGTGGTGTTCTCTTCAATCCTCCCTGTTTAGGGTAAAGGCCAAGGCAGAGAGGCTCGCATCCTTGAGATGAATGCATGGCTGCGTGGATGGTGTCATCGAGAGCGTTTTGGTTTCCTAGACCATGGGATGCTGTTCCAAGGGTTGCAGAGTAGAGATGGCATCCATCTGTCCAAGAATGGTCAACGCGTCTTCGGTAGTAGACTGGCTAATCTACTGAAGAGGGCTTTAAACTAGATTCGTTGGGGATGGGTGAAGAAAGCCCCCAGGTAAGTGAAAGCCCTCAGGTAGGTGATACATTAAATAACTTTATGGAAATGGGTAACAGGGGTAACATATGGAAAGCAGTGTGTATAAATGCCCATAGCATGGGAAATAAGATCCCTGATGTTAAAGCTTTGGTGGGAGTGGCTGACTTGGATTTAGTGGCAGTTACAGAAACATGGTTCACAGAAAACCATGATTGGGATGTAACTATACCTGGCTATACTTTATTCAGAAAGGACAGGGTAGGAAGAAGGGGAGGAGGAGTGGCACTATAAGTAAAAACTACTATTAAAGCTTTGGAATTACAGAGCTTAAAAGGGAGAGGGGAGGTATTGTGGTTTAAACTAGAAAGAGGGAAAGAGAAATCTATTTACATTGGTGTGATATACAGACCTCCCTCACAAGAGGAGGAGGTGGACAGAGAGTTAATTGAAGACATGCGCAGCATTGCTAGGAAAGGGGAAGTGCTACTGATAGAGATTTCAATATGCCAGATGTTGATTGGCACATTCCTGCTGCAGTATCATCTAGAAGTAAGGAGATCCTGGATTCTCTACAGGGAGAACTATTCAGGCAATTGGTAACAGACCCCACACGTGAAGGGGCCATACTGCTTACCAATGGTGAAAAGTGTTTCTGATGTAGTGGGAGATAATTTTGCATCCAGTGATCACCAGATGGTGTGATTCAGTATTAGGACTAGGGCTGTTAGAATCCATTCCAAGGTGAGGATCTTAGACTTTAGGAAGACTAACTTTGCGAAGATGGGCCAATACCTCAGGGAGTTGTTAGTGTAATGGGAACAGCTGAGGGATGTAGAAAAATAGTGGGCAAAACTGAAAGGGGATATTTTAAGGGCAACCAACCTTTTTGTTAAAATGGTAAATAAAGGTAAAAGGAAAAGGAGACCGCTATGGTTTTCGAAAGAAGTAGCTGATAAAGTGAAGAAAAAGAGGGAGGCCTTCATGAAATACAAGAGATCACAGAGAGAGGAAGACAGGCATCTGTGTTTGCAAAAACTTAGAGAAGCTAGCAAAGTAGTCAGGAAGGCAAAGATTCAAAAGGAGGAGGAAATAGCCAATGCAATAAAATGGGGGGATAAGACATTTTTCAGATATATTAGTGAGAAGAGGAAGGGCAAAAGTGGTATTTTCAGACTCAAGGGTGCAGGGGAGGAATATGTAGAGGTTGATAAGGATAAAGCGGAATTGCTTAACAAATATTTTTGTTCTGTGTTCACAGATGAAGAACCAGGAGCAGGACCTCAGAAAACACCCACAAATAGGAACAGAAGCAAAGGACATCTTGAACAATTTTCAAAAGACTGTGTTCGTGAGAAACTATCTCAACTTAAAGTAGACAAAGCGATGGGACCGGATGGGATACACCCGAGAATTCTGAGGGAACCTGGGGACGTTCTAGCAGCTCTACTGACTGACCTTTTCAATGCCTCGTTGGAGTCGGGAGTGGTGCCAAAGGACTGGAGAGAGGCTCATGTGGTGCCTTTACACAAAAGCGGAAGTAAGGATGTGGTTGAAAACTACAGGCCGGTTAGTTTAACTTCAGTGGTGGGTAAATTATTGGAAATGCTGCTGAAAGACAAAATAGTGAGGTTTCTGGAGTCCAGCGGATTACAGGATCTGAGGCAGCATGGATTCATCAGAGGCAGGTCTTGTCAGACAAATCTGATTGAGTTCTTTGACTGGGTGACCAGGGAGTTAGACCGAGGGAGAGCCCTAGATGTGGTGTATTTAGATTTCAATAAAGCCTTTGATACTGTTCCTCACAGGCGACTTATAAACAAACTGAGCACCCTAGGGATGGACCCTGAAGTAACTGCTTGGGTTAGAAATTGGTTGGGTGGGAAGCGACAAAGAGTACAAGTAAATGGAGCTCACTCTGAGGAGAAGGATGTTATCAGTGGTGTGCCCCAGGGATCTGTCTTGGTCCGATTCTTTTTAACATCTTTGTTAGTGATATAGCGGAAGGACTGTTGGGTAAGGTTTGCCTCTTTGCGGATGATACCAAAATCTGCAATAGAGTAAACACCCAGGAAGGTGTAGATAACATGAGGAGGGATCTAGCTAAGCTTGAAGAATGGTCTAGAATTTGGTAGCTGACATTTAATGTTAAAAAATGCAAGGTCATTCATTTGGGCTGCAGCAATCCAAGGGAGCGATATAGTATAGGGGGTGAAGTACTTTTGTCCACTAAAGAAGAGCGGGACCTAGGTGTGATTGTGTCTGATGATCTTAAAGTAGCTAAACAGGTAGAAAAAGAGACAGCAAAAGCTAGAAGGATGCTTGGGTGCATAGGGAGAAGAACGGCTAGCAGAAGAAAGAAGGTGATAGTGCCTCTGTATAAGTCTTTGGTGCGACCTCATTTGGAGTATTGTGTGCAATTCTGGATACCGCACCTTCAAAAGGATATAAACAGGCTGGAGTCAGCACAGAGGGTGGCTACTAAAATGGTTAGTGGTCTTCATTATAAAGCATATGAGGACAGACTTCAGGATCTTAATATGTACACCTTAGAGGAAAGGCGGGATAGTGGCGATATGATTGAGATGTTTAAATACCTCCGTTGCCCAAATACACAGGAGAGCCCCTTTCGATTGAAAGCAAGTTCTGCTAAGAGGGGACATGGGATGAGGGTGAAAGGGTATAGATTCAGGAGGGATAAGTGGAAATATTTCTTTACGGAAAGTGGTGGATGCGTGGGATAGTCTCCCAATGGAGGTGGTAGAGATGAGGACAGTATCTGAATTCAAAGAAGAATGGGACAAACACAGAGGATCTCTAAAGGAAAAAAGGGGACTGTTGTAGTGGTTGATATGGAAGGATAGACTAGATAGGCAATGTGGTCTTTTTCTGTTATCATGTTTCTATGTAATCTCAGATCCTTAATGTATGCTTGATGAGGATAAACAGCTGAACCAGAGAGTGAATATGGCTCCTCCTTTCCTTTGAGTTTTAAGCACCTACAAAGTTACAATTATATCAGGGGTGCATGGGTGTCAGAGAGGGAGGGAGGGGAAGAAGGTTTATTAAAAGCTGGCTACTACACAGTACCCTGTCCTGTGCTTCTAAGGTTATCTGTGATCAATTTCCAGGGAGAATCCCACAGCCCTTGCTTGGATAGAGGGAGTCTTGTGGTCTAAATTTAACCAGAAAACTCTCTGCTGTGTTTTAAATTTAAACTGAAAGCTCTTTGCTGCTACTAGGCCCTTACTGATTTAACAAATACACTGGGTTCACTTGTTAATCAGCTTTAATCTAAAGAATTCCTTTTTCCCCAAGATTTAGAAAAATTCCCAGAAGTAAATACTTACAATTTAGATCTCGCTCCAGAAGTAGTAGTTCCCTTTTGTAATCCTTAAGATATGAACACTCATTGTAGTCTATAAAATTCCTCACCCATTATAGTCTATGGGACTCCTCATGCCATTGTAGTCTATGAGACTCCTCAACCCATTATGGTCTATATGACGTCAAAGCCCATTATAGTCTATGGGAGTTGGAAGCCCATTGCAGTCAATTTATTTATTTATATTTTATTTTGTTAAACACCATATATAGGGCACCATTTGCTAAAGCATTCACAGCAGCTTACAGTAACATAAAGATATAACCCCACATATCTCATTCAGCAGGACTCTTCAACTCATTACAGTCTATGGGACACAGAAGCTCATTATGGTGTACTTAACTTTGTTAGCCATTATAATCTTTGAGATTGAAAACCCATTGTAGTCTATGGGACTTGGAAGCCCACTTTGTGATGGGACTTCTCAATCCATTATAATCTCTAGGATTTAGAAGCCCTACAGTTATATTCTATGGGACTTTAAAGCTAATTGTAGACTATTGAACTCCTCTACCCATTATAGTCTATGGGACTCCTCAATCCTTTATAATCTATGAGACTTGAAAACCCATTGTAGTCTAGGGGACTCCTCAACCCATTATAGTTTACGGGACTTGAAAGCCCATTGCAGTCTATGGAACTCCTCAACCTATTATAATCTATGGGACTAGGAAGCCTTATATAGTATATGGGACTTTAAAGCTCACTATTGAACTCCGCTACCTATGTATTATAGTCTTTGGGACACCTCAACCCATTGTAGTCTATGGGACCCCTTAATCCTTTACAGTCTATGGGACTTGGAAGCCCCTTTTAATCTATGGGATTCCTCTCTGCATTATAGTCTATGGGACTCTTCAATCCTTTAAAGGACTGGAGAAGGGCTGATGTGGTATCTCTTCACAAAAGTGGTAACAAGGAAGAAGTGACAAACTACAGGCCGGTAAGCCCTACCTTGGTGGTGGGAAAAGTAATGGAGGCACTCCTGAAAGAGCGAATAGTGGACTTTCTCAAAACCAACATGATCCGAAGCAACATGGTTTTACCAAAGAACGATCTTGCCAAACAAATCTGATTGAGTTCTTTGATTGGGTAACCAGAGAGCTAGATCAGGGGCATGCAATGGATGTCATCTACCTGGATTTCAGCAAAACCTTTGATGCTGTTCCTTATAGGAGGCTTATCAATAAACTCAATAGTTTGGGGATAGGTCCCAAGGTGTTGAACTGGATCAGAAATTTGTTGACTGACAGACGACAGAAGGTGATGGTAAACGGAACTCATGCGGGTGAAAGGAGGGTGATTATTTATTTATTTATTTATTTAGCCAGTTTTGTATACCACCTTATCCTTCAATCAAAGTGGGTAGGGATATAATGAGGGGTCTACATTCAACATAGGTGACAAGACATGCATATATTTCTGGGGGTTGAGTCCCAGGTCTGCGATGTTGGTGTTTGGTGGCTGTATGGCATAGCTGCGTGGATTGGGAGTTAAGGTACTTGTTCATATGAGGCCATGAACAGGTAGGTTTTGAGGGATTTGTGGAAGTCCTTGAGGTCCTTTTGTGCTCTTAGTTCCTCAGGGAGCGAGTTCCATAAGTCCGGCGCCGATAGTGAGAAGGCTCTTCTGGAAGTTGATTGCTTCGTTTTGTGGCATCCGGCTGGGGTGAGGAGTCTGTTGCTGCCTTGGGTTCGCCTGGGTCTGCTGCTTGTGTCTTTGGTTATTGTGGTCTTTAGGATTTCTGCTGAGCAGTGGTGGATGATCTTGAAGATGCTTAGTGTTGCCTTTAATTTTGCTCGTGCCAGTGCAGTTGTCGGAGTACTGGTGTTATGTGTTCGTATTTGGACGTGCCTGTGATTATGTGTGCTGCAGTGTTCTGAACCAGTTGAAGTGGGTGACTAGAGTGTTCGGGTAACCCCTGATATAGTGAATTTCCGTAGTCCAGTATGGGGGTAATGACTGCCTGGCATACCGTGCAGAAATGTTTTTGGCTGAGGATTGGCTTGAGTCATCTGATGATCTTTAAACGGTGGTACGCTTTTGCTGCAGTCTTATTAATGTGGGAATGGAGATTCAGGTTCTTGTCTATGATGACACTGAGATACTTTACTTCGTCCTTTGTTGCGATTGTCCTGTGTAGTATGTTGATTTCTTGGGGTGGCGGGGTGGTGGTGAATAGCGGGGTACCACAGAGTTCGGTCCTGGGACCAGTACTGTTCAATGTATTTGTGAGTGATATGGCTGAAAGACTTAATGGAAAAGCCTGTCTTTTTGCAGATTATACGAAAATTTGCAACAGAGTGGACTCCCCTGAGGTTGAATCGAAAATTAAATTTTAGCCCAATAAAGTTGGAGGATTTCCCCCTCCCCCCATTTTTAATGAACCTTCTGTCATTTACTTGGATGTGATCAGCTGTTAAGCAAATTAAGCAAAAACAAAACAGAGAGACGAAGATCCAGTAACAACTGTGAGGGGAAATGGAAAGTACATTTTTGCTTAAAGTTTTATTGAGTAATAACTTTCTTTAACTGTCTTAATAACTTTCTTTAACTTTTATTGAGTAATTTGTGTTAAATTTAGGTCAAGTATTGATCCAGGCTGATTTTGCACAATCTTTAATATTTCGCTCTTGCTCATTAGTGAGACATCTGAGCCTGCATGTCATCCGCCAGGTTTTTGAAGTTGGGTGAATATTGCGTGAGGGACAGTCTCAGGGAATCCTGGAGATGTTCATCTGTCATGCTGGAACATTGTGCACTCTTTGTCATTTTCAGATGGGAAAACGCAGATTTACACAAATAAGTTGAACCGAAACAGGAGTGTACAACTTGTCACAATGTGGATCTAGCAGAGCCCATGGAAATAGGCATTTCTGCAAGTAATGAAACTGACACTGACACTTCAGGCAGGCATATGTCAGGATGTTGCTATAGGCAACACAAACAAACTGGGTCATAAGCTACAGAAACACGCCCAAGCATCAGAAAGGCTGAGGGATCATTAGGAGATGAAAGCCAGCTGGGAGTGGGTGGAGTTGACACACACACACAGATAAACCCAATGCACGTGGGGTTAAAGGAGGAGTGAGGAGTGTGAGAGCGGTGCAAAGAAGTCTGCAAGGTGTGCAGAGTGTGCAGAGAAAGGAAACAGGAAGGAACACAGGAACAAGCAGCTTTGAGAATTCAAGGAGCCAAAGACGTGCTGGGGAAAGCTCAGGTTGGAATGAAGCCGGTGAGAGAGCTGTAAAAGCTGAAAGGTTTTATTCCCAGGCAGAGAGAGAGAGCCCAGGTGACTGCTATTACAAGTAGTGCACAGAGACGTCAGAGCTCAGCAAACGTTATCCAGAAGGTAACAGAGAAGTCAATGTGGAAGCTAGCTTGAGGAAGGCAGGAAAAGCCACTTACCAGAATAACAGATACAGAAAAGATAAAGTCTTTTTGCCAGAGGATATTGTTATATCTGGGAGAAAGTTGAAAGGCAAAGCCTGTGGAAAGTTTCCGTTTGGTTTTACTCCAGTAACTGCAGCTGCACCAAGAAGCCTGAACCAGAGTGAGCTGGGAGGTAAGCTGATTTCTACTAATAGAGGGAGAAGTGAATGTTATAACTTACCCTGTGTTTATCAGCAGTGGAAGGGCTCCCAGGCTAAACACTCCAGTGAATATGGTAATAGCCTGACACACAGTCTCACGGAGGGAGAAAGAGAATCTCCATATAATAGGGAGAGACTGTTTGGTAACGTTTCTTGCTGTGCAAAGGAGTAATTATTAGACGCAGAACCTGAGGAAATGCAATGTGAAGTACAAGGGGACCAAGCTGTTAGTGAACACATGGACTGTACGTTCACAATAACTGATGAGTTTTCCTCTCTGCGGTGAACAAGCTGTGAAATTGTGATAAGCACTAAAGCTACAAAGAAAAGCTTTTGTTTGCTTGTAGTTGCTGAGTTTGGGAAGCAGCAAAGAAAAGCTTTTACTTGCTTGAGAAGTACTGTTTGAAATACCCTTGTGTTATATGATTAAGAAAGCTGAAGATAAGCAATTTTTGTTTCTTTACTTTGTGCCCAAAGTGGGGCTGTCTACTTTTTATTTTTACCACCAAAAGAATCCTCCCAGAAGGGGAATAAAAGCTGTCTTAAGCCTTACCTCGTGTCCACAACTCGTTCTTTTGACTAGCCAGAAAACTACAACTCCCAGAGTGCCAAGCAAGGCCCTCTATACCTTATTCCAGGCTGGTTAACTACAAGGCCCCGGGCTCCATACCCTACCTTAACCCGTGGGGTCCCGCCATTGGTGACAGATGGCGTAGTTGGCAGGATTTTTTTTTTTTTGCGTGGTTTTCCTGAGAAGGAAAAGGAAGACAAGTAAAGAGACGACATCCTTGAGGAAACTGCTGTCACTGAGGTGCTGTCTGAGGAGAACTTTTGCTGGCAGGTCGGCCAGATAGGAGGGAACAGACCTTTCTCACATGCTGGAATCTATCTGGAGCCTGAGGTAACGGTAGCCTGGGCGGAAGGGTAGAAAGGATACCAGTGAGAAAGGGGGTGCTGTGCTCAGACAGAGGTTTTAAAAGAAAAGTAACGTCCTTGGTGGGTCTCTTTTTCTTTTTTTCACAGGTGCAGCGGACTCCAGAGGGAAAATGGAACCACGAGATGTCATGATGTGGTTGCAAACACAATGGGACAAACAGGCGGAGCTTGTTCAGCAACTCCAGGAGCGGTATGCAGCGACCTTGAGAGAGCAGCAACGACCTCTGCTAGAGACTATGGAAGCACTCTTGAAGACGTCACAGGCAACAGGAGTGGCGAGTAATCCCATGTTTCAGCAAGTAGGGATGAGCAGTTGCCATGCTTTTTCCCTGGGACAGTTAACTCAACAGGACAATCTTGATGATTACATTGATGCATTCGAAAGAATAGCAGAGACCCTTAAGTGGCCAATAGAGCAGTGGGCGATTCACTTTGCGATGACACTCACAGGAGAGGCTCTATCTGCCTTTAAGGCCATGCCTGCTAGTCTTGCTGCCGATTACTCAGAGATAAAGAAGGCAGTGAAAGATAGACTAGGTCTCACTCCTAGACACTATAAGCGCATGTTTAGGGAGGTGAAGTTAAAGGGTCAAGAAACTCCTAGAGCTCTGTACCAGAGGCTAAAAGGTTTAGCGTACAAGTGGCTTACTCCAGAGAGGAGGTCACTTGATTCAATTCTGGATGAAATTATTCTGGAGCAGTTCATGCAGGCTGTATCTCCTGAGTTAAAAACTTATCTCACCCTACAAGATTGCCACAGCACGGAAGAGGCAGCCAACATGGCAGATAGGTTTTATGAGGCTAAAATGGCTGACACCTCGAGAATTGGAATTTTAAAAGTGGCTGGAATGGCAAATCCTGAGAGGATGAGAAAGTTTGGAAATGTTAAAATACCTAAAGTGCATGGTTATGATAACACTGATAATGATGTTTTATCTGTTCATAGAGGGAAATGTTACAGTTGAGGAAAGACAGGTCATTTCCGGAAGGACTGTAAAGCACAGACGGTCCTTGTATCGGGAGCGGAAAAACAGGTCCCAGAGGGATTCCTCCAACAGGTCCAAGTGGGGGGAGTAGATACCCTGGCGCTACTTGACTTGGGGGCCGATCAAAGCATGGTTTCTCAGAAATTTTGGGAAACCATCGAACACCATCGGTCGTCGACCCCGAGTCAAGCAGAGGGTAGGGTACGCATACGGTGTGTACATGGGGCCTCATCACACTATCCCCTGTATAAGGTGGGCATAAAAGGTTTAGGGACCAAGCGACAAGTATTAGTGGCCGTAGTTCCTAAACTACCATATGCAGTAGTCTTTGGGCGGGATTTGGCTCCCTTCTGTCAAGAAATGGAGAGAGGCCTTAAGAATGAGTTAGCCCTCAGGCCCCCACAACGCCAGACAGTGGGGATTGGAGCAGAAGCTTTAGCAGCAAGAATCCCCGGTCCTCTATTTGGGAAAACTCTTAGGACAGGCTCCCGATCTCAGCCACAGGTAAAGGAAATACCACCCAGGAAACAAAATTTTGTACTCCAATTCTGTAGAACCACTGATCAGGCCAAGGGCCCAAAAAGAGCCTCAGCAGCAGCCGCGGGGTACGATCTTTTCAGTGTGGAGGACACCATAGTTTCAAAAGGGGGAAAGCACTAGTGGACACAGGTATCCAAGTGAGGATCCCGGACGGATGTTATGGGCGCATAGCTCTGAGGTCAGGTTTGGCCGTGAAATACTCTTTGGATGTAGGGGCAGGGGTCATTGACCCAGATTATCGGGGCCTTATAAAAGTCCTATTATTCAACTTTGGGGATAAGGATTTTAAGGTACGCTCAGGCGACCATATCGCGCAACTAATTTGCGAGCGCGTAGGGTTTCCCACGGTGGAGGAGGTACCCTCATTGCCACCCACAAAACGAGGGGTGGGTGGGTTTGGCTCTACGGGGGAAAGAGAAGTTAAAAACCTGACGGCCTTGAGTGAGGAGAGGAGCAAGGAAGACCTCGGCCCTCAGATAGCTGATTGGAGGAAACAGCCCATCCCCAAGATAGGTACCGGGCTGTCACCTCAACAACAGAAAGAATTGATTCAGATGTTGGAAAGGTTTTCAGACGTATTGACGACTAGGCCGGGTGAAACCCATCTAGTCGCTCACGAGATAATTACGGCACCCGGACAGGTAATCAGGCAACGTCTGTATAGAATGCCTGAGACCAGGAAATGGGAAGTAATTGAGCAGGTTAAGGAGATGCTGGCCACGGGGATAATAGAGGAGTCACGGAGCCCTTGGTCTAGCCCGATAGTGCTCATGCCAAAACCGGACGGAACCCTCCGGTTCTGCATTGACTTCCGTCAAGTCAATGAAATTTTGCAATTCGACGCCTATCCCATGCCCCGCATTGATGATCTTTTAGACCGCTTGGGGCAGACAAAATATCTGACCACCCTAGATTTAAGTAAGGGATACTGGCAAATCCCACTGACATGGGATTCAAAGCCCAAGACGGCATTTAGTACACCGATTGGATTATTCCAATTCCGGCGAATGCCGTTTGGCTTACATGGGGCAGCTGCCACGTGCCAGCGGTTGGTGGACCAAATGCTAAGGCCCCACCATGAATACGCTTTAGCGTATATGGATGATGTTGTGGTATATAGTACGACATGGGCACAACATCTCGCTAGGGTGGAAGCGGTACTCAGAGCGCTGCGGAGGGCTGGCCTAACACTCAATCTGGACAAGTGTTTGTTTGCCACTGAAGAGGCCAAATATTTGGACCATATGGTAGGACGAGGTCTTGTAAAACCATTGGCCAGTAAAATAGAGAGTGTTAGGGATTTCCCCAGGCCCGTAACTAAAAAGCAGGTACGAAGCTTCCTAGGGTTAATCGGCTATTATCGTCGATTTATACCTCGATTCGCAGAAGAGAGTATTCTCTTTACAGACATGTTAAAAAAAAAACGCGCCTAACCATGTAAAATGGACCCCTGAGGCTGTGGCGTTTGTTGCCCTGAAAGAGAAACTCTGCAGTACCCCGGTGTTACGAGGCATCGATTTCAATTTGCCATTTATAATCCAGACTGATGCGTCAGAAACAGGGCTGGGGGCGGTGATGTCCCAAGAATTCGAGGGAGTGGAACATCCCGTAGCCTACCTTAGTAGGAAACTCTCAAAGGCAGAAAGGAATTATGCCACAATTGAGAGAGAATGCCTTGCTATAAAATGGGCCATTGAAGCTTTACGATTTTACCTCACAGGGAGGAAATTTCTTCTAATAACGGACCATGCCCCACTAAAATGGCTCAATCAGATGAGGAACAATAATGTGCGGTTGACCAGGTGGCATCTAGCATTACAATCCTTTAATTTTATTGTGCAGCACAGAGCAGGGAGACTGCACGGGAATGTGGATGCACTCTCTAGGATTACGTGCTGTCTGCCTGAAAATGCATCAGCCCGTAATATTTTAAGGGGGGGAATCTGTCACAATGTGGATCTAGCAGAGCCCATGGAAATAGGCATTTCAGCAAGTAATGAAACTGACACTGACACTTCAGGCAGGCATATGTCAGCAAGTTGCTATAGGCAACACAAACAAACTGGGTCACGAGCTACAGAAACACGCCCAAGCAGCAGAAAGGCTGAGGGATCATTAGGAGATGAAAGCCAGCTGGGAGTGGGTGGAGTTGACACACACACACACACACACACACACACACAGATAAACCCAATGCATGTGGGGTTAAAGGAGGAGTGAGGAGTGTGAGAGTGGTGCAAAGAAGTCTGCAAGGTGTGCAGAGTGTGCAGAGAAAGGAAACAGGAAGGAACACAGGAACAAGCAGCTTTGAGAATTCAAGGAGCCAAAGACGTGCTGGGGAAAGCTCAGGTTGGAATGAAGCCGGTGAGAGAGCTGTAAAAGCTGAAAGGTTTTATTCCCAGGCATAGAGAGAGAGCCCAGGTGACTGCTATTACAAGCAGTGCACAGAGACGTCAGAGCTCAGCAAATGTTATCCAGAAGGTAACAGAGAAGTCAATGTGGAAGCTAGCTTGAGGAAGGCAGGAAAAGCCACTTACCAGAATAACAGATACAGAAAAGATAAAGTCTTTTTGCCAGAGGATATTGTTATATCTGGGAGAAAGTTGAAAGGCAAAGCCCGTGGAAAGTTTCCGTTTGGTTTTACTCCAGTAACTGCAGCTGCACCAAGAAGCCTGAACCAGAGTGAGCTGGGAGGTAAGCTGATTTCTACTGTCACGAGGTAACGCCAGCAGAGCCCATGGAGGTAAGGGAAAGTGAGCAAAACAGCAGGGAAAATGACAGCTCAGCTTCACAAATGGGAAAGGGTTGCCAAGAGCAACGGTGGAAAACACAGTCACAAGGTGTTAGGGAACGCCCGAGCAGAGATGGAGCTCAGAGCTCATTAGAGAATAGAGAGCACCTGCAGGGAGGCGGAGCCCAGGCTAACACCAAGTGCAATATATTGAGGACTCACTCACCAACAGATAGAACACGGCAGGGAGAAAGAACACGAGAGAGAACACGAGAGGGACTGAGAACACGAGAGAGAGCTCAGGAAGGAACTCGTGAGAGAGCTGTGAGGACAGAGCCAAGGAAAAGCTCCAAGGAGTCAGAGGTTGGTGACTTGCAAAGAAGCTGTGGGGAACAGCAATGCATATCCTCCCAGTATCCTCCGGAGTATTGCAGTGAGGCAATAAGGAAGGGCAGTCCTACAGCTAAGCTTACAAGCTACAAACAATTCAACTCCAGGCAAGCAGAAGGGAAAAGTTCTTACCCTGAGGCACATTGGCTGGAGTTAGAAAAACGCCATGAGAGAAGGGGAACAGAACAGAGCTATACACGTCATAGAAAGCAGGAAGCCTTAGGATCTAGAGAGAGACGTATTCTCCCTAGCAGAAGGGATTTAGAACACCCAGACTTCCTCTGCACATATGAAGAGCTATGTAGAGCTCAGGACTCTAAATACAAACATTACGGTGATTTCCCACAAGCCACTAGGATAGTGGAAGAAGAGAATCTGTTCACTCCTCGGCAGAGACAGTTTAACTTAAAGGGCATTTTGGAGCCAGAAGTTCTGTCTGATGAGGGAGAAATACAAGTAGAATTTCCTGAAGATATTTAAGAGGGTATAGAAATGGACTGTACTTACACTTTGTCAGATTGTATAAATTCTCTATGCTAAAGCAGCAAGAAGTGCTGATTGAAGAAATAGCTGCAAGTTTACACGTGAGTGGAAAGAACTGTTTCTGTTACTTTTGTGCTGTTTAATTAATGCTGAAGGAAGCTTATTTTTGTTCCAGTATTTTCCTTTGATTGTTACCAGACGTATGGTCTATATTTCTTTTGTTCCATGGTTATGAATCCGCCCCGGACGTTTAATAAAACCCAAGTTAAACCTTACCCTATGCCTCAACTACAATTATTGGTACAAGGTACAAACTACGGGAACCAGAAGGCTTTGCTACTGCCTTCCCGGGGACGTAACTGCCAGTAAAATACTGCCCCATTAAGCTGTCCAAGCACTCCTTAGCCTCTGGGCCAGCTAGTGGGTCACACTACTAATAGAGGGAGAAGTGAATGTTATAACTTACCCTGTGTTTATCAGCAGTGGAAGGGCTCCCAGGCTAAACACTCCAGTGAATATGGTAATAGCCTGACACACAGTCTCACGGAGGGAGAAAGAGAATCTCCATATAATAGGGAGAGACTGTTTGGTAACATTCCTTGCTGTGCAAAGGAGGAATTATTAGACGCAGAACCTGAGTAAATGCAATGTGAAGTACAAGGGGACCAAGCTGTTAGTGAACACATGGACTGTACGCTCACGATAACTGATGAGTTTTCCTCTCTGCGGTGAACAAGCTGTGAAATTGTGATAAGCACTAAAGCTACAAAGAAAAGGTTTTGTTTGCTTGTAGTTGCTGAGTTTTGGAAGCAGCAAAGAAAAGCTTTTACTTGCTTGAGAAGTACTGTTTGAAATACCCTTGTGTTATATGATTAAGAAAGCTGAAGATAAGCAATTTTTGTTTCTTTACTTTGTGCCCAAAGTGGGGCTGTCTACCTTTTATTTTTACCACCAAAAGAATCCTCCCAGAAGGGAAATAAAAACTGTCTTAAGCCTTACCTCGTGTCCACAACTCGTTCTTTTGACTAGCCAGAAAACTACAACTCCCAGAGTGCCAAGCAAGGCCCTCTATACCTTATTCCAGGCTGGTTAACTACAAGGCCCCGGGCTCCATACCCTACCTTAACCCGTGGTGTCCCACCAGGGTGACAAGCTTCACTGCATCTTCTCAAGTTGGGAAATTTGTCTCTAGGCACTAGCTTTCAAAACAATTCTTGTTCAGCACGGGTCTTGAGAAAAATGTCATTTTTAAGGGTTAATATTTCATTTTCAAGAGATGGCTTGTTCAGTGAGTAATTTTACTGATAGCAGCTGCAGTTTCTTTAATGTCCACATCTACTTTGAATGGGTATGACTCCACAACTGTTCCAGTTTTTTGGAAGTCACAGAATCTATTTTCGAATTCCTGGATAACAGAACAGATTTCTGTCACATACTTCTCGTTCTGAAAAGCAAAATTTGTATATTGTCCCAGATGATCCTGCGTATTAGGAAAATGATCAAAAGTGTTGTTTGCAAGGTCAGTCATCATTAGCTCAAATTTGCTCTTGTAGGATGAAACTGTACTCATCATCTCGCCAATGCATTTGTTGTTACCTTGTAGTTCATATCACTTAGTTCTCCTGTAAAGTCAGCGAGAAATGCCAGATCACATAACCACTCCTCATCTTCCAACTCTGCTTGGTCATCTCCCCTCTCCTTCAAACAACTTCTTATTTCATTCAGCAAATCATGAAATCTTTGCAGAAATTTGTGCCTACTTAGCCACCTTACATCTGTGTGCAAAATGATTTCCGCTGCCCCTTCATCAAGAGTAAGACTGAAAAGCCATCTTTGAAGTGATCTTCCACAAACTGAATTTACAATTTTGAAAATGATGTCCATGACAGTCTTTGTATCGAGTCTCTTGCTTGCCAAAACTTGCTGATGAATGATGCAGTGGTAAGAAAGGAAATCTGGGAAGTCGTCATGCTGTCTACAGAGGGCTATGAAACCGTTAACCTCACCTGTCATTGCTCTTGTTCCATCAGTAGTGATGGAAACAAGTCTATGCAATGAAAGATTACACTTTGTCACAAAAGAATGGAAAGAACTGAATATTTCCTGACTGGTAGTTCTCCCTTTTAAAAAAATCATTCCAAGTAGTTCTTCTTTAACACTGAAGTCTTCAAAAGCCATCCAGATAATGACTAGTAACTGGGCTATGTCTCTAATGTCTGTAGATTCATCCAGTTGGAGTAAGAAAGCAACACAATTTGAAACATCCTCCAACAATTGTTCAGTTGTGTCTCCACACATCTTTTCTATTCTCTGCACTACGGTGTTTCTTGACAATTGTACATCTTAAATAGCAGCTATGATCTCTATCTTATTTTTAAATCCTTCAAAAAGATTGTCAGCTGCTTCAAGAAAACAATCTTTTACAAATTCTCCTTCAGTGAAAGGTTTGCTGACCTTGAAGGATGCTATGGTTGCATTGACCGAATGTGACCTTTGCTTCGCCATCAACTGTTGCTGAGCAGCCAATTTCGATTTAAGTTCTTGGAGCTTCAGTTTACAAATTTCACTTTTGGGTGGAAAATCAGCATCAAACTTATTGCTATGCAGAACCTTATAATGATGTTCCAGATTACCCTTTTTGGGCAAGGATACTGGGGCATTACAAATTAGACAACAACACTTGTCTTTCACCATGATGAAGAAGTAGTCCATTTCCCATTCATCATGAAAGTGGTAGATTTTGCTCTTCTTTGGAACACTCATCTTCGTTATATTGGGGTGGATGGTTGTATAAAGGCCAAATCTGCTAAGTTAGTATAAACACTGGCTGAATCTGGTCCAAAACTGTCACTGTCCCAAAGTATTAAAGATCAACAGGAACCGAAGACCTCTGGATGATGTGCAATACAAGGACTGGAGATGCCAAAACCACACATGCAGTTCTAAAAGTAAAAATAAGAATTCATCATACTGGCACCAATAATAATCAAATACCACCAAACAATCATCAAAAAAACACCTGTACAGCAAACCAGATAAAATCAAATACCGCCAAACAAGTTCAAATACCAGCACACACAATTTAATAAATTCTACACACAGTGTAGAATCAATGCAAAGGCAAGGCAAAATCAAATTGCAGTGTAGAATCAATGCAAAGGCTAGGTAAAATAAAATTGCAGAGGCAAGCAAATGTCATAGTGGTTTGAACCAATTAGAAGGCATGGCATAGGCAAGTTAGAACAAAATTAGAAAAGCCTGCCAAAATCACCAAATTCTTGACACTTTGTTGTGTCTGCCCGAAAATGTTTAATGAAAGTGAACTATAAAGTGACCAATGACCAGCACACGACACAACTAATATGGTAAGTGTATTCAGGTAAAGCCCGGGCGAATGGATATTGCCCGGTATATAACACACTTCTAAGTGGTGTTGGGGCGGGGTAGGAATGGGTGATTCTGAGAGGCAGGAGACCAGGTATGACACCGGGCCTGTGGCATCTCGTCGTGGGGCGCAGGCAGCGGCCCCCTGTGGTACCCACAACTATTGGCACGAAAACAACAAGTGCCCCCAATACACCCGCAGGCAAGATTCCCGCAGGCAGGGAAAAAAAACAGGCAAAGGATCAGCAGCGGCGGCAAGCCCTCAGCAGACGACCTGCTGGCACGAGCTCTCTCCTAGTGACGGGGCGAGCTGCTGGAGAGATGGAGCCAAGTGGGGCCGGCGATCTACCTCTGACCCCTCCGCGATCTACCTGTTGGACATGTCTGGTCTATGGGACCCCTCAGCACATTGCGTCTATTGCGCTCCTCAACCCATTATAGTCTATGAGACATGGAAGCCCACTTTGTGTATGGGACTCCTTAATCCCATATCATCTATGGGACTTGGAAGCCCTATATAGTCTACTGGACTTTAAAGCTTATTGTAGTCTATGGAACTGCTCTACCCATTATAGCCCATGGGACTCCTCAATCCTTTCTAATCTATGGGACTTTACTACACATTGTAGTCTACGGGATTCCTCAACCCATTATAGTCTATGAGACTTGGAAGCCCATTGTAGTCTATGGGACTCCTCAATGCATTATAATCGATGGTACTTGAAAGCCCATTGTAATCTACGGAACTCTTCTACCCATTATAGTTTATGGGACTCCTCAACCCATTATAGTCTATGAGACTCTGCAATCCTTTATAGTGTCTTGGAAGCCCTTTTTAGTCTATGGGACTATTCCACCCATTATGGTCTATGTAACTTCAAGGTCCATGCTGTGTATGGGACTCCTCAACCCATTATAAACTATGGGACTTGGAAACCCTATATAGTCTATGGAACTTTAAAGCTCTAGTCTATTGAACTCCTCTACCCATTATAGTCTATGGAGCTCCTCAACTCATTATAGTCTATGGAACTCCTTAACCCCTTGTATTCTGTGGGACATAGCCTATGGGACTCCTCAACACTTTATAAATAATGGGACTTGGAAGTCCACTTTGTGTATGGGACTCCTCAACCCATTATAATCTATGGAACATGGAAGCCCTATATAGTCTATGGGACTTTAGAGCTCATTATGGTCTATGGAACTCTACCAATTAAAATCAATGGGGCTCCTAAATCCTTTCTGGTCTATGGGACTTTGAAGCCTATTGTAATCTATAGGACTCCTCAACCCATTATAATACATAGGAATTGAAAGCCCATTGTAGTCTATGGAACTCCTCTATCCATTATAGTCTATGGGACTTGGAAGCTCTATATAGTCTATGGGAATTTAGAGCTCATTGTAGTCTATGGAACTCCTCTACCTATTAGAGTTTATGGGATTCCTAAATTCCCTATAGTCTATGGGACTTGAAAATCAATTGTGGTCTATGGGACCCATCAACCCATTGTAATCTATGGGACTCCTCAACCCATTACAATCTATGGGACTTGGAAGGCCTATGTAGGCTATGGGACTTTAAAGCTCATTGTAGTTTATGGAACTCCTGTACCCATTATAGTCTATGGGACTCCTCAATCCCATATAGCTATGTGACTTTTGTCGCATCCACCCCTTGGTATAGGCGGTTGCCTAGTGGGAATGGATGGACCACATATTTATTTTATCCTTTTTAAGTGCTGCGGTCTCTGTTCCCTTGTAGTTGTGGCAAAGACGGAGTCAGCAAGGAATTGGGTTAACAATAAGTTTTATTGTTATTGTTGCACAAGTGTCTATCTATTATCCCAATAAACAGAAATAAAGGATTCTTCTCGAAACCAAAGTGTCTTTAACTGATACAGCATTATTCACCTGTTAGACATTCAGGCATGTTTCTTTCAAAGCACTTTCTTCAAGCTTCTTTCTGTTATAAAACATTCACTGCTTTCTCCTCCAGCAACAAATGCTTTCTTAAAACAAACCATAAAACAGTAATGTTCTTTTCTTCCCCGGTTGCCTAATTGGCCTGGCTTTTACACTTCGGCAGCTCTCTGCCTCTTCCCGTGTAAAATCCCACCAGCACAATCTCAGGCTTCTTCCAGCACTTACTATTAGCATACCATTTTACAGCATTCACCCTCTCTGGCAAAATGCCCAATCTGTTTCCATATCAGAACCCTCGCTTCCAATAACAGCTTCTTCAATCTGCATGGGCTCTCCCTCTGAGTCTGATATGCCTTGTTCAATTACAGGCTTCTCCTGAGCAGGCTTCCACTGCTCTAATAAAGCTTTAATCTGTTTCCAACGGGACTCTTTTTTACTCTGAGGTATGGGGGAGGAACTTAGGACACCAGTCTCCTTTAGCACTGACTTAATGGATTCAAAAGGGCTCACCTTTTTCCTGGCCTTCCTTACCCTTTCTGGTAGGCTTACAGGCAACCTCTTGTCCCCAGACTGCTTCCTCTGCTCTCTGCCTTTATGCTTTTCAACAGAGTCTGACTCTGACTCCTGTCTCCAGAGCTTCCAATCAGCAACTTGCTCCCTGTCAGCTGTGCTTCTCTCTGAACTGGAGCTACACACACACTGCCTGCAATCAGAGTGTCTGTGCAGCCTTTCAAATGGAGCTTTGTTCCTGCTTAATTTCCCACCTTTTACAACAGCTTCAATGGAAGACTCCTGAGAAGAATTCCTCTGGCCTTTGTACCAAGTTTCCAGCCTTTTCTCCTGAGGACTATTCCTTCTTCTCTCTTCTTCACACTTCCCTTCTCGGTTCCTCTCACAGGTCCCCTCAGACTTCCTTTCACAGCTCCTCTCAGAACTCCTTTCACCGTCCCTTTCAGAACGTTTTTCAGCGTCTCCTTTTCTAACTGTTTCCTCCTGCCTAAATGTTTGGGGCTGTCCTATGGGCTTTTTCTCTGCCCCCCTGCCTCTCACGTCAGCTCCCCTAGTTGCCATGGAGCTGAGATGTGGCTCTCTCTCTTGCTTTCTGTGCACGGAGTTTTTTTCATAAGTTGAAGGTTTAACCCTTTCCCTTCCTGCACTGCTCTTGGCTACAGAGGAAAAAGAGTGGTTTCTCCTCCTTTCACTAGCGTTTAACCCAGCTGCGCCATCACATAACCCCCCCCTTAAGATATTCCGGGCTGGCTGGCCCTTTCCAGCACAGCACGGAATCCTATCCTGGGCATGGTAGCTATCAGTGATATCCCTTTTTGCAGCCCAACGAGTTAAGGCTACATGCTCATGCCAAGGCCGTAGCATCTTTCTATGAAAAACTTTCCGTTTCCCTTTCCAAGATTTCACCCTGTAGGTGACTGGGCCTACCTGCTTGACAATCTTGTAGGGTCCTTCCCACATTTTCTCAAATTTCGGGTTTCTCCCGGGCACCATTACAATGACCTTTTCACCCACCTCCCAGTGGTGAGGTCTGGTACCACGGTCACAATACCTTTCCTGGTGTGCTTGACCAGCTATCCTACTCCCTTCTACTACCTGGGATGTACGTGGCCAGCGCCCCCTCCAATCTATTTGAAACTTGGGTCTCTCATCCTCCTCCCTGTTGGGCTTCACCCACTGCCCCCGCACCTGTTGGATTACCTCCTTCTGCTTAGTTACCGGTAATCCATACGACCTTTGCCGGACAATTTCTCCTCGAAGGTTCACTCTTTCCTGGGCCACAAACCTAATCCCTCTGGGCATATGGGTTAAAACATCCGGAAACTTCTCTATTATTTTCAGCAGGGCTTGCTGCTGATACCAAGAGAGCTCCTCCCCTACCCTGGGCAGTGGCTTGGTCTTGCACTCAGCCAACTGAGGACCAAGGTCTACGTCCACCTTTCCCTCTTCACTAGTGGCTGTCAAACCTGTCATTATGGCCTGTCCTGTGGATCCAAATCCACTCGACACCCTTATCGTAGTGCTCAGCTCTGTAACTTCTTCTACGGGCGGAAACCCAACCCTCTCAAGAATGAGCTGTGCTATCCTGTCCCCAGTGGTAACCCTAAAATCCTTTTTAGAAAAGTTCAATAACAAAACCTTTATAGCTCCTCTAAAATCAGGGTCTACCAACCCGGCACCTACATCAATACAGTCTTTCACTGCTATACCGGACCGTGGAGTGATCCATCCATAGCATCCGGGCGGTATCTCCAACTGTATACCCGTTTCTAACAATGCTCTCCCCTGCCGTGGCATAACAGTATCCTCAGCGCTATAAAGATCATAGCCTGCCGCTTGCTCGGAGGCTCGCTTGGGAATCTGAGCGTTTGGGGTGAGGCGACAACACTTCAACATAAATTTCGTCTTAGTGGCAGGGCCGTGCTTCGGGGTTGTTTCAGTACCTATCTTTCCCTGTTGGGCTTCAAACAAAGGGGCAGGCATTATCCTCAACCTAGATTTTCCCTTCTGAGAGGATGTCACCTGTTTCTCCTTTATTCCCCCTCCTAAGGGTTCCTTTTCTGTTTTTTCTGGGCTTAAGGTTCCTACATCAGCTATGGTGGACGTCAACCCTTTAACTAGGCCTTTCCTGAACTGTGGCCAATCCTTTCCTAAAACTAAGGAATGTGGTAGTCTGGGTACTACTGCCACAGGAATTTTCTTTCTTAAGCCTAGGCCTGTTACTGTGACTGTGTGCAATGGATACGATGAAGCAGCGCCGTGCACACACCTTATCTTTATTTTCCCTTCAGCTTGGTTTACAGAACCTTCACCCTGAGCTTCAATATCCCTCCATAACCTTTCCGAAATCATCGATTGGTCGGCCCCTGAGTCTAAAAGGGCGTCGACCGGGATATTGTCCACCTCGACGGCTAGTAGAAATCCCTCCCCAACCTCCTTGGATTGGGTGGTCACTAGCACTACCTTTGCTCTGCAATCTCTCTTTACATGGCCTTTTTCTCCGCAAGAGAAACATTTCCGCTGTTCCCAACCAGCTTTCCCTGGGGGTCTCCTTTGCACACATTCCCCCAGCATTACCTTATCTCTCCTTTCTGAAATTCCCAGGACTGCTGGACCCGAAACACCCACCTTCCTCTGGCCAACTGCTCCAGCTTCTAGGAAACACTCGGCCAAGGAAATGGCATCCTTAGTGTTTCTGCAGTCCTGCAGAATTAGGAAAGATTGTAATTCCCCTGGTACAGCATCTACAAATTGCTCCAGAACAATATTATCCAGAATTGTATCAACACTCTTTCCCTCTGGAGTTAACCATTTATACACAAGTGTTTTAATTCGGTGGCATAAGGCCTGGCTTCAATTTGCAAGCCCACAAAAGGCGGCGATAGACCACTGGAGTTAAGCCCATCCGGACTTTTATGGCCTTTTTCGCTTCCTCGTAGTTGGAGGCAAGATCATTGGGCATAGCTCGGTAGGCCGCGAGAGCCTCTCCCGTGAGGGATGTTGCTAGTCTTATGGCCCATTGGTCTTTCGGCCAACTACTTATGAGAGCAATATGTTCAAATACTTCAAGATAATCATCCACATCATCATCTTTTGACAACTGTCCCAGAGATAATACCCCCTTCCCTAGGGTTCCCAGTCCAGATACTGTTCCTAGAGAACCTGACACAGTCCTCAGGGCATCTGTCGTCTGTTTCTGCTCGCCGATCCAGGCGCCTAGCATGTCCAACAGCGGTTTCTGTTGGGCCCTCAGCATCTCCGCAGTTCTCTTCTGGGCCTGGGCTGACATCTCTTGCTGCTGCCAGAATCTGTCCGTCATCCATTTCATCAGCTCTGCCGTCTCCATGTTGGTTCAGCTGCAACAAAACATAAAGCAGAAACCCAAGTGTGGCTCACACACAATCGCCCCCTCTCTCCGCTTCTATTCCGGTTCTGCAACACCCCCACCCCCTTGTAGCAGAATCCAAAATAACCCCTTCCCATCTACGGGTTACCTGCTACAAGTGGTGAGTCTCGTTTCACAGGACAGCAGTATCACTGGAACACCCGATCCGGTCCGCTTCCGTCGATACTCCACTCCGAGTTTTCCTGCAGAACTGGTCAGCTCTTCAGAGGTACGTGCATTGCTTGGTTTCTTTTCCAGAGAAACTTCTCTGGTAGAGTAACACAAGTCCTTGGTATCTGTGAGGTAGTAGCTTAATCCTGCCAACTACGCCAGCTGTCGCGTCCACCCCTTGGTATAGGCGGTTGCCTAGTGGGAATGGACGGACCACATATTTATTTTATCCTTTTTAAGTTCTGCGGTCTCTGTTCCCTTGTAGTTGTGGCAAAGACGGAGTCAGCAAGGAATTGGGTTAACAATAAGTTTTATTGCTATTGTTGCACAAGTGTCTATCTACTATCCCAATAAACAGAAATAAAGGATTCTTCTCCAAACCAAAGTGTCTTTAACTGATACAGCATTATTCACCTGTTAGACATTCAGGCATGTTTCTTTCAAAGCACTTTCTTCAAGCTTCTTTCTGTTATAAAACATTCACTGCTTTCTCCTCCAGCAACAAATGCTTTCTTAAAACAAACCATAAAACAGTAATGTTCTTTTCTTCCCCGGTTGCCTAATTGGCCTGGCTTTTACACTTTGGCAGCTCTCTGCCTCTTCCCGTGTAAAATCCCACCAGCACAATCTCAGGCTTCTTCCAGCACTTACTATTAGCATAACATTTTACAGCTTTCACCCTCTCTGGCAAAATGCCCAATCTGTTTCCATATCAGAACCAGCGCTTCCAATAACAGCTTCTTCAATCTGCATGGGCTCTCCCTCTGAGTCTGATATGCCTTGTTCAATTGCAGGCTTCTCCTGAGCAGGCTTCCACTGCTCTAATAAAGCTTTAATCTGTTTCCAATGAGACTCTTCTTTACTCTGAGGTATGGGAGAGGAACTTAGGACACCAGTCTCCTTTAGCACTGACTTAATGGATTCAAAAGGGCTCACCTTTTTCCTGGCCTTCCTTACCCTTTCTGGTAGGCTTACAGGCAACCTCTTGTCCCCAGACTGCTTCCTCTGCTCTCTGCCGTTAAGCTTCTCAACAGGGTCTGACTCTGACTCCTGTCTCCAGAGCTTCCAATCAGCAACTTGCTCCCTGTCAGCTGTGCTTCTCTCTGAACTGGAGCTACACACACGCTGCCTGCAATCAGAGTGTCTGTGCAGCCTTTCAAATGGAGCTTTGTTCCTGCTTAATTTCCCACCTTTTACAACAGCTTCAATGGAAGACTCCTGAGAAGAATTCCTCTGGCCTTTGTACCAAGTTTCCAGCCTTTTCTCCTGAGGACTATTCCTTCTTCTCTCTTCCTCACACTTCCCTTCTCAGTTCCTCTCACAGGTCCCCTCAGACTTTCTTTCACAGCTCCTCTCCGAACTCCTTTCACCGTCCCTTTCAGAACGTTTTTCAGCGTCTCCTTTTCTAACTGTTTCCTCCTGCCTAAATGTTTGGGGCTGTCCTATGGGCTTTTTCTCTGCCCCCCTGCCTCTCACGTCAGCTCCCCTAGTTGCCATGGAGCTGAGGTGTGGCTCTCTCTCTTGCTTTCTGTGCACGGAGTTTTTTTCATAAGTTGAAGGTTTAACCCTTTCCCTTCCTGCACTGCTCTTGGCTACAGAGGAAAAAGAGTGGTTTCTCCTCCTTTCACTAGCGTTTATCCCAGCTGCGCCATCACACTTTGAAGCCCATTATAGTTTATGGGATTCCTCTATCCATTATTGTCTATGGGACTCCTCAGCACATTGTAGTCTATGGGACATGAACGCCCATTGTAGTCTATGAGACTGCTCACCCATTATAGTTTATGGGACTTCTCAAACTATTTTTAGTCTATGGGATTCCTCAACCCACTATAGTCTGTGGGTTTTGGACACTCATTGTAGTCTCTGGTACTCCTCAACACATCATAGTCTATGGGACTTAGAAGCCTATTGTAGTCTTGGGGACTTGGAAGCCCTTTGTAGTTTATGGGACTCCTCAACACATTATGGTCTTCAGGACTTTTGAAGCCTTTTATAGAAAATTGGGTTTGGAAGCCCTTCATAGTCTATGCACTCCTCAACTCAGTATTGTCTATGGGACTCTACAACTCATTATAATCTATGGGACTTGGAAGCCCATTGAAGTCTCTGGTGTCTATGGGATTCCCATATCCATTATAGTCTATGGGACTCCTCAACCCATTGTAGTCTATGGGACTCCTCAACCTTTATAATCTATGGAATGCCTCAACCCATTACAATCTATGGGACTCCTCAACCCACTATAGTCTATTGGACTTGGGAGCCCATTGTAATCTCTGGTACTCCTCAACACATTATAGTCCATTATGGGACTTGGAAGCCCTTTGTAGTTTATAGGATTCCTCATTCCACTAGTCTATGAGACTTGGAAGCCCTTTGTAGTTTATAGGACTCCTCATCCCACTAGTCTATGGGACTTGAAAGCCCATTGTAGGCTCTATGACTCCTCAACTCAATATAGTCTATGTGGCTTTGAAGCTCATTGTAATCTATTTAACTCTCTTACCCATTATAGTATATGAGTCTCCTCAACCCATTATAGTCTATGGAACTCTTCATCCATTTGTAGTCTATGGGACGTGGAGCCCGATTCAGAGAGGGGCAAGTCCTGGCCGTCTGGATGGCCCCAAGCAAGACAGGCCCATTTGGATCTGATCCTGGACCGCAGGAACAAAACATTCCTGCAGTGGCCAGAATTGGGCACGAGGATGGCCTGCCATGTCCTGCCGCCTACTAGGATATCTTCCCCGCAGGTGCCCCTGACTCCCCTTTTCCCCACTGCCTGACCCAAGGTGGAATAAACAGCCCATCCCCATGGGCCCTGCAGGACGTACAGGGCTGTGACCTGAATAGGCCCTGTACATACTTACGTGCTGGCCCGTCCCTGCTCCACCTGATCCTGCTCCCTCCTGCCCCCCGCTGGCTCTCCCTGTCCTGAGCATCAGGATGTATGGGGATAGCCGGAGAGAGAATCGGGATGTGCA
The DNA here is from genome assembly GCA_033557465.1 of Ichthyophis bannanicus. Classification (NCBI taxonomy): domain Eukaryota; kingdom Metazoa; phylum Chordata; class Amphibia; order Gymnophiona; family Ichthyophiidae; genus Ichthyophis; species Ichthyophis bannanicus. The sequence goes on along the minus strand of CM066031.1, from coordinate 907,808,678 downwards.
GTCCCGCAACCAGTGTCCTGGAATCGGCCCCATAGCCTATAGGACTCCTCAATACTTTATATTCTATTGGACTTGGAAACCCATTGTATTCTATGGGACTCCTCAGCCCATTTTGGTCTATAGGACTTTGAAGCCCATTATAGTCTATGGGACTTGGAAACCCTGTGTAGTCTATGTGGCTCCTCAACCCAATATTGTCTAAGGGACTCTATAACTCATGATAGTTTATGGGGCTCCTCAACCCACTATAGTTTATGGGACTTGAAAGCCGATTGTAGTCTATAGGACTCCTCAACTCATTATAGTCTATGGGACTTGGAAGCTCATTCTAGTTTATTTGTTACTTCTAGTTTATTTGTTACCCATTATAGTCTATGGGACTCCTCAACCCATTGTAGTCTGTGGGCCATTATCTATAGGACTCCTCAATCCTTTATAGTCTATGGGACGTCTCAATGGAAACCCATTGTAGTCTATGGGACTCCTCAGCTCGGAAACACTCTATAATATATGGGACTTTTAAGCTCATACCCATTATAGTCTATGAGACTCCCCAATTGTTTATAGTCTATGGGACTTGGAAGCCCATTTGACTCCTCAACCCACTAAAGTTTATGGGCCATTATCTGTGGGACTTCTCAATCCTTTATAGTCTATCTGACTTAGAAACCCATGTAATCTATAGGGCCCCTCAATGCATCATAGTCTATAGGACTCCTGAGCCCATTATAATCTACTGGACTTGGAAGCCCTAAATAGTCTATGGGACTGTAAAGCTCATTGTAGTCTATGGAACTCCTCAATCCTTTATAGTCTCTGGTTTGTGACAACCCATTTTGGTCTATGGGACCCTCTACCCATGATAGTCTATAGGACTCCTCAACCCATTATAGTCTATGTGACTTGGAAGCCCATTGTAGTCTATGGGACTCCACAGCTCGGAAGCACTCTATAATCTATGGGACTTTTAAGCTCATACCCATTATAGTCTATGAGACTCCCCCCCCATTGTTTATAGTCTATGGGACTTGGAAGCCCATTTCAGTCTATGGGATTTCTCTATCCATTATAATCTATGGGACTCCTCAACCCATTGTAATCTATGTGACATGAATTCCCATTATAGTCTGTGGAACTCCTCTACCCATCAATGTTTATGGGACTCCTCAACCCATTATAATCTATGAGACTTGGAAGTCCATTTAGTCGATGGAATTCCTCTATCCATTATAGTCTATGGGACTCCTCAACCCATTGTATTCTATGGGACATGAACCCCCAATGTTGTCTTGAACCTGATGCGAGAATGCACTGGGAGCCAATTTAATTGGTCAAGTATGGGTCGATGTGCTCTTGTTTGGATGGTCCAGTGTTGATTTGTTCTACATGTTAAAACCCTCTGCCCAGTGTGCAGTGGCAGCCAAGAGAGCAAATAGAATGCTAGGAATCATAAGGAAAGGAATGGAAAAGAAAATAAAGGATATTATAATGCCTCTGTATCATTCCAAGGTTCGACCGCACCTTGAATATTGTGTGCAATTCTGGTCGCCGTATCTTAAAAAGGATATAGCATTATTAGAAAAGGTTCAGAGAAGAGCCACCAAAATGGTAAAGGGGGTGGAAGGATACCCCTGTGAAGAAAGGCTAAAAAGGTTAGGGCTCTTTAACCTGGAAAAGGGACGGCTGAGGGGAGATATGATAGAAGTCTATAAATTAATGAACGGAGTGGAACGGGTAAACGTAGATCGATTGTTTACATTATCAGAATATAGGAAGATTAGGGGACATGCAATGAATCTACAGGGTAAACTATTTAAGACTAATAAGAGAAAATATTTTTTCACTCAACGTGTAATCAAACTCTGGAATTTGTTGCCGGAGGATATAGTAAAAGCTGTTAGTGTAGCTGGGTTTAAAAAGGGTTTGGACAAGTTCCTGGAGGAAAGGTCCATAAACCATTATTAAAAAGGGACCCAGGATATCACTGCTTGACCCAATACAAGCATTGTGGAACCTGTGTCTTTTGGGGTAACTGCTACCGTACCATATGACCTAGATTAGCCACTGTTTGAAACAGGATACTGGGCTCGATGGACCTTGGTCTGACCCAGTATGGCATATCTTATGTTCTTATGTTCTTATGTACTGTGTTTTGTGCTACAGAATTTGGAGTGATATGATGGTTTGTTTTGGGAGTCCCTGATAAAGAGTGTTACAGTAGTCAAGTATAGTAGTGATTACTGCCTGGAATATTGAGTGAAAGTGATCTTGGCTCAGGATCGGTTTTAGTCTCCTGATAACTTTCATTTTATGGTAGGCATTTGCGGTGGTTTTATTTATGTGGTATTGCATGGTGAGGTATTGGTCCAAGGTGATTCCAAGGTATTTGATCTCCTTTTTTACTATTATGGACCTTTGCAGTATGTTTATTGATTGTGGTGGGATGAAGTATGTATTGTCTTGTGATGAAGAATGCCTCTGTCTTCATGTATACCTCATGTCTTCCAGCATACCCTTTCTGGCAAAAATCATCGAAAAATCTACAACACCAACTACAAGAACACATTGACAACCATGCACCACTGGATGACAACCAACACGGCTTTCGCCCCAACCATGGAGTTGAAACATTGCTGATTTACCTCTTGGACAACATCCTCCGAATCATAGACAACACCAAAAAAGGAATCTTAATGATCTTCATTGACATCTCTTCAGCATTCGACACAGTAGACCACAAAACTCTCCTGGAAAGACTAAAGAACATTGGGCTACATGGTCCCACCTTAAAATGGTTCCACTCATACCTAACTGACAGGCAGATACAGGTCAAGGTAGGCCACAACACCTCTCAACCCATAAAAGCCCTCCAAGGAGTGCCTCAAGGATCCTCCCTCTCGGCACTACTGTTTAACATCTACATCCAGCCAATATGCGACATCCTGAAAGCGAACAGCATTCAATATACAATCTATGCAGATGATATCATGATATACACACCTATCTCAGTTGACAACCCGGACTACTTTAAAATAACAGACTGCCTTACACAAATGACAAGATGGTGTCAAGACAACAACCTCGCAATCAACTACAGCAAGACGGAGGCACTAATAATCACTCGCAACCCAGACTTCATCCACCCACCGGACATCAAGGTACAAAACACAACCATACCAATAAAATCGGAAGTAAAATACCTCGGAGTGACCCTGGACAATGAACTGAATCTCAAGCCACACGTAAGCAAAACAATCAAAAATGCATACCACAGGATGAGAATCATCAGAAGACTTAAACCCCTCCTCGCCACTGAGCACTTCCGTACCATATGCCAAGCTCTAATAACCCCCTTACTGGACTTCTGCAACCCCATCTACCTTGGACTAGCAAAACAAACACACAAACCACTACAACTAGCACAAAACACGGCGGCCCGCATAATATCTGGATCAACAAGACATCAACACATTACTCCTGTTCTGAAAGACCTACACTGGCTCCCAATCAGTTCACGCATCAAATACAAAACAATCATAAACATATTTAAGATCAAACAACACACTTCAGCCAACAGCCTGCACACCCTCATACAACCAGACACCAGCACACGCCCAAGAAGAAAAGGAACCTCCAACCGAGTTAACACCCCTAGAGACTTCAGAAAAACACGCAAAGACACCACAGAAAGAGCACTCTCCCTGGCTGCCCCAACAATCTGGAACTCCCTCCCAGACGAGCTGAGATTGACGACGGACCTCAAAGACTTTCGCAAACAGCTGAAGACAACGCTGTTCATAGAACACTATGGACACGTCACTTGATCTAACTACCAGGAACTACCAACATACCCCCCTCCGACCCCCTGATAAGAAAATGTATAATGGCACACGATGTATCTTAACACTCAATGTATAGAAGAATGTATTATAGCACATGCTGTATCATAGCGCACAATGTACATAGTTCAACCTAATCAAACACACTATAACATCTTACACACAAATCATGATATATCTTTCACTGCATGAAATACACGTTCACTAGTTTTGATTGTTTTGCTGTGATACCGCCTTGATTGTAGGATAAGGCGGTATAGAAATACTGTTAAATAAATAAATAAATGTAGTTTACAAATAAGTTGTTGTTGCTGAGTCAGGTGATCATTTCTTCCACACATGATGTTATGTTTGAGAGGTCAGGCTTGTGAATCTCAACTGGGGCATATACCATGATATTGTCTGCATAAAGCGGTACTGAATTTTGTGTTTTTTGATGATTTCACAGATGGGCTGTACGTAGATGTTAAATAACAGTGATGAGATTGATGAGCCTTGGGGTTCTCCTTGTTGTATGGGGAAAGGTGTAAATCTGTTTGTTTCTTAGTTGACCTGTTGTTGCCTGTTATTGAGGTGGGATTGAAACCATCTTAATGTGTTGTTGTGTAGGCCAATTTCTTGGAGATGTTGCAGCATGATGTTATGGGATATAGTATCAAAGGCAGAAGCTATATCCATGAATATGAGGATGAATCCTATTTTAATGTTATCTATTCCCCTGATGTCAAATAGTGAGGATAAAAGAGTTTCTATGCCATGGTTGGATCTGAACCCATGTTGATGTGGGTCCAGTGGTGCGTGCTGGTCTATGTGGTCTTGTAGTTGCCTTTGAAGTGCTTTCTCTATAAGCCTTTGAAGTGCTTTCTCTATAATTTTAGCAATAAATGGCAGGCTGGAAATTGCTCAGTATGCAGCTGGGTCATTTTTGTTGAGAGATGTGTCTTTGGGTCATATGGTCGCTTATTTGAGTGATGTTGGCATATTTCCTTGGGCAAGAGACGAGGCTGCTATCTTGTGAATGAAGGGTTTGAGTCGTTCCTTTGTTGAATTTATTCATGTGACAGGACATGAGTCTGCAGGTGATGTGATGATATTAAGAGAGGATATGATGTCCTTTATTTACTGGGTAGATGGGACACTGAAGTTTCCTCATGTTCCTGTGTTGCTTGAATCCTGTGGTTGAGTTTAGTGTTTTTATTTAGGTAGTTCACTATACTCTAAGGGGGATGTTTACTAAATCGCGTTAGTGCAGTTCGCGTTAGTATTCGCGTTAATAAGACAAACCCCCAAATAAGGAGATGGGCGGGACAGCAGAAGATCTAACGCGCGGTACAGAACTAACGAGCGATACGTGGCGCGTTAGAGGAGTCACCGCGCGTTAAGCATAAGAAGCCTCGTAGACATACTTGACCCATACAGAGCTGTAGCACAATGGTTACTGCAGTGACTGCTGATACGGGCAGCATGGGTTCGAGTCCCCAGTGTGCCGTGAGAAGGCATGTTTTCCTTTACGTCAAGTACTCCATACAGAAACAGACCCTCGCAGTGTGCGTAACAATGTACGTTGGGCGTGCGTAGCGTCGCGCGTACAATCGTGCGTGGGTATGTGTGTTTTTACCTGTGTGGGTACCTTATATGACAGACTCGGTAGGGTGTCCTGCACCTATGCACAATGCTAACAGATGTACGTGGGATGGCCTATGGGTTATCAAAGCCTGTGAGCAGGCGCTGGATTCCCCCAGGGTTGGGTTGCGCCAGTCACACCCATGATGCATTGCACATGCAAATCAGCTGTCCACAGATAAACACAAGATGGGGAATGCACACCCACAGCACCTCGGCCTGGTAGGGGGGAAGCGACCATGTGCACCCCCACAGCACCTCGGCCTGTTAGGGGGTACTGATCGTGTGTTGTACCGGCACAGGGTAGCCACACACCGTCACAGCGTGCGGGTACTGTGCTCACCCTGAGGGTGCAGTGAGGCGCCAAGCACCAGGTCCACAGCAACGTCCATGGCTGAAAGAGGCCATGGTGCAGGTCCACAGCAGTGTTATAGTGTGAGACAGGTAGTTTCTGCAGAAACACCTTGGACATCTCTGTCTGTATCAGTTCAGGTGTAGCCCCCAGGAGGGCCCATGCACCACCACCACCCCCCCCCCCCCCGGGCAGCAAACAGGGTCTCCTATCAAAAGATACAACATCTACCTCCCTGCAAGGTGGACATAGAGGGGAACATCAACCCCAGTCCTGCTGAGGGACACACACCCCACAGAGCAGTCAATGCAGCTCTGTACACATCCAGAACACAATAGCAGACAGACATTAGGCCTAGATATGGCATGCTGCACCCCACCACTATCTGATATTCCCCTGGTGCAAGCCACTCCATCACAACACATACCAGCTGCAAATAGTCTGCTAGTGCCCAGTGGAGATGCATGCACCCAGAACTGGGATGTCAGCATACACAGTTAAATCAATGACAGGGCCCCAAAAGGCAACCCATATATATCACATGAGAGAAATACTAGATAGCACTATGGGGGTGCCTAGCCATGCTGTGGTCACTGCACAGTCAGGGTGAGAGTGATCTCTCAGCAGCACATACTGAGGTCACCCTGTCTGTGTAGGTGGTGGCCGGCCACTACAATGTGCCTGTCACTGCCCTATGCCCTGTGCAGATGCACCCTGGCCAGGCCACCCTGTCCGGCCTATACCCATGGTACCTTGCTCCTCATTATGCACATTGGCAGCCCAATACTGGCAACATTGCTGGCAGTGTGGCCTGTGGAAGGTGTTTGCAGCCACCACACACTGGATAGACAGACAACCACCCCCACACCGATGTCAGCATTGTGCTACTATAGAGGTGGTCAGCAGCCATACACACCACACCAGTCATGGGCATAGTACAGGCATGGATATGGTACACAAGACTGTTGGGGGGTCACTCCCCAGGATGGTGAACACTGTCAGAGACCAGACCTGCAGCACACACCGCAGACATCAGAATGATTGTTATGGTGGAGCTCAATGAGCAAAATGTGCTTAACAGAGGAATTGATATCTGCCAGTTCTCATAGCAAACGTTTGATAGCTGTGTACCATATACCCAGGTGTAGGGTGGCATTGCTAAGGTATGCAACTGCTAGTATTGGGAGATACAGGCAGGACCCAATTTCTTGCCTCTCCAGGTGGCATTGGCCAATGGGGCCTGTGGGTGGGTGTGTGGCCCTGTTGGCTGCTGCTTTACGGCAGAGTTCCCCAACTCCAGTCCTGGTGTTCCAAACACTGTTCGGGTTTTCATGCTGTCCCTCATAAATATGCATGAGCTACATCTGCATAACATGGGGGTGGTGCATAGCTATGCAGCACAGGCATCTTTATTGGAGGCAGCATGAAACCGGAATGTTGTGGGGCCCTCCAGGACTACATTTGCGGAACTCTGCTTTAAGGTAATGTGCCTGTTTCTGGTGTGGTAAAATATAGGCCATGCGTATGTTCTCTGCAATAAAGGTGTGTCTTTACTATCACTGTTTAGTGGTGGGTAAAGCTATGGGGACTGGGTTGGCAGGAGCCCCAGCTGGGATTTGAATCTGTGACCCTCTGGTTTTACAGGCACTGGCTGTGTCTGTTGCACCACACTGTAGCCACAGAGACAGTGCAGTCCCTGGAGTTAGTTAAACCGGCCTGACGAGTCAGAAACCCTGCTCTGCAACAGGTTTATTGTGACCTCATTTACCTTGTATGCAGACAACGGTGCACATAAACCTCAGAGAATACCTCACAAAAGGGGCACACACCCATAACCAAGCTGGGTAACAATGATATCATTGGGAAACATTACACAACACTCCCAGGACAATCCATTACAATGAAATGATATTTAAAAGGGTCTGTGAAGCGTAGACCCTTCCACACATCATTTCTTTTTTATTTGGTGCTTTCCAGGCAGTGTTGTTCCTTGTTGCCCATTGCTATCACTGTTGCCCAGCTGTATTATGCTTTTTAAAATGTTTCCTGTGGTCATTTTTAACGTTTTATGTGCTATTTTGTTCAGTGAACATGTATCACACTGCTCACGTTTTGTGTGTTTTCCCCGGTTTTTCTGTACATTGCTGACGGAAATGGTTTCTCTTCCCTTTAAATGCCTTTAACGGCAGGTTTTCTTTCGCGTTGGAATTGAGCTCAGAATTGCAGCGCGTTAGTGAGGGGGAGCCTCTCCACGCCCCCTCTCCGCCCATTGACCCCTTCTCTCCGCCCACTCTCCACCTTCTGCGCTGTTTTAACGCGCCGCGGGGCTTTACGATCGTTAAGCGCGGTTACCGCGTGTAGTACGACGTTACCGGTCGTTGGCGCGTGTTTACGCGCGTTACACTGCACTTACGGTCGTTAACGTCATACTACGCGCGTTATTCACGTTTAGTAAACATACCCCTAAGGGTGTATTTCAGGAGTATTATTTTTTAGTGGGTCTCCAGTGAGTGATCGCATGATATTGAATAGTTCTCTTGGCTTGTTAGCTGATTGCATCATGAGATTTGTATGCTGCTGTTGTTTACATCTATTGATTGTTTTGGTGTATTCCAGCTGTAAGGTTTTGTATTGATGTAGGATGTTTGGGGCTTTTGTTTGTCTCTATTTTCTTTCAAGTTTTCTTAGGAGTCATTTAGCATTCCTGATTTCCTTGGAGTACCAAGGTGTGGGTTTTATTCTGTGCATGGTTGCATGTTTTCTGCTTGATGCCAATGCTGCCATGGCTAAGGAGTTGTTCCAAGTATCAAAAGTGTTATCCAGGTTATCTATGTCTTGCTGTAGCTTTGGGATTATTTTGTTCAGGAATTTGTCTTTGTTAAAGCTTTTAAATCTGATTTTGTGCTGCTGGTTTTTTTTGTTCTGCTGGGTGTGTGATGCGCATGGTAAAAGTTATGAGGTAGTGGTCTGACCATGGTATTGGAGTGATTGTGGAGTGTGTTATGTGGTTATGAGGTCAGGAGTTGTGCCTGATCGGTGTGTGTGTATCATACAGAATGTACAGCAACCCTATAATTTATAGCAATGCTTTTTGAAAAGTGTTCTTGTTAGTACATATGTTTACTGGGGACATGCGTGCAAGCATCCTTATTAATCCATGCATGCATAACACGGCACATACTATGACATGAGGTTCCATCTTGACCAGTCCATATGACTCTCAGTAGCAAGTAGTACATCGTGTGGGTAAGGGAAACATCTCATACTCATAGAGATTGCTTCACATCCATTTCAAAGCTGCAATGACTCTTAGTACATGTACAGACATTTAGTTCTCCCACTCCTTATGTATATCACTTGTTGTGCTCATTTACTGGGGACTTGCACATAGCCACAGGACAGGCAGCTTCTGGCATGATGTTGCAGGGGTTTTTACACCACAGCAGCCCTACATAATCAGCCCGCAGCCTGACAAACTATTTCCACCCAAGGGCTTTCTGGCATACGCATGCAGATAGAAGGCAGATGCCAGCTTCCATGTATGTCATGATAATAATAAACCTTGCAGCCTTCGCTCCTGTCTTGATTTCTATCCCTATACCCACAATTTTGAAGACTTTGGCTCACAGCATACATGGGCAGAGAAAGGAAAGTCATGTAGCACTTGATGGTGTCATGTTAAAGGACACAGCAATTGTGAAAGGTGTTAAAATACAGTGCTGCAGACATTCTAGCATACATTCGGTATTGCTACCTGCCCTCATCCAGAACATACAGCTAACACACCCTCTGCTGTAATGTACATATCAAAAGACCTATTCAGTTCACAATGCCATACAAAATTCCATGTTTTCTATTTAACAACACTCAAGAGGTGCACCTGCTGACCTCTCAATCCTTGCCTGTCTGTAGTATCGGTTAGCAGATAAGGTCAGAGTGACAAACCCCATATTCCTGGTGTACACCTTTGGGCATCTTGGGTACCTTTATCTGATCCCAGTCGCCACCTGCTTGCCCCTTGAAAACATCATCCTTCTGATGCCTGCCATAGGGGCAGAGAGGCCATATCTACAGGTATTAGCTAGGGGTTTACATGCCTTATAGTTTTGGAGTCATTTCCTGTTTCATTTTCAGCTATTTTCATTTCATTTTGTTTCTTTGCATTTTCACTGTTATACATTGTAATTTCAAGGCAATAGTGTTAAATAAAGTTACTAGAGGTTTCAGGCATCAAAACGGCTTTAATTTATAGTGGCAGAAGCTGGTCTTAAATAAGCGACCCATAGGTCATATGACATAGGATTGGGGAGTCCCACAGACTATAATGGGTAGAGGAGTTCCATAGACTATTTAGGATTTCCAAGTCCCATAGACTATAACGGTTTGAGGGGTCCCATAGATTACAATGGTTTTTCAACTCTCATAGACTATAAAGGATTGAAGAGTCCCATAGACTATAATGGGTAGAGGTGTTCCATAGACAATGATGAGCTTTAAAGTCCCATAGATTGTATAAGGCTTCGAAGTCCCATAGATTATAATGGGTTGAGGAATCCCATACACAAAGTGGGCTTCCAATTCCCATAGACTACAATGAGTTGAGGAGTCTCATAGACTATAATGCATTGAGGGGTCCCATAGACTAAAATGGGTTTTCAAGTCCCATAGACTATAATGCATTGAGAAGTCCTATAGACTACAATGGGCTTTTAAGTCCTATGGACTATGATAGGTTGAGGTGTCCCATATACTACACTGGGCTTTCAAGTCCCTTAGAATTGAATGGGTTAAGGATTCCCATAGACTATAATGGGTAGAAGAGTGACAGAGTTCCGCTTTATCTCCAGTATTTTTTAACATCTTCATGAGCCCATTGGGTGCTATTTATCAGAAATATGGACTTATGGACTTTTTATATGCCGCTGATATACAGCTTCTGATTGAATTTGATGAAGAACAGGATGTGGTACTGCAATTTGCAAATCGTTTGGAGGAGATTGCAGCTTGAGTACAGTCTTATCGGTTGTTGTTGAATGCTAGCAAATTGGAATTCTTACTTTGTGAAGATTTAAAGGAAGAGAGCTCTCTACTGGGAGAGCCCAGCTGCCCTGGAAGAATGAGATCCGGAATCTAGGTGTCATTATGGATTGTGAGCTCTGCCTTCTACAGGTCTTGCAGGTAGTGCGTGTTGCGTTTGTTTATATGGGGTTGGTGAGGCAGCACAGACCCTATATAGATCAAGATGTTTTACATTGGGTGGTCCAGGTATTGGTATTGTCATGCCTGGATTATTCCATTGCCATCACATGCACCCTAATCAACACAAGGTTGATATGAAATAAAACCTATATACCATTATGGACTACCTAGAGGCACATCAAACAGATATGCTATGCATCACTAAAACATGGCTAAATGATACTGACCAGGTCATCCTCAGTCAAATCATTCCAACCACATACTCTGCCTTCAACTATCCCAGAAACCTTAAGAGAGAAAAAGGAGCACTTATCCTAGCAAAAAATCTGTTTAAATTCCAAATCCTCACTTCTAGCAGCTCAGACGAACGCAACATAATCACCATAGCCAACAACTATATCACACTTTGCCTTATCTACAGAGCCCCTAATGGCAAGAGTGACCAACTTTCCAAAGTCATGAGTCAGTTTGTGCACACAGCACCCCTCAGAAACCCCCCATAGTGCTGGGAGACTACAATCTAACAAAGAGGCCAGGTCTTTCCTGAATGCCATGGAAGTCTTACACTACCACCAGTTGCAAAACAAAGACAGAGAAACATAGGGGTGGGAGAGGATAGGAAGGGAGCTGGCTGCAACTGCAACACCCTTCAGTCCTGAGCAGATAAGGCTGTTGCCCTGGAATAGCAAACACCCTCACGGTTATGCCTTCAGGAGCATCGCTTGAACTTCTGAACTTGTTATTTTACCTGTTGTCTCCAACAATAGAGTGCACTTCTTAGGTGTCTTTCTCAGACTTGTAAATGGGGCGCTGGTTGTGAATGTCCACAGTCTTGGCAAAGGCAAAATATTATTATGACTTGCAAAGGATTGTGGGGGATGTAGTTCATTCATACCAGAATCAGCCGTTCATAAAATAATGAGTTGTGATGCTCGAGTGTAAACAAAGAAAACAGATTTTATTCATGGGGTTAATTCTCCCACACAGATTTACTTGATAACACAAAAGGACACTTGCTTCAAGTATTGTACTCAGGAAAAACAAAGCATGTTATAAGGAACTTCTTAAGCAATAAATCAATAAAGACCTTGATGGGAAACAGAAAAGGTCTTTTTGATGGCTCCTGCTAATGACCTTCTTAGCAGTGCTCCAAAAGGCAAAAACAAAACCCCAAAGTAACAAAAAAACTGTTCTTTATCAAGGATAACTTTCTTCTATTTACACACACACAAAAAAAAGAAGTTTCCTTCCAGAGCTCACGTGCACTTGTGCCTGGCTCAATTACCAATAATTAGCCAGCTGCAAACCCCTTTGCTGGTTCACTCTCTCTACGTGGCTCAATCCTACCCTAAAGCTTTCTTGCAGAGACTTTTCTGGGTAGGTAAAAGAACAAGTTACAGTTCCTTTTGGTGGTTGTTGTATTAGTGAGAAAGTACTTTAAAACAGCAGCCTAGACAGAGAGCAGTCCATGTATTCTAACTGATCATTTGAAATATCTCCTTCTTCCTCAAATATCATGGAATTAATATCACGGTCTGGCTCAGAGGAATTCCTTAATTGATCACTCTCAGGATATTTGTTTCCCTGCTGTCTTCCTGGAGAAGAGCTAGGGCATAGATCAAAGTTCATACCTGAGCTTCCTTTGCTGTTAGGTTTCCTCTCCAGGTATCCTGGCTAGTAAGTAATCCAGCTTTTATGTCCAGCCTTCCAATCAAGATCCCTGGACACTGGGTCTCTCTTCACATACCTTCTTGCACCAGTCTTAGGGCCCCTTCCAAATGCAGCCGTCTCCTTCAAAGGTGCCATCTGGGAATTCCTGGCTTTATAACCCCACTCCTCTGGCTTCCTCCAGTCCAATGGAGTATGCTTGCCTCTGGAATCACTCCTAACACACGTACTGCTGTGGGCTCCTTCTTTAGACCTCCAATATGTCTTTCTGTTCCTCCTTCCATGTTGCTTCTGCTGTTGTAGTCCTCTCTCTTCTTTCTCCAATGGCTTCTGCTTCTGTCTCTCCTTGTTCTCCTGGTTCTGTCTGCACTCTCTCTGTGTAGAATATCCTTTACTTTTAACGTGCTTAGAGGGACACTCCACCCTAGCACAGCCCAGGTGTGCTGAATCAAGCCCTGCCCTTGGAGATGAGTGATTGGGGATTACCTCATAGCTCTCCTGATTGAACACACGTTTCCCTACTTCAGCTCTTCTAGAGGCTGTTTGAAACCTGGTGCATTCTGGGACTGGTAGTCTTTTATGAAAACATTCTGTTTTAGTATTTCTACCAGCAAAGACAGGTTGCTTGTTCAGAGTCAATTCACCTCTTTTATAGCTCCCTCCTGAACTATGATAAGCTTCCTTATCACAGACTGGTCGCTGTCCCCTGAAGAAAGCCATCGGTCAAAACACATGTTGGGCTGACCTAGACACCAATAAAGCTCCAGTCTTTCCAGTGGCGTGTGGTTGTCCTGTTTTCCTTGCAGCAGGTTCCCAAAAGATATTCAGATTCTATGATGCATGTCCAATGGGTAAGTGATGGATTTCCCTGGTTCTCTTTAATAATGGTTTATGGACTTTTCCTTCAGGAATTTGTCCAAACCTCTCTTAAATCCAGCTACACTAATGGCTTTTACTACCTCATCTGGTAATGAATTCCAGAGTTTGAATACACATTGAATGAAAAAGGTTTTCTCTGATTAGTCTTAGAAACATAGAAACATGATGGCAGAAAAAGACCACATGGACTATCTATTCTGCCCTTCCCTATCAAATATTAAAATCCCTTCTTTTCTTTTAGAGATCTTCAGTGTTTGTCCAATGTTTTTTTTAATTCAGATGCTGTCCTCTTCTCTACTACCACCAATGGGAAACTATTCCATTCATCTACCACTCTTTCTGTAAAGAAATATTTCCACATATTACTCTTATCCCCTATCCCCTTTCACCCTCATCCTATGTCTCCTTGTAGCAGAGCTTGCCTTCAATCGAAAGAGGCTCTCCTCTTGTGCATTTATGCCACAGAGGTATTTAAACATCTCTATCGCATCTCCTCTCTCCTGTCTTTCCTCTAACGTATGTATATTAAGATCTTTCTGTCCTCATATGTTTTATAACAAAGTCACTAACCATTTTAGTAGCTACCCTCTGCACCGAGGCCACTTTTGAATCCTGATCAGCTTAGTCTTCTAGGTGCTTCCTTACCATTCCCTTAGATATATCCTTGTCCTCAGCTGTTGTGTTGTCTGTCTTGACTAGATTGTAAGCTCTGATGAGCAGGAACCATCTTTTGCATGTGTCTGTAGAGCACTGTGTATGCCTTGTAATGCTATACACAGTAGTAGTAGTAGTAGTAGTAGTAGTAAGGTTTTCAATAATTTTCTCACCACAGAGGTCAGACTAAGTGGCCTGTTGTTCTCAACCTCATCCTTGCTACCGCTTTTGTGTTCAGGGAACACATGTGCCTTTCTCCAGTCCTCTAGACCACTCCTGACTCTAAAGAAGCATTGAAAAGATTGGTCAGTGGAGCAGCTAGAACATCCACAAGTTCCTTCAATAATCTTGAATGTATCCCATCCAGTCCCATCGCTTTGCCTGCTTTTAGTTTAGCTAGTTCCTCACAAACACAGTCTTCTGAAAATTGTTCAAGATTCCCTTCACTTCTATTTGTATTTGTGGGTGTTTTCTGAGATTCTGCTCCTGGTCCTTCATCTGTGAACACAGAACAAAAATATTTGTTAAGCAATTCCACTTTAAATTCATCAGCTTCTACATATTTCTCCCCTTCACCCTTGAGTCTGACAATACCACTTTTGCAGTTCTTCCTCTTGGTAACCTATCTGAAAAATGTTTTGTCACCCATTTTATTGCATTGACCATTTCTTCTTCTTTTTGTATCTTTGCTTTCCTGACTACTTTCCTAGCTTCTCTAAGTTTTTCCAAATATAGATGCCTGTCTGCCTCTCTCTGTAATCTCTTGTATTTTATGAAGGCCTTTTTCTTTTTCTTCACCTTATTTTGTGAACCATAGTAGCCTTCTTTTCATTTTACATTTATTTACCTTTCTAATCAAAAGGTTTGTTGCCTTTAAAATATTCCAATTCTGTTTTGCCCATTGTTTTTCTACATCCACCAGCTGTTCCCATCCCTCCAATGACTACTTGAGGTATTGCCCCATCTTGGCAAAGTTAGTTTTCCTAAAGCCTAAGACCCTTGCTTTTGAATGGATTTTATCAGCCCTGGTCCTAAAACTGAGCCACACCATCTGGTGATCACTGGATGCAAGATGATCTCCCACTATAACATCAGAAGCACTTTTCCCATTGTTAAGCATCAAGTCCAATATGGCCCCTTCAAATGTGGAAATATTTCTTTACAGAAAGAGTTGTAGATGTATGGAATAATCTCCCAGTGGAGGTGGTAGAGATGAGGACAGTCTCTAAATTCAAAAAAGCATGGGACAAATATAGAGGCTCTCTAAAGAAAAAAAGGGGACTCTTGTAGTGGGTGATATGGACGGGCAGACTAGACAGGCCCTATGGTCTTTTTATGCCGTCATGTTTCTATGTTTCTGTAATTCCATAGCTTTAATATTTTTTTTTTACATATAGTGCCACTCCTCCTCCCCTTATTCCTACCTTGTCCTTCCTAAATAAAGTATGGGAGAATGGGCCTCCTATCCAGGGCTATCCTTCCTGCCCCCACCACCATCTACAGCTCTCCCCTGCATGGGGATAGAGCCTCCGGCAGAGAGGGCAGCAGCCGACCATCTTCCGCCCAATCCGGGTGCACCGAGGACTATTTAAAGATCGCGCCATCGGGCGCGTGCTCCTTCCTGCCCCCACCACCATCTACAGCTCTCCCCTGCACGGGGATAGAGCCTCCGGCAGAGAGGGCAGCAGCCGACCATCTTCCGCCCAATCCGGGCGCACCGAGGACTATTTAAAGATCGCGCCATCGGGCGCGTGCTCCTTCCTGCCCCCACCACTATCTACAGCTCTCCCCTGCACGGGGATAGAGCCTCCGGCAGAGAGGGCAGCAGCCGACCATCTTCCGCCCAATCCGGGCGCACCGAGGACTATTTAAAGATCGCGCCATCGGGCGCGCCCGCGCCTTACGGGCCCGCGCCTGAGGGCCTCGCCAGAGGGCCCTTTGGCGTGGCCCTTAGGCGGGGACCTGGTGGAGGCCTAGGAACAAGGGATCGAGCAGGCCGCACCGAAGCACCACCTCCAACAAGCCAGCAGCCCAATCGGGGCCTTTACAACGCCAGAAAACAGCGATACCAGCGGGCCCGCGCAAGTCGACCCACATTCCAATCGAACAGAAAGCTAAGTCTATCTCTCAACCAACCAATAGCTAGAGCTCCCCTGAGGTTGAGCTCGCTTAACAACAGCTCCGTACAGATCTGTCAGCTCTACTGTGCTTCCCTTATCTTGACCCCCTCTATTTTACCCTTGGAACCGAGAACGACCTTCAACTGAACCAACCACAGCAAGTATATAATTAAATGAACTAATCTCTCACTACCTACTGTACTACCCACTCTTCATGGACTGTTACCATAACTAGTTTATACTGTTGTCAGTACTCACTCATGGACTGTTACCATAACTAGTTTATACTGTTGTCAGTACTCACTCATGGACTGTTACCATAACTAGTCTATACTGTTGTCAGTACCCACTCATATTGCCCCTATATATACTGCTGTCAGTAATCCCTATTCCCCCCCCCTCAGGAAACATAGATATCAGCTATCTATACTATTGCCTGTATCTATACTGTTGCCAGTGTCTATACGGTCACTAGTGTCTGTATTTATACTGTTGCCAGTAATTATATCTATACTGTTGCCAGTAATACTGTCCCTAGGAGATAGATATATTGTTACCAGTGGATAAATAGACTATCACTAGTAGATAGATATACTGTTGCCAGCAATATTGTCACTAGGAGATAAATATACTGTTGTTAAGAACCAATTATACTGTTGTCAGTAGATAAAAACACTGTTGCCAGTAATCATACACTCTGTTGCCATAGCTATATAAACTATCACCAATAGATAAATATACTGCGATCAGCTAATCCTGCAGAACTCCCTCCACTCAACCCCCCCAACCCAACACCACCACACAACAGTCCTCTCGCAAAGCCACCAATAAAACCCTCCATAACTCAAAAACATAATGGCAGACCTAAAAACAAAAACATTGCAAACCTCTTTCCTACTAACAACCCTCCTACTCCAACAAATCTACACATACAAATTCAACAATCCCCCTTGCAACAGCATCCCCATAATTTATAACCCAAACCGCAATTTAGCACACCCCCAATACACAATAACCCATTCAACCTGCCACCACACAACAATACCCACAAACATTCCCCTAGACTAATACAGATAAACTGCAAAAACTACGCAAACAATAAAACCTCCCCCAATGAAGACAATAAATTAAAGCTGATCCTAATAAACATTCGCTCAATTCGAAATAAAATACCAATTGTAAATGACATAATAAAAGACGAACAGCCTGACTTCATTTTCATCACGGAAACATGGCTAACATCCACAGACACAATATTATTAAACCAACTCAACATATCACAAGATGATATTTTCAACTGCCACCGTGACATAAAAAGAGGAGGTGGCACACTTATACTCACCAAGAAAGACTTACAATACACCCTAACAAACTCAAACAATGTTGAAGGCATGGACATAATAAACATCGAAAACAGAACACTAGCATTCTCCCTAATCTATAGACCACCATCAGCAGATCACAAAAATCTTTCTCCTATCCTTGAACTAGCATGCACAGCATCCCAGAGAAAACCTCTTATAATACTAGGTGACCTTAACCTCCCATCCTTAAACCAATCACAAAAAAACAACTTCATAGACTCAATGACCCAAATGGGATATAACCAGATAATCAATACCCCCACACATAATAAAGGAAACTCACTAGACCTCATTTTCCTCCCTTCCCCCTTCAACCTACATCAACTACAATCTCCCCCAACAACTACAGAGGTACCTTGGTCTGACCACCATCTGATAACCTTTCACCTACTAACACAAGTACCATCACAGTCCCCAAACGCAACAGCTCACCGCTCACGTTTTAACCCGCTTTGACAATGACACATTCCTTGACAAGGTACTACCTAAGCTCACTACAAGCCTATCTGACATCGACCTAACGATAGAGAACTGGAACCAAACAATCCAAGAAGCAGCTACCTCCACTCAAACATCCCAGAAGAAAAAGAAAGAATCACAAAAATGGTTCACGAAAAACATTGCCCTACTAAAAAGACAACTACGTAAACAAGAAAAAACCTGGAGAAACACCAAATCACATGATAACAAAACCAAATATATAAACTTACTTAATAAATACAAAGAAACAATCAACAACTCAAAAAGAGATTACTATTCCAATCTAATAAATCTTGCTCTCAACCGACCAAGAGAACTCTTCTTAATCGTCAAAACACTAACAAAAACACATAACCCAGAACCGAACCAGGACATTATAAACGTCCAAACCTTAGCATCACATTTTGCTGAAAAGCTAAAGGTAAAATCTTGCTCCCCAACCATCACGATAGAATATACACAGACTAGTAACTATGAATGGACAACATTCCACAAAGTTGATCGTAAACACATCCTCAACATCATAACAATGATCAACACTACAACTTCCCCGCTTGACCCATGCCCGGTGTCATGGATCAAGTATACTAAGGAATCCCTTGCAGAAAACATCCAATACATAGTAAACCAATCTCTCACACAAGGAACCATGCCCAACACCCTAAAGCTCTCCTCGATCCGTCCCATAATAAAAAACAATAAACTTGACCCAAAGGACCCCAACTCCTACAGACCAATTGCCAGCATACCGCTAATCGCTAAAATAATAGAAAAAACTATACAACTCCAACTACAGGAATACATAGATGAGCAAAAACTTCTTGATGCGCATCAATTCGGATTCCGCCCCTTCCATGGAGTGGAAACCCTCCTAATCGCCTTGACAGACCTCCTCATCAGTGGTACTAATGAAAATAGCAAAGGTTTCCTCCTCCTCTTCATAGACCTATCTGCTGCATTTGACAGCATTAATCACAAAACACTCATCAACAGACTTGAAAACCTAAAAATAGGAGGAACCGTCCTTGAATGGTTCAAATCATACATTTCAAACAGACTCATACAGATACAATTAGGCAAAGAAACATCAGAAACCTTCCCTCAAGGCCAGGGTATCCCTCAGGGATCGGCACTCTCTGCCCTCCTCTTCAATTTATACCTCCAACCAATTACAGACATATTCAAGAAGTATGAAATTAACCATTTCATATATGCGGACGATATCATGCTCGCCATCCCCATAAACACCAACAACCCCAAATACGATAGACTACTCCAATGCATGAATGAGACCACCATATGGCTTGAGAACAACCACCTAAGCATCAATCTCAAAAAAACTGAAGCAATGTTCATAACGAGAAAACCTGACATGGACCACAACTACCCTACCACAATCAGAATAAATAACACACCAATACCTATTAAAAAGGAGGTAAAATACCTTGGAATAATTCTGGACCATTCACTCACCATGATCCCACACATAAAACATACAGTAAAAACGATATTCTATAAACTCAAGACAATACAACACCTGAGACCCCTACTCAACACACATGACTTTAGATCAGTGGTCAACTCCCTCATCACCCCCCACTTTGACTACTGCAATAGCATTCTAAATGGCCTACCACTAAAAAGCATATACCTCCTCCAAAGAGCACAAAACATATGTGCCAAGATGGTCACAAAAGCTAAGCTAACAGACCACGTGACCCCAATACTACTAGATCTTCATTGGCTCCCCATAAGCAGCCGAATAAAATATAAAATCCTCCTGACTACCTTTAAACTCCTCAATAACATCTCTCCCTCCCAACTATCTACCCTATTACAAACCCCATCAGAAACTAGAACACGAAGACAGAACGCAACCCACTCCCTCAACATAAAAACTAATTTCAGAAGGACCAGAGCAACGACAAGTGATAGAGCCTTCTCCTTTGCTGCCCCTACCCTCTGGAACGAAATCCCATTAACCCTCCGCAAAATAAAAGACCTTCACCAATTCAAAAAAGAACTAAAAACATACCTTTTCACAAAACACTTTGAGATCCCCTACCAACAAAAAACCTCTCCGATACAATCACAGAAACACATTCACAGTTCTCAAGACAGAACAAATGATTAAACATAAGAAAGACACTTACTCTACTCTGCCTTACCCTACAGACAAAGATTTACACAAACAAATGGCTATATCTCTATTGTAAATAATACCGGTAACTCAATTATGTTGTGATGACCTGTACATAGTTTGAATAGTGTTATTCTAGTTAATGTTCAAAACATGTTCAATGTAACTAAACGTGTACATAGTTAACACAAGTTCCATGTAAAATATACAGAAGTATATTGATTTTTGTTCGATGTGAACCGCCCCTGATCTCTGGAAGGGGCGGTATATAAGAAACTGTTAAATAAAAAATAAATAAATAAATAAATATCACTGGGAAATCCAATACAGAAGTGCCTAAAACTCTCTACAGTCATTCTTTAGGTCAGCTTATTCACAAGCTCTGCTGTTCTTAAGCAGTCAATAATCTAAGATATCATTCCATGTCAGCAGCTCTGTTAAAGTTACTTATCCAGTCTTCTCAGGAGGGTCCTAATGAATGCAGCCATTCAACTTTGCCCATGACATACTTACACCTTGCCAGCATCTGTCCCTGATTTTGTTCTTTCACCTCACTTCACCTGTATGTACTCTTGAAAATCCACATGCTGCACATACCACTGATCTTCTGAGAGGATTTTGGAAGCTCCTGTGTGTCCTATTGTTAGCTCTTGCTCTTCACTCATTGATTACATGGTCAAATCAATCAGAGGCATCTGATCTGTTTCATGCTGCTTTACAAGTTAGAGAATTTGTGGACATGTCAGCTGGCCCTCCAGACTGTAGGGGTGTGCAGGCTGAACCTTTTGGTTCTTTTTGTTTGCCGATGCTTTTGCAGGTGTTTGCTTTTAACTTGGTTTAGGCTTAGAAAATTTCAATGTGGTTTAGTTTTATTTGTATACATATAGATTTCAGAGCAAGTAATTTGGTTTAAGAAGGAGATGTGGTTGATGGCCAAACCAAAAAAAGTAGTTCAAAAGTTACTAGAGCTTTCTGGTGATTTAACAACCCAACGTCCTTATTTATTTTATTTATTTAGCATATATTTGTATACCGCTACTTCCAGCGATCAGGAGCGGTTTGATTATGTAACGGAGATTGTCAGATCAAAGACAAATTTCAAAAATTACAGCGTGATTTACAGGATTATATGACAAGGTTGTCAGATCAAAGGCAAAACATTTTCACAATATGTACAACGTGATTCACGGGATATGCACAACACACAGTTAGGAGGGGGAGAGAGGAAGATTTACATAGTCCCGCAGGTGCTCCTTGTGGTCTTGGGCAAGCCACTTAACCCTCCATTGCCCATGTTCCCTGTAAGTATTAGTGTATGTGTCTCATATCCCCTCGTGTTAAAATGTATCCTCCAACCGCTTTGACCCGGTGAAAAGCGGGATATAAATGCAGCTAAATAAATAAATAAACATATATACATTTTACATTTGACTACGTTTTGGTTCTGCAGATAATGGTTGACTTCATTACTGTTCAGGACAATGGTTGACTTCATTACTGTTCAGGACATGTTGTAGGCCTGTTGAAATAAGTACGTCTTTAGTTTTTTTCTGAAGTCCATCAGGTCGTTGATTGAGCGCAGCTCAGGTGGGAGTTGGTTCCAGAGTGTGGGTGCAGTATAGGAGTATGCTCTGTTGCTTGTGGCTGTTTTAACTGATCTTATACTTATTGGTACATGTAGGTTGTTTAGGTTGGTGGTTCTCCTGTTTCTGTTAGCAGGTTGCATGTCGATTAGGTTAGTGAGGAAAGTTGGTGCCAGGTTGTGGATGAGCTTAAAAGTGGTCACTAGGGTTTTGTATTTTATGCGAGCTACGATGGGGAGCCAGTGTAGTTCGACTAGCACTGGTGTGATGTGCTCAGCAAAGCCTGTTTTCATGATGATTCTGGCCGCGACGTTCTGTGCCATCTGGAGTATGCTTAGGGTTTTCTTTGGAAGGCCCTGTAGAATTGCGTTACAGTAATCGAAATGAGGTATGATGAGGGCTTGAGCTATTGTCCTAAAATCGGTAGCTTCAATGATGTTCCTTAGCGGCTGTATAACTCTGAGCTTGTGAAAAATGGCCCTGTTTACTAAACGGAGGTGTTTTACTATCTTTAGTTCACTATCAAGTGTTACTCCAAGGTACTTTATTTCATTCTTTGTGTGATAGGTATTTTTGCATAGGGAGATTGTAGCAGGCGGGTTGAACTCCGGTTTTCTTGAGATGTACATGACTTCGGTTTTTTTATGGTTTATGGCCATGTTGTTTCGTTGAAGCCATGTTTGCAACTCTCTTATGCATTCTTCTAGCTGGGAGTAGTTTGGGTTGTTTGTGTCAAGTTGAGTATACAGCATAATATCGTCAGTGTATATGTGGTACTAGATTTTATGCTTTTTGAATATTTCGCAGATTGGTTTCAAATAAATAAAATAAATAAATAAAATAAATAAATACCGCTTTTCTACAAGGCAATGTGGTTTACATGTAGCGAAGTGAGAAAACTAGAACAAGATAACAGATGTGCTTTTTACATTAAATAGTATAAGAGTAGGGGAAGGGGATTGCATCTTAACTATGTACAGCATGCATGTGGGTGTGAGAATAGTATCTGAGTGTTAGAAAGGAATGGTCTAGTGGGGATCTGCACCAGGACTAGGTGAGTCTTTAATTTTTTACAAAATTCTCCCATGGATTCAATTTCTCGTAGGTGGGGTGGTATAGCATTCCAGATGGCCAGGGCATAAAGGTAGGAAGCTCTGCTGCATGTCCTTTGGCTCTTTGTGACTTTTGTGGCTGGGACTTCTAGTAGGTTGATCAAGAAGCAACAGTTCGAACAGAACAAGGAGAAACAGAATGGTTTAAAATAAGCAAAGGTGTAAGACAAGGCTGCATACTCCCCCCCTACCTGTTTAAGACTTATCAACAACCTTCGCTATGCTGATGATACCACATTACTGGCTGAAAGTGAAGATGGTCTGAAATATTTGTTTCTCATGATCAAAGAACATAGGGGTATGTTTACTAAACTGCGCTCATGTGCGCGGCGCACATTAGCATGCGCTAAGGTACCTTAGCGCACGCTAATGATGCATATTTGTGCCCCGCACAGGTGCGCGCCGCACTAAAGTGCCCGTTCATGTGCGCGGCGCGCTGATGTGCAATAAAGGCGTGGAAAGGCTCCCGGAGGGCGGAGAAAGGCTCCCCAGGGGCGGAGAGAAGGGGTCAATGGGTGGAGAGAGGGAGGGGAGAGGCTCCCCGCACACGAGCGGGGCTGAAATTCAAGTAAAAAAATACTGCGAGTGAAAACCTCGCGGTAGAGCCGATTTAAAGGGAAGAGAAACCATTTCTGTCAGCAATGTACAGCAAAACCAGGGAAAACTACAAAACAGTGATAAGTGTGATACATGTGCACGGTACAAAAATACAAATAAACATTGAAAAGGACCCCAACAAAATTTAAAAAAATTATAATCAAGCTGGGCAATAGTGATAGTAATGGGAAACATCAAAAAACACTCCCAAGAAAGCCGCGAAAAATAAATATGAATTTTAGAAGGGTCTACGCTCCGTCCCCATACAAGGTGAATGATCCCACAGTGAAATAGCACTGATCAGGGTTTCCCTCTCCATTGGACAGGTTACCTATGGCATGCACATGTTCCACAACAGCAGGGCGGGCAGGTCAGAATGGGCAACTGGACAGATGCTGGGAAAGGGGATACAGAGGGCTGCAGGCGGCACATGCTGTGGTGCAGCTGGGGCACAGTGCGGACTAGGCAGATGCCTAGATGGCACTTAGGAATGCTGAAACTGAACAGCAGCCAGACAGCAACTGATGAGGGCCCAACATGGGCACAAGAGTGTTTAGCACAGTTTCACAGGGGATAGTACCCAGCAGGTACCCCCAAGGGCACAGAACATTGGCAGGCGGTGATTGGGGGACGTGCGGACAGATATGCAGGCACCCCTACCCCAGAACCTGCACCATAGGCAGCCGCCGACCCGCACACAGGATGACCTGAGACTGCGTACCACCAGCACCACCAGCAGAAGGGCATGTCAGCATGGTGGCACAGGGGTACTGGAGGTGGAGGGGGGCAGTGGCAGCTGCCCAGAGCAGACCATGGCCTAGCCCTGTGTAGGTGGGTGCAATGCACTGCAACAGACAGGCTCTGCCGGACAAACAGTCATGGTATCATCAGGGAATATACTGTCTCTGTGGCAACACAGTGGTGCAGTGCACACCACCAGTGTGTTTGGAGACAGAGGGTCACAGGTTCAAGCCCCAGCTGGGGCTCCTGCCAATCCAGTCCCCATATTTTACCCACAACTATATCGTGATAGTAAAGACGAACCTTTATTGCAGAGAACATAAGCATGGCTCAAACAACTCTATTTTACCCTACAGAGCACAGACACCAGAAACATGCACATTACCTAGAGCAGATTCCCCCAAATGCAGTCCTGGAGGGCCACAAATCCTTCAGGGTTTATGCTGTCTCCAATCTAAGGATGGAGCGGTACTGGTGGTGGAGGTGGCAGCAGCTGGTGGCAACAGCAGACCATGGCCTAGCCCTGTCCAGGTGGGTGCCGTGCACTGCAACAAAGAGGCCCTGTTGGATGTACAGTCATGGACTCCGCAGGGAATGCAGCATATCTGTGGCAACACGGTGGTACAGTGCACACAGACAGTGTGTGTAAAAACAGAAGGTCACAGGTTCAAAGCCCAGCTGGGGCTACTGCCAATCCAGTCCACATATTTTTCCCACAACTAAACCGTGATAGTAAGGACAAACCTTTATTTCAGAGAACATACGCATGGTTAATACGCCTATATTTTACCCCACCGAGCACAGACACCATAAACAGGCGCATTACCTAGAGCAGAGTCTCCTAAATGCAGTCCTGGAGGGCCAAACACCATTCAGGTTCCATGCTGCCTCTAATAAAGATGCCTGTGCTGCATATCTATGCACCACCCCCATGGTATGCAGATGTATCTCATGCATATTCATGAGGGACAGCATGAAAACCCGACCAGTTTTTGGCACACCAGGACTGGAGTTGGGAACCTCTGCCGTAAAGCAGCAGCCAACAGGGGCAGACACACCCACACCCACACCCACAGGCCCCATTGGCCAATGCCTCCTGGAGAGGCAGGACATTGGGCCCTGCGTGCATCTCCCAATAATAACACTTGCATACCTTAGCAATGCCACCCTACACCTGGGTATATGGTACACAGCTATCAAACGTTTGCTATGATTACTGGCAGATAGCAATTCCTACGTTAAGCACAGTTTGCTCATTGAGCTCCATCATAACAATCTTTCTGATGTCTGTGGTGTGTGCTGCAGGTCTGGTCTCTGACAGTGTTTACCACCCTGGGGAGTGACCCCCAACAGTATTGCGTACCATATCCATGCCTGTACTGTGCCCAGGACTGGTGTGGTGGCCAGAGCTGCTAAACTCCTCTATAGTAGCACAATGCTGCATAGGTGTGGGAGTGTGTGTCTGTCTATCCAGTGTGTGGTGGCTGCAAACACCCTCCACAGCCCACACTGCCAGCACTGTTGCCAGTATTGGCCTGCCAATGTGCATAATGAGGAGCAAGATACCATGGGTATAGCCCGGACAGGGTGGCCTGGCCAGGATGCATCTGCACAGGGCATAGGGCACTGGCTGGGACATTTTAGTGCCCGGCCACCACCTACACAGACAGGGTGGCCTCAGCATGTCCTGCTGGGAGATCACTCTCATCCTGACTGTGCAGTGACCACAGCATGGCTAGGCACCCCCATAGTGCTATATAGCATTTTTTCATGTGATATTTATGGGTTTCTTTTTGGGGCCCAGTCACTGACTGTCTGCAGCTAGTATGTGTCTTGATGGAGCGCTTTGCAGGGTGCAGCGGCTGAAGGCTTGCTGCAGGAGAATATCAGATAGTGGTGGGGTGCAGCTTAGCATATCCAGGCCTAATGTCTGTCTGCTATTGTGTTATGGATGTGTACAGAGCTGCATTGATTGCCCTGTAGGTGTCTGTTACCCAGCAGGACTGGGGTTGATGGTCCCCTCTACTGCCACCATTGCAGGTAGGTAGAATGTGGATCTGTTGATGGGAGACCCTGTTTACCACCCCCAGCCCTGGAGGAAGAGGAGGATGGTGGTACATAATCCTCCTAGGGGTCCATAGGGGCTACACCTGATTGAGATAGACAGATATATCCAAGGTGTTTCTGCAGAAGTGACCTATCTCACACATTAGCACTGCTGGGGACCTACAGCATGGCCTATTTCTGCCATGGAAGGTGCTGTGGACATGGTGCTGGGCGCCCCACCGCACACTCAGGGTGAGCACAGTACCCGCACAATGTGACGGTGTGTAGCTACTCTGTGCCAGTAACACACATGGTCAGTTCCCCCTACCAGGCCGAGGTGCTGTGGGGTTGCACATGGTCAGTTACCCCTACCAGGCCGAGGTGCTGTGGGGGTGCATACCCCATCTTGTGTTCATCTGTGGACAGCTGATTTGCATGTGCAGTGCATCATGGGTACGGGTGGGCTAACCCTATCCTGGTGACCACAGCAGACTGTCTGTGTGGTGACGTGCAGTCCCTCTGCAGCCAGCCAAGGGCTTGCTAGCAGCTATAGAGCTGTAGCCCACTGGTTACTTCACTGCCTGTGGAGCCAGAGGTCATGGTTTCAAACCCACAGTGGGGTTATTTGATAGGGCTGCCCAAGGCATTATCTCTTTTTAATGTACATTATTGCTGCCAGCAAAAACACTCTCAGCGTACTGTACCCATAAGGTGCCTCAGAGGGCGCTTTATAGGGCGCCCTATAGGGCACCTTATGGTTACTGTCCATATAAGGTGCACTATACGTTATCCTGTGGAGCGACTTATAGGGTGCCCTATAGGGGACATTTTAGGGTGCCGTGGCGGATAGTGCACTTTATAATGTGCCCTATGGAGTGCCTTATAGGGTGCCTTATGCGGCACCTTCAGTTACGGCACGTGAGGTCGTGTTTGCTGGCAGAAATTAATAAAATACAAATAAAGTGCTGCAGGAAACAATATGTACATTGCAAAGCTGATGCCTCAGCCAGCCTTACGTATTAGGCACACTGGGGAGCAAACTCATGACCCCTGTATCAGCAGTCAGTGCCTTAACCATTGTGCTACACTGCTGTTCCTCCTTGCATGTCAGTGCACCTACTTCAAATTTCCATGCGTTTAAATGCACAGTGCTGCCATCAAACACAGTGCTATGACCTTGCTGTGCCTCATAGGGCACCCTATATGGCGCCCTATAGGCCACCCTTTCAGCAACATTGTAGGGTGCCGTGGCGGACAGTGCACTTTAAAATGTGCCCTCTGGGGTACCCTATGAGGCGCCTTATGCAGCACCTTATGTTACAATACTTTGAGGGTGTGTTTGCTGGCAGCACTAATTAAAATTAAAATAAAACGCCCCCTACAGCAATACTACCTATAGCAGGTTTTGCCTCAGCCAGCCTTCTTCATTAGGCACAGTGGGGGATTGAACCCATGACTACTGCATCATTGGTCAGTGTCTTAACCATTGTGCTACACTGCTGCTCCTCCTTGTTTGTCAGCGCACCTTCTTATGATTTTCATTCCTTAAACTGCACAGTGCTGCCATCAAAAACAGTGCTGTGACCTTGCGGTACCTCATATGGCACCCTATAAAGCGCCCTATAAGCAACATTCTAGGGTGCCTTGGCAGACAGTGCACTTTAAAATGTGCCCTCTGGGATACCTTATGGGGCGCCTTATGTTACAGTGCTTTCAGAGTGCGTTTGCTAGTAGCAGTAATTAAAATAAAATTAATGTGCCTCAGACTGCAATATTTCCCTTAACAGGTAATGCTTCAGCCAGCCTTCTTTATTGGGCACAGTGGGGGATTGAACCCATGATCCCTGCACCATCGGTCAGTGTCTTCACCATTGTACTGTGGCTCTGTTCCTGTGCGTGCACATCAGCGTGCCACTTATGCTTCCCGTGCAAGTTTCTCATGCGTTAATGTGCGCGGCGCACATTAGCGCATGATTAATCCCGGTTTGCTTTTTCAGACTGAAATGCCCACTCCTTATATGGCATCCTGCACAATAGCGCGGCGCGCACCTAACGGGGTTTTAGTAAACATACCCCATAGTTTCAAAATGGGCCTGCACATTAATATAAAGAAGACAAAGATCATGACAACTGGCAAAATCAACAAGTTCATCGTTGAAGGAGAAGAAATTGAAATTGTGGACAACTTTAACCTACTTGGATCAACTATCAATAAAGAAGCAACAAGCAGTCAAGAAATCCGACAAACATTGCTCGTGGCAGAATGGCTATGAAAGACCTAGACAAGATTCTCAAGAGCAGAGATGTCTCTCTCCATACAAAGATTCGACTTGTTCAAGCCATGGTATTTCAATAACATCATATGGATGTGAAAGCTGGACAGTGAAAGAGATAGACAGTAAGAAAATTGATGCCTTTGAATTATGGTGCTTGTAGCGAATACCGCATATACCATAGACTGCCCGAAGAACAAACCAGTCAGTACTAGAGGAGATCAAACCTAAGCTTCCTTTAGAAGCTCAGATGACAAGACTTCGACTTTCATACTTTGGACACATCACGCGAAGAGAGAGATCAATAGAGAAAGACATCATGCTTGGCAAGATAGAAGGTCAACGCAAAAGAGGAAGACCAGCAATGAGATGGATCGATATAATAACAGCAGCTATGGGTACCAGTCTGTCAACAATGAGCCGGCTGACTGAAGACCGAACACAATTTAAGACAACTATCCAGAGGGTCGCCATGAGTCGACACCAACTCGACGGCACTTAACAACAAAGTTGTATGGTATCTCCTGGGTCTATTATTGTTGGTTTTATTTATGAGAGCTTGTAGGTAGATTGAAAATTGCTTATTTAAGATCTTGTAGGTGTTTATGATGACTTTGTATTTGGTTCTTGATTCAATTGAGAGCCAGTGTAGCTGTTTGAGGATTGGTGTGATATGGGTGTACTGCGAGGTGCCATGTATGAGTCTTGCAGCCGTGTTTTGTGCTAGTTAAAGTGAGTAGGTGGTGTGCTTGGGCAGTCCCTGATATATCGAGTTACAATAGTCTAATATGGGTGTAATGATGGCTTGGCACACTGTTCGGAAGTCCGATGGGTTTAGTAGCAGGCGTAGGTTTTCAGGATGTGGAGCTTGTGGTATACTGATTTTGTTGCTTGTTTTACTTGAGTTTGCAGGTTCATCTCTTGATCAAGGATGCCTCCTAGTATTTAATTTTGGTCTTTACAGCTATATCTTTGTTATTTGGTTTTATGTTTGCTGGTATTTTGAAGGTGGGATTATAATATGTAGGATTTAGGTCTTGTTGTAGTTGACATTGAGTTTGTGGTCTTGTAGCCATTTCCTTTTTTCTATGAAGCATGTGTCTATGGAAGAGTAGGTCGCTGTAGTTATACAGAAGGGGCTGTAAATCATGATATTGTCTACATAAATTTGATAGTGGATGTTGTGCTTTTGTATGATGCTGCAAAGGGGTTGTAAGTATATGTTGAATAAGACTGATGAAATTGCTGATCCTTGTGGTACTCCTTGATGTAGAATGTATGGATGTGATTTCTCAGGGCCAACTTTTACTTGTTGCATTTATTCTGCTAGGTAGGTGTGGAACCATTTTATGATATTTCCTTGGATTCCAATGCCATGTAGTCTGTTAAGGAGGAGTTGGTGAGAGACAGTGTCAAATGCTGCTGAAATATCAAGGTGTTGAGAAGAGAAGTTAGTAGGGTTTCAGTTCCATGATTTGGTCGGAACCTATGTTGGTGTAAGTCGAGTGGTGCATGATTGTCCAGGTGATCTTGCAGTTGCATCTGTACTGCTTATTCAATAACACAGGTACACTACCAAAAAACTGCCTCCAGTTTTGCAACTGATTCCTATAGATTTTGGGGTGCCGAATCCAGGAAAAATAGCCAAAATGTTCCATCACGTCACGTTTTCTTGCAAAATTAGATTTCTTACCCATATAAGGAATGTTCACATAATTTCTTTTTAGCCGACTGCAGTTTATTTTCTTGGCCCAAAATAGAGGTTGTAATGGTTAACTAACTAGAAACACTCCCTCATGATATTTTAGAGTGTTTTGTATTCATTTTATACATTAACAGGACAATTGGGAGGCGGGGGGCTAAATCCAGTACTCGCGCTGGCGCATGTTCTTTCCTGTTCTCCTCGCCTCGTTCGCTCGCTCAAACACGGTGGTTGCGACATGAACGTTCCTGTCAAATTTCAGTTTCTTGCAAGTTCATTATTACCTTTTGTTTGCTCAGTCGTAATCCAGCTTTATTCCGAAGTGGTTCACTACAGTTGTAGTTTGCAGTGCTGTGTATTTGTGATGGCTCACAGAGCCAGAGGTTGCGTCAACTCTCCGGACAGTTTTTGTTTTATTTGTGGGGAATATACCGTGAAAAAGCAGCAGAGGAACATTTCTGCATTTATTAAAAAAGTATATTTCGCCTATTTCGGTTTGAAGTTAGGCGATCAAGACAAACCGTGGGCTCCTCACAAAGTGTGCAAGACATGTGAGGAAGATCTACGCTTATGGATGAAAGGTAAAAAACAAGCATTTCGTTTCGGAATACCTATGATGTGGCGTGAAAAAAGAGACCACAGCAGTGACTGCTATTTTTGCTCTTGCATTGTGAAGGGATACAACTTAAAAAATAAGAACGTAATAAGTTACCCCAACCTTCCCTCAGCAATTAGGCCTATGCCTCATAGCAACGAAGTACCTGTGCCTGAACCACCAAAATCTTTGGATCAAATTTGTGTGGACAGTTCTGATCATGATGAGACTCATCAGATGGCTTTTCCCGATGAGTCCAGTACTTCCGAGTTTGAAACTGAACCAGATCCGAAACCTGAACTTTTCTCTCAAGCTGAATTGAATGATTTAGTCCGGGATTTAGGACTCCCAAAAGATGCTGCCCAACTGCTAGGTTCTCGGCTTAAACATAAAAATCTATTGTCACCAGGAACAACTTTTTATTGGTACCGCAACCGCGAGACACAATTTTTGAAGTATTTCAGCAAAGAGGAAGATTTGGTATTTTGCAACGATATATACGGAGTGATGGAAAAGTTTAAACTCAAGTATGATCCTGCTGAATGGCGGCTGTTCATTGATTCGTCAAAAGACAGCATAAAAGGTGTTCTTCTTCATAATGGCAACACATTTGCTTCAGTTCCTATTGCTCACTCTGTTATTCTCCAAGAAAAATACGAGAATTTGGCCCTGATTCTTCAGAAGATTCGTTATGATGAGCATAAGTGGATGATTTGTGGAGACTTTAAAATTCTATCCATGCTATTAGGGCAGCAATCCGGTTTCACCAAATATCCCTGCTTCCTTTGCTTGTGGGATAGCCGGGCCCGCGACCTACACTGGGGGAAAAAAGACTGGCCAATTCGGGAGTATTTGAGACCCGGTGAGAAAAATGTTCTTCATGAGAACTTGGTACCTCGTGATAAAATTTTATTACCACCTCACCACATTAAGTTGGGTCTCATTAAGCAATTCATCAAGTCCCTTCCAAAAGATGGTGAGTGCTTTCGGTACCTTTGCTCAAAGTTCCCCCGACTTTCTGAAGCAAAGCTAAAGGAAGGCGTGTTTGTTGGCCCTGATATAAGGAAACTCATTTCAGATGGAGCATTCGCTGAAACGATGTCTGAGAAGGAAAAAGAAGCCTGGGATTCCTTCAAGGATGTTGTTCTCAAATTCTTGGGGAACAGGCGGGATGAGAACTATAAGGATATTGTTGCCAGGATGCTCAATGCCTTCAAAGAACAAGGCTGTAACATGAGCCTGAAAGTCCATTTCTTGCACTCCCATGTGAACTACTTTCCTGAAAACTTGGGGGCGTACAGTGAAGAACAAGGTGAAAGGTTTCACCAGGACATCAAGGACGCAGAGAGAAGGTACCAAGAAAGATGGAACACCACTATGATGGCTGATTTCTGCTGGTTGCTGCTGCGGGAAACCACAGATGAAAAATACGCCAAGCAGCGCACCAAGAGAAGCATTCGGGGGAAGAAGAAAGGGGCCCACCAGGAGATTGATTGACCCAAGAATGACTTTAAAATCTAAACTGTGTTGACAAATATCGTGTTTTTACTAAACTTTGAAATAAAAATTTGCTAGTTATTACCACAGTGTCGGATCTCATTTATTAGAATTTTATTTTCACACTATCGGGTGTTTGTCTTCATGTATTGCAATGGTGCGGTTTGCGTTTTCTATTCTTACATACATATCTGTACAACATTTTTTGCACATTTCTTTGCTTTGCTTTGTGTCTAACCTCGCTCTTATATGCTCAATGTTTGTGCACATGTATGTGGCTGTTTTAAGTGCAGACAATTTTGCTACCATCACAGTGTGTTTTGTTGACATTACTCTATTCTTATGTGCTGCCTTGTTACAATTTTCTTTATTCTTATTTGAATAACTACTAAACAATTAGTATAAAGAATTCATCCAAGAAACTTTTATCTCGATCGCACTCAATCTGAAACGTTCACCTCAAACTGCTAACCCAATGTAGCAAAAAATCTGTACGTGATGGAGCAAATTGGTTACCAGATTTGGATTCAGCGCACCAAAAAACGTAAAAATCAATCGAAACATTAGAGGCAGTTTAAAACAAAATTTTTTTAGTGTACCTGTGTAATCTTCACTTTGAAGGGGATGCTGGATATTGGTCTATATAAGTCAGCGGTGCATGAGTCAAGGTTCTGGTTCTTTAAGATGGGGCAGATCGAACACTACCAGAGACCTTTACCAAGTCTAATTTAGATCCTGGTTATCCAATTAGTGATGATCCAAGAGGATCCAGATGAGGCTTGGAGAACAACTCTCATAGTATACTTAAACACAGGCATCGAGGGGGGTGACCTGCATAGAGCTACAGTTATAACCCCTCTAGCCACCTTACTGGGCAGACTAGATGGGCCATACTGGTCTTTATCTGCTGTCATATACTATGTTACTATGTTACATGGTTTCACCAAATGTCAGACTATAGACCATTGTTAATGCAAAAGCATTGCATGTCACCATGAAGTCACATGGCTAGAAATCCTGCTAGTACTCCTATTCCAAGAACATCTCTGAATAGGAACCCCCCCACCCCCCTATTTCTCTCCAAGATCTCCAAACCAGTAACTATGCTATCTTGTCAGTCTCTATGTTCACCCCAAAAATCATCAATTTTGAACCCCTGGTGATGGCCCCCCCCCCACATTTGATTCCCCCCCCCCTGGTTATATGTCCCACCGCTTTGACCCGTTGAAAAGCGGGATATAAATACAGTTAAATAAATAAATAAATAAATAAATAGTACTCTTCCATAGAGCTCCAGAGCTCACTAAAGTTGGGTCAATCTAGAATTAGGATGGGTGAACAATAGTAGAGTTTACAGCAGGCTGACCATGGAAAAATGGTGCAAGATACCTGCCTTCCCATAACACACCTGACATAACTGGTAACAAAGAGGAATTTCAGATTTGTCACTGTTTTTGGAATAAAGACCATATGACACACAATGGGACATTTTATTTATATTTCCCATGACATTTCAGATAATGCACTTCTCTACCAGTATGTTACTCCCTGGTAGTTACCTCATGTTGGTTCACATGATTTCACTTGACCTGACAGGACATGGGTTGGAATGCACACTTGATGAACACCTTGGCACTATCTTACTCTAGCCCTTCCACTTCCTAGATCTGATCACTCTGCATAAATAGTGCCTCACATGGGCTCTAGTTCTGTGGTCTGGCTCTTATTATGGCTACAGCCTCACACTTGCTATGTCTTTGCCTCTTCATTCACTGTACAGTACGGGCCCGATATCCGAAAGGCATTTATATGTTTACAGCCCAGTAAACCGTGTAAATGCCTTAAATAGGGATATTCAACGACACTTACATGGTTAGTGCCATTGAATATCCCCTTCTAACTCCCCTATATGCCCCGATGCTATCCAGTTAGCACTGGGGCATGTCGGGGGCATTCTGGGGCAGAGCGGAAGTGGTGGCAAGCGATACCTGGGAAGTAGCGATATTGCATGCTGCCTGGTTAGCAATCTGCACCAAAAAGATAGGCGAGGAGAACCCTTGCCTATCTTTTGGTGCAGGAACTAACCAATCACCATGCAATATCACTGCTGCCAAGTTATCTAATGCAGCTGCCGGCGTGTGTGGCGATCCCTGGATATTCAATGCAGGGGGCTCACCAAGAGGTGAAGTACTCAAACCATTTTATTAAACCACATAGGTGAACAGAAATATGAATACCACATTGACCCTACATGAGCCGTGTTTCAGCCAAAGTCTTCCTCAGGAGTCAAGGAACTCTGTGTGGTAAAATGTACATAGATAAAACATGTCATTAAAAAGCAATACAAGATGGGGGAAGAGTGGGAGGACTGAAAAAATATTCCTGATCCACAATACTACACTGCCTCTGTGACTTTTTAATTTCGACAAGAATCTCTCATGAGGGACCTTGTCAAAGGCTTTCTGAAAATCCAGGTACACTATATCAACAAGCTCACCTTGGTTTACCTGTTTATTCATACCTTCAAAAAATATAACAGATTAGTAAGACAAGACTTTCCTTGGCTAATTCCATGTTGTCTTTCTCCCATTAAACCATGACTATCTACATGTTCAGTAATTTTATTTTTTATAATGGTTTCTACCATTTTGACCAGTACTGATGTCAGGCTCACTGATCTGTTGTTTCCCGGATCCCTTGGAACCCTTTTTTAAAAATTGGCATTACATTGGCCATTCTCTAATCTTCAGGTACTACAGATGATTTTAATGATAGTTCACAGATTACTAGTAGTAGGTCTGCAATCTCATTTTTCAGTTATTTCAATACCCTTGGATGTATACCATCCGGTTGGGTGATTTACTACTCTTCAATTTATCAAATACTTATAATACATCTTCCTGGTTTATTAATATTTCTATCAATTCTTCCGATATATCACTTCTAAATACCACTTCAGGCATGCATAATTTCCCTACATCTTCTTTAGTAAAGAACGAAGCAAATAATTCATTCAATCTCTCCGTTATGGCCATGTCCTCCATTAGCATCCCATTTACCCCTCTATCATCTAATGGTCCAACTGACTCCCTCACAGTTTTTTTTTTACTATGAATGTACCTGAAAAAAAAATATTATGCTTTTATGGCAAGTTCTTTTCAAATTCTGTCTTTGCTTGCCTTATTTATTTAGACAGTTTTGTATACCGCCTTATCCTTCAATCAAAGCGGTCACAACACAATTGGGGGATACATTTAACACACGGGGATATGAGACACATACACTAATACTTACAGGGAACATGGGCAATGGAGGGTTAAGTGGGTTGCCCAAGACCACAAGGAGCATCTGTGGGACTAGAAACTGCAGTCCTTCTGGCCCAAGGTTGCTGTTCTCTAGTGGGATTTGAACCCCTGACCTTCTGGCCTGAAGTACCTTGTCCCAACCACTAGGCTACTCCTCCTTATTAGTGCCTTGTATCTAACTTGCCAGTCCGTATGTTATTTCCTGTTTTTGTCATTTGACTCCTTTTTCCATTTCCAGAAAGATACTTATTTAGCTGATCTGGTCTTTAAACCATGCTGGCAGTTTTTTGGCCTTCCTTCCACTTTTCCTAAAGTCTGGGCTTCCAAGATAGTATTTTTAAACAATGTCCATGCTTGATGTAAATCTTTAACCTTTGCAGCTGCTCCTCTTAGTTTTTTTTAAACTATATTCCTCATTTTATCAGTTTCCCTTTTGAAAGTTAAAAGGTAGTACCGTGAATTTCCTTGTCATCTTTCCATTCATTAAAACAATCGGATAAGGTGGTATATAAGTCTGTCTAAATAAATAAATAAATGTGATCATGCTATGATCACTATTGTCAAGTGGCCCCAACACTCTTATCTCTTGCACCAGATCCTGGGTTCCACTAAGGATTAGGTACAGAATAGCTTCCCCTCTTGTTGGTTCATGAGCCAGCTACTCCAAGAAGCAGTCATTTATTTCATCTAGAAATTTTATCTCCCTAGCATGTCCTGCAATGACATTGACCCAGTTGATTCTGGGGTAATTGAAATCACCCATTATTACTGTGTTGTAACTTTTGTTAGCTTCTCTGATTTCCCTTAGCATTTCATCATCAATCTGTTCCTTCTGGCCAGGCGGTCGTTAGTATACCCTTACTGCCATCACCTTCCCCTTTTTACATGGGGTTTCTATCCATAGAGATTCTACAGTGTATTTTGTTTCCTGCAAAACTTTAATCCTGTGTGATTTAATGCCCTCTCTAACATAAAGCGCAACCCCTCCACCAATTTGATCTACCCTATCATTGTGATATAGTTTGAACCCAGGTATCACAGTGTCCCATTGGTTGCCTTCCTTCCACCAGGTCTCTGAGATGCCTATCATAAGCCTTGTGCTCTTCGGTGACTGTCAACTTTTCCCTATTAACTAGTTTCAAAACTACTATATCTTCTTTTTAAAGGTTAATGGCAGCAGCCTGGTATAATCCCAGTTAAGGTGGAACCCATCCGTTCAGAAAAGCCCATCCGTTCCCCTGAATGTTGTCCAGTTCCTAACAAATTCAAAGCCCTCTTCTTTCCATCATTGTCTCATCCACACATTGTGACTGCAGAACTCTGCCTGCCTTTTGGGTCCTGCATGTGGAATGGGAAGCATTTCGGAGAATGCCACCCTGGAAGTTCTGGACTTCAACTTCCTACCTAAATTTGGCCTCCAGAACCTCCTTCCCACACTTTCCTATGTCATTGGTACCAGCATGTACCAAGACAGCAGACTCCTCCCTGGCACTATCTAAATCCTTGTCTGGGTTTGATTGAAGGAAAAAGTGGTATACAAATCTGTAAAAATAAATAAATGGGTGGCACCAGCACAGGCCCGTCCATTGTGCAAGAATGTTGTTCGCACAGGACCCTGCGCTTCAGGGGGCCCTGCGCAAACTTCATTTTCACACAATGGATTGCTTCAGAGGTGAGCTGGGGAAGCCCAAGTGAGGCCCCGGCTGCCTCTGCACACCTACCAGCGTGAAGAGAGGTGTTTTCCCTTATGCTGGCGGCTGTGTTACTGTGAAGCGCGTGAGTGCCAGGAAATGTCCTTTAACCTTTCCTGGCATTCACCTTGCTTCACAGTAACACAGTTGCCAGCGTGAGGGAAAACGGCGGTTTTCACGCTGGTGGCTGTGCAGAGGTGAGCCGGGGCCTTGTGCCGGGTTTCCTGACTCATCTCTGAAACAGCTTAGATAGGCGTGGGGTGCTTCGGTGGGGGGTCTAGGATAGAACAGGAAATGGCTGATAGGGGGCTAGGATTGGAAATGGGCTGATGGGGGGGGGCTTGAACTGGAAATGGGCCGATGGGGGACTTGTACTGGAAATGGGCTGATGGGGGGAGGGAGCTTGAACTGTAAATGGGCCGATGGGGGCTTGGACTGGAAATGGGCTGATGGGTGGAGCTTGGACTGGAAATTGGATGATGGGGCCTGGAATAGGACTGAAAATGGCTGATGGGAGGGCTAGGATTGGAAATGGGCTGGGGGGGGAGCTTGGACTATAAATGAGCTGATGGGGGTCTGGAATAGGACTGGAAATGACTGATGGGGGTTAGGATTGGAAATGGGCTGATTGGGGGGAGCTGGACTGGAAATGGGCTGATGGGGGTCTAGAGCTAGAAATGAGGTGATGGGGGGCTAGGATTGGAAATAAGCTGATGGGGGCTAGGATTGGAAATGGACTGATGGGGGAGCTTGGACTGGAAATGGGCTGATGGGGACCTGGAATAGGACTGAAAATGGCTGATGGGGGGCTAGGATTGGAAATGGACTGATGTGGAGATCTTGGACTGGAAATGAGCTAATGGGGACTGGAATAGGACTGGAAATGGCTGATAGGTGGCTAGGATTGGAAATGGGCTAATGGGGGTGCTAGGACTAGAAATAGGCTTATGAGGGGCTGGAATAGGCTGGAAATGGCTGATGGGGGGCCAGGATTGGAAATGGGCTGATGGGGGCTGGGATTGGAAATTGTTGATGGGGGGCTAGGATTGGAAATGGGCTGATGCAGGGGGATGGGACTTGAAGGAAGCAGATTCTGGGTGGGACTGGAACTAGAAGGAAGCTAATGTTGTGGGGGAGGACTAGAAGGGGCTGGGGCTGGGGGAGTAAGGATGGAGATTGGAAAATATATTTTGTGTGGGAAGGAAGAAAAATCTATGATTGACTGAGTATTGGGAGAGTAAGTGGGGACTGAAGATGGAAGGGTGAAATTTGAGTGGATGAAAAAGAAATAAAGAAATGGAGGAAAGAGCAAAAGGGGAAGATTAGTATGTTAACACAGATGTAGAGAGAGAATCAGGAAAAACTAGAAGAAAGGACAAATAGACAGCAGACAATGGAGAGTTAGCTGAAGACATGAAGAAACCAGAAGAAAGTAACTGCAGCAATTGCAACTGAAAAATAAAATGCCCAGACAACAAAAGGTAGAAAAATACTTTTTTTATTTTGAATTTATTAACTGGAATATGTCAGCTCTGGGAAATGTGTATTGCTAATGTCTTTGTGTTTTTGTTTAGTACAAGAGGATATTAATTTTATAGTTTTATTTCTCCAGTGTTGTTGTACGTTCCAACTTTGGCCTTTTGGGTTCCCAGTTTAATTATTGTCTTTCTATTTCTAAATTGTGATCCCTTGTTCTTTGTTTGGTGACGGTCTATTTTCTGCATGCGTAACCAAGCTAAGGTATTTTGCTTATGTGGTTTCTATTTGACAGTGACACTTGTTCTCTTTCCCCAGTAGAAGATGCATTGGTATTCTCTGAGATGTATTGGTTTAATATTTGCAGTGTTGCTTTTTTGATAGGTAGGGTGATGCTTTGTGAGTCCTGGTAGTGCTGTTATGATACAGAGGGTTTGCTATGGGTTCTAAATGGGCAGTGCTTATAGTACTTCCTAATGTGCCTGGCGGTTGGCATTGGAGTATAGTAATGTAGAAATCTGGTAGTCTTTCTTTATCCAGACACTCATTAAGAGGCATGTTTTCTAAAAGTTAGCGCATGTTAACATTATGCAAATATTTATGCAAACGAGGCCATTATGCAAATGATGCCTCACAATGAGTCCTCGCATATGGCCCCGCACCCTCTTTGGGCCGCCCCTGGTGGCATGTGAGGTCCGCTACCTTCACACCAGGCAGGCATGTTACCAGGCGATCCTCACGTCCATCAGCCATCCAGCTATCTACATGCCTAATGATTGAATCGCCAAATATAACCGCCATCCTAACCTTTCCCTCATGGGCACATGGCCCTGGAGAAACCTACTCCATGTGAGAGGGTTTTACATCACCTGGAGGACAGGTCCTAGTTACAGGATCACTTCCTGCCAAACCAAGGTGATGCTGTCCTTTTACGTGACCTCTCTCCTACATGGCAACTGAGAGGCTGCCAGATTGGCAGTGTATGAGCATCAGACTGTTATCCCCATATTCCCAACTGCTTCTGCCCATATCTCTCACACAAGGACATAAGAACATAAGAACATAAGATATGCCATACTGGGTCAGACCAAGGTCCATCAAGCCCAGTATCCTGTTTCCAACAGTGGCCAATAGAATAGTGGCATTGCCAATAGCAGGTAAAGGGGGAAAAATACAGAGGCACCAGCTCCTTTATGAAAACCGTACCAACATTTCTGTAGGGCATGATCAGCTAACATAACCTTTGTCTCTGGTGGTTTTTCAAAGAGATACACCTTCAAGGGAATGTGTTTTACCCCAGTGGTTACCTAACCCAGGCTGGAGCATCTTCTTTCCCCAATCAGTATCTCAACAGGAACTCTGCTCTTCTATTTGTACCCTTCTCTTCTACTGCCAACTCCAGACTTTCTCCTTCCTCCTTGCTGTTCCTTATGCCTGGAACAAACTACCTGAGTCTATATATCAGGGTTCATCTCTGGCCCTTTTCAAATTCAGGCTGAAAACTCAGCTCTTCGAGGCTGCTTTAGGATCCTGATCCACTTAGGGGTATGCTTACTAAACACCGTTGCTGTGCGGGTTCCCGTTAGTGTGCTGGTGCCATATAAGGAGTGGGCGGGCCAGGCAGAAAAAAGCAAAAAAACGGACCGTACGTGTGTGCGTCACACTAATGTGCGGGGCCCACATTAGCGCGTGGGAAGGCTAAGTGGGGCGCTGCTGCAAAACCAAGCAACAGAGCTGTAGTACAACGGTGAAGACACCAACCAATGGTGCAGGGGCCAGGGGTTCAAACCCCCATTGTGCTCAACAAAAAAGACCAGCTGAGGCACCAACTTTTATGGGCAAAAGTGGTTAGGAGGCATATTAATTTTGGGCGGCAGAAGGCGGCGCACTGTTTTTTTTATTACGGCATGAGGCGGCGCACTGTTTAGTGTGGGCGGCAGATGGCAGCGCATTGTTAAGTTTGGGCGGCAGAAGGCGGTGCGCTGATAAATGTGGGCAACAGAAGGCGGCGAGCTGGTGGGCAGAAGGCGGCGCGCTGATGTGTGAGGGGGCAGTCCAATAGTGGGAGGGATAAGTGGCGCGCTGATGTGCAAATAACAGGAACAGAGCCATAGCACAATGGTTAAGACACTGACCACTCGTGCAGGGATCATGGGTTCAATTCCCCACAGTGCCCATTGAAGACAGCTGGCTGAGGCATTATTTTAGGGGCATTTCCATGTTGTGCGGCATAAGGCGGCGCGCTGTTAATTTAATGCGCCACAAGATGGCCCGCTGATGGCTACAAGGCTGCGCGCGGATGCACAAACACTGGAACAGAGCCACAGCACAATGGTTAAGACACTGACCAATGGTACAGGGGCCAAGGGTTCAACTCCTCACAGTGCCCAGTGAACA
Organism: Ichthyophis bannanicus; assembly: GCA_033557465.1. Taxonomy (NCBI): domain Eukaryota; kingdom Metazoa; phylum Chordata; class Amphibia; order Gymnophiona; family Ichthyophiidae; genus Ichthyophis; species Ichthyophis bannanicus. The sequence goes on along the minus strand of CM066031.1, from coordinate 907,767,345 downwards.
AGGCTGCCTGGGGCAGTATGTATCATGGTGAGGAGTGCTGTAGGAGGCCTTCCATTTATATTTTATTTCCCACCACTAGTAAACCCGCTCTCACAGTGTGTTAACATACGGATGCCCGTAAGGCACATGTTACAGTGCACTGTCCGCCAAGGCACCCTAGAATGTCCCCTATAGGGCACCATGTATGTTGCGACACAGGATAATCTATAGTGCACCCTATATGGATGGCAACCATAAGGTGGCCTATAGGGCGCCCTATAAAGCACCCTCAGAGGCACCTAATGGGTATAGTAAGCTGTGTGTGGTTTTGCCGGCATAGACATATGTACAGTAAATAAAAATAAAGCTGTGTACAGCCCTATCAAAGGGCCCCACTGTGGGTTTGAACCCATGACCTCTGGCTGTACAGGGAGTGATGTAACCATTGGGCTACAGCTCTATAGCTGACAGCAAGTCCCTGGCTGGCTGCAGAGAGCCTGCACGTCACCCCACAGTCTGCTGTTGTAGACAGGATAGGGTTAGGCCACCCATACCCATGATGCACTGCACATGCAAATCAGCTGTCCACAGATGCACACAAGATGGGGAATGCACCCCAACAGCTACCCGGCCTGGTAGGGGGAATTGTCCATGTGCACCCACACAGCACTTCGGCCTGGTAGGGGGTCCTGAGCGGGTGGACTACCAGCAAAGAGTAGCTACACACCGTCACATTGTGCGGGTACTGTGCTCACCCTGAGGGTGTGATGTGGCGGCCAGGACCAGGTCCACAACACCAGCCATGGCTGGATGAGGCCATTACAGAGCTCCAAAACAGTACTAACCTGTGAGATAGGAAGGTGCTGCAGAAACATGTTGGATATCTCTGTCTGTCTCATTTTGTGGAACCCCCCCCCCCCCCCAAATGGCAGTAGAGTGGACCATCAAACCCCAGTCCTGCTGGGGAACAGACACCCTACAGGGCAGTCCAAGCAGCTCCACACACATCCATAACACAATATCAGACAGACCTTAGGCCTGGATATCCAAAGATGCACCCCAGCACTATCTGATATTCACCTGCAGCAAGCCATCAGCCGCTGCACCCTGCAAGGCACTCCATCAAGACACATACCAGCTGTGAACAGTCTGCTGGTTAGCCCTGATGGAAATGCATGCACCCAAAACTGGGGTGGCAGTACACACAAGCAGAGAGTTCTGTGAGGAGGCCCCAACAGGAAACCCATATATATCACAAGAGAGAAACACAATACAGCACTATGGGGGTGCCTAGCCATGCTGTCATCACTGCACACTCAGGGTGAGAGTGCTCCCCCAGCAGCACATACAGAGGTCACCCTGTCTGTGTAGGTGGTGGCCTGGCACTACAATGTCACAGCCAGTGCCCTATGCCCTGTGCAGATGCATCCTGGCCAGCCCACCATGTCTGACCTATACCCATGGTACCTTGCTGCTCATTATGCACATTGGCAGGCCAATACTGGCAGTAGTGCTGGCAGTGTGGGTTGGGGAAGGTGTTTGCAGCCAACACACACTGTATAGACAGACACACACTCCCACACCTATGCCAGCATTGTGCTACTATTGAGGGGGTGATTAGCCTTGGCCACCACACCGGTCCTGGGCACGGCACAGGCATGGATATGGTACGCAGTACTGCTGGGGGTCACTCCCCAGGGTGGTGAACACCGTCAGAGGCCAGGCCTGGAGCACACACCGCAGACACCAAACAGATTGTTCGGATGGGGTCAACTAGAAGTATGTGCATAACGTAGGGATATCTATCAGCCTGTACTCTTAGCAAATGTTTCAGAGCTGTGTACCTCAGGTGTAGGGTGACATTGCTAAGGTATGCAGGTGCTGGTATTGGGAGATGCACGCAGGGTCCAATGTTCTGCCTCTACAGGAGACATTGGCCAATGGGGCCTGTGGGTGTGGGTGTGGGTGTGTCTGCCCCTGTTGGCTGCTGCTTTACGGCAGCGTTTCCCCACTCCAGCCCAGTTTTGCATCACACTGTTCGGGTCTTCCTGCTGTCCCTCATGAATATGCATGAGCTACATCTACATGCCGTGGGGGTGGTGCATAGATATACAGCACAGGCATTTGTATGAGTGGCAGCATGGAACCTGACTGGTGTGTGGCCCACCAGGACTGCATTTGGGGGATTCTGCTGTAGGTTCTGCCCCTGTTTATGGTGTCTGTGCTCAGTGGGGTAAAAGATAGACGTATTACCATTGCATATGTCCTCGTCATGAAAGGTGTGTCCTTACTGTCACTGTTTATTTTTGGGGAAAATATGTGGGCAGGATTGCCAGTAGCCCAAGCTGGTCTTTGAACCTGTGACCTTCTGTTCTTGCATGCACTGTCTGTGTGCACTGCACCACCGTGTAGCCACAGCTTGGCTGAATTCCCTGGATAGTCCATGACTGTGGATCCGGCAGGGCCTGTCTGTTGCTGTGGACTGTGCCAGCCTGCACATGGCTAGGCCTCTGTCTTCTGTCGCTAGCAGCCACTGCCCCCTGCACCACATGTACTCGTCCGTCAACATGCTGGCATGAGCTTCTCCCATAAAAAGCAGGTGACCTGAATGGAATGTGGCAGTACGGGACTGCATTTGGGGTACTTGGCTGTGGGTAATGCCCATTGTTGTGGTGTGTGTGCGTTGTTGGGTAAAATATGGGTGTTTTCCCCATGCTTATGTCCCCTGCAATACAGGGGTGTCTGCGCTATCTGTGTTTAGTGGTGGGTAAAATATAGGGACTGGGCTGGCAAGTGCCCCAGCTGGGCTTTGAGCCTCTGACCCTCTGGTCCTAGAGGTACTGACTCTGTCCGCTGCACCACACTATGGCCACATAGACAGTGCAGCCCCTGGAGGTAGTAAGCCTGGCAGGATGGAGTCACAAACCCTGCTCTACGCAAATTTACTGTGGGCATATGCACCCTGTCTGGTGACAAACGTGCACATAAACCCCGGAAATGACCACGGGAAATGGGGGACAAAATATCACCACGCTGGGCAACAGTGATATTAATGGGCAACCATAGCACACACTCCCAGGAAATCTCCACAAAAGGAAATGTTTTTTGGAAGAGTCTCCGCTCCGTAAACCCTTCCAAAATTCATTTCTTTTTTCTGGAGCTTTGCTGGGTGTGTTTTCTGTATTTGCCCATCACTATAACTGTTCCCCAGCTGAATTACTATTTTTAATAGTTCTGTTGTGGTCATTTTCTATTTTTATTTGCACTTTTGTGCTGTGCACATGAATCACACTGCTCACGTTTTGCTGGTTTCCCCGATTTTCCTGTACATTGCTGACGGAAATAGTTTCTCTTCACTTTAAATGCTTTCTACCGCGAGTGTTTCCCTCGCGGTAGTTTTTACATGCAAATTCGGGCCCGATACTGTGCGGGGAGCCTCTCCCCTCCCACTCTCCACCCATTGACCCCGTCCCTCCGCCCCTCCGGAGCCTTCCTCCGCCCTCCTTTAGCCGTTCCACGCCTCTATCGGACATTTGCGGGCCCACACTTGTACGGGGCCCGTTAGTGTGCCACGCACCTTTGCGGGGGTGACACGCACATGTGCGGGGCGTTTATTAGCGTTTCAGTGCCGCGTTTCCGTGCGCTATTTTGCGGCACGCACATTTCCGGTTTTTAGTAAACATCCCCCTTAGTCTACTATGTGTTTTCTTACCATTCTCCTAGATATATCCTTATCCTCAGCTATTGTGTTGTCTGTCTTGACTAGATTGTAACTCTGATGAGCAGGGACAGTCTTTTACATGTGTCTGTACAGCTCTGCGTATGCCTTATAGCACTATACAAATGATCAGTAGCAGTAATAGTAGCAGCGCTCATAGACATACAATCCCATGATAGGTTTACATGTTTTGCAAGCCACCTCCTGCTGAGTTTTAAGCATAGACAAAGTGGTATACGCAACCCTGGCTTTTTTCCCTTCAGAATACTGTAAACGTGATGAAGAGTTTCGTATCTCTTGGAAAAAACATTCAGGAAGCCACATAGGTAACCTGAAAATAAGACAGTAAGCTTGGATAAAGTTAGCAATTTAAGAATATTCATCCTTCCCAGCCTGGAAATTGCTAAATCCTGGCATTCTTGCAACTTAATTCTGATTTTTTGCAGAAGTACTTGTCATCTTTTTATTTAACTGTGTTTTGAAAAGCACTTTGGATAAAGATAAGTTAGCAAGTTCAAGGCAAGTAACATTCAAGGACAATAGCTATTTTTCTATCCCCAGAGGGTTTACAATCTTTGTATCTGAGGCAATGGAAGGTTAAGGAGCAATGATAGGACTTGAACTTGCTTCTCCTTCCACTGCTCTAAACATTAGACTATTTCTCCACTCCTTAGTGTTTTATTGCTTGTTACCTTAAATGTGTCTCTTTTTAATTTTATGTGTGTTCACCATGCAGAATGATTTTAGTCAGTTGCTTTGAGCTGTTGTTAAGTGCCGTCGAGTCAGAGTCGACTCATGGCGACCCTCTGAATAGCTATCCTAAATTGTGTTCGGTCTTGAGTCAGGCGGCTCATTGTTGACAGACTGGTACCCGTAGCTGCTGTTATTGTATCGATCCATCTCATTGCTGGCCTTCCTCTTTTGCGTTGATCTTCTATCTTGCCAAGCATGATGTCTTTCTCTAATGATCTCTCTCTTCGCATGATAAAGAAAGAAAAAAACCAACAAATAAATAAATACATGTAAGTACTTTATTAAAAATTCAGTGGATGAAAATGGATACATTTTGGAAGGACATCTCATTGTCTTGCCACAATTTATCTGTTTAGGTCTTGAAAGAGGTCAATGACTTTCCAGGAACTAGGCCAAATTTATGTGGATTGCTGTAATATTAAGCTTTTATCCATGTAAATTTATCCATTTGGAGGTACCTCACAAATAGCAGTCCTAAATTTAAAAGTTTAAGTTCAGGACTGCATATTTAATGAATAAAGCCACCAAAATTGGGCATAATATGCACAAATAAATCATTCGCTCATTTTACGTGGTGGCTGTGGCTTTGAATACTTACCCAAGTTTAGAGAATTGGCACATACATAGACATACAGACTTAATTTCAAAGTTTCATCTTTTAGTAATCATTGTAAATGTAATTTATGTTTCTTCTGTAATGTGTTTACAAAGTAATAGACAAATTAATCCAAAAATGCATTATATTTGGAAGTAGGACAGTACCAGAACTGTAATTTATCATTAGCAGGTATGCTAGGGTACTTTTCATGTTTTCAGTTCCTTCTAAAGCTAATATTTCAAATAAAGCTCCAAAACTCTGTGCAATAATTTACACAGAAAATATGGATAACTCATAATACTTAATAAGCAGATTTCTGAAACTGTTTAAACAGGTCTAAATCCCTTTATAACTTGAGTAAATAAATACATCTTCTAGTTCAGATAGTGTTAATACTGACAAATAGGCATTAGGTGAGCAGAGTAACCTTAAGGCAAAAATCATGGAGCTATTCCTGTTTCATCTTCTTTAATCCTCATCTATTGCTTTAATCATACACACACAGGCCAATATTTGTTTTCATTGGGGAAGATAAAATCTTCTAAGGAGTCTGAGAGTTTCCACTTAATTCCTCAGTAGACCGGGTTTGATCAAGGGCTCTGGCAACTTATCATTACATATAGGGACTTGGATCGAAGAAATGAACTCTGGCAATTGGATTTTTAATCCCATGTGGCTAATGGGTAATAGCTCCAGATATTTAGGTGTTCTGATTAGGTTGCTCTTTGACTTGGCAAACTTTTGAAAACAGTGAATGGTCATGATTTCAGGTCGGTGGACTTCAACAGGGACTACTGGGAATAGAAAAGGCAAGAACAATATTGTGATTAATTATACCATGTCACTCTTTAATTGATTTTCTTAAACTATTTGCAATTTAAGTCTGCAAATACAGAAAGAGGGTGGATTACTATTAATGCTTGTTTTAATGAATATAGCAGACCTTTCTGTACTTATAAATCTGCTAATATATACAATCACATTATCTTGAAACCTTTTCTATGATATCTTTTCTTTGTCTTGGTATGCTTAAAATCTGCTAAAATCTTTTCATTCATATAGAGAATGCAATTACATAGCACATTTAAAAAAAATTTCAATTGCCCCAATGGACTAGATTGACCCAATATCATTTTGCCATGGAGAGAAAACAGTAAATAAGCACATTTTGTCTAATAGCAAGCAACTGACATAAAAGATGATGGAGATATTCAGTGGCATCAGCCTCTTTAGTGCTGTTGAATGTCCTGTTGAGTGAGTTTAGCTGGCTAGCAAGTCTGCTAACCAGTTATACTATTTTGAATATGCCCCGAAAGTATATTTCTATTATAAAACTGGAAATTCACATATACTATTTTGACTCATCCAAACAACGTCCACAATACTTCCCGATGGAATCTCAGGGAGGCAAATTCAGGGCGGCAGCCAGACCGAGTAAAGCTGCAGGCTGTCACCATTTTAAATTAGACCCAGATATCCAATACCAGAGCTATATGTGGCCACCGGCATTGAATATCCAGTGTGCTTGGTTAGCATTTTAGCTAATCAGGCAGTGGTGATTTTCAGACGCTACCCAGTTAGCCTCGTTGGCTAAAGTTAGAATAGCTTTTATTTCACCTAACTTTAGCTAGCTAACCTAAGTTGCCCCAGAATACTCCAATGCTAGCTGGCTAGTGTCGGGATGTTTAAACCCAGCAGAAAGGGTTATTCAGCAGCATTAAATGGTTTAGTGCTGCTGAATATCTGCTGACTGTGATTTAACAGGTTAGCAAGTCAGCTAACTGATAAAATCACTGTGAATGTGCCCTCCCCAGGATCCTGGCGATCTGATATTGCTACTGAAACATGTAGCCAGTCTATAAATGCTGCTATTTATACATATGTGCATGTTCTATAAAGGTCTTCATAAGTATTTAGGAGAAAGACTGTTCCTGGCCATAGTGGAATGTGTTAATGCAGCACTGGTGGTAGTTTTCCTTTCTGTATGCTTTGAATATCTTTTTTTTATCTGTGACGACTATAGCTTTCCTTTGACAATTAGCTCAAGAATATCTGGGGTAATATTGAGCCCTGATGGTTAGCATTTATTTTTAAATGGCAAGTACTGTGGTTAAAGAAAATCAGATATTTAGCGGCAGTATCCGGATGCTGCTGAATACATGGATTTTGCAGTCAGTGGTGTTATTTACTGAACAGCAGCGTGTTTGAGCTGCTATCTGGATAGCCAATCCACATACACTTAGGACAGCTCCTTTAACTGTCCTATATTAGGTGGAAACTTATCCACAGGGAGTGCAATTCCATAACGTGCACGTCTGGCCCATAGACATGTCTAAATGAAAATAGGCCCTGTGTGACCCTAATTCCGCATGCACGGGTCTGGATGTGCCTGTGGGTCCGGAATCGAGGACAGAGACATGTTTGACCCAGGACATGGGTATATGTAACAAGCGGGGTGGACATCCCTGCCCTTGACGAGTTCAGAAAAGATGCATGGCTCTGCTGCTGCCCACCTCCATGTGGCCATGCCTCCTCAGTTAAATTGTGCATCCTCAAAACTTCTCCTTACACTGACAGTGTGGTGCCCATGCAAACCACTCATGAAAACAGATGATACAGATGTGCTGATGCAAAAGAGACCTTATAAGCTAGTCCTTTGCATGACCAGGCACTGCAAGGTGATCTCTGTGCACTCAGAGATGTTACAGCAGCAAGTAGAAAGTGATATGATTGTCCTGACATACCTTGCAGCAAAATATACATGGCAGTAGGTGAACATTTAGTTGTGCTTACATTGGTCATCTCTGACAATGGTCTGTACAATGCTATGTGTGGACTAGAAGAAATCAGAAATAATCCTATACAGCTAAATGTCAGAGCATATCCCCACAAATCCCTCAGTGGTCACTTATTCAGAGCGGTATGCTTGTCAATTCCTTTAAATTAAATACACTCTGATGTCATTCATGGAAGCGTATTGTATCACACATCATATGTATTATCTTTCTTATCCCAGCAAGTGTCTTCATATGTATTATGTTTCTTAATCATATTTATTATCTTCCTTAATCATATGTATTATCTTTATTATCTTTCTTAACTTGCAGTGTCTTCCCACAGCTCTGAGTTTCAACTTATCTAAAGATTCCAAGCAACTGATTCATTAGATAAAGGTCATTGATGCGAATTGGGGCGATTTTCAGACATTACATATAAGTCTGAATGTCTACAACGCCCAATAAGTCTGAGACCTATAAGTTGCTTGAGTTAGATAGTTATGGATTGATTTAAATTTATGAGCTTGCTGGGATAAGAAAGATAATACATATGATGTGTGAAACAATACGCTTCCATGAATGACATCAGAGTGTATTTAATTTAAAGGAATTGAAGCGCATATCCCTGTCATTAAATAGGAACCCTCAAATTGAGTGCATGCACCAGGGCAAATAGCACCACTAGATGCCCAAGAGCATCAGCATCTGTCTATATGGATATGCAATTTTGTGAGACTGCAGATAGTGCTGTGTGCCCTGTTGCATACACTCATTCTGAGGGTTCCTTATCGCTGACAGGGATATAAGAACATAAGATATGCCATACTGGGTCAGACCAAGGTCCATCAAGCCCAGTATCCTGTTTCCAACAGTGGCCAATCTAGTTTATACATACCTAGCAGAATCCCCAAGAGACACAGGTTCCACAATGCTTGTATTGGGTCAAGCATTGATATCCTGGGTCCCTTTTTAATAATGGTTTATGGACCTTTCCTCCAGGAACTTATACAAACCTTTTTTAAACCCAGCTACACTAACAGCCTTTACTACATCATCCGGTAACAAATTCCAGAGTTTGATTACACGTTAAGTGAAAATTCATAGGAATAGCCTTCCATCCCCTTTACCATTTTGGTGGCTCTTCTCTGTACCTTTTCTAATAACGTTATATCCTTTATAAGATATGGCACACAATATTCAAGGTGCGGTCATACCATGGAACGATACAGAGGCATTATAATATCCTTTGTTTTATTTTCCATTCCTTTCCTTATGATACCTAGCATTCTATTTACTTTCTTGGCTGCCGCTGCACACTGGGTGGAGGGTTTTAACATGTTATCCACGATGACGCCTAAATCTTTTTCCTGGGTGGTGATTCCCAATGTGGAACCTTGCATCGTGTAACCATAGTGTGGGTTGTTCATTCCTAGGTGCATAACTTTGCACTTGTCCACATTAAATTTCAACTGCCATTTGGATGCCCAGTCTTCCAATTTATCCAGATCCTCCTGCAGTTTTCCGCAATCCCCTTGGGTTTTAACAACTTTAAACAATTTTGTGTCATCTGCAAATTTGATAACCTCACTAGTTATTCCCTTTTCCAGGTCATTTATGAATATGTCAAAAAGCAGCGAACCCAATACAGATCCCTTGACATTTAGCTGTAGAGACCCTGTTCAGCTGTATCCTCACTGATCACACTGGCACCTGGTCATGCTGCAGTCAGCCCTACAAACCAGGTAGTGGCCAGGCACTGATGTCCCCACAAAATTGCAGTTACGCACACCAAATCCCACATGTATCCTTCTAACCACACATACACTCTCTCTCGCAGTCACACCAAACATACATCTGCAGTACACATGCCCTGCACCTCTAGAAAACAGCTGGTATAACATGATGGCATGGGATCCCACGACTACTAATTTGATCTGAGTTTCTCACCCACACAGGCATCCGTCTTAGACTTACCCATATACAATCCCTACATCAACAGTCCCACTTCTCCAATGCCTTGTTAGGGTGCCTTAGATTACCTCCTCTAGCTGACACGTCTACTAATTTGATCTGAGTTTCTCACCCACACATGCATCCGTCTTAGACTCACCCATATACAATCCCTACATCAACAGTCCCACCTCTCCAATGCCTTGTTAGGGTGCCTTAGATTACCTCCTCTAGCTGACACAGCAATTGTCAGCATAGCTGGAATAATCATCATTGTACCTCTGAATATTTCTGTAGGGGTGTTTAATAATGTATCTTCACCATACATCCTTCCCCCTCCTCTGCATCCTGTTCTTTACAACTGCATTGTGTGATCTTCCAGACTGCAGACACACTGGTTCATAACATCTTTGTCACAGTCATTAATCTCTATAGGAATCAGTGAAGAGCAGAGCAGAGCAGAAAGGCCTTATTCCACATTTCTGCTGGTATAACGTGGACATCCACGGGAAACAAGCAGAATGTATATGGGCCTTTCCTGAATATGCATGGCATGCTTCTGCTGCTGACTATGTCCCTGTTCTGCCCCATCCTGCCCATGTTGTGAGAGCCCCATGCTAGCACTGTGTACGTGGAAGGTCACAGTGTATCAGAATATGGTCATAGATGTTTTTCGCTAGAAAAAAATCTATGCCACACATCCAAGGGCTTATTCCTGTTCCAGAATAACCCCATAGTGGCTCTGAAACCCCCCCCCCCCCTTCTGCCCATGGTCTGCCCTAGCACTATTCAGATAGTGCCATGGTAGTAAGAAGAAATATTCAGTAGCACTATTTGGATAGGGCCTCTGAATATTGGGATGACAGGACCTGCTAACCAAAGGCAGCCCAAGGGTTCTTGCAACCCTCGGCAGGCCCGATATGCTGCCCCTACCTTGCCATGGCACCCCTGACATCCATTCTCTCACCTGGGGTTGATGGGCAGCATGGCAATCACCTCTTTGAAGCCGTGACAGGCCTTAATAATGAGCACCTATTTGGTGATGAACTTTCTTTTGCATAAATGTGAGGCTAATGCCAAAAGAATAAACAGTGGTGCAACAAAGGATGAAGGTCATTTCTTAATTACAAAGAGACTTGGACAATTTAAATAATTGGTCGAGGCAAAATAATACCAGGATACTAGATTTGTGCAGAGAGCACAAATCTGATTTTAATTTCTGGATGAACTGATGCCAAACTTGTTGGACTTAAGTTCGACAAACCATTCAAGATCGAACATATGCATCATGTGCCATCTTACAGATCTATAGTATCAAGTCTCCTAGACCTTTTGTGATCAAGATTTGGGACTTACACACCTTCCATATACTTCAAAAGCTACATTAAAGGCTCCTGTTCAGTACAAGGGTAAAAATATTCTGTTTTTCTGAATCTGAACAAGCATACATTGCAATTTCTTGCAATGCGAGATTTAAAACGGATGAGTGCCAAATTTGGCATATTTTACCCTGCAAGGTCGCATCTAACTCTTTATAATAGAATTGAAATCTTTGAAGATTCTCAGCTCTTCAGGACTTACTTGGATACAACAGATTCACAACAATCTGCATCTTGACTAGCTGTTAGGATTTTCCATATCTCACATTTGTAGCAGGCATTTCTCCTATACAGACATTCCTATCAGGGACACATATGCGATGGAACTCTTCTATAGATCACGTTGTTGTTTGGGATGTTTCTGGTCATTGCTGTGCAAGTTTCCTTTGTCATTCAAGAGGACATGATTGATTAATCTCTGCCATTTTATGCGACAGAGCTGGGAGCTTATTGAGGATTATTATGACGCTTGTGACTAGAAATTTTCCATTTAATTCAATTAACCCTGCAGAAGGAGCATCATCATCAACAGATGAGGACTTTATTTAATTGGGAATTGTTTTGACCTTTGGGTCTTGTAGCTGCTGGGAAAGGTGCTTAGTTTAATTTATTTGAATGTTTTCATGATATGTAGAAGGAGAAGTACCTGCTAGAAATGTGAGATATGGGAAATCCAAACAGCTACAGTTATTTTAATTATAAGAACATTAAAAAAAAACTATTTTTGAAGAAGTAAATAAGTAAAATTGAATTAATCATTTAAGATATAGATTTCACTTAGTATTTACTTAAAAGAAAGACCATAATACATTTAAGTAGTAAACATTAAGAATGAAAACTACCAAGAGATAAGACTGGTCACCCAAAAAGAGGCCTTCTGCAGTAAAGTTAAGGATGGAAGGCTACAGCTTTAGAGAACTAGCAAAGAAACTTGGCAGTGGCGTAACGGCCTCTGGTGTTCAGAAGCTGTACAACTGCTTTAAGATGACTGGAACAATTGCAAACAAACAGGGAAAGGGCTGAAAAAAGTCAACAACACGTACAGCTGATAGGAGAATAGCAAGACTGGCTCCAGGGAACAGAAGCTCTTTGGAATGGAATAGAACACATGCAGCTTTTCTCTGGAACTTCAAATTTATAAGATAAGTAACTATTTATTTATAAATCAAGTTTGGCTGCTAGATTTATGATGTTTGCTTCCACTTATTTACAGGAGACATCATCTTTGTATATAAATGAATAAGAATTAAGAACGGTCGGTTCTGAAGGTTTAAGATGCAAATAAATTAGTTATATATATGTTTGTGATGCTGAAAGGTACTTTTCAGGATTTAATTTAATATTTAATAGACATTGGATGAATAATTGGTGTATATTACAGTGGTCAACATTGAAATCATTACTGACTTTAAAAGGCCCTAATCTGTAGTATCTTGATGAGCTGAACACGAATATAACATTAAAAATATTTTATTGGCTCTCGTTTTGAAGATATTGCATGTAGTTCATTTTTGACGTTTCACCGTGTAAATTTATCCAGTAGGACATCAACAACATCCCAAATAAGCCTTGAATGATTCAATATTGCATCACATTGCATAATACCAACATGCACACATCATCCAGAGTTGATTGCACCATTTTCTGATGCAATGCAATACTACTGCCAGACGGCTGCTGAAGCCATCTGACGTCAGCAGTGTACTATACGCAGTCGGAAAGGTTGAGCATTTAAAATATTTCAGACTGTGTGTGAGACAATTTAAGCTACTGTTACATGTAACTTTTATTAATCATAATTTTAGCCATTTAGGTACAATACAGAACGGTAATGCCGCGAAAGAGCGTTAATACTGTTGACAATTTCTGCTACATTTGTGAGGAAGTGACATTTGCCAACCAGATGAAAAGTATCACTTCTCAACTGAATAAGGCATATCATCTTTACTTCGGATGCAAGATTGGTGACCAAGACAAACCTTGGGCCCCGCATATATGTTGCGCTACATGTACAACACACCTTTCACAGTGGTTGAATTGCAAAAGACCATCAATGCCGTTTGCAGTCCCCATGGTGTGGAGAGAGCCAAGCAACCACATACATGACTGTTACTTCTGTTTGGTTCCTCCTCTTTCCAGAGGAATAACGAAGCAAAAGAAGTCGAGCATAGTCTACCCAAACATTACGTCTGCATTGAGACCAGTTCCACATGGTGAGGGACTTCCTATTCCAGAACCTCCATCAGAATAGAAACATAGAAATATGACGACAGAAAAAGACCACATGGCCTATATAGTCTGTCCTTCCATAACAACTACAACAATCCACTTTTTACCTTTAGAGATCCTTTGTGTTTGTCCCATGCTTTTTTGAATTCAGTTACTGTCCTCATCTCTACCACCTCCACTGGGAGACTATTCCACGGATCCACTACTCTTTCCATAAAGAAATATTTCCGCATATCACTCCTGGATCTATTTCCCTTCACCCTCATCCCATGTCCCCTCGCAGCAGAACTTGCTTTCAATTGAAAGATGCTCTCTCCCTGAACATTTATGCCACGGAGGTATTTAAACATCTCAATCATATCACCTCTATCCCGCCTTTTCTCTAAGGTGTACATATTAAGATCCTTCAGTCTGTCCTCATATGCTTTATAGTGAAGACCACTAATCATTTTAGTAGCCACCCTCTGCACCGACTCCATCCTGTTCACATCCTTTTGAAGGTGCGGTCTCCAGAATTGCACAATATACTCCAAATGAAGTCGCACCAAAGACCTATACAGAGGCATTATCACCTCCTTTTTTCTGCTAGCCATTCCTCTCCGTATGCACCCAAGCATCCTTCTAGCTTTTGCCGTCGCCTTTTCTACCTGTTTAGCTACTTTAAGATCATCAGACACAACCACGCCTAGGTCCCGCTCTTCTTTAGTGGACAAAAGTACTTCACCCCCTATACTATATTGGTCCCTTGGATTGCTGCAGCCCAAATGCATGACCTTACATTTTTTAACTTTAAATCCCATCTGCCAAATTCTAGACCATTCTTCAAGCTTAGCTAGATCCCTCCTCATGTTATCTACCCCTTCCTGGGTGTCTACTCTATTGCAGATTTTGGTATCATCCGCAAAGAGGCAAACCTTACCTGAAAGTCCTTCCGCTAGATCACTAACAAAGATGTTAAAAAGAATCGGACCAAGGACAGATCCCTGGGGCACACCACTGATAACATCCTTCTCCTCAGAGTGAGCTCCATTTACTTGTACTCTTTGTCGCCTCCCACCCAACCAATTTCTAACCAAATATTCTCTTGATTCATCTGATGAGGACAAGGGTGAGCCAACCTGTTCTTCTCCTGTTCCGTCAGCATGCAGTGACCCAGATTTTCACTGGGATGCATATCAAGTCCACACAGAATAACACAGGAAGAACTAAATGACCTGGTTCGTGATTTGGACTTATCCAAGAACAAACCAGAATAGCTAGGATCAAGACTCCAACAATGGAATCTTCTAGAAGAAGATGTCAACATTACTTCATATCGAAAGCGCCACCAGCAGTTGGAGCCTTTCTTCAGAAAGGAAAGTAATCTGGTATTCTGTTCTGATATTGAAAGCCTCATGAATGTCTTAAAAATCACTCATGACCCACAAGACTGGAGACTATTTATAGACTCTTCAAAACTGAGTCTGAAGGCAGTGCTTTTGAACAATGGAAACCATCTTCCATCTATTCCGTTAGTGCATGCCATCCACATGAAAAACACTAACAATTCTGGGAGTTTTTGTTCATTCTCCCAGACATGTGCCGGTTTAACATCAATGGCGTATGTTGATAGAACTCATGTTGTGTCACTATACGTTGTAAACAAATTCCAATAAATGAAAAATACTTAGCTTATTCGGAAATGTGATACTTCATGGTTCTTAAAAATTTTTTAAATTTTTCAATTTTCTTCCTCCTTTTAGCTTAAAGTGTGTCCCAATGCCAACCTTTGTGAGGTGCCTGTGCGTTTCTCCATTAAGGGTTTCTCAAGGGACTTAATCATAAGTTCGTTTCCTAGAAAAAATCACATCATAAGCGACTGAACTTCACTGATATTTGCAATGTCCAGCACATTATTCAAATTTCAACAAACTAGATAGAACAGAACTTCTTGTAACCTGACAGTAGCGCAGCTCACATCTCCATCCGGCATTCACCTTCCAGTTCTCTAGGGAATCCGAAGACGCCGCACAAGTGGATTCAGGGTAAAGGAACCATTTTTAAATGTCCAAAGCCACTCTATTATTGGCTGGATGTTAAACACAAGCTGCCCAATCAATACTGAGATTAAGTCCTCCTGGTTGTACCATGGCCAGAGTGTGAATCCACCACTGCTCTCTGTAGATCAACAGCTGGTCACGCGTTTTTCCCAATGCGGTTCCTGTCACTGTTTCTATGCACCAGCATCGAAGTTGGGCAAACACATGATGGAGCTTCTCTGCGACCACAGCGAAGTTGACTGGCATGTTCTTGCATCCGAACCCTAAAAGAATGAATCGTTTTGCCTACGTAAAACAAAGCACAAGGGCATTGAACAACGTAGACCACATAAGTGGATTCACAGGTAGTGGCATTTCTCAGTTTATATGTGGTACCCTTATGGGTGAATTGCGTTCGTTCTAACGTAATTTCGCATATCACACAGTGTCCACATTTGCTGTGGCCCACTTCAGAGTCGCTCAAATAAGGCGGCAGAACGGCCCGTAACTTCGTGGGGCTCAAATACTCCTTCAGATTGCGACTGTGTTTCCATACACAACGTACAGATCTATCCTGTATACCTGGCACAGCCTGAAGTATGGCACCATATCTCCTGAGGATACGTTGTATACCCGAACTTATCGGGGAATAGGAAGTGATGAAGTTGATACTTTGATCCTCGCTATAATGTGCAGTGTGTTTCCTCGATAGCAATAATAAATCTCGATTGATATACAGTGCTCGTTGATAAGCCTGCCGTACTATGGAGTAGGGATATCCTCTGTCAACAAAGTTGGTTTTCAAGTTCTTGGACAAGTTTTTATAAGTCTGTAAGTTAGAGCAATTGCGACGATACCTCAAAAATTGAGACAATGGGAGACTGTTTTTTAACTGGGGGTGCGCGCGCTGTCATAATGAAGAAAGGTGTTCCGGTCTATCGATTTTCGATAAACAGAGGTACCCCAACCATTTTTTTCTCTCGTAATCTGTAAATCCAAATAAGTTATACTATGTTTTTGGGACTCACTGGTGAACTTAATATGCGCGTCTTGAAGGTTCAACCACTGAAGAAAAGAACGTAATAAAGATTCAGTGCCCCGCCACAGCATAAATACATCATCGATGTATCGATGCCAAGCCTTAATATTGGCTAAATAAGGTGAGGTAGGGAAACAAATTTTTAGAGATTTAGTTCTACGAGATGTGGAAAAGTTGGCCAATAGTCGCCCCACACGTAATACTCGCCTCTCTTGCTCCCAGCGAGCCACAATGAAAAAATTGCAATCACAAACAGATTGGGTAAT
This sequence comes from Ichthyophis bannanicus, assembly GCA_033557465.1. Lineage (NCBI taxonomy): Eukaryota > Metazoa > Chordata > Amphibia > Gymnophiona > Ichthyophiidae > Ichthyophis > Ichthyophis bannanicus. Next base: position 907,750,639 of record CM066031.1, on the reverse strand, counting down.
TCGCCGCGCTGACAAAGGAGGGGCAATAGTCATACAAACAAGAGATTTCTATTTGGAGGAGGCTTTGACACAACTTCGTGATGCCACTACCTATACAGTTTTAACGGTGGATCCCAGTGTTGAGCTTCAAGTTCTCATTAAAGATCTTACACAGACAGTCCTGAGAGACAAGGTAATTTTGAAAAAAGAATATGGTTATTTGAATGTCTCTGTTCCACGAATAGCTCAATTCTACATGGTTCCAAAAATTCACAAACATCTAACTAGGCCCCCGGGCCATCCAATCGTATTGACGAAAGGAACTCATAAAAACCAATGACAGCAAGAGACCAAGAAGAAAAGGAACCTCAGACACCATCAGAACACCAAACGAATTTGCTAAAACAAAGCAGGCCAAATCAAGTAGAGCACTCTCCCTGTCAGCGCCCGCTATATGGAACTCCCTCCCAGACCACCTAAGATCAACCAAAGACCTCAAGGACTTCAGAAAACTTCTTAAGACTGCTCTATTTACAGAACATTTCAAGGACCTCACATAAATGACTCCTTTTTACTACTTTCAAGACAATACAGGATCATGATCCTAGCGCACCTTTCACACGGCTCAATTATTGTATATATGTATATTGTTCATTATGTAAATAGCTCACCGATAAAATCTGACACACTGCACCACACACCACTCTTCTTAGTTCTCCCACTGCATGCTACAGACCACACATTATTATTGATTGTTAGATGTGCCAAACCGCTTTGATTTAATGATAAAGCGGTATACTAAATCCTTCTAAATAAATAAATCATGAATCTCACTCCTAAGCCAGAGTATGTGGAATATGATCTCAGTCTCTCATATTTACTGCTGATGCTCAGCATAGTACCTGCATCATGCCAAACAGAGTCTCCTCCTGGAATTCGTAAAATGTAACATGTATGGGTAATTTATCAAGATGTGCTTGGAAATTCTTCTTAATCAAGCCTGTCACACCCAAAATGATGGAAAATAACTTGGTATCTTTCTGCCACATTTTCTTGGTCTCAGACTGCATTTCTTGGTACTTGATGATCTTCTCCCTTTCGATGTGATTCACAGAATAGTCACTAGGGACTGACACTTCTAAATGCCATTCTGGTGTTCAACTCCTTTACTACTATATCCTGCTTTCTTGCAGCCAGCTTTTTATTGGTTGGAATGGGAGTATCTCAGGTGATCATAACCTCTTCATTCTCTGTACTTTTCTTAGGGTCATGATCTCAGTGCTTCTCAGGCACAGTGATGTTGTTGTATTTACAGAGTTTTCAGTGGATGAGGCATGCTACTTTGCAGTGCCTTTCTGTATAGAAATTACCATCAGAACTTCACAGCCAGGTAAGTCACTGTTTCCAGCTTTTTCTTACATATGCCCCTTTGAATACCTTTGGATGCCTTAAATTATCATTCTTTATGAGATTGGTTGGCCTCTATTGTTTTAAGTATAAGATTTATTCTTTAATTTTATGACAGGAAACTTTTAAATTGAGCCTGTATTCCATTTATTCCTGTGATGCACAATTGTTGTAAAGGGTTGTTGTGTAATATTGTTCTTGATATTTCAATAACAAAATTGAAGAGAAAAAAATCTATATGTGCACGTGAATGACCAAAAAGGAATGGACACAAACAAGAAAATACCCCACAAGCAGTCCAGGGAATACACAAACAGATTCAAGCAAACAAGGTCCTTTGGAAGGAAAAACAGCTTTATTGAGGGTCCACCCAACACGTGTTTCAGCCAAACTGGCCTTCTTCAGGGGACTATGACCACAAAAGCTGGAAATCAAATGAGATAGATGTGTTTGTCATGGCACGTGCAAGCGCTATTCAGCCGACCTGTGCCTCAGACGCAGGTAAATGTTTTGGATGTCCCCCACCCACCATATTCTGAAAAGTTACATTTTCAGATCCTGCCCATCCCTGCGATATACCCACAGACACCACACCCCTAAAGCAAAAATATGCATCTCCTAAGCTGCTCATCACAGAGTAGTTTGCTGATGCATACTAGACATAAATACCAATAAGAAATGACAGCTGCTGCAATCTAGACCATATACCAGTCCCCCTCATACACTGAAAGTGCTAGGTAAGCCCAGTGCAACCCAATATGGTATACAAGAATGTAATTTTGAACATGTAAGTCAGGGCATATTTTGCATCAAATGGTACGTAGTATTAGGAACCAGCCCTAGTGATTCCTTCCCTGGTCACCTGTGCAAACACATCTTAAACTGCTAGAGATGGACCCTCACCAAGTGCACAAAACCCCAAACTAATCTTGCAAGTCCCCAAAGGATGCAGAACAACAAATGTATGCCCTTTTCATACCTATGGCCTATAAATGCACTCATTTTGCTGCTCTGCACTACCATTCCCCTCTTATCTCTCTCTACATCCTTCCCCAGGAACTTCGCTCTTCTTTCAGATTGCTTCTATCTGTGCCCTTCTCTTCTACTTCAAAATACAGATGTAACTCCTTTCACCTTACTGCTCCTTATACCTGGAACAAACTACCTGAGTCTGTATGTTAGGCTTTGTCTCTGGCTCCTCTCATATCCAGGCTGAGTACTCATCTCATTGTTGACACTATTGGATCTGATCCGCCTAAGCTCCCTTGTGTTTCCTGACCATTTTCCCTGGATATATTGTGTTCACAACTGCTGCTTGTCTGTCTTGACTAGATTGTAAGTTTGCTGAGCAGGGACCATCTTTTATGTGTGTCTGTGCATCACTGTGTATGCCTTGTAGTGCTATACAAATGATCAATTGTAATAGTAATAGTAGTAGGGCCTTTTGGCTATGGCATCTGAGGCTCACCTATCTGGGTACTAGCATTACTTACAGCAGCTACACCTGTCTAACATGGCGTATGTCAGTTTGTATACATTGTCACGCCACCACCTCTCGCCTCTAGGTTAGAGGGGCGTGGATTATTGAAGGAACTTTCTGCTGTATGCTTTTTCAGCTTTTTTCTTAAACTATTTCCCTGCAATGCCCTCTGGGAAATGTAGTCCTTATTCAGCTATATGAGTGCACCATGCAGAAAGCTGTAGTCAGGCTCAAATAGGTAAGGCAAATGACAGAAATCTATTGTTTTTATATACACAAGGGTTCGATCATACCACACATAGGATTGTTGGTTCAGGACTCTCTGAAACAAAAATTGTCCAAAACATATCCAGCCACAAAATGCAGTTTTAAAGGTTCTCTCTATTGCAGGATACACAGTCTTTACCAGCAAGCCTAATTGTATTCCCTTCTTAGCTTTGCTGGCTAAAGCACCAAACAAAAAGCACATTTAAAGTCTGTGGTAAACTTCCCCTTTATAAACACATGGGATCTCAGCCACCCTGCTTGTGATATAAGGGTACCTTTTTCCTGGGAGACCTTCTTTCAGGACTGGCTTGCTTTTTCTACATTCCCAGGTTTACAGCTTGGCACAAGGAACAATCCATGGGAGTGTCCTCCTCAATCAGCTTCACCTCAGGCTCTCCCAGCTGCATAGGCTCTGACTCCCCGTTCTGCTCAGCATGCTCAGCTAACAGCTTCCCGGGGGATCTTGGAGTCTCTCTTGTTCCTGGCTCCAAACTCTCCTGCAGCTGTGCTACATGCCAAATAGCACTCTCTCCACCTGGAAGCTCCGTTCCTCTGCTCTGCTCAGCCTGGGTTCCTGCTTCTCCTCTCCTTCTCTCTAAGTCATACTCTGCTGTGGGTTTATACTTCCAGGGCTCTAGCTCTAACCTCACCCTACTCAGGTGACGGCAATCAGCCTGACTCCGGGCACCTGAGTGCTTAAAGCATTCACTGCCTAAAGGGTTCTGAGCCTTGTATCCTCTCCCCTTCATTCCACTAGGGGGAGCATGAAATGTGGTCCACGTGGAAGTTTTCTGATCACTGGAGATGTTTATGGCTTTCCTACCCTGACTTGAGTAAAGGGGGCTCTTTACTAGGGTAAATTCCCTGTCTCTTTGTCCTCCCCTGGACTCTGGATAGGCCTCCTTGCCACATACCCCCCTACTTAAGATATTACGGGCTGGCGGAGGTTGTTGAAGCTCCTCCGAACAGTCCGTAATCCTGGATAAGGCATCGACATTGTGGTGTAGCTTCCCTGCCCGATGCTCTATCTTAGACAATCCGGCCACCCCAGATCTTTCCTGCCAGGGTTTGAGCACGTTTATGTGGTAAATTTGTCTATGACCCTTACTACTTTCTACCTCATAGGATACTGGGCCTACTTGTCTGACGACTTTCCAGGGTCCCTTCCATTGGAACTCAAATTTTGGGGCGGCGCCCATCACCATTACTAGAACTTTCTCTCCTAAAACCTACTGGCGGGGTTTCGCATCTTGATCATATCGCTCTTTCTGGCGACTTTGACTAGCCCATAAATTCTCCTCAGCAACCTGGGAGGTCCTACTTAACCGCCCTCTTAAATCTTGGAGAAGGTGCGGGACTCCCATGCCTCTTTCTCAGGCTCTATCCATTGCTCCCGTAATATATCCAGGACTCCTTGAAGGGCTCGACCATACATTAATTCATAAGGGGATACCCCAAGAGAGGCCTGTACCCGCTCCCTGCAGGCGTACAAAACAAAAGGAAGCAACCCATCTCACTCTGCCATGTTCCCGTGTAAGCCGCATCTTAGCATCTGTTTTATTGTCTGATTTAGCCTCTCTACCAGGCCATTAGACTGGGGGTGATAGGCGGCCATTTTCACATGATGCACTCCAAAAGCGTCCCAGACCTGTGCCAGGTATTTGGACAAAAAAATTGGACCCACGGTCCGTTAATATTTCCCGGGGAAAACCCACTTCGCAAAACAGTTTTACCACTTCTAACGCTATTGTTTTGGTGTAAATGTTGCTTAACGGGACTGCCCATAGAAATCTGGTGGCTAGATCCACCATAACGAGAATATACTGGAACCCACAGGGTGTTTTTATCAGGGGCCCAACTATGTCCATGGCAATTCGTCCGATAGGGTCAGAAATTATGGGGGTTGGGATCATGGATACTATTGGAGGCCGAGTAGCCGTGACCCGCTGACACGAGGGGCAGGCAGCGCAAAACCGGGCGGTTTCTTTAAAGATCCCGGGCCAGTAAAAACGTACAAGAATCTGGTCCAGGGTTCCCTGTACCCCTGTGTTGCCGCCGACCGGATGGTCATGGGCCAGCCTTAGGACCAATCCCTTAAAAACTGCAGGCACCACCAACTGTTTCCTGACCATCCCTGTCCGGGGCTCGTGACTCTCCCTGTATAATACCCCTTTGTCCAAAAGAAATCTAGGAAGGGCATCTCGCACCACCTGGGCATACTCAAATGCCCGGGTAAGTGCTGGGTCTGCCTGTTGTTCCTTAGGGAAGGATGGGAACTTTTCAACCAACTCAGCAGATACCCAGGGTAACCCTTGGCCAGTCACTCTCTCAGCCCTTCCCCGAGCCCTACACCGCCTCTCGCGGCATTTAACAGCCCTCTCCTTCTTGATTCTAGAAGATGGAGGTTCTCCAGGTCATCAGGTGAGGGTAAAACACTCAGAGAATCCTCAGGGGACCCATCCCTTTGGGCCTGGGTCTGAAACTGGGTGGACACAAACCCGACCTTCTGCTTTAGGGCTTTTTGTAATCCTTCCCTAAATTGGGGCCAGTCCCTTCCCAATACTAAATCATAGGGTAGTTTTGGAACCACTGCCACGAGAACTTCTTTCTGCACCCCCAACCCTTTTATCACCACTCTGTACAAAGGGTAGAAAGAAGCACCTCCATGTATGCACATAATTTGCACCTGCCCTTCTGGCCTCCTCTGGCGAGACTCATCCTGGGCCTCAATTGCCTGCCAAAGCTTTTGTGACACCATGCTTTGGTCGGCCCCAGAGTCGAGCAGAGCATGGGTAGTGATCCCCTGTATGTTAACATTTAAGAGAAATCCCTCTCCTAGATGTTTCACATTGGTACCAGTTAATCCCATGCGGGCTTTGCATCCTCTCTGCAGGTGTCCCATCTCCCCACAATGATAGCATTTTTTCTCAGCTCACTTACCCTCTTGAGCAGACACACAAGTTTTAAGACATTTTACATTGTTTCCCTATTTCTTTTCTGATAAATCAAAACTGGCCTCTGCTCCTACTTTTGGAGGGCCCGCCTTTGGGAGAAACGCCAATTCAGCTTCCATATAGCGCTCCGCCAAAAGGGTTGCCTCTCCTGTGCTCTGGCAGTTTTGCTGAATCAGAAAAGATTGTACCCTTTTATTTTTTTTTTTTTTAAACTTTTATTTTCATTTTGCAACAAACAAAAGAAACAACACACCAAAGGAGACAAAACAAGTATACAATAAGGAAAAGCAAACCCAATTACCCCCCACCCCCATGCTTCTTCTCTAGCTGATTATGTCAGCATGTGAGCGCTTCCAAACAACAGTGATTATACATCAAAAACAATCAAAAGAGTATCTGCGATACAGAATAATCATGGGACAAAGATATATACAAAGTTAGACAGTCAGATGAGAGCATTGAGCAGAATGTACATAGTCATTGAGCATCTTCCATTTAGACCGATGATGAGGAGTCTGAATGGGGGAAGCAAACATACGAGGTATTTGTTCATATTTACTGTAGAGACAGACATGATTCCACCATTCATTGGGGCTCAGCTGAGAGCTATTTTTCCAGTATTTCGTAATGAGGGAAATAGCAATGCCAAGCATAAAGTCCAAAAGGAAGTAAGCCGTTTTTGGAAGAGAGGGGATCCCCGCAGCTGAGCGAAGTCCCACTATCCTCCAAGAAAGGGGCTCTTGAAAGTGCAAAATAGACTGGATACGACCCCAGACCCGACGCCAGTAATACTGTAGTGCGGGGCATTCATACATAACATGAGGTAGTGAACCAATGGCCGCATGGCATGTCCAACAACTATTGCCCTGAGTAGTGTTCCATTTGGCTAATCTGTCAGGAGTGTAAAAACACCGGTGGGCTAGAAAGAAGAGTGTCTGAGTGAGTGAGGCGGATCGGGAGACCCGTGTCACTCTACTCCAGACAAGGCTCCATTGCTCCGGGGTCAAAGTCACATGCAATTCTCTCTCCCATGCTTTCTGCGCTATAGGGGTATCTCTAGTTATAGCATTACATAAGGTTTTGTAAAAATTGGATGCTACACCCGGTGAACTACCGATAGATCGGATAGTCTCCAACCAACCTTGTGTAGGGGAGGCCGATGGCGGGAGCACCTTAGCACTCCGAAGGCAATGCTGAAGTTGCATCAACTGAAAGTAGTGTTTCGCTGGGAGACCAAATTCAATTTGCAATTCACTAAAAGTTTTCCAGCGACCTTCATGGAACAACTGACTAGGAATCCAAATGCCCCTAGTGTACCAGGGGCTCCACGCCATCGGCTTATTTTGTATTCGAAATCGAGTGTTATACCAAAGTGGGAGCTTGTCTAACGGACAGAGTCGGGAGTCTAAAGAGTGCATAAGATTATTAAAGGCACCTAAGGTGTCTAAAAGTATTGGTGGAAAGTGGGAGTCTGATGGGAGAGTCATACCAGGGAGAAAAGTAAGAGGAATCGGTTTGCAAAGGTCCTCTTCTATGTCTAGCCACACAGGTCTACTCGGTACTGGATCTTCCAGCCAGCGAGCACCTTGTTTGAGAAGAAAAGATTGATGATACTTCAGGAAATCAGGGAATCGGACACCCCCATTTTCCTTATCTGCTTGCAGCTTATGTTTCGCTATCCTAGGTGTCTTGTTTTGCCACAAGTATCTAGTCAGAAGGCCCTCTATATCTTTATATATACGTCGAGGGAAGAGACAGGGCAACATTTCTAAGATATAATTCACTTTCGGAACAATCATCATTTTTATGGTTTCTAATCGACCCCACCAGGTAAGTGTTAAAGGAGTCCAGCGGTGAGTAAGCGCCCGGACTTTAGAGGTTAAGTCTTTGGCATTGAAGGAGATAGTGTCTTCCAAAGGAGAACAATAGTGAACCCCAAGGTATTTGACCATGCGAGGTTGCCATAAAAAGGGGAAGGGTTGCATATCTGCCTGATGAAGCAAAGGATTTAATGGAAAGGCTACCGACTTGGTCCAATTTATCTTATAACCGGACAGTTGTGAGTATTTACCAATTTGCTCTAGGACAGCCGGTACTGAGTCTATAGAGACAAAAAGCATAAGGTCATCAGCATACGCTGAAATTTTGATTTCCCTATGGGTGAAGGGGACTCCATGAATCTCCTCCGATTGCCGGATTAGTAAAGCCAAGGGTTCAAGTGCAAGATCGAAGAGAAGTGGAGACAGTGGGCATCCCTGGCGAGTGCCGCGTTGAAGGGGAAAAGGCTGAGACTTTAAAGCATTGGCACATATACTGGCTGTAGGCTGTGCGTACATGGTGCGAAGACAACGGAGAAAACCTTCCCCGAATCCGTACCAGCGGAGGACTGCAAACAGGAAGGGCCACTCTAAGCGATCAAAGGCCTTCTCAGCATCAAGTGAGAGGCCAACAAATGGGCGATCAAGATTAACTGCGGTAGTCAGTACATGGCATAGAGTCCGAGCATTGTCAGCAGTTGATCTACCAGGAATGAAACCGCATTGATCTGGGTGTATTAAGGTAGGCATCCTATCCGAGAGCCGGGTAGAGAGAATGGTGGCAAATATTTTATAGTCCGCGTTGAGGAGGGAAATTGGACGATAATTAGCTGTTAGTTGCGGGTCTCTCCCCTCTTTCTCAAAAACGACTACATTTGCCATTGAAAAGGACCCAGAAGGAGAACCCTCCTCGGCCAGAGCAGAAAAATAAATTTTCAAAACTGGAGCTAAGTCAGCGTGAAAAGTTTTGTAGAATTCAGCAGGGAGACCGTCTGGGCCTGCGGCTCGACCTGAGGCACATTTCTTGATAGCAGAATGAATTTCTGAGACAGTAAATGGTGTGTCCAAGGCCACTCTATCTTCGTCAGATAGGGTCGGTCTTTGTACCCCTGAAAGTAAGCGTTCAAATACATCTGGCTCAAAATCACATTCAGATTGATAAAGCCGAGTATAAAAATCACGAAAGAGTTCTAAGATTTCGGTATCTTTAGTGACCAAGCCCCCCCCCGACGGACTACGGAGGGCGGTAACACGCTTGGCTTCTTTTTGACCTTTTAGGGCATTTGCTAATAATTTGCCAGCACGATTATTTTCCCGATAATATAGCCCTTGTTGTGATTCGATATTTTTAACAGCAGCAGTGTACAAAAGCTGATTGTATTGAAAACGCAAGCGTTGTAAACGGAGTAAAATACATGGGTCAGTACGGGACATGAGGAGACGCTCCCCAGCTTGTATCTGCTGCTCTAGAATCAGTAAATGCTGCTTTCTTTGTTTCCCCTGCCGAATTTGATAGCTAGTTATAGTGGCGCGGATAGATGCTTTAAAACCCTCCCACCAAGCCCAGCTCGCTGTGTCATGGGGTGAGTTAAAATGAAAATAATCTTGGATAGCGGCCTTTATATCAACCTGAAAATCTTTTTGACCCAGTAGGGATCTATCAAAAAACCAAGCTCGGGGAGAATCGTCCCGTGCAGTGACACGTAATGATAAAGATATGGCAGCATGATCTGAAATATGGAGAGGATGAGTCCTAGTCGTGTCTACTTGAGAAATCAGTGCTTTGGAAATGAGAAAGAAATCTATTCTAGATTGGGAGTGATGGGGGGCAGAAAAGAAAGTGAACTCTAAGTCGGAGGGGTGAAGCAGCCTCCATATATCTACCAGCGCAAGGTCTTGCATCAGAGCTGTAAGGGTAGCAAGACTCTTGGGTGGACTACTCGTTCTAGGCGGCTGTCTATCTATCAGAGGGTCTAAAACTTGATTAAAATCACCACCAAGTATTAATGGAGTATTGGCAGAGGCCTGTGCCAACTGCGCAATACTTGCATAGTAAGCAGGGTTGTCCACATTCGGGGCATAAATGCAAATACAGGTAAATTCACTATCTCCAACCTTAAGATGTACGCGGGCCCATCTACCCTCCTTGTCAGCGCTAGTATCAATTACAGTAGCTTGCAAAGATTTCTTAACCAGAATGGCTACCCCGCACCGTTTGGAAACGGCGGGAGAATAGGCAGCCACCATGTAAGGCTTAACATTGAGTTTCAGTGTTTCAGCAGAGTTTAAGTGCGTTTCCTGAAGAAACGCTAAATCAGCATGCTCATGGCTAAGATAGCTAAGGATTTTCTTCCTCTTGATTGGACTATTAATGCCCTTTACGTTGAGTGATAAGATTTTACATAAAGCCATTCAGACAAGTTAAAAATGCTGAGCATGATAGCGCACATAATTTCACAATGTCCCTCATATTGACTGTATCTGGCTGTACATATGGCAGAAAAGAAAATAAGCTTAGATAATACAATGAAGCGCCCCACATGAAAAAAGAAAAACCGCAGCGCGGTAGAGAAGAAGCAGAACCCCAAAAATTACTGGCGACCATGTGTCTGCGGGGAGAAGCCCCAGAGAAGGCCGAAATTGAAAAAACACATAACCTGTAGGACTGTGCGTGCTCCGAATCCGACCGAGGCACACATCATGGAGGGATAGGAGACCACACAACAAAAGTCATAGAAAGAAAGAAAGAAAGTCCAGGCAGTCTCTGTACTGAACTATGACCGCCGCATCGGGCCCTTCAAAATGGCGGACAGAGCCGGCAAATAAAAGTCCAAGTCGTTGGATTAGCGCATCTGCTCTGCTTCTTTGGAGTCTAAAAATGTTGATAGTAGATCAGGATCTTCGAATGTCCTGGTTTGGTTGTGGAGAGTCACTCGGAGCTTCGCGGGATACAACAGGCCAAAGCGAGCCTGTAGCTGTTGAAGTCGAGGGCGAAAAGCAAGGAGTTTCTTCCGTCGGTCGACTGTAGGCTTTGCCAAATCAGGGAAGAAGGAGACTTTGTGACCTTCAAATTCCAAATGATGGTTCGCCCGGGCAGCATTTAAAATTTGTTCCACTTGTTGATATCGTAGCAAGCGAAAGATAATAGGCCGGGGGGTCGTTCGGTTGAGCGCCATGTGGGTAGGAACACGGTGTGCTCGATCGATTTCCAGTTCTTTATGAAAGGTGATCTTCAGCAAGGAAGGAAGAGTTTTGAGCAGGAATTCTCTCATATCTCCCGCTTCCATCCCCTCCGGTATTCCAATGAGCCTCACATTGTTGCGACGGGCTCGATTATTGCTATCTTCTAACTCCTTTTGAAGATTCTGTATCTGGCGCTCAGCCTTGTCCAGTGTGCCCAAGCGCACCGCGTGCGAGTCGAGGACCCCCGCCATATTGTCCTGCCGTAATGAGAGACCTTCAAGTCGGTCCTGGAGCACTCCAAAGTCTTCTCGCATGGCTCTAAGCGCTTCTCCATTGGACTGCACCAATTCCTTCACGCCGCGTATTTCCTCTAAAATCTCCAGGTGCATTTCGGGGTTCTCCCGAAATGGAACCATCTTCTGTGGGGAGGACACCTCTGTTTTGGAGCGTTTTCCGTGAGAAGAAGAAGGAGACCCGAAGTCCAAGCGCGCTGGTTTATGGGCCGCCATCCCCCCCGAGGTACCCCGGTCAGCCCGGAGCGAAATAGTAAGTTTGTATAGGTATTATGTCAGGATTCTAAGTAGGCCTCTCGGGAGCTTCAGCGCGAAGCGTCTTACCCGCTGGACATCAGGCTCCGCCCCCTTCAGATTGTACCCTTTTAGGTACTGCAGTCATAAATTGCTCCAATATCACCATATCCACCACCATATCCATTGTTTTCCCTTCCGGGGCTAGCCACTTTAAAGCTAAACCTCAAATTCTCTGGCTTAAGGCCTTAGGTGTCTCTCCGGCCTTTAAGACCGTGGCTCTAAATATACGGTGATACAACATTTTTGTTAAACCTAATCGGTCTCTAATTGCATTTTTACTGCATTATAGTCCATGGCCTGGGCAGCTGGCATAGCCCTATATGCGGCTAGTGCTTCTCCTGTTAAGGAGATTGTCAATCTCACCGCCCACTGGCCAACCCACGGCTTGAGCCACCGCCCACTGGCCAACCCACGGCTTGAGCCACCCTCTCAAATGACTCCAAGAAGTCATCTATGTCATCATCGGGAGAAAGTTTTCCAAAATTAAATGCCCCGCTGGTGTGTGGGCCTGCTAGATTGTCTATTCGCGGCATCTCTTGTCCCTCCGGGGTTAGTGTTCCTCCACCTCCTTGCCTCTGGGAAGTAATAAGGGCTTCCACTAAGTCCAGGACAGGCTTTTGCTGCTCCCTCGTAGCCACCGCTGCATTCTCATGCGCTAGCTGGGCCGACTCCTACCGGCGTTGAAATTGAGTGGCCATCCATTGCACCAGCTCTTTTGGATCCATCTCCAGCGATACTGTAGCAGCGAAGTGCAGACAATGAATAAATCGAGGAGTCAATTTACAGGGTCCAAGCCAATTTATTGTGAACAAGGCCCAGTTAGTCAAGATTCAAAAAGGACTGAGCAAAGTTCTTACAGAAACATATTCATTTATACATTTCTTTTCAGTTTGATACATGCAGACTTTCTATTGGCCCTAATGCCCCCTGCATTTGTCCAATCGGAGATCCCTCCTGGGCCTAGCACCCAGCTCCCTCCCTTAGGACCATTCTAACAATGGTACAGTTTCTAGGTTTGGATACTTCTCTACTGCAAGGTCATTTCTGGCTCTAGGAATGCAAGTATTGAAACATTCCTATCTTCATAACACAAGAGAATAATGAAAGATTTATGCACTCATGAAAACTTCTTATTAAGCAATTTTAAAACAGTTTTCTCAAACTTTTACAGACTTTGGTTCTTTCTCTTAGATGGGGGTTAGAATCAGGGCCTAGCTTACAGGCCTTTCATATTTGCAGGCTATCGTAGGCCATAGCCTGCCACATTCCCCCCTTTGATTATTCTCACCCGCAAGTGAGAAAGGGTGAGAATTAAATCACATATTATACTCGTGTAACAGCACCATCTTGGGGTATAGGGTAATATTGACACATAGCTAATATTTTCGTAGCTGCCTTCCGTTCTACAGTATTATCAATAACTGAGGTTATCATGCGTAAGCAAAGGGGTAGGAGACATGGGAGCAACAAGCATACAGCTAGTATGAATAATACAATAAACATAAGGGTCTTCAGACCACCCAACCATGAAAACGCTGAACCAAACCACCCATCGAGCTTCAGGCCATGCCAGGTCTGAACAGGCACATATGCTTGTGTGCGCATTTGAGTAGCTATATCTTCAACAACGTGCCCATTATTTTCAATCTGCAAACAACAGTTGGTTAAATTCAATTTTCTACACACTCCACCTTCAAGTGCTAACAAATAATCTAGAGCTAAACGATTCTGATAAATAGCTGTGCGCATTTGTGTACTTTGCTTAGCCAAAAGAGTTAGTGCTTTACTGGTTTCATTGGCTATTATTTCAACAACAGCTTGTAAGCGTATAATACGATTTATCATATACACAGGAGTACGATATCCCCATGTCCCATCTTGTGTCCAAGTAGCAGGTCCATAGTATGAAATGATTCTCTCAGGTGGCCAGTCCTCATCATTCCACTTGTCCCATTGGCCTATTTTCAAGACCTCTCGTTTCTGTCGACTCCTGTACACAGGAAAACCCAATTGTTCTTCATGGGACGCAGGCAACAGGAAAAAGGAAGGTCGTATGGTTCCCAATGCACATGCTCCTCCCCAGCGGTGAGGAAGCCTAGCATATGCTAGAGTTCCACAAATCCAGTACATTCCAGGTGGTGCTTGCCAGGTACCATGAAACGCTAAATTAGTCCAGATGCTGGCAAGATTAGGAAAGAGGACTAAAGGGTTGGAGGGCTCTGGAGTGTTGACCCCCGACCACCAGGACGTCTTCCTAGTGGTACTGTTGTAGAACTTCTGATTGAGACAGACCAGCTGTCCAACCTCCATGTTAAACTGTGGTCCAGAACGAGCAAAACACAAGTTACCAACAATGGGGTGGGCCAGTACCCACTCACTAGTAGTATTATGTAAATCAGTCTGATTATAAGGAATAGAATTGTTCACTTCTTGCGCCTCCCAGGGCCATTGGTCTCCCATCTTAGTTCCTCCACAGAAGAAGCAGTCCGAAATGTGGAGACTAGATGCTACTGCCCCAGTAAGCTCAAGGAACAAGTTTTGGGAGGCATGAGGAATCTCAAACTCTGCCTTCATGGCTTCATAAAAAGAATGATGTATTCGATAAGGTGCAGATACATGAGTCTTAGTATTCAGCTGTATATGTATAAAAGTTCCAGGATCTATACCTTCTCCTGCTATTTGTAACCCAAATCTATACCCCTGCTTCCACTGGCTGGGGTTAAGTATGATGAGCCGCACCGGATTACAGGCACTTTTCTTGCACTTCCGAGGTTCTGGTAAGGATAATCTTTCCAGGCTGGCTATGCGTTTATCTCCCTCTCGTCCAGTAGGCCCACCAGACCAGGTGGCATAGTACACGCATTCTCACTTTGGACAGTAGTAAGCATCTTTGGATGATGTACTGTAGACGGTTGGGGAAGATTTCCCAGTACACGTTCCCCATCCGTATGCTCCTTCAGGACACATATATTTATCATCATAGTAGTAGGCTTGCTCCCAATATCCACACTTGTGATAAGCATTTCTGTTTATCACATCACACGCATCAAAACTCAGGGTAACATGTTTCGTGGGATCAGGGAGCTGTCGTGTGGCATTTATGAGGGCTCCGTCCTCATCATTCCATCGTATCTCAAGTACATAATAGGAGGGATTCTGCTGGGGGTTATAACAAGTCTTACTTTTCCCCTTCGTACATATATTTAACTCTGTACCATTATATACACACCGGCTAACTATAACAGTGCAAGTATAGTAGGAATGATAAAATAAAGTCTGAGTGACCTTCAGTCCAGTTCGGGTGGTAGTTATACAAGCTGCACAAGTGGGTAAGGCAAAAGTCTTTTCCAGGAACCCCAGGACCATCATTCCCATAAGGCAATAGTGGAGGAACATTGTAATTACAGTCTTTAGAGGTCAACTGAAATGTTGGGTACGATGAACTTGTAGGGTCTTTTCTTCTTCTCTGCTTCAACTGCTACCCTTGCGTGACAGGGGCAGGATAATAAGATCTAGAGACTCTTACAACGCTGGTTGTCTCTGCAATGTGAGTCGCAATGGAGTCTCAGGGTCATTTACTGAGGTCCATTGACCAGGTTCAGGAGCAGCTGCCGGCTTCACTCGACTGTGATGGATCCAGGGTTCGAGTTCTGCAACTTTTACTGCAGTTGGGGGAGTTCTGCAACTTTTACTGCAGTTGGGGTTGACAAGATGACAACATAAGGTCCTTTCCAATGCGGCGCCAGCGGGGTCTTTCTCCACTCCTTGATCCACACTGACACTCCTGGCTTGAAGGGATGCAGAGGCTCTGTTAGGTTAATGGGCAATCGATCTTGCACCCAGGTATGAAGACTCTGCAAAACAGAACCTAAAGCCAATAGTTCTTGTCTAGTTATTTCAGATCAAATTTTATCCAATGTACAATGGGTGGGGGTCACCCATACAAAATCTCAAAATGGGAACCTCCTAAAGACTTGGTTGGAGCAGAACATATTCTAAGAAGGGCTATAGGGAGAACCTGGAGCCACTTTAGGTGTGTTTCTTGACAAAGCTTGGTCAACTGAGATTTCAGGGTTCTATTCATACGTTCTACTTTCCCTGAACTCTGGGGTCTCTAGGCAGTGTGCAGCTTCCATTGTATCTGTAGAGCTTGAGCTAACTGTTGAGTCACTTGGGACACAAATGAGGGTCCATTATCTGATCCTATAGTCAATGGTATTCCAAATCGAGGACTAACCTCATGGAGCAGCACTCTAGTGACTTCTCGAGCTTTCTCAGTTCGGGTGGGACAGGCTTCTACCCACCCAGAAAATGTGCAAACAAGAACTAACAGGTAGTGATATCCGTTTGCTCATGGCATTTCAGTAAAATCAATCTGAATATCACTCATAGGCGTCACCCCTACTGACTGAACTCTTGGGGGTGGAATGGGACCTTGCTTAGCATTATTCTTGGCACATGTCAAACATTGCTGTGCCACTGAAGCAGACAGGGGTCCTAATAGTGAGATACAGAAATGGGGTCTTAGGGCTCTTTCCATGGCTGTTTTCTCATAATGTGTGGCCTGATGAAAAGCATGAACAAAGGCTAGCCCTAATGCTTCAGGAATGACTGTGGGACCTGGAGGTGAGCTACCCTCTGGAGGTGGCAGCACTACCCAACCTTTTTCTGTTAGGACCCCTCCCTCCTTTTCACAGAAATAATCTAACTCTCTTGTAGTGTATCGGGGAGCCCATGAGCTAAGGGGCACAGGGAATAAAGCTGCCTGCATCGGAATATCTTGGGTCATAGCTCGACCAGTTGTAGCTGCTTTTCGGGCTGTGGCATCAGCAAACCTGTTCCCTCGGGTAACTTCTCCTGCTCCTGCCTGATGACCTCGACAGTGCATGACTGCAACTTGCTTAGGGGCCCATACAGCATCTAATAATATCAATATCTCGGGCCCATACCTAATGGACTTGCCCCCTGAGGTGATCAACCCCCGTTCTTTATACAAGGCTCCATGTGCATGCAAAGTTGTAAAGGCATACTTGGAATCTGTGTACACATTTAAGCAGCGTCCTTCTCCTAATGTCAGTGCTCTAGTGAGAGCTATCAGTTCAGCCTTCTGTGCTGAAGTTCCTGGAGCCAGAGCTGAGGACTCAACTACCAGATCAAGGGTCACCACTGCATATCCGTCACAACGATGTCCATTGATGACAAGACTGCTTCCATCTACAAAGAAAGTCCGTTCAGGGTCCTCCAGAGGGACATCAGTCAAATCTGGGCGACTTGAAAATACAGGGTCCATAGTTTCTAGACAGTCATGATCAGGGGGCCCAGGACCAATCGGGAACAACGTAGCAGGATTCAGGGCTTGACTGACTTTTAACTGTATCTGGGGGTTTTCACACAACATACTCTGATATTTCAACATTCGTGAATTCATTAGCCAGAAACTTCCTTTGTGTTCCATGAGGGTCAGGACAGAATGCGGCACAGTAACTTGAAGATTCTGTCCCAGAGTGAGCTTGTCTGCTTCGCTCACTAAAAGGGCTGTTGCTGCAACAGCTCTTAAACAAGGGGGCCAACCTCTTGCTACCACATCCAACTGTTTTGACAAGTAGGCTACTGGCCGTTGCCAAGATCCAAGAGATTAAGTCAGTACCCCTAGAGCATTTCCTTGTGACTCATGGACAAAGAGATGGAAAGATTTCTGGACATCTAGTAGACCCAAAGCTGGTGATGATATCAGAGCGCTTTTCAGAGATTGGAATGCTGCATCCTGTTCAGGTCCCCACTCCAGTGGAGACTTTTCCATTCCTTTGGTAACTTGATACAATGGTTTTGCTAGCAGCGCAAAATTGGGGATCCATATGCGACAGTATCCTGCGGCCCCCAGGAAGGCTCTTACTTGCCTCCTGGTGGTTGGAGTGGGAATACTGCATACAGCTTCTTTGCGTTCAGGTCCCAAGTGTCGAATTCCACTGGACAACAGGAACCCTAAATATTTAACTTTAGTTTGACATAGTTGCGCCTTGGCTCTTGAGACTTTGTATCCAGCCTCATTCAAAAGGTACAGGAGTTCACTGGTGGCTTGTAGACATTCACTTTCGAATTGGTGGCTATGAGTAGGTCATCCACATACTGAAGGAGAACCCTTTGTCCTGGGTTCACTGAGTAACTTGAAAGATCTTGATTCAGGGCAGCACTGAAGAGAGTAGGTGAATTCTTGAATCCTTGGTAATCGAGTCCAGGTAAGATGGCCCCACCTCCCTGTTGTGGGGGTCTTGTCATTCAAAAGCAAACAAAAGTTGACTGGTGGGGGCTAGGCGTATGCAGAAAAAGGCATCTTTCAGGTCCAGGATGGTGAAATGAGTAGCCTCAGCGGGGATCAGTCCCAAGCGAGTATAAGGATTTGGTACCACTGGGTGTATAGTTTCAACTGCATCATTTACCCGTCTTAAATCTTGTACTGGGTGGTAATCCCCTGTCCCAGGTTTCTTGACTGGGAGGAGAGGGGTGTTCCAAGGTGACTGGCACTCCTTGAGAAGTCCATACTTCAACAGTTTCATCAGATGGCTGTGGATTCCTTCAATGGCTGGTCGGGGAAGAGGATACTGCTTCACATGCACTGGTTTCGCTCCTGGCTTGAGGGTG
The DNA here is from genome assembly GCA_033557465.1 of Ichthyophis bannanicus. Lineage (NCBI taxonomy): Eukaryota > Metazoa > Chordata > Amphibia > Gymnophiona > Ichthyophiidae > Ichthyophis > Ichthyophis bannanicus. Next base: position 907,732,323 of record CM066031.1, on the reverse strand, counting down.
ACAATGACAGGGACTATGTTCTTCGCTAGGCCAGGTGGATTATCTTCTGCCCATACTTCAGGCGGGGCTCTAAGGTTGGTGGGTATACAGGAACTGATTGACTTGATTGGAGATATACTATAGAACCGCCATTCTTCTTCTCGGGGAACAGTTAGCACCATCAATCCAGCAGGTTTTGGGTTCACAGTCATCTGCATTTCTCCCCCTTCAGCAAAGGATATTTGTGCCTGAAGCTTTGCAAGCATATCTCGGCTCAAAAGTGGAATAGGGCACTCAGGCATATACAAGAACTGGTGCGTTATTTTCTGTCCCCCTAGTTCACACATACGGTTCTGCAGGAATGGCTTGGAGGCCCTGTTCTCAGTGGCCCCAACAATGGTGACGGATGGAGAGGAAAGAGGAGCCACTGGCTTTGCCACCACTGAATGTTCTGCTCCTGTATCTACCATAAAGTCCATATATTGGTCCCCTACTTTCAAACTGAACATAGGCTCCTGGGGACCCAGGGTGAACTTGGAGCCCGGTCTGGCCTAGTCTTCATCCACTTCATCCATGTCATAGCCCGTTGCTACTGCCACTCCCTCAGTGGCTTCTTATCTCTCTCACTGGAACTGTGCTCGGTTAATTCCTCCAAGACTCTGAAATCAGCCTCCTGTTCTCCAGGGACTCCCTCCTCCCCTCCTGGGGGTGGAGTCAAGATGCGGGCATTCACTTCTCCAATGTCCTTCTTCTCTACAATGGGCGCACTGATTCGCACCCAATGGAGGCCTGCTATTTCCGCGGCCTCTTCCACGTTCTCTGGTCCTTTGGTTAAGAAAACCTCCTCCACGTCGTTCAACTAAAGCGGCAGCCAGAAGATCTGCTTTCTTCTTCATTTTACATTCACTTTCTCTGTCACGCTCATTTTCATGATTCACAAACACTTTCTGAGCAACTTCCATTAACTGTGCTGTATTCATGCTCGCAAATCCATCGAGTTTCTGTAATTTTCGTTTTATGTCTCTCTGGGACTGACTAACAAAGGCTGCATTTACCATGCGCAAATTCTCCTGAGCGGTGGGATCATATGGGGTATATAATCTATAGGCTTCAGACAACCGCTCATGAAAGGCCGCTGGGCTCTCATCTGGACCCTGGATAACTTCAGATACCTTCCCGATATTCATGCCCCTCTGGCCTCCCTTCCTCAGGCCCTGCAGCAAGGCCTGGAGAAATCGCGCTAGGGCCACCGCCCCCCTTTCATCATTTGGGTCCCATCTAGGATCTTCATTTGGGAAAGCTGCGGCGGCTGCTTGTGGGAGATTCATTTCCCCTGCCTCTACGGGATTCTCTTCTAACCAGCGGATGGCTGCTTGCACAATCCGTGCTCGCTTCTCAGTAGTAAAGAGAGTGGACAGGAGCTGGCGACAATCAGTCCAGGTAGGCTGATGAGTTTGCATTATACTAGACATTAACTCTGTCAATTCTTGGGGCTTCTCAGTATAGGATGCATAATGCGTTTTCCAGTTTAATAAATCAGTAGTGGAAAGGTCCTGGCGCCATCTGGCCCTGATCATTTAGGATAGGTAAACCAGGCACTTGACGCAATGGCATTAGGCGCCCTGCTTTCTCCTTCTTCTTCGGGGTTACACTTCTTCTTTTTTTTTAATTCTTTATTTTCGTTTTACAACTACAAAGGAAAGGAAGACATACAACTAAAAGACAAATACATACATGGAATGTGATACATACACCAAAGTAAACCCCTACCACCCCCCTCCCCCCTGCTTCTTCTCTAGAAAACTAAAGCATTCTCGAAGCGGGCGTGTACTGACATTATTGTGTTACAAAACCTAACGGCAATCTGAAACATGATGAGTGTACATTAAACATAATCAGAATCTGTACAATAATGACATAAGCACCAAGTATGCTGGCCAATACACCCATATTGAAAAGTATGTACCAAAGTAACTTAGAGAAGAAGCAAAACCCCCAATGAATATGGCGACCAGATGTCTGCGGGAGGAGGCCCTAGAGAGGAAGATAGAGACATAATAAAAGAAAAGAAACACCAGAGTCCATAAGAAACACTGTCTCTGATACTCGTCGAGGCTACTATGGGTAGATGGAGTCGGGTCCCAGATATCTTCAAAATAAGGCAACAAACCGCCCTCGACAGACTCTTCGCTGAGCCGCGGTAAATCCAATATGGCAGGTACAGCGGATGTGAGAGTACTGGCAGGAATATTCTGGAAGTCAGCGCATCAAGTCGGCTTCTTTAGAGTCCAAAAACTCCGCTAGTAGATCAGGGTCCTCAAATGTTCTTGTCTGATTGTGAAGCGTGACTCGGAGCTTGGCTGGGTACATCAGGCCATAGCGTGCTTGTAGTTGTTGAAGCCTCGGCCGAAATTCCAGAAAGCGCTTTCGGCGGTCGACCGTGGGTTTAGCCAAGTCAGGATAGAAGGAGACCTTGTGGCTCTCAAACTCCATATGGCCCTTTGCCCGGGAGGCACTGAGAATTTGTTCCACATGTTGATATCTCAAAAGTCGAAAGATGATAGGCCGCGGGGTCTTCCTGTTGAGCGTTATGTTTGTGGGTACACGATGAGCGCGATCGATCTCCAATTCTTTGGTAAAGGTGATTTGGAGCAGGGAAGGGAGGATTTTACTTAAAAACTCCTTCATGTCTCCCAATTCCGCTCCCTCCGGTATGCCCATGAGTCGTAGGTTGTTGCGGCGCGCTCTATTATTGCCATCTTCCACTTCTTTCTGCAAGGCCCGCACCTGACGTTCAACTTTGTCGAGTTTGGACAGCCGGACCGCATGGGAGTCTAATATACTCTCCATTTTGTCCTGACGCGAAGAGAGCCCCTCTAGCCTGCCTTGCAGTACACCAAGATCTTCCCTCAGCGCTCGAAGTGCTTCACCGTTTGACTGCACGAGGTCCTTAACCCCTCTAATTTCTGCGAGGATTTCCTGCTGCATTTCGGGGCCCTCGCGCAAAGCCAGCCCCTTCTGCGGGGACGGGGGTTCAGTTTTGGAGCGTTTACCGTGAGAAGCCGCTGGAGATCCAAATTCCAGGCGCGTGGGTTTGGTCCCCGCCATCTCACCAATGTGCCCCGGCAAGATCAGAGCAGAAATTCAAGTTTGTCCGGTGTTAATTCAGGATTCTGAGTAGGCCTCTCGGGAGCCTCAGCGTTATGCGACCATCCCGCTGGACATCGGGCTCCGCCCCCCCGGGGTTACACTTCTTAAATCATACGGCTCCCGGGTATAAGCTTCCTTGGTAGGTGACCCTGAACTGGCAGGAGAGCCTCCACTTTCAGTATTGTCGGAGGACCCTGGCCCCCCCAACGTACATGGGCCAGACTCGGGGCTATCACTCGGGGAAGTGGCCTTCTTTTGCTGCTGCAGCGGTAATTGCTGAGGTACCTCATCAGGTTCAGCTTCAGGTAGCGGAGCTGTGAGAACTAACCTATGCAGGTACTGGGGTAAATGGGCCAGGATTTCTGGGGACTCTGAGGTGGAATACACAGGCGGCTTCCTCTCCTCAACCTTCCGGGTCCCCCTAGTGGTTGCTACTAATATTCTACACTGTTCCTCATAGCAGCACTTTACCCAAGTTGGCTGCCTTTCGCAAGCACTCAACCAGGAATCTATGTAGGGAAACTGGTCAGGGTGCACTTTTTGTACAAGCTGATGAACATGGGAGACTATTTCTATATCAAAGGTGCCCCCACGGTGCCATAAAGTAGCTAGCACAGGCCACTCCCTATCACATAGCATTCTTAATCTAGATGGAGACATTCTTATGCCGTAGTCTCCTGAAAATCCTTTACGGAAATTCTTGATCATACATTCCAACGGAGTTTGCGTGGACTCCGTCCCTCCCATAATCGTAATGGCGTACATGTAATGGCGTACAAGACAACAAACAGTAAGAGTAGGTAGTATGGCTGTAGGTAAGGGGTCCGTACAGCCCACAGAACACTGAGGGGAACAAACACCAGACGCTTCCTCCTTTTCACGACCTGGGCGCAGTCGCCCGGCCAGGAACTGCGCTACTTAGGAGTCCGCTCTCACTTGGCCTGTGTCTCAAGACCTCTCAATCACACAGGCAATCATACCATCACAAGAAATTATTTTTCAAATGCCCAAGGTTTTCTGACTAACTGACTATTCCCAACCAAAGGGTCAGTGGCTTCGGCTTCCGCTAACCCTTATGTGGAGCGTACTAGGACTGCCCTTATGAGAGGTGATCAAGCTCTCTTGTCTTGCGCACTCATGCGAGACTTTCCCAGTTAGTCTATACCAAATCAGTCTCGCACACTCATGCAAGACTTCCCCAGGCTTCACTGACTAATAAACAAGAAAATGTCTACTCACCGGATCCGTTTCCCGATACAAAACCAGTTCTTGGGTTGGATCCTGGACTCCCCTCGGGTTCGGAGGTGTTGGCTGGCCAGACCCAGTGACCCGCCGAGGCAAGGCGGAACCCTCTCCGATACAAGAGGACCGGCGGCGCCTGAGGTTTCCCCTGCGGTCGGACAGACACGGTTCCAACCGGGCCAAACCTGGAGGCAAATTGTGTGGAATATTAGCTTGAATACCATTCACTACTCGCACATTCCGGGCCAATGCACCACGAATATGTAGCAGCAAAGTGCAGATAATGAATAAATCCAGGGTCCAAGCCAATTTATTGTGCACAAGGCCCAGTTAGTCAAGCTTCAAAAAGGACTGAGCAAAGTTCTTACAGAAACATATTCATTTATACATTTCTTTTCAGTTTGATACATGCAGACTTTCTATTGGCCCTAACGCCCCCTGTATTTGTCCAATCGGAAATCGCTCCTGGGCCTAGCACTCAGCTCCCTCCCTTAGGACCATTCTAACAATGGCGCAGTTTCTAGGTTTGGATACTTCTCTACTGCAAGGTTGTTTCTGGCTCTAGGAATGCAAGTGTTGAAACATTTCTATCTTCATAACATAAGAGAATAATGAAAGATTTATGCACTCATGAAAACTTCTTATTAAGCAATTTTAAAACAGTTTTCTCAAACTTTTACAGACTTTGGTTCTTTCTCTTAGATGGGGTTGGAATCAGGGCCTAGCTTACACGCCTTTCATATTTGCAGGCTATCGTAGGCCATAGCCTGCCACAATACCTTGCTCCTGTGTTGACTCTCAAAGAAAAAAAAAACTTTTCTTTTCCTCCTTCTGTGCTATCACTCTTGTAAATGTATATCCTGGATGGTAGAAAATCCTGAGTGGTAGAAAATCCTCACAACTATGCCACTGTCACGCCACCGCACTCACCTCTAGGTTAGAGGGGCATGAATTATTGAAGGAACTTTCTGCTGTATGCTTTTTCAGCTTTTTTCTTAAACTATTTCCCTGCAATGCCCTCTGGGAAATGTAGTCCTTATTCAGCTGTATAAGTGCACCATGCAGAAAGCTGTAGTCAGGCTTAAGTAGGTAAGGCAAATGACAGAAATTTATTATTTTTATATACACAAGGGTTCGATCATACCACACATAGGACTGTTGGTTCAGGACTCTCTGAAGCAAAAATTGTCCAAAACATATCCAGCCACAAAATGCAGTTTTAAAGGTTCTCTCTATTGCAGGATACACAGTCTTTACCAGCAAGCCTAATTGTATTCCTTTCTTAGCTTTGCTGGCTAAAGCACCAAACAAAAAGCACATTTAAAGTCTGTGGTAAACTTCCCCTTTATAAACACATGGGATCTCAGCCACCCTGCATGTGATATAAGGGTACCTTTTTCCTGGGAGACCTTTTTTCAGGACTGGCTTGCTTTTTCTACGCTCCCAGGTTTACAGCTTGGCACAAGGAACAATCCATGGGAGTGTCCTCCTCAATCAGCTTCACCTCAGGCTCTCCCTGCTGCATAGGCTCTGACTCTCTGTCCTGCTCAGCATACTCAGCTAACAGCCTCCCGGGGGATCTTGGAGTCTCTCTTGTTCCTGGCTCCAAACTCTCCTGCAGCCGTGCTACATGCCAAATAGCACTCTCTCAACCTGGAAGCTCCGTTCCTCTGCTCTGCTCAGCCTGGCTTCCTGCTTCTCCTCTCCTCTCTAAGTCATACTCTGTTGTGGGTTTATACTTCCAGGGCTCTAGCTCTAACCCCACCCTACTCAGGTGATGGCAATCAGCCTGACTCCGGGCACCTGAGTGCTTGAAGCATTCACTGCCTAAAGGGTTCTGAGCCTTGTAACCTCTCCCCTTCATTCCACTAGGGGGAGCATGAAATGTGGTCCACGTGGAAGTTTTCTGATCTCTGGAGATGTTTATGGCTTTCCTACCCTGACTTGAGTAAAGGGGGCTCTTTACTAGGGTAAATTCCCTGTCTCTTTGCCCTCCCCTGGACTCTGGATAGGCCTCCTTGCCACAACATCCACTATCTGTGGGGCACCTCTGACTGCCTTCTCCCAGTCAGCTTTGTGGCACTGCTCTCCTGGTCAGGGCTATGTGGGCATGGGAGGGGAGATCCCTGTGCCCTCACTCCAAGTAGCCAGACTCCAGATATATCACCACTCTCACAGTTCTCATTGATCCTGGCCTGGATAAGGATGTAGGCTGCAAGGGACAATCTGGGGAATGTTGGCACTATATCAGTCGTGTCTCCCAGTGCCTGGAACTGTGGATGTATGGTTGCCCTATCACACTGCTAACAATATCTGATCTTATTAGAGTACCTAATGAAAAATAATCCAGAAGGAATCAGCATAGGCTCCCTATGGCTAAATGTCAAAATATATTCCTCTCAATAATAAGGGACCCTCAGAATAAGGGCATTCAGCAGGGATATGTTTTTGACATTTAGCTATAGTGAACCCTCTCTGCCCAATCACACTTTCACCTGGTGACGCTGTGGTTATCCATATGGTCCGGGTACTGGCCAGGCTTTTATGTTCCCCCTGAATTGCAGATGAGCACACCAGATCCCATACACACACACAATCTCACTTTCTTTCATAAAAACATGATTCTGCCAAAAAGATGCCCTGAACCAATACATAACAGCTATGACATAACATAATAGCATGGGGTACCAGGACTACAAATATGATCTCCGTTTCTCACTCAAAAAAGAATTCTTACCCTGCTCATGCCCATACTATCCCTGCATCAACAGTCCCATTTTTCAGAACATGGGAATCGTTAGGGTCCTCTAGATAGGCTCCTTTAGCACAAACAGAATATTAGTGCATAGCCTCAATAAACACTATTGTTCTTTCTAATATTTCTGTAAGGGTGTTTATTAATGTGTCTAGACTTTACAAGATTCTCCCACCTCTGCTTTCTGTACCTTAAAACTGCATATTGTGTTTTTTCAGACTGCAGTCACACCAGTTCAAAACATACTTGTCACAATCATTCTTCAATATGGGCCACATTGCAGAGAAGAGCAGAATTTTTTCCGTGTCCTGGCCTTATTCCATTTTTCAGCAGGAATAAGATGGACGTTTCAAGGAAACATGGACCTTTCCTAAATACGCTTTCCACATCTTTGCAGCTGACCACGCCCCCACTCCACCTCTTCTGGGCATGTTCTGAGATCCCAGTGCTAGCGCCTTGGACGTACATATCAGCAGTGTTTCAAAATCCCTTATTTGTGTTCTGAAATGACCCCCTTAGAGGATAATTATATAACAGTGTGCCTATACAGTATTTGTTTGGGATGTGTATTTGTTTGAAACAACATGGGAAATAGCAACATTTCCTATGTCGTTCATATTGTTTTCAATCCAAACACGACATTAAAAAATGGGACGTTCTGCTTTTTTCCCTAGTGTCACAGGTCAGCTGGCTTCAAGCCAGTAACCATCAAGTTAGAAAGCAGGCATCTTGCAGGATGAACTGTTACATCTCAGTGGGGACTGGTTCTAGACAGCCTGCTCTTAACCGTGTCTTGTTTTGCTGGTGATCTTTATTCCTGAATCCTAGATTGGCCAAAAATCTGTCTGGTGTGGAGCTCTGTGCAAAACCCTTCCTGGATTTTTTTTTCTTTGTGAATCTATTAACAGAGTAACATAGTATATGACAGCAGATAAAGACCAGTATGGTCCATCTAGTCTGCCCTGTAAGGTGGCTGGAGTAGTTGTACTGACCTCTACTCTAGATACTTGCTCCAAAGACTTTTCTTTTGCCATGTTCTTTTGCCAGAAATTCTGTGAAACCATGTCTAAATACAATATACAATCAGAAACATTTAACCAAGCCTAAACCAGATCCTGGTTTCCAATTAGTTTACAAACATAAATGGTTGTATTTTATAATCTACATCTCACCACCATCTGAAATTGAACATGGCCCAAATTGAGATCCTTATCTTTCCCCCTAAACCCATCTTCCTCCTTCCTCCCTTCTCTATTTCTATGGATAGCACCCAACTCTTCCGTGTTTCCTCAGCTCGTAACCTTGGGGTCATCTTTGATTCTACTCTCTCTTTCTCTGTACATGTTCAACAGATACCTAAAATCTGTCGTTCTTTCTCTATAATATCAGCAAAATTCATTCCTTCCTTTCTACTCACACTTATTCACTACTGTAATCCACTCCTGTTCTTCACTGAATCATCCTTCTCCCCTTCGATCTGATCAAAACTCAGCTGCCATCTTCTGCCAATGTCACTATGCTCATGCAACCCCTCTTCTCAAGTCACTTCACTGGCTCCCTATCGATTTCTGCATTCAATTCAAACTTCTCCTACTTACCTAAAAGTGCATTCATTCTATGGCTTTACACTGTCTTTCCTCTCTTAACTCACTCTACACCCCTACTCAGGAACTCCACTCCTCTGGTAGATCCCTTTTCTCTTTCCCCCCCTCTTCCAGTGCCAACTCCAGATTTCGCTCATTCCATTCTGCTGCTCCATATGCCTGGAACAAACTACCCGAGTCAGTGCATTGGGTTCCTTCTTTAGCCCTAGTCAAATCCAGGCTAAAAACACACCTCTTTGAGGCTGCTTTTGGATCCTTGATGCTCCTCACTCTTTCGTTTACTACTTATGTCTATCTTACCATACTCTAGTCCCTAGTTTTGTGATGTTTTTTTTTATCTTGATTAGATTCTAAGCTCTGATGAGCAGGGACTGTCTTAAATCTAAATGTACAGTGCTGCATATGCCTTGGAAAGCTATAGAAATGATTATTAGCAGAAAATACATTTTATCTATTTAGCAATGCTTTTATACTGCTTTCCACCAGGTCAAAGCGGTGTACATTCAGGTACAGTATATATTTCCCTTATCCTCAAAGGGCTTGCAATCTATGTTTTGTAACTGAGGCAATGGAGGGTTAAGTGGTTTACCCAAGGCCACAAGGAACATCTGTGGGACTAGCCTGAGGTTGCTGTCCTCCAGCAATTCCTCCCCTGTGTGCTTTACCCTCGTTCCACTCAAGCTCCACCTCTGTACACACTTCCCAACAAAATATCTACTGTCCTGTCAAAGCACATACTTTTATGCGAGACTTCGGCCAGAAGAGAACAATCACTGGGCCTGGAAAGGAGGCAGCGTGGCAAGTCACCAACAACTGTAAGGTATACTTGCTGTGCTAGATCTGCCTTGGGGCCTGGCAGAAGGGGAACTCGCCCTCACCCTGGATGCCCATGGGGCTTGAGTTGCCACTTGTGGCCACTGGCGTGGATGTCCATGTCAGGAATGTCTATGTTCGTAAAATCAGCCAGAGATATAGATGTACCTGGTGTTTTTCTGCCTTTTCTGCCCTGGACATCCCTGATTTGACTTGGACATCTTTTCTAAGATGCCCTTCACATCTTAACTGCCAAGTATTAGACTATTTGTCTAACTTTTGTAGATCATTACTCATGTTCTCAGTTCTCTCTGGGATGTCCACCCTGTTGCAAATGTTGGCATCAGCAAAAGGCAAACTTTTCCTCCCATGCCTTCACAGTATTACTTACAAATCAACCCCAGGACCGAATCTTGAATCACTCTATTAAGAACATAAGAACATAAGATATGCCATACTGGGTCAGACCAAGGTCCATCAAGCCCAGTATTCTGTTTCCAACAGTGGCCAATCTAGGTCACAAGTACCTAGCAGGTTCCCCAAAAGACATAGGTTTGGGAAGATCCAAGATGGTGGCACGCAACGTTTAGGATCCTGACTTCTTTTCCTGATGGGCCAAAAGAGGAAGGTGAAGCGCGAATTGCAGCCCCAGGCAGTCGCGCAGACCTCGACTCTGGTTACCAGATCTCTAATACCTGAGGATTGGAGAATCGCCAATGTAACACCAATTTTTAAAAAGGGTTCGAGGGCTGATCCGGGAAACTACAGACCGGTGAGCCTGACATCAGTACCGGGAAAAATGGTAGAAACCATCATAAAGAATAAAATTACTCAGCATATAGATAGTCATGACCTAATGGGAGACAGCCAACATGGCTTTAGACAAGGAAGATCTTGTCTTACTAATCTGTTATGTTTTTTTGAAGGAGTGAATAAACAGGTGGACAAAGGTGAGTCAGTTGATATTGTGTATCTGGACTTTCAGAAAGCCTTTGACAAGGTCCCTCATGAGAGACTTTTGGCAAAACTAAAGAGTCATGGGATAGGAGGCAGTGTACTACTGTGGATCAGGAACTGGTTAAAAGATAGAAAGCCGAGGGTAGGGCTAAATGGCCAATTTTCCCAATGGAGAAAGGTGAATAGTGGTGTACCCCAGGGATCTGTGCTGGGTCCGCTGCTTTTTGACATATTCATAAATGACCTGGAAAGTGGAATAACGAGTGAGGTTATCAAATTTGCTGATGACACAAAACTATTTAAAGTTGTTAAAACCCAGGAGGATTGTGGAAAATTGCAAGAGGATCTTGATAAATTGGAAGACTGGGCATCAAAATGGCAGATGAAATTTAATGTGGAGAAGTGCAAGGTTATGCACCTAGGGAAGAACAACCCAAACTATGGTTACACGATGCAAGGTTCCACATTAGGAACCACCACCCAAGAAAAAGATTTAGGCGTCCTTGTGGATACCATGTTAAAACCCTCGGCCCAGTGTGCAGCGGCAGCCAAGAGAGCAAATAGAATGCTAGGTATGATAAGGAAAGGAATGGAAAATAAAACAAAAGATATTATAATGCCTCTATATCGTTCCATGGTGAGACCGCACCTTGAATATTGTGTGCAATTCTGGTCGCCATATCTTAAAAAGGATATAGCAATTTTAGAAAAGGTTCAGAGAAGAGCCACCAAAATGGTAAAGGGGATGGAAGGCTACTCCTATGAAGAAAGGCTAAAAAGGTTGGGGCTCTTTAACCTGGAAAAGAGACGGCTGAGGGGAGATATGATAGAAGTCTATAAATTAATGAACGGAGTGGAACGGGTAAACGTAGATCGATTGTTTACCTTATCAGAATATAGAAAGACTAGGGGACATGCAATGAAGCTACAGGGTAAACTATTTAAGACTAATAAAAGAAAATATTTTTTCACTCAACGTGTAATCAAACTCTGGAATTTGTTACCGGAGGATGTAGTAAAGGCTGTTAGTGTAGCTGGGTTTAAAAAAGGTTTGGACAAGTTCCTGGAGGAAAGGTCCATAAACCATTATTAAGAAGGGACCCAGGATATCAATGCTTGAACCAATACAAGCATTGTGGAACCTGTGTCCCTTGGGGAAACTGCTAGGTACGTATGACCTAGATTGGCCACTGTTGGAAACAGAATACTGGGCTTGATGGACCTTGGTCTGACCCAGTATGGCATATCTTATGTTCTTATGTTCTTATGGATTTGTTTGTGTACCGGTGTCAGGAGCCGCGGCCAGTAGCAGGGGACAGAAACTCGGCTGGAGGACGGTCGGGGCTTGGTAGCTCGGCGTCTCCTTCGAGTAGTGACCTTACGCCCCTGGAAGTTCATCGTGTCTCGAAGCAGCCCTGCCCAGATTCAGCTCAGTGCAGTGTGGAGATGTCAGACTCTCTAACGATGGGAGTCCCTGAATCTTCTCTGGGGCCGCGCGTCCTCAGCCTGTCGGAGGGAGATTTCCCTTTGACAGGGCAGCATATTGGATCTGCACTCGAGAGTGGGAGTCTCGCTGAGGCGTTTAGTTGCGACGCCGGAGATCCCCCCCCCGGGATCCCATGGCCTAGTGGAGTTTTGCCAGATGTCCAACGTGGGTCTGCTTTCTTTTTCCTTGCCACGGCCGGATCATTTCAGCCTGGAGTCGATATGGACTGCCATTAACCATCTAGGGGAAACCTTTGTATCTCAGATTAATGGAATCCAGGAGCAGGTTGTATTAAATTCTACAAGTATTGCAAAATCGGAGCAGGACTTAAATTTAATGAAAGCAACAGTGGATGAGGTTTCAGGAAAGAATAATCAGTTGGAAACTTTATCTTAGACATTTATTAAGGACTCTAATCGGATGAAAATCAGGTTGGAGCAATTGGAGAACTTTTCTAAGTTAGCTAATCTTTGTTTGGTTAATTTTCCCTGTTTATCTACTGTTCCTGCAAAAAAAATGTTTAAAAAATTCTTGGTTGAGATTTTGGGGGTCCCTATGGACTCCTGTTCTCCTATTGTAAAGATATATTTTCTTTCTACAGCCCGGAAGGCTTCAGCTCCTACTGAGGCAACTGGACCTGTACATTTCGATGAGTTAGATATTTCAGAATTGTTAGAAACTTCAGATAAAGCTTTAGTGAAATCTGTGACCTGTTTAGTCACTTTAGCATTGGTTTCTGACCGTGAATGGCTGTTAAGACTTTTCTTTAGGAAAAGGAATGTTTTATTCAAGGGGTGTCTTCAAATTTTTCCTGACCTGGCTCAGGAGACCCATCAGCGCAGGAGTGAGTTTCTAATCCTGCGACCGCGGGTCCTCCAGCTTGGTGGTTTATTTTTTCTGAAATACCCTTGTAAATGCTTGGTAAAACTTCAGGGTAATTCCTATATATTTCTTTATCCCTCTCAATTACTTTCCTTTTTAAATTCTAGGGGACCAGTTGGGGGTGAGTGAGCAAACTCTCTTAAATGCTTGGTTTATGTATAAGCTGTGTACGACTGTTAATTTCCATTGTAAATTTGGAGTAATTTTTTTTTTCCTTTTTTGGATTTTCTATATAGTGGGCTATTGGAGTGGTTCATTTTGTGATTATTGCTGTTTAATTATTTTTACCTTTTTCTCTTTTCTGAAGTGTCCCCCATTACGGAGCAAGTGTGTATTACTTGTGATATGTTTGAAAAGCAATAATAAAAAAAAAAAGACACAGGTTCCACAGTGCCTTTACTGGGGCAAGCAGTGGATAATCCGGTCTCCTTTAATAATGGTTTATGGACCTTTCCTCTGGGAACTTGTCGCAACCTTTTTTAAACCCGGCTACATTAACAGCTTTTACTACATCCTCCGGTAGCAAATTCCAGAGTTTGATTACACGTTGAGTGAAAAAAATATTATCTCTTATTAGTCTTAAATAGGTTACCCTGTAGCTTCATTGCATGCCCCCTAGTCTTTCTATATTTTTGATGGCGTAAACAATCGATCTATGTTTACCCGTTACACTCCATTCATTAATTTATAGACCTCTATCATATCTCCCCTCAGCCGTCTCTTTTCCGGGTTAAAGAGCCCTAATCTTTTTAGCCTCTCTTCATAGGAGTATCCTTCCATCCCCTTTACCATTTTGGTGCCTCTTCTCTGTACCTTTTCTAATAACGCTATATCCTTTTTAAGATACAGCAACCAGAATGGTGCACAATATTCAAGGTGCAGTTGTACCATGGAACGATACAGAGGCATTATAATATCCTTTGTTTTATTCTCCATTCCTTTCCTTATGATACCTAGCATTCTATTTGCTCTCTTGGCCGCCACTGCACACTAGGTGGAGGGTTTTAACATGTTATCCATGATGACGCCTAAATCTTTTTCATGGGTGGTGGTTCCTAATGTGGAACCTTGCATCATGTAACTATAGTTTGGGGTTTTCTTTACATAACTTTGCACTTGTCCACATTAAATTTCATCTGCCATTTGGATGCCCAATCTTCCAATTTATCAAGATCCTCTTGCAGTTTTCCACAATCCTCATGGGTTTTAACAATTTTCAATAGTTTTGTGTCATCTGCAAATTTGATAACCTCACTCGTTATTCCCATTTCCAGGTCATTTATGAATATGTTAAAAAGCAGTGGACCCAGCACAGATCCCTAGGGTACTCCACTATTCATTTTTCTCCATTGGGAAAATTGGCCATTTAGCCCTACCTTCTGCTTTCTATCTTTTAACCAGTTCCTGATCCACAATAGCACATTACTCACCTTTCTGAGTGAATTCCATTTAAAAACATTTTATGCTGCTAATATGAGCTAGCATTCAAAGTAGTTTATAGAATGATACAATTAAAATAAAATAGAATAAAAACAAAAAGTACCAAAAATCAGTTTGCCATCCATCTACCTTTCTTGCCTTCACTTTCAACCAGCCCTCTTCTCCAATCTTCACCTAAAACCTTGCTAAATCAATCTAGGAACTGAAAGGTTTTAGATATCTGTCAACTAATTTTCAATCCGATTCACCACTTTGAGTCCTAAGTTCAGGCTGCTCAATTTCTTCATGCGCCTGAGTTTCAAAGTCTTTGCTGAAATTCAAGTAGACCATGCCTATGATCCAGTTCTCTGGTCACCCAAAGAAACCAATTGAATTATTCTGGCCTGATATGTCTTTTGTGAAACCTTGAAACTTGCAATCTATTGTACTGAAGAAAGCTCAATATCCTTTCCTACAGAAGCACACTGAAGTAGGCTTACTAGCCTGTAGTTTCCCACTTATTCTCTATCACTACTTTTGTGAAGAAGGACCATATCACACTTCTCCAATGACATGGAATCTTTCCTGTCTCCACGGATCTTTTAATCACATTGGGACAGCAGCGGTGACTAGACATTGTAAAGCTGCTGAAGACTCTGAGCCGAGGCCATATCCATCTACCGGCATTGAATATACAGTTCAGTGGGAAAGTAGGAAAGCCAACTGAGCAGCAGTCATACTGGACTGCTGCTCGGTTAGCTTTGGTGCAAAGGTTAGGCCACCCTTTAAAGTGCCTAACTGTCAGTGCTTAGTGCTAATTGGGCAGCAGCTGGATTTCTCTGCTCTGCCCCTGGAATGCCCCAAAGCTAGCCAGCTAGAATAGGGGCATTCAGCAGCAGCACCTGGGGATATTCAGATCTGCTAATTGTGGTAATGGTTTTCAATAAGATCAGAACATAAGAATATAAGATATGACATACTGGGTCAGACCAAAAGTCCATCAAGCCCAGTATCCTGTTTCCAACAGTGGCCAATCCAGGTCACAAGAGCCAGACAGGTTCACAAAAGATAGACAGATTCCATGTTGCTTATCTCAGGGGTAAGCAGTGAATTTCCTTAGCCACTTTAATAATAGTTTATGGACTTTTCTTCCAGGAACTTGTCCAAACCTTTTTTAAACTCAGCTCTACTAACAGATTTTGCTATATCCTTTGGCAACGAATTCCAGAGTTTTGATCCTATCTCTGCTCTCACTACATGATAAAATCTTTCTTTTGACACCAACAAATAGACTAGGCAGGATAGGGAATGGTGAGCCCTAGAGATGAGGGTGTATTCTTACTAAAGAGGACGGAGGACCCACCACACATCTATGAACCCTGCCATTTGGTATTAGGAATTTCCCTTTTATCTATTATTTGAAATCGAGTCTCTGTATAGAGTCAGGCCCAATAGCCATATTAAGAATCCCCACTAAAACATTAAGAAAATCCCCGAACTTCACACGCTGTTGAGTCACTTCTTTCAGCAAACTTATAGGATCAGAGTATGGGTAGCCAATATGAACTCCTTGTCCAGCCAAGTCAAAGCAAGTATCACATTTCTGCCTCGTGGATCTGCTCACATCTTATTTTCTTTCATATGACACTCTTACTCATCAGAATGGCAACTTCAATTCTCCTTCCCCCTGAAGATGTGAAGCAGACTTCACCCACCCATTCAGAGTCATCTAGACATGTTTCTGTCACTGAGCCTTATCTGGTATTCTTTTTTGCATTCTTCTTCCTACATTCTTGTATATTTTGCGAATGCTGCCTTTTTTGCTTTTATTTTTTCACCACTTCCTTAGAGAACCATATCAGTTTCCTTTTCCATTTGCCATTTTTATAGCTCCTTTCAGCTTGGCCAACTGCCTTTCAACTTCCCTTCTCTTTTTATCCTGCCAGTTTTTACTTCCCCGGTCTACTAAAGAAAGCAAACCCGATATTCCAAGGCATTTACACAGTTACAAATGCCACATGTTACAAATGCTGCTGAATATCCCCCATTGACACTGCTACATGCCTCAATGCTAACCGTGTAGCATCGAGGTGCATCATGGGCGTTCTGAGACATTCCCAGAGTGGTGCCCAGTTGCTAACTGGACAGCGGCGATATTGCAACACTGCCTGGTTAGCAAACAACAGGTAAAGATAGGTGCAACAAAAAACTGTCTTATCTTCACCTGTAGGAGCTAAGCGGGCAGCTGCTCAATATTGTCACTGCCCGGTTGGCTTCTGCAGTGGCAGAGGCTTGCAGTGACCCCAGATATTCAATGCTAGGGCTGGATATGACCCCAGCATTGAATATCTGGGTTTATTTTATTTTATTTATTTATTTAATTGAATTTTTATACCGCCTTATCATACAATCAAAGCGGGTTTAGGGTTCAGTACTGATAGCTGGGCACTGTACTTGTGCCTAGCCGCCGGTGCTGAATATCAGGCCCAGAATTTTTGTTATCTAGTACTTTAAACCTGCTGTGACTGGTCTCTGCATTGGCTTTTATCTCAGAATATACCATGTAGTTATCACTACTGCTCAAGTAGCTGCCCACCAGACATTAAAAGCACTTTCTCCATCTGTGAGTAGTAGATCCAATGTCACCCTTCTTTCACCATTTGTCTAAGCAAAACACCTTGAAAGGCATCTAAGGATTGCTGGTTTTTCAATTCAGAATGTTTACAAGATAAGTTAATTTTGTCCGGCGTCCATTTACCTGTTTTTGGGGACTCATGTTGAGGGAGTTGCTGAAGTGAAATGGGCTATGATTTTAGTGCTAGTGACTGCGTGTTTGGCAGTTACAATTAAGCACTGGCCCTCTGGTGCTGAGATCCTCCTCCTCATGGGAATTATTTTGGAGATAAAGATTTCTAATAAGTGTGTGATGCTGCTTACCACATTTATAGATTTATAAAGTGTTGTTCTTTTTGAGTGTTTTTTAAAAAGTTTTTAGCAAGAGGATATGGTATCATCTGCCAAAGGACATCAATGGCAGAAATATATTATATTGTACATGCCTGATGTTAGAATAAACTACCCCATCACTCCACAATGGGGTCTGTGACAACCCATCTGAGTCTCTATATCTGAACAGTTGAGGGATGGGGAATGGCCAGGTGAGTGAGTAGCATTGTGATGGCCTGGAAGTGCCCTGGCAGAGCATGGAAGATGGAATGAGGAGCCACAGGGGTATGGGAGACAGCATGCTGGAGCCAGGGGCAAGAGAGGGTAGGTGGGGATATATGGGAACATAAAATGGTGGGAATGTCAAGTGTGCAACAGCAATGTGAAAGAGATCCCAGCATCTTGTGCCATTTGACGCAGCTGTCTAGCATGTCACATTCCAGCAAGGGACCAGAAGCTACTCACCATCCTGTGTGGCAGGAGTGGAGTTATCATTTATTTATCTAACAGAATTTGTATGCTGCTTTATCATTTCAATCAAAGCTGTTTACACTGTAACTTAAACTTGGCTATATACATTAAACAGAGATATTTACAACTTGGATTTTTCTGAGACAATGGAGGGTTAAGGGGCTTGCCCAAGGCCACAAGGAGTGCTAGTGGAAATTGAACCATGGTCACTGGATTCCCAAGCCAGTGCTCTAGCCATTAGGCTACTCCTCCACTCCGTGCCTTGCAATGCCAGTGCTGGTGATATCATCAATGAATTGCAGCACCTATTCTTCCAGGGGCTCAGCGGTGTTTGCTGGGCAGGTGACAGCTTGCTGTTGGCAGCCTTCCTTTCCTTGGCACACAGCCGTGTGACCTGACACTTCTTCTTCAGGTTTGCTAAGTCCTGGTTCTTTATCTTTATTTTGTCATTTAATATACCACCCAATACCAAGGCATCTGAGTGGTTTACAATTTAAAAAACGTGGCGCTACAAGAAAAGAAAGAAAAAGGAATGCCATCAGTGACAGGAAAGTAAAGAAAACGGATACAATTTGCTGAAGAGAAAGGGAGAAGGGGGAGAGAGGTCAAAAGCAAGAGAAAAGAGATACGTTTTTAGGAGTGGCTTAAAACGGGTTGTTGAGTTCCAGGCAAAGGTCAGGGGGGAGGGAGTTCCACAGAAGGGGTCCAAGAAAGAAGAAAGCAGAAGCTCAGGTTGATTCCAGGTGTACGGATGAGGGGGAGAAGAGAAAGAGGCGATTGGAGTGGACCTGATGGGGGGAGCAGTGGGAGGAATGAAGATGAATTTGATCGGAGAGATACTGAAGGGTGCAAGTGTGGATAGTGTGATGAAACAGAATGAGAATCTTGTATTGAATATGTAACTTTATGGGTAGACAATGGAATGTGGAAAGTAGTGGTGACAGAATTCAAAAAGCATGGGACAGACACATTGGATCACAGTGGATCACTTTACAGCAACAGGATAAAGTCAAAATAAACTCAACTATCTAATTTCTCAACAAACAGGGGTGACCTGCCCGGAGCGGCAGGTTCACCTTCTCTTGCCATCTTACTGGACAGACTAGATGGACCATACTGGTCTTTATCTACTGTCATTTACTATGTTATTATGTGATGTGCTTGGTGCGGGAAGTATGGGTATGAATGTGGGCAGCAGTGTTCTGAAGGAGTTGCAGATGGCAGAGTTGGAGCTGGGGGAGACTGGCTAAAGCAACATTGCAATAATAATCAATATGTGTTATAACTAAGGAAATAGGAAGGGTGGCCAGAGATGAGGGAGTGAGAAAAGGATGAACAGAGTGGATCTGATGGAGAAAATAGAATGAGCTTTGAACAATGGAGGAGACATGATCACTGAAAGAAAGGGAGGACTCAAGAGTAACACTAAGGTGGCGGAGAGTGAAGACCAAAGGAATAGGCGCACGTGCAAGAAATAGAACTAAGGTGGGGGCATTGGAGGAGAAGGAAAACCAGATGGCAGAGGTTTTGGATGCATTGTATTTACCTTACGGGCAATCTGTAGCCAGCCATGGCAGTCTCAGAGGGTGTAAAATTCATTTTTGGGGTTCGCTTCATACCTGTTTCTCCTGAATGTAGCATCAGGATGACAAATTGCGGGACAGACAGAAGGCAAACTGTGCAAGATTTTAAAATGTGTGATTATGAGGCCACGCCCAGGACATGCCCCACCCAAAAGGATAAGGAAACCCACGTAAGAATCATGCACAGAAAATCTGAACATCAGTGCTAATGGTGGGTGTCGGCAGTCAGGATGCCCATGGAAGAGATAAACTGGGGATATTTAGCGCCTTGCCCAGTTACCACCAAAAAACAGCTAAATGGTAAATCAGGCGTTGTGAGCAAACTATCTATAACCCGAGTTTGCAGACTGCATTGTTGTTTCTCCAAGCTGAGGGACAAACTGGAGGACATAGCAAAGGGTCCTTAGCACTGCCTTACACAACATCACAACAAGGGGGACTGTTACTAGGTGGATGCCAAAACATGTGCTCTGTGGAACATAGCCATACAGCACAAGAGGCCTTGTATTCACAGGCACCAGGCAACCGGTGAGTGTGCATGGTACCTGAGGTGGGGCCCTAACACAGGACTGGAGAGGTTGGTGGTCCAGAAGGGGATTCTGTCATCAGAATGGAAGGGGTCTGGGCATGGACTGGTTCAGGTGTGGATGGTATGATTGCACTCTGAGGACAGTGGTGGTGCAGCAGGGTGTATAATGCCCCAAAGTCTGGGGGTGGCCAGTTTGAGATCTGCTCTGCCTTGGTATCACAGAGGACAAAAAAACATAAGACAGGCCTCATCCTCCCCACTCTCCCAAACAGAGTCAGAAGGTCAGTCACTGCCAACACTCTGAGTATCCCTAGCAAGATCACGAAGTGTTCTCAAGCAACAAGAAACAGAGCCTTCGTGTACTACACACTCACATATTGGAATGCCCTCCCGCCTGGCCTCAGGGCCATTACTGACCTTACCCAGTTCAGGAAGGTGCTGAAACACCATCTTTTCCTCCAGCACTATTCTCACAATGGGGACATACACACCCACCCATTCGCAACACCAAGACAACCGACCCAAAACACAATACACAGTCTCAGCCCTGCACATTAGCACTGCCAGACACCCTGTCATGCATATAGTCACCTAATGTATATGTATATAGTCACCTAATCTTGTAAATAGTAGCCAGGCAGCCCGGTCGCCACTTCACTGCTGTTGACCCGACTGCTTAGCCTGTATTATAGTTACTTAAATGAGTATCCAAGCTACTGTGTAGCCTGTACATAGTTACCCCAGTTAGCCCAAGTTGCAAAACCTGTTCTTTATAAGTTCAGTGCGGGCGCCCCTGCACTGTACAAATTTGCTGTTGACTGTAAACCGAGCTGATTTTAAAGAGCGCGGTATAGAAAAGACTTTAAATAAATGCCACACTGGGCCAGACCCAAGGGTCCATCAAGCCCAGTATCCTGTTTCTAGCAGTGACCAATTAGGTCACAAGTACCTGTCAGGTTCCCAAAAGATATACAGATAGGACAATGGTTACCAGAATATGGGACACATATCTGCATTTATTCTTCTGATGCAGGCATCATGCTTTAATGCCTGATGAGGACCCTCACTAATAGAATGAGCTCTGTGCCATATGCTCCTGGATGGTTTTTGCAGCCATTCTTAACAGAGCAGGTGCCATAGGACAGTGCATCTCTGCTATGTCTGAACCATATAGAGGTACCTACCCCCAGTAGCTGCTGTCTGACAGTAGCACCAATTACTGTTCTATGATAGTATACTTTGAACATAGCCATTGGCACTATCAGGGCCCAGCTAGGCATGGCATGAGCACTGGATAGTGTAAGGCCCTGTTACTTAGAAGAGACCGATTACTAATTATCACTAATTTCCTGTATAGTCCAGATCCAAAAAGTCAGTACAGGTGCAATCAGAATCTCTGTTTATTAGATAACTGATGGACAAATACAGGCAAGGGAGAGGAGAATTTCTGTCAGTCATCAGACCTCAGAATCCCTCCTCCCACTGAGTACAATAGTCGTGTTACATATATACGTTTTTTGCTTCCGTGTATGCAGTCTCCACATTCATCCCTCTGTGAGGCCCCCCTCTGTGTCTTTTCTCCCCCCTCCCTTTGTTTCCTGCTGCTGACCTCTCTGACCCCTCTGTTCCTGTTTCAACACCTCTAAGGCCTCTGTCTTGCCCATACTCACCACCTGTCAACTGTCTACTGTCTTCAGGGCTAACGGCCCAGCTTTGCTGTTTGCATGGTTTCCTGTGTATGTGCCTTCTGCAAAAAGTCTCTGCATGGATCCTTCAATCCAAGTATACACTTTGCTAAGGCTTATATGATATTTCCTTATATGGTTCTTTATGCTGGCCTGTTTCTTCTTGCCCACTGTATAGTAGTTTGGTTGACATATTTTTATTAGAGCAGAACAGAGGCCATTGAGTGATTATGAACCAAGAACATATACCTAAACCTTATAATCTCTACAATAGTCTGCACCACATCATCAGGGGCCCATGCCAACTACATGGACACCCATGGTCCACCTCCCCCCATGCTGTGTGCACAGTTCCATCCCATAACACATCCCCTAGGTTCCCTACAACAGTATTACATTGAGTATATAGGCATGAACACATGTGTTACCTGGGGCCTGTGTCCAGGCTCCTACACACAGGGTCCATGCTCTCAACTGTGTTACAACACATTCACACCCAGGTACATGCACTGCAATGCACCCATCCATATGCCAGTTTGCTGATGGGACCCACACATTTCACCAGAATGCACCTGCAGCCTGGCTTATGGCATAGTCCTGTATGCACATGGTTAGCTATGGGGTGGAAGGGCCCATACCTCCCTTGTCCACACTACATGGTGCCCTCAGCCTTGCCCCCTTGGGACTGCTGCCCTGGTCACCACTTTGGCCTGTGCCCGTGACATATCGTGTGTGCATACCCAGCCTCAATCTTGGCCCAGCCCCCAACACAGGCCCTCACCTGTACAGTGCAGCCCTCACTCCCCCCCACCCAGTGTGCCAAACACCTGCCTATGTTGCTAGAGACAATGACAATACTGTGAGGGTCAAAAACAACCCTTTACTAAACAGAGAAGCTAAAAAATACACATGCTATCTAAACCCCTGCCCCAACATTCTCCTTACTATTCCCATCTTTCCTCCATTAGCCCTGGCACATCCCCCTTCCGCAACAGTCCCCCACATGCCCACCCCATGGCACATGCCACCTCTGCCCTTCCATGGATGTGCCTAGAGCTCCAGAAGACCCTGCCAGTGGCTCTGCAGGGCCTGCACAATGGCCTATAGCCCTGTGCAGATACCTTTTGCAGACTCCACTATTGCCTCCCTCAGAAGCCGCAACTCATCCACAACAGTGGCCATGATGGCCACCAGTTCCCGATGGAGGGAAGATGAGGTGCCTAGGGCAGGGTCTGCAGGGGGCATCATCAGTCCCTGGTGGCCAAAGGAATTCTGGGTGTCCCCAGAGCCTCTCAGCTTACCTGACACTACCAATGCTGGTATCTGGTGGTGCAGGGGGGTATGTGGAGGTTCCCTTTTGTGCAGGAAGCACTACTGCCACCCCATACTTCTCCTGGTCCTTCTGCTTGATGGCCACAGCTAGACAATCTTGGTCTCCTAGTCCCTGGCAGGACATGTGGGCCAGAATGTTCTGACATGCCTCTCTCTCCATCTTTCAACTCCACTTCTTCAGTCAGTGCATCCCCTGGCCCCTCCTCATGCTTCTCCCTCTCTGCCACTGCCTCCTTCTCCTCCTCCTCATTGTCGGTCTCTTCATTCTCCTCTTCCTCCATCTCTTCCTCATCTTATTTTATTTATTTGTATTTCTTTAATTATTTATTTGATTTTTATCCTGTCCTCTCAAACTTCTCAGTGCAGATTACAAATTAGATACATAAAAATAATAAATAACATAGCACTGACTGACAATACCTCATCACAACACATAATATCTATTCTTCATAAAATTTAAAAAAAAGAAAAGAAAACAAGGGCAATCAATTTCCAAAATTCTAAAATGTCCATCATGTCTTCTTCCTCTTGCTCCTCATCATCCTTGCCTCCTCCTCCTCTTCCTCTATGCCTCTGGGACCTCCTCTTCCTCCCTCTTGGAAATGCTAGATGTGGGCAATATAGGGGATGTGATGGTGGTGGTGGTGTTGGTGATGGGGCTAAGGCTAGAGCTGGAGCTTGATGCCTCCAACTGTGCTCCTGTTGGTGGTGGCTGGGTATGCTTGCCTTCAGGATGCTGCCTGTCTGCTGGCCTCTGCTCTTCCTTGTTGGCATGTTTGGCTGTGAAGAGAGGGACAGTGGGCTCATGACTTGGGTACAGGAGAGGGAGAGAGCAGACAGAATGACACACACAATGGTAATAGTGCATATGCATTCCATGTGGCAGCAACATGTCCACACATGTTCTCCTCTCGGGGCTCTACATATGTATTTATTTATTTATTTATTTAGCTGTATTTATATCCCGCTTTTCACCGGGTCAAAGCGGCATTACATAAAAAGGGGGGGGGAGGGGGGGAATTTACGTGTAGGGATGGGGCCGTCACCGGGGAGGCTACATTGATGATTTCAACATAAGACATAGGACAGACTTTGGACTTGGACAGATTTTGGACATGGTTGGGTTAGTATAGTTTGAGTTGGGTGGTCATGGTGGGTGAGATCAGAGGTTATTTTGCTTTTTGGTGGGAGTTTTCTAAAAGATAGTAAATCTGTGTTATTTCGGAGACAGCTCGGTAGAGAGTTCCATAAGGATGGAGCATACAGTTCAAAGGCTCGATTGCAGGTCCGTTGCGTGCATTTGGTTCTTTTGTGAGGGATGGTGAGGGAGTTGCTGGAGGCTTGTCTGGTAGTTCTGCCGTGAGCTGGTCGAGACAGTAGGGTGTGAAATTGGGAGTTTCGCGTTTGATGTATGGCTTTGTGGGTGAGTAGGATGGCTTTGTATTTAGTCCTTGCTTCGAGGGGGAGTATGTGTAGGTCTTTCAAAATCGGGGTGATGTGGTCGGTCTTCTTTGCTCCCTGAATGATTCTCGCCGTGGTGTTCAATGCTGTTCGGAGGGGGTTCGTCTGTGTGGCTGGAAGTCCATGGTATAATATATTACAATAGTCCAGATGTGGGAGCGTCCCCAACACAACCTCCCTAAACATGCTGGGTCATCTTTCAGGGTTATACATCACATGCTACAGAGTGCCTGGGTATCCAATATGGTTGTCTAAATTGATTCCACTGTATGGGACTGGAACCAGGCTTGTGTTGGGAGCGTAGGGATGTGTGCTCTTCTAGGCTGATGTGATCCAGTGCACCTTACACATGTGCCCTAAGGAGCATTATCCCCTAGTGAGTCACTGCTGAGACTACATGTCTAGGCATCAGACAGCTAAGTGCAGTATCTCTGCTGCCACATGTCATCTTCTGTCTAACCTGAATGCATCTCTGTTCAGTGACCTCTGATGGGTTTTGGGTTTCATCTCCATGGTGTGGCCTCCAGCAACCATTCCAACATATATGATGCAGCCTCATAGTCTACATGTAGAGACAGCATATTGGATGCGCAGCAGGATTTTGTCACACAACAGTACTGCTTTGGTGGTAGGTGTGACACTCCTATGTTCTCAGCCCCTGAGTGGTTCTGGGTGTTTGTCAGTCCATGCACATGAGCATCTGTGCTGTATGCCTTGCACCCCTACCACAACTCGGGCCATTGTGGGC
Organism: Ichthyophis bannanicus; assembly: GCA_033557465.1. Taxonomy (NCBI): domain Eukaryota; kingdom Metazoa; phylum Chordata; class Amphibia; order Gymnophiona; family Ichthyophiidae; genus Ichthyophis; species Ichthyophis bannanicus. The sequence goes on along the minus strand of CM066031.1, from coordinate 907,707,281 downwards.
CCAACCGAGTCTCATCCCTGAGATACCACTCTTCCTCTTTTCAAACTCATCTCTCATTTCTCACTCACCCCCCATCCCTCAGTAACACTGTTATCCCCATTCCTCAATTTCATCTATCCCCTATCCCTTACCCCACACTGTCTCTTTACCTGAGCCACAGTCTCTCTTCCCTAGCCCCAGTCCCATCTCTCATTTCCTATTATCCCTTTCCCACAATCCCTGATTCTTCAGTTTGAAAGCTGCTGCACGATCCTCTGATGGCAGGTGAGCAAGAGAGTGGGACCGGTGTTCTGGTTCTTCTAACCCACTCTTGCTGCAATGGGCCACTATGGCTTTCAAAAGAGTAGCTGAAAAGGTAAAGAAAAAGAGGTTAACCTTCATAAGCTATAAGAGATTGCAGAAAGAGGAAGACAAACATCAAAAGCAGCTAAGGGAAGCTGATAAAGTAGTCAGGAAAGCAAAGATACTAATAGAAGAAAAAATAGCCAATGCAGTAAAGCATGGGAACATGAGGACAGGAGGAAATGCAAAGGTGGTATTGTGAGATTTGAGGGTGCAGTGGAAGAATACATAGAGGCTGATGAGGATAAAACGGAACTGCTTAACAAATATCTCTGCTCTGTGTTCACAGATGAAGGACAAGGAATGGGACCTCAGAAAACAAACACAAATAGATTGATTGTTTATATCATCAAAAAATAGAAAGACTAGGGGACATGCAATGAAGCTACAGTGTAACCCATATAAGACTAATAAGAGAAAATATTTTTTCACTCAACGCATAATCAAACTCTGGAATTCGTTACCGAAGGATGTAGTAAAAGCTGTTAGCATAGCTGGGTTTAAAAAAGATTTGGACAAGTTCCTGGAGGAAAGATCCACAAACCATTATTCAAGAGAACCTGGGAAATCCACTTTTTACCCCAGGATGAGCATTGTGGAACCTGTGTGCCTTTTTGAGAATCTGCCAGGTACTTGTGACCTAGATTGGCCACTGTTGGAAACAGGATACTGGGCTTGATGTACCTTGGTCTGACCCAGTATGACATATTTTATGTTCTTATGTAACCCCAGGCTCCTCTCGCACTGGGTGGCCATCCTCACCTTTTACCACCTTGCTCTGTAGTGCTAAATTGCAGCAGACCCTAGCATCTTTGTGGGCAACACAGTAATGTGGAGTGATGTAGTCTAGTGGTCCCCATTTTGGTATGGGGAGCTGGGTTCAATTCCCTGCAAGAAACCCAGTCCTCAGAGGACTGGTTTTGCTGTTGGTCTACACTGACTACTTTCTGCAGTTATCCTGGATCTGGCAGTATTCCTGACAGCTACTATTGCTGTTTCACTGTCTGTAGCACTGTTGTACAAGTACAGCACAGAGAGTAGTACCAGCAACTGCTATTGTGGCTCATTCTTTTGCCCATCACAATGTACCTTCAGCTCCACTTCCTGTGGAATACACATGGGTAGGTGCAACACTACCATAGCTCCCAGACATGCCACCAGTCTCCGAGGAGACACTTGATGTCTGTGTGTGGGGTATTTGGATGGCATGGTCTCTGTATGACAAAACTCACTATGTAGACCTATGTGCATAGAGATATATGCACTGTGTTACTGGAAAAGTGTTTCTTGGGTGGGAGTCAGCAAGTCTACGGTTAAACGGTTGTGGACATGATATGTAACTAATAAGGTACATGTCAATTGGTGGACCCAAGAGGAGCTGATACGTTGCTAGCCTATAATGCTAGGCTAACAACATATCAGCTATTATCAACACCTGCAGAGTCGACATGTCATCATTTGATTTCTTTTCTAGGGGTATGTGGCATGTGGATGGCCTAACTCCATCTGCTGCCACCTCCTCCCTGAGGTACTGGATGAGTTCAGGCCTTTGTAACTGCATGGTGCGGAAGCAGCATGTCAGTGCCTCTAGTATGCTGCACACACCAAAATCACTGTGGGAAAGAAGTATGTGATCATTTCTGAGCCCTTTGGTGCCTGCATCTATGCTAGCAGCAGTGGCATGTCTGCTTGTTCATAGTATTTATTTATTTACATTCTCTTATATACCGCGCTATTCTGCATCAGTGCAGTTTACATTGAACAAACTGAAATTACATTGAACAGGGTATTATAACTTGGAGATAACTATTTTATAGGGAACATGGGCTATGGAGAGTTAAGTGGCTTGCCCAAGACCACAAGGAGCACCTGTGGGACTAGAAACCCCAGTCCTTCCAGCCCAAGGTTGCTGTCCTCTAGTGGGATTTGAACCCCTGACTTTCCAGCCTGAAGTACCTTGCCCCAACCACTAGGCTACTCCTCCACATATAGGAAATTCGCTATATGTGTCACTACTTTGAGTTCTGTGTAATCTCTACCAGGGTTCCTGTTTACAACTAGTGTGATGGTACTGCTCCCTGATCAATTCATGTACATGTTTTTACCAATGCATACAGAACCTGTGACAATTGTGCACATATTGGTCCCTCTTAGGGTATATGTTGCTGCTCTGTCTGGATTTCAGTCATGTATGGCATTACATCTGGGGCTTCATAGACACTGCCTGCTAGCTCTCACTACTGTATCATCTCCACATCAGCCAAATCCCTTCCAACTCCTCTGGCATCAGCACATTGTGGCTGCCAGCTTGACCCTCCATCTGTCACCACTTACACTTTCTCACATACATGTCTTTCACCTATGGACCCCGTAGGGCTTTCATCCTTTTGCTGCTACTCTCGTACTGCCCTCTATGCCCCTACTCCCTGCCTCCACTTTCATTACCCCATCTCTTCCTCAGTTGTTCCCACCCCACACCCCATGCTGCCCCATTCCTTCTCTTCCATGGCTGCTTTTGGCATCCCCCTCACTCTGCTCCCCAGCCCCTCCTCCCCTCTCTCCCACTCTCCCTTACCCCCTAATGCCCTTGTCCTCCTTATCTTGGCTCCACCCCTTGTGTCCCCCCCCCCACTCTTGTGAGCCCACTCTCATCATCTCTTTTTCACCCTGTGGTATCACTAGAAGCATGAGGCCATTGTTTATATTTTGTGATGTTTATTGGGTTGCATTATTGTGATTGTTGAGCAGAATCATCTTGTGGTGCAGTACACTACATGATAGATGTGAAACATGATGATATGTGGGGACATGGAATTTAAGTAATGCCATTCTTGGTCAGGGTCTAGGTGCCTCACACCCAGCTTCTTGCTGCCAACATCAGCCAAGCCAGATCACAGGTACCTGTCTGATTCCCAAGAAATGGCCCTATGCCATGCTGCTTACCCTAGCACTGAGCTGTGAACCTCACCAGTTCTCATTATCAACAGTGTATGGATTTTTCATCCAGGGACTTGACCCATCCTATTTAAATCCTGCCACACTAATACCTTTTACCACATTCTCTGGGAATGGCCAGGTACAGGTGCTGTAGCTCCCAGTCATTTATTTATCAGGTTTTATATACTGCTGTATCATTGCAATCAAAGCGGTTTACATTGAAACTTAAACTTGGTAATGTACATTAAACAGAGACATTGATAACTTGGATTTTTCTGAGGCAATGGAGGGTTAAGTGACTTTCCCAAGGCCATAAGGCGTGCTAGTGGGAACTGAACCCTGGTCTCTGGGTTCCCAAGCCAGTGTTCTTAACCATTAGGCTACTCTTCCACTCAAATGGAGGGCAGAGGGGGCATATCCTACAGCTGCACCATCTGCTGGTTTCTATTATAGTTTGTGAATGCTCATAGCCTGCAGCATTGATATGTCATAGAAACTGGGCAGTTGCATCTGCCCACAGGACTATATGAACAAATACAGAAGGGACACCCACACAATAACAAGAACAAAACAAGGGGAATATTAATATTTACAAGTTTCTTCTCCTGATCTTTCTTTTGTTTTGCACAGGAACTACAGGCTGGACAATTTATTATTATTATTAAGCATTAACAATTCCCCTAGCATGGTCTTGAACCTGTGATCCATGCATTTGATGGTGTGAGACTAAGCCGGTCTTAGGCGGTTGCCTAGACCTGGGTATAGCCTGAAGTTGTGGAATAAAGACTCTGTAGTCGTGTCCAGAGTGAAAATTAAGGTTAGTTTTTATTCCCTTTCCCTTGAGGATGTCTTCAAATAAGGACAACATAAATTGAACGGTTGCTTCACCGGTGTAAAGGATTCTTACAAACAATAATTATGCTTCTTCTTCAGCAAAGAGAGTCCATCACATTCCATATGTGCAAAGACACAATTCCTTTCCTGCTCCCTTTTAACACAGAGATTCTATGTCATCTGCTACACACAAAGCACATTCCATGGGATCGGGGATGTTTTCTGGGACAGAGCTTTCCCATTGCATAAGGTCGGGACCTGGTCCTGTATATGGGCACTGATACTTGTGAAACTGCCATAAGAACATAAGAACATAAGATATGCCATACTGGGTCAAACCAAGGTCCATCAAGCCCAGTATTCTGTTTCCAACAGTGGCCAATCTAGGTCATATGTACCTAGCAGTTTCCCCAAGAGACACAAGTTCCACAATGCTTGTACTGGGTCAAGCATTGATATCTTCGGTCACTTCTTAATAATGGTTTATAGACCTTTCCTCCAGGAACTTGTCCAAACCTTTTTTAAACCCAGCTACACTAACAGCCTTTATTACATCCTCCGGTAACAAATTCCAGAGTTTGATTACACGTTGAGTGAAAAAATATTTCTTTTATTAGTCTTAAATAGTTTACCCTGTAGCTTCATTGCATGTCCCCTAGTCTTTCTATATTCTGATAAGGTAAACAATCGATCTACGTTTACCCGTTCCACTCCGTTCATTAATTTATAGACTTCTATCATATCTCCCCTCAGCCGTCTCTTTTCCAGGTTAAAGAGCCCTAACCTTTTTAGCCTTTCTTCATAGGAGTATCCTTCCATCCCCTTTACCATTTTGGTGGCTCTTCTCTGTACCTTTTCTAAAATCGCTATATCCTTTTTAAGATACGGCGACCAGAATTGCACACAATATTCAAGGTGCGGTCTCACCATGGAACGATATAGAGGCATTATAATATCTTTTGTTTTATTTTCCATTCCTTTCCTTATCATACCTAGCATTCTATTTGCTCTCTTGGCCGCCGCCCTGAGAGCTTTGCCCTCGGGAGACCTCAGCTTCTGATGGTTGGAGCTGCTTTAGGGTGTCAAAGCTAGCAGGAGCTATGCTGGGGATTTCCTCCCACGTCCTATGCCAATAGGGATTCTCTAGCTTGCTGTAAGCCCGGCTTCTCCTATAAGGACCCACTTCTTTCCCTTTACAAAAGACAGGGTACTTATCTCTCTTTGGGGAGAAGATGGTTTCCAGCCCTTCTTCTTCCAGCCAAGATTTTCTCTCTGACTGGCTCCCTGCTTTTCTCTGTGAGCATCGGTTGCTGTGCCTGGCTGAGCAGCACTCACTTCCTGTCTTCAGTGAGCTTCCCTGTACGTGACCTTTGCTCTCTGTTGGCTTGGCTGCTTGCCTCGGTACGAGGACCCCTCTGGCTGGGAAGACTTTGCCACTGTCCTTCCTAGCTCTCTCGAGTTTTTCAGCCTGCCTTTCTTCTGTCCTGATTCTCCAAGGCAACGTGTCTTTCTGAAACTGCTCTGGAGTTCTTGTCTCACCTTCTCTCTGAGACTGACTTCTCAATCTCCTGGACTGCTTTTCCTCGAGCTCAAACTCCAGCTCTGGCTGCAGCCCTGAATGCTGAACTCCAGCCTTTTCCTCCAGATGCTTGAACCTCCTGAGCCTGAGCCCTCGCATGAGCTCCCTAGGCCTGAGCTTCCCGGGCCTGAGTTCCTCGGACCTGATCTCCCCGGACCTGAGCTCTTCGGATCTGAGCTCCACGGACCTGAGTTCCTCAGACCTGACCTCTCTCTGTGTGATTTTCCACCTGGTTTTATCTCTCTGCTCATCAGACGTAGAACGTGACTCTGGCTCCAGGTGAGCCTGATTGGGACCCTGAATTCTTACTGCGTCACTAAGGCCATGAGGAAAGTTTGTTTCTCCTTTCCCTGCCTTTCTGCATTGTGTATGCTGCAACTGTACGCGTGGCTGTAAGGTAAGCTCTTCTTTTATTTTACTCTTTAATATCTCAGGGTCTGTGCTATCTAACTCATGACAGGTAAGCTCTTCTTTTATATTACTCTTTAATGTTTCAGGCTTAGTGCTGTCTAGCTCCTGACAAGTAAGCTCTTCCTTTGCATTACTCTTTAATATTTCTGGCTTAGTGCTGTCTACCTCATGACCAATGTTCCCTCTAATTTTCTGTAGGCTGTGTGCGCATAAAATATCAGCTGTGTGCAGCTTTTGAAGGAAGGTTAAATTTTTGTGCGCCACATAACGACACTCGGAGTTATATACTTTAAAATTTGACTACACGTCAGAATACAGTATGTACACCACATTGATTTTAATCAAATTAAATGAAAATAGACGATTACTAAATGAAGCAGGAAATTTCTAGTAAATACAATCATAACTTTTAAATTTTAAGATGTCTGTGTTGTTTTCTTTCAGAATCAGAGCCGTAATTTTTGTGCGCTCTGTTGTAAAGTATGATAAGGTATGACAGGAGATTGAACCGCAGCCCATCTTTTCATCACTGTGCGGTTATGGGGAGCCACAGGCACCCTGTGCTTCTTATCCATTTATATTGCATATACCTCCATTTGCATGGATTCCTCAAATATCGCCACTTGGATCCTCTGCATACCCAGATTTGGCCGCTGCCATGCGCTCTCCCATATTTGACCATTTTCCATCTTTGCCCATGTGTCCGGTGGCTATCTCATGATTTGCGCCCTTTTATGAGTGTGATTGTTAGCCGGTTATTGGCTCCTTGAGCGCCCCTTGGAATATCGTCTATAAATTTTTAAAGCAGTATCATTTCTTTCTTTTTTTTTTCTTGTCTTAATTGATGAATGCTGACATTTATCAAAAGAAGAATATCTTGGTTTTTTTTTTATTCACCCTCTTTGGCCAAAAACAATTTAGATGATCTAAGCTGTGGAAACAATCATGTTTATAATTTAATCAAATAAAAATTAAATTCATTTTTATAACCCTTCAGGATTTCTCACCATGGTATACATTTCTTTTGCTTCTGCCTTTCGTCATCCCAATTGCTTGTTGATCTTATCAGTTACAAAAGTAAATTTTGAGACATCAAGGGAGATACTTATTAAAGTGCATTAAAAGATTTTGTCAATAGGTATTGATTGACATATTTCTACAGCTGAAAGTGTATGAATCAGATTTAGGGAGAAGGAAAATATTTCTTTTTCTAAATATGAATTCATAGACAGTGCGTGATATATGTCCAATTCAAGGGGATATATGCAAGGGTTAAAAGGATTTCTATTTCTGTGAGTTTTCCATGCTATTATTTTCCTTTACTCCCTCCCCACCACTCCTTTTAACTGACTAAGAGCATAAAATCTTCCTGGACACCTAATTATCAAGCCAGCTCACAGCTGTCTGTTTGGAGAACTTATTAGATGCAGCAGTGGAAGCTTCCATAATTCCCCAAATATCCCAATTGTGAATATTAAGAAAAGATTTTTACATGCCATATGCAGTTTGGAGATGATGTGAATGGCATTGGAAATGACGAGCTCTGAATACTTGTCCATCACTGCATTCACTGGTTACAGGTGGTCTCATTTTCCACTTTCAGATACCAGCTAGCTATGACAGCAGGCACTTAATTTGCATGTTCAACAGACAACAAATAGCCGTGTGCATGTCAAAATAGGCAGTGGTGCATGACAGTTCCCACACAATACTGTCTCCTCTTTATTTGACCCCTGACCTGAATACATGTCTCTTTTTTTAAATCTGAAAAATATTCTGCTTTGGAATAAATTTGATACCGGGATGATTAAATTTTTTTTCTTCATCTTCATTTCCTTCTTCTAGAGTATGCTATGCTTTTTTACTTTCATCACCAATGTCTACAAAGCTCTCACAGAAGACTAAAAATCACAAAAACATTAAAATACAGTAGGTAGTGTGAGCAATAAGTCTCCTTGTTAAAATGCACTAGAGTTAAATCTTTTGAAGTTCCTTGTATATGGGAATGCAACCTTAAAAAAAATCTTAAATGAAGTTAATATTTGGTAAAATCAAATCATTAGAATATTTCGGGGGGGGGGGGGGGTAGATACTCAGCAGCAGTGGCTAGTGCTTGTAAAGTGTCTAGCCATCGCCAATGAACTTCGATTACAGATATTCAATGCCAGGGCTTTATTTGGGTTGGCTGGATGCAACAGTAGTTGGCCAATTAGCAGCGATATTCAGCTTCTAGATAGTTTTTTTAAAGCAGCAAACCTTTGAAGTGCCTAACTTTTGCCACTTTGAGAAAAGTGACTAGAGGTTAAATATCGTGCACTATCCGGTTATTCCTGGGTGCCGCCTCCACTCCAGCCCTAAAATCCTCTGATGCTAGTTGGCTAGTGTTGGGTTGTTTAGTGACAGCAACTGCTAAATATCCCACTGAGCTCCATTTAAGTGGTTTGCAGGTCTGCAAACCACCAAAATGTCTTTGAATATCCCCCCTCTTTTTCTGCCAAATTTAATTAAGTCTATACATTCATTTTGCAGTATTAAATGTATTCTAGAATAGCTTTTGTCTACCGATTTCTTATTCTTATTTCCTAGAATAAATATTACAGGGAACAGGATTTCTATTTTGGGCATATTAACTTGCTAGTCTGCGTCCAGACAACACATTTATATCCAAGCAGACACCTGCAAAACATTTACAATGGCAAGAGCTTTCTCCCCTCCTCCAATTCTAAGCCAGGCTCTCACTCTCTCCCATCCCATCCCCTCTCCTTTGGGCACATCTGGACATATATACCTCTCTCTCTTCCCTTCCCCCCCTGCTCCTGCTGTTGCCTCCACACTCTCTCTTCCATATTCCCTTTGTGTTCTTGCCCAAGGATCTCTCTCTTTTCCTTCCCCAAGACACTCTCTTTCCTTTCCCCCAAGACTCACAGTCCCTCTGCCCCTCTTCCCTTCCATTCCAAAGGTACTTTCTCTCTCTCCTGGTTACCAGCACCATTTTGGATCTCTTGACAGAGAAGACATGAGCAGGACTGTAAAGGCAAAAAATAGAATTTTTAGTTTTCGGTGTCATTTTCAGGTTTGTTTTGTGTTGATAAATTTTCATTTTACTGTATGCTATTTTGCTTTTATAAATTTCCATTTCAGGGCAATTTGATTAATTGAAAAAGTGACTGTGGTTGTTGCCCAAACAAAAAACAAAACTGAAAGGTTAATAGAGGTTTTCGGCAAATAAAATAACCCAAATGGGTCCCCTCCCCACCCCAAAACATTATAGACTTGTGTCAAACCAGTGACATTTCAGTTAGAAGGCACCTGTCTTGCAGGAAAAGCTATCATACCAGCTTGTAGCCAGCCTGCTTTTAAATGTGTCTTGAATTTCTGGTGCTCCTGATGTTTCCTGAATCTATTGCCTCTTGCTCTAGAGACTTATTCCAAAGCCCTTTATTTTGCCATGCTCTTAACCTAGTAACATAGTAAATGATGGTAGATAAAGACCAGTATGGTCCATCTAGTCTGCCCAGCAAGGTGGCAAGAGTAGGTGCACCTGCCGCTCTGTGCAGGTCACCCCTCCCCATGCCTTTGTTTAGGGGTAAACCCACCACTCCGTGTAAGCCACCCCTGTTTGTTGAGAAATTAGATAGTTAAGTTTATTTTGATTTTATCCTGTTGCTATAAAGGGATCCACTATGTCTGTCCTATGCCATTTTGAATTCTGTCACTGTATTTGCCTCCACCACTTCCATCGGGATGGCATTCCAAGCATTCACCACCCTTTCAGTGAAAAAAGTATTTCCTGCCATTGCCTTTCAATTTACCCCCTTGCAGCTTCATGTTATGCCCTCTAGTTTTACAGCTTCCATGTCTTTGGAAGAGGTTTGTTTGTTCAATAATACTCTTTAAGTATTTAAAGGTCTGAATCATATCTTGTACCAGAAATTATGTGAAACATGTCGAGGTATACTATAAGAGACATTTACCAAGCCTAAGCTAAATTGTGATTGTGTAATTAGTGATGATCACTAGCCATACACACCTGTCACCCAGCTATCTACATGCCTAATAATGGAATCACCAACTAAAATGGCTATCCTAACCCTCATCATCTGGGCAGAAGCCCCTGGAAACACATCCTCAGTGCAAGAGTATCCTCTGGAGGACAGATCCTGGCTGCAGAATCATTTCCTGTCACACCAAGGTGTTGGTCTCCTTCCAGGTGACCTCTTTTCTCCAAGGCAGCACTGAGGCTGCCAGACTGGTGGTGGGACATTTCTACTATATCCCTGTAGGCCTTCTCTATATGCCTCTCTATCTGCATCAGCTCCTCCAAGTCTTTAGCCTCTCATTCTCTAAGAGCAAGAATCTCTTTGCATCAAGTGCACATGTGTGACTTCTAGAGATGTTCATTCATTTGAAGTGAAATAGAAAATGTCATTGATATTTCCCATTTTGATTTGCATTGCTTTCAAATGAAAACAATAGAGGAAATGAGGAGATTTTGTCAATTCCAGGTTTTCAACAATAGTGTGCACTACAGGCCACTATTGACAAATAGTTCACACTATTGCATAATAGGGTGCACTATTGAGTAATAGTGCACACCTTTTCTTAATAGTGAGTACTATTGATGAAAACCAGGAAGTGATGGCAAAAATGGAAAAAGACGAAACAAGATTAAAGTTTTAGCGCTTTTTTCAGTAAATGAAACAATATGACATTTTTTTGCCTGCACACCCCTACTAACTTCTCGCCAATTGGAAAATAATCATAAATGTGGCACTCAATGCAAAAAACTAGCATGCTTCCGAGTGGAGTGTTAGCAAGCCCGGATATGATGGCTGCTTAGACTTGCAGCTCCCTTACATCCCCATGAAAATTGCTCTTTTGCAGAGTATGAGGTGAGTGACTGGGCAGGATCACAATGGGGATGAAGTCATTATTCATGAAATTACTGTATTTTTTTTCAGGGGGTTTTGAGGTTTTCAGCCCTTATGTTGCTGGTGTCTTGATGCACACTCTGGCTGATCGGCATCGGCAGACCCCCACCTCTCATTGATGAGTTGGCACATGAGAGCCCGGCGATCAGGAAGTTGGGATGAGAACAGCAGTGAAGGAGTGTATAGCCCTGCTGGAGGAGTGGCTGACTATCATTCTGTTGGCCAGTAAGATTCTGCTGACCTGGACATGAATTATGAAGTGCGGAGGGAGCTGCAGGTGCTGGTGGTCATTTTGAGAGTGGTGGCTCATGCAGACTGTGAGGGGTCTGAAGACATGGGCAGCCAGTACCGGCAGGAGCATTTTGCTGCTGGAAGGTCAGCATGCGTGAGCCTGTTAGTGCAGAGAAGAGGCCCATTTGAGTGACTTTCTGCTTCACTCTGCCTGTCGGGAGTTTTTGTATTGATTCATGTGGGTCCTGTTCTGATCTCACTGTGTTTTAGTGGGGTTGTGACATTATCTTTTGACCCCTAAGGAGAAAGTGCTGGATTCTTTAATTAGCAGATACTTACAGTTATGCTGCAACTTTGGCAAAATACTCTCATGTGGTTCCTACTGGGAAGACAGCTATTGCAGTAGAGTGGGATGGAGTCTGGTCAGGGAAAAGAGGATTCTCCCTCCACTCTGGCTACCAAGGTGGATTTTGGAGAAATCCTGCAGGAATTGAAGCTTTTCTGGGCTGATTTCTCAAAGGCTGGGGGGAGATATCAAGGCAGAACTGAAATCCTTGCAAGTCCTTAAAATCTTGCAAGTGGAGATTAGTGTGGGTGAGCAGATTGATGTGACTGCCCTGTTTCAGTCTAGGAAAACCAAACTGGAAACACTGATTAAAGATCTTAAAGAGTGTATTTCTTCCTTTTTTTTGTATCTTTGCTTTCCTGACTACTTTCCTAGCTTCTCTAAGTTTTTCCAAATATTGATGCTTGTCTTCCTCTCTCTGTGATTTCTTGTATTTTATGAAGGCAACCATCTTTCTTCTTCTTTCAAGCTACTTCTTTTGAGAATCATAGTGGCATCCTTTTCCTTTTTACATTTATCTAACTTTCTTACAAAAAGGTTTGTTGCCCTTAAAATATACCCTTTCAGTTTTACCCATTGTTTTTCTACATTCCCCAGCTATTCCCATCCCACTAACAGCTCTTCGAGGTATTGTCCTATCTTGGCAAAGTTAGTTTTCTTAAAGTCTAAGACCCTCACTTTTGAATGGATTTTATCAGCCCTGGTTCTAACCACAGCATCTGGTGATCACTGGATGCAAGATGATCTTCCACTATAACATCAAAAATATTTCCCCTTTGGTAAGCACCATACCTTTGGTATGGCTCCTTCATGTGTGAGTTCTGTTACCAGTTGCTGGAATAGTTCTCCCTGTAGAGAATCAAGGATCTCCTTACTTCTAGATGACACTGCAGCAGGTATGTGCCAATCAACATCCAGCATATTGAAAGCATCTATCAGTAGCACTTCTCCTCTCATGGCATTCTTGCATATGTCTTCTATTAAATCTCCATCCTCTTCTTTTTGCTGTGAAGGAGATCTGTGTGTGTCACACCAGTGCAAAAGTATTTCCCATTCCTTCTTTCTTGGTTAACCCACAGTGCCTCCACGCTCACTTTTAAGCCCTGTAATTCTATAAATATAACTCCCCCCCTTCTTCCTACCCTGTCCTTCCTGAATAAAGTATAGACCAGTATAATTACATTCCAGTCATGGTTGTCCGTGAATCATGTCTCTGTAACCACCACTAAATCCAAGTCAGCCTCTTTCATTAAAGCCTCAACATCTGCAATCTTATTTCCCATACTTCGGGCATTTATGCACACTGCTTTCTTTTTTTTTTTTTTTTAATTCTTTATTTTCGTTTTATAACAACAAAGGAAAAGGAAGACATACAGCTAAAAGACAGATACATAAAGTGTAATACATACACCAAAGTAAACCCCTGCCACCCCCCTCCCCCCTGCTTCTTCTCTAGAAAACTAATCATTCCCGAAGCGGGCGTGTACTTACATTATTGTGTTACAAAACCTAACGGTGATCTGAAACATGATAAGTGCACATTAAACAGGCATATCGGAACAATGAGCAGATTGTACATAATCATTGAGCATCTGCCATTTAGACAAGCGAGAATGAGTTTGGGCATGGGGAATAGCTCTCCGAGGTATCTGCTCATATTTGCTATATAAGCAGACGAGGTTCCACCATTCATTGACAGTAAGTCGAGAGCTATCCTTCCAATTCCTCGTGATTAAGCATATGGCTATACCCAGCATGAAATCAAGGAGAAAGCGACCCTTCTTAGGAAGAGAGGGGACCTCCGCCACAGAGCGGAGTCCCACGATCTTCCAAGAGAGAGGCTCGTGAAGGTGTAAGATAAATTGAATACAACCCCAAACCCGCCCCCAATAAACCTGTAGTTGAGGACATTCATAAATAACATGAGCGAGGGTTCCCACAGCAGTATGGCAAGACCAACACTGGTCCCCAGCAGTTGTGTTCCATTTGGCTATTTTTTCTGGGGTATAAAAGCATCTGTGTGCAAAAAAGAAGAGAGTTTGGGTAACAGAGGCAGACCGGGAAACCCGCACTACTTTGCTCCAGAAAACGCTCCATTGCACAGGGGTTAAAGTGGTTTGCAGTTCGCGCTCCCAGGCTTGTTGGGCTCTAAAAGTGGCCGTGTCTGTACCCTGACATAATATTTTATAAAAGTTAGAGGCTACCCCATGTGTACTACTAATAGAGTGAACTATCTCTAAGAGCCCGTCCTCAGTAGGGGCAGAGGGCGGCATGATTTGAGCACTTTTGAGGCAGTGTTGAAGCTGCATCAATTGAAAGTAGTGTTTCGCTGGTAACGCAAATTCCTTTTGTAAATCAGAAAAGGTTTTCCAACGAGCTGCAGAGAAAAGCTGTTGGGGTGTCCAGATCCCCCTAGAGTACCAGGGTTTCCATGCTATCGTTCTATTTAGGACTTGAATTCTGGGGTTATTCCATAGCGGGAGTCCGTCCTGAGGACATACGTTCGGACCCAGTGATAGAATGAGAGTGTTAAAGGCCGCAAGAGTATCGACAATCATTGGTGGATGGCGGGTGTCTACTTGATAGGACATACCGGGGAGATGGGTCAACGGAATTGGGCTACTAAGCTCCTCTTCTATGTCAAGCCAAACTGGTCTGCTGTCTGTTGAGGCATCTAGCCATCGGGCACCTTGCTTAAGTAGGAAGGCTTGATGATATCTAAGAAAATCGGGAAATCTGGTACCCCCTATTTCCTTTACAGACTGTAGTTTTTGTTTAGCTATCCTTGGTGGCTTGCCCTGCCAGAGATAACGGACGAGAAGGCCCTCAATATCTTTATAAGTATGTAGCGGGAGTAAGCATGGCAACATTTCTAAAATATAGTTCACTTTGGGGACTATCATCATTTTCACAGTTTCTAGGCGGCCCCACCATGTAAGAGATAAGGGAGACCAACGATTTGTGAGCTCACGGACTTTGGAGACTACCTCTTTGGCATTAAAACTGATAGTGTCTTCTAAAGGAGAACAGTAATGGACCCCGAGATACTTCACCATGCGGGATTGCCAAAGGAAGGGAAAGGCCTGCATGTCAGCCTCATGTACCCAGCGGTTCAGTGGGAATGCTACAGATTTGGTCCAGTTAATTTTATAGCCCGATAATTGTGAGTATCCGTCAATCAGATCCAAGACAGCTGGAACCGAATCAAGGGATACGAAAAGCATAAGGTCATCTGCATATGCAGAGAGTTTAATCTCCCTATGACTGAAGGGGACACCTCGAATACGTGCGGACTGTCTAATAAGGAGGGCTAGGGGTTCAAGAGCTAGATCAAAGAGCATTGGTGATAGGGGGCAACCTTGACGCGTGCCTCTTTGGAGATTAAATGGCTGAGACTTGACGGCATTTACACAAATACTGGCGACGGGTTGAGTATACATGACTTGGAGATATCGGAGGAAGCCCTCCCCAAAGCCATACCATCGGAGAACTGCAAATAAGAAGGGCCATTCTAGGCGATCAAAGGCTTTTTCGGCATCTAGGGAAAGACCCACCCATGGATGATCTAGATTGGCAGCACTGGATAGCACATGGCACAAGGTCCGAGCGTTGTCAGCAGTGGATCGGCCGGGTATAAAACCGCATTGGTCGGGGTGGATTAGGGTGGCCATCCTGTCAGATAGCCGGGTGGCCAAGATTGTTGCGAAGATCTTATAATCGGCATTAAGTAGGGAGATTGGACGGTAGTTGGCGGTTAGCAGCGGGTCTCTGCCTTCTTTCTCAAATACTACCACATTAGCTGCAGAAAAGGTTCCCAAAGAGGATGTATCTACCGCAAGGGCAGTAAAATAGAGTTTTAAATAGGGAACTAAATCTGCACTGAACGTTCTGTAGAATTCGGTCGGGAGACCATCAGGCCCTGCGGCACGGCCCGAGGCTGTTCGTTTTAGGGCAGATTGGATCTCTGAAGTAGAGAAGGGTTCATCCATCGCATCCCTATCATCATCAGAGAGGGTCGGCCGCTGAATGCCAGAAAGCAATCGCTCGAATGTCTCTGACGAGAACTCACATTCAGATTGATATAGGCGGGTATAGAAATCCCGAAAGAGTTCTACAATGTCGGAGTCTGTGGTCAATATGCCCCCTCCCTGTGGGGCTCGAAGGGCCGCTACGCGTTTGGCTTCTTTTTGACCTTTCAAGGCGTTGGCTAAGAGTCGACCGGCTCGGTTATTTTCACGATAATATGTCCCTCGTTGAAGCTCAATACTCTTAGAAGCTGCAGTTGAGAGGATTGAATTATATTGAAAACGGAGACGCTGTAATCGAATTAATACACATGGATCTGTACGTGAAGTTAGAACTCGTTCGCCTGCTTTTATTTGTTGGTCTAGTATGAGTAGCTGCTGTTTGCGTTGTTTCCGCAGGCGGATTTGATAGCTAGTGATCGTTGCTCGAATGGCCGCTTTGAAGCCCTCCCACCAAGCCCAATTCGCAGTATCCTGGGGTAGATTAAAATGGAAGTAATCCTGTATGGCTGCTCAAATTTCTAACTGGAACTCTGGCTGAGTTAACAGGGCTCTATCAAAGAACCAGGCCCCCGAATTCCCTTGGGGTGCAGTAGTGATGCACACTGCTTTCTAGATGTTGCTCCTTTTACCAATTTCAGAGGTATTTAATGTTTTACTTACTTGAGGGATTTCACTTACCTGGGGGCTTTTTTTACCCATCTGCAACGAATCTAGTTTAAAGCCCTCATCAATAGGTTAGCCAGTCTGCTGCAGAAGATAATTTGACCCTTCTTGGACAGGTGGATGCCATCTCTGCTCTGCAGCCCTTGGAAAATAATCCCATGGTCCAGGAAACCAAAATGCTCTCAATGACATCTTCCACACAGTCATGTAGTCACCTCCAGGATGCGAGCTTCTCTGCCTCGACTTTACTCTCAACAAGGAGGATTGCAGAGAACACCACCTGTGCACCTATCTGCTTCACCTTCTGTCCCAAAGTCATTAAATCACTTTTGATACACTCAGAGGGATACCTAGCAGTATCATTTGTGCCAATATGGATGAGCAACATTAGTTAGTAGGCTTGATGAGTTTCAGCAAACTTTCTGTAATATCTCGGATTTTGGCACCTGGCTGACAGCACATCTCTCTGGACAACTGGCAGATGGATACCTCAGTACTCCTCACCGATTACCACCACAACCCTTTGCTTTATTGAACTCACCAATTCTTCAACTTTGGGGTTCTTGAGCTCTGGTTCTTATCTTTCCTGGGATATTTCCATCTCCTCCACTTCTAGGGCTGCATAGTGGTTCTTCAGTTCAAGGGCTGGTGGAGTTTGTTCATAAATTCTGCAGGCTCTGATGACTCATGTCCAACTCTCTTCATTCTATAGCATCCCACCTCTGAGAGTGTAGATGCTTCCAGAAGCATCTCATCAATTTACTTCTCACTATCTTGAATGCTTCTCAGCCTCACCACCTCTTCTCTGAGCTCCTCCATTTGCTTCATGAGGGCTTCAACTTGAAGGCATCCTGCACATTTACTGGTTCTTCAACTGGCAATGGGGTATCTGTCTGGATATGACTACTACTACTATTACTAATCATTTGTATAGCGTTATAAGACATATGCAGCGCTGTACAGACACATGTAAAAGACAGTCCCTGCTCAAAAGCACTCACAATCTAGTCAAGACAGGCAACACAACAACTGGGGACAAGGATATTCCTAGGGGAATCATAAGGAGACACATAGGAAACTAAGCAGATCAGGATCCAAAAGTGGCCTCAAAGAGGTGAGTTTTCAGCCTGGATTTGAAAAGGTCCAGAAATAGACTGTGTCTCCCCTTCTGGTCAGACCTAAGGTGTTCATGCTGGAGTCCATTTGGGAAGCTATTTTCACTCTTTCGGAGGCCATTCAGTCCCAGTCTGCTGCCTTATCATTGCGTATCCAAGAGAATGCAGTACATATTCAGGAGAACATTGGTAAGATCGAGGCTGCTGTTTCTGTTTGTGAGCATTTGAAAATGTCTGTAAATGATCATGGAATTCAGTTAAACACTCTATCAAATATGTCTTCTACTTTGATTAAAGACAATGGGATTCTCAGATACAAGATAGAAGTGCTGGAAAATGCTGCTAGGACCGCAAATATGCGGGTCTTAAATTTTCCACAAATTCAAGGAATAACAGCGCTGGATATGCTTAAGAAATATTTGCAAGAGATCTTGAAGGTCCCTGTGGAACTGATTCCACCATTGACTAAGGTATATTATCTTCCTAGTGGGAAGAAGGAATCTGTGGTTCCCTCTGAAGTGTCTACCATTGATTTTGACGTCCTGAATGTCTCAGGCCTTCTTGAAGATACGGGTGGAGGATCTTGTATGCCATCTACTTTATTAGTGCAATGTGCCCTAGTCTCGGACAGAGATTGGCTTCTGAAAATGTTTTTCAAAAAATGCCTGGATACCTTTTATGGT
The DNA here is from genome assembly GCA_033557465.1 of Ichthyophis bannanicus. NCBI lineage: Eukaryota > Metazoa > Chordata > Amphibia > Gymnophiona > Ichthyophiidae > Ichthyophis > Ichthyophis bannanicus. The sequence continues at coordinate 907,689,181 of CM066031.1, read as the reverse complement.
CTTTCTATCTCCATGTTTCCTGACCTTACTAAGGAAACTCAGAAGTGGTGTAAACTGTTCTTGTTACAAAAGTCGTGAGTATTGCAACTTGGAGGATCTTTCTTTCTACGATCTCCATGTAGATGCTTGGTTATATATAAGTCTAATACATATTTTTTCACTAATCCTGCTGATCTTGTTACCTTTATTAATGCCAAGTTATCTCTTAATCTTGATCCAGAATAATGTATAGTCTCTGTACATTTATAGTATGTTCGGGGTGTCCACGGGCACTTGGTTTTCTTGTTAAATGCTCATAATTGAGTGGTTCATTCTTAGACCAGGGTATATGCCTTGGCTTTTTGTTTTCTTTCTTTCTTCTCTCCCCCCACCCCCTCTCCGAATGTGGACTATGATAGAGCTACTTGGATGTTTTGCTATTGACTGTTTCTTAGGATTTATTCACTTGTATAGCTCTAATTTTCTTGCAAGATTGTAATAATCTTTTTCTTGCTGTTTTTTTAAAAAATTCTATAAATAAATAATTAAAAAAAAGAAAAGGTCCAGAAATGAAGCCTGACAAATAGACTCAGGTATTTTGTTCTAGGCATAAGGAACAGCAAGGTGAAAGGATCAAAGTCTGGAGTTGGCAGTAGAAGGGATCTGCCAGAAGAGCAGAGTTCCCAAGGAGGGGTTTTGGGAGAGATAAGAGAGGAAAGGTAGTAAGGAGCAGCAGAATGGGTGCACATAGGTCAGATATGAAAACGGATAGGGAGCCAATGAAGCGACTTGAGAAAAGGGGTTATACGAGCATATCGAGGCTGGCAGATTAGCCACACAGTTGAATTTTGAACAAATTGAAGGGGAGAGAGATGATTCAGAGAGAGACCAGTGAGGAACTGGATCAGGTTACAATAGTGGATAAGGTCTTAGTAGTGTGTGTAGAAAGGAAGGGATGAATTTTGCTGATGTTATGAGCCACCTGACTGAAGACCGAACACAGTTTAGGACAACTATCCAGAGGGTGGGCATGAGTCAACACTGACTCAATGGCACTTAACAACAACACAGAGAAAGAAGTGACAGGTTTTAGCTATATGTTGGATGTGTGCAGAGGAAGAGAATTAGGGTTAAAGATGACCCCAAAATTGTGAGCTGAGGAAACAGGGAGAAGTGTAGTGTTATCCGCAGAAATAGAGAAAGGAGGAAGGGGGGGAGGTAGGTTTAGGGGGAAAGATAAGAAGCTCAGTTTTGGCAATGTTCAATTTCAGACAGTGGTGAGACATCTAGTCAACAATGTCAGATAAGCAGACAGAGATCTGGGCCTGGATTCCTGGAGAGATTTCAGGCACAGAAAGGTAGATATGAGAGTCATTAGAATAAAGATGATACTGAAAATGATGGGAGGAAATAAGTGCACCAAGGGACCGAGTGTAGAGAGAAAAAAGGAGAGGTCCTAAGACAGAGCCCTGAGGTACACCAACTAAGAGTGGGATGGTGGTAGAGGAGAAACCACCAGAACATAAACTAAAAGTGCAATGGGAGAGTGCAGAAGAAAACCAGGACAAAATAAAGCCACTAAATCCAAGCAAGGACAGGGTATCAAGGAGAAAGTGGTGATCAACAGTGTCAATGACAGCAGAAAGGTTAAGAACGATGAAAATCAAGTAGAGGCCTTTGGATTTGGTGAGGAACAAGTCATTGGAGACTTTGACAAGAACCGTTTCTGTGGAATATAGAGAACAAAAGCCAGATTACAGTGGGTCCAGAAGATATTTAGAGGAAAGAAAGTCAAGACAGCTGCAGTGAATCACTCATTCAAGTAGCTTTGAAGCAAAGGGGAAGAGAGAGATAGGTTGATAACTGGAAAGACAGGTAGTGAAGGCTTTTTGAGGAGAGGTGTAACCACAGCATGTTTGAAGACCACAGGAACAGTTGCAGTGGAAAGTAGTAAGTTAAAAATATGACAGATGGAAGGGATGATGGCAGAATAGATTGAGTTTAATAGACAGGTGGGGATGGGATCAGAGGAGCAAGTAGTAAGTTTGGAGGATTTGCAGTTTCCTCCTCAGTGATTTCAGAAAAGGAAGAAAAGGTGACCGAAGGTAAGGAAAGGATTTGGGACTGAAGAGGGGGAAGATAAGGTGGAGATGACTTTGCAGAGAATTCAAGGCTAATCTGGACTTTGTCATGGAAGTAGTCAGCCAAGGTGTGGGCAGACAGTGAAGGAGGGATTGGGGGAGGAGGGACCTTGAGGAGCGAGTTGATAATTGCCAAGAAACAGTGAGTTTCAGAAGCAAGAGAGTTAGTTGGACATAGTACTCCTGCTTGGTGAGTGCTATGGCCGACTGGAAAGAGATCAGCATGAATTTGAAATGTAGGTAGGTAGCAAGTGTATGTGATTTAAACTAAAGGCATCCAACTGAGTGGGCACAGGAATGTAGGTAGTGGGTTGTTGAGGACAGCCAGGGCTGAGGTACTGTACATCACACAGGGTGTGGAATGGGAGGAGCAAGTGCATCCAAAAAAGTGGAGAGTATAATGTTATAGGAGGATACTGCCCCATCAACAGACTCGGATGACATAGTGGAGGAAAGAGGTAATAAGACAGCAGTCAAGAGAGCTAAGGGGTCGACAGTGTGAAGATAGAGATCAGGCAAGGCCAAGATGGGGGGGGGGGGGTTAAGACTGAAGGTTAGCAGGTGATGGTCAGATAAGGGCAGAACTGAAGTGGAGAGGTTTGAGGGTGAGCAGTTGGAGGAGAAGACAAGTTCAAGGCAGTGGCCATGCTTGTGAATAGGAGTGGTAGAGCACAACTAGAGGTTGAATGAGGAGGTTAGGGAAAGGAGCTTTAAGGCATAATGGTCAGAAGGGTCATCAATGTGAATGTTAAAATCCCCAAGAATAAGGGAAGGGGAAGATGCATCCAGAAAGGAGGAGAGCCAGAAGTCAAAGTTGGTGAGAACGGTAGAGTTAGACTTGTTGGGGAGTTGATAAATGACAGCTACTCAGAGAGATAATGGAGAAAATAGGCAGATGGCATGAACTTCAGCAGAAGCAAAGCAATTAGATGGAGGCAGAAGGAGGGGCTAGAATTGGCAGGAATGAGAGAGTAGGAACCCAATACCACCACTACGGTCAATGGGACACATGGGACAGAGGGCAGCGACTGAAGCTGAATTTTCAGAGAGAAGACAAATTTCATTAAGAGCCAGATGATATAGAGTAGTAGATAAAGAGATCATGAATGAAGGCAAGTTTATTGGAGATGGAATGTGCATTCCACAATGCACATGAAAAGGGAGAGAAGAGGGAGAGAGGAGAGGGATATGAACAAAATTATAAAGGTTATGCATTGATCAGCCCGGGAATGTGAAAAAAGGCTAGGGGAACGGAGGCAACAGCTTTGGCAATATGATTTTTCCCAGCGTTGGTACCTATTGAAGTAAAAGTCCCTAACTTTTCCTGAGCTGTCCTTTAAGAGAAAAAGCAGTTAACCTCTTTTATGTGTGTTCTAACAGTGCTGTTCTATGTCCCTGAGTATAGTCCCACTTCCTTGCTGGATAGTTACTACTTTCCTTTAGTAAATTTTGGTATTATGTGTTCGAAGAATACAGACTAATGTGTTACCTTTATAAAATTATCTAATCAAAGCTCCTTGAAGAATGACAAATTGTTTGCCAACAAGCTAATTCTCTTGTTTGCCAACAAAAATTCTCACATGGGGCGGGTGGGAGCTAGGGTAAGTAGGAAGGGGTCTAACACCTAATGAGGTCAGTACATTCAAAGAGCTTGCTTTAAATGGAAAACTAGAAAAAAATGAACTCTTACAGCAGAGCTTTGTACAAGATCACAAAAAAATTCCCCTTTTGCAATACAGCAACAGAAAAAGAATTAGGTATTAAAAATAGAAATATAGAAACATGATGGCAGAAAAAGACCATATGGCCTATCTATTCAGCCTTTCCATATCAACTACAATAGTCCCCTTTTTACTTTTAAAGATCCTCTGTGTTTGTCCCATGCTTTTTTGAATTCAGATACTGTCCTTGTGTACACCCCATCAACTGGCAGACTATTCCATGTCTCTACCACTCCTTCTGTAAAGAAATATCTCCGCATATTAATCCTGAGTCTATCCCCTTTCGCCCTCATCCTATGTCCCCTCATGACAGAGCTTGCTTTCAATTGAAAGAGACCCTCCTGTACCACAGAGGTATTTAAATATCTCTATTATATCGCCCCATCCCGCATTTCCTCTAAATTATACCTATTAAGATCTTTAAGTTTGTCCTCATATGCTTCATAACGAAGATCACTAACCATCCTCTGCACTGACTCCAACCTGCTTATATACTTTTGAAGGTGCGGTCTCTAGAATTGCACACAATACTCCAAATGAAGTCACACCAGAAACTTATACAGAGGCATTTTCACCTCCTGTTTGCTGCTGGCCATTTCTCTTCCTATACACCCAAGCATTCTTATGGCTTTCACAGTCACCTTTTCTAACTGATTAGCTACTTTAAGATCATCAGACACAATTACGCCCAGGTCCAGCTCTTCTTTTGTGGACAGAATTACCTCACCCCCTACACTATACAGCAGATTTGTTTGACAAGACTTGCCTCTGGTGAATCCATGCTGCCTCGGATCCTGCAATCCATTGGACTCCAGAAACCTCACTATTCTCTCCTTTAGTAGCCTTTCGAATAATTTACTAACCACAGAGGTTAGACTAAATGGCCTGTAGTTCTCAATGTCATCCTTATGTCTGCTTTTGTGTAAAGGGATCACATGTGCCCTTCTCCAGTCCTCTGGCATCTCTCCCAACTCCAAAGAGCATAGAAAAGGTCAGACAGTATTCTTGGATGTATCCCATCCAGACTCATGGCTTTGTTGACTTTTAGTTTAACTAGTTCCTCACGAACACAGTCTTCTGAAAATCGTTTGAGATCTCCGTTGCTTCTGTTCTGATTTGTGGAGTTTTCTGAGGTCCTGCTCTTGGCCTTTCAAGCCGCACAGTATTACCTTACTTGCAATAAAATCACATCTCATATGCAACTGTCATATTTGTTTATATAAATAGCCATAAAACTGGAAAATATATTACCATCTTAATCTTATAGCTGTATTTTCTATTAGAGACACAACCAAGGTTAGAGGAACACTTTAGGGGCATTTTTACTAAAGTGTGCTCACCAGTTGCACAGGGCTTTGCATGGAATTGGTGTACAGCAGTAAGGAGCACTCACAGCAAATGCCATTGTGCTGATAATCCCATGCTACTGGAGCACAAGAAAACCAGGAGTTGAACCTACACCCCTCACCCCCATAGTTGGATACATGATCCCTTGCACTACTGGTCCCATGACTAGCCACAGTCCACCCATACTCAACTTTACACACAGATGTAGTGCATGAAGGAACAAGCAAAGAAATGAAGAAACTGGAAGGGATATGCTTGCAGAAGTCATGATAGGAAACCTAAAAGTATGATGATAGAATGTAGAAAGGATGTCTTACAGCTAAAGGAAATACAGAAAATCGGCCACCATCCCAGTCGAGGCTTCCTTCGTTGTTGAGTAAGGTCAATGAGTGAGAGATGGTTATATCAGACAGATGGACAGAAACAAAACAAAGATGAGAAGTGGAGGTGAGCCATACATATAGAAGAATGAGATGGCATAAGGAATCTGGGAACCAGATTAGAAAGGACACAGCATGCAATGTGATAAGAATGGAAGTGACACACAAGCTGTCCTGGAAGAAGGGAAATTGCTAACACAACTCACAATGGCTTTGTTTGTGGGATAAAAATGCAAAGTGTGCCTTCGAGTCAGTCCTGACTCCTGGCGACCCAGAAGCTCCTGGGTTTTCTTGGCAGTGTCACCGGAAGTAGATTGCCAGGCCTTTCTTCCGAGGCAATGGAGGGTTAAGTGACTTGCCCAAGGCCACAAGGAGTGCTAGTGGGATGTTTGTGGGATGGTGGCTGATTATTCTGCCTCAGGAGGTAGATCCAGAGCAAATGGTGCAGTGCCACCTTCCACAGCAGCATCCACTGCAGGAACAGTGGGCAGAACCTTTGATCTACGTGGAGAATGCAGCAGGAGCAGCAACTCAAAAGCAGCAGTAGAACATAAGAATATAGGAAATACCATATGTCCATCAAGCCCAGTATCCTCTTTCCAACAGTGGCCAATCCAGGTTTCAATTACCTGGAAGGTTCCCAAAAAGGTACACAGGTTCCACAATGCTTGTCTTGGAGTAAGCAGTGGACTTCCCTGATCCCCTTTAATAATTATTGGTTTATGGACCTTTCCTCCAGAAACTTATCCAAAGCTTTTTTAAATCCAGCTACACTAACAGCTTTTACTATATCCTCCGGTAAGGAATTCCAGAGTTTGATTACGCATTGAGTGAAGCATATTTTCTCTTGTTAGTCTTAAGTAGATTACATTGTAGCTTTATTGCATGTCTCCTAATGTTTCTTCTTTTTGATGGTGTGAACAACCGATCTACTTTTACCCTTTCAACTCTATTCATTATTTAATAGACCTCTATCGTATCTCCCCTCAGACATCTCTTTTCTAAGTTGAAGAGCCCTAACCTTTTAAACCTTTCATCATAAGGGTATCCTTCCATCCACTTTACCATTTTGATAATTCTTCTCTGTACCTTTTCTAATTCTGCTATATCCTTTTTAAGATATGGCGACCAGAATTGTACACAATATTCAAGATGCGGTCGCACCATTGAACGATACAGAGTCATTATAATATCCTTTGTTTTATTCTCCATTCCTTTCATTATGATTCCAAGCATTCTACTTGCCTTCTTGACTGCTGCTGCACATTGGCTGGAGGGTTTCAATGTAGTATCTTTTTTCCTGGGTGATGGTTCCTAATGTGAAACCTCGCATCATGTAACCATAGTTTGGGTTGTTCTTTCTTAAGTGCATAACTTTGCACTTGTCCACATTAAATTTCATCTTCCATTTGGATGTCCAGTCTTCCAATTTATCAAGGTCCTCTTGCAATTTTTCACAATTATCTTGTGTTTTAACAACTTTGAATAATTTTGTGTCATCTGCAAATTTGATCACCTCACTCATTCCCATTTCCAGGTTATTTATGAATATGCTAAAAAGCTCTATTCTGTTAGGGATAGTGTAACTCACATAATAACCAGAGGGTGGAAGCCTGTTGAGGCAGGAGGTGCTGTTAGAGACCTCTGAGTGAAGTTAGGATGCTACCATGTGCAGAAAGCCCCACCTAAGACCATAGGCCTTCTTAGCAAAGAGTGACTCCACACTGTATATGTTAGACCCACAGACCAATTGCCTTATGTACATGTGATGCCCACAGTTGTGCTGGGTGTTCAGGAGAAGAGCCTGGAAGCATGGGGTGGGAGAGGTTGTCAGCTGCCCACAGCAAAATACACATGGGGAATTAGGGTTCTCTGTGCAGAACTGATGATCAAAGTCCCCATGAACATCAGTTTGGGCATGAGGTGCACCTGTAGAGGCATGCCTGATGGCAGAATGCAGCTGCCTGGAGCCACTATATTGCCTATGCTTACCACACCCTGGAGACATTAACCTTTTTCCTGGCACTACCAGAAAAATGCTATTAATTTCTTAACAGTGTTCTTTTTCTTACTACATGTAATGACTGCAAGACATAAGTATAGTGTCAATAGATTCAGAGTTTGTCTTTGTAGTTTTTTATCTATGTTCCTATACAGGAACATTGCCAAGAAATTGTACATTCAACCCATGCAAGAGAACAGCCTACTAGAACACAAAAAATAACAGATAAATCAAGCAGATACTAGTGACTAATGCTACAGCATGCATGTCTGTCACTTGTGGTAGTCCACAAAGCAAGTTTTGCCCTTATCGGAGTGAAGCCAGACCTTGCAGACCCTGCACATGACCATAGTGTTCTTCGAACACATGTGACAGCGTCCCTGCGTGCAGCTGATGCATTCATGAAGTAATTCCTGTGCCTGCCTGACATCTTTTGGCAAGTTGGCTGCGTGATTTGATCTGACTGAATGTTCCTGAATGGCAGTGCCCTTCAAGAGACACAAGGTGATGTCACGTCTGAATGTCAGATGATCCATGTTACTTCCATGAAGGTGACAGTGTATTTTCTAAGCAGCCACAACAAATATGTTGAGGATGTTTGTGAATAGTGGCCACCACCATTTCTTTCTATGCACAGATGGCCTGTAGCTTGCTAAGAGCCTGTCCATGAGATCCACTTCACCCATTCCTTCATTATAGCGCTTCACCACAAAGGGTTGAGATACAGCAACATCTGATGTACCCTTGACTCGGCGACATGTGGTTTGAAGTGGGTCATATGTAAGATTGTTGCTGGCAATGCAGACAACAGAATTGTCATGCCACTTTGCTAAATAGTCTGACCCATCACATTGGTAATCATAGTCACCTCATTGGCCAGTCTTCTTCATATCCTTTGTACTTCGAAGTTCTTTGTGTGCTGCGCCAGTTCTCAGTTCCCAAATGGTTCCTGTAGCTGCAACATTTCTCTCTGTGAGTGACTTGATCAGTGCGTAACTTGTAAAAAAATTATCAAAGAACAGGTGGTGATGAATTACATCTGAATGCTTTTCAATAACATCAACCATATGGTTTATGACCCTGGAGCCCAGAGGTTCCATCGAATGCGTAGAACTTTCTCGACCAGTGTACAGCTTAATGTTGTAAGGGTAGCCATGTCTGCCATACATACACCACCACTTAAAACCAAATCTAATTGGTTTTCTTCTTATAAACATTTTCATGCTGTGGCGGCCAAAGTACGGAGTCATAGACTCATCAATACTCAATTCATGGTAGAAAAACCCAAACTGCACCATATTTGCGTTGACGGCAGTAATAAGTGGAGCAACCTTAGCCGTCTTGTCGCCTGCTTTGAGTTCAGCATTGTCAGCCAAGTGAAAGTATTTTTTGATGGTCTGATACCTCTTGCTGCTCATGGCCTCACGGACAATAGGCATGCCTAGATCTTGCTGACTGCTCCAGTAGTCTGACTCCTGTGGCAGGACGTGACAACAGCAGGATTCCGAGAAAGCGACAAATTTCATCCACTGTGACTTGAAACTGACTGTCGTTCTTATCTTGGTTAGCGTAAAGGTTGCTTTGCGTTACAATTTCCGTCAACATTTTGTCATCAAATATAAGGCTTCATATGGAAAACGGAGAAAGCGACAACAGAACAGGAAAACTGTCAGGTAAATGACTTGGCACCAGCTATGAAATTACCTTAGTGAACTTTGTTGACTTTTTCCACTGAATTGCCTGTTTCTGCTTCAGATTCTTATACGTTTTTGCTGGAGGGCTTTCATCTTCACTACTAACACTCTCATCTTCGTCTGTCTCCTCTGCTATCCCTTCCAGTTCGCCAGCAGTTTCAAAGAGGTCATCATTGTTCAAATTGTCAGGAATATCTTTGACATCACTGTCAGCTGCAGAATCACCTGCAGACGGCGGCAACGCAATGATGGTTGTTGGACGAGTTAAACGTTCCACAGTTGACATAGCATCTTGGACTGTAACTGCCCGATGAATTTTGTTACGTCTGGCACCATAGAAGCTTCTTGTATCCATTGTTTATCAAAACTAAAGGAATTATCTGAAAACAATGCGCATTAGTCAACATTTGGATAATCCTGGCAGTGTTCCTATATAGGAACATGAGACATAAAATTTACGCCCATCACAAATCAAATAAAATGTGAGTGCACCTGTGCAACATGACCAGGCATGCCTCGTACACAATGAACAGCGTCAAAATGTAAAACAACCAAGTATCTCAAAATTATAACTGCTAAATTTGACTTACCCTCAAATTGTAAAAAATGTGAAACTTTAAGTGAAATTAAAACCATTGTGCAAATGAAACCATGCACTGCTGTTAAATATGACGTCCCCACTTGTTCACATTCTGCATAGAATATTTGTATTCGAAAATCACGTACATAAAAAATAGGTAACGTTTGTCATGTTCCCATACAGGAACATTGCTGGGAAAACACCCACTGCACCCATAGAGACAGTGCATGGACAGCGCTCACTGTATTGTGATCACAGCAGATTGCAGCCATAGCTATCAGTCATGCAAGGAGAGGAAGCCACTGCTGAGGTCTGTGCTGTGCATACCCACTTCTTTCAGATATGAGATGAGGCAGAAGCAATGGTGTTCCACATATGCCACTCTGGATGAGATGATTTTCTGATTATCAGTTGTATGAGGTGTTGATCACACACTGCAGCAATATTCTTTGTCTGGCTATTTGCATGGATAAAGGGTTGACTTGTAGCAAGACCTGGCCCCATGTGAGCATACAAAGACCCATTAAAGCATACCAGGGTGGAGTGGAGATGGTGTATGGCAGCATTTGGGCTACGTGTGTGTGATTGGCACTTGGACCCCACCTGAGTTTTGCCTGTTCCAGCTGCAGGTGCTCTTTTGGATGTCAGCAGTGTGTTGAATTTGCATAAATTCAATGCACCGCCAGGGGAAAAACAGGAATGGAGAGAGCATGTGGCAGATTCAGACTCGGTATGTGTGATCAGTGCTTGGACCCTCCTCTGAGCCTTGCCTGTTCCAGCTGCGGGCACCTCTTGCAGACGTCAGAGGTATGCTGCCATTTGCATAAAATCAATGCACCTCACTGGTACGCGATCGCCACAGTGTGCCTGAAGGGCTGTGACATAAGTGGCAGGTTACACCCCTTAGGAGCCCCTTTCAAGTCGGACAAAGACCACAGAGGTAACCATTATTTGTTGACTTCTATGTGCAACTGTGAGTATGTGATGGCAAAAGAGAAGCAGAAAAGTAAATCTAAGCAATATATGCTATCTACACCTAAGGCATAGGGTCCGATGGACAAGCATCTAATGCCGGGCCCTGGGCAAGTTCCAACTTTGGTCAGCTCTTCCCCAGAAGGAGTCTCTGAGTTCTCCCAGAAGGAGGAAGAGGACTCCACCTCTTCCTCCTTCTGTATCTGAAGAGGTGGAGAAGCCACCATCAGATGGGGCAACTTCTTCCTTGAACAGAATTCTGAAGGCTATGTTCCTGCCTGAAATCCCCTGCTCCTTCTCCGCACCTGCTCCTCAGAGGCTGAGAAGGAGCAGGGTGTCTGTAGTTTCTCGCACTGAAACCTTACTTTCAGGCAATATTTCTCAACTTTGTTCTTTTACTCAAAATGCAGTGCATAAGTTTAAATCTTTTGATGAGAAACTTTTGTAGTTAGAGAACCAGTTGGCTAAAAATTAGTCCCAATTACTTCTGTCTCAATCTGCTAGGATCTTAGCTGTAAAAGATAGTTTCATTTTGTATGCTACGTAAGTTGGTGTCAGTGGAAAATGCAAATAGAAGCAAGAATTTGCATTTTTTAAATTTTCCAATGATTCCCATGTTATCACCCGAAATATTGTTGTGAAAATATTTGAAGGAGGTTTTAGTTTTTTTCAAATGTCAAAGAGTTTGTGTTTTCTAGTATATATTTTGTTCCTCATAAGATTCGACAGGTTAATGAGCAGGAGGGGGAGTTTGATAAAGTTGTTTCCCCATTTAATTTGACACAGTTCTTGAAGAACTCCAAGGATTAAATAGCCACTCTTTTGGTTTCTTAATGAAAAGGATAAAAATATAGTTCTAAAGTCTTACTTTAAAAAGGAAGGTTTCATCTGTTGTGGTCAAAAGATTTCAGTGTTTCCCAATGTAACTTGTGCTACGCAGGCCAGGAGAAAAAATGTTTCTTTCTTTATATCCTAAGGGTGTGCCTATAGGACTATGTTTTTCCTTAAATTCACCTGTAAGTTTTTAGTTACATTTCAAGGAAATAACTATGGGGTCTGTTTACTAAGTGGTGCTAGCGGCTTCCGTGTGAAATCGGAGCTGCGGCCCCATTTTATTCAATGGAGCTGCGGCTCTGATTTTGCAAGGAAGCCGCTAGTGCCACTTAGTAAACAGACTCCTATGTTTTTGTGGAGCCTACGCACCTTGAGAAATTTTTGTTAGCACATACGGCCATTTAGACATCATCAGGTGGGACTTGTAATGTATCTATAAAGTAATATTGAGGAGAATTCCTCAGTTTGGTGCTTTGTGTTTGTTGTTTTCTTTCATATATCTCTTCCCTCCACTTGATGTAGGCTTTTTCTCAGTATGGAGGTTTTTTTCTTAAATTTGCATTGTTAATTGTCTTAAATTTTATTGAGAATTTCTTGATTGTTTTTGGATTGTAAGAATTTGAAAACTTTGATAAATAAAAAAAATGCATACAAGGGATTCAGCAATAGACAGGTGGTGGTATGGCATTATTACTATCTGTTATCCCCAGAGGAGGTTCACCAGTGGGCCCATTTGTCGGTGTGATAAGAATAAAACTGAGCCGTCTATGTGAGGTGTGGTGCTGGACTTACATGAGGTCATGGTGGGGCAAGTGGACAGGTAAGTTTGCATGCTACATGGCACTCCTGTTCAAACACAAGAACTGTCTGAGAGGTGTTGAGGCACAGGGTCCAGGTAGCAGACAGGGGTCTGAGATGAGAACAGGGCTTTGATGAGGCACACAGTCAGTTTTTAAATGTTACTGGGTTGGCAGGGGGATCGAGATGTGGCACAAGAACAAGGCCAGGTAGCAGAGGGTAATGTCAGATGAGAACAAGGCTTTCAGGAGGCATACAACATCAATCTTGGAAGTTGCTGTGCTGTCAGGGGGGCCTAGGATGTGGTACAGCAACAAGGTCCAGATGTGTGATAGAGGTCTAAGATGAGAGCAGGTTTTCAGGAGGCACAAAAATCAGTCTTTGAATTATACAGGAGACCCAGGATGTGGCACAGGAAAAAGGCCCAGATAGTAGAGAAGAGTGTAAGATGAGATCAGGGCTCTCTGGAGGCATACACAGTCATTCCTGGAATGTTGCTGGGTTGGCATGAGGGCTCAGGATGTGGTACAGGAACAAGGCCCAGGGAGCAGAAAAGAGTGTCAGATGAGAGAAGGGCTTTTGGGAATCACACACAGTCTTGGAATGTTACTGGGCTGGCAGTGTGGTCCAGCATGTGGCACAGGGTAAGGTGCCATCCTCTGATCCTTGCATGTATTCTGCCAAGCACTGTACATGTGGGTGTGTGGTGATAGCATAGGGCAGCGCAAATCATGGTCTTCTAAGATATGCCATACTGGGTTAGACCAAGGTCCATCAAGTCCAGTATCCTGTTTTCAACAGTGGCCAATCTAGGTCATACGTACCTAGCAGTTTCCCCAAAAGACACAGGTTCCACAATGCTTGTACTTGTCTCAAGCATTGATATCCTGGGTCCCTTCTTAATAATGGTATATGGACCTTTCCTCCAGGAACTTATCCAAACCTTTTTTAAACCCAGCTACACTAACAGCCTTTACCACATCCTCCGGTAACAAATTCCAGAGGATTCCAGTTGCAGTGGAGAGCATTTCAGCTTTTAATTCCGACCGACCCCGATTCTTTCTCCTGCTGGGATGCCTATCCCTGGCCTGTTGGCCTCGCCTACAATTTCTGCTGCCCCCTGTAACAGCACTGTCTCCATTTTGAGAAGCTGGTGCCTGCCTCCCTGACAATTCCAGCACCATATTGTTCATTGCAGCAACCATGCTTGGAGAGCCGCTCCTCATCGGCGAGACCAGTCAGTCCTGCACATATAACTTGGTTGTTGCAGTGAGCTCCCTCTGCTATCCACTACTTGTCTTAGTTCATCTATCCCTACTCTCATGTTATTATGAGCATCTGGACATGATGGGAGAACATCCCACCCATTATGCCCTTGCAGCTGATGGTTGGGGGAGTGCTGGTTGCAAAGCTGCAACTAGTGCAACCTGCAGAGGGCCTATTGTGCCTTCTGAGATAGCCATATCTATGTCAGCAGCCATACACAGCATGTTGTTGTCCCTGCTTGCAGGATGCAATGTGTCTCCTTTGTGGAGGGGTTCAAGTGTGTGCATGGCAGTAGCATCTGAGGTATCCTGATCCTCTGCACTGACATCCTGTGGGGGGATGACAGCTGCTGCTCTGTTCTCCTCTGAAAGTTGTTGCTGTGCAACTGCTGCAACATCCTCCATCCCTTCTTGTGTCTGTCCCGGTTGCTGCTCTCCAGGTTCTGCAGGGAATGAGATGGATTAAAGAGAGTCAGAGTCACCTAGGTGACTGGAAAAACTGTGTTACAGGTAGACATATACGCAAATACCACCCAGAAGAGTGCATTTCTTGCACTGGCCTACCTCCCGCATGTTCCCCCACCCAGATCTTACCAAGCATGTCCGTGCTTGTGCACATCATGCATGTGGCAGCTGTGGATACTGTCTTGCTGTATCCATCCTAAGGACCACATTGTTAGCTAATGAAATACCCATTCAAAGTAACCTCTCTCCCCAAATTGATATCCCATATACACCATTACCGAGGCACCTATCTATGATGCACTTCTGTCAAAGGTCCAAGAGGGTCCAAGGGCCACATCTATCAGACGCTAGCCTCATATAACCAAATGTTGGGCCTTCAATCTATGTCCTTATATTGGAACTGTTGCCCTGACTAGGAGAACTCATATGTGCTACTCTCTGAGGACCCTATGCACCTGTTAAATGCAGAGTAGCTATGGCATTGTGAAAGGTCTTGTGCAGGGTCATCTGCACCTCTCTATGTAGGTCACTATGTTGATGCCTAAATCCTAGAATGGAGTACGTACTCCTCAGAGGCTTGAGTGTCTTACCCAGCCCATGTTCCCTGTAAAATAGTTATCTCCAAGTTATAATGCCCTGTTCAATGTAATTTCAGTTTGTTCAATGTAAACCGCACTGATGCAGAATAGCGCGGTATATAAGAGAATGTAAATAAATTAATAAATAAAAATAAATTAGCATTATTTTTGGCATGCTCAAGCAGGGAATAACCATGGGCGTAGTGTGACTACTTCATTTGGGGGGGCAAAGGGTGGGACAACATATTTGCAATAGTAGGTGCATAGAACCCAACATACAAGGAAAAAAACATCTATTCCAGTCTCATCTCATTAACAGCCTCTCCAGTACCAGGCAGATTATAAACAAACACAAAACCCTACAAATGTCCTTATTCTTGGAGATTTTACCATTCACATTGATGACCCTTCTGACCCTTCTGCCTTAAAGCTCCTTTTCCTAACCTCCTCCTTTCCCTAATCTCCTCATTCAACCTCCAGTTGTGCTCTACTGCTCCTATTCACAAGCATGGCAACTCCTTGACTTTGTCTTCTCCTCCAGCTGCTCACCCTCATACCTCTCCACCTCAGTTCTGCCCTCATTTGACCATCACCTGCTAACCTTTACCCTCAACCATCCCCCATCTTGGTTTCACCCGATCTCCACCAACGTGTTTAAGAAACTACAAATTCTCGACCCTTCAGCTCTTTCCACTGCTGTCTTATCACCTCTTTCCTCCACTATGTCATCTGAGTCTCTTGATAGGGCAGTATCCTCCTATAACACTATACTTGCCTCTGCTCTGGATGTACTTGTTCCTCCCATTCCACTCCCTGTGAGGCGTACCATACCACAACCCTGGTTGTACTCGACAACCCACTACCTACATTCCTGTGCCAGGTAAGCTGAGCACCTTTGGCTTAAATCACATACTCTTGCTGTCTACCTAAATTTCAAATTCATGCTAACCTCTTTCCAGGCAGCTATAGCCCTTGCCAAGCAAGAGTACTATGTCCATCTGACTGACTCTCTTGCCTCTGACCCTCCCCGTCTCTTTGCTATGCTCAACTCTCTCCTCAAGGTCCCTTTTCCCGCAATCCCTCCATCACTGTCTGCCCAGACCTTGACTGACTACTTCCATGACAAAGTCCAGAAGATTAGCCTTGAATTCTCTGCAGGGTCACCTCCACCTCATCTTCCCCCTCTTTAATCCCAAATCCTTCTCTCATCTTCAGGCACCCTTTCTTCCTTTTCTGAAATCACTGAGCAGGAAATGACAAATCTTCTCTCCTCCTCCAAACTGACTACATGCTCCTCTGATCCCATCCCCTCCCATCTACTAAGCTCAAACCCTTCTGCCATCATCCCTTCCATCTGTCATATCTTTAAATGATCACTTTCCACTGCAACTGTTCCTGTGGCCTTCAAACATGCTGCGGTTACACCTCTCCTCAAAAGGCCTTCACTATCTGTCCTTCCAGTTATCAACCTATCTCTCTCCTCCCCTTTGCTTCAAAACTACTTGAATGAGTGGTTCACCGCCACTGTCTTGACTTTCTTTCCTCTCAAGACCTTCTGGACCCACTGAAATCTGGCTTTTCTTCTCTCTATTCCACAGAAATGATTCTTGCCAAAGTCTCCAATGACTTGTTCCTCACCAAATCCAAAGGCCTCTACTTGATTCTCATCCTTCTTGACCTTTCTGCTGTCATTGACATTGTTGATCACTACCTTCTCCATGATACCCTGTCCCTACTTGGATTTAGGGGCTACGTTCTGTCTTGGTTTTCTTCTTATCTCTCACATCACACTTTTAGTGTATATTCTGGTATTTCCTCCTCTACTGCCATCTCACTTTCAGTTGTTGTACCTGAAATCTCTCCAGGAATCCAGGCCCAGATCTCTACCTGCTTATCTGACAGTGCTGCCTGGATGACTCACCACCATCTGAAACTGAATATGGCCAAAACTGAGCTCTTTATCTTTCCCTCTAAACCCACCTCCCCCTTTCCTCCCTTATCAACTCTTTAGTCACATCTCATCTAGACTATTGCAACCTCCTTGCTGGTCTCCCTCTGAATCATCTCTCTCCTCTTCAATCTATTCAAAACTCAGCCTTGTGGCTAATCTTCTGCCAGCCTCTACATGCTCATATAACCCCCCTTCTCAAGTCGCTTCATTGGCTCCCTATCCGTTTCTGTATCCAGTTCAAACTTCTCCTACTGACCTATTAGTGCTCTCATTCTGCTGCTCCTCACCACCTTTTCTCTCTTCTCTCCCTAAACCCCTCCTTGGGAACTCTGCTCTTCTGGCAGAACCCTTCTATCTGTGCCCTTCTCGTCTACTGCCAACTTCAGACCTCAATCCTTCCATCCTGCTGCTCCTTATGCCTGGAACAAACTACCCGAGTCTATGTGTCAGACTTCATCTCTGGCCCTTTTCAAATCCAGACTGAAAACTCACCTTTCTGAATCTGCTTTTGGATCCTGATCTGCTTGATCTCCTATGTGTTTCCTTGCCACTCCACTAGATGTATCCTTGTCCTCAGCTGTTGTGTTGTCTGTCTTTACTAGACTGCAAGCTCTGATGAGCAGGGACCATCTTATATATATATAAGGCACTGTATATGCCTTATAGCACTATACAAATGACAAGTAGTAGTAGTAATAGTAGCAGTAGTAGAAGCCTACCTAGAAAAAAGCCGTGCCATAAATATCGCAGTGGCCTTAAAACATCCCTTCCCCTATTTGGAAAACTAAACAAGCTAGATTACTACAGATCCTGCATAGAAATGCCATGCTCAGCAGACAATAAAGAAAAAATTACTCCATTATTTCACCAGAATTTATAGTACAAACTGATAAGCAAAAAATGTGAATAAGAGGGGGGCAGGTCTCAGTGTGCTGTATTGACACATAAGACATTGAAGATTTTGCTGAAGTTAAGTAATGTCTCATAGCTCAATATCTCATTTGCAATAAGAGATGTGGAAATTATATTTTTGAAAGTTGTGAAGGGTTAAAATTATGAGGGTGAGCACTGGTCGATAATGTTTGGAGCAGTGGCTACAAGTTTGAAATTTTTGTGGTTCATTTGCACCCTTGTTTTTCTGAGACCTGCTCCTCTCTTATTCACATTTTATGCTCCTCAGTTTGTACTATAAATTCTGGTGAGATAATGGAGTAATTTTTTCTTTATTGTCTGCTGAGTTACTCCATAAGTGAATTTTTTGGAGTTGTTAGAAACTCCATACTAACAGAACACTTGGTCTCAGTCACACAGGCAAAACACAGTTAGACCCTCACTAAGTACAGAATAAACTATAATAACCTTGAAGTGGAAATATGTAGATAAAATTAAATTGAAACTCCAAGCCAGGCTCTGCATGCAGTGTAACACAAGAAATAGAGGAGGCAGACAACACTTTACCTCATCAAGTTGGAGTTGATGAGTATCCCCTGAAGAAACGTTTGACTGTGAAACGCTACGGCGCCATTACTCAGGCGTTGGGAGAAAAGCTCATCGCGTTTCAGATAAGCATCCTCAGGCAAATGTTATACACATAATATTGAATTTATAAATATGAGCGTCAAAACTTCAGTTTTAGCTTTAATGAAAAAATAAGCAACCAAAAAGGGTCATTGATGTGAGGTTTCGGGCGCTGTTCCCACACGTTCAGTAAGTCGCCCCATTCTGATTCTGAGACCCTGTTGCATAGAAATAAGAAGCTAAGGAGGTGTTATAATATAAGGAGTTACAGATTATAGATCATCTTAAGGGTAAAGAGTAGAGCTGAATCATATATTTAACTAGACCATTGCATACAGACACCATCATGTGACAGCTCTGTGAGGCAATATATAACAATGGACAAGTGGGAAATGCTGTCAAGTAAGGAAGGGTTGCACACAAAGGACCCGGATAGTATTATCACATCTCATGTACACTCATCCTGTGGTCCCCATGTCACATACTTAAGGACACAGGCCATTGTCCATAGTTAATGCTATAATAAGAAACTAACACAACATGTTTGGATATGCAGCGTTTATTCTAGGGTGATACACCCTGCCTGCTGTTTCAGCCATTACACTTATAGTAAACATGATGGCTACCTGAAAATAAGAGGTATCCTGTGTAGAATATCTTGTGAAAGACACGGAAATATACCAACTGTATGTCATCATCATATGTCAATTGCATATGACAAGATCCATAACACCAACAAAATCTGCAACTTACATGTATTCATTCAGGCAAAATAAACATTACATGAGTGGTACAGAATGACTGGCAGCCCTCACCAATGCAGTTGTGGTCAGCATCACTGGCACTCTTGCTGATCTTGGTATGATGTGGATAATATCCTGAGAGGCATTTCTGAAGATTCCACATGTTTGTCATCATTATATGTGAAGGATACGTTCCATGTAAACAACTAAAAGACAGGGTGCAACTATGATTTTTGAAAGTTGCCACAAATTATGCAAAAGTTATCGGCATCATCAATGGCAATCCTCATGACTATTCATATGCACAACACTTGACAGTGATGACAGTCTCCAAGCATTTCATGTTGCCATTTATGTTTCTCAGACTTTGTCACTTTTATGTCTTGCAACTCATTCATGTTTTCATGATTGCTTTAAAAAATGGCAGCGTTCAGTTTTGTCCAAATCTTCTCCATTGGATTAGATCTGTACTTATTGATGGGCAGTTCTAAACAGCAATTTATCCTAGTGCTTTCCAAAATATATGTACCTTTGGATGTATGTTTTGGGTCATTGTCCTTTTGGAGGACACCTGACTACTGATCCAGACCTAGCTGTCTGATGCCCGGTAGTAAATTTTACTCCAACGTATCTTGGTTGTCCCATCAATGCATGATTCCTTCAAGAGGTTCCAGGCCTGGAGTGTTGGAGACAGAAAAACAGGTTGACAACCTCATGAAACCACCACCATACAGAAATGTAGGAAGTGTGTTTTTGAATCCGCAGACGCATCTCTTCTTTGGCTGCCAATGTGTGGTGTTCATTGCAAAAGAGTTTATGTGTTATCATCTGTCCATAGAACATGTTCCTAGTAGACTCTTTGTTTCTCTTGATGGGTTTAGACAAAGATTATGGTTGACTTTTCTTCTCTGACTGTGAGCAGAGGGATCCTCTTTGGTTATTGCCCATTAAGCTCTTCTATGGTTACTGTGCAGCACATGGTGTATTTGGAAAGCAATAATCCACATGGCTCCAGATCAGCCTTCAGCTCATTAGATGTTGTACATGGTGTTTGGCAAGCATGATGGTCACAATAGGAGGATGGCTTGCAGTAATTCACCTCTTTTCAGCATGTCCTGGGAGGTTGCGGACAGTTCCATCAGCAAAAAACATATTCACAACATTGTCAAATACTGATCTAAGAATCCCAAGGTCTATGCAGATGCCTTTGGACCCACTTCATCTTGGATATTTGGGGAGAATGCTTGTTCAAATGGTCCCTTGGGTGGTCTCTTGTCCTCACCAATGTGAAAGGGAAATAGGAAGTGAATGTGGTCATCTTAAACATGAAACCATCAATCATTATTTGATCCAAATCATGTGCTTACTGACAGTAGATGACTGTGGCATCACATGTTACAACAATGTAACTGTGGCATCAGATGTAACAGCAAGGGGAATGTGGTAATTCTGTACAAATATACATGGTTTATCTCTCAGTGTGGCAATAGGCATGTCATGGCAAGGTGCTAGTTCTGAGACTCTATCCATGGATAACCTATGTAAATAGGTTGGGTTATATGTGACTATGCTATGTGTCACATCTATGTGCATGTACTGTCAAAAGGCATTTCACAGACCACTCTTTTTATCCAGAGAGTGGACATTAATGTGTTGACATGCAAGGATGTCCATAATGTTGACCGCAACTGTAGGTCGCTCCAGCACACAAGGTCTCATTGACCTATTTCTTTCTGGGTCTGCCAGGTCCCCTCTTTGGCCTTGGTGGGATAGCTGGTGGGTGCCTGGAGCTAGGGTTTGGTGCCTCCTCAGGCTTTTGCTGGGCCACATTTCACTGCATCTTCAATGCCTTTCAATCTCTCTTCCATGCGTGTCATAGTCTACTTGAGAACTGTACAGATGGTGGAGAACACTTGGTCAAACTCTAGGAGCATTTGCCTAACTTCTCTAATGGTGAATGCTGACAGAAAACCATATTCTAGGTGACAGTTCATAGTGATCTAGAGCAATGTGAAGTCCCCAGTATGCCCAGTATGTCCCCAGTATGCCCAGTATGTCCCCATTATGCAAAGAGGTATAGATCTGGAGACAGATTGCATGGCTGGAGACATCCATGAGCCCATGGGGTGCAGATTTGGAGTGGGGTTACCTAGACAGAGCATGAGCATAGAGCCCTGCCATATGTTAGAGTGGTGCAACTATGTAACCCCACCCTCCTGTACCCATGTTTTGTGTGTAGCTGGCTAGGTACGACTGTCCACTATGGCAGTCTTAGCGCCCAATAGTTTCTAATGTAGTTGTGGCCACTCTCCTTGCCCTTCTATAAAAGTGGCATGTTGTACACACCTATACCCTCCTCCCCTTCCAAATACATTGCGCCATCACTCTATCCGCTACCTCTCAATCCCCCTTATACTGTATGTGGATATGATGGTGCCCAATATTCAGTCATGGACCACCTCTACATCTGTCTACATGGGAGCTGTGCAGTGAAATTTGGATAGAAATCTGCAAGTGTAAGGGCTGAAGCACCAACTAGGGTTTCAGCTATGTCTATGTGACCCTTTGCATCCATATGGCCCCACCAAAACAGAACACATGTGGGAATTGCCTGGATAGATAGGGATATGTGTAGTAAAGTAGGCCCTGCCTATAGGCCTATGTGGCTGGCAAGGCTATCTCTATATTATCTATCCATCCCAGTGCATCACTTGATTGTGGTCAGAATCAATGTGTCAGCGTACTCTTATGAGCCCCAGCACCATCTCCCGTGTGCTCACCTGAACCAAGTCACAACACAAACACAGCATACCCATGCATGTACAACCCACATGCTAGGTGTTCATGGATGCCATTGGTATGCACCATCAGGTCCTCTTGTATCCTCTATAGGATCCTCATCCTCACACTTGCTGCAGGCTTTTGAGGGGTCACAGGCACATCTGTGGCAGGGAGACATCCTGCACAGCTCTCTTCTATGCTGCCAGTGTCTCGGGAGGTCCTTCTTCCTTCTCCTTCTGGGATCTTGGCCACTGTACCTCCTCCACTGATGTAGACTCCATAATGAGATGCACATCAGGTTCTTCCTTGCTCTCAGGAGCTGACTCCCATGGCCCACTTTCAGGACCCTCATCCAGGCTGCTCTTTGTCATGCGGGTGGTGATAGGCCCTGTCTCTGCCACTCAAGAGCTCCGTGCTCCAGCCCTCTACTGCATCTCCTGCCTGGCAGCAGGTGCAGGCTCGGATGCCACAATCGAGGCAGCTGTGAATGGCAAAACACAGATGATCAAACCTTGACCATGCACCAAACATCTCTACAGACAACTAATGTCTATAGCAGGGGTTCACGGACTAGCCTCTCAGTCAGTCAGGGTATAAGTATATGCACAATTCAAATGCATCAGAAAGATTTGCATACACTACCACCATTGAATGCCAATCTTGTTCTTGCATTGCAATTGTGGATCCACTGAAAATGTGACAGGCTGTGGAGGGCCAAGGACTGATTTGGGAACCCCTGGACTATGCACATATCCTCACAACTCAGCTATGCACAAAACAGTCCATCTATTACTGCTCACCTAACAGGCAGGCCCAGTGTCTGTATCATTGCCCATCTGCATTGCACAATAGCTGTGATGGAGTCTCCATTACTGATATCTCCCCCCAGCCCTGCAATGTGTTGGGTAGGGTTTGAAAGTACTGTGCTCCCTCTGACTATTAGTTGTGTGTCTCACAGCTTGTACCACAACTGGGGGGAGAAGGGCAGCCTCACATAGTGACATCATGGGATCGTAAAAATGAATGCTATAGGTACCATAAATCACATACTGCAGAGTCAAACTTAGAGATGTCATAATTTTAAAAAGCACTAGTGAAAAAAATGGTACAATTTCATGTGGTAAATGAACAACTTGCTTTACGTTTTGTGTAATATGTTATTTACCTACCTGCAATTTCTTGGAAATTATGCAAAAATATACAAATTACTGACATATGTTTAAGTGCTCTGATAATTTTTATGTGTTTGCATTGCATATGAATACCTTTTATGTCTCAATTATCAATTTATCTTACTTATTTCTGTGTTGGGGTTTACATGGTGAACTGGTTCAATATAAAAATAAATAGCAATTGGACACAAAGTCACAGGCATCTCCTTTTCTACCTGCAACTGTTGAAAGAACAGTGTGAAGAGGAAGGAAGATAGTCATACGTACAGTGAGGTCAGCTTGGTATGGTTATAACAGTCTGTTCTGCAAGCTATGCTGTGCAATGAAAAGGAACAGGAGAGAGGGAATGCAGTGGAGTAGATATTGAAGATCAGAGGTGAAAGAGATGAGAAGATTCAGCTTGGAGACAGAAGTGTGAGACCCAGGAAAACATCATTCATCAACACTGAGGCAACTACACTCATCTAATTACTTGACTGGAGCTCTGGAGTCTCTGAGCCTCCTCTTACCTGTACCATGGCAACAGCAGAGATCAAGTCATTTCTGAGCAAGCCCATGATGGTTCCAGGCTGGCCATCACACACCCAGTTCATAGAAAGGTAAGTGCAACTGAGGCTGCTGGTCATGTGTACAATCAGGAGAGGAGGGAACATTATAGTATTAGGGGTCAGATGGTCAGCAGGGAGCTCATGAGGCGAAACAGAAGCAAACAAATATGGCTTCTTTGTTGTATTTTGTTAAATAACTTTAAATTA
Source organism: Ichthyophis bannanicus (assembly GCA_033557465.1). NCBI lineage: Eukaryota > Metazoa > Chordata > Amphibia > Gymnophiona > Ichthyophiidae > Ichthyophis > Ichthyophis bannanicus. The sequence goes on along the minus strand of CM066031.1, from coordinate 907,665,505 downwards.
ACTGCATAAATTACATTTTAAAGACAATTATGTGGGGGCGGAGCCTGGTTTCTGGTCAAGATGGACATGTAAGAGCTGTGCTCTGGAGGGCAATAGACAAGAATCCTGACTTCAGCAATCTCTCATCAAATAATTCCTACCTACATTGATACCATTCAATCCCGGATATGTCTGGCTCCAAACAGACGCGGCTGGATTACCAAGTATCCCAAAATGCTAGTACAAAGAGAACCAAGATGGAACCTCTCTCACCTCACAAGGTGGTGGTCATCCGAGATTGTCCTGAGACCTCACAGGAGATCCTGGCTGAGATATGGGCAGTCAAGGACTTGGTCAAAGTTAATGGAGAATCGCTATGTGCAATGCAGGAAGATATCAACGCTTTGCAATTCTATTTGGAGTCAAATACGGCTCGTTTGGAAAAGGTGGAGAATGTGATAGCTTCACATGGAGAAAGACTTGAGGCTGTTGAGAAGTAGGCCAAGTTGATATGTTCATTACAAAGAGAGGTGGAAGATGGTAATAATTGTTCTCGGCGAAATAACATAAAAATACCAGGAGTTCCTGAGGGAGCAGAGGGTCCTGACTTGGTGTCTTTTTTGCAGGCCATGATTCCAGGTGTGTTAAAGTTGCAGTTTGCTATGCAGTTTGAGATCGAGCACGCCCATATAGTGCCTATTCAGTCTGTGGTCATGGGCAAGCGTCCACGCCCAATCATCTTGAAAGTTTTACGTTTTCAGCAAGTATTGCAAATAATGGGAGCAGCCAAAGCACTTTCAACTTTGGAATATCAGGGACATAAACTCCTCTTCTTCCTGGACTTCGCGAAGGCGACGGTGGATCAGAGAAAAGTTGTGTCCATGCTTGGTGCAATTGCAGGCCCGTTTTGGACTGCTATATCCTGTCCGCATGAGAGTCACGCTGCATAACGAGACCAAGACTTTTGATGATCCCAGAGAGTTATATGCATTTCTGGAAGCTAAGGAGTTGGTGGCGGTATGTGAAAGTCATTCTGCAACTTTTATTCGCTACATTTTTATGGCGCTTGCTATCATGGGCATTTGACTGGTCTGAGGTTGTGTAGAGGTGACTTATCCACGCAGAAACAACATTTCATTATGTAACATTGTTATATACTGGGGCATCCATTCTGTGTTGTGTGAAGGAGCTCCAGGGTACTATCCTGGCTGAGATGTTTCTTTAGTTTTCTCGCTTTCTTTCTTTTACAGAGCACGATATTTTGAGTGACATAGAAGAGCGGAAGTAGTAGATCTTTTGCCCTCTGTGTCTGTCTTGTCCTGGTGGGCTCACCCGCTAAGTTTTTGTGTGTTATATAGCCCCCCTGTGTTTTGGGGAGATGTTTTCCCAGTTTTAGGTGTTCTTATTAGGACTGATCATATGACGTGGCAGGGGTTAAAATTTGCCTTTTTCTTGTTGGGTTTTCTTGTCTGGGCTATGGGGGCAGCTAACATTTTAAGGGCGCTTAAGAAGTTGTTCTAAAATGTCAACTAAATGCTACAATTTGGTATATTTTCTGCAACATTTGATTGTTAATTGGAACTATATTTTCAGTATGTTTTCATTTAAGATCGTTTAACTGAATGTTGGGCAGTAATAATCCCACTAAGAGGAAAATCTTTCTGTGGTATGGTCGGAAAGAAAGTGCTGACATCTTACTGCTATAGGAGACACACTTAAATGGAGAGGAGTCATTGAGGCTAAATAGAAAGGCATACTCTTTGGGGGTTTCTCAGCTGCCCAGGGCCGGCCCGTCCATTGAGCGAGAATGTTTTTTGCACAGGGCCCCGCGTTTCAGGGGGCCCCACGCAAAAAACATTCTGATCCAAAAGTAAAATGAAAAAAAAAAAATAAAAAAAAGCTGTCTACTGCCGCTTCCGGGGCCGCGGCGGCAGAATCGAGTGTGCCGCGGGGCCCCCCCTGTGCCCGGCAGAGCCTGCCCTCCCCTGTATCACCTCTCTTTCAGCTGCAGTCAGTCACACGCGCCGGCTTTCAGAGCGCGAGGGGAGAGTTTCTCCCTCGCTGCTCTGTTAAGCCCGTGGGGGCTGATGGGAACTCCCATCAGCCCCCGCGGGCTTAAAAGAGCCGCGAAAGGGAAACTAGTCCCTTCGCGCTCTGAAAGCTGGCGCGTGTGACTGACTGCAGCTGAAAGAGAGGTGATACAGGGGAGGGCAGGCTCTGCCGGGCACAGGGGGGGCCCCGCGGCACACTCGATTCTGCCGCAGCGGCCCCGGAAGCGGCAGCAGACAGCTTTTTTTATTTTAAATTTTCCCTGGGCTGGGCTGGGGGGGGGTAGGAGTGGTGATGGGCGCTGGGGGGGGGGCTTAAACTAAAAATTGGGTGATGGGGGATTAGGACTGGAAATGGGCTGGTGGAATTAGGACTGGGAGTGGGCTGATGGGGAGGTTAGGACTGGTAATGGGCTATGGGGGGCTTAAACTAAAATTGGGGTGATGGGGGATTAGGACTGGAAATGGGCTGGTGGGATTAGGACTGGAAGTGGGTTGATGGGGGGTTAGGACTGGTAATGGGCTATGGGGGGCTTAAACTAAAAATTGGGTGATGGGGGATTAGGACTGGAAATGGGCTGTGGGAATAGGACTGGGAGTTGGCTGATGGGGAGGTTAGGACTGGTAATGGGCTATGGGGGGGCTTAAACTAAAAATTGGGTGATGGGGGATTAGGACTGGAAATGGGCTGGTGGGATTAGGACTGGGAGTGGGCTATGGGGGGCTAGGACTGGTAATGGGTTGGGGGGTTGCTAGGACTGGAAATGGACTGAGTGGAAGGGGGCTTGAACTGCAAATAGCTGATGGGGACGGGGCTTGGAATGGAAATGGGCTGAGGGGAAGTGGGGGGCTTGAACTGCAAATAGCTGATGGGGAGGGGGACTTGGAATGGAAATGGGCAGAGTGGAAGGGGCTTGAACTGCAAATAGCTGATGGGAAGGGGGGCTTGGAATGGGCTCTTAGGGGAGGGAGCTAGGACAGGAAATGGGCTGATGGAGGGGCTAGGATAGGACTGGGAATTGGGTGTTGGGGGAGCTAAGATTGGAAATGGGCTGTGGTGGGGGCTTGGATTGAAATGGACTCATGGAGGGGCTAGAACTGGAAGTAGGCTCATGGGGGGCTTGGATTAGAAATGGGCTGAGTGGAGGGGAGCTAGGATTTAACATGGGCTGATGGTGGGGCTAGGAAAGGACTAGAAATGGGCTGATGGGAGGCTGGTATTGGAAATGAGCTTGTGAAGGGACTCGGATAGGACTGGAAATGGATGGGGGAGCTAGGACTGGAAATGGACTGATGGGGGGCCAGGACTGGAAATGGGCTGATGTGGGGACTAGAAGGGAGTGGATACTGGGTGGGGCTGGAACTAAAAGGGAGCTGATGTTGGGGGAGATTAGAAGGGGATGGGGCTGGGAGAGTGAAATGGAGAGGGGAAAAATATTTTGTGTGGGAGGGAAGAAAAATGTACAATTGGCCGGGTATTGGGAGACTAAGTGGGGATTGAGGATGGAGGGGTAGAATTTGAGTGGATGAATTAGGAATGAGGAAAGAGCAAAAGGAGAAAGATTATTATGTTAAAGCAGATGTAGAGAGAGAATGGAAAAAAACTAGAAGAGAAGAAAGGACAAATGGACAGCAGACGATGGAGAGATAGCAGAAGACACAAATAAACCAGAAGAAAGTGGCTGGAACAATTGCAACTGAAAAAAAAATGCACAAAAGGTACAAAGATATCTCTTTATTTTGAATTTATTAACTGGAATATGTCAGCTCTGGGAAATGTGCATCATTAATGTCTGTGCTTTGTTTAGTACAAGAGGAAATTAATTTATAGTTTTATTTCTACATTGTTGTTGTACATTCCAAGTTTGGCTTTTAGGGTTCCCAGTTTAATTATTGTCTTCCTGTTTTTAAATTGTGATTCCTTGTTTGGTGATGGTCTATGTTCTGCATGTGTAACTGAGCTGAGGTATTCTGTTTATGTAATTCCTATTTGACATTGTCACTTGTTCTCTTTCCCCAGTAGGTCATGTATTGTTATTCTCTGAAATGTATTGGTTTAATATTTGCAGTGTTGCCTTTTGATAGGTAGGGTATGGTGCTTTATGAGTCCTGGTAGTGCTGTTAGGATACGGTGGGTTTGCTATGGGTTCTAAATGGGCAGTGTTTGTAGTAGTTCCTAATGTGCCTGGCGGTTGGCACTGGATTATAGTAATGTAGAAATCTTTGTCTTTCTTTATCCATACACTCATGAAGAGGCATGTTTACTAAAAGTTAGTGTATGGTAACATTATGCAAATATTTATGCAAATGAGGCTCATTATGCAAATGAGGCCCTGCACCGAGCCTCCGCACATGGCCCCGCACCCCCCTTGGGCTGCCCCTGCAGCTGCCCATCATAAGAACAATGGAGTAGCCATCTTATTGAGGAAAGTTCTATCCCTTATGGATTTTCAAATATCATGTATTGATTTTTCCTAGTTTCCAAGGAACATTGTTCTAGAACTAGTGAGTCTACTATTCCTGAGACTCACATTTCTGTTCATTTTGCAATCTCATTTACCCTATTTGACTCAACGAGCTTTCAGCAGTATAATAGCAAAGTGGTCGCCGGTCTGTTTTATTGGTGGGGTCATCTTGAAGCTATAAATATGACTATCATTCCTAAAGTGAATTGTATAGTTGAAATATTAGCAGTTTTCCTTAAAGGGAGAGTCTATTGTCAAATTGAAAGGATTCTAGCTCAGTTTCTATGGGAAAATTAGCACCCAGAATTGTTTTCAGGAAACGTAAACCTTAAAAAGAGGAAGGGGGTGATTTGTTCTGATTTTCAGGCCTAGTACTGTGATTTTTTACTAAAACAAGGTTCGCGATGGGTGGAAGGGGCCATAATCTCATAGGGTATATCAGATACTCAGAAGGCCTTTCAAACGTAGTAAATGCAACTCCTAAGGAGGATTGCCTGTTGAAAGGTAGCTAAATGGATTCAGACAGCTGGGAATGAGTGTTAGTCTCATCGAGGAGATGTTGGCACTTTGAGACAAGTGATGTGTGATTGTCCTAACATTCAGTCTTATTGGGTTTCAATATGGAATCGTATTAAAGAGGTGCTGGGATTTTGGGCCAATCTCTCCTGGTCTGGGGTCGTTTTCCAATCAATAATTGGCATCTCGCCGTAACAGCGGGATTGTCCATTTTAATTAACTTCACATTGGAAGTGGCCCTATTTTTTCATTATTTCTAACTGGAAAACATGCGGCAGAGCTTGGTTGATGTGAAGGGTGGAACACTTGTGCTTATGATATATATTTATGCAAACATCATGGTGTAGTTGTTCCCTTGCATCCTTCTTTTTCTTAAGCAGAAACCCCTTCTTTGTAATGGAGTGGTTGCTCTTATATTGCCCTTGTAGGCCTAGTAGACTCGCAGATGTTTTGTGTTTCTTTATATAGCCCCTGATGATTGCATGATGATGGGAGGGACAGGGTGGGGCAGGCTATGTTTAACCTTTTCTTTTCTCAAGTTAAAGAGAAGAATTGTGTATTTTGATTTACTGCAATTTGGTTTTCTCTTCTGTTTGTATTTTGTTTGGGAAAATATAAATAAAGAAACTAAAAAAAAAGACAATTATGTGGCTACAGGTGTTGTTCAGACTATTTGTACGTTCAAATAAATATTACTTAATTTCCACATATTTAAACTGCGATTTAATGTAGGTAAGACTCACTTTAAGCAGTTTCTTGAAATAGCGTGAGATTCAGCATTCAAAACTGCATAATTTGGTCACTAGTAGTTTGTAAAGTTTGGAAAAATAAAAATCTACCCCTAAAATTGACACACTCTACTGCATAGTGATACACATGGCAATGGAGAACTGTGAAACCAAGTAACGCCTGGCTGTGGGTATATGGCCAACTCTGGATGTCTGATAGTGTAACAGTAATTGGGATGGTGCGCCATGCTGTGCTGCTCAAACACCCAGCTTACTGGTGGGGCAACCTGCCCTTTCCTGTTGTAATGACATTTGAATCCTGGACAGTTGTGGTGAACTGTATTGTGTGTTCTGTCTCTTCTTCTCTCTCGATTACGGGATGAGGGTATTCACGGTACTGTCTATCACTGGTTTTACTCTTTCCTATCCTCTCAGACATTTGCAGTTACTTCTGCTTGTTCTATCACAGATCATTTTCCCCTCACTTGTGGTGTTCCACAAGGTTCCATCCTGGCTCCCTTGCTGTTTAATATCTTCTTGGCTCCCCTAGCCTTACTAATCCAACAACTAGGAATCTCAGGTTATTATTATGCAGATGATATTTTTCTTTTGTATCATACATCCTCTTCTCACCCTGATATTACTCCTTTGGAGACCTGTTTATCATTGGTTTCTTCTTGGCTCTCCTCAAACTGTCTAGTTCTCAATGTTTCTAAAACTGCAGCCATCTGGTTCACCCATGGTTCCACTACTCCGTCACTCACTCCCTCCTTTTCAGGCACCCCTATCTCCCTGATCTCTAAACTCTGTTATCTTGGCGTCATTCTTGACAGCAATCTTACTTTCAATGACCATATTTCCCAGGTTTCTCGGTGCTCCTTCCTCTGTCTTCAGCAAATTCGTGCCATTAGGCCATTTTTATCTTCTCAAGCTCTCACTACCCTCCTCCTCTCATTGGTCATTACCAGATTGGACTTCTGTAACTCTATTTATGCTGGCATCCCTCAATAGCAACGACATCGATTACAGTTATTACAAAACACAGCTGCCCGAATGATCTTACATGTCTCCCCACGGGATCACATTACCACAATTTTGCAGCATCTTCATTGGCTGCCAATGAAATTCCGGATCCCCTTCAAGATTCTCACTTTAGTACATCGAGCTATCTATCTCCACAGACCACAATATTTATCTGATTTGCTAATTTTTCACGCTCCCACTCATAGCCTCCGATCCGTTCATGTTAATCGTCTGCACCTCCCAGCTCCCTCTCAAGCCCACCTACAATCCACCCGAAAATCAGCATTTTTTTTACCTTGGCCCCTCCCTATGGAATTCCCTACCTACTGTCCTCCGACTGGAAGAGTCTTACCCCAAATTCCGCTCTCTTCCCAAAACCCATTTCTTCTCCTCTGCTTTTGATGTTTCCCTGTGAATCTTCATGCCTTCATTCCCCCTTCTTGCTCTAATCTGCTCTTCCTCTCCATTTCCTGTAAGTTATTGTAATTTCTTTTTCCCTTTCTGCCTTAGAGCTTTTATTTATATTGTAAACCGCCCCGATGTAATGGGGGGCGGTATATCAAGTGTAAAATAAACAATAAACAATTGCTATACTTGCACTTCAACCCCTCACTGCACAAGAGCTCAGATAATTACATAGCCCAGATGCACACATATCCGATACCTCAAATTATCAGCTCACATACAACAACCCAAAAGAATACATTGTAGGACATAGGCCACAAATGGAGACATTCCCAGCACATGGCTATTGCCAGATTTCAGGAAAAGGCTACATCAGTATGACCAGAAGAAGCACCAACACATTGCAATACAATATCATGCACTGGTGACTGAGTCATAAATCATATGCATTCTTTCATATAAAGCATGCTGTGTACTATGACTACAATGTCCACATTCACTCCCTGTGCCCAGTTGACAAGGGAGAACAGAGAATAGTTACAACAGACCATCTGAGAAGCCATTATCACAGCAGAACAAACTGCAATGGAGTACAATAGCATCTACAAAGACCTGGGGATTTCTGTGTGCACAGTCTGCTAGGTTATTCAGGATATTTCAATTCATAGGAACTGTGCAGTAGCCACTAGGACATGGTGGGAATGCAATACCTAATCCCAAAAACCTACAAGGATTAGTGACAATTGTCTGCCAAACTGCACGTACAATATCCAAAGAGCTTCAGGGTGAACATGAGCAATCTGGAGTGGTGGTTTCAACCAGCACTATACGCCGTGACGAAACAAAGGAGGATTTCAGCGGCGAAGGTCAAGCAGGAACTCATTGCCCAAAGACAGACATAAAAAGGTACACTTGATCTTTGCCCAAATCCACCTTGAGAAACCACAATCCCTCTGGGTAAATGTTCTGTGGACAGAAGAAACCAAATATAAGTTTTGTGGCAATGCAGACCAGCTACACATTTACAGATGAAGAAATGAAGCTTGTAAGGACAAAAAACACCCTTCCCACAATTAAATATGGTTTGAAGCTCCATTATGTTGTGGGGCTATTTTACTGCCTCAGTAACTGGAGGTCTGGAATGTATTAAAGGAATCATGAGGTCAGGAGACTCAAAAAATATTGAGGAGTAAAATGTGCTACCTAGTGTCAGAAAGCTAGGTCTGGGTCAAAAGTCATCGGTATTCCAAAAGGACAATGACCCAAAGCATACATCCAAAAGTACAAAAGAATGCCTAAAAGGGAGGAGTGGCCTAGTGGCCTAGTGGCTGGGGCAAGTTATCTCAGGCCAGAAGGTCAGGGGGTTCAAATCCCACTAAAGGACAGCAACCTTGGGTCAGAAGGACTGGGGCTTCGTCCCACAGGTGCTCCTTGTGGTCTTGGGCAAGCCACTTAACCCTCCATTGTCCATGTTCCCTGTAAGTATTAGTTTATGTGTCTCATATCCCCCAATTGTGCTGTGACCACTTTCCTTGAAGGATAAGGTGGAATACAAAACTATCTAAATAAAAAAGGGAACAAATGGACTGTTTTAAACTGGTCAGCAATGAGTTCTGATCTCAATCAAATTGAGAACCTTTGGAAAGAGTTGAAATCTGCCATTGGTCAAATGAATCCTAAAAAACATTCAGGAGCTGGCACAAATTGTAGTTGAAGAGTGGGAGCAACTATCAGCAGACTGATGTATGAAACATATATGGCTACAAGAATCATTCAGAGGCTGTCATCACTACCAAGGGTTGTGCAACTAAATATTAGTGAAGGGTGCCATTAATCCAGTCCAGGTCATATTTTGTGGTTTTTTTCAGCAATTACTATGTCTAAGGGGTATGTTTACTAAACTGTCGTAATGTTACCGTTGTTAATTTCCCCGGTAATGTTACAGATGCCCATATAAAGGAGTGGGCGGTGCATCATTAAAGCAAGCCGTGTCAGGTAACGCGCGTTACAAGGCACCTAACACACAGTACAGTGTGCCCTGGATCTACTGCACGTTAAAGTCACAGCCAACGGGAAGCAGCAGCGTCTGAATGGGCTGCAATCAAAGGCCCGCAGACAGTAGAAAATGCGTGGAGGGATGTGCAGACATGGTGCCATATGAAGAATGGAGCCGTAGATGGAAGGCCATAGACCACAGGCAGCTGATATCTCAGTTTGTAATGGGGACATGAGCCACAGTTAACACATGCACACACATCATGAAATGGTGTGCAGTGAACACAGCATGCAGAGGAGTAAACAACGGTAATGGAAAAGGCGTCAGGGGTCGGTCTGAAGGGCCAGCTGTGTGGATGGTGTGTGTATAAAGACAAACAGGGCAAGGGATACAAAAAGGAGTAAGAGGGAATCAAACTGGTACACTGAAGAAAACCAAACACAGCTCACTGACACCAATTCCAAACCACTGAGCCACCTGCCCACCCAGATGACCCAAAGAAAAGGAGCATATGTAACAGCTAGCATGTGACGGATAGGCTGAATGGAGAGGACATTGCAGTGTACAATGAAGAGAAGGAAGGGTGTGTGGAGAAGGGACAAAGCTGGAGCCATTGTATATTAAGGAGAGCAGAACAAACGAAAAGGAACCTGTGGGACCCAAACCCACAACCTATGTTGGCTCCACGCATGTCTGTAACCACTATCCCAAACAACCACAACAAGCACAATGCAAATATGTTCCACCAAGTAGCCATCGTGTCTGCTAGATTAATACGCAGTAGTGCGGCGTAGTGTGTTGCATCTTACGCGTGCTGCAGAGAATGCGCATAGCAGGGCGTCTGACGCACAGCACGCACAATAACATGCATGACGTTACAGACCTTTCTATGTGCCTTATGAGATATGTCTAAGCACCTTACAATATGTGGCCAGATTATGGCGCGTAACAACGCACGTCCCAAACAAACGTCACATGCATTATTATGAGCACTGTGGTCTTCGGCGCTGCAACGTGTGTTGCGATGTACAGGTGTATGTGCGTTCACCGCAACGCGTGTAAGATACAACACACATACGCCGCAATACTGCGCACTACAGTAGACTACCAGTCCATTGCCCTTCCTCTGTGCTCCCACCAGTTTTAGGACTCCAGCTGTTCCCTGCCTTCCAGCTCATGCCTGTCAACCCGATGCATCTTACTGTCCTTGAGGTACCTTAGACCCAAGGTTCCTTAGGTTGTGGATGTCATCAGGGGGTCAGACTGGATCTGGACCTGTTGCTAGGCCAGTGGCAGACCAGCAGTAGTACTAGGATCCTCCTCAGCCCCCAACCATGGTCTGACATTCACCAGCAGCAGGCACAGTCAGACTGTAGCTGCTGCACCACGCCAGGTGTTCCAGCCATGCACAGACTAACCGCAGACACTCTGCTAGCCAGTCTATCTTGCATGTTCACAGAGGAACTATGCACATCCAGACCTGGGTTGTATGGCACAGGCACCCAGCAGGTGCCCCAGTGATTGGTCCTCCAGAACAGGGAGCACACATATATCACTTGTGACAGATACTATATAGCACTATGTGGGACCATAGCCATGCCATGGTCACTGTTTGGTCAGTGTGAGAATGCCCTAACAGCAGGCTTGCCATAACAGCAGGTTTGGTCAGTGTGAGAGTGCCATAACAGCAGGAGTGCCCCAACAACAAGTGCCCAACCACCACCTTGTCCATGCAGGTGGTGGTTAGGCACTACAATGTCCCAGCCATTGCCCTACACCCTCTGCAGATGCATCCTGCCCAGTCCGCCCTGTCTGGGCCATACTCACAATGCCTTGCTCCTCATTATGCACATTTGCAGGCTAACGCTGGTAATAGTGGGACATTGTGGGCCCAGTGAGGTGTAGGCAGCCACAAAACAATGGATAGACATACACACACACACACTCCTATTGCAGCATTGTGCAAAGATAGGGGTGGTTGGCAACCCTGCCTGCCACACTGATCCTGATCACAGTGCCGACATTGCCAAACTGTGCAGGAGGTAATAGTAGTGCTCTGGTGGTAACTGCGGCTCTGTGCTGGGGCCAACAGCCTGACTCTCCATGGAGCTTTGGATAGCGGAGCCTGTGTGAGTGGGTGTTTGTATGCCTGTTGTCCGCTGCTTTGGGGATTGCTCATGTTGATGTTGTATTTGCATTGTAGGGTAAAATATAGGGATATGCTCTGCAGGAGCTGCAGCTGGGACCTGAACCTGTGACCCTCTGCTCTGGGACACACTGGTTGTGTGTACTGCACCACACTGTTGCCACATAAGCACAGCAGCTCCTGGGGCTACCTTCACTTGTCCTCAGCCAGACCTTGTCTGTTGCCCTTCACACCATGTACTGGTACAGGGCATGGCCTAGGTCCACTGCAGGCAGGTGCCACTGCCACCTCCAGCACAAACACCCCTCCCCCCCATGTCATGCTGCCTGGCCATATGCTGTCGGTGCTGGTAGTGTGTAGTCCCAGGCCATCCACTGTGCAGGTAGGCGGTCGCCTATGGTGCGGGGTCTGGGGTGGGGAGGCATACATGGACATCCACACATCCCCCCCATCACCACCTACCAATGTTATGTCCCTTCCACATAGGGAAGATATGGCTGGGAGGATGTCAGGTCAGTGCTCTAGCAACTATTGGCTAGGGTGGACCAGGTAGATGTAGGTAGATTGTGTTGTGACAGCCGACTGTGGATAGGCTAGGGCATGCACCTCAGGTACGGTCTACCCAGTTTGGCCTACTGGGTGTATATATGTTTCTGACAACGTGTGGTCATACCCTGCAATGCCTTACTAGGGGCTACAGTACAGGGTGTTCAGTTAGCTGGGTTTATGAACTGTTTGGGATGCATCTTGGGTAAGGTCTGTGGACCCTTGTTAGAGTGGTTCCCAGATGGGCACTGATTGCCCTATTACAGGCATAGTGGTACCTGTGTGACCTTTGGGGTACTTGATGGGTTATGTCCCCTGGATGGGACACTGTGGAACACCGACTACTGGACATGTTTGGCCTTGGTCTGCTACTGTCTTGCTGAATTCCAGTTTCTAGGTTCCTATGTGCCACCTAGGCGACAGCCTAGTCCACCCTGTGCCCCAGCTGCCCCCACTACATGTCCCACCTGCAGCTCCCTATGCCCCATTTTCACCATCGCCATAGTGGCCTTTCGTACTTGAGCACTATGCTGTTGCTACAAATGGAGCACTACAATCACTTTACTTGGGCTCCCTGCCTATGTTGTACATTGCTGACGCTGAAATGGTTTCACCCTCCTGCAAATGTGCATCTAACGACAGGTTTCCAGTCCCGGTAATATTCAGCCCTTCAGCTCCCCACATTAGTGTAGCAGGAGCCTCTCCATGCCCACTCCCCGCCCATTGATCCCTTCTCTCTGCCCTCTCTCCACCCTCTGCAGGACTTACCGCGGACGGTGATGTTAATGCGTGTTAACGTTACTTAACACGCGTTAACATAGCCACTGCTATGTTACAGCAGTTTAGTAAATATACCCCTAAATTGCACAGACATCTTTTATTTGTTGTATACCTTTGAACAGACTATTAAAATATTATGGTGACATACAGTTGGAATTTTGCATCTATCTCTCAAGATAATGTACACAACATACCTAAAATGCAAGGGTGCCAATAATAGTAACATAGTAACATAGTATATGATGGCACATAAAGACCAGCATAGTTCATCTAGTATGTGCAGCAAGGTGGCAGGAGTAGGTGCACCTGCCGCTCCGTGCAGGTCACCCATATTTGTTGAGATATGAGATAGTAAAGTTTATTTTGATATTATCCTATTGCTATAAAGGGATCCATTATGTATGTTCCATGCCATTTTGAATTCTGTCATTGAATTTTCCCCCACCATTTCCATCGGAGGCCATTCTAAGCAATGTTGACCACCACTGTATAGGGTAGAGTAGGCTCAGGGATGACTTACAGTGAGGGATAGAGGATCCAATGGTGGGTGGGTGGAAGGTACTTTCGGGGTTCCAAGAGGGGAGGAGAGAGGGAGAAGATGCAGACTGGCAGAAAGATGGATGGCGGGGGTTTACATTGTGAGAACATGAGAGGGGAGGATGGGGAAAGAAAACGTGTGGATGGCAATGATGGAACATGTGGCTGTGCAGACAGCTATGGTGTGGGAGACCTTCAGCTGTCCTCCTAGGCCATATCTTGGCCAGGCCTCTAGCCCACACCACTTTAGATAGGAGGTTGTGATAGCCAACTTGCCACCTACTAAACCTGGCTCCCTTCAGTTGTTGACAGTCCATATACATATAACTTAACACATTGCCACAAACTACCTAGCCTAGCTTTCAGACAAACACTTCAATGGATATATCAGACCTGTATTGAAGACTCTATGTTGCAGATCAATTTCCTCTACATGATTCCACAAATGTGGTTTTGCACATATGTGCCGTGAACAGTTTCTTGCAAATAGAAGTGTCATCACTCCATTTGTGGGGTACATAGAGCAAACAATGTCCTTATACTCATTCCCCACTGAGATTGGGCACAAGAGGTGTCCATAGTCCACGGTAATAGGGCTTGCTTTCAAACCATGGTGAAGATCTTGGAAAATGTGTGGATAGCTGCCAGCCCCGGAAGGAAAGGGAACATTGAGTGTAGTGAGGGGCCATAAGAACACCAGAGGGGAAGGGAAGACATGACACAGAGTTAAGGTATGGGTGGTTAGGTATTAGAGAGAGGAAGACTTCTGTGAAAAGGGGGGCAGCAGCTGGCTATTAGGGGTCTTCTGGTACAAAACAGGGCTGGTAACAGGTCAGCCGTAGACATCATCTGGGAGTAGATGATCATGGAATCATAGAAAAATGACGACAGAAAAAGACCACATGGCCTATCTAGTCTGTCCTTCTATATCAACAATTACAACAGTCCCCTTTTTTCCTTTAGAGATCTTCTGTGTTTGTCCCATGCTTTTTTGAATTCAGATACTGTCCTCATCTCTACCACCTCCACTGGGAGACTATTCCATGGATCCGCTACTCTTTCTGTAAAGAAATATTTCCGCATATCAGGCCTGAATCTATTCCCTTTCACCCTCAACCTATATCCTCTCATAGGAGAACTTGCTTTCAATCAAAAGAGGCTTTCTACCTGTGCATTTATGCCACAGAAGTATTTAAATGTCTCAATCATATCACCTCTATCCCGCCTTTCCTCTAAGGTGAACATATTAATATCCTTAAGTCTGTCCTCATATGCTTTATAATGAAGACCACTAACCATTTTTGTAGCCATCCTTTGTCTCCAGAATTGCACACAATACTCCAGATGAGGTCGCACCAAAGACTTATACAGAGGCACTATCACCTCCTTTCTTCTGCTAGCCATTCCTCTCCATATGCACCCAAGCATCCTTCTAGCTTTTGCTGTCACCTTTTCTATCTGTTTAGCTACTTTAAGATCATCAGACACAACCACGCCTAGGTCCTGCTCTTCTTTAGTGGACAAAAGTACTTCATCCCCTATACTATATTGCTTCCTGCAGCCCAAATGCATGACCTTATATTTTTTAACATTAAATCCCAGCTGCCAAATTCTAGACCATTCTTCAAGCTTAGCTAGATCCCTCCTCATGTTATCTACTCCTTCCTGGGTGTCTACTCTCTTGCAGATTTTGGTATCATCCACAAAGAGGCAAACCTTACCCGACAGCCCTTCCGCTATATCACGAACAAAGATGTTGAAAAGAATCAGACCAAGGACAGATCCCTGGGGCACACTACTGGTAACTTCCTTCTCCTCAGAGTGAGGTCCATTTACCTGTACCTTTTGTCGCCTCTCACTCAACCAATTTCTAACCCAAGCAGTAACTTTAGGGTCCATTCCTAGGGTGCTCAGTTTGTTTATAAGTTGCCTGTGAGGAACAGTGTCAAAGGTTTTACTGAAATCTAAATACATCACATCTAGGGCTCTCCCTCAGTCCAACTCCCTGGTCACCCAGTCAAAGAAATCAATCAGATTTGTCTGACAAGACCTGCCTCTGGTGAATCCATGCTGTCTCGGATCCTGTAATGCACTGGACTCCAGAAACCTCACTATTTTCTCTTTCAGCAGCGTTTCCAATAATTTGCTCACTACCGAAGTTAAAATAACTGGCCTGTAGTTTTCAACCACATCCTTACTTCCACTTTTGTGTATAGGCAGCACATGAGCCTCTCTCCAGTCCTTTGGCACCACTCCCGACTCCATGGGGGAACAGTATGTGCCTAAGCAGAAAGGGTGGCACAGGTGGGTGAAGCTTTGGGGCACCTTCCTCAGGTGGAAGGAGGCTAATGATTCGACACACATGGGGGTGTTGGGGGAGGGGGGAAGCAGTCCTGAAATGTGAGCAAATCCTCATTTGGAATGGTCTAGGCTGCTTGACCTCTTCCAATGTTGTAGGTGACACTCAGAGAGAGGCAAGTACATGTTATGGATAACTATGTATGTGTCAATTGGCAAAGACATCTGCATGGTTCTTTGTGGCATCTCCAAATCTCCAAACTCTCTGAAACCCCAGACTTAGCAGGACAGGAACCCTGGTAGATGGTAACATGAGTGCTCACATCAGCCGCATTACAGTGTTTCCCTACTATCAATGTGAGTTCATGAATATGTTCACCTTAGACTGGGCAGTACATGTTTTTAGCTCTGGAAGATATGGCCACCATCCCTCACAGCTGTCCAAGCCCCCATACAGACATATGTGCACATTCTGTCTGTTGTACTGTCTGAGATCCACCATGTCACTGCTCCCACACATGGAGAACCCACAGGAGCTGAAAACCAACTCACACAATGCATTGAGATAGGCAAGATATAACCATAAATGCAATTAGAGATTATAATCAGTATTTCCACATACCTGCTGCTTCCTGGTTGCTGTCCAGAAATTCGGACAGGCCCGACATGTACACCCCTCCAAGGCACTGGATGAGGCGTTCCTCCATGGGAGTCAGTTGAAGTTGCTGTGGCTCCCCCACTTATGCCACATGCATGGGTCCTGTGCGCATTGACCTTTGACCGCAGGGCCTATTTAATATCTTTGAATTGCTTTTCAATTCTCTCAGCATCACACCCAGGGCCCCCCAGGCCAGTCACAGCCTGTGCAGAGTTCGATGTTTGGGTGCTTTGTTACCAAAAAGCTGCTCATATTGGTCCATTACCATCTCAAAGATTAGCTTATTGACCTCAGAGCCATAGCACTGGACCCTCTGTCATGTCTCCTTGGGCACAGGCCCCCTCTTCCTCCTCCTCTTAGAGGCTGGCCCAGCATTATCCTGATCTTCAGATGGCCTCACCACCCCTGCAGGTGGATGAGATGAGGGTCCTGGCTCATCATCATCCTGAGGCCTTGAGTGAGCACCCCATCCCCCACAACAACAACCTCAGATGGTACTTGTGCCTCTGTTGTACCACTACTCCTCCTCCTCTCCTCCATTGCACCACCACTAACACCACGCCTCCTTCACCAACATCACCACCACCACCACTACCACCACCTCTACTCCTGCTCAACCACCACAACACTCTTCCTCTACCATCAGAACTTCTCCAAGATTCCAATAATCCTCTTTCTCTCTCTTCAGGCAGTCCTCTCACTTTCCAGCCTCTTGGACATTAAAAGACAGTTACTGGGAGCCTTTTATATGATCAGACGATGATTTCACATGCTACCTGTGTGCACATGAAGCGGGTGTTGCCCTAATTTATTTATTTATTTTATTTATTTAGACAGTTTTGTATACCACCTTATCCTTCAATCAAAGTGGTCAACAAGACATTGGGAGGCATACATTCAACAGGAGGAGATACGATTCACATACGTAAAAAGTTATCTACTTATAGGTCTAAATGGGGATGGGCGGTTAGGGCTAAGTAGTGAGGGTAGCTAGTGGGCCACTTGGGTGGTATCTAGTGCTTGGCAACTTAAGGTGGTTGCTCATAGGCCTCGGTGAAGAGATGGGTTTTGAGAGCTTTATGGAAGTTCTTGGTATCATTTAGGGTCCTCAAGTCCATGGGGAGGGAGTTCCATAATGCAGGCGCCAGTAGCGAGGGAGCTCTCTTAGATGTTACTTGCTTAGTCTTGTGATAACCTGTGGGTAAGGTGATCCTGTTGTCATTGTTGGTTCTCCTAGGCCTGTTACTGACATCCTTGGTTATTACATCCTGGAGCAGAGGGGTGGTGGAAGATTTTGAAAATGTTCAGGATTGATTTGAATTTTTCCTTTGCAATTATTGGGAGCCAGTGCAGCTGTCGCAGGACGGGGGGTGATATGTTCAGATCTTGCAGTGCCCATGATGATGCATGCAGCAGTATTCTGCACCATTTGGAGTGGGTGAATAGACTGCTGGGGGAGGCCTTGGTATAGTGAGTTTCCATAGTCTAGCAGTGGGGTGATTAATTATTTATTTATTTATTTGGTATATATTTGTATGCTGCCACTTCCAGCGATCAGCTGCGGACCAATGGTGTAAAATACAAGGGAGTAATGTATAAAATCAGTTGAAGGTACAGAATGATTTGGGGGAGGGGTACACCACCATCACATAAAAATTACAAATAGACATTACATTTTGATCACCCAGGTTTGGCTGTGATGACTGCTTGACAAACTGTGCAGAAGTGGTCTTGGTCAAGGATTGGTTTGAATTTTCTGATGATCCTCAATCAGTGGTAGGCTTTTGCTGCAGTTTTAGTAATGTGAGATTGTAGGTTCAGAGATTGAAGGTATAAGAGGATCCATTAGAGCCACCTGGCCTCCTCTTTTCTGCTGATGACTCCCTGGAGTCATGAGATGCATCATGTCCTACTGCAGCTAGGGTAAGTACCCTTCCATTATGGGTCTATGTGATTTTCCTTATTTAGTTATTTTAATTAAGAGGTTGTTTATACTGCTTTATCATTTCAGTCAAAGCAGTTTACATTGTAACATAAACTTAGTAATATAGTTAAACAGGAACATTGATAACTTGGATTTTTCTGAGGAAATGGAGGGTTAAAGTGACTTGCCCAAGGCCATAAGGAGTGGTAGTAGGAATCAAACCCTGGTTAATTGGTTCTTAAGCCATTGCTAACACCATTAGGCTACTCTTCTGTTTGCATAGTCATGATTTATGTAGGAGTATAGTAGATTTGTCTGTGAGGCCAGGTTATGGGTGTTGGCCATCACATGTCCTGCTCTGACAGATGTGGGCCTACACCTCAAAAGTTGTAGGATACTATCTGTAGTAAGGGGTTTGTCCTTTGCAGGTAGTGGGCTCTTGTAGGCATCATTTTATGAGGAGATGTGGCACTGGGCATGTATTTGAAGAGAGTGGCAGTGTGCACTGACTCCTCATAGAAACCGAGGGGACGGTGTTGGGGATTTCCAGCACATGGGGGAAATACTTATGACACTGTACCCTTGCTCTTTGTGAGAGGGCTGTGTACACTGGCCCTTGCGTTCTATAGCTACTGATAGGCAAACCTCCTCACCCATTGATTCCCCCAGGATGCCTGTGTTTGAAGAGGGCAAGGTAGCTACATCTCCACATGGCCTATATTGTTCTGCCTGGTGTATGAACATTTCTCAGGCACTGAGTAGTCACACCAATAGCCAGTCTGGGATGAGTAGTGCAATAAAAGTGTGTGATGAGAGTTTCAAGAGCTGGGATGTGGGTCAGATCCCTTGAGGCCATGGGGAATGTAATGTTAAATCCCCATATGCATGAGTGGTTTGGATGGGGGAGTGAATAATTTCCCATAGCTCCATGAGATCTGCCCCCAATCCCAAGCAACTCCTGAAACTCTCATCATACACTTTAATTGCACTACTCATCCCAAAAAAAAGCTGCTGGTGTGACAACTCAGCACCTGGGGGTTGGGCAGGGACCACTCAGAATAATATTGGACAGGTGTTGGGATCCTGTACACATCAGTGTATGAAGATGTTTGACACTAGGAATGGCCACAAAGCATGTTGTATAGGATGCACATGAGGGGAGATGAGGGACCCAGCTGTGGCCTATGCACACTGCTTACATATGTCTGTACAGCACTGCATACACCTTGGAGCAATAAACAAATGATCATTTGTAGTTGGACAGAGCAGTTGAGGGTGTCAGGGCACCCTGGACTGTAACAGACCTTTGCCATTGATAGGCCCCAAGCTGCATGTCTCCGATGCAAGCCTCCCTCATCTGCTGACCACTGTAGCTGTTCTGTTGTGGAGGGGAAATGTGATATCTGTGAAGGTACAGTGCATTATGGGTTGTTACTAAAACTAGCACTTTTCACATAATGTACATGATGTGGGGGTGAGGGATGCAGCTGGGGCATATGCACTGTGTTTGCCCAGGGGCTTATTCTGATTAAACTCACCTCTGACAGCTGCAAGACATCAATCACTCTGATAGATTTGTGGACATGTGGCGGCCAAAGAGCACATTTACTTACCTGTAACAGGTGATCTCTGGGAACAGCAGGAATTAGTCCTCACATATGGGTACGTCGGAACCGACGGAGCCTGCGCGGGAAAGCTCCCCAGCTTCCCGGAAAGGAAGCTTTTGGGGCCTCCCACTGCACATGCGCGCTGCCTTCCCGCCTTCCTGACCAGCTCTCCTCAGTTCGAGTTTATAGCTGAGACAATAGAGAGAGGAAAGGAAGATAGATAGAAGATACAACTCCTAGGGGAGGTGGGTGGGTTGTGAGGACTAATTCCTGCTGTTCCCAGAGATCACCTGTTACAGGTAAGTAACTGTGCTATCTCCAGGAACAAGCAGGAATAAGTCCTCACATATGGGGACTCCCTAGCTAAGATGCCTGGGAGATCCCCTTCCAAGGGTTCGCCATCTTCGTATGGATCTCAGGCATCCATCCTGGGAAGGTGGGCAGGAGTTGTTCAAGTATGGAACAGGTGTTTGAGGACAGCCTGACCAAACAAGGCATCCCGGCGGGAGTCCTTGTCCAAACAGTAATGGGCTGTGAAGGTATGAACCGAGGCCCAGGTGGCGGCTCAACAGATCTGATCTATGGATACAGAGTGAAGATGAGCCATAGAAGTGGCTATGGCTCTCACATTGTGAGCTGTGACATGGCCTTCCAGAGAAATGTTTTTACTCTGGTAAGCAAAGGAAATACACTGAGCAACCCAATTGGAAAGTGTACGTTTGGAGACTGGAAGTCCCAAATGAGAAGGATCAAAAGCCACAAAAAGTTGGGAAGACTTTCGATGTGGCTGAGTCCTGTTGAGGTAAAAGGCAAGAGCTCTTTTACAATCTAGAGTATGAAGGTTCCTCTCTGCACTGGATGCATGAGGAGCCGGGAAAAAGACAGGTAGATATACCTCTTGATTAAGATGAAAAGGCGAGACCACTTTGGGCATAAAGTGGGGATTCGTCCTAAGGACCACCTTATCATGATGAAACCTAGTATAAGGTGGATGAGCCACTAAGGCCTGTAGTTCACTGATGCGGCGAGCCGAAGTGACTGCAATAAGGAAAAGGACCTTCCAGGAAAGAAATTTCAAGGAGGTAGAAACCAACGGTTCAAAAGGTGGCTTCATAAGCTGACCTAGAACTAGGTTCAAATCCCATGCTACCGGAGGAGGTCGGATGGGAGGCTTAGTTAGAGTCAGGCCTCTCATGAACCTTGCAATAAGAGGATGAGAGGAGACAGGTTGTCCATTTAGAGGTTTTAAGGATGCTGCAATAGCGCTCAAATGGACTCTCACTGAATTCGTCTTAAGGCCTGCATTGGAAAGATGCAGGAGATAGTCTAGTAGAGAATTTAAAGGAAGTGCTAGAGGGTCAAGACCCTGTTGAGCACACCAAATGGAAAAGCGTTTCCATTTGAAAGCATAGGAATGCCTCGTGGAGGGTTTCCTAGAGGCATGAAGGATATCTTTCACTGATTGAGAAAGATTGAAGTCATGAAGGCTTAGGCCTTCAGTAACCAAGCTCTGAGGTGTAGGGACTTGGGGTTTGGGTGCCACAAAGTCCCCTCCTCCTGAGACAGAAGGTCTGGCGCAGTTCCCAGGTCCAGGGAGGGTACCTGGGAGAGATGCAGAAGTAGAGGGAACCACACTTGGCGTGGCCAGCGTGGAGCTATGAGGATCATCGACCCGTGATCCCTCTGGAGTTTGAACAGAGTCTTGGGAATCAAAGGAATGGGTGGAAAGGCATATAGGAATTCCTGACCCCAATGCAGGAGAAAGGCGTCGCTGGCCTGAGCTCCCTGACACGGAGTCCTGGAACAGAACCGGGGAAGTTTGGCATTCCACGGACTTGCAAAGAGGTCTATGTCCGGGGTTCCCCATTCCTGAAAGATTTTGCATATCTGGTCCAGATGTAGGGACCATTCGTGTGAAAGCAGAACTCGACTGAGTCTGTCTGCCCGAGAGTTTTGAACCCCTGGAAGATACACTGCCAGAAGATGAATTTGATGCTCTCTGGCGAAGGCCCATAATCTGAGAGCTTCGTTGCAAAGCGACAGAGAGCCTGTCCCTCCTTGTTTGTTTACGTAGAACATGGCCACCTGATTGTCTGTATGAACTAGGACGGTCAGGTTGACAAGGAGGGTATGGAAGACTTTGAGGGCAAGGAAGATTGCTCGCAGTTCCAGGAGGTTGATGTGAAGGGTGGTCTCCTGTGGAGACCAAGTACCCTGAGTGGAGAGGTGTTGAAGATGGGCTTCCCACCCTGTTTGGGAGGCATCTGTTGTGAGGGTTGCTTGGGGCAACAAAGGTTGGAAGGGGGTCCCCAACGACAGATTCTTGGTGGATATCCACCATTGGAGGGACCAAAACAGACGTTTTGAGGTGAGTATTTGGTCGAAGAGCGCTCCTGATGCTTGAGTCCACTGGGTGGCCAAGGTCCATTGAGCTGCTCTCATATGAAGACGAGCGTAGGGCACCACATGTACCGTGGAGGCCATGTGGCCCAGAAGTCGCAGCATTTCCCTGGCTGTCAAGTGAGTGCTGGACTGAGCTTGGGAGGCCAAGCACACCAGACGTTGGCTCCGGACCTGAGGAAGGTAGGCCCTTGCAGTGGTGGTGTCCAACTGGGCCCCTATGAATTCCAGAGACTGAGTAGGGATGAGTTGAGACTTGGGAAGGTTTACCACCAGTCCCAGATACTGCAGAATGTGTCTCGTGCGGTCCAGGGAAATCTGGGCCTCTGACTGAGATGGAGCTCGGATGAGCCAGTCGTCCAGATATGGGAATACAAAAATTCCCAGACCTCTTAGAAATGCGGCTACAACTGCCATGCATTTGGTGAACACTCTTGGAGCAGAGGCTAGACCGAAGGGAAGTACTCTGTACTGGAAATGTTTTCCCTGGAACAGAAATCGTAGATATTTTCTGTGGGATGGGTGGATGAGTATATGTGTGTACGCATCCTTGAGATCTAGAGAACAAAGCCAATCCTGACTCTGAAGGTATGGAAGGAGAATGCCCAGAGAAAGCATTTTGAATTTCTCCTTGTATAGAAATTTGTTCAATTCTCTCAGATCTAGGATAGGTCTGAATCCCCCTGTCTTCTTTGGTATGAGAAAATAAGGGGAGTAGAAACCTGTCCCTTGTTGAAGAAGAGGAACCTCTTCTATTGCCCTTTGGGCAAGGAGGGAAGAGACTTCCTGACCCAACAGGGCCAGGAGAGATGGGGGAGAATTGAAGTGCCTCACCATGGTATGTGGAGGAAGGTTGGAAAAATGAAGTTTGTAGCCCTCTCTGATGATAGAGAGGGTCCAGTGCTCTGATGTAATTTGCTCCCATCTGGGAGCAAAGTGAGCTAACCTTCCGGGAATGGTGAGGGGCTCTGGTTGTTCTAGAGCCAGAAAGGTTAAGTTCTCTAGGGGCAAGTCAAAACCCCTGAGGGGGTTGAGCCTGCTGAGGAGTGGCAGACGCTGCAGGCTTTGACCTTGCCTGTTTAGGTTGCTGACGCTTAGCAGCAAAGCGAGGCTGAGAAGATTGTTGGCCAGTATTTGTGGAAAATCTGGTCTTCTTGTAGTAAGGCCTCTTGAAAGACTTTTTCTTGGCAGGAGTAGAGGTAGACTTAGAAAGTCTATCTAAGGTAGCATTTTCTGCGTCCATTTGAGTGGCTTTAATTTGCCAGTCTTTACCAAATAAGTTCTCACCTGTACAGGGCAGATTCCGTAAGCCATCCAGGACCCAGGGTTCTAGGTCAGAGGCCTGGAGCCAAGCAAGTCGTCGGGCTGCAATAGCAATGCCCGAAGCTCTACCGGCACCCTCAAAGGAATCAAAGGCTGCTCTGTTGGAGAACTTAGAAACATCTAGAAGCTGTTTCACCAGAAAAAGGAACTCCTCCTTTCTATCCTCAGGGATAAAGGGGGCAAAATGCCGTACCTTTAGGGCAAGTTCCCTTAGAAACATGCCCATATACAGACTGTATGAATTATGGAAATGGGTAACAGGGGTAACATATGGAAAGCAGTGTGTATTAATGCCCGTAGCATGGGAAATAAGATCTCTGAAGTTGAAGCTTTGGTGGGAGTGGCTGACTTAGATTTAGTGGCAGTTACAGAAACATGGTTCACAGAAAACCATGACTGGGATGTAACTATACCTGGCTATACTTTATTCAGAAAGGACAGGGTAGGAAGAAGGGGAGGAGGAGTAGCACTATATGTAAAAACTACTATCAAAGCTTTGGAATTACAGAGCTTAAAAGGGAGAGAGGAGGCATTGTGGGTTAAACTAGAAAGAGGGAAAGAGAAATCTATTTGCATTGGTGTGATATACAGACCTCCCTCACAAGAGGAAGAGGTGGACAGAGAGTTAATTGAAGACATACGCAGCATTGCTAGGAAAGGGGAAGTGCTACTGCTAGGAGATTTCAATATGCCAGATGTTGATTGGCACATTCCTGCTGCAGTATCATCTAGGAGTAAGGAGATCCTGGATTCTCTACAGGGAGAACTATTCAGGCAATTGGTAACAGACCCCACATGTGAAGGGGCCATACTGGACTTGGTGCTTACCAATGGTGAAAGTGTTTCTGATGTTGTAGTGGGAGATCATTTTGCATCCAGTGATCACCAGATGGTGTGGTTCAGTATTAGGACTAGGGCTGTTAGAATCCATTCCAAGGTGAAGATCTTAGACTTTAGGAAGACTAACTTTGCGAAGATGGGCCAATACCTCAGGGAGTCGTTAGTGGGATGGGAACAGCTGGGGGATGTAGAACAACAGTGGGCAAAATTGAAAGGGGGTATTTTAAAGGCAACCAACCTTTTTGTTAAAATGGTAAATAAAGGCAAAAGGAACAGGAGACCGCTATGGTTTTCGAAGGAAGTAGCTGAAAAAGTGAAGAAAAAGAGGGAGGCCTTCATGAAATACAAGAGATCACAGAGAGAGGAAGACAGGCATCTGTATTTGGAAAAACTTAGAGAAGCTAGCAAAGTAGTCAAGAAAGCAAAGATTCAAAAGGAGGAGGAAATAGCCAATGCAATAAAATGGGGGGGATAAGACATTTTTCAGATATATTAGTGAGAAGAGGAAAGGCAAAAGTGGTATTGTCAGACTCAAGGGTACAGGGGGGGAATATGTAGAAGCTGATAAGGATAAAGCGGAATTGCTTAACAAATATTTTTGTTCTGTGTTCACAGATGAAGAACCAGGAGCAGGACCTCAAAAAACACCCACAAATAAGAACAGAAGCGAGGGACATCTTGAACAATTTTCAGAAGACTGTGTTCGTGAGAAACTAGCTCAACTTAAAGTAGACAAAGCGATGGGACCGGATGGGATACACACTAGAATACTGAGGGAACTTGGGGACGTTCTAGCAACTCCACTGACTGACCTTTTCAATGCCTCGTTGGAGTCGGGAGTGGTGCCAAAGGACTGGAGAGAGGCTCATATGGTGCCTTTACACAAAAGCGGAAGTAAGGATGTGGTTGAAAACTACAGGCCGGTTAGTTTAACTTCAGTGGTGAGTAAATTAATGGAAACGCTGTTGAAAGAGAAAATAGTGAGGTTTCTGGAGTCCAGCGGATTACAGGATCCGAGGCAGCATGGATTCACCAGAGGCAGGTCTTGTCAGACAAATCTGATTGATTTCTTTGACTGGGTGACCAGGGAGTTGGACTGAGGGAGAGCTCTAGATGTGGTGTATTTAGATTTCAGTAAAGCCTTTGACACTGTTCCTCACAGGCGACTTATAAACAAACTGAGCACCCTAGGGATGGACCCTAAAGTTACTGCTTGGGTTAGAAATTGGTTGGGTGGGAGGCGACAAAGAGTACAAGTAAATGGAGCTCACTCTGAGGAGAAGGATGTTACCAGTGGTGTGCCCCAGGGATCTGTCCTTAGTCCGATTCTTTTTAGCATCTTTGTTAGTGATATAGCGGAAGGGCTGTCGGGTAAGGTTTGCATCTTTGCAGATGATTCCAAAATCTGCAATAAAGTAGACACCCAGGAAGGTGTAGATAACATGAGGAGGGATCTAGCTAAGCTTGAAGAATGGTCTAGAATTTGGCAGCTGGGATTTAATGTTAAAAAATGTAAGGTCATGCATTTGGGCTGCAGCAATCCAAGGGAGCAATACAGCATAGGAGGTGAAGTACTTTTGTCCACTAAAGAAGAGCGGGACCTAGGCGTAGTTGTGTCCGATGATCTTAAAGTAGCTAAACAGGTAGAAAAGGCGACGGCAAAAGCTAGAAGGATGCTTGGGTGCATACGGAGAGGAATGGCTAGCAGAAAAAAGGAGGTGATAATGCCTCTGTATAAGTCTTTGGTGTGACCTCATTTGGAGTATGGTGTGCAATTCTGGAGACCGCACCTTCAAAAGGATGTGAACAGGATGGAGTCGGTGCAGAGGGTTGCTACTAAGATGATTAGTAGTCTTCATTATAAAGCATATGAGGACAGACTTAAGGATCTTAATATGTACACCTTAGAGCAGGGGTTCTCAACCCTGTCCTCGGGACCCACCTAGCCAGTTGGGTTTTCAGGATAACCACAATGAATATGTATGAGAGAGATTTGCATACACTGCCTCCATTATATGCAAATCTCTCCCATGCATATTCATTGTGGTTATCCTGAAAACCCGACTGGCTAGGTGGGTCCCGAGGACAGGGTTGAGAACCCCTGCCTTAGAGGAAAGGCGGGATAGAGGTGATATGATTGAGATGTTTAAATACCTCCGTGGCATAAATGTTCAGGGAGAGAGCCTCTTTCAATTGAAAGCAAGTTCTGCTATGAGGGGACATGGGATGAGGGTGAAGGGAGATAGATTCAGGAGTGATATGCGGAAATATTTCTTTACGGAAAGAGTAGTGGATCCGTGGAATAGTCTCCCAGTGGAGGTGGTAGAGATGAGGACAGTAACTGAATTCAAAAAAGCATGGGACCAACACAGAGGATCTCTAAAGGTAAAAAGTGGACTGTTGTAGTTGTTGTTATGGAAGGACAGACTAGATGGGCCTTGTGGTCTTTTTCTGTCATCATGTTTCTATGTTTCTATGTTTCTATGTTTTTAATCCTGGCTATAAGCATACTAGCCTGGAAGATTTTCCTACCAAAAGAGTCTAGGGTCTTACATTCTCGCCCTGGAGGGGTAGAAGAGTGCCTTTTGGTACTCTTAATCTTTTTCAGCGCAGACTTCACCACAATGGAATGGTGAGGCAGCTGAGTTTTTTGAAAACCAGGAGAAGGAGGGACCCGGTACATGGTGTCCAACCTACGGGAATGAGGAGACAACGTTAGAGGAGCCTCCCATAAGTCCATCAAGTGCTCTTGAAGGATTTTATGGATAGGCAGGGTGACTGCCTCTTTAGGAACCTTAGGGTATCCTAAAATATCCAATTTCTTTGATCTAGGTTCTTTTTCAGAGGATGTAGTAATAGAAAGTCCTTTAGCTACTTCTATAATGAAGTCTTGAAAGGACAAATCCTCTGGTGGAGACATTCTCCTCTTTGGGGAAGAAGGCTCTTCAGGAAGAACAAGAGACAGCTCATCAGAGTCATCAGAGGAGTCAAAATCCTCAGAAGAATCAGAGTATCCTCTATTTGCTTCCTCCGACTCAAGATTGAGGGCCTCTCGATACTTTGAAGGAGATTTGCCTTTTGAGGACCTGCCCGGAGAAGGTTTGGTTACCTGAGATCCATCCGGAGAGGAAGACCTGGATGACTGTGATGCTGGATTATCTGAAGCAAACAGTACATGGAATTTGTTGGCCCGGTTCTGCAGACCACGTTTAGACATCTGGGAGCAGGACGGGCAGTCCGGAATGGAGTGGTCAGGCCCCAAACATTTAAGACACCAGTCATGGGTGTCTGTAACAGAAATAACAGCACTACACTTGGTACACTTTTTGAAACCAGGGGCTGGTTTCTCCATGAGGAGAATTTGTGTACGCCTGAGGCCTAACCGAAGTCACCAAGTTGTGCTAAAAGAAAAGTTTTTTGTTTTTTTTTGAAAGAAAAGAGAGACCGGCGGTACCGGTTTCGGTATGGGGAAGGCAGGTACGCGGTCTAAAGAAACAAACTAAAATAAGAATTTCTTCAGCGGTGACAGGAACACGACCTGCTGGCTCCGCGGAAAAAGAGAAACTGAGGAGAGCTGGTCAGGAAGGCAGGAAGGCAGCGCGCATGTGCAGTGGGAGGCCCCAAAAGCTTCCTTTCTGGGAAGCTGGGGAGCTTTCCCGCGCAGGCTCCGTCGGTTCCGACGTACCCATATGTGAGGACTTATTCCTGCTTGTTCCTGGAGATTAGCCACATAGCAATGCTCAAGGTAAAGCTACAGTAACATAGCCCAAATCCAGCATGGGTGGACTATCACTGGAACATCCGCTGTATCACCATGTTGTTTTGACACCAGCCACATCATCATGGTAGCTATGTACACAGTGTGTGTTGTGCAGCTGGCTGTACCCATATAGTGGGTGGGTGAGTGATAGGCTGACTGTGAGATAGATGCCTGGATATAGACTACCTGTTAGATGTGGGATGGGGGGGCTGTTCATGTTCCGGTAAAGGCATGGCTGTATGGGATGGTCTGGGTCTTTCATCCCCTTATGTTACATACTCACTACAGAACAGCCCATTCCCCAACCCCCTTTGGTCAGGGCACCACTCACAGCATTGAGGTGTAACAGTGTTTAGCAGCCACTGCATATGCTCTGTGACCAACTGGGCCATGTTAGTCAGTGCTGCATGGCAGCAGGTTGGCTATGAGACAGCACTGCACAGTGCAGCATTAAGCCTTACAGCCACCTAAATGTGCCTGCTGCATTCTGACACTGATGGCAATCTGTTCTACAACAGGGGAAGACCATCAGTAGTGTTGATGGAGATGGTCACCAGGCTATGTGAGCCAGTCAGGCTGAGTGGTGAGAATGTGGAGTGTCACATGTGTTGGCTTTATCTTGCAATTGCATACACTGACCCGTCACATGTGCCTACTCCTCAAAGGGATATGTGGATTCTCCACATCATTCCATGTGGCCTATATATGTTCACATACTGAGAAGGATCATGGGAAATGTGCAGCCTCATCTATGCTGCGAGACATGGCCACAATTGCAAAGAGAGTGACCATATCTGCTCATAGGAACCTGTTCAGAATATACAGTGATGCCCATTATGCTTTGATATGACTGGCCAAATTGTATGTGGCCTGGGCCATTTCCTAAAGTTGTGGCATTCAGGTAGGTGTCAGGCTCGGGTGTAGGGCATTGCATGCAGGAAGTTGTTGTCTCATTGTTGTGATAGAGTGCACTACTAGATGGAACAGAGATATAACATGATGACCACAGCAGTATCCTAATGTGCAGCAGATCCCAGTTTGATTATCATGGGAACCTCATTGTTCTTTATGGCAAGCCTGCTGATGTACCTTCAGAAATAATGTACAGCAACAGGCTCACCTTATACTAGCCGTGACTCAGGGTTACGTTTTGACAGTGCACAACCAAGGTCCACATATCTCACATATATACATGTGATGGGGTGCACACAGGACTGGATCAGGCTCCCACGGTACATCTTGAACCATTTCTAAACACCATTCTGCATCCTGCTCTGAAAGGTAGCAAGGTGTGTGTGTTTCCAGATCTTACTACTTGGACTATGGGCTGGTTTTGGCTCAGAATGTCACATATCCACTACTGGATGTATATCATCCCTAGCACTGGTGGCATTGCCGCTTGCAAAGTTTGGGGTGTTGTGCATGCATGTATTGTGCACATGCATTCTTTGATGCCAGAGTGCACACAAAGTTCACAATGTGACCTGTCCATGCTCTCAGGTATGTGTAGTTGCTGGTTGTAAACATTGGTGTAAACATGGTGCTTCCAAATGATACTGTTAGCAATTCAGGACTGGGTTGACACCTTACTCCTGGAAATGACTGACATGAAGGGTTGCCACTGCTTCCTGGACCAGATAACTCTAGCAATTCAAGCCAAGGACAGGAGAGTGGGGGTTGTGTGTGTGCACATTAAGAAGAATTTGTGAATATGAAACTGTACATATCTAGCTAATCAGGAGAGCACTATGGCTGTGTTATGCACAGTCCTTGGGTCCACCTTGGTCTAATACTTACTGGACTGGTGGAGGGAGGTTGTAGTTACCTCAGACCTGTCCTTATAAGAACATAATACCATAAGAAATACCTTACTGGGTCAGACCAACATCCATCAAGCCCAGTATCCTGTTTCCAACAGTGGCTAATCCAGGCCACAAGTACCTGACAGGTTTCCAAAGAGCCACATAGTGCCAGGGCAAGCAGTGGAGGTCCTGGGTCATCTTTAATAGTGATTTATGGACCTTTAAGAACATAAGAACATAAGATATGCCATACTGGGTCAGACCAAGGTTCATCAAGCCCAGTATTCTGTTTCCAACAGTGGCCAATCTAGGTCATATGTACCTAGCAGTTTCCCCAAGGGACACAGGTTCCACAATGCTTGTATTGGTTCAAGCATTGATATCCTGGGTCCCTTCTTAATAATGGTTTATGGACCTTTCCTCCCGGAACTTGTCCAAACCTTTTTTAAACCCAGCTACACTAACAGCCTTTACTACATCCTCCGGTAACAAATTCCAGAGTTTGATTACACGTTGAGTGAAAAAATATTTTCTTTTATTAGTCTTAAATAGTTTACCCTGTAGCTTCATTGCATGTCCCCTAGTCTTTCTATATTCTGATAAGGCCTGGAGAGGGGGGGCTTTGCGAGGAAGAGTGACCTGCCACGAGGGAGGGTGCCTGCTCCAGGTGCCTACGAGGCTTGGAATACTATTGACGACCTGTGAAAGTTTATGCCATTTTATAAATAATGAACTGCTGAATAAATGCAAAACATGCTTCACAACTCATTATTTATGAATTTTTCGAAAAATGTCTTGCCAAAACATATTTGCATGCCATTTGTGCAAGAATGATAAAAATAAATACAGCTCTTGAGGTATATTTATCAGTGTTTTCAACACAAAGGCCCCTATTTATTAAGTTTCATTAAGGTTTTGCAGTTAATGGGTATTCATTGCAAGAGTTAATCTGTAGTTGCTACAAAACCTCCATAAATAGAAATTACACTTACCTGGTAATTGTAGTTCCTGGAGGGTCCAGTTTAGTCCTCCACTTTCCTCCAGGAACTTGTCCAAACCTTTTTTAAACCCAGCTACACTAATAGCTTTTACTACATCCTCCAGTAATGATTTCCAGAGTTTGATTATGCATTGAATAAAAAATATTTTCCCTTATTAGTCTTAATAGGTTACATTATAGCTTTATTGTCCTTATTTGCTGGGTGGTTGCCAATAGCTCATGCAGCTCTGCTACAGATATTTGTTTACCTAGTAATGGGAAGGTCACCAGTTTGAGTCCCATTTCAGATCTAAGTGGACAAGCCACATTTTCAGTGTGGGTGTCTCAACTATGATTTGTCATGTTATGGTAGTGGCTTTTCTTGCAGTTATTTGTGTTTTAAATATGTTAGTTTGTAAGCAATGCTGTGAGTCCCATAATGTATCTGACTGAGATACTCAGATTACCAGGACTGACCTAGGATCTCACTCCAGGAACTGACTAATCTCACAACTATGCACCACTGATGGCATGGTCCATTTTCCAGGAGTATAGAAACAGGGACATCTTTATAGCAACAGTATAAAATCAAAATAACTTTAACTGTCTCTGCTATCTCAACAAATAAGGGTGACCTGCACAGAGCAGTGGGTACACTCTTAAACAAAGGCATGAGGAGGGGTGACCTGCACGAAGCGGCAGTGCACCTACTCTTGCCACCTTGCTGGGCAGACTAGATGTACCATGATGGTCTTTATTTGCTGTCATATACTATGTTACTATATTACGTTGAGCAAGGAGCGTACTTCCTCTTTGTTTCCTATACAACTGTTCTGTGTCTATCGCATACTTTCTTGGATTTCAGTAGTATCCAGGACTCTAGTGACTCCACTGGTGGATGTTGGTATGATTCTCATACTCTTCACATATTTGTGGATGTTTGCACATGATTCCAGTGTCCATCACCTTTCATCTGCAGCATATGTCACCTTGTGGACAAGGTACATGTCAAGAAAAGGTGGCTCCGCTCAAGTGGCTTGCAGTCGTTGATGTCTTCAAATTGATCAGTCCTACATCACCTCACCCTTATTTACTCCCACATCTACATACAGGGAATCCGGGATGTATCCACATTGGCTTGAGTATATGGGCAGTATATAGCCTCTGGATGGCACCTTCTTACAAGAGGTGGTATAGCCCAGTGGTTGTGACACTGCCGCTTAAAGCAAAGGATATGACTTCAAGTCCCACCACTGCCAAATGTGAGTTTGAGGCAGTCATGGTCACCTCCATGCCCTGGTAAGATATATCTAGAAATCAACTTGAGATTCCACTTGACAGAGCAGTCAAGAACAGCAGCATCACTAAGAGTCAGCATGCAGTGGCAGGGTCAGGCAAATACACACACAGAACAATAACAGTACAGATCCAGGTTGACTACCTGAAGTGGCTCACAGTGCAGAAAGTGCATGCATTGACTACCCTGTAGTTGAGCTCCTGAGCATGCTGTATGATACAGCATGGTATGTGTGTGTGCTCAGAGTTGGCTGTCTACCCAGCCTCAGGTGTTAGACATCACTCCTGTTCAGATTCACAGCTTGCTTTGCGTTGTGTTAAAGTCCTGGCTGTTGAGACTGATGCAGCAGTACAGGCATGTGTGTGTTTGCACCCATTTGGCATGGGCACAGCCAGCATAAATTAAGGCTATGCACATCTGATGTTAGCAACACAGCATCACATGTAAAGATGGCTGCCTGGCCCAGCAAAAAACATTTTCAAATGTTGACCTGCACCTATTGTCTGGGCTGATTGCCCCCAGGCAGTGTGTGCTTTTCCCCAGCTCTGGGGCATGGCATGACAATGAGCAGCTGCAGCAGTGCTAGCAGCGCTGCTGCACTGATTCAATCAGAGGGCAGACTACCCCAGAGTGCTAAGTACCTGCAAACAGCTTCTCTTCAGGATGTGGAAATTTTTCCAACTGGCTCCAGATTAGCCTGCCGGGTTTTCATCATTCTAGTTTTTACACCATTGTTTGTATGGACTTGTAGTTTCCATTATCTATGGAGTACAATGGGAAGATAAGAATTACATATCCTTGCATTCCTTGGGAGGGATGCATCTCAAGCCATTAGGCAAACCTTATGAGTAGCCCAGGTCCCCAAATCTGTATCCAAACAATGTACAAAGGTCACTTTTTGAAAGAGTGTACAACTAATTAAATAAAGATGATTTATCACGCCCAGTATTCAACAACAGAAACCTGAGGTTCACAAAATGACAATGTTTTCATTTTCCGTTGGAACAAGGTCTCAGACAAACTATCAGCACTTTTTCCTGGACTAGAGCCTAGTCCTCGTATTGTGCTAGTTTTGACATCAACGACCTTCAAATTTTTTCTTATCCTTTTTTTTTCTTTATTAACTCATTTCCCCAACATAACTTGTTCTTTGGATTTAAAAAACAAGTACTTAACTTAATTCGAAAATGCTGCTATTCCTTTGCAAAGCATCTCATTTGGTGAATCCCGACGCCACAATATAAGGCGCCCAGAGCGTTTCACTATCACTTGTTTCTTCAGGGGATTACCACCATGAGTGTATCACTGATGCTGCCCACGTATCTCCAGTGCACTTAAAAAATCGTGCTGTCAAACTTTTTCTTCCAGCTGGAAACGCAGCTGGAAGAAAAAGTTTGACAGCACGATTTTTTAAGTGCACTGGAGATATGTGGGCAGCTATGAGTGCTGATCTCATTCCAAGCAAGAACCATAGTGAACAGCTGAAATCTGCCATTGCTAAAAGGAATCCTGGAAACTTATTAGAGCCGGAAAGAAATTGCAGTGGGCGAGTGGAAAAAACAAACAACAGACAGATATCTGGGGACATATAGATGGTTACAATACATGTCTGGAGGTTGTCATCACTGCCAAGGGTTACATATAGTAACATAGTAAATGACGGCAGATAAAGACCAGCATGGTCCATCCAGTCTGCCCAGCAAGATACAGCAAGAGTAGGTGCACCTGTCACTCTGTGCAGGCCACCTTTCCCCATGTCTTTATTTAGGGGTGTACCCACCACTCCATGTAGGACACCCCTATTTGTTGAGAAGTTAGATGGTTCAGTTTATTTTGTTTTTATCCTGTTGCTGTAAAGGGATCCGCTGTGCTTGTCCCATGCTGTTTTGAATTCCGTCACCATGTTTGCCCCCACCACTTCCATCGGGAGAGCATTCCAAGCATCCACCACCCTTTCAGTGAAAAAATATTTCCTGACATTGCCTTTCAATCTTCCACTTTGCAGCTTCATGTTATGCCCTCTAGTTTTGCAGCTTCCCCGTCTTTGAAAGAGGTTTGTTTGTTCATCGTTCCTCTTTAATTATTTAAAGGTCTGAATCATATCTCCTCTATCCCTCCTCTCCTCCAAAGTGTACAAATTTAGGTCTTCAAGTCTCTTCTCATAAGATTTCTTACGCAGGCTCCAAAGCAGTTTGGTCACCTTCCTCTGAACAGTTTCCAGTCTTTTTACATCTTTTGCAAGATATGGTCTCCAAAACTGAACACAGTTTTCCAGGTGAGGCCTCACCAGCGACCTGTACAGTAGCATAAGTACCTCTTCCTTTCTGCTGGTAATCCCTCTTTGTATGCAACCCAACATCCTCCTGGCTTTTGCCACCGCCTTGTCGCACTGTTTTGCCACCTTGAGATCATCAGAGATAATCATATCAAGGTCTTTCTCCTGAACCATGCACACCAACCTCTCGCCCTCTATTGCGTACATATCCCTTGGATTTCTGCTACCTAAGTGCATGACACTGCACTTTTTCGCATTAAATCGTAATTGCCAAGCATTAGACCATTCTTCCAGCTTTTGTAGATCATTCCTCATGTTATCCACTCCCTCGGGGGAGTCCACTCTGTTGCAAATTTTTGTGTCATCTGCAAAAAGACAGACTTTTCCATTCAGTCTTTCAGCAATATCACTCACAAATACATTGAACAGTGCCGGGCCCAGGACCAAACCCTGGGGCACCCCGTTAATCACCTTCCTTTCATCCGAGTGAGTTCCATGTACCATCCCATTCTGTTGTCTATCAGTCAACCAATTTCTAATCCAGTTTACCATCTTACTACCCATCCCCAAGCTACTGAGTTTATTGACAAGCCTCCTATGAGGAACAGTATCAAAGTCTTTGCTGAAATCCAGGTAGATGTCATCCATCGCATGCCCCTGATCTAGTTCCTTGGTCACCCAGTCAAAGAACTCAATCATTTTCTCTGTCTCTTCTGAATAGATTATAGCCAGCTATGGCTATATCCCAATCATGCGATTCATTAAACCATGTTTCTGTAATGGCCACAATGTCCAAATCCATTTCCACCATTAGGGCTTCCAGGTCCGGAACCTTGTTGGCTAAACTTCGAGTATTTGTGCTCATTGCTTTCCAGCATTATTTACCTGGCTTGAGTGTATTTTGCATTGATTTTGTTCTGCCCACATCTTCCCACTTGTTTTTGATGTGTGATGTAAAAGTGTGGCTGTTTCTGATATTATTCTGCTTTTGCAGGGGGTGGCGTGCCGGTCTTGACCTTCCACATCCGTCACCCCCTTTTCCTAGTTTAAATGCATATGCACATTCTGCCTGAATTTTTTACTTAAGATTCTTTTACCTGCGACAGAGAGATGTAGTCTATCAGCACAGTATAGTCTCTTGTTGGTCCATCTGTTTCCCCAATCACCAATAAATCTGAATTCTTCTTGTTTGCACAAGGTCTGGAGCCATGTATTAAAGCTGTTAATGCGATGCAGCCTTTTTGTCCCCTTACCAAGAACAGGCAGAACCTCTGAGAATGCAACAGTGTTAACAATGGGCTTGAGTTTCTCTCCCAGAGATTGGAAGTCCTTTTGGACTGTAGAGGCACTGTTTCTAGCCAGGTCATTTGTGCCCAAGTGGATAACAACATCAAGTTTGGAGTGTTCACTTTTTGCGCTAAGTACTTCAACAATTTGGTTTGTATTCCTGCTGGCTGTCGAGCCTGGTAGGCACATGACTATCTTCTCTCCTTTGAACTGTGTTCCCAAGTTGGTGCCTCTGATGATGGAATCTCCAAGTAGTAGTAGTTTTCTGTTTGGTGAGGTTCTCTTCATATTTGGTGCTTTAGCAGGAGATTGGGCATTGTCTGACTCATTTAAGGACCCTTCAGTTTCATTGGATTGAGCATCCTCATTAGCCAAGGCAGAGAAGGCATTATGAAGGGATATCTCTTGATGTATAGGATGTCTCTTCGTTACAGGTCACAATCTTCCAGAACCCACTGTTATCCATTTGTTCCTGGGGTGTTTGGTTCTTTGTGGGAGCAGTGGTGGACTTTGTTCAGTTTGTATCCTAGAAGAGGTGTGTTTCATTGCAGCTATTTCCTCCCTCAGTAGAGTCACTTCTTTATGCATGGCAGCTAGGTCTTTCCTTAGTAGAGTCAGTTTGTCATACATAGCAGCTGACCTGAGGCACATAGGACAAGCTCTTAGGCTCCAAATGATTCGTCTAGGAATGAAAGTACCGCAGTTATTGCACTGAATACACGACATGTTGGTTAAGCAGTCCCAGAAGAGGAAGAAGAAGAAGAAAGGATGAAGAAGACGTGGACTTTTAACCCAAGTAATAAAGGATAGATGGCACGTATGTGACCACTATATAGGCAATGTAGCCCCTGGAGTGGGTGGGGTGAGGGGTAGGGTGGGCGGGAACCTAAGTGTCTCTGGCGAGTAGGCTGTTACTGAACCGTGGGCACACACAGATATCTGATGTAAGTCTGTACAAGGAAAGCAGTCCAAATGCCCCCAAGCTTAGTCTAAAACCACAGTTGAAAGCTATAATAGTAATCCCCCCAAAAATCAACAGTTAGAATTTATAGATTTAAGCCAGCAGAGAAGATAGAAAGATTTGTTCTTAGCGTAATGGAGGCTTCTCAGCTTCTGCAAAAAACTGGCTCAGACCAGTGCCAGGCCAGGTGTGCAATGCTCCAAATCAGCTCCTCCCTGGGAATAGGGTTTCACCAACCAGTGCAGGAAGGGCAGAAACCTAGTTAACTCTCTATCTGCCACACACACTGATATCTGATGTAAGTCTATACAAAGAAAGCAGTCCAAATGTCCCCAAGCTTAGTCTAAAACCACAGTTGAAAGGGTTGTGAGACCAAATATGACAGAAGGGTACCATTGTGCTTTGGAAACAGAATGACCACATCTACACTGCCAAGACATCAGTAAATGTGTTGTTTCCCTTTGAACATACTGTAACAATGCTATCATGGCTGACAGTTGTCATACATCATAATAATTTTGAAGATATTTTCCAAAACATGACAAGAAAGCAAGGGTGCCAATGATGTAGACCAAACTGTACATCACGGAACTGTGTAAGACTCCACAGATCTTCCTGGAGGATGACTGAGGCACAACTCCTAGATCTGCAGTACAAACTCAACCTCTGGTAATTGTCAATACTGGGTTACTAGAAACTGTCTTGGTGACCTATGCCTGTCCCTGGAAGCCTCCAGTCACGTGTATGTGTACATATTTGTTATGTCACCCTCAACTGAGCTAGTGGACGAAGCAGAATTTGCCAGTCACAAATGCCTTGTGTAACACAGGAACCTAACATATACATATGTCAGTGCCCCCCCCTGAAACATATGGCCCAGGCATGTCCCCCCCCAAAATCATATGGCCCAGGCATGTGCAGGAGCTGCTGTTCCTGCACCTGTCCATAGTGCACCTAATCAAATTGCATCCCAACCAAAGGCACATGCTGACAGATTAGCCTTATTGTCTGTATGGAGGAAAACTGTTAATTCAGGCTCTGTTGGGGGCCACCCATAACTAACATCATCTCAGAGACAGATTATACCCTGGGGTTCACTTAAGCTTCTCTGTTGGGGGTCTGTCCCTACTCTTCATGACCAACTGCAGTGATGTAAGCACCATCTTATATCCATCTCCTTGAAGCTGTGGTGTTCATGAGTAATATGATAAGGTCACTGGGCTGAATCTGTGGCGCATTGATAGATAACATGGAATTGGCAAGGATATGGGCCTCACTGAAGTAGTTCAGAAATGGAACTGTAAATTGCGCTCAGTGTTCATGACCTGCACACAGGTGATAGGCAGAGAGCAAAATTCACTGAGCAACACACGAGGAAGGAGGGAAGGGATAGGCCAGTGCAGCAACATGTTGAGTGTGGGTAGAGCTGGCTCATGGACAACTGAGAGAGAGGGATGGGGAGCCCAATGGTGGGTGGGTAGAAGGTGCTTTTGGGGTTCCTAGAGGGGAGGAGAGAGGGGGAGGGTCAGAATGGGCAGAAACATGGATGGGGTGGGGTTATACTGTGAGAACATGAGAGGGGAGGATGGGATAAGAAGACTTGTGGACAGCAATGATGGAACATGTGGCTGTTCACAAAGTTGTGGTGTGGGGGACCTTTAGCTGCCCTCCTAGGCCATATCTTGGCCAAGCCTGTGACCCATGCCACTTTAGGTAGAAAGCTGTGATAACCAACCTGCCAGCTACAAAATCTACCTCCCTTTGTTTTTTTCCAGCCCACATACTATACTATAACACGTTGCCATAAACTACCCAGATTAGCTTTCAGACAAACACCTATATAAACATATCAGTCCCTTATTCTAAACACTGTGATAGAGATTAGTTTTCTCTATATGACTACACCAATGTAGTTTTGCACATATG
Source organism: Ichthyophis bannanicus (assembly GCA_033557465.1). Classification (NCBI taxonomy): domain Eukaryota; kingdom Metazoa; phylum Chordata; class Amphibia; order Gymnophiona; family Ichthyophiidae; genus Ichthyophis; species Ichthyophis bannanicus. Next base: position 907,626,999 of record CM066031.1, on the reverse strand, counting down.
TGCTGTGAACAGGTTTCGACAAACATGAGGGGAAGTACTCCATTTGTAGGGTACATAACACAAGCAATGTCCTTAGACTGTTCTCACTGAGACTGGGCACATGCGGTGTCCATAGTCCATAGTATCAGGGCTTGCTCGCAAACCCTGGGGATGATCTAGGAAAATATGTGGACAGTGCCAGCCCTAGAAGGAAAGGGAACAGAGAAAATAGTGAAGAGTCATAAGAGCACCAGAGGGGAAGGGAAGAGATGACAATAAGGATATGTTGGTGTCAGGAAGAGAAGGGCTTCTGCAAAATGGAGGGTACCAGCTGGCTATTAGGGGTTTTCTGATACAAGATAGGGCTGGTAACAGGTCAGATGTTGGCATCAACTGGGAATAGGCGATCATGTGCCCAAGCAAAAAAGGTAGTAGAATTGCGGGAAGCTGTGGGGCACAGTCCTCAAGTGGAAGGAGGCTAATAAGTAGATCTAAATGGGGATGTTCAGGAGAAGGGGGAAGCAGTCTTGAAATGGTAGCCATTCACCATTTGTAATGGTCTAGGCTGCATGACCTCTGCCAACATGGCCGACTTGGGCGGGGACTAATCAGAACAATATTGACCAGGTGTGGGTGCTGCTGCCTTGCTCTGTGCTAATAGTGCATTCCTGTAGTCATCATTTATGTGGATAGATGTGGCACTGGGTATGTATTAGATAGAAATGAGGGGACAATGTTCTAAACATGTTATCCCCTCCCTCATTTCAATCATGTGGGGGAAATGCTTATAACACTGTCCCCTTGCTGTCTCTAAGAATGCTCTGCACACTGACCTTTTCTTCTAATACTTACACATTGCCAAACCTCTTCACCCACTGATACCTACAGGGTCCCAGTGCTTGCAGAGGGCAAGGCAGCTGCACTTAAACTTGCTCTGATTAATCTCCATCCAACCCCCAGGCACATAATTGTCACATTGTTCGTAATAGGTGCAGGACACCCAGCATGCTTTGCAGCTCCACACGATGTCTGAAATCAGCAACATGGAACCAGATGTGGTGAGAGGAGAGATGGAAGGCTGTTCTAGGAACCCACACTTCAACGACACTGACCTGTACTACCAGGCTTCTCTCATGGCCCCAAAGCAGGAACTGTTGTTCTCAACCTCTGAGGTTATGCACAACAGGGGCAAGTAGCTCAGGACCTGGCAGCACATTCATAGGCACTATAAATTGCCATGCAAACTTTGCTAGAGCTGTGAGTGTATTGGTCCAACTGCCCTTATCAGAGTAATTTCCTTCTGCACAGCATCCAGATGCAGCGGACTGGATTGATCCAGTCCTGGATTTACCTTGGCTGGACTAGGTGTTTATAATTTATTATATAGTGAAATATATAAACATAAAGGGCCCGATATTCAGCGCCAACAGGTAGGCGTGAGTACAGCACCTAGCTGTCAGCGCTGAACCTTAAACCTGGATATTCAATGCCAGCATCATATGTGGCCCTGGTATTGAATATCCAGGGTCACCGCACATCCTCCGCAGAAGCAGAAACTAACCAGATAGCAGCAATATTGCACCGCTACCTGGTTAGCTCCTAAGGGTAAAGCTAAGCCATCTTTTGCTGCACCTATCTTTTAACCACGGGTGCTAACTGGGCAGCTGTGCAATATTGCTGCTACCCAGTTAGTGACTGTTGCCACCCATGACACGCCCCAATGCTAAGCGGTTAGCATCGTGGCATATAGCAGCATTAGTTGGGGATATTCAGTGTTGGGAATATCCCATTCAGCAGCCTTTATGAGATTTACATGTCTGTAAACCATGTAAATGCCTTTCAATATCAGGCCCAAAATACATGTCCATGTTTTGAAGGTTTCAAACCCCGGACTGGATCAATCCTATTGTGCATACTGCAGGCCATTGTCTGTCCTGGAAAATAGTGCTGCTTCCAAATTCCAGAATGTGCTTTCTGTAGAGAAGGCCTACATGTGGTACCAGGGCCCTTTGAAAGGGTTAACAATATAAAGAATAAAAAGAATGAGAGCAGCTTGGAATTCACTAGCAGCCTAGATTGATATGTGGGAGAGAAGTTAAGGTCATATCTTCACAGAAACAGCTAGGCAGAGAGAGAGAGACAGATATTCTTCTGAAGACAGAATGTTTATACTCCCAGAAATGCTTCTTAGAAATTATGGCTAGAGTTGATTAGTGTGTCTGTGTCCAGTTTAATCTGTAACAGCAAGACTTGACATGTAGATGTAAACTATAGATATGAATTAGCGAAATGCAATGCAAAGCTTGGCATGAGCAGATAAGGTGAAATTGTACAATGTGACAGTTTTTTGCCAATAAAAAGACATGCTGCAGGAGATGGGGGAAGGGTATTGCAGGTGACTGCACTAGTTTGTTAGACTTGTAATTCCTTCCTGAAGCGCTCCAACCATACTGTGTTATTGTTAAGATAAAATTCTGTGTATGTGTTTTAATTCACTCTTACTTGCCATGAACTAAGGGAACTGGAGCCAAAGATCTGAGGGTGGATTTTGCTGCTTGTTGCCCAGTCAGGATTAGAGCAACCAAACACTTTCTTTGTCAGCACAGCTCTTGTATTAAAGTGTTATGGCTTAGCTATATGGGGTTTCTGATATGAGGCCTTGTCATTCACTGATGCATGTACGCTTGCCATCTGGCTCCAGATACATGTAATAAGATTGATCCAGTCCTGGGTTTACTCCAGTCCTTGACTGGACTTGGTGTTTATGATTTATTATAGAGTGAAATGTATAAATGCAAACTACATGCCCATGCTGTGAAGGTTTCAGACCCCAGACTTGATCAATCCTTTTGCCCACATCTGCAGGTCATTGTCTGCCCTGGAGAGTAGTGCTACTTCCAAATTCCAGGATGTGCTTTCTTTGCCAGCATAGCTCTTATACAGTACATGTACATGCTGTGAAGGTTCGAAACCCCAGACTGGATCAATCCTATGGCCCACATCTACAAGTCATTGTCTCCCCTGGAGAGTAGTGCTGCTTCCGAATTCCAGGATGTGCTTTCTTTGTCAATATAGCTCTTGTCACTCACTGATGCATGTACGCTTGCCACCTTGCCCCAGCTACATGCAACATTGATCACTTCATTATTTACTGCATGGACATCCAAATGTTCCACTCTGGATCTGTTGAAGTGAACAGGCAACATGTTCCACGTTCCACTATGGAACTTGCTTTTTATGGTGTTTTTCTCTGGGGTATACCCTGATTTAAATTTTCTAAATATAATACTGTTGAGCACCGAAGGTGCAAGCAAATGACATTAATTCTGTAATGACAGTTCCCTCTGATTTCTTTTGCCGCTATTATCCTTGCAGCACCAGGTGCTCAGCAAAACACATCATCCATGCCATCCTGACCTTACTTCATCAACCATGAGAGTAGATATTTATGAGGTAGACAATGTGCAGTGTCATTGACAAGGGACTCAACTCCCTAGCAATCACTTTTCCCAGATGTATGAACATATCAGAGGAGTCCCAAGTGACTTTGGTCAAATGTTGTCAGTAGCTTGTCAATGTCATGTATTTCCACACAGCAACTGGCAGCACCATTTGTAGAATAATGGGACAGATACTCATATCCTGAAGCCAAGTGTATGAATACAGCTCTGTTACCATTATGAGTGGCTTATCGATGTATTACACAGTCCCTTTGGTGTGTGTGGCCATTTTCTTGTCATTCAATACCTTGTCTCCTCTACAGGCATGCTCCTATCAGCCTATTCCACAGATATGGGTCTCCAACAAGTACAATGTCATCTTACCATACCTATGAAAATGAGGTTTTGGCTGCACAACACAGATCCCTGGTGTACTCTATTATTCATCTTTCTCCACTGAGAAAATTTGCCTACTCTCTGCTTTCTTTTAACCAGTTTTTGATCCACAACACTCACTGCCTCCAATCTCACGACTTTTTAATTTGGCTAAGAGTCTCTCTAAGGGACCTTGTCAAAGGCTTTCTGAAAATCCAGATACATTATATCAACCATCTCACCTTTGTCTACTTGTTTATTCACACCTTCAGAAAAATATCACAGATTAGTAAGACAAGGCTTTCCTTGGCTAAATCCCTTTTCGTTTTCTCCCATTAAACCATGACTATCTACAAGTTTAGTAATTTTATTCGTTATAATGGTTTCTACCATTTTGCCCTGTAATGACATCAGGCTCACCAGCCTGTAGTTTCCTGGATCACCTCTGGAAACCCTTTTTAAAAATTGGTGTTACAACGTCCACTCTCCAATCTTCAGGTACTACGTACAGATGATTTTAATTATAGTTCACAGATTGCGGTAAGTCTGCAATCTCATATTTCAGTTCTTTCAACACCCTTGGATGTATATTACCAGTCCAGGTGATTTGCTACTCTTCAGTTTATCAAACAGTAGTAATGCATCCTCCTGGTTTTATCAATATTTCTTTCAATTCTCCTGCTACATCACCTTTACATACTATTTCAGGCATGGTTCACTTCCTTACATTTTCCTCAGTAAAGACCAAAGCAAAGAATTCATTCAGCTTCTCCGCTATGGCCTTGTCCTCACTTTGCGCCCCTTTTACCCTCTATCATCCAATGGTCCAAATGATTCTATCACAATTTTTTGCTACATATGTACTTGAAAAAGCTTTTAATTTGTATTTTTGCTTCCACGGCAAGTTTCTTTTCAAATTCTCCCTTTGCCTGCATTATCAATGCCTTGCATTTAACTTCCCAATGCTTATGTTCTTTCTGGTGTTCGTCATTATGCTCCTTTGTCAATTTCCTGAAGGATACTTTTTTGGCAATAACAACCTCTCTGAACATAAGAACATAAGATATGCCACACTGGGTCAGACCAAGGCCCATCAAGCCCAGTATCCTGTTTCCAACAGTGGCCAATCTAGGTCATACGTACCTAACAGTTTCCCCAAAAGACACAGGTTCCACAATGCATATATTGGGTCAAGCATTGATATCCGAGTCCCTTCTTAATAATGGTTTATGGACCTTTCCTCCAGGAACTTGTCCAGACCTTTTTTGAACCCAGCTACACTAACAGCCTTTACTACATCCTACGGTAACAAATTCCAGAGTTTGATTACACGTTGAGTGAAAAAATATTTTCTTTTATTAGTATTAAATAGTTTACCCTGTAGCTTCATTGCATGTCCCCTAGTCTTTTTATATTCTGATAATGTAAACAATCGATCAACGTTTACCCGTTCCACTCTGTTCATTAATTTATAGACTTCTATCATATCTCCCCTCAAACGTCTCTTTTCCAGGCTAAAGAGCCCTAACCTTTTTAGCCTTTCTTCATAGGGGTATACTTCCATCCCCTTTACCATTTAGGTTGCTCTTCTCTGAACCTTTTCTAATAATGCTATATCCTTTTTAAGATACGGCGACCAGAATTGCACACAATATTCAAGGTGCGGTCTCACCATGGAACGATATAGAGGCATTATAATATCTTTTGTTTTATTTTCCATTCCTTTCCTTGTGATACCTAGCATTCTATTTGCTCTCTTGGCCGCCGCTGCACACTGGGCCAAGGGTTTTAATATGACTCTTAAATCTTTTCCCTGGGTGGTGGTTCCTAATGTGGAATCTTGCATCATGTAACCATAATTTGGGTTGTTCTTACTAAGATACATAACTTTGCACTTGTCCACATTAAATTTCATCTGCCATTTTGATGCCCAGTCTTCCAATTTATCAAGATCCTCTTGCAATTTTCCACAATCCTCTTGGGTTTTAACAACTTTAAATAGTTTTGTGTCATCTGCAAATTTGATAACGTCACTCGTTATTCCCTTTTCCAGGTCATTTATGAATATGTCAAAAAGCAGCAGACCCAGCTCATGCCCTTGGGTTACACCACTATTCACCTTTCTCTGTTGGGAAAATTGGCCATTTAGCCCTACCCTCTGCTTTCTGTCTTTTAACCAGTTCCTGATCCACAGTAGTACACTGCCTCCTATCCCATGACTCTTTAGTTTTGCCAAAAGTCTCTGATGAGGGACCTTGTCAAAGGCTTTTTGAAAGTCCAAATACACTATATCAACCGACTCACCTTTGTCTACCTGTTTATTCACACCTTCAAAAAAACATAACAGATTAGTAAAACAAGATCTTCCTTGTCTAAAGCCATGTTGGCTGTCTCCCATTAAGCCATGACTATCTACATGTTCAACAATTTTGTTCTTTATGATGGTTTCTACCATTTTCCCCAGTACTGATGTCAGGCTCACCGGTCTGTAGTTTCCCGGATCACCCCTGAAACCCTTTTTAAAAATTGGTGTTACGTTGGCCATCCTCCAATCTTCAGGTATTACAGATTATTTTAATGATAGTTCACAGATTACTAATAGCAGGTCTGAAAGCTCATATTTCAGTTCTTTCAACACCCTTGGATGTATATCATCCAGCCCAGGTGATTTGCTACTCTTCAGTTTATCTAATAGTTATAATACATCTTCCAGATGTATCAATATTTCCTTCAGTTCTTCCACACCTTTAAATACCACTTCAGTCATGGGTAACATCCCTACATCTTCCTCAGTAAAGACCGAAGCAAAGAATTCATTCAGTGTCTCCGCTATCGCCTTGTCGCCTCGTAGTGCCCCTTTAACCTCTCTATCATCTAATGGACCAACTGACTCTCTAACAGGTTTTTTGCTACGAATGTACTTGAAAAAGTCTCTATTACGCGTTTTTGCTTCCACAGCAAGCTTCTTCTCAAATTCTCCCTTTGCCTGCCTTATCAATGCCTTGCATTTAACTTGCCAGTGCTTGTGCTTTTTCCAGCCTTCGCCTTTGAACCATGCTGGTAGTTTTTTGGCCTTCCTTCCACTTTTCTTAAAGCATCTAAGGACTAGGTCCAATATGGCTTCCCCTCTGGTCGGTTCATGAACCAGCTGCTCTAAGAAGCAGTCATTTATTTCATCTAGAAACTTAATCTCTCTAGCATGTCCTGTTGTGACATTGACCCAGTTGATACCGGGGAAATTGAAATCACCCATTATTACTGTGTTGTAACTTTTGTCTGCTTCCCTGATTTCTTTTAGCATTTCATCATCCATCTGTTCATTTTGGCCAGGCGGTCGGTAGTACATCCCCACTGCTTATGCCTTCTGCTTTTTACATGGAATTTCTATCTATAGAGGTTTTACAGTATATTTTGTTTCCTGCAAAACTTTAATCCTATGTTTCTCAATGCCTTAACATAAAGAGCAACCCCTCCACCAATCTGATTTACTCTATCATTGTGATATAATTTGTACCCAGGTATTAGTGACCCATTGTTTGTCCTCCTTCTACCAGGTCTTTGAGATGCCAATCATATCTAACCTTTCATTTAGTGCTATATATTCTAGCTCTCCCATTTATTTATTAGACTTCTAGCATTTGCATACAAGCATTTTATGGGTTGTATTTTATTCATATTAATCTGGTTAACATTTGTTAGGTGTAATTTGGAATCTTCTGACTCTGTACTGAAGGAAAGCTAGGTTACTTTTAACTTTGCTGGAACCTCTCTGTTTTGCTAGTATCCTTCAAGGATACATCCTTCCAAACCATATGCTCCTGGGGGCCTGTCAGCTTTCCCCTACTATCCAGTTTAAAAGCTTCTCTATCTCCCTTTTCAAGGTCAATGCCAGCAGCCTGGTTCCATCCTGGTTAAGGTGGAGCCCATCACTTCGGAAAAGCCCCTCCCTTCCCCAGAATATTGCCTTGAAGGACGTGCCAATTTTAGGAGTAGATTTTTAGTTTTCCAAACTACAAACTACTAGTGACCAAATTATGCAGTTTTGCATGCTGAATCTAAAGCTATCTTCAGAAACTGCTTAAAGTGAGTCTTACCTACCAATTGAATCACAGTTGAAATATGTGGAAATTAAGTCATATTTATTTGAACATACAAATAGTCCGAACAACACCTGTAGCCACATGATTGTCTTTAAAATGTCATTTATGCAGTAAATTGAATGTTATTAACAAAATCCAGCAAAGAAGCCATACCTTGTTTGCTTCTGTTTCGGCTCATGAGCTCCCTGCTGACCATCTGACCCCTAATATAATGTTTCTCCTCTCCTGATTGTACACATGACTAGCAGCCTCAGTCATCACTATTGTATAAAGAAAAGGATATTTGCATATATTTTTTAAAACTTAAAAACAATATTAAAATATTAACAATATTAAAGATCTACAAACCACATTTAGGATCATGTTTACCAAGTTGCACTGCTTACACCTACTGTGCAGCATGTGCGAAAATGGCCATGTGGAAGGTGCAAATCCTGCGAGGTAAATGCAGAGTGCTTTCTAGTATCTGCCCTGCATTTAATGCACAGGCAGGACACTTGTCTCATGAGTCAGTGTTTCCTTTCTTGGCATTAGTGTGAGATAGGGTTGCCAATTGACTGGTTTTAGGCCAGCCTGGCTGGTTTTAGAAGCTGCAGGCCGGCAGCTGGCAGGATCATAAAACTAGACAATGAAGGACCGCTTTTCTGCTGACCATCAGCCTTAGCTTCAACCCCCCCCCTCCCCCACTGCATGCTGCTGCCACTGCCGTTTTTCCTGTTCCGGTGCTGGCGACGGTGACAAACCTCAATTTTAATTAAAAAAAAAAAGCATGGGTCTTTGTGGCTCCAGCATTGCAAGGATGGTCTGGTCCCACCCCCTCTGCTTTTGTCACAGGGAGCAGGATCAGACAAGTCTTCCGAGCAGGGTCAGCACAGCAGGAACAGCAAGTCCTGCAGGTAGCAGAAGATCATGGCCCAGAGTTCTGCAAGGCTGCAATCACAGCCCAGAATGGAAATCCTGCCCATGGGAGCAGCAAGTCCTGAGGGCAGCAGAGCTCTGCAAGGTCACGATCATAGCCCAGAGTGGAAGATCCTGTATGTGACAGGTAGGCATTCAGAGGTGGTGGGAGGTGGGTGTGGTGGGGTGGACAGAGAAGTTGGGATATTTAAAGGGGCAATGGTTGTTGAAGGAAGACGGGGGGTGCAAAGAGGGAGTGAGAAATGGAAAGTCTGGGAAGGGGACAGATATGGGAGAAGCAGGAGAGGAGCAAGAGGAGGGAGGTAAAGATACTGGACATGGAGATGAAGAGCTAATGAGACTGAGGAAGATACTAGACACAGAGGGGGCATAGGGCAATGGAAAGATATTGAACGCAGGGGGTATGAGGCAAACAGGGCAGATTCTTGACAAAGGGGCTATAGGAAATCAGGGGAGATCTTGGACATGGGGGGCATTGGTAGAGGGAAGATGCTGGACATGGAAGGGAAAGGGAGACAGAGGGGAGATGTTGGAAAGAGGGGGATACGGGAGCAGAGGGGACATGATAAATGAGGGGGGCTAGGGAGATGAAAGGGAGATACTGGACATGGGAAGGGGGCATAGGAAGAATGGGCATAGGTAAAAGCAAGGTGAGGACATTTTGAAATGGAGTGGTGATAGAAACATAGAAACATGATGGCAGAAAAAGATCACATGTCCTTTCTAGTCTGTCATAAGAACATAAGATATGCCATACTGGGTCAGACCAAGGTCCATCAAGCCCAGTATCCTGTTTCCAACAGTGGCCAATCTAGGTCATATGTACCTAGCAGTTTCCCCAAAAGACACACGCTCCACAATGCTTGTACTGGGTCAAGCATTGATATCCTGGGTCCCTTCTTAATAATGGTTTATGGACCTTTCCTCCAGGAAATTGTCCAAACCTTTTTTAAACCCATCTACACTAACAGCCTCCGGTACATCCTCCGGTAACAAATTCCAGAGTTTGATTACACGTTGAATGAAAAAATATTTTCTTTTATTAGTCTTAAATAGTTTACCCTGTAGCTTCATTGCATGTCCCCTAGTATTTCTATATTCTGATAATGTAAACAATCGATCTACGTTTACCTGTTCCACTCCGTTTATTAATTTATAGACTTCTATCATATCTCCCCTCAGCCGTCTCTTTTCCAAGTTAAAGAGCCCTAACCTTTTTAGCCTTTCTTCATAGGAGTATCCTTCCATCCCATTTACCATTTTGGTGGCTCTTCTCTGAACCTTTTCTAATAATGCTATATCCTTTTTATGATACGGCAACCAGAATTGCACACAATATTCAAGGTGCGGTCTCACCATGGAACGATATAGAGGCATTATAAGGATCAACCATAGTAAAACAGATGTCTTATTCCTCACCAAGAACCAGATGTTCTCCCCACACCCCACATTAAAAGTAAACAATATTGAGTTGATAGCAAAATCAACTATCCGCTATCTCGGCATCACGCTTGACCAACGACTCGACATGTTTACACATGTGAAGAACATCACGAAAGCAATTTACCATAAGGTCCGGATACTACGTCACCTGCGCCCCCATTGGACTTTAATGACTACTGAACTATCTTCCAAGCCTTGGTGCTCCCACATCTAGACTTTGCAAATATTATCCTTCATGGCCTCCCTCAGTCAATACTAGGACCTCTTCGCCTTGCAATGAATGCTGCAGCAAGGGTACTTGCAGGTACATCAAGAGCTAAACATATAACATATGAAATCAATGGGGCCGCGGCTACGATATCGCACGGAGTCTGCTACCGCCATTGAGTAAACAGACCCCTTTGTCTACTTTTAATCTCTGTATATAGTTATTACTTAAATCAGCTGTTGCTGATTTAAGTTAATTCATCCCTTTTCCCCTTTCACTCCCTGTTAAGATGTTACATATATTTTTTGTTTAATGTAATGTTCAATCCTTGAGTTCTCTGTAAACCGCTTTGATTCACGAAAAGTGGTAAATAAGCACTAATAAATAAATAAATTAATTAATTAATTAATTAATAATTAAGCTAGTTCCTCACAAACACAGTCTTCTGAAAATCATTCAAGATCCCCATCACTTCATTCCTTTTTGTGGGTGTTTTCTGAGGTCCTGCTCCTGGCCCTTCATCTCATCTTGCTAACAACTCTATGAGGTATTGTTCCATCTTGACAAAGTTAGTTTTCCTAAAGTCTAAGACCCTCACTTTTGAATGGATTTTATCAGCTCTAGTCCTAATACAGAACCACACCATCTGGTGATCACTGGATGCAAGATGATCTCCCACTATAACATTGGAAAAACTTTCCCATTTGGTAAGCACCAAGTCTAGTATGCTCCCTTCACATTTGGGTCCTGTTACCAGCTGCCAGAATACTTCTCCCTGTAGAGTATGTAGGATCTCCTTACTTCTAGATGACACTGCAGCAGGGATATGCTAATCCATATCTGGCATATTGAAGTCACCTATCAGTAGCATTTCTCCTTTCATGGCAACAGTGCACTTGTCTTCTATTAAATCCCCATCCACTTCTTCTCCCCCTTGAGGGGGATCTGTATAACACGCGAATGCAAATGTATTTCCCTTTCTCTTTTTCTTGTTTAACCCAAAGTGACTCCTCACTCCCATGTAAGCACTGTAATTCTATAGTTTTATTATTATTTTTTACATATAGTGCCACTTCTCCTCCCCTTCTTCCCATCCTATCCTTCATGAATAAAATATAGCCTGGTATAATTACTTCCCAGTCATAGTTTTCCGTGAACCATCTCTCTGTAACTGCCACTAAATCCAAGTCAACCTCTTCCATTAAAGCCTCAATATCTGGGATCTTATTTCCCATGCTATGGGCATTTATACACACCGCGTTCCAGATGTTGTCCCTTTTATCCATTTCTACAGAGGTATTTAAACTTTCACTTACCTGTGGGATTTTCTTCACCCATTCCCAATAAATCTAGTTTAAAGCCCTCTTCAGTAGGTTAGTCAGTCTGCTGCTGAAGACACTTCAACCTCTCTTAGATAGATGGGGGTGGGCAGAGGCTGGTGCTGGATAAGAAGTGGGGAAGGCAGAGGACAAATGCTGATCACAAGTAGTAATGGTAGATTATGGATAGGAATAAGGGTTAGATGCTGGACATGGGTGGGGAACATAGGCTGGACACGGTGTGGGGTATGTGGTGGCCAAAATGTTCCTGTGCCCTTAGAAATAGGAAAAAAGCACACTTTTACCTTGAGGGAGAGAAACAGGAAGCGGGGATGTGAAACACAAAATGTTCAGGAACAGAAAAAAACTCATCTAGTTCCTAGCTGCAAGCCACACCCTAGCTCAGGAACAAGCTGTAAGGCTAATGAGAGCCAGCTGAGGAGGCAGCACGTGGTTACAGCTCAATCACATTCAGGGAGAGTCCCTAGGGGATTACAAAAGGAGGTGGGCAGTAACAGGAGATATGTTGATGTTGTTGATGATGTTGATGTAGATGATGGTGCAGAAGAGGAAGGGGATCCTGAGGCCGATGTAGATGCTGAGGTTGAGGGTCAGCATCACAGGCGGAGCGAGGGAGTTCCCAGGGGAGGAGCTACCCGAGACTCAGAACACAGCAGAAGTCCTAACGTGCTGGAAGGAGGAGGAAGTTCCCGGGCAGCTAGAGTGAAAGGTATTTCCCAGGACAGCCCAGGGGAGGAAAAGGAACTGCTGAGACAGACTTCTAAGAGAAGCCCAGCCTCAGAGGACGTTATAGGATCTGCTGGAGCACTCAGGGAAAAGAGTCATAAGCCAGGGAGGAATCCAGAATGCAGGAGAGTTGCTTTGGAGCCTGGAGGCAAGAGATTCTCTTCTGAGAGAGCCCTAAATGAGGACACGTTTACTGCAAGCCAAAGGTTTGGTGAAAGCTTATCTGGTACAAGGAAAACCGTGAGTAACCCTGTGTCTAACAGCAAGTTAAGCCACCTGCAGACAATAAGCCAGTTAATGAGAGAGAGAGAATTGCCAGTATATGCTGAGAATTCTAGAGGCAAAGAAAAGTCTTGCTGGAAGAAAATTCTTGAGCTGTTAGAAAGGGCAGAGCCTGGGTTTACAGGTAGAAGTTTAAACCACGATTCACAAGAGTCAGCTATTGAGGAAATGGAGACAGAAAGCTATCCTTCTGATATTGACTCTGAATCTTCTGCAATGGAATGTGCTGTGCGTCACATGACAAGCTAAGTGTTTGAGCACTATAGAGTGTGAAGCTCAAAGAACTCCATTAGCCAGTAAAGAAAAGGAAACAGGCTGGACAGTGTTTTAAAGCCCTGTTTGCTTTTAGAAACGTTTTCCTTGAATGAAGCCAGAAAGTTTTGATTTGAATGTGTGGAAGTTTCAAGAAGAGCAAACTGGCATTTATGTTTAAAGGCTAGAAGAAGTAATGAAGCCTGATTTGTGAATTCTGGAAGTGATAGAAGCTAATTGTATTAGGAGAATAAATCCTACTTTTTTCTTTCTTCTTGCCCTTGCGCTGAGCTTTCTAAAAGCTCTGTATGGAGTAATAGTAAAAATCAATAAATTTTCCTGTGTTAGCCTTATGCCTCTCGGACTTCAATTTATTTGAAACCCACAACTACAGAAAGAGTGCTGGCCCTACCTTAGGCAACCGCCTAGGGTGGCAAAAAAGGCCACAGGTAATAAGGTGATGGAGAGTAGAAAGTGGATATTGGGTGGAAGAGTGAATGGTAGATGATGGACATAGAAACACGACATCAGAATAAGACCATATGGCCTATCCAGTCTGCCTTTCCATACCAACTACTCTAGTCCCTTTATTCCTTTAGAGATCTTTTGTGTTTGTCCCATGCTTTCTTGAATTCAGATACTGTCCTGCAATTTTTATAGTGCTATCTTTATCTAGGTAGGGTCCTTTGGTACGCTTTGGAAGTTAGCATTGGCATGTTAGATTTGCTCTTGGTCTTGAATGACTTTTTTGGATTAATTCCTAGGTGATCACTTCTGGGGGTCAGCAGAGAGTAGGACATTCAAAGCTAAACAATTAATTCTGTCATCCAGGGGGGGACATACGGGTTAAGATTTGCTTAGGGTGCAACACTTTGAATCAACTCTGGGTCTGGTTAGGCTGTGCAAGAGGAAGCTCAGAGGCTCCAGGGATGCATTCACCCCCACTAGGGGCCTGGCTGCTCAGTGCCCACACACACTGACTGTGTTCCTGCATGCTGGCCAATGTCTAGCACCGACTGACCCGTATGATCGATGCACTTCAAAGGCAGCCTGAGGTGCTTGAAGGCACAGAGGAGAAACTCGATTATGGTGCTGTGGGTGGCTGAAGCAGTGTACATGAGTGTTCCTGAGGCAATCGGGGCTTTCTGGTTCAGCTTTGAAGTGCACCAGTAGGTTGATGGCATGGTGGCTGAACTTGCAGGCCAGGCTGAGCACAGAGCTGCCCCACTAGTCATGCCTATGCCCTCATCCAGCAAAAGGAGCAGGCAAAGTGTGGGGTAGGGCAGGCAGACGGTGATCATGATCAGGTGTGACTGTGCTTGGTGCACATGTTCATGATGGAGCTGTCCAATACGAAGTGCGCCAAGTGCACCTTGCCCTCATTCATGCTATCCAGGAAGGTGTGGGTCCTATCGCTGTGGCATAGATCGTGGGGTCTGAGCATGGTGCACTGGCTGCTGCTCTTCAAATGCCATGCTTTCAAGTGCCTCAGACTGTGCTGCTGAGTGCCTCAGACTGTGGCCAAAGCTTACTGGGCCCTGCAGGTGGCTGCTCCTGGTTCCTGAAGAGGAGATGCCTGCTGTTGGAAAAGAAGCTGGGGCCAGAGACACTACAGGAGATAGGATAAAATTTAAAGAGGCAGTAGGTTTGGAAAAGAAAGATGGGGAGGGGAATGGGAGTATGGGTTGAACATGGAAGGGGAAGGGAAAAAGGGGCAGGACTGGGAAGATAACAGAGTGGTGCACTAGCATACTGAGATTATTTTGGCACCCAGAGAAAGTGCCTCCCCCCACAATGTCCATGGGCAAACTTACTTGTTTGCTGTGTGATGTGCTGTTGTCTCTCCTCCAAGTCCACCCCCAGAAGCTATTACCTCCCGGGCAATGTCCTGCAGTGTTAGTTATCATGAGACTTTGGGAGAGGAAACACCTCAGGGCCTGGAGCATAGGCAGTGGTACACTGTGTAACAAACAAGTAAGTTTGCCATGGGTGCAGAGGTGAGAGCTGTTGCCGCCATCATCTCTGTGTGCACCTCCTTTTTACTGTCACCCAGGGTGGAATCCTCCCACTGCCCCACCCTTGGTATACCACTGGAGTTGGGAGATCCAGCAGAAGAGGATCAGTGCAGGAAGGGGAATGAAAGTGCAAGAGGTTGGAGGTTAAAAAAGGCAAAATGAATATATGCTGAAAGGCGCAGACCCCCACCCCCACCAGAAGACACAAAGGCATCTCCCCTCCGTAGCACACAAACATAGAGGCATCCCACCCCCGCATCTCTCTCTCTCACACACACAGGCGCACCCCCCACACACACACATTGCACTGCATGCATACAAAAACAGTCACCACATCTGCGCACCACACATCCAATAACATTAATCTTTTGACTCTCACAGCCTATTCATATGAATTTAAATATTTACTCCTCAGTACTTATTTTTATTCCAGCTATGCATTTGCCACTTCACTGCAATTTTCTTGTTGCAACATTTGATTTGAAGGAGACATACTAGCATTAGGTGAACAGAGCTCACAAAGGAGTTTTGGTAAGGGGGAATGCAGCCTATCATTAATAATAATGATGGAGGAGGGTGCCAATGTATAAGTTGCAGGGGGGGCACCAGAGACCCTAACACAGGCCCAAGGGGCCATCATAGAGCCCATGATTAAGACCCAGGGGCGATGGGAAGAGGGCAGGTGTTCTTGGGGAGGGGATCCTGATCAGGATAGGAAGGTTGGTGGGGTTTGGGGGATGGTGGTCATTTTGGAATGCTCTCTGAGGGGAGGTTGATTCTAAATGAAGGACTTAATCGGCAGGGGGAATGTGAAGAAGAGGGAGTGGGGGTGGGATTGATAGTGGGTGCTTGATCAACGGAAGGATTCGGGCCTTCATGAGAGAAAAGAGGGTGCTGACAAAGGTAGGGCATGGGCTTTTATATGGGCAGGCTGCTGGTAGCATGGCTGTATTTAATGCCACTTCTTCAGCTGTTACATGTAGATGAAGCCATGGTATTGGCAGCCATGATAGCTAGCATGCAGCAATATCCCATACACTAGCTGCCACTGATGACACACCACCCCATGGCATCCTCAGTAGATAGTATGGAAATAACCCCACATTGTCTGTTTAGTTCCTATGCTGTTAATGTAGGACTGAACATGCTGGATAGCTTGCATTATAGTTTACACTAATAGTGCTGCTTAGAAAATATGCCCCTTGTTCCGTACCATTAACAAAAATAAATATCCATAATAATAAGTTAGCCTGCAAAAAACGAAATTAAAATTCTAACACATTAATGCCTTTCAATACTCAATTTTTTTCCTCAGTTGAAAATACTGTAAAAAGAAGACAAATAATACCTGAAACATATCCAGTGTAAACATTTTTGTTAATGTTATTGCGGACAGCAGGTCGAGTAAGGTTTGTCTCTTTGCAGATGATGCCAAAATATGCAATAGAGTAGACACCCAGGAAGAAGTAGATAACATGAGGAGGGATCTAGCTAAAGCTCGAAGAATGGTCAAGAATTTGACAGCTGAGATTTAATGCTAATTAATGCAGGGTCATGCATTTGGGCTGCAAAAATCCTTGGGAGTGGTACAGTTTAGGAGTGAAGTATTTCTGTCCACAAAAGAAGAGCAGGACCTTACCATGATTGTTTCTGATGATCTTAAGTTAGCTAAACAGGTAGAAAAGGCAACGCAAATGCCAGAAGGATGCTTGGGTGCATCAGGAGAGGAATAACCAGCAAGAAGGAGGTGATAATGCCTCTGTATAAGTATTTGGTGAGACCTCATTTGGAGTATTGTGTGCAATTCTGGAA
Source organism: Ichthyophis bannanicus (assembly GCA_033557465.1). Taxonomy (NCBI): domain Eukaryota; kingdom Metazoa; phylum Chordata; class Amphibia; order Gymnophiona; family Ichthyophiidae; genus Ichthyophis; species Ichthyophis bannanicus. Next base: position 907,610,109 of record CM066031.1, on the reverse strand, counting down.
ACCACACCTTCAAGAGGATATAAACAGGATGGAGTGGTGCAGAGAGTGACTACCAAAATGGTCAGTAGGTTTCGTTGTAAGGCATATGGGGATGGACTCAATACTACTACTATTACTACTACTCAGCATTTGTATAGCGCTACTAGTCGCACGCAGCGCTGCACAGACATGTAAGAGACAATCCCTGCTCATCAGAGCTTACAATCTAGTCAAGACAAAACACAGAAGGTGTATTATTTATAGGCAGGGGTAAAACAAGGGAGAGAAAAAGGAGATCAGGGGAGTCAAGGTCCAAAAGCAACAGCGAAGAGGTGAGCTTTCAGCCTTGATTTGAAGAGGGTTAGAGAAGGTGCTTGGTGTACAGACATAGGTAGTTTGTTCCAGGCGTAAGGTGCAGCAAGGTGAAAGGAGCGAAGTCTGGAGTTAGCAGTAGAAGAGAAGGGCACAGATAGAAGGAGTTTGCTAGAAGAGCGTAGTTCCCGAGGGGGGTTATAAGGAGAGATAAGAGATGAAAGGTACTGAGGAGTCGCAAAGTGAATGCATTTATAGGTCAGCAGGAGAAGTTTCAACTGGATGCGGAAACGGATAGGGAGCCAATGAAGTGACTTGAGAAGAGGAGTAATATGGGCATGACGAGGCTGGCAGAAGATTAGCCGTGCAGCATAGTGTTGACAGATTGAAGGGGAGAGAGATGATTCAAAGGGAGACCAGCAAGGAGTAGGTTATAGTAGTCGAGATGGGAGGTGATTAAGGAGTGGATAAGCGTTTTAGTAGTGCGTTCAGAAAGGAAGGGGCGGATTTTGCTAATGTTATAGAGAAAGAAATGGCAGGTCTTAGCTACGAGATGGATGTGTGTGGAGAAAGAGAGAGAGGAGTCAAAGACAACCCCCAGATTGCGGGCTGAGGAAACAGGAAGGAGGAAAAGCAGGAGATGGTCGATATGATAGAGATATTTAAATTCCTCCATGACATAAATGCACAACATGAGAGCATCGTTTAATTGAAAGAGAGCTCTGCAATGAGGGGGCATAGAATGAAGATGAAAGGGGATAGTGTAACTCAGCCTCAAATCAAAGCTTTAGCATAACCTCAGGTAAGCTGTGACAAGCAGATATAGGACTTCTATCCTTTTTCTCTTAAATCTGTCCTAATCATTAATCAGATTTTTTTAAAAGTTGGATACTCTTCTCAGAATTTAGCTTTATGGGCAACCAGTGCACACAAACCAATTTCACAGCCCAATTTCACAGTCTTTGTCTCCACACACAACAGTTTTACTCTTTACAGCTGTTGGAGACACTAAAACCTTTTTTCTAACAGAAGTTCTCACAGAAAACCCATTTAAAACTGGCAAAGTCTCTTAAGAGCCTTCATCCCTGGGAAACATTAAACCAAATTGTAAACTTAAAACAGCTTTGACAACTATCTGGCTTCTTGACCAAACAAATCTTCCTTAAAGTAGTTTTCAGCTTTCAGCAATTAAGAATTAAAGAGCTCAGTAAATTTCAGAATAATATTTGAACCACTTGTTCAAATGAGACCCAAGGAAATCTCATCAGGCAATGCGTTTCCAAAAATATCACCTTTACCTCTTTCTTCTCCACAAAACTACACAGAGGCATCCAATTTGTTTTACTTACCTAAGGATTCTCTCTTATTTCCCCAAAATCTCTAAAAGTAAATCTTTCTTCTGTACCACAGCTAGCACACCAACCTCTCTCTTCACTGACAAACCCCAACTGACTCTCAACTCAAACACATACCAACCTTACAAGACACTCAGAGAAGTATTCTTCCTTTCACTTCCTAAAGAAATAGTTCCAAGCACTAACACTCACTCTTTCTTACAAATTAAAGAAAATCTCCCCCATAACAATCCTAGTTACTTTTTTAAAGGATTTTTAGTACCTCATCTTAAAACCATAATAGATTAAAAAGACAAGTTATAAAACTGCATCACTAAAACTCTGACTTCCCACTTGCTATGAGCTTCAGCAGAGCTCTCCAGGGAGATCCCTGCTCTGCCTGATAAACTGCAGTCTCATGCCCTTTCATTTAACCATTTAATTGCTTTAAAGGCAGCCAGTAACTTTGTACTGCAGTCATGCTTTTTAAAACCTTCTCAGTATTACAGCCCTACTCTTTTCTTTATTTTAATTTTAAAATGTCTGCCATACGTTCTTTCTCAATTAAAATTGCAGAGCATTATTAAGATTTTAACCCTTATGGCCCTGAACTGCAGTCAGCCCAAACTTTAGTTTGTTTACATGGGACCATGTCAACCCTGTTTTCTTTTATTCTTGACACTGTTCCAGCTTTCTCTTGCCAAATGCCAGCACCAACAACAAACCAAAGACACTTGAAACTCCAGGTAAAAAATTGTATTTTTATTCTTATTATAACCCATTGGTTACATTAGAATCAGAAATAATATGCAGAAATATGTCTTTACAGAAAGAGTGGAATAGTCTCCCAGTGGAGTAATAGAGACAAAGACAGTATCTGAATTCCAGAAAGCATGGGACAATCTGAATATCTCTAAAGGAAAAAAAGGGACTGTAGTAGTTGGTATGGAAGGACAGGCTGGATTGGTTGGATGGTCTTCATCTGCCACATTGTTTTATGTAATCATTCTTAAAAGCTAAGGCTCCTCTAAAGTAACTCTAGACAAAGTAAACCTTTTCAACCAATGGCTATAAAATTGGGAGGAGTGGCCTAGTGGTTGGGGCAAGTTACCTCAGGCCAGCAGGTTGGGGGTTCAAATCCCACTAGTAGGACAGCAACTTTGGGCCAAAAGGACTGGGGTTTCTAGTCCCACAGGTGCTCCTTGTGGTCTTGGGCATGCCACTTAACCCTCCATTACCCATGTTCCCTGTAAAATAGTTATCTCCAAGTTATAATGCCCTGTTCAATGTAATTTCAGTTTGTTCCATGTAAACCACCTTAATATCATGAAAGGCAGTGTATAAGAAATGTTAAATAAATAAAATAACATTTACTAAAAGTGTTTCATTGTCTGTGACTATTCTAGGGAACAGAAGCAACCTCAAAAGCACTCTGGCATAAATATAAAAAAATAACCTTTTCAGGCCACAGCTTACATCCCAAAATACCTTAAAATTACCATTTACCCTCAAATTACCATTTTTATTATATACAATTTAATGTTCACTGTAATTTCAATTGTTTGAATAAGTTTCAATGTAATGTTCAAGTTTTGTTCTATGTAAACCGCTTTGATTTTTCTGAAAGGCGGTATATAAAACCGTTCAATAAATAAATAAATAAAATAAAATAAATATAATCAATTACTGACAGGAAAGAGTACATAAAGCAAGTAAAAAGATTACTTAAGTATTCTATGCACAGTGCTAAAAGTAGAGACAAACAAACCTAACCAACACAACAGCATTTTATTTTATTTATTTATTTACATTCTCTTATATACCGTGCTATTCTGCATCAGTGCAGTTTACATTGAACAAACTGAAATTACATTGAACAGGGCATTATAACTTGGCAATAACTATTTTACAGGGAACATGGGCTATGGAGGGTTAAGTGGCTTGCCCAAGACTACAAGGAGCACCTGTGGGACTAGAAATCCCAGTCCTTCCGGCCCAAGGTTGCTGTCCTCTAGTGGGATTTGAACCCCCAACCTTCCAGTCTGAAGTACCTTGCCCCAACCACTAGGCCACTCCTCCACATTTTATATTTATTAAATTTTACACATTCATACAAGCAATCCATTTGTTATTGAAAAAAGATAGGTACCAGAATACAATTCAAAAGGAAAGAGAAAAAATAGAGGACAATGGAATAAACATTTTGGGACATGACTCACAAGCCCTCAAACAACAATGGTGGTATAACTGTAATGGAAGAACATAACAATTGAACTAGAAATTATCTGACAAATCCTGAGTAGGCAGTATACATAACATTCAGCACTGAATTTCCTAGAGGGGAAGAAGAAGGAACTATCATTTGCCTAGCACTTATAAAGGCTGCTAATTCCACAGGTTGAAAAAAGGCATATATTTAACTAGGCATTTACATGGATATTTTTTAAAAAATAATGCACCCAACACACTAGGTTTTAACTAAAGAAACTCTTTACAGCATTACTGGGTATCCCTGGTGAGATCAGGGAAGACATTAAACATTAAAGCCAAGAAAAGGGATAGACTACGTCTTGAAAAATCCATTCTATATCCAAAAACAGAGCATATGATACCAGTAATGTACAGGAATCCAAAGGCTCAGTTTGTGAATCCTCCAAGGTAGCAGAAAAATTCAATGTGTCCATGGACATACCTTCACCCCACTTTGCCATTTCCCAGTAGGAAGATAAAATATATGAAAAACCAGGGGAATTGCATCCTTAGGCACCTGTAATATCTTAGATACCTAGGAAATATTTCACAAGAAGAAGTCATTGAGGATTTTGGGAAATTAATAAAGTGCAAATTGGAAGCCCAAGAAGCGTTTTCAAGAGTCTCTAACTTCAAATAAGCAGAGGTCAAATCCTTATGAGTAGCAAAATTACAGTCACAAACTGAGTCAATTCTAATGAATGTTCAGCTACAGAAGATTTTAATGCAGCAATATCTGTTGTATGGGAGGTGACCATGCCAGCTTGCTTTTGTAATTGTATATGAAGTGTCTGAGACTGTGAAGACAATGTCAGTGTCAAGTTGGTAATCACGTCCCATAACATTTCCAGGGTGAATACTTTTGGTCTTACCACGATCAATGCTGATAAGGACATTCCAGTCACAGTCGCACCCACTACAATGGAGGCCCCAGCTGAAGTTCCTGTTTCACTCCATCCACTCTCATCTCTCTCCCCTGAAGACACTTCTGAGGTCATCGGGCCACTACCCAATGAAATAGATGATAGAAACTGTGCTCCCTTGGTCACAAGGCTCACCAACGCCGACTTTCAACAGGGAGTCCACTGCAACCTTCTGAAGTTGCATCCCAAGAACAGGAGACTGAGGGGGGGGGGGGTCAATGCTCCTCCGGAGACAAAGAGATTTCATGCTCCACAGAAGACTCCAGGTCCACTTACCCTAGCGTCGACACAGTAGAAGATGCTCTGGGGCCAGATACCCCTGGGTGCTCCTGCAAAAACTGATCCATTGGACCAACTGAAGGTAAAGCCGGGGTGGCCGAGGATCCTTTCCCCGACTTAACTCTAGCTTTACGCTTACCCATGAAAAGTGCACAGCACCACAAACCTCGGGCAGCCATCTTAACATGTGTCATGATGTGGGTATTGATAAAGTTGAAAACTTGAAAAGAAATCCTGTTTCTTTTAAGAATCTAGATGTGCAATTACCTCCAGGCACAGCTAGAGGGAGCAGGAAGGAACATTCAGGAGCTAATGAGCTTGAGAAGCCTAATGACTTGCACCTGGAAATGACCCCGGAAGTCAGGTAGGAAAGATTTCCTTATAAGCCAGAGCTGAATGCTTGCAGAGGAGGTCCAGCAGCATTAAGGAAGTGGTGCACAGCTACACAAGGAGGTCCAGCTGCATTAAGGAAGAGGTGCACGGCTGCATCAGAGAGGAGAAGCACGGCTACACAGGGGAGTACGGCTTCACCAGAGAAAGGAAAGGACCTGAGAAGGAACAGAGACAGAGGGACGTCTTCCCAAGGGGGAACAGCTCTATCAAGAGGTTCATCTCCAAGAGAAGGAGTAACTGAAGAAATCCTAGAGGAGCAAGCCCACAGGTACAGGGTTCACAGGGGTGAAATCCAGAAGGGCCAGGCTGACTGGGCAGCTGTCCCAAGAAAGTTTGTTAGAGCCAGCTCTGAAGTTAGAGGCATCATCGGAAGAGAGCCTTCTCCCTGCCCGGAGACCAGCCGCCGAAGCAGCAGACCATTCGGGTCACTCACCTTCACAAAAGAGCTCATCGGAGAAAAGCCCTCTCCCTGCACGGAGCCCAGCAGCTAAAGCAGCAGACTGCTCAGCACACGTGCTTTCTCAAAAGAGCTTTTGTGCAGCAAGAACTTCCATCGCGTCATCGCTCACCCCTGCCCAATCGGGGCACAGCTCTACACTTTAAAAGGGGGCGCGATCAGGCACACCCACGCCTGAGGGCCGTGCAAGAGGGCCCTTTGGCACGGCCCTTAGGCTAAGGCGCTTAAGTCTACTCATCTCGCACTGAAACAACGAAGAAATAGTCAACGCGGAGCCAGCATCTACATCTAAGTACAGCTGAGCTCCCCTAGGGTTGAGCTCGCGTACCTCATCTCCTCACAGATCCTCCACCGCAGCAAGTATACCCTCTACAATCTCTATTTAACTGATTCTTTACAGCCTAAAACTCGAATTTACCACACCACTATGTTTAATCTGTTAAGCTATATCAGGTTTTTGTGTTAACAGTTATATGCCGTCCTGAGATACTCTAACTACTGTTGTCAGTAGCTTCCCCACATTTTATTACTGTTGTCAATGGTATATCTTCAAACAGTACTGTCGTCAGTAACTAGCTAGCCAGTAGCGATTACACATTTCAATACTGTTGTCAGTAGTATTCATTACTGTTTTCAGTAGCTTATGTTGTCAGTAGTATTCATTACTGTTGTCAATAGTATATCTTCAATCAGTACAGTTGTCTGTAGCGATCACACAATTCATTATTTTGCTAGTAGCATCTCCTCATTTGTCAGTAGCTGTTGATAGCTACTATTGTTAGTAGCTATCACACAACCCCATACTGTTGTCAGTAGTCTTCATTCAATTAGGATTAATACTGTGTCTAGTAGATCCCTCTCAACTTTCTGCATAACACCACGTCTCAGTGATTTATTCTCTCATATTATTCTACCCTGGTATAATATTGCTTAGCTCTACCAACAACAACTCATTTAAAATGCCACGCACAAATATCATGCTAATGAGACTATCTTACACTTGTATAGTTTTAGCAATACTAATCATTGACCTAACACTAAGCTTAAACAGCAAAAATCATAAAACAATTCCTATAATTCACACACATACCCGCAACAACTACCATATTGGACACACTTATTCAAACAACAATCCCAGAGTAAATTTCCATAGACTAATTCACATAAAACAAACAAACTCACATCAAACAACTAAGGGAACATGCACCAACAGCTCAACATCCCTTTCATGCATCCTTATTAACGCACGCTCGATGAAAAACAAGCTTCCCATATTTAATGACGTAATATCTGATTTAAAGCCAGACATATTATGTGTCACCGAAACCTGGCTCTCAGACACTGATACAGTCTACCTAAATCAACTTGATAATGAAAACTATGACACATTCTACAAACACAGAACTAATAAAAGAGGCGGAGGAGTATTAATGATGACAAAAAAGATATTAAGTGCCAAAACAATCCAATCAAACATCTCAAACAACATAGACTCATTATTAATAAAAATTGGCCTCTTGAAACTCTGCTTAGTATATAGACCCCCAGACCAAAAATCAGACTGCCTTGACTCTTTTATTGAACTTCTCAGCTCATCCACTGAACAACACCCTATAATCATACTAGGGGACTTTAACCTTTCCTCACTACCAACACTGGACTCTAAACTATTCTTTGATGCTATATCAGACATGGACTATCATCAAATAATAAACACATCTACACACACCAAAGGTGGAACACTCGATCTTGTCCTTCTTCCCAATACACTCTTCAAACTAATCAATCCAAATGCCGTAGAATGTACACAGATACCCTGGTCGGATCACTATATTATCAAATTAAACCTTACATATCCCGTCACTAGCACTAACAACCTCACTAGAAGTGTCCCAACTACTAGATTTAAAAAGTTCAACAATACGGAATTCATTGACTTAACAATCCCCCACCTCTTATCATCTGCAACGAATTTGGATGATACTGTCAAAAACTGGCATGAAACCATTAACAATGCAGCCAAAATTAATCATACAAACAAAAAGAGCATCTACTCTAAGTATAATACCAAACCATGGTTCAACACTACTCTAAAACAAATGAAAAGGAATCTTAGAAAACTAGAACTCAACTGGCGCAAATCTAAACTGATGATACACAAAGAAATATACAACAACCACCTTACTAAATACAAAGAAACCCTTGACAGCACAAAGAAAAAAAAATACTATGCTGAAATACTATCAAAATCATACAACAGACCAAGAGAGTTATTGTCCATTGTCAGAAATCTAACCAACCCTCAAACTTCTGGCAATGAAATTACAGACATCACAGCACAAACCTTAGCCTACCATTATCAAAACAAAGCAAAAATGCCGTCAATGTCTATAGACACTATTAACATATCACACCAGCCGTCAGACGAATGGACAGACTTTCCTCCCATAACTAAAGAGACACTAAAAAATATCATCACCAGCCTTAACACCACAACTTCTTATCTAGATCCATGCCCAGTAACATGGATAAAAAACACACTGTCAATTTTATTACCCTACATTCTCTCAATAGTTAACCTCTCACTAACTCAAGGTTACCTCCCGCCATCACTCAAACATGCACAAATACGCCCAATCCTTAAGAACAGCAAACTTGATAAAACCTCCCCTGTATCTTATAGACCCATCTCCAGCATTCCATTCTTAGCTAAAATAATTGAAAAAGTGGTTCAACTACAGACACAGGATTTTCTAGACTCATCTTACCCACTTGATGAGCAACAATATGGCTTTCGCCCCCCCATGGAGTTGAATCACTCCTTACAGTTCTAATAGATGCGCTCCTAAGAGGCATTGACAACCAAAAGCAGGCCTTCATACTACTTTTCATTGATATATCAGCTGCGTTTGATAGCGTACACCACACAATAATGCTCAACAACTTGAGACAAATAGGCTTAAACTCCACAGTACACAAATGGTTCTCGTCCTACCTAAATAATAGAACGCAAAATGTTAGAATTGGGAATCAAACATCCACTACATATGAACAAGAAATTGGATTACCACAAGGTTCAGCGTTATCAGCCCTACTTTTCAATATTTACATAAAGCCAGTCTGCAACATATTCAAAAAATTTGGAGTACAATATCACCTATACGCAGATGATATTATGATGTATATTCCATTTACGATACCCAATCTACCGCTTCAACTCCTATCGGACTGCTATAATGAAATCACAACTTGGCTAAAAGCACAAAACCTCCACATAAATCACACTAAAACTGAAGTTCTAATAGTGACTAAGAACAAATCCTATATCCCCCCAACACACATAAGACTTCAAAATCAAGAAATTAAAATAAAAAATTAAATAAGATACCTAGACGTTATACTAGATACACATCTTACCATGGAAACCCACATTAGCAATACCATAAAGAAAATGTATTTCAAACTCAAAACACTCAAACAACTATGTCCTCTAGTATCCTCACAAGACTTCATCAATATAATTCAGGCCACCATAACTCCTCATTTTGATTTTGCCAATCTAATACTAATGGGCATATCAAAACAAAACATCAAAAGAATGCAATTAGCACAAAACGCAGCTGCTAGAATTATATCGAAAGTCAACTCACTCCAACACATAACACCAATTCTAGCTTCCCTCCATTGGCTTCCAATTCAAAGCAGGATAATTTACAAAACAATAATAACTTCATTCAAAGCCTTATACGATATGGCTCCAACTACACTATGTAACTTAATACACAAAGAACCATCTAAACCTACACACAGAAAAGGACAATTAAACAAACTAAAAACTCCGAAAGATTACACAAGAGCTCATAAATCAACAAACAACAGAGCCTTTTCTCACATAGCCCCAACTATCTGGAACTCCCTCCCAGAGGAGCTACGAACACTAACTGAGATCATGGAACTCCGCAAAAAATTGAAAACTTATCTGTTCACCAAACACTATAACAACATAGATAATCTCCCACCCGCATTAGATAAAGGCTAAACAGGTATCTGACTGCTTCAATTAAAAACTCTGTCAACTCACACAGATAGCACATATATATACACATATATATACACAAAGAACCAAATCCCAAATCCCAAATCCCACTCCCTGTTCAATGTAATGACCAGACATATGCATTTTGTCGGATGTTTTTTGTTACATGTAAACCGCGCTGATTGCAAAGAGTGCGGTATATAAGAATTGTAAAATAAATAAATAAATAATAATAAATAAATAAATAAATAAATATAGTTAAACCCCTTTGATGATCCCACATCTTATGTCCTTCACTCCCATATATATATATATACATATATATATTTGTATATAGTTATTCTGTTCTGTTTTGTCTCACATTGTTAGACAATATATTCTGTTTAGTTAATTACCTCGTTCTTCAATATACTGTTTTGCTTATGATTATACTTATATTATGACGTTTCTTGTAAAATATATTCTGTTAATCATCATACTTATAATATGACGTTCCTTGTAAAACAAACTTGCTTTTGTTAATTGTTGTTCTCTGTAAACCGCAACTGAACTGTGGAAGATGCGGTATATAAATGGGTATAAATAAAAAAATAAACTGAAGAAATCCTAGAGGAGCAAGCCCACAGGTACAGGGTTCACAGGGGTGAAATCCAGAAGGGCCAGGCTGACTGGGCAGCTGTCCCAAGAAAGTTTGTTAGAGCCAGCTCTGAAGTTAGAGGCTGTGCCACGCCCTGTTCTCACAGCATTCCTGACTCTAGAACAGAGAGACCTAAGCAAGGAGCCAAAGGGAATGGTTTGGAGAGAAACTTAGAGTCTCTGAGAAATAATTATCCAGTTTTACCAAGCAAGAAAGGAAAGGCACTTTATAATAAACCTGAGTTCTTACCAAGAGAGAAAAGAGAATTTATACCAGGTTTCACCAAACTGCCAAGAAGCACAGCCCTGCCTAATGCTGACAGGCAGAGAAATTGCTACAGCAGGAAAATTGCTAAAAGGGAAAACACTGTGGATTCAAGCCAGCAAAGCTCCAGAACAGATGGAGTGTGACCTGTGCACAGCCTCATGTCAAGAGTCTGCAGTCTCTGAGTAACATAGAAGAGTTTATAGAATGTTTATGCTTTTGGAATGAACTGAATTCCTGTTACCCAACCTCTGCATTAATTGTGAAGTGTAACAATTAAGCACATGTTTATGAATACTGGTACCTTTTGCAACAAAGGACTTTCTGTTTCATTATCCATCTCTTATTTTTGAACCATTGCATTGACGGGGAATAAAAGCCTTAATTCCCTCCACTTGGTCTTGTTACTGAGTTCTTTTAGGCAGCCGGAATTGGTAAAGACATTTTACTACGCAATGAACCTTACGTTCCCTGTGGCTCTCTAAAAATAATCTTTGCCGTGGATTGCCCATAGGCGTAGGGGGTGCTCCCCAAGACACATGCCACCTATTTTATATCTTTTTCAACAGCAGACATTTTAAAGAAAGTTTCCTGCCACATATATCAAGTCGCCAAACATCATGGCAACAAGTCAGCACAATCCATAGTTCTTTACCAAAACTTAGCATTGGAAAAACGTATAAATCAATAGAAAAGATACAGAGAAGAGTGACCAAAAGAAGAACATAAGAACATAAGAAATGCCATAATGGGTCAGACCAAAGGGTCCATCAAGTTCAGTATCCCATTTCCAACAGTGGCCAATCTGGAGCACAAGTACCCATCGGGTTCCCAAAAGGTGTACAGATTCCATGCTACTTATCCCAGAGATAAGCAATAGATTTCCTTAGTCCACTTTAATAATAGTTTATGGACTTTTCCTCCAGGAACTTGTCCAAACCTCTTTAAACCCATCAACACTTTTACTACATCCTGTGGCAATGAATTCCAGAGTTTGATTACATGTTGAGTGAAAAAATACTCTCTCTGATTAGTCTTAAATCTACTACCTGGTAGCTTCATTGCATGTCTCCTTGTCTTTCTTCTTTCTAAAGGAGTAAACAACCAATCTACGTTTACCCATTCCACTCCACTATTATTTTCTAGACTATCAAAACTCCCCTCAGCCATCTTTTTTCTAAGCTGAAGAGTCCTAACATTTTAAGCCTTTCCTCATAGGGATATCTTTCTATCCTCTTTTTTATTTTGGTCACTCTTTGTACCTTTTCTAATTCTGCTATATCCCTTTTATATATGGCAACCAGACCTGCAAACAATATTCAAGGTGTGGTCCTACCATGGAGCGATACAGAAGCATTATAATATTATTGTTTTTATTCTCCATTCCTTTCCTTATGATTCCTAGCATTCTATTTGCTTTCTTGGCTGCAGCTGCACATTGAGCAGAGAGTTTCAAGGTATTATTCACAATTATGCCTAGATCCTTTTCCTGGGTAGTGATTCCTAATGTGCTCATATAATCCCTCTTCTCAAGTTGCTTCACTGGCTCCCTAATAATTTCCATATCCAGTTCAAACTCTCCTACTGACCTATAAGGGCACTCAGTCTGCTGCTCCACACTACTATTCTTCTCTTATCTCTCCCTACACCCTCCTCAGGAATACCGCTCTTCTGGTAGATTCCTTCTATCTGTGCCCTTCTCTTCTACAGCCAATTCCAGACTTTGATCCTTCACATTGCTGCTCCTTATACCTGGAACAAACTACCTGAGTCTGTGCATCAGGATTAATCTCTAGCTCTTTTCAAATTCATGCTGAAAACTCACCTCTTCGAGGCTGCTTTTGGATCCTGATCCACTTAGTCTCCTATGTTTTTTCTTACCATTCCCCTAGATCAGTGGTTCTGAACCAGTCCTCCTTGAACCCCTAGTCCAGTCGGGTGTTCAGGATAGCCCTAATGAATATGCATGAGATATATATGCATTAGAGAGATCCTGCCAACCTGACTGGTTTGTGGCCCTCTAGGGCTGGATTTGGAGACCCCTGCCTTACACCTCTGTCATTTAAGAATGTGAGTGGGCAAGGTGCAGATCTCCAAGACATCAAAAAGGTTAGATAGAATGTGTCACATACCTCTTTGCTTCTCACCACCACCACCAAAAAATTTTATATTATACAACTTTTCGGTGGTGGTGAGAAATGAGGAGGCATGTGGCACATTCTATCTACCCTTTTGATGTCTAGGGCATCTGCACCTTGCCCACTCACAATCTTAAATGACAGAGGTGTAAGGCAGGGGTCTCCAAATCCAGCTCTAGAGGGCCACAAACCAGTCAGGTTGGCAGGATATCTCTAATGCATATATATCTCATTCATATTCATTAGGGCTATCCTGAACACCCGACTGGCCTAGGGGTTCAAGGAGGACTGGTTCAGAACCACTGCCCTAGATGTATCCTTGTCCTCAGCTGTTGTATTGTCTTTCTTGACTAGATTGTAAGCTCTGAAGAGCAGGGACCATCTTTTACATGTGTCTGTACAGCGCTGCATATCCCTTGCAGTGCTATACAAATGATAAGGAATAGAAGTAGTCTCCACAGAGAAAAATAGACATTTATCCCTACTTTCTGTTTTCTATCTTTTAACCAGTTCCCAATCCACCTTCTATCTGATGATTCTTTAATTTCTTCAACAGTTTCTTATGAGGGACCTTATCAAAGGCTTTTGGAAAAATCAGATACATGATGGGCCTGATTCAGCGCTGCAAATAGCGGGTTGCCCCATTTTGGCCTGGCACTCTATTCTGAGTCCAGCCTTCCCCACATGTACAGAAGGCTTGTGTGGAGAGCGCTGGAGGGGGTGGGGGGGGGGGGGAGGCTGAGAATGGGCAGAGTGTGGGCAGGCTGTATGTCCAGTGGTGGAAAGATGGATGTGGGTCTTAATTCGCCTCGGAGGTGGATTAAGTCCCATCAAAGGCATTGATCAGGCCAGGCAGTCCCTACCAGTGCAAGCAGCCATGGTAGGTAAGGCCCCTCTGCCCGATCCTGGCCATGACCGACACCGCTGAGGGTCGAGCAGTAGGTAAACTATGATTTATACAATATAGGACTTTCGATGCTTCTGCTTGGCATTCCGGTGCCATGGTGATGGGATGCCACAGCACCACCACACCAGCAGGAGCATAGGGCAGGCTGGCAGGGCAGAAGAGAGAACGTCTCCTGTGGCAGAATCATGGGCACGCCGAGCCATCTAAGTGCCCGATTCTGCAACTGCGGGAATGTTAGAATCAGCCTCTATCTCAACTGGCTCACCTTTATGTATAATGAGAATTAGAGTGAATGCTCTGAAACAAGCTGATTGCTTACTTGTAGACTTAATGGATGGGATTGTGAAAGCGTTCCTTGTGGTGTTCCTCCTTAGTCTGTTTTCTGGGGTTTTGTGTATTATGGTTTGGAGTAGTTCAATGAAAGGTTGTGTGAAATTTTAAACATTGTCTTTAGGACTTTGTATTTAAACTACTGGCAATGGGTAAACAGTGTAGTTTTCCAGTATGGGTGTTATACAACTGTTTATTCTCATCAGGGCCGGATTTGCCTATACGCCACGTATGCCGTGGCGTAGGGCCCACAGCTGGCAAGGGCCCACCGGGAATGTTTTTTGCACAGGGCCCCGCGTTTCAGGGGGCCCCGCGCAAAAAACATTCATTTCATCATTAAAATTAAAACAAAAAAAAAAAAGCTGTCGCTGCCTCTGCCGGGGCCGCCGCGGCAGAATCGAGTGTGCCGCGGGGCCCCCCCTGCCCAGCAGAGCCTGGCCTGCCCTCCCCGGTATCACCTCTCGAGTCTCAGCTGCCGGCTTTCAGAGCGCGAGGGAAGAGTTTTTCCCTCGCTGCTCTGTTTAAGCCCGCGGGGGCTGATGGGACTTCCCATCAGCCCCCGCGGGCTTAACAGAGCAGCGAGGGAGAAACTCACCTCGCGCTCTGAAAGCCGACGCGTGTGACTGGAGGGAGGCAGCTGAGACTCGAGAGGTGATACCGGGGAGGGCAGGCCAGGCTCTGCTGGGCAGGGGGGGCCCCGCGGCACAATCGATTCTGCCGCGGCGGCCCCGGCAGAGGCAGCGACAGCTTTTTTGTAAAAAAAATTCGCTGGGCTGGGGTGGGCTGGGGGGGTTAGGACTGGTGATGGGCTGAGGGGGTTAGGAGTGGTAATGGCTGTGGGCTCTTGGGGGGGTTAGCACTGGTGATGGGCAGTGGGGTGGTTATGAGTCTTAATGGCGTTGGGCTGTTGGGGGGGTTAGGACTGGTGATGGGCTGTGGGGGTAGGAGTGGTAATGGCTGTGGGCTGCTGGGGGGTTAGGACTGGTGATGGGCTGGGGGGGGTTAGGAGTGGTAATGGCTGTGGGCTGTTGGGGGGGTTAGGACTGGTGATGGGCTGGGGGGGGTTAGGAGTGGTAATGGCTGTGGGCTGTTGGGGGGGTTAGGACTGGTAATGGGCTATGGGGGGGTTAGGAGTGGTGATGGGCTATGGGGGGGGCTATGGGGGGGCTATGGGCTATGGGGGAGCTAAGTCTATATGGGCTGATGGGATTAGGACTGGAAGTGGGTTGATGGGGGCTTAGGACTGGTAATGGGCTATGGGGGGGGCTTAAACTAAAAATTGGGTGATGGGGATTAGGACTGGAAATGGGCTGGTGGGATTAGGACTGGGAGTGGGCTATGGGGGGCTAGGACTGGTAATGGGATGGGGGATTAAGACTGAAGGTGGGCTGATGGAGGTAGGACTGGTAATGGCCTGTGGGCTGATGGGGGGGGGGTTAGGACTGGTAATGGGCTATGGGGGGCTAGGACAGGAAATGGGCTGATGGGAAGGGGTTAGGACTTGAGGTGGGCTGATGGGGTTAGGACTGGTAATGGACTGTGGGCTGATGGGGGGGTTAGGACTGGCAATGGGCTATGGGGGGTTAAGACTGGTAATGGGCTGTTGGCTGATGGGGGCTGTCTGATAATGGGCTATGGGGGGTTAGGACTGATAATGGACTATGGGGGGGGGGGCTAGGACAGGAAATGGGCTGATGGGGAGGGGTTAGGACTTCAGGTGGGCTGATGGGGTTAGGACTGGTAATGGACTGTGGGCTGATGGGGGGGGTTAGGACTGGCAATGGGCTATGGGGGGCTGACTGGAAATGGGTTGATGGGGGTTAGGACTGGAAGTGGGCTGATGGGGGGTTAGGACTGGTAATGGGTTATAGGGGGGGCTTAAACTGAAAATGGGGTGATGGGGGGTTAGGACTGGAAGTGGGTTGATGGGGGGGCTAGGACTGGTATTGGGTTGATGGGAGGGGCTAGGACTGGAAATGGGCTAATGGGGGCTAGGACTGGAAATGGGCTGATGCAGGGACTAGAAGGGAATGGATGCTGGGTGAGGCTGGAACTAGAAGGGAGCTGGTGTTGGGGGAGGATTAGAATGGGATGGTGCTGGGAGAGTAAAATGGAGAGGGGAAAAATATTTTGTGTGGGAGGGATAAAAAATCTACAATTGGCCGGGTATTGGGAGAGTAAGTGGGGATTGAGGATGGAGGGGTAAATTTTGAGTAGATGAAATAGGAATGAGGAAAGAGCAAAAGGAGAAAGATTAGTATGTTAAAGCAGATGTAGAGAGAGAATGGAAAAAAAAACCAAGAAGACAGAAGAAAGGACAAATGGACAGCAGATGGAGAGTTAGCAGAAGACACAAAGAAACCAGAAGAAAGTGGCTGGAACAATTGCAACTGAAAAAAAATGCACAAAAGGTAGAAAAATATCTCTTTATTTTGAATTTATTAACTGGAATATGTCAGCTCTGGGAAATGTGCATCATTAATTTTTGCGCTTTGTTTAGTACAAGAGGAAATTAATTTATAGTTTTATTTCTACAGTGTTGTTGTATATTCCAAGTTTGGCTTTTGGGGTTCCCAGTTTAATTATTGTCTTCCTGTTTCTAAATTGTGATTCCTTGTTTGGTGATGGTCTATGTTGTGCATGTGTAACTGAGCTGAGGTATTCTGTTTATATAATTCCTATTTGACATTGCCACTTGTTCTTTCCCCAGTAGGTCATGTATTGTTGTTCTCTGAAATGTATTGGTTTAATATTTGCAGTGTTGCCTTTTGATAGTTAGGGTATGGTGCTTTGTGAGTCCTGGTAGTGCTGTTAGGATATGGCGGGTTTGCTATGGGTTCTAAATGGGCAGTGTTTGTAGTAGTTCCTAATGTGCCTGGCGGTTGGTACTGGATTATAGTAATGTAGAAACCTTTTAGTCTTTCTTTATCCATATACTCATTAAGAGGCATGTTTACTAAAAGTTAGTGTATGGCAGAGCTACTCAATTCCAGTCCTGGTGGTCCACAATCCTGCAGGTTTTCAGGATATCCCTAATAAATATGCATGAGATATATATGCATTGGAGATATCCTGCTTTAACCTTTCCCAGCATTCCCGGCTTCACAGAAACAGCCGCCAGCGTGAAGGAAAAGGCTCTTCACGCTGGCGGCTGTACAGAGGGAGCCGGGGCCTCGCGCGGGCTTCCCCGGCCCCCTCTGAAGCCCCTCAGACAGCCGCGATGCTGTCCGGGGGGCCAGGACTGCATGGGGGGGCCCAGGACTGCACGGGGCGGGCCAGGACTGCACGGGGGCACGGGGGGGGGGCCCAGGACTGCACCGGGGCGGGCCCAGGACTGCACGGAGGCACGGGGGGGAACACGGGGGGGCCCAGGACTGCACAGGGGGGGCACAGGACTGCACGGGGACATGGGGGGGGGCCCACAATTTTTCTTGGCGTAGGGCCTCACTCTAGCTAAATCCGGCCCTGATTCTCATTGGCCTTGCCATTTTGGTGCCAGATAATGGTGGATGTAGGAGGCGGCAAGCTGTAGGTGTTAGCAATCTGCCTATATTAAGTAATTAAGGGGGTGTTAAACTCAACACAAGCTACCTTTCTTGGACATGAGTCTGCACAATATTGGGGATGCTCTAACCCATGTTGTACCCACTGAGGTGTCATCGTGTGTGCTAAGCTCTAATCTTTGACAACCTCTGACACAGACTAACCTTCCTCCTCCCAGAGTATTCCATGAGCAGCCGTTTACTGCATTATTAGAATACTAATGATTATCCAAGTGGACCCCTAATGCAGGCTAGTTTGCCAAAATTCAGCTGAGTCGAGTCTCTGCAATAAAACGCTTGATTGGACTTTGCTATGCCTTGCGTCTACCTCTATTTCTGCTTATTTTTGGTTTGCTTTGTATTTTGGAGGTTCCTTCTCCTTTGTTTGGCATATTCATACCTTAAAAAAATATAATAGATTAGTGAGAAAAGACTTACTTTTGTTGGCTTTCTCCCATTAAACCATGACTATCTACACGTGCGGTAATAGTTTCTACCATATTGCCCTGTACTGATGTCAGGCTCACCCATCTGTAGTTTCCCAGATCACCTCTGGAACCCTTTTTAAAAATTGGCATTAAATTGGCCACTCTCCAGTCTTCAGGTACAATTGTGGTCACAATTATTGGCACCCTTCCATTTTAGGTATGTTGTGTACAATATCTTGAGAAATAATTGGAAATATTCCAACTGTATGTCATCATAATATTTTATTAGTATGTTCAAAGGTATACAAAAAAAAGATGTCTGTGCAACATAGACATAGTAATTTCTAAGAAAAAAACAAAATATGACCTGTAAAGGAATAATGGCACCGTTCACTAATATTTGGTTGCACATTCCTTGGCAGCAATGATAGCCTCCAAATGTTTCTTGTAGTCATCTATACGTTTTGTATATCTGTGTGCTGGTAGTTTCTCCCACTCTTCAACTGCGAATTTTTTCTAGCTCATAAATGCTTCCAGTAGTAGTAGTAATAGGATTCTTTTTAATAATGGCAGATTTCATCTCTTTCTAAAGGTTCTCAATTGGATTGAGATCAGGAGTCATTGCTGGCCATTTTAAAACACTCCATTTTTTCCTTTTTAACCATTCTTTTGTACTTTTGGATGTATGCTTTGAGTCATTGTCCTGCTGGAGGACCTATGACCTTTGAATCAGACCTAGCTTTCTGACACTAGGTAGCACATTTCTCTCCAAAATACCTTGCTAGTCCTCTGAATTCATTATTTATCATTAAGAAAGTTATGGAAAGGCAGTCAAGGGAGTCCCCAAAGAAGCCAGATAGGCACAGACCCTTCACCCTGCACATGTTAAGTGTCATACGCAAAGCAATGAAAGTCGCCAGGGATAAATTTGAGGAGAAGCTCCTTAGGGTAGCCCTTCTGATTGTTCTTTGGTGCCTTCAGGATGAGTGAGGCAATCCCTGGGTCCAAATCAGAAAGATTAGGTACTGCTCTGATGGTGGAGGATGTAACATGGGAAAGGGACAGGATGGGTCTCTTCCTGTGGAGGTCAAAGACAGACCAGAACCAATGAGACAGAATGGTGTGGCTCAATACTACCAATGTCTGTGCCCGCCATGAGAGATTACTTGGAGGTACGCCCAATTGTCAAGGGAGTCTTACTGCAGTACAGAGATGGTAGCTGCATATCCCAGTTTCAGTTGAAAACCTTGTGGCATAAGGCTGGGTTTGAGCCGGAGGGTCTGTCCCTGCATTCTTTCAGGATCAGAGCAGCCACCACAGCCCAGCAGCTGAAATTCTAGGCCAGACAGATTCAAGCGATCGGGAGGTGGGCCTCTAACAGATACAAGTTATATATTAGGTGAACTTGGGGTGTAACACTATGTTTCCTCATTTCTTTGACTAGGTGTCAAGAGGACCACAATTTGAATAGCTGGGCAATCGTACATCTTTTGGCCCAAGAGAAGAGCAATGGTAAGCCACTACAGAAAGCAGTTGGGCTTTTTTCCTGGCATGGAGGAGTAGCCTAGTGGTTAGAGCTGTGGCTTAGTATCCAAAAGACCAGGGTTTGATTCACACTAGCACTCCTTGTGGTCCTGGACAAGTCACTTAACCCTCCATTGCTTCAGAAGACTCCAAGTTATCAATGTCCCTGTTTAATGTATATTGCCAAGTTTAAGTTACAAGATAAACTGCTTTGACAAAAATGATAAAGTGGTATAAAAGACATGCTAAATAAATAATACAGTAATCATGCATTGGTTAGGGAAGAGGGGGATTCATTGGGGCCCACACTTGATAGCCAGAGCAGAGTTAAGCAGTCACCTGATTCCATTTTGCTGCACTTGGGCATCAATGATTTGGTTTCCACCAAGGGTATCAACTTATCATTAAAATAAAGAGGGACCTGGCTTGGATATGCGCTGAGTTATGGATGGGCATTATTTGGTCCCAAATACTTCCCTGGCAATAGTGGTCTGGAGCCCTGAGACCAGAAGAAATTGAAAGAAGCAGGAAAAAACTGAAGTGGGGAATTTTGTGCAGGATTTGGGGAAGTGGTGGTCAGGCATGAGGGTATCACAGTGGGGGCAAAGGCGGTCAATAAAGGGCATGGGGTGCATTTGAATGACATTGGTCTCGACATTTTTAATGCTGGCCTGCGAAAGGCAGTTAGTTTGGTGATCCAAATGGGGTGAGTCAGGCCACAGCACTCAAGGTGGTGGGATCTAACCAACAAAGAGGGGTGGGGTACCACATAGTATGGGGGACCCAGGTACTGGATTGGGGATGCCTAGGCCCGGAACCTGGGAGGTCAGGTAGCAGGGCCAGGGGTATCTGGGCTCACTTGAGATAACGATAGGCCAAAATGCAAGGCTCACTCCAGCATCAAGACAGAGCGATTGGCAGCGGGAGGAGAGCACCTCGACCATATTGTGAGCTGCAGTGTCGATTCAAGAACAGGCAAGAACCGCATGGTACCCCTCCATGGTCTTCCTGCCCAGGAGGGTTAGCAAACTTGTCATAATTGTTTACATTTATGGTGTTTAATGTTGGGGATAGCATTGTTGTGAATCCTAGGGATGCCATATATTGCAACCTGTGCCCTGTTAATCCCACTAATAAAGTGTTTTTTTCACTAAAGCCAAGTGATGTCGGTATTTATTGCCAGAGGAAGGGGTTAAAGGAGCAGAACAGGAACCCAGAAGACCCCTTACAGCATGCCTCCAGTTCTGTACATGTTTATTCACATTGGCACTGCCATTTTAGTGCCGAATAATGGTGGATGCAGGATGCGGTAGGCTGTAGTTGTTAGTAACTTGCCTGTGTTAAGTAATTAATGGGGTGTTAAACTCAACATTAACTACTTTTCTTGGACACGTCTGCACAATATTGGGGATGCTCTGACCCATGTTGTACCTGCCTAGGTGGCATCATGTGTGCTAAGATCTAAGTTTGATAACCTCTGACATTGACTAACCTTCCTCCTCCCAGAATATTCCATGAGCAATACTGCATTAGAGCACTAATGATTAGCCAACTGGACGCCTGATGCAGGCTAGTTTGCCGAAACTCAGCTAAGTGAGTCTCTTTGCAATAAAACGCTTGATTGGACTTTGCTGTGCCTTGCGTCTACCTCTATTTCTGCTGGTTTTTTGTTTGCTTTGTATTTTGGAGGTCCCTTATCTCTTGTTTGACATAGTCACACCTTAAAACAAATATAATAGATTAGTGAGACAAGACTTTTGCTAAATCTATGTTGGCTTTCTCCCATTAAATCATGACTATCTACACATGCAGTAATTTTGTTCTTTATAATGGTTTCTGCTATATTGCTCTGTATTGATGTGAGGCAAACCGATCTATAGTTTCCCAGATCACCCCTGGAACCCTTTTTAAAAATGACATTAACTTGGCCACTCTCCAGTCTTCATGAGGTGGCATTGACCTAGTTGATACGAGTGGCCTAGTGGTTGGGAAAAGAGGGCCAAGTGTTCAAATCCCACTAGAGGACAGTAACCTTGAGCTGGAAAGACTGTGGTTCCTAGTCCCACTTGTGGCCTTGGGCAAGCCACTTAACCTCTGTTGCCTCAGGTACAAAAAACCTAATGTGAGCTCTTTGGGGACAAAAGAAAGATATACAGGGTGGCCCCAAAAAAGTGAGAACATCTCGTAAATTAAAAGCTTAAATAGTTTACTTATTTACCTTTTTTAGCTAAAGAACATCGGTCTAACTGGCACCGTCCTAAACTGGTTTGAGTCCTACCTAATTGGTAGACAGTTCCAAGTTAAAGTCGGTCTAAACACGTCACATCATACAGTTATCAAACAAGGCGTACCGCAGGGATCTGCACTCTCATCACTTCTTTTTAACCTCTTTATCCAACCAATATGTCACATAATATCAACTCATCATATAGACTACACAATTTATGCAGATGATATTATGATCTACACTCCGATTGATATCAACTGCCCAAACTACAACAAGATTTCAAACTGCATTACCAGCATTTCCATTTGGCTGTCAAATAACAACCTTGCAATAAACTTGAAGAAGACTGAAGCACTTATTGTCACTAGAAACACCAACTTTAATCCCCCACCATACATCACATGCAACAGTACTGAGATTCCAATTAAGGATGAGGTAAGATACCTCGGGGTAACCCTCGATAAGAAGCTAGACCTACGATCTCACATAAAGAAAACTGTTAAAAGCGCTTATTACCGAATGAAAATAATTAGACGCCTCAAGCCTCTTATCTCTTATGTACACTTTCGTACAGTCTGCCAGGCACTTATTACCCTCATTCTGGATTTTTGCAACCCTATCTACAATGGGCTGTCAAAACATGCTCTCAAACCTCTTCAAATGGCACAGAATACAGCAGCCAGAATAATTAACGGTTCCACAAATCATGACCACATTACCCCCATCCTTAAAGATCTCCACTGGCTCCCGATAACCCTTCGTATAAAGTATAAGTTAATCATAAACATCTTCAAAATGAAGCACAACAGTTCTGCAACCAGCCTCCATGCCCTCTTATCCCATGATACCAGCAACAGACCTAGAAGATTATCCACCTCAAACACCCTCAATACCCCAAGAAACTTCGCTAAATCACGCAAATGTACATCACAACGAGCAATTTCTTTGGCTGCCCCTTTGATTTGGAACTCTCTCCCTCCTGATTTACGTGCAATTGATGTTTTAAGTGACTTTCGTAAGCAATTAAAAACTTTACTTTTCATTGAGCACTATGGATCAACAAATGACTAAGATATCATCTATTGTATATACTTTATAAATAATCCACTATATTGTTAACCCTTGTTATTTTTCCTACATTACCATATGTTGTCATGTCTATACTGTTTATGTTTCCCTTGTTTATACCTTGTATTTCTTGTGACCGCTTTGATTGAAGGAAAAGGCGGTATAAAAAACTTGTTAAATAAATAAATAAATAAATAAATAAATAAATAACGTCTTTATTTCAACAATTTCCGGTCGCCATCTTTTTCTTTAAAAATTTTCAATCATTTACATCTGTCTTTTTGAATTTTTAAATAACTTATATGCTATGAGATGTTCTCACTTATTATGGGCCACCCTGTATATACCCAGTACCTGAATATACACCACTTTGACTGGTAGAAAAGTAGTATATACGCCTAGCTAAATAAATAATTGAATTCACCCTTTCCATCACCTCAGAACACCCCCAACATGCCCCGATGCTAACCTCATAGCATCGTGTTAGGGACTTAGCTGTGATTTTCCAAAGGCACTACCCATGTAGGTGCCTTTGGAAAATCTTGGTTAAGGCATTTATATGGGTAACTAGGGCAGTTATCCATGTAAATGTCTTCGAAAATCGGACGCTACATGTTTCAGGTCTACTGCTTCTGCAAAATATGACTCTGGGTTCTTTCACACATATTCTTCCAGGCTTCAGGCTGTTCTCATTCTTCATATTTTTAAATCTTTCCTAGTACCCCACTTCAAGTTCCTTTCTACAAAAGACATCTGGGTTACTTTTACTCTTATTGGAACCTCTCTATCAAGATGCTTTAACGTCCCTATTTTACTAGTATCCTTTGAAGATATATCTTTCCGAACCATGTGGTCTTGTGCGACTGTCAGCTTTCCCCAATTATCTAGTTTAAAAACTGCTCTATCTCCTTTTTATAGGTCAATGACAGCAGTCTGGTTACACCCTGGTTAAGGTGGAGACCAACCTTTCAGAAAAGCCCCTCCCCCTTCCACAGAATGTTGCTCAGTACCTAACAAATCCCTCTTCCTTGCACCATCATCTTGTCCACACATTGAGACTGTGAAGTTCTGCCTGCCTCCAGAGTCCTGCATTTTAGAATAGGAAGAATTTCTGAAAATGTGACCCTGGAAGTTCTGTATTTCAATTTTCTACCTAAAAGCCTAAATTTGGCTTCCAGAACCTCCTTCCTACTCTTTGGGGGTCATTATGACCTGTGTTTAGTGGGGATATATGTCTGGGGTGCACAAATACGCCCCGCTAAATGCCCGGGCCATATTCCGGTGAATGAGCTCCCCACATGTACTGCAGAGATGTGTGGGAAGCTCTGTACACGGGAGGAAGGGGGAGGGCTGAAGGAGGCACCCTGACCCCAGACATACAGGGCTGATTACAGTGATGGCCCTGTATGTCTGGGCCTGGGCAGATGTATGGAGGACTTATTTCACCAAGGAGTTCCTGAGGAGTGTAGAGTGAGATAAGAGAGGAAACGTAGTGAGGAGCCGCAGAATGAATGCACTTGTAGGTAAGTAGGAGAAGTTTGAACCGGATGCAGAAATGGATTGGGAACCAGTGAAGTAACTTGAGAAGAGGGATTACATGAGCATAGCAACACTGGCAGAAGATAAGCCGTGCAACTGAGTTTTGAACAGACTGAAGGGGAGAAAAATGATTCAGAAGGAGACCGGTGAGGAGCAGGTTACAATAGTCAAGACGGAAGGTGACTAATGAGTGGATGAGGGTCTTTGTAGTGTGTGTAAAATGGAAGGGAAAAATTTTGTCAATGTTATATAGAAAGAAGCGGCAGGTTTTAGCTATGGAGAGGAATGACTAGCAGAAAAAAGGAGGTGATAATGCCTCTGTATAAGTCTTTGATGCAACCTCATTTGGAGTATAGTGTGCAATTCTGGAGACCTCACCTTCAAAAGGATATAAACAGGATGGAGTCAGTACAGAGGGTGGCTACTAAAATGGTTAGTGGTCTTCATTATAAAGAATATGAAGACAGACTTAAGGATCTTAATATGTAAACCTTAGAGAAAAGGCGGGATAGAGGTGATATGATTGAGATGTTTAAATACCTCCATGGCATAAATGCACAGGGGGAGAGCCTCTTTCGATTGAAAGCAAGTTCTGCTATGAGGGGACATAGGATGAGGGTGAAAGGGGATAGATTCAGGAGTGATATGCGGAAATATTTCTTTACGGAAAGAGTGGTGGATCCGTGGAATAGTCTCCCAGTAGAGGTGGTAGAGATGAGGATAGTATCTGAATTCAAAAAAGCATGGGACAAACACAGAGGATCTCTAAAAGAAAAAAAGGGGACTGTTGTAGTTGTTGATATGGAAGGACAGACTAGAAAGGCCGTGTGGTCTTTTTCTGGTGTCATTTTTCTATGTTTCTATCTGTTGGATGTGTGCAGAGAATAGATAGCTAAAACCTGTCACTTCTTTCTCTATAACATTAGCAAAACCTAAGACCCTCATCACTCAATAGTCACCTCCCATCTTGACTATTGTAACTGCTTCAATGAATAGTGTGATCCTACAAAACAAGTAAACATTATTGATTTATGTGTCAATATTGTGTCATCCCCTAATTCTAAGGAGCAGTACCGTGAGATTGCAGCCATTTTTCTAAGTACTATTGAGGAGGGCAGGAACAGGATACAGCAAAATTAGAAAAGGTACAGAGAAGAACAACCAAATGGAAGGGTACTCCTATGAGAAAAGGCTTAAAAGATTAGGGCTCTTCATCTTGGAAGAGATGGCTGATGTGAGATATGACAGAGGTCTATAAAATAATGAGTTGAGTGAAACGGGTAAATGTAGATCAGTTGTTTACCCCTTCAAAAACGTAGAAAGACTAGGGGACACAAAATGAAGCTACAATATAGCACATTTAAGACTAATTGGAGAAAATATTTTTTCATTCATCATGTAATCAAACTCTGGAATTCGTTGCTAGAGGATGTAGTAAAACCTGTTAGTGTAGCTGGGTTTAATAAATGTTTTGATGTGTTCCTGGAGGAAAAGGCCATAAATAATTATTAGAGTGGACTGGGGAAATCTACTACTTACTGCTGGGATAAGCAGCATGGAATCTACAGTATATGCTGTTTGGGAACCTCAGTTGGAACACGTTGCAGGACCTTTTCTCATTGAACCATTAAAGTAGCAAGTACAGGCAGATCCACAAATTAGGCCTATACATCTTCATAATGTAAGCTACACATAGGTGCCTACTTGGCTTATCCACCTAGGTGACTTTTTTTTAAAATTGTTTATTTATGAGATTTTACTGAAAATACAAATTATCAAGTAAAAGAAGCAAATACAGAAATACAAAATCATCCACCATAATATTTCAAAGCATAGCGAAGCAATAAAGGTACATTAGCCCACGTTTCGGGGAACAAAACTGCAAGAAATAGATAAGAAAAACAAAACTGGAGAAAACCCTACTACAGACATCCCCAGTTAACATAAATAATCTGACCAATTTCCTATCCACTTACACCTAGGGAAATAGAAAGATAAGTAACAAAATACAAGAAGCCATCAGAGTGCTTTCTCCTTATCAAGAATCAAATTTTCTAAATCTGTTACAGATAAAAAGACATATTTATCATAACCCACTGACACCAAACATTTACAAGGGTATCTGAGAAAAAAAGTAGCACCTAAAGCAAGAACTCTAACTTTATAGGCTAGAAATGATTTCCGGCGAATTTGCGTAGAGCGTGACACATCTGGGAAAATAGATACTTTGTCTCCACAAAACAATAATTCTTTCTTTCGAAAATATGCTTTAAGAATATCTACTTTATCATCATCTGAGGACCAGGAAACTAATAAGGTAGCCCTAGTCGAAATCATATCTTGAGTATCCTCTAGAAATGCTGTCAAATTAAATTAATTTCTTCCCTCAAGGGCCTCAACTTCCTCATCTACTCTGGATATCACAACTTTAGAAGGAACATAATAACACTTGGTAAACATCAAAGTATCCGCATTAGACAAGAGAATAACATCCTTTAAGTACTTCCTTAATAAAAATTGAAGGAGAAAGAAGAGTTATACAGGGAAAATTAAGTATCCTTAAGTTCCTGCTACGAGATAAATTCTCTAAGTTTTCAAGTTTCTGTTGTATAAACATATTATCTTTCATAGCACTAGCTTGAAACAGTGAAAAAGGTTTTACTTGTTTATCCACATTCATGAAACTTGAATTCAAAGAAGTGATTTGAGAATCCAGACTTTGAAATTTGACAATCGTATCTTTTGTAAATTGACACAAAGCAGTAACAGTATCAGTCAAAATGCGCTCAGTTCGATTAACCACCTGCCAAATGTCTAATAGTGAGATTGAAGGTGTTTGAGATTTATCAGGAGAAGCAATAAGCTCCTTTCAAGCTACTACTTTAGGGAGCTCGCCTACCCCACAAGGACTCAAGGAGGAAGAAGGCACGTCCGAGAGTTCTAAAAATCCAGGTGGAAGTGGAGGAGTTCGCTCCAGAGAGCTAAGGCTGGCTCCCTCAGCGGAAGGAACAAAGAAAGCAGTACCTGACTTGGAAGCGGCCAGCTTCGAGATCACATGCTTATTCATGAGGCATCCAGCGATCTCCGTTTGTGCGGGTTTCTTTTTCCTCTTACCACCAGGCATTGCAAAAAAAAAATGCAGCAGCCAAATTCCTACTCCCAATGGACTCCTAAGAGGCTCACAAGGGACCTAAAATTCCCCTTTGGATACGCCCCTTAGGAGACACCCAAAACAGGTGCCGATGGCTGGCAGCTTTTATCGGGGCCATTTGATGATGTCGCTGTGGCTGCCCCACACGGGCCGGCAGATTGCAAAGCCAGCTGCACTCTCTCCTCCACGGGAACACAGGATTGCAGGCAAACACTCCCAGCATCCAACCCACCTCTCAGATCTTTTATCGGGGCCGTTTGATGACATCGCTGTGGCTACCCCACACAGGCCGGCAGATTGCAAAGCCAGCTGCACTCTCTCCTCTGCGGGAACACAGGATTGCAGGCAAACACTCCCCCACCTAGGTGACTTTTTATAAAATTATGTACATTAATGGCCTCATAAAATACTGACTAGTATAAAAGTCCATACTTTAACATTAAGGTGCATACTTTGCCTGTAGATTAGTCAGAGGTGTGGTTTGGGCAGAGGGTGTGTGGAGTTAGCAAGTACAACATCGATTGCCTAATACTTTAACTTACATACGCTTTCACTTATACCTACTGTAGAGCAGGTGTAAAATATCTGTGCTTTAATTTAAGGTGCAATCTTTGCCACTTACGCTAGTATTTTATAAAGACAAGTAGGAGACTATTTTACTTTATAAAAAGCACCTACGTACTAGATGCCTACCCATAGTGCCCAGTTATAAATTACCCTCCATGTGTATTGTATCTGTAAACAGCCACTGATTGCCATTCTAGGTGCACAGCGTTTCTTGCTACCACATTAAAGTTTCACTAAAGATAATAGGATTGGTCTTAAACTTAATGCTTTTATTGTTCTTCCATTTTAAAACTCCATTTCATGTAATAGTTAAAGAGAGCAATATTCAAAAGATATTTAGCATGGTAAATCGATATTTAAATAGGTAAAGTGACGTTTTGTAAATGCACTTGTGTTGTCCCAGAAACAGAGGCGGCTCTGTAATGAGGCCGAGTGAGGCGGTAGCCTCAGGCGGCAACTTTTTGGGGGTGGAAAAAATTGTCCCCAAAAAGACTGCCTCACTCGGCCTTCAAAATAAAAAAACCAAAAAAACTCCACCTTTGGAAGCTGCTGTCCCACGGCCGTGGCCCCCCCCCCCCCCGAAGAGCCCAGCGTTTCCCCTCTGCAGCTCAGCTTTGCAGAGCCGCAAGAAGGGAGACTGTTTCCCTTCCCCGCTGCTCTGTTAAAGCTGAACCCAAGGTGCTGATGGAAAACAGGGGGCGGCAGCAACAGGGAAAGAGAAGGCAGCACTGGACGGAGGTATGGGGGGAGAGGGGGTTATGCACCCGAGCTGCAAGTCTCATAGGGCGAGATTGCAGCTCGATATGGCCCTGTGTGCAAACATCTTGCATTTCTCCATATAATTTAATTGGCTTTTTGGGTTGGTTCAGTCTCTGACTGGATATCTGAAAAATCCCCGCCTCCTCCTCTAAGGTGGTGCCATCTCATTCTTCGCCTCAGGCAGCAGATTGCCTTGAGCCGCCCTTGCCCAGAATACGTGTACTTTTTTCATGGAGGCACATCCACAGGGCAGATTTAGGTAAGAGAGACAGCAATACATGTAATTTTGCATTTTCAAAAATATACTAATTGTTTTGCTGGAAAATAAAGTATGCATAATAAAAGAAGGAGCACATTTCTGTACACTTTTTTGGACAGTTTTCAAAGCCCATAGATAAATGTTCCCAGGAGCTATGTGCTTGCCTGTATAGTATTTCTAAATTTTCCTAAAAATACCTTTATGAATGGAATTTTTAACTGGAAGCTTGGCAACATGATCAATTTCAGGTTTGCCCTGCTACACTCATCTAAACATATAGGGCCTAATATTCAGAGGCAGTGGCTAGCTGATCTAACGCAGTTAGGTCCCGTCAATGCAATTTATTTATTTATTTTTTAATTTTATTAGATTTTTAGTCAAAACATTTACCAAAATAATATAAGGACAATCCCATAATAAATCAAACAGAAAATAATTTTCAATTACAAGGAAAACATTTTCAATTACAAGGAAAACATTGTATGATATAGTCCACATCACGGAAGCCAAGCTGTTAAATTCTTAAGGTAACATAAATAAGGAAAAAACAAGATTAATTAACCTACAAATAGAAGGCACCATTATTATTCATCTACCCCACCTATGCCCTGTTTCTCGGTCAGAATTTTTTCTAAATGACAAACCTCAACAAATGTAAATATAGCATCATTTAGACTAATGATGCACTTGCAAGGAAACCGCAAGAAAAAAGTGGCTCCCAACTCTAAAACCCGGGGCTTTAGATTTAAAAATTGCCTCCGGTGTAATTGAGTGCCATGAGAAACATCTGGAAAGACATTAACTGGCTGCCCACAAAACTTAGCCAACTTAACTTTGAAAAAAGCCTTAAGAATACGTTGCTTAACCTCTACAGAAGCAAAAGTGACCAGTAAAGTGGACTGGACATTTATAATGTCCTGAGAGTCCTTTAAAAAGGCAGCTAAATTTCCTATATGAGAAACAATTTCATCCAATCCACCTTCCGTGGCATTAAGTTTCTTAACAGTAGAGGGGATATAATAAATTTGTGAAACTTCAACAGGATCAGAAATGGCTAGAATCTCTTTTAGAAATTTGTCTAAAAGAACCTATGTGACAATAATGAAGATTGGGGAAAATTCAAGAAACGTAAATTACAAGAACATAAAGAGTTCTCAGGAGCTTCCATCTTAGAATGCAGTATCAGGGAATCGTTAATCCCAGCCACACTAACCGCATGTAATAGAAGCACCTGAGACTAATTTATTAAGAGCCAAATCCACTGAGGTAACTTTCTCATCTAGTTGCTGCAAGGAAACAGCAGCCTCTTGAGAGAAAGTACATAGGGAATTCAAAGAAGCAGACATTTTACTGTCGATACATTTCAAGGCACCCCACACATCTTACAAAGTAATCTCCACATCTGAAGAAGGGGCAGGAAGCCCACAGGAGCCACCCACACCTAGTAGTGGTACAGGAGAAGGTAATTTAACTAACTTTAAATCTCTTACTGATTCAGAGGACTTTGCAGAAACATCAACTAAACTCCTGAGCACAGGACATAGAGGGGGAGATCTCCCTCCGGAACTCAAAGAAGCTCCTTCTGGGGACGACTGCGCTAGGGGTAGGGGAACAAAATGTTTATCCAAAGGGCCAACCAGTTTAATAATCCTGGTTTCCACCTCTGGCATCTTGCCCCCAATCTTGGCTTTCCTTTTTCCCATAACAAAGAAAAAACAAAACAACCAAACGATTGCTAAACGAATGCCAGGAAAGAAACAAACAGTTAGAGAACATGGAAGCCAAGAACCCCAAGGAAAATCTGCAATAACGCCTCAGTGACGCCGAAGGGGAGCCAAAGGGGCGGTTCCAGCCCCTTTAGACACGCCCTTTCAGATCACGCTCCATGCAGGAAAAGAGGCTGCAATTTAACCCTGAGTGGAAGTCCCTGCAGGAGTAGGCTGGCCCCGGCGTGCCTGTCCGATGGAAAGGGAGGGTTCAGCAAAAGCAGCGCACTCTCCGTGTCTGCAGTCTCACAGGCCGATGGTCAGGCTTCTCACACCTCCGTCTCAATTCCAGCTGACTCCAGTAAGGCCATCCAGGAACAAGCTTTTAACCCCCGAAGGGAAGTCCCGTCAATGCAATTTAAAACCAGATATTCAATGCTGGGTTCTCAGCACTTAGTGTGGTGAGGTGCCTCTCCCACACTAGCTTTTGGGGCTTAAGGTGAAATTTTACTTGCCAGATAATTTTCTTTCTTCCTGCTAGACCAGTCCAGACAAGTGGGCTGTGTTCCCTTGCCAGCAGAGGTGGAGACAGCATACAACCTAGAACAGGAGTTTGCAACCTCATCCTCGGGACACACCTAGCCAGTCAGGTTTTCGGAATAGCCACAATGAATAGGCATGAAAGAGATCTGCATGTACTACTTCCATTGTATTTAAATCTCTCTCATGCCTATTCTTTGTGGTTATCCTAAAAATCTGACTGGTTAGATGTGTCTCAAGAACTGAGTTGAGAACCCCTGATCTAGAAACTTTCAGTGGCATTATTACTGCTTCTCGAGCTGGTGCAGCTAGTGGTATACTTCAGTATTCATACTGTACCCAAGAATATGGTCAAGAACCTGACTGCACATAACCTCAATGATGATAAGAAGGGTAGAATATGGAGAACCATGTACAAACAATGTACAGAACAGCCATCATACAGAACATCTGTCATGAACATCAGACCTTACAAGGCTAAATCTCAGAGATAGCAGAACACCAAGGGGAGGGTCCTGGACTTTTCTAGCAGGACTCTAGAAAAGAAAATGATCTGGGAAGTAAAATTGCACCTTCCAGATCATCCTGCTAGACCAGTCCAGACAAGTGGGAAGTGCCAAAGCTATGACTCAACTGAGCATGATGACACAGCTGCTTCAAAATCTCTACCCCAGCCGGACAAGGAGTCAAGATGGCAATTGCAGCCCAATCTCCTTGAGACTTGTTCCTAAGGATGTTAACTTTAATGCGGAAGAGAAAGGGTAGGGCTTGGAAGAAACCCTCAGCACCTCCGTGTGCTGCTCTCCTCAGCTTGTTGAATACTTACCTTGATTGCAAGGCACTTATTGTGGTCTTGGGGAAGCCACTTAACCCTCCATTGCCCATGTTCCCTGAAAGTATTAGCATATGTGTCTCATATCCCCTCATGTTAAATGTATCCCCCAATTCTGTTGTGACCACTTTGATTGAAGGATAAGGTGGTATACAAAACTGTCTAAATAAATAAATAAAATGAAGCTGGTCCAGCTGAGGCTCTTCCATAATCAGGAGGCTCAGCATCTTCTTTGAAATGTGATATCTTGTTTTCATCACAGCAGTGTGTGCCTTCACCTCCCTTGATCCCAGGTTGCCCTTTGGCAGTCCTGGGAGGACAGATGAACGATGTGTGACAGTTAGTCCCCCGAGGAGGGAGTCCTACTATGGGGGAAGCCGCAGAGGTTACGTCATCACATATGATGGTGGAGCAAGCTATGAGACAACAAAGGTTATATGGGGAGCTTCTGATTTGTCCAGGCAAGAGTTTTCCCAGGTATATAGCATGGTGGACGCCCCTTCCATGGGGGAGGCCTTGGGAGGTCCTCCTATGCTGTTGGAATTTTCCTTGACTTGACCTCCAACTATTACCTTGGAAGTTATTTGGGAGGCCATATCCCAACTAAGTACAGCTATACCAGCTCAGGAGTAGAGGAGTGTCCTAGTGGTTAGAACAGCAGCCTGCTCCCAAAGGACTAGGATTTCATGCCTACTGGTACACCTTGTGACTATGAACAAGTCACTTTACTGTTCATTGATAAGGAAAAAAAAGTATAGCAATCTAATGCTGGTCACACATTGCCAAGAAAACCCAGGAGCTGCTGGGTTGCCAAGAGCATTGACTCAAAAGCACACACATAGCTGCTCAAACATAATCTCTGATCACTCATGTTCAAGATAATCCTTTCAAACTTTGAGAAAGAGGTTATGTTAAGGAAACTGAAGTGAAAACATGGAGGACTACCAAAAGGGACTGCTACAGCTGGAAGTATTTATCTTCTAGGAAATACTCTAAATCTTGGGAAAAATGGAATTTTTTGGGTTAAAACTGATAAATCCATGTATTTTAGAATTCAGTGTTTTCTGCTGAGTCAGTCAGGTCTTAGTACCACTAGAGAGCTTTTCATTTAATTCAAATCAGAATATACCTTAACATAGAAAGTAAAATAGAATAAATAGTCTTTGAGCCAAAGACACTGCAGAAGACAACCGGACAATGGCAATATTGCGCTACTGCCCGGTTAGCTCCCACGGGTAAAGATAGGTCAGCTTTTGCTGCGCTATCTTTACCCACAGGTCTCTAACCAGGCAGTGGTGCAATATCGTCACTACCCAGTAGCGATTGGTGCCACCTCCTTTCCACCCCAGAACGCCCCAACACACCCCGATGCTAAGCAGTTAGCATCAGGGCATGTAGCAGCGTTAATCAGGGGTATTCAGTGGTATTAAGCATGTTAGTGCCTCTGTATATCCCTCTAAGCGGCATTTCCACAGTTTACAGGTCTGTCAACATGTAAATGCCTTTGAATATCGGACTCTGCCTTCTTTATCCAATGGGCCAAATTAGAAGCTGCTTTACCCTTATATGGATCCTCAAAGAACACAAATAATTATAATTATAATAATTATAATTTGTCCAACTTTTGGAAAGAATTTGTGATCTTCGGATACCTAAGAAGTACCCTGTAGACATCAGCTAGATGTAGATCCTTGCCCTCACCTTTACACTGCTCTGCTGACAAGGAAGGATCGACATGAAAGGCAGAAACTATTTTAGGAACGGACCAAATGGATAGAAATGGCCTCTTCTGAGAAAGGTAATGCCTGCAGGTCTGAAATGTGGTGTGCCAAACAGATGGCAACCAAAATGATGGACTTGAGGAACCGATCCTTATGCATAGTCCACTTCAATGGCTTGAAGGGAGCAGATATCAAGGCCTGAAGAATGAAACCCAAATCCTATGGCAGTACCATTGACAGTGGAGAAGGATGCAAGTGGTACAGTCCTTTAGGAAATCAGGGCACATCTGGGTGATAATTAACATAGCAACATAGGGGGGATATTGAATGGCGGCAGCTAGTGCTTGTAAAGCACATAGCTGTCCCCACTGAAGACTAACCCTGGATATTCAATGCTGGGGCCATATCCGGCCACTGACATTAAATATCCGGGTTGCTGCAGAAGTCAGAAGCTAACCAGTCAGTGACACTATTGATCTGCTGCCCGGTTAGCTCCTACTGGTAAAGTTAGGCCAACCTTTGCCAAGCTTAACTTTATCCATGGTAAGCGATGGGTGCCGCCTCTGCTCTACCCCAGAACACCCCAATGCTAACTGCATAGCATCACGGCATGTAGCTTTGGCACCCATGGATATCCAGTGACAGTAACTATGTTAATGCTGTTGAATATTCCGCTAACCAGCATTTACTTGGTTTGCAGAACTGCTTGCTAAGCACCACCTCTCAAGGGCCAAGCCACAAGCAATAAGGCAGCTGGATCATCCAACAGGATGGGCTCATGGAACAAAAGCACTTGTGGAAGACACAAGGAAAGTCCCTCCAGGAGCCATATCAGATCTATAATCCAGGGCCTCCGTGGCCAATCTGGTGCCACCAGAATCACAAAGCCTGGATGATGCTCTATCTGATGAATCACTTGCCTTATAAGAGGTCATGACAGAGACACGTGTAGGAGAGGGTTCCGAGGCCAAGGCAATCTAGGACATCGATGTCCTTGAAAGAAAACTTGTTTCAGTGGCTGAAGAATCTTTCTATCTTGGCAGTGGACTGGATTACCATCAGATCCATCCACGGACTGCTCCACTGGTCTGGAATCTACTGGAATACAGACAGAGCTAGCTCCCATTCCATGGGAATGAGGATGTGGTGATTAAGAAAATGTGCTGTGCCAGAATGCAGAAGGATTCTGCAGAGCCCATGGAAAGAAGCGGACCATTTCCAGGGCTACTACTACTTATCATTTGTATAGTGCTACAAGGCGTATGCAGCACTATACAAACACGTGTAAAAGATGGTCCTTTATCCTCAGAGCTTACAATCTAGTCAAGACAGACAACACAATAGCTGAGGACAAGGATATATCTAGGGGAATGGTAAGGAAACAATATGAGACTAAACGGATCAGGATCCAAAAGTGGCCTCGAAGAGGTGAGTTTTCAGCCTAGATTTGAAAAGGGTCAGAGATGAAGCCTGATGCACAGACTCAGGTAGTTTGTTCCAGGTATAAGGAGCAGCAAAATGGAAGGACCAAAGTCTGGAGTTGGCAGTAGAAGAGAAGGGCATTGATAGAAGGGATCTGCCAGAAGAGCGGAGCTCCTGAAGAGGGAGTTGTAAGGAGAGATAAGATAAACTATTTGAACAAGCGGTTCACCACCATTGCCTCGACTTTCTCTCCTCTCAAGACATCCTGGATCCTTTACAATCTGTCTTTCATCCGTTACATTCTCCTGAAACGGCTTTTGCCAAAGTGTCCAGTGACCAGCTCCTGGCAAAATCCAAGGGCCTTTACTCAATCCTCATCCTTCTTGACCTTTCTGCTGCTTTTGACACTGTTGACCACAACCTTCTCCTTGATACCTTGTCCTCATTTGGTTTTAAGGGCTCTGTACTATCCTGGTTCTCTTCTTATCTTTCCCATCTCTCCTTCAGTGTTTGTTCTGGTAGATCCTCCTCTGCTGCTATCCCATTCTTAGTTGGTGACATTCACTCTGCAGCTCCTCACTATATTTCCTCTCTTATCTCTCCCTACACCCCTTCTCAGAAACTCCATTTTTCTGGCAAATCGCTTCTATCTGTGCCCTTCTCTTCTACTGCCAACTGTAAACGGGGGCGCTGGTCGTGAATGGCCACAGTCTTAGCAGAGGCAAAAATATTATTATGACTTGCAAAGGATTGTGGGGAATGTAGTTCACTTATACCAGAATCAACTGTTCACAAAATAATGAGTTGTGATGCACGAATGTAAGCAAAGAAAAATGGATTTTATTCATGGGGTTAATTCTCCCACACAGATTTACTTGGTAACACAAAAAGGACACTTGCTTTCAGTATTGCATTCAGGAAAACAAAACATGAAATAAGGTAACTGAATTTCTTAAGCAAAAATCAAATAAGACCTTGATGGGAAACAGAAAAGGTCTTTTTGATGGCTCATGCTAATAACTTTCTTAGCATTGCTCCAGAAGCAAAAACAAAACCCAAAAGTAACAAAACTGTTCTTTTTTCAAGGATAACTTTCTTCTATTTACACACACAAAAAGAAAAGTTTCCTTTCCAGAGCTCACGTGCACTTGTGCCTGGCTCAATTATCACCAATTAGCCAGCTGCAAACCCCTTTGCTGGTTCACTTTCTCTACGTGGCTCAATCCTACCCAAAAGCTTTCTTGCAGACTTTTCTGGGTAGATAAAAGAACAAATTATAGTTCCTTTTGGTGGTTTTTGTATTATTGAGAAAGTATTTTACCACAGCAGCCTAGACAGAGAGCAATCCATGTATTCATTCTGATCATTTAATATATCTCCTTCTTCCTCAAATATCATGGAATCAATATCAGGGTCTGGTTCAGAGGAATTCCTTACTTGATCATTCTCAGGATAATATTTATTTCCCTGCTGTCTTCCTGGAGAAAAGCTAGGGCATAGATCAAAGTTCATACCTGAGCTTCCTTTGCTGTTAGACTTCATCTCCAGGTATCCTGGCCAGTAAGTAGTCCAGCTTTTATGTCCAGCCTTCCAATCAAGATCCCTGGACACTGGGTCTTTCTTCACATACCTTCTTGCACCGGTCTTAGGGCCCCTTCCACATGCAGCCGTCTCCTTCAAAGGTGCCATCTGGGAATTCCTGGCTCTAGAACCCCACTCCTCTGGCTTCCTCCAATCCAATGGAGTATGCTTGCCTCTGGAATGACTCCCAACACACGTACTGCTGTGGGCTCCTTCTTTAGACCTCCAAGATGTCTTTCTCTTCTTTCCACGTTGCTGCTGCTTCTGTCTCTCCTTGCTCTCTCTGTCCTTGATCTGCTCACGATTCTGTCTGTTCTGTCTGTGTGTAGAAAATCTATTACTTTTAACGTGCTTAGAGGGACACTCCACCCTAGCACAGCCCAGCTGTGCTGAATCAAGCCCTGCCCTTGGAGATGAGTGATTGGGGATTACCTCATAGCTCCCCTGATTGAACACATTTCCCCACTTCAGCCCTTCTAGAGGCTGTTTGAAACCTGGTGCATTCTGGGACTGGTAGTCTTTTATGAAAACATTCTGTTTTAGTATTTCTACCAGCAAAGACAGGTTGCTTGTTCAGAGCCAATTCACCTCTTTTATAGCTCCCTCCTAAACTATGATAAGCTTCCTTATCACACAACACCAGACTTCGCTCCTTTCACCTTGCTGTTCCTTATGCCTGGAACAAACTACCTGAGTCTGTACATCAGGCGCCTTCTCTGGCCCTTTTCAAATCCGGGCTGAAAATTCATCTCTTTGCTGCTGCTTTCGGATCTTGACTCACCTGATCTCCTTTTTGTTTCCTTACCATTCCCCCTAGAGATATCCTGTGTCTACAGCTGCTGTGTTGTCTGTCTTGACTGTGTTGTCTGTCTTGACTAGATTGTAAACTCTGTTGAGCAAGGACTGTCTCTTATACGTGCCTTTGCAGTGCTGCGTACATCTTGTAGCGCTATACAAATGTTCAGTAATAGTAGTCGTAGTAGTAGTCTTTACCGGGGCATTTTCTCCAAATTGGTTAATTTTGTGGATACCATGACAGTCATGAACCTCACTTCTAGGCCAGGGTATGTGGAGTATGATCTTAGTCTCTCAAATTTACTGCTAATGCTTGGCATAATACTTGCATCGTGTCAAAGAGAGCTTCCTTCTGGAGTTCGTAAGATGTAACAGGTATGGGTAGTTTGTCAAGATGTGCACCGTGATGTCCACTACCACCATGGAGTCTGGCAACCCTTTCTCCCTAGCTACCCCATTAAAGACATCTGTCAGTAGGGGAGAGAGCTCATTCTGCAGCATCTTAAAACTTGGCTGTCAAGCTATCTAACCCCGGAGCTTTACCCTCCTTCAAAGTCTGAATGGCCTCAACCACTTTGTGGACCATGATGCCTCCTCTACTCCCAACTAAGTGAGAACCATTTGAGCCAAGTAAGCTCTCGCCTCCTGCACTGCCCCTGATATTTCTGATCGATAAAGATGTTTCTAAAAGTCACAGAACATCTCCTGAATCCCTATGGTGGTCCTATCCCAGCCACCAGCTGGATTTTTTATTTGGAGGATCTGCTATTGCACTCTTCGTGTTCTGAATCTGTTGGCTAAGTATATGACAGCCTTATTACCCCCTATGAAGAATTGGTACCACAATTTTTTCAACTGAAAAGCCCAGTCTGCTGCTCTCAGGAGATCAAAGTCCCCTTTTACTTGTGGCATTTCCCTACCCACTTGTTGTCCCCCCCTGTTGTATATGGTGTTCCATTGAGTGCCACAGCTGCTCACACAACTCCTGCTCTTTTCATTCCCTCTCATGCTTTTTATGTGTCTTCATGGAGATGAAATGGCCCCTCACCACTGCTTTCTATCCATTCCATACTGAACCTGTCTCCACTTACCCATCGTAATTCAACTTTATATAGTCTGTAATAACTCTCCTAATATGTTCTAGTTCTCCCCCTGCATCCTCTAATAAGGTATCATTAAGTCGCCAAAAATGCAATCTGCCCTCCACCACTAGGGTACCCATTTCGATCACTACCTGTGTATGATCAGACTAAGTTATGGGGCCAATATCTGCCATAGTCACTCCCTGCACCAATGCACTGCCCATTCAAATCAAATCATTTCTACTATAGGAACCATGGAGAGGGAAGTAAAACGTGAAGTGCTACCTAGTTCCATTCATGTACCGCCAGACATCTGCCACCCCCAAATGAAGCCATAGTCTTCATTTTTTTTTCTGGCTCTCTTTCCTCCCCCACTGTCCCACCTAGAATTATCCAGCTTTGGATTCACAGTCATGTTAAAATCCCCACCAAGTACTTTTGGTGCAGACCCCATTCCCTTCATATGTTCCCCTAACTCAGCGAAAAAGGACCCTTGCTGAACATTCAGTGCATACACACTTCTTAGTAACAGAGCCGTGTCTTCTATTTTCCAATGCCATAAAACATAGTGGCCACCAGCATCCCGTAATACTTCGGTCTCCTCTATCTGCAGATGTTTGGCGAAGAATATGCCCACCCCACCCTTCTTTGATTGTTTGAAGTTGGGAACACCATAGACTCTATCATAATTCCCCTTATCCAGCCAGCCCTCCTGCCTCTGATTTTTGAACCATCAGTATGTCCGCCTTCAAACTCCTGCCTTTTCTCTCCAATGCCCTTCACTATTACCAGGAGTTGAGCCCTTGCACATTGAGGGTCATAATTCTGAGGCCCACCGGCATATATATCCCCCAGTCCCAATTGCTGCTTCCCCCTGTGCCTCCCCATCCTCCCCCCTTCTGGAGCCACTCACCTCATTCCTTCATCCCCCCTCTACCCGCCCATCCTCACTCTTCCTCCCACTCCTTTCCTACAGTATTAAAGCCTAGCCTCCTACAATCTCTCCTCAGAAGTACACCCATCCCTCCCCTGTCCCTGGCCTTCCTCAATCTTATATCTCCCATCCTAACAGCAACCCCCATATACACAGTTCCCATTCATGCACACCCAAAAGGACTCTCCTAAACAACTGCTGTCATTCTCAACAGCACACACTGTTCCATCACATTTCTAGATTCCTCAGCTTTTCCCCCCTCTTCCTCCACTCCCAAAAATCACCCATCTGATCACCCCCACCCAAACCTCTATTGACCCTACCCTGTACCCCTCTCAAACACTCACATTTGTCCCAGACACACCACCAGAAAGTGTCATGTGACACTTTAAGTTAGTCCTTAAACTGATCAGTGTCCAGTACTCAAATGCCCACAGTTCCTGCACTTTTTTGCTGGTTCTTTCTTCATCTTCTTTTCTTTCTGTTCCACACACTGAAAGGAAGACTTTGGCTTTATTACTCCCTCTCTGTTGGACTTCTGGTTCAGTGCAGCCATCATATCCTTTGTGATAGTCAGCCTTCATGTAGATCCATTTATAGTGAAGGCCAAACCAAACAGCTAAAGTCATCGGTATCTGATATTGTCCTTTCTCAGCCTTTCAGTAAATATTCCCATGGCCCTCCTTCTCTGAAGTATCGCTGTGACAAAGTGTGCATACACTACCACCCTTTGATTATGCCAATTGGAATGCCCTGCTGCTCTCATTTTCATGGTGATTTGATCTTTTATATCTGGGTTGTTCTGCTCAGCCTAGGCCCAGAGCCCTATGCACTCAATCAATCTTAATGGGTCTCATATCATCTTGCTCATTGCTTATTCCCAGAACTGCCCTGCAGATATCTTGTGCTACTTGCTTAGAGTCTTTAAATTCATCTGTTTCCAGGATGCCCTTTATGTATAAATTGTGCCTAGCATGGTTTTCCATGTCCTCTATTTTAAGATCCATATGTTCTTTGTCTCTCTCGAGGCTTTGCACCTGTGCATGAAGGGCACTCACTGTAGTCACTGTCTCTTCATTTTGGGCCTCCACATCCTCGATTTGACGTCCCATTTCCAGGAATTCAGCCCTCATCTCCACCACAACTCCTTCCAGCTCTGTGCGCACCCCTGTTATTTCTCTTTTGAGGTCGGAGAACCACGTTTTCAATTCTGCTTTGGTGATAAGTAGGAATGTGATGTTTGTTCCCACTGCATTCTCTGTGCTGTCAATGGCCACATGGTCATCTGCCATTTTTCCCCTGCTGCTGCATCTCCTCTCAGCCCGACCCAGGCAAGGTCCATGATGTCTGTAATAATGCCTCTGTATACGTTTTTGGTGCAACCTCATTTGGAGTATTGTGTGCAATTCTGGAGACTGCACCTTCAAAAGAATATGAACAGAATGGAGTCTGTACAGAAGGTGGCTACTAAAATGGTTAGTGGTCTTCATTATAAAGCATATGAGGACAGACCTAAGGATCTTAATATGTATATCTTATAGTAAAGGCGGGATAGAGGTGATATGATTAAGACATTTAGATACCTCCGTGGCATAAATGCACAGGAGGAGAGCCTCTTTCGATTGAAAACAAGCTCTGCTACGAGGGGACATAGGATGAGGATGAAAGGAGATAGATTCAGGAGTGATATGCGGAAATATTTCTTTACATAAAGAGTGGTGGATCTGTGGAATAGTCTCCCAGTGGAGATGGTAGAGATGAGGACAGTATCTGAATTCAAAGAAGCATGGGACAAACACAGAGGATCTCTAAAGGAAAAAAGAGAACTGTTGAGTGGTTGATATGGAAGGACAGACTAGATAGGCCATGTCATCTTTTTCTGTCATCATGTTTCTATTTTGCAGTGCATGATCACCATCACTCGCATCACTGCTGGTTTTGGCACTGCTATAAGGCTTTCAGGAGTCTCCTTTTTCACCGTAATTGCCCAGTTTCACAGCGGAACTCCCAGCTCAGCCATGCATCAGGTTTGGTGACATCACTTCCTCCAAGCCCGCTGCTTTTTAACATATTTATAAATGACCTGGAAATGGGAATAATGAATGAGGTGATCAAATTTACAGATGGCACAAAATTATTCAAAGTTGCTAAAACATGCGAGGATTGTGAAAAATTACAGAAGGACCTTGAAAAATTAGGAGACTGAGCATCCAAATGGCAGATGAAATTTAATGTAGACAAGTGCAAAATTATGCACTTAGAAAAGAACAACAGTTACATGATGAAAGGTTCCACATTAGGAATCACCATCCAGAAAAAGGATCTAGGCGTCATCATGGATAATATGCTGAAACCCTCTGCCCAATGTGCAGTGGCAGCCAAGAAAGCAAACATAAGAAAAGCAATGGAGAATAAAACTA
Source organism: Ichthyophis bannanicus (assembly GCA_033557465.1). Classification (NCBI taxonomy): domain Eukaryota; kingdom Metazoa; phylum Chordata; class Amphibia; order Gymnophiona; family Ichthyophiidae; genus Ichthyophis; species Ichthyophis bannanicus. The sequence continues at coordinate 907,567,773 of CM066031.1, read as the reverse complement.
AGTATATTATAATGCCTCTGTATTGTTCCATGGTGTGAATGCACCTTGAATATTATGTGTAATTCTGGTCGCCATATCTTAAAAAGGATATAGCAGAATTAGAAAAAAATATAGAGAAGAGAAGAGTCTTGCAGGACTACAAAAGGGGACTGTTACTTCTGGAGAGAGATCTGCAATTGTGAGTATATACTTCTGGGAATTTTCTGTAAGGAATTCTTTGTATTAAAGCTAATTAATCTGTGAACCCACTATTTTTTGTTAAATCAGTCAGGGCCTAGTAGCAGCAGTTTAAGTTTAAATTTAAAACACAGAAGACAACTTTCCGGTTACATATCATACCCAGCAGAGAGCTTGTAGTTTAAATTAATAGTCACTCAGGGCCTAGTATCAGCAAAGTACTTTTAATTTAAATTTAAAACACAGAAGAGAGCTGTCTGGTTTAATTTGGAAGCCAGCAGAGAGCTTGTAGTTTAAATTTAATAGTCACTCAGGGCCTAGCATCAGCAAAGTACTTTTAGTGTACATTTAAAACACAGAAGAGAGCTTTCTGGTTAAATTTAGAACCCAGCAGAGAGCTTGTAGTTTAAATTTCATAATAAGTTAGAGCCTAGCAGCAGCAAAGAGCCATAATTTAAAATTTAAAATCAAATAAGAATATAGCTTACCTCAGCAGCACAGGACAGGGTACTGTGAAGCAGCCCTCTTTTAATAAGTGTTATTTCCCTCCCTCCCTCCCCACACATACCCACCCCTGGGATAATCGTAGCTTTATAGGTACTTACACATCTTAAAAGACAGGGAGTGCTCTCAGGTGCAGCTCGTTACCCAAATCAGTCATACACTAAGGACCTGAGATTAATTACACAGGTACACTACCAAAAAACTGCCTCCAGTTTTGCAACTGATTCCTATAGATTTTGGGGTGCTGAATCCAGGAAAAATAGCCAAAATGTTCCATCACATCACGTTTTCTTGCAAAATTAGATTTCTTACCCATATAAGGAATGTTCACATAATTTCTTTTTAGCCGACTGCAGTTTATTTTCTTGGCCCAAAATAGAGGTTGTAATGGTTAACTAACTAGACTCCCTCATGATATTTTAGAGTGTTTTGTATTCATTTTATATATTAACAGGACAATTGGGAGGCGGGGGGCTAAATCCAGTACTCGCGCTGGCGCATGTTCTTTCCTGTTCGCCTCGCCTCGTTCGCTCGCTCAAACACGGTGGTTGCGACATGAACGTTCCTGTCAAATTTCAGTTTCTTGCAAGTTCATTATTACCTTTTGTTTGCTCAGTCGTAATCCAGCTTTATTCCGAAGTGGTTCACTACAGTTGTAGTTTGCAGTACTGTGTATTTGTGATGGCTCACAGAGCCAGAGGTTGCGTCAACTCTCCGGACAGTTTTTGTTTTATTTGTGGGGAATATACCGTGAAAAAGCGGCAGAGGAACATTTCTGCATTTATTAAAAAAGTATATTTCGCCTATTTCGGTTTGAAGTTAGGCGATCAAGACAAACCGTGGGCTCCTCACAAAGTGTGCAAGACATGTGAGGAAGATCTACGCTTATGGATGAAAGGTAAAAAACAAGCATTTCGTTTCGGAATACCTATGATGTGGCGTGAACAAAGAGACCACAGCAGTGACTGCTATTTTTGCTCTTGCATTGTGAAGGGATACAACTTAAAAAATAAGAACGTAATAAGTTACCCCAACCTTCCCTCAGCAATTAGGCCTATGCCTCATAGCAACGAAGTACCTGTGCCTGAACCACCAAAATCTTTGGATCATATTTGTGTGGACGGTTATGATCATGATGAGACTCATCAGATGGCTTTTCCCGATGAGTCCAGTACTTCCGAGTTTGAAACTGAACCAGATCCGAAACCTGAACTTTTCTCTCAAGCTGAATTGAATGATTTAGTCCGGGATTTAGGACTCCCAAAAGATGCTGCCCAACTGCTAGGTTCTCGGCTTAAACAGAAAAATCTATTGTCACCAGGAACAACTTTTTATTGGTACCGCAACCGCGAGACACAATTTTTGAAGTATTTCAGCAAAGAGGAAGATTTGGTATTTTGCAACGATATATACGGAGTGATGGAAAAGTTTAAACTCAAGTATGATCCTGCTGAATGGCGGCTGTTCATTGATTCATCAAAAGACAGCATAAAAGGTGTTCTTCTTCATAATGGCAACACATTCGCTTCAGTTCCTATTGCTCGCTCTGTTATTCTCCAAGAAAAATACGAGAATTTGGCCCTGATTCTTCAGAAGATTCGTGATGATGAGCATAAGTGGATGATTTGTGGAGACTTTAAAATTCTATCCATGCTATTAGGGCAGCAATCCGGTTTCACCAAATATCCCTGCTTCCTTTGCTTGTGGGATAGCCGGGCCCGCGACCTACACTGGGGGAAAAAAGACTGGCCAATTCGGGAGTATTTGAGACCCGGTGAGAAAAATGTTCTTCATGAGAGCTTGGTACCTCGTGATAAAATTCTATTACCACCTCTCCACATTAAGTTGGGTCTCATTAAGCAATTCATCAAGTCCCTTCCAAAAGATGGTGAGTGCTTTCGGTATCTTTGCTCAAAGTTCCCCCGACTTTCTGAAGCAAAGCTAAAGGAAGGAGTGTTTGTTGGCCCTGATATAAGGAAACTCATTTCAGATGGAGCATTCGCTGAAACGATGTCTGAGAAGGAAAAAGAAGCCTGGGATTCCTTCAAGGATGTTGTTCTCAAATTCTTGGGGAACAGGCGGGATGAGAATTATAAGGATATTGTTGCCAGGATGCTCAATGCCTTCAAAGAACAAGGCTGTAACATGAGCCTGAAAGTCCATTTCTTGCACTCCCAAGTGAACTACTTTCCCGAAAACTTGGGGGCGTACAGTGAAGAACAAGGTGAAAGGTTTCACCAGGACATCAAGGACGCAGAGAGAAGATACCAAGGAAGATGGAACACCACTATGATGGCTGATTTCTGCTGGTTGCTGCTGCGGGAAACCCCAGATGAAAAATACGCCAAGCAGCGCACCAAGAGAAGCATTCGGGGGAAGAAGAAACGGGCCCACCAGGAGATTGATTGACCCAAGAATGACTTTAAAATCTAAACTGTGTTGACAAATATCGTGTTTTTACTAAACTTTGAAATAAAAATTTGCTAGTTATTACCTCAGTGTCGGATCTCATTTATTAGAATTTTATTTTCACACCATCGGGTGTTTGTCTTCATGTATTGCAATGGTGCGGTTTGCGTTTTCTATTCTTACATACATACCTGTACAACATTTTTTGCACATTTCTTTGCTTTGCTTTGTGTCTAACCTCGCTCTTATATGCTCAATGTTTGTGCACATGTATGTGGCTGTTTTAAGTGCAGACAATTTTGCTATCATCACAGTGTGTTTTGTTGACATTACTCTATTCTTATGTGCTGCCTTGTTGCAATTTTCTTTATTCTTATTTGAATAACTACTAAACAATTAGTATAAAGAATTCATCCAAGAAACTTTTATCTCGATCGCACTCAATCTGAAACGTTCACCTCAAACTGCTAACCCAATGTAGCAAAAAATCTGTACGTGATGGAGCAAATTGGTTACCAGATTTGGATTCAGCGCACCAAAAAACATAAAAATCAATCGAAATATTAGAGGCAGTTTAAAAAAAAATTTTTTTAGTGTACCTGTGTTATGCTTCACGTGAACAAGGTATATTAAACGTATTAGGTACAGTTTTATTAGTATAAATATCCATAGCAACCCTTAGGAAGTAAAGAACTTAAAGATCTAAACAAAAACTTAAAACTAAAGATGCAGACAGCAGTCCAGCAGCGAGATGGGGGCTTTCCAGTCTTTTGCATTGAGTGTCACATGTATGATTTTCTCCCAGTTGGTGAGAGGTCTTACGTGTGCACTAGGTGCAAGGAGCTCTTTGCTCTCAGGGAGCAAGTCCGTTCTCTAGAGGCTAGAGTAGCAGACTTGGAAAACATAAGAAAGACAGAGAGGTACATAGATGAGACCTACAGGGATATAGTCCTGAAGTCCCACCTCCAGTCTGGCAGCATCCCTGTTGCCATGGAGGAGAGAGGTCACGTGACAGGAAAGCATCACCCTGGTGTGGCAGGAAGTGATCCTGTAACTAGGACCTGTCCTCCAGGTGATGTAAAACCCTCTCTCACCGAGGAAGTTTCTTCAGGGCCATGTGCCCATGAGGGAAGGTTTAGGACAGCCGTTATAGTTGGTGATTCGATCATTAGGCATGTAGATAGCTGGGTGGCTGGTGGACGTGAGGATCACCAGGTAACATGCCTGCCTGGTGCGAAGGTAGCGGACCTCACGCGCCACCTAGATAAGGTCTTAGATAGTACTGGGGAGGAGTCTGCTGTCTTGGTACATGTCGGAACCAATGACATAGGAAAATGTGGTAGGGAGGTTCTGGAAGCTAAATTTAGGCTTTTAGGTAGAAAGTTGAAATCCAGAACTTCCAGGGTAGCATTCTCCGAAATGCTTCCCATTCCACGTGCAGGACCCAAAAGGCAGGCAGAGCTCTGGAGTCTCAATGCGTGGATGAGACAAAGGTGCAGAGATCAGGGTTGTGGATTTATTAGGAACTGGGGAACATTCTGGGGAAAGGAGAGGCTCTTCCGAAGGGATGGGCTTCAACTTAACCGGGATGGAACCAGGCTGCTGGCATTAACCTTTAAAAAGGAGATAGAGCAGCTTTTAAACTAGATAATAGGGGAAAGCCGACAGTCGCCCAAGAGCGGATGGTTCAGAAGAATGTATCCTTGAAGGATACTACCAAAAGCAGAGAGGTTCCAAAAAAGAGTAAAGTAGCCCAAATGCCCTCGTGTATGGAGCAGACAGAGCTTAAAGATCCCAAATTACCCATGTCTACCAATAGCCAAACTAATATGAATAAAATACAGTCTCTAAAATGCTTGTATGGAAATGCTAGAAGTCTAAAAAATAAGATGGGAGAGTTAGAATATATAGCACTAAATGAGAGGTTAGATATGATTGGGATATGAGAGACATGGTGGAAGGAGAACAACCAGTGGGACACTGTGATACCTGGATACAAACTATATTGTAATGATAGATCTGATCAAATTGGTGGAGGGGTTGCGCTCTATGTGAGAGAGGGCATTGAGTAAGAAAGAATTAAAGTTTTGCAGGAAACAAAATTTGCTGTAGAATCTCTATGGATTGAAATTCCATGTAAAAAGGGGAAGGCGATGGCAGTGGGGGTGTACTATCGACCATCGTGCCAGAATGAACAAATGGATGATGAAATGCTCAAAGAAATCAAGGAAGCTAACAAAATTTATAGCGCAGTAATAATAATGGGTGATTTCAATTACCCCGGTATCGACTGAGTCAGTGTCACGGCAGGACATGCTAGGGAGATAAAGTTCCTAGGTGAAATAAATGACTGCTTCTTGGAGCAGCTGGTTCATGAACTGACCAGAGGGGAAGCCATATTAGACCTAGTCCTTAGTGGAACACCAGATCTAGTGCAAGAGATAAGGCTGTTGGGGCCACTTGGCAATAGTGATCATAGCATGATCACCTTTGATTTAATTAGTGGAGGAGGGATAGTAAGGAAATCCACAGTACTACATTTTAACTTTCGAAAGGGAGACTATGATAAAATGAGGAAAATAGTTAAGAAAAAACTAAAAGGAGCAGTTGCAAAGGTTAAAGACTTACATCAAGCTTGGGTGTTGTTGAAAAATACTATCTTGGAAGCCCAGACCAGCTGTATTCCACGCTTTAAGAAAAGTGGAAGGATGTCCAAAAAACTGCCAGCATGGTTTAAAGGTGAGGTCAGAGAGGCTCTTGTTGCCAAAAAAGCATCTTTCAGGAAATGGAAAAAATTGCCAAACAACGAAACCTGGAAACAGCACAAGAACTGGCAAGTCAAATGCAAGGCATTGATAAAGCAGGCAAAGGGAGAATTTTTGAAGAAGCTTGCTGTGGAAGCAAAAACGCGAAATAAAGATTTTTTCAAGTACATTCATAGCAAAAAACCTGTGAGAGAGGCAGTTGGTCCATTAGATGATAGAGGAGTTAAAGGTGCACTAAGAAGCGACAAAGTGATAGCGGAGAGACTGAATGAATTCTTTGCTTTGGTCTTTACTGAGGAAGATGTAGGGATGTTACCCATGACTGAAGTGGTATTTAAAGGTGCGGAAGAATTGAAGGAAATATCGATACATCGGGAAGATGTATTACAACTATTAGATAAACGGAAGAGTAGCAAATCACCTGGGCTGGATGGTATACATCCAAGGGTGTTGAAAGAACTGAAATATGAGATTGCAGACCTGCTATTAGTAATCTGTGAATTTTCATTACAATCATCTGTAATACCTGAAGATTGGAGGATCGCCAATGTAACGGCAATTTTTAAAAAGGGTTCCAGGGGTGATCTGGGAAACTACAGACCGGTGAGCCTCACATCAGTACCGGGAAAAATGGTAGAAACCATCATAAAGAATAAAATTACTCAGGTCATGGCCTAATGGGAGGCAGCCAACATGGTTTTAGACAAGGAAGATCTTGTATTACTAATCTATTATGTTTTTTTGAAAGTGTGAATAAACAGGTGGACAAAGGTGAGTCGGTTGATATAGTGTATCTGGACTTTCAGAAAGCCTTTGACAAGGTCCATCATCAGAGACGTTTGGCAAAACTAAAGAGTCATGGGATAGGAGGCAGTGTACTACTGTGGATCAAGAACTGGTTAAAAGATAGAAAGCAGAGGGTTGGGCTAAATGGCCAATTTTCCCAATGGAGAAAAGTGAATAGTGGTGTACCCCAGGGATCTGTGCTGGGTCCGCTGCTTTTTGAGATATTTATAAATGACCTGGAAAGTGGAATAAACAGTGAGGTTATCAAATTTGCAGATGACACAAAACTATTTAAAGTTGTTAAAACCCAAGAGGATTGTGGAAAATTGCAAGAGTATCTTGATAAATTGGAAGACTGGGCATCAAAATGGCAGATGAAATTTAATGTGGACAAGTGCAAAGTTATGCACCTAGGGAAGAACAACCCAAACTATGGTTACACGATGTAAGGTTCCACATTACGAACCACCACCCAGGAAAAAGATTTAGGCATCATGGTGGCTAGCATGTTAAAACCCTCGGCCCAGTGTGCAGCGGCAGCCAAGAGAGCAAATAGAATGCTAGGTATCATAAGGAAAGGAATGGAAAATAAAACAAAAGATATTATAATGCCTCTATATCGTTCCATGGTGAGACTGCACCTTGAATATTGTGTGCAATTCTGGTCGCCGTATCTTAAAAAGGATATATAAAAAGGAGTGGAGGAGTAGCCTAGTGGTTGGGGCAAGGTACTTCAGGCCGGAAGGTCGGGGGTTCAAATCCCACTAGTGGACAGCAACCTTGGGCTGGAAGGACTGGGGTTTCTAGTCCCACAGGTGCTCCTTGTGGTCTTGGGTAAGCCACTTAACCCTCCATAGCCCATGTTCCCTGTAAAATAGTTATCTCCAAGTTATAATGCCCTGTTCAATGTAATTTCAGTTTGTTCAATGTAAACCGCACTGATGCAGAATAGCGTGGTATATAAGAGAATATAAATAAATAAATAAATATAGCGTTATTAGAAAAGGTTCAGAGAAGAGCCACCAAAATGGTAAAAGGGGATGGAAGGATACTCCTATGAAGAAAGGCTAAAAAGGTTAGGGCTCTTTAACCTGGAAAAGAGACGGCTGAGGGGAGATATGATAGAAGTCTATAAATTAATGAACAGAGTGGAACAGGTAAACATAGATTGATTGTTTACGTTATCAGAATATAGAAAGACTAGGGGACATGCAATGATGCTACAGGGTAAACTATTTAAAACTAATAAAAGAAAATATTTCTTCACTCAACGTGTAATCAAACTCTGGAATTTGTTACCGGAGGATGTAGTAAAGGCTGTTAGTGTAGCTGTGTTTAACAAAGGTTTGGACAAGTTCCTGGAGGAAAGGTCCATAAACCATTATTAAGAAGGGACCCAGGATATCAATACTTGACCCAGTACAAGCATTGCGGAACCTGTGTCTTTTGCGGAAACTGCTAGGTACATATGACCTAGATTGGCCACTGTTGGAAACAGGATACTGGGCTTGATGGACCTTGGTCTGATCCAGTATGGCATATCTTATGTTCATATGTTCACCAAAATGGTAAAGGGGATGGAAGGATATCCCAATAAAGAAAGGCTTAAAGGTTAGAGCTCTTTAACTTGGAAAAAAGAAGGCTGAGGGGAGATACTGTATAATAGAGGTCTATGAAATAATGGATGGAATGGGACATGTAAACATAGCTTGGTTGTTTACTCCTTCAAAAAGTAGAAAGACTAGGACACATGCAATGAAGCTACAATGCAGCCCATTTAAGACTATTTGGAGAACATATTTTTTCACTCAATGCATAATCAAACTCTGCAATTTGTTACAAGAGGATGCAGTAAAAGCAGTTCTCGTAGCTGGGTTTGGACAAATTCCTGAAAGAAAAGTCCATAAACCATTATTAAAGAGGACCAGGGAAATCCACTGCTTACCCTGCGATAAGCAATTTGGAATCTGTATACCTTTATGGAAACCTGACAAATACTTGTGACCTGCATTGATCATTGTCAAAAAAGGATACTGGGCTTGATGGACCCTGGGCTGATCCAGTATATCATATGTTATGTTCTTGTGTTCCACCTCTGTTGGCAGAGGGACAAAACCCACTTGTCTGGACTGGTCTGGAAAGAAGATTTGGAATGTGCCATAACCTATCACATTTTAGCATTTAGATAAATTAATAACATCCTTTTTGTTTGCCTAAATTTATCTGCATATGGATTGTAAACTGAATATCGCTACTAGCTATATAGATAGGCAGAATGTCCCACGCTCTGATCATATTCTCCCCTGGATCTATCTGGACAGTGATGGAGTGCTCTGTAATAAACTTTAGTGGTACTATCCAGATACTTCTGCTGAAAATTAAATAGAGAACATTTATTCATATAGCAGCTGCCACCATACAGATAAGTGATTTTGAATATTGACCTGATAGAGGTCAAAATTCAAAGCGTTTATGCTCCTAACTTTGAGAGGCTCCTAAATTAGCTTCTTTGAAAATTTACTATAGCTTAGTGTCTAAGGACCCAATATTGGAAATGTTAGGTGGCTGATAGGCAGGCAAATCCGGCTGAAATCCACGTAAAACTTGCAAACTCAAGTAAACCCAATCTCAAGCACGCATATGACTGGATATTACCACAAGGCGCAATAACATAACCATGGATGCATGACGGCATAACGGGGCAGAGTCTGGGCATGGCATCCACATACATGTGGAATACCGATATTCTACAGTGGTAGCTGGGCACATATAAAGACCGAAAGCTTGTAGCTCTATGTCAGGGCTTTAACCGGTTAAGGGACCAATGAAAATCTGTTTGGACTACGCATGTATACGCCTCTACTGGAGCATTCAAACTGGATAAGATAGAAACATAGAAACATAGAAATATGATGACAGAAAAAGACCACATGGCCTATCTAGTCTGTCCTTCCATAACAACTACAACAGTCCACTTTTTGCCTTTAGAGATCCTCTGTGTTGGTCCCATGCTTTCTTGAATTCAGTTACTGTCCTCATCTCTACCACCTCCACTGGGAGACTATTCCACGGATCCACTACTCTTTCCGTAAAGAAATATTTCCGCATATCACTCCTGAATCTATCTCCCTTCACCCTCATCCCATGTCCCCTCGTAGCAGAACTTGCCTTCAATTGAAAGAGGCTCTCTCCCTGAACATTTATGCCACGGAGGTATTTAAACATCTCAATCATATCACCTCTATCCCGCCTTTCCTCTAAGGTGTACATATTAAGATCCTTAAGTCTGTCCTCATATGCTTTATAATAAAGCCCATTAATCATTTTGGTAGCAACCCTCTGCACCGACTCCATCCTGTTCACATCCTTTTGAAGGTGCGGTCTCCAGAATTGCACACCATACTCCAAATGAGGTCGCACCAAAGACTTATACAGAGGCATTATCACCTCCTTTTTTCTGCTAGCCATTCCTCTCCGTATGCACCCAAGCATCCTTCTAGCTTTTGCTGTCGCCTTTTCCACCTGTTTAGCTACTTTAAGATCATCAGACACAACCACGCCTAGGTCCCGCTCTTCTTTAGTGGACAAAAGTACTTCACCTCCTATACTGTATTGCTCCCTTGGATTGCTGCAGCCCAAATGCATGACCTTACATTTTTTAACATTAAATCCCAGCTGCCAAATTCTAGACCATTCTTCAAGCTTAGCTAGATCCCTCCTCATGTTATCTACCCCTTCCTGGGTGTCTACTCTATTGCAGATTTTGGTATCATCCGCAAAGAGGCAAACCTTACCCGACAGCCCTTCCGCTATATCACTAACAAAGATGTTAAAAAGAATCGGACCAAGGACAGATCCCTGGGGCACACCACTGGTAACATCCTTCTCCTCAGAGTGAGCTCCATTTACTTGTACTCTTTGTCGCCTCCCACCCAACCAATTTCTAACCCAAGCAGTAACTTTAGGGTCCATCCCTAGGGTGCTCAGTTTGTTTATAAGTCGCCTGTGAGGAACAGTGTCAAAGGCTTTACGGAAATCTAAATACACCACATCTAGAGCTCTCCCTCGGTCCAACTCCCTGGTCACCCAGTCAAAAAAATCAATCAGATTTGTCTGACAAGACCTGCCTCTGGTGAATCCATGCTGCCTCGGATCCTGTAATCCGCTGGACTCCAGAAACCTCACTATTTTCTCTTTCAGCAGCGTTTCCAATAATTTACTCACCACCGAAGTTAAACTAACCGGCCTGTAGTTTTCAACCACATCCTTACTTCCGCTTTTGTGTAAAGGCACCACATGAGCCTCTCTCCAGTCCTTTGGCACCACTCCTGACTCCAACGAGGCATTGAAAAGGTCAGTCAGTGGAGCTGCTAGAACGTCCCCAAGTTCCCTCAGTATTCTAGGGTGTATCCCATCCGGTCCCATTGCTTTGTCGACTTTAAGTTGAGCTAGTTTCTCACGAACACAGTCTTCTGAAAATAGTTCAAGATGTCCCTCGCTTCTGTTCTTATTTGTGGGTGTTTTCTGAGGTCCTGCTCCTGGTTCTTCATCTGTGAACACAGAACAAAAATATTTGTTAAGCAATTCCGCTTTATCCTTATCAGCTTCTACACATTCCCCCCCTGCACCCTTGAGTCTGACAATACCACTTTTGCTCTTCCTCTTCTCACTAATATATCTGAAAAAATGTCTTATCCCCCCATTTTATTGCATTGGCTATTTCCTCCTCCTTTTGATTCTTTGCCTTCTTGACTACTTTGCTAGCTTCTCTAAGTTTTTCCAAATACAGATGCCTGTCTTCTGCTCTCTGTGATTTCTTGTATTTCATGAAGGCCTCCCTCTTTTTCTTCACTTTTTCAGCTACTTCCTTCGAAAACCATAGCGGTCTCCTGTTCCTTTTGCCTTTATTTACCATTTTAACAAAAAGGTTGGTTGCCCTTAAAATACCCCCTTTCAGTTTTGCCCACTGTTTTTCTACATCCCCCAGCTGTTCCCATCCCACTAACGACTCCCTGAGGTATTGGCCCATCTTTGCAAAGTTAGTCTTCCTAAAGTCTAAGATCCTCACCTTGGAATGGATTCTAACAGCCCTAGTCCTAATACTGAACCACACCATCTGGTGATCACTGGATGCAAAATGATCTCCCACTACAACATCAGAAACACTTTCACCATTGGTAAGCACCAAGTCCAGTATGGCCCCTTCACGTGTGGGGTCTGTTACCAATTGCCTGAATAGTTCTCCCTGTAGAGAATCCAGGATCTCCTTACTTCTAGATGATACTGCAGCAGGAATGCGCCAATCAACATCTGGCATATTGAAATCTCCTATCAGTAGCACTTCCCCTTTCCTAGCAATGCTGCGTATGTCTTCAATTAACTCTCTGTCCACCTCTTCCTCTTGTGAGGGAGGTCTGTATATCACTCCAATGCAAATAGATTTCTCTTTCCCTCTTTCTAGTTTAACCCACAATGCCTCCTCTCTCCCTTTTAAGCTCTGTAATTCCAAAGCTTTAATAGTAGTTTTTACATATACAGATGTACAAGACACAAGCAGAGGGATGTGGTGACTATCCATGCAACACCAGAGGTGGAGATGCCATAGATGGGCAAGGTGACAGCTCCAGCAGCAACCGGTATTGGCCTGGGTAGGGTAGAGATACTACCGGATGCCCCGGGTGTACCAACTAAGGATTACTTATCTGCGGCTGACTGCAGAGAAGGTGCTCTAGCATTAGTGGAGGAGTAGCCTAATGGTTAAAAACACTGGCTTGGGAGCCCAGAGACCAGGGTTCAATTCCCACTAGTGCTCCTTGTGGCCTTGGGCAAGTCACTTAACCTTCCATTGCCTCAGGAAAAATCCAAGTTATCAATGTCCCTGTTTAATATACATTGCCAAGTTTAAGTTTCAATGTAAACTACTTTGATTGAAACAATAAAGCAGTATATAAAACCTGATAAATAAATTACTGCCTTGATGCTGTCACTAATACAGACTCTGTGCTATGCTGAAACATGACCAAGAGCTCTCAACTGTGCAAAAGTATGCAATGCCTGTGGCTCTCAAGGTGACCATTGTCCTTGCCTTCTGTGCCATTGGAAGCTTCCAGCATCTTGTGGGAGCATCACACAGTCAGCAACATCCGATTGCATTGCAAAAATGACAACAGCTCCATGAATATGTGTTTTTCCCAACCATGCAAAAGGCCAGACAACAGACCATGCAGGCTCTTCATGAGATTGCATCCTTTCCATTGGTCCTAGGTGTGATTTACTGCATCTATGTGGCTGTGAGGCCACCCCACCGTGGTGAGAGGGAATACCTTAACAGGCACCTATACCACTCAATGAATATTGTCACACCCCCGTAGCCCTATCGGTAGGAACCGGTATTGCCTGGCTCTCTGAGGGTGATAGTTGTGCCTTCTTTCGTATAAATCACATAACAAGTTTCATTCCAAGTTTAGGGCTTTATTCCCCGTCCCTGAGGTTTCTTTCCTTTTTGGCAACACAAATAAGAGCCAACTTTGGCATATAACAAAAGTCAAATGGATAACACAAATAGCTTACTTCAGCTTCCAAACATCAAACAAAAGAAAAGAATAAACAGCCTTACTGTCACATACAGGCTTCTCCTTTTGTTGCTGATAGCACAGCTCACGTCTGCTGTTTGTTGGAGAGTAAGTGTAATTAGCACACAGGTTACAGCACTGGAACTCTGGTCACAATCAAGCATTTATCTTAGAGAGAACTCCGATTCAATCACGGTTAAAGAACAATCCATCGGTTCAGGAACTATAGATATCTCTGAATTCTCACATTCCATTAATTCAGGCTCACATGCATTTATATTCTTAGTATCAGCTGTTGGATAAGAGTACGGCTGGCTTGCTCCGTCACACAGGAAGTTTCTTTCTCCCTCTGAACTAGTGCCTTTCTGGGAAATACCGTATGGCTTTGAGTTGAGCTTGCCAAAGCTCTGCCCCTGCTGGTATCCCAGTAGATAACTCAAATCCTTACTTGCTTTGTTAGTAGGGTAATTATGGTAGGCTCTGAGCCTGCTCAGGTCTAGCTCTCGTAACTCAGCTGACCTAGATTGCAAAGGTTTAGACGGAACTTTACCAAAAGCTGGAAGTTCACAATTACTAGGAAAATCTTTAGCTTCTTCAGGTAAGGAAACTTCTCTTCTCCTAGGGTTTCTGTGACAAGGGGAAAAGTTATTCTCAGCTTCTCTACAGCTTGTCTTTATGTGGCTACTTCTATTACTCTGGGGTTTTACCCACTTAGGTAGCAAATAGCCTCTACTTTCGTTCCTTGCACTGGTACCTGCTATGGCAGTCTTCCCATGTTTCTCGTGCCTTCCATGCACATACACGCTATCAGGCTGCTGACTTTCCAATGTTTCATACAGGTCTCTGGATTCTTTCAGACCTTTACGTTGGCTCCCTTGCTGTTCCAATAGCTCATTCTCACTCTCTCTCTCTCATTCATTCCAAGTCCATTCTCTCCACGGCTTCAGCTGTGTTCGCCGCGGTCTCTCTGGTTGTGACCCTTGTTGCTTCAACACCTCTCCCTTTCTATCTGTTTGGGAGCATATTTTATCCTCGTGTCTTTGGGCTCCACCTCTACCCAGCTGATCCCTATCAGGCAAAGCAAATTCCTTTTCTTCGCTACCTGGGTGTGTCTTCCTGGCCCTTGTGCATGTGTGCCTGGGTTGTCTGTAGCAACCAGGGCCGGATTTACCTATACGCCAGGTACGCCGTGGCATAGGGCCCACAGCTGGCAAGGGCCCACAAACAAGAGTCCCCAGGACAATCATATTCTTTCCATCACTAAGAAACTTCGCGGCTGAGTTCTACCGTCATCACCAGGTAATTTTTTCGTTCATTTCATCTTCAGTTCTACAGCTCGGAACTTCCGCTGACGGAACTGTGTTTGTGGGTGTGTTGGGTATAGTCAGAGTGCGAGGCGGGGTTGTGCGAGCCTGGATCTCTCGCTCTCTAGAGAGAGTTGAAATTGCTGCGGCCTAGCTGAACGGGGCCGTCCGCGAGCTTCTCCAGGCCCTGGCATGAAGGGGAAAGAGGAAAAGGAGAGTGGGGGAGGCGGAAGGCGGGAGTCCGGAGAAGAGCACTAGCACTCAGGAGTTAAAGGAGCAGGGAAACAGACTCTTCGTCACCCGCAAGTACCAGGAGGCGGTGGCCTGTTACACCAAAGCCATAGTGAGTACCGGGGAGCAGCGACGGCCAGGTCCGTTTCCTGTAGCTGCTGTAGTACCGCCGGATCATTCAAAGATCCTCTTCCCCGATGGATAAGACATTTTTTAATGTATTTCTTGAATTCCGATGCTGATTTTGTCCCTATTGCCTCTTTATGTCAGTCAATTCTATACATCTATTGCTATTTCTGTTTTGGTAAGTTGATCTCGTTTTTATTTTTTCTGGGGGCCCACAATTTTTGTTGGCGTAGGGCCTCACTCAAGGTAAATCCGGCCCTGGTAGCAACCATCTGACATTATTTTGTTTACCCTGTCATTTTTCCTCTGATCATTCGTGCTGATCTCCATTTTCTCGGGCTGCCCTAGGTCTACCTTGTGACAATATGCAGGTTGTTGTAGATGCCCACATGTGCGTCATAGACCTCTATGCATGCTTTCCTGGGTCCTGCAATGATGCGTTTGTTTTATCGCAGTCTGCTCTGTGCCAGGCAGCTGCCACTGAACAACTTTGTGATGCCTGGCTACCAGGTGAGTGATGCATAACTGAAGCTATGGCTAAGGGGGGGAGGGCAGCACGTATTGAGCACTTTTGGAGCACAGATTTATCTGGGTTTGCTCAGCACTGATGACTGTAAAGAGAGGTTAAGCACATGATGGCGGATGGCACTATGTACAGGGCAGCAGCACCAGACAGCCTCTCCAGAGCTGTAGCAGGATGCTGGGATTCTGGGGTTTGAAAGTATGGTTGTAGAAGATATCACATATGTATCTGGTGTCTTGTAGTTAGAATGGCTGTTGCACAGACCACAATTCCTTACCAATGGCTCCACATGCATGTGTCCCCCACCACTCCTTTGTGACTCCACAGTTGATAAGGGATACCTGCTGAGGATCTGGCTCATGGCACCAGTGCACAATGCACAAACTGCCCAGGAGGAAAACTACAAGGGAGGTGATGTACAAGGGAGGTGATGGAGTGGGTATTTGAGCTCCTGAAAAGCAGGTTCCAATGCCTGACAGGAGTGGGAGAGAGCAGCTTGAAATGTCTGAAGCATCTTTATGGCATGCTGCATTCTCCACAATATTGCTACACTGCAGAGGATCAAGCTGCCACAGGAGGAGGTGTCTTGATGTGGAACGCTCTAATGAGGGGCCAGAGGAGGATGACCACATTGGCAGTCAGCATGTGATAGCAGCAGTGGCACAAGCAGCAAGAGACAGGCTGATACAGGAGAACTTGTAGTGTGAGTACACCCATTTATTCACAGAACATGCAGTACAGATCACCAACACTATCACTGACGTGCCCTCTTGAATCTTCTCCTGTGACCCTCCAACCTTCCTTCAAATCTGAGCAGTACACCTCAGTGGTGGTGTCTCTGAGGCATTGTTAGCTGTCTCATCCTTCTCACCAAGGTTTGAGGCCTCATCAGACTGTAGCCTGAAGATCCCTGATGTCACTCCCCAGGGGGGCATCTGTCTCAGGTGCCCATCTCACAGCTGCAATATCAGCAGGGAGCACGAAATGGAGGTCATGTAGGCAGCTGTTACCCTGGCTAGGTAGTGCACTGTCTCTGGGTGCCTTTCCTGCCGCTCTGTCATTTCACGCTTCAACTGGCTTGAGTTCCATAAATCCTGGCTTACCCTCTCAAGGCTTGTGAGAATGGACTTAGTCAGGCTAATCATCACTGCCCCATCTTGCAGTATTGAAACAGGGCCGATCGGTTTCTCTACGATGGGAAACTCCAGCTTCAGCACATCCTGATGATAAACTTGTGCCTGAGGAAGATGAGTTGTTGTGGCAGCGGTGGATATAAGAACATAGTATATCTGGGCTTTCACAAAGCCTTTGACAAAGACCCTCATGAGAGACTTTTGGCAAAATTAAAAAGTCATGGGATAGGAGGCAGTGTACTATTGTGGATCAGGCACTGGTTAAAAGATAGAAAGCAGAGGGTAGGGCTAAATGGCCAATTTTGCCAATGAGAAAGGTGAATAGTGGAGTACCCCAGGGATCTGTGCTGGGTCCGCTGCTTTTTGACATATTCATAAATGACCTGGAAAGTGGAATAACGAGTGAGGTTATCAAATTTGCAGATGACACAAAACTATTTAAAGTTGTTAAAACCCAAGAGGATTGTGAAAAATTGCAAGAGGATCTTGGTAAATTGGAAGACTGTGCATCCAAATGGCAGATGAAATTTAATGTGGACAAGTGAAAAGTTATGCACCTAGGAAAGAGCAATTCAAACTATAGTTACACGATGCAAGGGTCCACATTAGGAACCACCACCCAGGAAAAAAATTTAGGTGTCATCGTGGATAACATGTTGAAACACTCTGCCCAGTGTGCAGCAGCAGCCAAGAGAGCAAATAGAATTCTAGTTATCATAAGGACAGGAATGGAGAATAAAACAAAAGATATTATAATGCCTCTGTATAGTTCCATGGTGCGACCGCACCTTGAATATTGTGTGCAATTCTGGTTGCCATATCTTAAAAAGGATTAGAAAAAGTACAAAGTAGAGCCACCAAAATGGTAAAGGGGATGGAAGGATACCACTATGAAGAGAGGCAAAAAGGTTAGGGTTCTTCAACCTGGAAAAAAGATGGCTGCAGGGAGATATGATAGAGGTCTATAAGTTAATGACTGGAGTAGAACGGGTAAACATAGATCGATTGTTTACGTCATCAAAATATAGAAAGACTAGGGGGAATGCAATGTTGCTACAGCGTAACCTATTTAAGACTAATAAGAGAAAAAATGTTTTCACTCAACGTGTAATCAAACTCTGGAATTTGCTGCCAGAGGATTTAGCTGTTAATGTAGCCGGGTTTAAAAATGGTTTGGACAAGTTCCTGGAGGAAAGGTCCATAAACCATTATTAAAGGGGACCCTACTTGACCCAATACAAGCATTGTGGAACCTTTGTCTTTTGGGGAAACTACTAGGTACTTGTGACCTAGATTAGCCACTGTTGGAAACAGGATACTGGGCTTGATGGACCTTGGTCTGACCTAGCATGGCATATCTTATTTTCTTATGTTATGTTCAAAGGGTTAGGGCAACGGGGGGTTCAGCTGGATACATAAGGAGGGTGGGGATGTGTGGGCTGACACACGGGGATTCCATCCGCCCAATGGAGCAGAAGAGCAGTGAATGTAGGCCGTGGCACAGGGTGGAATTCGAAAGCCCATGCTCTCAGAATGGCAAGATGTTAGGAATGCAAGTAATTGCTAATGCTGAAAGATCACTGAGTGTAGAAATGTGTGGTTAATTAGGAAGTTGTTATGGTACAAAACACATGTTAGAGGCACTAACTATAATTCATCTCTTTCCTCTCAGGGGTCATCTTCCCTCATCAATGGACTGCTGTGACTGCACAGAAGGGCAAGACCTGTGTATGCATGGCACAGGGAGGAGAAATGTGACATCTGCCGAATCCAGATCTACTGCAGAGGACAATGTGGAAATGTGGAAACACACTCATCTGACTAATGTGATCCTACCTTACCCTTGGCCCATTCATCATGACCTGTGTCATGTGTGGTCCGGCATGGTTCTGGTGCTGAGAGGCAGAGTGGCATGGGAACATTGCAAGGCACCCGGGAAGGTTCAAGGGTGATTGACAGTCATAGTAACATAGTAACATATTAAATGACGGAAGATAAAGACCAGCATGGTCCATCCAGTCTGCCCAGCAGATACGGCAAGAGTAGGTGCACCTGTCTCTCTGTGCAGACCACCCCTCCCCATGTCTTTGTTTAGGGGTGAACCCACCACTCCATGTAGGACACCCCTATTTGTTGAGAAGTTAGATGATTCAGTTTATTTTGTTTTTTCCTGTTGCTGTAAAGGGATCCGCTGTGCTTGTCCCATGCCATTTTGAATTCCGTCACCGTGTTTGCCCCCACCACTTCCATCAGGAGAGCATTCAAAGCATCCACCACCCTTTCAGTGAAAAAATATTTCCTGACATTGCCTTTCAATTTTCCTCCTTGCAGCTTCATGTTATGCCCTCTAGTTTTGCAGCTTCCCCGTCTTTGGAAGAGGTTTGTTTGTTCATCGTCCCTCTTTAAGTATTTAAAGGTCTGAATCATATCTCCCCTATTCCTCCTCTCCTCCAAAGTGTACATATATAGGTCTTCAAGTCTCTTCTCATAAGGTTTCTTATGCAGGCTCCAAATCATTATGGTCGCCTTCCTCTGAACAGTTTCCAGTCTTTTTACATCTTTTGCAAGATATGGTCTCCAAAACTGAACACAGTATTCCAAGTGAAGCCTCACCAGCGACCTGTACAGTGGCATGAGTACCTCTTCTTTTCTGCTGGTAATCCCTCTTTGTATGCAGCCCAACATCCTCCTAGCTTTTGCCACCGCCTTGTCACACTGTTTTGCCATCTTGACATCATCAGAGATAATCACACCAAGGTCTTTCTCCTGAACCACGATCACCAACCTCTCGCCCCCCTATCGCATACATTTCCCTTGGATTTCTGCTACCTAAGTGCATGACACTGCACTTTTTCGCATTAAATCGTAATTGCCAAGTGTAACCCCCTCGGGGTTCAGCGCTGGCCCAGGCTCTGATCGCAGCAGCCGACAGGGGTGTAGGCTACTGATCACGGTAGAAGGCCAGTTGTTATTTCCCAAGAGCCGGACCACACATTCCCCCAGTTCTCACAGCAGGGCGCATAAAAATTAGGGGTTTTACGATTCCTATGGAGTGTTACTTTAGCATGCACTTTGTTTTTAACTTAATGTACTCAAGCAGTTTTCAAATGAAGAGAAAATACATTTTATTCAATAACATTAAGGATATCCACAAAATAATTTCCCTCTCCCTCAAATTTTATTCTATATTCTAGCACAAAGTCCACTGCAGCAGTCTATACTTAGCTTCCTCTTCCAAGATGGTAGGAGTTGGTGTAATCAGCGCTGTACTTCTTTCTCGGTGGTAGGAGTGTTGGGGCCCTTGAAGAGTATATCCGAAGTTCTTCTCCCTCACCTATCTTTACGAAATTAAAAGGAGAAAAACCCTGACTCTCCCTGAGTATCTTCAAAAGTAACTTATCTGGGAAAACTTCAGTGTACTTACGGGGCTCTATCTACGGGTGAAAACAAAAAGATAATTAAAATTCCCTGCTAATTTCTTCTCAGTCTTTTCCTTTTTGCGTTTATTGCACTCTATAGGAGCTTGTGCCTTTTGGTTGTCCTGAACAACTTGTACCATACAAAGCTTTATTCTCTCTCTGTTACTTCTTTGATATCCTCTGTTTCAATAATTAATTTTCTCAAGTCATACTCATCCCAGAGAAACTATTACACTCTGATTCAGCTTGTGTATTAGAACAATAACAGCGCCACTAGTTTACACTTATGCACATATTTTTGTAATTCAATATTTCCTTTTAAGCGGCAGTGCTGTTTTCACACCTTTAACAACTAGGCACCTTATTTCAGACCAACATCAGGGCCAGTATAAATTATCTTTCTCAAAAGAACAGTGTTATAGTAATGTTATGCATCTCTCCTTTTCTTTGGCTAACTCTGCAACTTGGCATACAATGAGTTTATCAACACTTTATAAGCTACCATAGTAATACATCTTTTCCCAAGAAGCAGTAACATTTAGAACAGAACAACAGAAACAGAATTCTCTCCACTGCACTGCTGTTTAGCTAAAACAGAACCAATTGAAGATATCTTAATTTTGAAAATAATATTCCTCTGGCCATGGTAAGTTTTCTCTTTTTCATCAGCAAATGTATCTTCAGAGAAACTGCAGAGCAAGCTTTTCTTTAGAACAACTAGCCAAGCTCAATATCTCTCTGCACACAAACCAAAACTGGCTTACACCTATAACCTAATCAATTCTTCCCATGAGATAATGATAGAGACACTGCTAAGTTATTTCACTTATCTCTGCTCTCAGCTTTGCTCTCTAGCTGACTTTTTCTGTACAACAAACACAAGACACCTTCCTCCAGGTAGAGCTTTCTTTCTTCCTTTCTTTGTCTGTTTAACAGAAAACTTATAGTTTCCTAGGAGACAGGAATTCCACTCAGTCCATGTGACTGACACTAACCTATCACACGCTGCGTTCTAGAAATTCTAAGGGTTGTTTACTATTGGAATGTTCAGTTAATCTCCATTTTAAACTATTTTTTCATATTACTTTCTATGTGAATTTCCTTTTTTACCCTAAACTATACTAATATGTCTCATTATCATAATAACATTAACACCCCTTTAATCAGGATCCCAGCAGCTTTCTCACAGTGGTTTTAAAATTTAAATTGTGCCAAGGACAAGTGTGCTGTTTATTTCTCTCTAATATTAAACAAAGTAAATTTCCAAACTTACCCCAATCTATTTCAAAAATTAAATTATTCTTCCAGGTACCCCCCACATCGAATATAACCCAGTAGTCAATTTTGGTAGCTTCCCAGGACATAAAGTTCATTCACCCCAAAATTATGTACAAAATGTACTTTTTTAAAATTTAGAACCTACTTGCTTATTTTGTTTACAACTCTCAATTTTATTTGAACTCAAATTTATGTCCCTTTAATGATTTTAACCCCTTAAATATCCAACCCTGTAAAATTAAACCCTTAAACATTAAAATTTCCTAATTCTAATTCCAAATTTGATTTTCCCATATCCCCTTTACACAAACTAGACTCTTTTCCTAAGTTCACAGGACCTCCAGATCTCCCTGGGGTTCACATCTTTTCGGGTAACTTATCACCTAAACTCCTGGAACTCTTTCCAGCAGAGCTTTAATTTAGGCCCCTGCTTCCCTCTGGGCCTGCTGCAACCCTTCCAGCCAATCAGAAAGCTCTCTCCACTTCCACCTATTAAAAGATCCCCAGTACATCTCAGGAGAGTGATTAACATATTTTTTTAACAAAATTCATTTTTTAACCCTTCGGGTTACACAAGCACTAGACCATTCTTCCAGCTTTTGTAGATCTTCCCTCATGTTATCCACTCCCTCGGGGGAGTCCACTCTGTTGCAAATTTTTGTGTCATCTGCAAAAAGACAGACTTTTCCATTCAGTCCTTCAGCAATATCACTCACAAATACATTGAACAGTGCCGGGCCCAGGACCAAACCCTGGGGCACCCCGCTTATCACCTTCCTTTCATCCAAGTGAGCTCCATGTACCATCAACTTCTGTCGTCTATCAGTCAACCAATTTCTAATCCAGTTTACCATCTTGGTACGCATCCCCAAGCTATTGAGTTTATTGAGAAGCCTCCTATGAGGAACAGTATCAAAGGCTTTGCTGAAATCCAGCTAGATGATATCCATCGCATGCCCCTGATCTAGTTCCTTGGTCACCCAGTCAAAGAACTCAATCAGATTTGTTTGGCAAGACTGTCCTTCAGTAAAACCATGTTGCCTCGGATCTTGCAACCTGTTGGTTTTGAGAAAGTTCACTATTTGCTCTTTCAGGAGTGCCACCTTTACTTTTCCCGCCACCAAGGTAAGGCTCATGGGTCTGTAGTTTGACACTTCTTCCCTGTCACCACTTTTGTGTAGAGATACGACATCAGCCATTCTCCAGTCCTGAGGAACCTCTCCTGTTTTCAAGGATCTGTTGAATACATCCTTTAACAGCCCTGCAAGAGCCTCTCTGAACTCTTTCAGTATCCTGGGATGTATCCCATCCGGTCCCTGGCTATGTCCACTTTCAGTTTAGCAAGTTGTTCCAATACCTCATCTTCTGTGAATGGTGTGGTATCTACTACATTCCCATTTTTATATTTGGGAGTCACAGCTGGTCCATCTCCAGGATTTTTTTTAGTAAAAACAGAGCAGATATATTTGTTTAGCAATTTCACTTTTTCTATGTCACTTTCCACGAGTCCTTTCCTAGCACTTCTGAGTCCTGCAATTCCACCTCTGATCTTCTTCCTTTCCCGAATATACCTGAAGAAACTTTTGTTGCCACCCTTAACATCTTTAGCCATCTTTTCTTCTGCCTTTGATTTTGCTATCTTTATTTCTCTTTTTGACTCTTTGAGTTTGATTCTGTATTCATCTATGTTCTTCTGTTTGCAAGCTTTTGAATTTTTCGAAAGCTGTGTTTTTTGCCTTTATTTGAGCAGCCACTACTTTGGAAAATCAAATAGGTTTCCTTCTCCTCTTGTTTTTATTTACTTTTCTTACATATTTATCTTTTGCCCCTTTTATTGTCACCTTTAGTTTAGCCCATTGCAATTCCACTTCCCTTATGTCCTTCCACCCTGTCATCTTCTTCTTTAGGTACTCGGACATTTTATTGAAATCAGTGTTTTTGAAGTTTAGGACTTTGAGCTTGCTATGTTTGGCCGGTGCCTTGGCTTTTATCTGAAACCACACCGTGTGATGATCGCTGTTGCTCACAGGGGCACTCACGCAGACATTCGACACGCTATCACTGTTGGTGAGCACTAAATCCAGCGTTGAGCTTTCCCTGGTTGGTTCCATGACCATTTGTCTAAGTAATGCATCTTGGAGAGCATCTACAATTTTTTTGCTTCTTTCCAGATGTGCAGAAGGAGTAATCCAATCCACATCAGGTAGATTAAAGTCACCCAAAATGATTGCTTCCCCCTTTGTGGCTATCTTGGTAATATCTATAATCAATTCGTTATCTATCTCTTCAATTTGAGTCGGAGGTCTGTAGACTACAGCAGTATGGATGACAGTGCCATCTCCTCTTTCCAATGCAATCCAGAGCGCTTCTTCTTTTGCCCATGTCCCTTGCATTTCAGTAGCTTTAATATTGCTTTTGACATACAAGGCTACTCCTCCTCCTTTTCCATTTTCTCTGTCTCTTCTGAATAGATTATAGCCAGCTATGGCTATATCCCAATCACGCGATTCATTAAACCATGTTTCTGTAATATTAGTGAAGCAGCTTGTGGACTGGACACTGTGAAAGGGAGCAGGTTGTTTGCAGGGAAGAGGGGGTGCACAAGGAAGGAAGTTCAATACACACCTACTGCTGTCCCAGGGGGGTTGCACTGTAGGGGGCTGGGGTTGAGAAAAAGGTAAGCAGTAAACTGGGCCTACTCACCCTCTGGTGCAGTCAGAGTGAAATTTCCTGGCCTGTTAATACAGCGAGACAGCAGTCTTCAACACAAGCTAGCATCCACTCCTCCAGGTCATTCAGGGCCTTATGCTGCTCTGGTGGCACTTTCAGGTTCGCTGCCTGCTTCTCCTTATTGTGCTAGCATTGTACACGCCATTTCTTCTTTGTGTCCTTGACCTCCCTATTATGGTGATGTACAGCATTCACCTGCCTGGCAATGTCATGCCAGGCACACTGCTGGTTGTGGGCCAAACAGATGATTATGCAACTTCTGCAGCTGAGAAGTTCTGCTTCCTTGTACTCTTCATGGCCGAAATCCAATGTCTCTGGCCTAACCATGCATATCTATCACATATGCGGATATGATATGAGCAGGCATAAGAACATAAGAACATAAGATATGCCATACTGGGTCAGACCAAGGTCCATCAAGCCCAGTATTCTGTTTCCAACAGTGGCCAATCTAGGCCATATGTACCTAGCAGTTTCCCAAAGAGACACAAGTTCCACAATGCTTGTACTGGGTCAAGCATTGATATCTTCGGTCACTTCTTAATAATGGTTTTATGGACCTTTCCTCCAGGAACTTGTCCAAACCTTTTTTAAACCCAGCTACACTAACAGCTACATCCTCCGGTAACAAATTCCAGAGTTTGATTACACGTTGAGTGAAAAAATATTTTATTTTATTAGTCTTAAATAGTTTACCCTGTAGCTTCATTGCATGTCCCCTAGTCTTTCTATATTCTGATAAGGTAAACAATCGATCTACGTTTACCCGTTCCACTCCGTTCATTAATTTATAGACTTCTATCATATCTCCCCTCAGCCATCTCTTTTCCAGGTTAAAGAGCCCTAACCTTTTTAGCCTTTCTTCATAGGAGTATCCTTCCATCCCCTTTACCATTTTGGTGGCTCTTCTCTGTACCTTTTCTAAAATCGCTATATCCTTTTTAAGATACGGCGATCAGAATTGCACACAATATTCAAGGTGCGGTCTCACCATGGAACGATATAGAGGCATTATAATATCTTTTGTTTTATTTTCCATTCCTTTCCTTATCATACCTAGCATTCTATTTGCTCTCTTGGCCGCCGCTGCACACTGGGCCGAGGGTTTTAACATGGTATCCACAATGACGCCTAAATCTTTTTCCTGGGTGGTGGTTCCTAATGTGGAACCTCGCATCGTGTAATCATAGTTTGGGTTGTTCTTCCCTAGGTGCATAACCTTGCACTTGTCCACATTAAATTTCATCTGCCATTTTGATGCCCAGTCTTCCAATTTATCGAGATCCTCTTGCAATTTTTCACAATCCTCTTGGGTTTTAACAACTTTAAATAGTTTTGTGTCATCTGCAAATTTGATAACCTCACTCGTTATTCCACTTTCCAGGTCATTTATGAATATGTCAAAAAGCAGCGGACCCAGCACAGATCCCTGGGGTACACCACTATTCACCTTTCTCCATTGGGAAAATTGGCCATTTAGCCCTACCCTCTGCTTTCTATCTTTTTTTTTTTTTTTTGAAACTTTGTTTTTATTAAGCATGTGAAAGGCAGGGTAAAAAATCATCACACAATACTAACAGATACATCTGCCTTCCCAGTACCCCCCCCCTCGGCTATCAGCCCCTGGGGACGGGGCCACATCGCTGTCCCCCACCATCAGCCTCAAACCACAACGCTAAAATAGAGAAAAACAAAAAATTCAGGGAAACCATCAATCCCTAAACAACCAACAGAACTAGATAACATTTATACAACAATAAAATTATATCAAGCTTATCGCCCCCGGACCTGATATAGTGTGTGACTGCGAATCGTGTGTTTTGTGTGTGCTTTGTGTGCGCTATGCGTACTGTACTGCCTCCCCCTTACCCCATCCTCCCAGGACTCCCCAAGGGACTCAGCAGGTACGGATCCCAGATTTTATGGAATTCCCATTCCCTCCCCCTCAACCGATAAGTCAGTTGGTCAAACTGAATCATCTCCTCCACCTTGCTCCACCAATCCTCCACGCTCGGCCCCCTCTCCCAGTTACAGCGCCAGGCAATTGCCAGCCGCGCTGCCAGAAGCATCTTAGCCTCCCGCAGGTGGGTCCATCTACCCCCCACCACCAGAGGGGCGCCCCCAGCACCCAAACCCGGGGACCCCCTTCCAGCCCCCCTCCCCTCCCCAAGGCAGAATCCCCAGACCCCCGGAGCAACCCCCCCCTCACCACCTGCCAGAATTCTTGAATAACCCGGCAGCCCCACCACATGTGTAGGAAGTCTCCCCGCTCACCACATCCCCGCCAACACAACCCCAAGCTCAACCCTCTCCGCCAAGTCAGTCGGCTCGGAGTAATATATGCCCCATGTAGTATTTGCAATTGGGTTTGCCGCCACGAAGCAATTCCCGTGGTCTTATAAATCGACCTATAAATCCTCTGCCACTGTGCTTCATCCCATTCCTCCCCCACCCACCGATGCCACCTCCTACGGTGCCCCCCCACGGCTCCCTCCTCCACCTCCGCCGCCTCTTCCAACAACACCTTATAGATCTTAGCGACCATGCCTTGGTCCTTATTCCCGCGGAACAGCGTGTCTTCCATGGCGGTACTCGGGCGCCGAATCCAACGGAGATTCGCACCCGTCTGCAGAAAGTGCCTAACCTGAAAGTATTGATAAAAGGGAATGGGACTCCGCGCCTTACGTTCCAACTCCCTGTGGGACCCTACCTCCCCTTGCACCAGACAGTCCCCCAACTTGACAATCGTATCCTGCAGCCAAGCTGCCCTTCCAAAGGAGAAAAGGTCCCCTACCCTGGTCCAGGCCGAGATGGGGCTGGGGAACCACTTCTGCCCTTCCCCCTGCTGGTAAAGTTTCCACATCGCCCCCAAGAAGGGATGCCCCCTCCCCCGACCCCCCCCAATCAATCCCGCCGAACCCCCTAACCATTGGGTCAGTGAATGTGCTTCCATCACCGTAGTTTCCAGACCCACCCACGCTGCTTCTCCCCCCCTCCGGTAGTGAGCCCTCCACGCCTTCAAAATGCCTGCCCGGTGATACCACCGCAACGAGGGCAGTCGGACACCCCCACAGTCTTTGGCCAGGCGAAGTTGGCTGGACCGAATCTTAGCCTTTCGGCCCTTCCAAATAAATCTATGAATCATGCCCTCCCACTTCTTGAGCATCCCCCCCGGGATCCACACTGGCAACTGCACAAACAGATAGAGAAACTTGGGGAGGACGCTCATCTTGAACGCCTCCACCCTCCCTACCCAACTCAGTTGCAGGTCTTTCCACCCCGCCAACAGGCTACTAATCTTACCCCCCAGCGTTTGATAATTAAGTTCAAATAGGCGGCTGGGGTCCGCCGGCAGCTGAATTCCCAAGTATTTAAAATGCCCAGGCGCCCATTTAAAGGGAAACTCCCGACAGTCCTCCCACCGAAAACCACCAAGAGCCAACGCCTCCGTTTTAGCCATGTTGACCTTGAAACCCGATACCACCGCGAACATTTCCAACTCCTCCACCAGCGCCGGGAGAGACCCCACCGGGTTCGCCATAAATAGCAAGGTGTCGTCGGCGTACAGCAGAATCTTATGCTGCCCCGCCCCCACCGAAACGGGCTGTATCTCCGTCCGAGCTCGAATCCGGATAGCCAGCGCTTCAATGGCTATCGCAAAAAGTAGTGGGGAGAGAGGGCACCCCTGTCGCGTCCCCCGATGGAGAGCAAACCAGTCCGACCCCTGTCCATTCACCAGAATCCGGGCCTGCGGGTGCCGATACAGCGCCCGCACCCCACACACATACCCCTCCCCCAGCCCCATCTTATCCATCATGGCAAACAAAAACTCCCACTCCACCCGATCAAAAGCCTTCTCGGCGTCCAAGGCCACACACACTGCTGGGAGGCGTCGTTCCTGTATGTAGTGGAGCAACCCCACTGCCCGCCGCACGTTATCAGCGATGACCCGGCCCTTGATAAACCCCGTCTGGTCGGGATGAATCAAGTCCGGAAGAATCCCCTCCAGGCGCCCCGCCAGTACCCGCGCGTATAGCTTGGCATCACAGTTGATCAGAGCAATGGGGCGATAATTCTCACAGCGTTCCGGGTCTCGCCCCTCTTTGGGAAGGACCACCACATTCGCCTGTGTCATTGACCCCGGTAGGCGCTCACCCCGCAGCAATCCAGTGAACAATCGTGCCAGAAACGGCGCCATCTCCACCCGCAGGACCTGATAAAATTCCGCAGGGTATCCATCCTCTCTGACCGCCTTCCCCCTAGGAAGTCGCCGGATCTCTCTCTGTACCTCCGCCACCTCAACCGGCCGCCCCAGCCACTCGGCCTGCTCCAGGCTGAGTCGCGGGACCGGAAGCCCCACCAAATAATCCCGAATCCGCTCCGGGGTGGCCTCTGCTTGCCCCGTGTACAGCTGTTCATAGAAACGACGGAAAACCCCACAAATTTCCCTACTCTCCGCCACTCTACCCCCTTTCTCATCCCGAACTACCGCCACCACCCGGCTCTCCCGCTTACGTCGGAGCTGCCTCGCGAGAAGCTTTCCTGCCCTGTTTCCCCCTTCCATAAAATTCCTTTTGGTCGCCCTCATCATCCGTTCTAAGCCCTCCACGTCTAATCTGTTCACCCGCGCACGCAACTGGGCAGCCCTCTCCCCCGCCACCCGGGACCCCGTCGCACTGTGCTCCCCTTGAGCCACCGCCAATTCCCGCAGCCACTCCTGTCGCTGCGCCTCCCTCTCCCGTTTTCGCCGACTCCCCAGCTGCATCAGCATTCCCCGCAGATACGCCTTCCCACTGTCCCACAGCAAGGCATCCGAAACCTCCCCGTTATCATTCCAAGTCAAAAATTCCCGCCAGGCCTTCTTCAGGCCCGCTTGCCCCTCCTCCGACTGAATCAGGGAGATATTCCCCCTCCAACCTCCCAAAGGGTTCCCCCCCCCTCCCCCTCCCGGGGTCCACTCCCCCGTGACCAAGCCATGGTCCGATAGAAGAACCGGGTGTAATTGCACATTCCCCAGAGCCCCCAACTGTCCCCTGCGCCCCAAAAACATATCTATTCGGGAGTAGCACCCCAAGCGTGAGGTAAAGCAAGTGTAACCCCGGAGCCCCGGGTTCTCCCAGCGCCATATATCAACCAGTCCCCAATCCACCAAGCACTGTCTCAACTCCCGCCCCTCCCGCCGGTGCTTCACCCGCTGATAGTTAGATCGATCTTCCGGCCCCACCACACAGTTCATGTCCCCTCCTATCACCCACTCCCCCCGGGCCTGCTGTTCAAATTCCCGCAGAGCCTTTCGGAAGAATGTACCTTTCGGCCCGTTGGGAGCATACAGGTTCAAGAAGGACACTTCTTGCTGATCCACTCTCCCCACTACCCATACCACCCTACCCATCTTATCCCCCCCAGAGGCATAGGGCACAAATTTCAGCCGTTTATGCACCAAAATCACTACCCCTCTTTTCTTCGAGGTATAAGGCGCACCATACAATTGCTCAAACCCCTGGGCCTGCAGCTTAACCTGCTCCGTCTCCACCAGGTGGGTCTCCTGCAGCAGGGCCACATCTACCCGGTGGTTCGCCAGCAGCGTGAGGATCCTTTTACGTTTAATAGGGCTGTGTATTCCCCTCACATTGAAGGAGGCAATCTTATGACCCCCCATTCCCCTGGTATCGTACCCATATGTCCTGCAGCACCCCCCCAGCACACACGCAGCCCATCACACACTCTCCTTCACACCAATCACCTCTCCCTCGCCCCTCACAATTTTGTATATTACCGACCTCCATTAGCCACCCTCCATCCATCACAATACACTCCCCTCCCGCTCCCCGCACCCGACTACCACAATCCTTTTCCCCCTCCCCACCACCCTCCACCCCCTCCCCAACACAGCATATCCAACAGTTATCCCTCCTAAAAGTCCATCCATCGTCCTTGTATGAAAGGCCTCACTCCCCCGAGCTCCTCCGGTCATCGGCTCCGCCACTCCTGGTCGCCTGCTCCGCTCCCTGAGCACTTCCCCAGGGGCACGTGGCGGGCTCTTCCGACTCTGTAGGTATTTCTCCAATAACTCCTTAGATGCAAAAAATCTGCGCACTCCATTAACCAGCATCGTTATACGTGCCGGGTACCATATCGCGATGTGCACTCCCCGCTGCGCCATCTGATCTCGCAATCGCAACAAGTCCTTGCGTCGTTTCACCGTCTCCGAGGCAAGATCCGGGAAGACATACACTTTCCAAGATTTGTATTGCACACTCTTGGACTTCCGAGCTGCCCGGATCACATGTTCCCGATCCTGGAACCGCAGCAGTTTCACCAGGAGAGCACGTGGCTTGTCATCATTCGCCGGTCGAGGCCGCAGCTCCCTGTGTGCTCGTTCAATCTCATACTGTGGCATCGAGGGGGGATCCGGAAAACAAGTAAGCAACATATCCTGCACAAATGCAATAGCATTGTCCCCTTCTGCGCCCTCTGGTACCCCAAAGACTCTCAGATTAGAGCGCCGGTCTCTATTTTCCATATCCTCTGTTTTTGCATGCAACCAGCTAACTTGTTGTTGCAGGGACCTCACCACGCGGTCTGTGGAGGCCTGGGCATCCTCGGCCTGACTCACGCGGTTTTCAACCTCCTCCAGCCGCTGCCCAAGTGCAGTAAACTTTTCCTCCAGCCGGCCGCAGACTCGATCCACAATTTCATCTTTGGATTCGCGGATTTCGCGAAGGATCGCTGCCGCGTCCACCCGAGGCAAGTCAGCACTCTCCCCTCCAGCTGCCGCGTTCATGCTGCTCGGAGAGGCCGGGGCCGATTTCGCGCCCGGGCTCGTCACCACTGCTTTCCCGCTCCCAGTTTTCGCCGCATAAAGCTCTTTAATAGTGGAGCCCGGCTTCACTCTCACCACCTTGGGCATTCTTCCTGCAAAGGGGGGCTGCGGGGAGCCGTTAATACCCCTCCGTTCTGGGTGCGGGGACGGAGCTCGCTTACTCACGTCGTTCCCCCTCCGTGGCTAAACCGGACTGCTTTCTATCTTTTAACCAGTTCCTGATCCACAATAGTACACTGCCTCCTATCCCATGACTCTTTAGTTTTGCCAAAAGTCTCTGATGAGGGACCTTGTCAAAGGCTTTCTGAAAGTCCAGATACACATAGGCAGCAACCTATCCATGGATATTACACAGGTATGTGGGTCTATGTGGCCACACCCATGCACAAATAGCTGCCTCATAGGCGTGTTTGAAAAAAGGCACTTTGCCACTCAAAATCACGGCTTGGGCTACGCGCATGTTGCAGAGATAACCATTTATCTTGGCACACTTCAGTATCCTGCATTCTGCCCGTGTATGTAGAGATAACCGCATATGATGAATATAGCCTTGAGGTGTATAGCCAGATAATGTCCTAAAGTCCCAAAAGATTCAGGTATGTGCACATCTTTTTTCAGGGCTGGGTTCCAAGTTGCCTGAGGTGTGGGTACCCCAGGCAATGTGAAAAACATGTGTCCCTCACAAAGTCTGGCTTCAATGTGTGATGGGGATAGCCATGTGCTCTCCTGCCCCCATTTTTCTCACACCCTAGGCAGTTGCCTATGATACATGCACTTTACCTCTTTCACTCCCCTTTCTTTACTGGGGCTGTAGCAGGTTACAGCATGTGATTTGGCCAATACTAAGTCTGTGGGTCCCTACAAGTATGGATGTTGTCCAAGGGGCAAGTGCTGAGGTGGCTACCAACCTAGCTGCATGACTCAATGTCAGTCATCTCAGGGTCACATAACATGCCATTCCTAAGAACATAAGAACATAAGATATGCCATACTAGGTCAGACCAAGGTCCATTTAGCCCTGACCTCTGCTTTCTATCTTTTAACCAGTTCCTGATCCACAATAGTACACTGTCTCCTATGCATGACTCTTTAATTTTGCCAAAAGTCTCTGATGAGGGACTTTGTCAAAGGCTTTCTAAAAGTCCAAATACACTATATCAACCGATTCACCTTTGCCTACCTGTTTATTCACACCTTCAACAAAAAATAACAGATTAGTAAGACAAGATCTTCCTTGTCTAAAGCCATGTTGACTGTCTCCCATTAGGCCATGACTATCTACATGCTGAGTAATTTTGTTCTTTATGATGGCTTCTATCATTTTTCCCGGTACTGACGTCAGGCTCACTGGTCTGTAGTTTCCTTTCCTGCCCACAATGGGGTCTGCTGCATTGCTACATATTGGAATAGTTGGAATTTTCCACCTAGCTGTTAACATTGGTCAGAGCAATAGACAACCACACTCCGTAGACCACCCAGTGAAGCACAAGATAGTTTGTGCCATGCTCAGTGCCTGGCTCAATAGTTAGGTGTCCTGACATCATTCCTACCTCCCACACATCGACATAGTACCCAGGAACACTACCTGTGAGAATGCTAAGAACCCCATTGACCATATCAACCTACAGTACTGCATATGGCACGCAATGCGTGACCTGCATGGGGCTGGCACTCTAATGTTCTCCATATGTGGTTGACAATGGCCCTGACCTAGCTATATGTATGTGACACAGGGCCCCAAGACCCCACTGTTAGGCATTATTAAGAAGTTCCCGTGGAGGTCTGCTGTTCTATGGATGTGTGGGGTGTCTCAGATCAACCATGCAGATGTACCACTACTAAAACTACTGTAACTTAGCATTTATATTGTACTACTAGGTGTACATAGCACTGCACAGATACATGCAGGGACGGTCCTTGCCCATCAGAGCTTAATATCTCATCAAGATAGGCTATACAACAGCTAAGGACAACCAGGGAAGGTA
This sequence comes from Ichthyophis bannanicus, assembly GCA_033557465.1. Classification (NCBI taxonomy): domain Eukaryota; kingdom Metazoa; phylum Chordata; class Amphibia; order Gymnophiona; family Ichthyophiidae; genus Ichthyophis; species Ichthyophis bannanicus. The sequence goes on along the minus strand of CM066031.1, from coordinate 907,535,008 downwards.
TGGAGACATATAGGGGACTAAGTGGATCAGGATCCTAAAGGAGGCCCAAAGAGGTGAGCCTTCAGCATGGATTTGAACAGTGACAGAGATGAAGCCTGATGTACAGATTCAGGTAGCTTGTTCCAGGCATAAGGAATAGCAAGGTGAAAGACTCAAAGTCTGGAGTTGGCAGTGGAAGAAAAGGGCATAGACAATAGCAATCTACCAGAAATGCGGAGTTCTTGAGGAGGGATATGGGGAGAGATGAGAGAGGAATGGTAGTGATTGTTTACACAACAACTCTGCAAGTGAGCCCATCGCTAGGGAGACTGTACAGGTCTGCGGCTGATGTTTGCAGATATAGGTGTTGTGGCACTGTCTTCCCGACACAATGTTCATGGCAGAAGATGCTGACTACCATATCCAGTAATGGTCCCTTATTGATTAAGAACATAAGATATGTCATACTGGGTCAGACCAAGGTTGAACAAGCCCAGTATCCTGTTTCCAACAGTGGCCAATCTAGGCTATAAGTACCTAGCAGTTTCCCCAAAAGACACAGGTTCCACAATGCTTGTATTGGGTCAAGCAGTGATATCTCAAGTCTGTTTTAATAATGGTTTATGGACCTTTCCTCCAGGAACTTGTCCAAAACTTTTTTAAACCCAGCTACACTAACAGCTTTTGCTACATCCTCTGGCAGCAAATTCCAGAGTTTACACGTTGAGTGAAAAAATATTTTCTCTTATTAGTCTTAAATAGGTTATCCTGTAGCTTCATTGCATGTTCCCTAGTCTTTCTATATTCTGATGATGTAAACAATTGATCTACATTTACCTGTTCTACTTTATTCATTAATTTATAGACCTCTATCATATCTCCCCTCAGCCGTCTTTTTTCCAGGTTGAAGAGCCCTAACCTTTTTAGCCTCTCATCATAGGGGTATCCTTCCATCCCCTTTACCATTTTGGTGGCTCTTCTCTGTACCTTTTCTAATAACGCTGTATCCTTTTTTTTTTTTTTGAAAACTTTATTTATAGATCAGCAACAAATAACAATGAACACAGTATCAGGCAAAGAACCCCCGGCCGGGTGTACTCTTATCCCCGCCGCAGGGTGAATTACATGTGCAATTTTCAAAGACAGCAAACAAACCGTGCCTTATGAAGAAACCAGTGTTTTATAGTTTTATTTACTTCTCCTATCCCCCCCCACTGAACATAATAGGGAAAAGAAAGGACCCTCCCCCCCCTCCCCACCCACCCCAACCCCTCGCCATCTCCATCCACAGCACACCAGCCAGTTTCGTTCCCAGGAGGAAGAGTCGCCCGCTCCACCCCCACTGGCGCCCCCACTTGTGCTCTAACATTCTAGAGACCCACGTTAACTATTTCATTTCGGCAGTAGGGCCCCAAATTCTGAATATAAGGTTCCCAAATTAGCATAAAAGTGGCCCATCGCTTAACATGGCTCCGTGCTCTCCAGCCGCTGTATCCTTTTTAAGATACAGCGACCAGAATTGCACACAATATTCAAGGTGTGGTCGCACCATGGAACGATACAGAGGCATTATAATATCCTTTGTTTTATCTTCCATTCCTTTCATTATGATACTTATCATTCTAATTGCTCTCTTGGTTGCTGCTGCACACAGGGTGGAGGGTTTTAATATGTTATCCACGATGATGCCTAAATCTTTTTCCTGCAGGTGCTCCCTTAATGCTTGTTGCGTTATCACCCTTTAATGCTGGGAACCCTAATGCCAAGTTAAACCTTGCAGAAAGGGAATATTTTGAGGGGAGAGAGCCTATTATAATGTCTGCAATGTGATGCACTGACAGAGGAGTCCAAGTAGTGATAGTAGTGCTCCATTAGCAGCAACAGCATAGTGCCCAAGTATGAAAGGACACTATGTTGATGGTGCAAATGGTCAAACAGGGAGGCATATGGGTCATGCAATGGGGGTTGCTGGTGCGCAAGGTAGACAAGATAGTTGCCCAGGTTGCACATCTGTGATGTCCGCCATGATTCCACAATTACAGTGGTGGCATAGAAACATGCTGCTGCTGCTGCGAAAAGTTGATTCGCAACATGGGGCAGTCCAAGAGTCCCTGGCACCCTAGGTAGAGACCTGGCTGCACCTGCCTGCTGCTGCTGATGCCAGTTCTGGTGGAAGAGGCCGGTAGCGCCAGTAGCTGTAGCTCTACAGGGGGCTGCAAAAAGCAGGGAAATCCCACTGCTGCAGCTGTCTGCCTCCCCCCAAGACGTATCTGTGGCTGGCAGGGATGAGGTTATGCCAGCAGCAGTTGTTTGGAGGGGCAGCATGGCTGCCCATGTGTGCATATGCCCTCTATCCGGAACTGGTGCCCTAGGCACATGCCTAAGCTGCATGGTGGATGGGTTGGGACTGCACCCCCACCCACAATGACAGCATGCTGCCATGTCAGCATGGTGTGAGGGTGTTGGTGGGGGTGTAGCGGCCGCCGCCAGCAGCATACAAAGCCATTGCAACATACAGACCAGACAACACATCTCCCTCCAGCACCCACCAAACACACAATGGCATGCAGACAGTTATGATACAGGCCATGTAGAGAGCACAGCAGACATAGGAAGACCCCAACTCATGCCCACATTCACCCTGTCAATGACCAGAGCTCCATACAGGGACTACTAAATCCCTATGACAGCTCTGCAGTGCAACACACATTGCCACTGTGTTATATTTATTTATTTATTTATTTATTTTAGAACACATTTATATACCGCTCTTTCCCAGGTATCAAGTGCGGTTTACATTGAACAGAAAAGATGTTAAGGTACATGAAAGTACATGTCCTAGACATTTTACATGAAACAGAGGGTGTAGGGGTGTATGGGTGTAGGGTCACAGGTTCAAGATCCAGCTGTGGCTCATGTATTGCACATCCTTCTGGGTAAACCTTAGCCTACAATGCAGATACAGCACCAGCATGTACCACCCCCAATGAATCAGCCAGCAAGGGTACAGAGACACTATCTACAGCTGGATGGAAAGACAGAAGGATAGTACTGGCACACTAAATGGGTGTTAATGCCAGGGTGTGCTAATAGTGCCTGCACAAAGAGAACATGCTAACAATGCTTGAGTTCATATGGTGACCAAAGTGGCAGGCAGGAATGCCAACCATCCCCTCTTTCACACAGCACTGCAATGCATGTGTCTCTCTAGAGTTTTGTGCCCTTCGGCACTGCACTGTGCCTCACATTGCCTAAGCCGTTCATCTGCATGATGAGGAGCAGGGGATTGTGGGTATGGCCTGAAATAGAGCAGTTTGGCCAGGATGTGTCTGAATCAGAGGTTGGGTCAATGGCTTCATTATGAGCCTTCATAATGCCCATCTGCCACATGCCATGGAGCCCATGGGGCCTTCTGCCCATGGGCCCATCTGCCACATGCCATCTGCCCATGGAGCCTTCATAATGCCCATCTGCCACGTGCCACTGGAGCCGGACACTATATAGCACTATGTGGATACATGGCAGTGCCATGGTCACAACTCGGTCAGAGTAAAAGTGCCCTTTCAGCATGACCTGCTCTGGGTGGCCAAAGCAGGTCATGCTGAAAGGGCACTTTTACTCTGACCGAGTTGTGACCATGGCACTGCCATGTATCCACATAGTGCTATATAGTGTCCGGCTCCAGTGATGTGGGTGCACTCCCTGTTTTAGGATACCAATCACTGAGCCCAATGTTGGGTATCCATACTATTTGTCCTGAGCCAGGATGTTCATGGGTGCTCTGTGCACATGCAGTGTGTGTTGGCCAGCAGACTGGGCACAGTTCAATGTGCATGGTTGAGACAACACTGTGGTGGGCAGCTGGTGCAGTCTGTCTGTGCTTGCTGTGGTGGATTGGCAGTTATGGCTAGCAGCTGTTCATAGCCTGCTCACTGTGGGCATGGCAAGATGGTAACAGTTATCTCCAAGTTATAATGCCCTGTTCAATGTAATTTCAGTTTGTTCAATGTAAACCGCACTGATGCAGAATAGCGCGGTATATAAGAGAATGTAAATAAAATAAATAAATAAATAAATAAATAAAACAGCAGCCCTGAGAATGGTATCAGCTGCTGCAACACTCAGCACGAGATGTTCTGGAAGATTCCCTGACCAACAGGAGCAGGATGGAGGGCCAAGAGGTGATAGGCGATTATAACTTGCTGCAATTGCACCCAAAACGCGATATTTATTTATTTATTTATTTATTACAGTTTCTTATATACCGCGCTATTTAGAATCAGCGCGGTTTACATCATAACAAAACGACCATTACGACAAACTGTTAGGTTTTACATTGAACAGGAGTACAAACTTGGATAACTGGGTTAACTATATACATAATCTATCTACACTGCAGTGTGAGGGCATTTCTAGATTGGGTCATTTCTTGGAGGGGATATCTGGTTCAGTTGCTGTCTGGGAAATATTGGCGGAAAAGGTATGTTTTGAGAGCCTTTCTGAACTGATATAGATTGGTAATGGCTCTAATGTCGGGGGGTAGGGTGTTCCAGCATTTTAGTACATAAAAACTGAATGCCCTGTTTGTGGTGTTCGTGTTGGACTTTGTTGAAGCCTTTGGTATTGCTAGCAAGTTTACAGCTGATGTTCTTCTTGCTCTATTGGGGGGGACCATGTGGATTAGATTCGTGAGTGAGAGGGATGAGGTGCCTTTGATTGCCTTAAATGCTAATACAAGGGATTTGAAGGTGATTCTCCCGTGAATTGGTAGCCAGTGCAGCTGTTTGAGAATGGGAGTCACGATATCTAGTATAACAAGGCAGACAATACCTGCCATACACTAGGCAGTGATGTAGACCTGCAGCATGGCAAGCAGGGACCATCTCAAGCAGTACAAGCTCTGGGAACCAGGTGCTGGGCATCCATCCTCACCCATAGGGCAACTGCTGAAATTGCTCAGCAGCACGGTTTGCAGCTGTTTTGTGCTTCTAGCACATGCTGTCAGTGCGTTTTATTGAGTTAATGTGCTTGATCCTGCATTCTCTATTTGGGGACTAGCTGCAGATTGCTGTTCTGCATGTGCAGTGCATCATGGGTACTGGAGGGGTAACCTATACTAGCACACATTGCAGACATTTTAGGCAGTGACCTACAGTCTCCTTAATTCCAGACATTGCTGAGCAGAGCAGTGTGGGGATATAGACTAATGGTTGCTGCAATCCCTCCATAGGCAAAGGACAAGAGTTTGATTCTCACTTGTTCTTTTTGGGCCTGTGTGCTACTTAGTTCATTTTCATGTCTGTAACAGTTCAGGCTCTGCTGTGACTGACAGACACACATCCTTATAATTTGTTCAGGGTTCTTCCCACAATTTGGGTCAGCAAACATGCTGTTCCCCTTCATGTTCTTCTGAGAGCATGGCTTTGTTGGCTCTGCTGCAGCCCATTGCAGGGGGTCAAACATATTCACCCTGCAGATGTCTGGCACCTGCTTGGAGGTGTGGTATATTGGTCACAGCATGGGCTTGGGAACCAAGCTACCATGGTTTGAGGCCCCCTAGCACCCATTTTGTATTATTTTGGACTATGTTACTGTTGCATTTTATGTATGCCACAACCTGCATGGAATGACCACACCTCCTCATGCAAGGTCAGTTAACCCTCCTTGGGCATGTTATTAACCCTCAATTGCCAGAGCTAACTGCAGGTTTCTACAGTCCCTGTTTTTCATCAGACATTACCAAGTTTTTGATACAATGTACTTAAACGTGACTGCACTGATACAACGGTCAGTTACATGCATACAGTGCAGCTGTAACCTACATGTGAAATATGAGTCAGGTATGACATCATGATTGTGACTGAACAGCTTTGGCTCCAACACATCTCTGCATGGCATGCAGACACATTCTACCCCACAAATAGCCACCTGCAGGTATCAACTCATGCCAATACATACCCCTTTGGCACAGTTTGAGTGACTCCTGTCCAGTTGTTGTATGCACATTTGTCTGGGGTGTTGTATGGTGGCTGTGTGACTGGGACAGATGTGGGACTCACATGTCTGGTATCAGGCCTTCCACGCACTACTGACACACATTTTCCTCACACAGTACAAATGCGTTTGGGATGGCACCTCCAGTACATTGGTACTGCCAACCCAAACCACACTCTCCTCTGCTGCCTTCCTTCAGCCCATCCATCAGCCTCTGGCAGCTATTGCAGTCATGTCTTCTCATGCAAGCTCCTACACTACGGCCTACACAGCTACTCTTTTCCGCATTTTGACACTTCATACACACCTCTCCTATGCCTGATCTGCACGTCACCACTCTTGTTCTGTCCTCCTTTTGCTGCACACATAGTGCCGCTTCTGGCCCTGCTGGGGGACATGTCTTCCCATCCTATGGCACATACTGACATTATGGTGTTTAACGTGGGCACCCCCCCCCCCCCAGTGCATTGGTACAGCTCCCTCCCACATGCTCATCCAATTTACTGACTGCCATGCAGGATGCCCACAGATCTGTCGGGTCTATCAACTTCCACCTGTCCTTCCATCCATCATCTTTACATTGGCTTTTGCTGGGGCTCCCTTATCCAGAGATACAGTGACAGCCATTTTTGCGTGTTAAGGTGCATGCTTAACACCTTAACACCAGATGTCCTGCTAGCTCATGTTAAGTTGCCTTTATGGCCGGAATGCTTCCTATCCGCCCAGAGTCTTTTTCAAATGGAAAATCCCTTATCGCTGCTGTTAAAGCTCAATAACACCAGCTACCTTTAAAAAAACTCATTGAAAAAAAAAGCAGCATCGTTTGGGGCTTTAGTACTACTTTTGTAAGTACTGATCTTGCAACATACATATTTGCCACCATTTACACATATAAGCAGAATGGAGGACTAGCCACAAGACCAGTTTCAATTCCCATTAGAACTCCTTGTGGCCTTGAGCAAATCCCTTAACCCTCTATTGCCTCAGAAAAATCCAAGTTGTTAATGTCCCTGTTTAATGTATATTGCTAAGTTATAATGCAAACAACTTCAACTAAATGATAAAGCAATATAAAAATAGGTGTGCATTTTACAAAATCACACATACAAGAAAAGCACATTAAAGAGTTGAGTAAAGGAATTTCTTTTAATTTTTGAGGAGGTCATAGACACCATTGGCTTCCTCAGTCACAGGTAGAAATCCCAGTTCCAGAATAGGTAGCTGACATGTACCTTGCTACAGGTGTAAATGCTGACAGGGATTAAAAAAAATATAAATATATATATATATTCTAATTTTACAGTGGGAACCACAAGTATGTTCAACTGATTTTTGTTAACAACAGTCATGTAGACCACAAAAATCATATGCAAAACCAAGCAAAAGTGCAGGATGATAAATCAAAAATAAAAAATCACTCTAACATTATCCATTTTCCATTTTACCTTTTGTTTCCCTACCACTTCCCCTCTCCCCCAACCGTTCACCACATAAAAGGGCCACTTCCAAAAAAACTACATCCTACCCCGAGGTGCTATGTTCCTGATGCCCCCTTAGATAGGGGCACAGCACAGCCAACAGAGCGGCCTCCTAGCTACAGGTAGCCAAGTTAAACCCCCACCTACCTCCCCCCCCCACTTCCACACCAACAGTGGAATCAGCACCTAACCCTCATCCCCTCTCCAGCTTATGGCTATGAGCATCACTCCCAGATCTATGTAGGCTCTATAGGTTATTGAGAACCATACTCCGCTCTCTGGGTGATAAGGTGTTAATGTAATCCCCTCATATAACCAAAAACTTAAGGCCTCTCATTTGTTCTCACAGGGCCCACAAGCAGTCAATTTGCATGATTTGGTGAAGGACATTCCATCACTGCCAATAACTCGGGGGGTCATTATTCACCCAAGCCGACAAGACTGTTTTCTTTGCCAATAGCCAACCAATAAAAAGCCAGTATCTCCAGCCCTGACCCTGCACAGAGACATCATTTAAAATATGAATAAAATCAATGGAGCCATCAGTGAACACTGCATGCCAAGCACCAGCTGCAAATAACCGTGGACCTGTTCCCAGAATAACTGCACTAGTAGGCACAGCCACAGAATATGCCCCAGAATCACCTCCAAGGCCCCACACTTGAAATGTGCTGAGGTTTCACTATAACCCATTTTGAATGCCCACACTGGTAGAATAAAGGTCCAAGAGAAGAGATTGTACTGCATATCTTCTAACGCCACCATCACTATGCATTTAGGAATCTTGACCAGGGTTTTCAAGAAGACCTCACTGGAAATATAGGAACCCAACTCCCCATTCTACTGCACAACCAGGTCCTTTGTAGTCACCCTCTTGGTCCTGGGTGAAAGAGGTGTGCACCCTGGGCACCCTAATCTGTATGGACCTTTTCGAAAGAAAGAAATCCATGGGAAATGCAAGTATCATGTATTGGACCTTTCACCCCCTTCCCCAAAGATACCATTTTTGTGCATCTGAGGCCATCTACATATGTAGAGACATTCTAAAAATTGTCATTTACAGGTGTATACAATCGATCAATCTATGCAAATAAATTCCTCTATTTACATGTGCAGATGCATCTAAAATGATCTCCTCATTCTCTAATAAATATTTCACATCTATTGCCAATGGCAAAAATTCCTCTGTAGATAGAATTTTAGATTTGTTTTAAAGTTCCATATAAAGTCTACTATAAGGATGATTTTAGCACAAGAAACTGAAATCCTAGCATCATTTGAAAAACTGCTTCCCAAAATAAAGTAATCAAAATATGACTCCAGAAGATCTGCTAAGTGTTTCAATACATTTTGCAATAACTTTTATAGGATTTCCAGATACAGAAAACTCCCCTGCTTCTAGCCAATTACTGAATAATATATTCATTTAAAAATAAAATATCAGTAGGTGGCAGTATTGCCAAAGGCTTACATTTTTCAGCAACGTGAAAGAGACATATCATTCCCACTAGATGTTTTGCATATGGAAGGTGCTTTGACCTTTCATAAATTTGTCACCTTTGTTGAGTGGCATTAAGTGTAAGTAGTCTGTTCATCCTGCACTGTTTGCCTGTGACTGGATCTCATAATTAGAAATTTCCAGTTCTCAGTTGACTTGTCTGAATTATATGTTCCGCTCCTTGTTTTTGTTACGTGACACAACCTGAATTCTTTAGTAGGGTTTAACAGGGCTGGTTCTCATTCCCACGGTTGCTTCATTTAATTATGAAAAGCGGAGTTTAAAATTCACCTTCATAGATTTTAAAAAAAATTATTTTGGGAGATGCTGTTAGAAAAATATATTTTAACTTCTAATACATGCTCACAAATTTGATTTATTATGGGCCCGATATTCGAAAGACATTTACAAGGTTTATAGCCCAGTAAACCATTTAAATGCCTTTAATCGGGATATTCAATGACACTTACACGGTTAGTGCCACTGAATATCCCCTTCTAACCTTGCTACATGCCCCGATGCTATGTGGTTAGCATCGGGGTATGTCGGGGACCTTCCGGAGCAGAGCGGAGGTGGAGACTGTTACTTACCGGGCATCGGCAATATTGCATGCTGCCTGGTTAGCGACCTGTGCCTAAAAGATAGGCGAGGAAAACCCTCGCCTATCTTTAAGGTGCAGGAGTTAATTGGCCAACATGCAATATCACCGCTGCCCTGTTAGCTACTGCGGCTTACGGCGTGTGCAGCAATCACTGGATATTCAATGCTGGACCAGATATGAACCCGGCATTGAATATCCAAGGTTAAGGGTCGGCAGGCAGGGCTGTGCGCCATAGCGGCGCATAGCCTACCCAGATAAATATCGGGCCCTATATATTTAAGGGGCACATTCGACAATGGTGGCCAGCACTTTTAAAGCTATAATTTAAAACCTCCATTTTGTAATTTTACAAAAGTCCAAGGTCTCTAACTGAGCGAGCTAATAGTAATATCTGAGGTTGCGCTCAAAAATAACAAATTAATGGTTAAATATGCATCTCAGCTATTTAAGGGTTTTCTTATCATATCTTCAGATTTCCAAAGGTCTCAGTTTCTAGCCAGCCGGGCTAATAAATTTTCCACAGCTGTAGCTGATAGTCACATCAATGACCTTTTTTATGGAAATCAATTTATTAGAACAGTCCCGCACTACTAAAAGTGATAATATCAATCTTTAAGGCTTGGTATCTTAGAGCGTGTATATCAAAATCACTCATATATTCCAAAAAATGGCACTTAGCTGGCACTTAGCTGTTGTAATCCAAGCTCTCAGAAATATTGCATAGATTGGAGTCTGTATGCTAATTCCACTGAGTTCCACTGGGTTCCCGACGCTCTCATAGGGGTCCCACTGCGGCGTTTCACGGCCTGTGGTTTCATCAGGAGAACCTCATTACCCTAAGTTCATGTACAAAACGATGCTGCCGACCTTTCGTGTCTTCCTATGTTCTGTCTCAGTTGGTCAAACAAGAAAAGAGACAGAACATAGGAAGACACGAAAGGTCGTTTCGTGTCTTCCTATGTTCTGTCTCTTTTCTTGTTTGACCAACTGAGACAGAACATAGGAAGACACGAAAGGTCGGCAGCATCGTTTTGTACATGAACTTAGGGTAATGAGGTTCTCCTGATGAAACCACAGGCCGTGAAACGCCGCAGTGGGACCCCTATGAGAGCGTCGGGAACCCAGTGGAACTCAGTGGAATTAGCATACAGACTCCAATCTATGCAATATTTCTGAGAGCTTGGATTACAACAGCTAAGTGCCAGCTAAGTGCCATTTTTTGGAATATATGAGTGATTTTGATATACACGCTCTAAGATACCAAGCCTTAAAGATTGATATTATCACTTTTAGTAGTGCGGGACTGTTCTAATAAATTGATTTCCATAAAAAAGGTCATTGATGTGACTATCAGCTACAGCTGTGGAAAATTTATTAGCCCGGCTGGCTAGAAACTGAGACCTTTGGAAATCTGAAGATATGATAAGAAAACCCTTAAATAGCTGAGATGCATATTTAACCATTAATTTGTTATTTTTGAGCGCAACCTCAGATATTACTATAATTTAAAACCTGACATTCAGTGCCAGACCATATCCAATAATCAGCACTGAATATCCGGTTTGCCCAGACAGCACTTTTGCTATCGGGTCAGTAGTGATATTCAAGCATTGGCCGGATTGCAAAAGCACCTAATGTTAAGACAGCCTTTCATCTGTCCTAAGTTTAGACACTTTAGCTAGCTGATTAGCGGCTCAATATTGCTGCTGACTGGCTAGCTGGTGATGCCATCCCCACTTTGCCTCCAGAACATCCCATCTCCAACTGGTTAGTAATAGGGCATTTAATTGAGTTAGGTGGGGATATTAATGGCACTAACCATTGAAACCTTCTGACTACATTTTAGCAGGTTAGCAGATTTTCCAACCAGTTAAAAGATTCTGACTATGCCCACCTTAGTTTTTAGTTATATTCTTTTCAAATTAATGGCAGCTGCTGCCTATCAGGGAGATTGTGAATGCACCATATCTGATTTTCAGGGAGTGGAGTCCCTATCTGCATCATCGGGGAAGGGGAAGGGGAGGGGGTAGCACTCAGATAACAGACTATTGAGACAAAGAGTGCAGATGGAGCATAAGAGACACTGGAGGGGGAGAGGGAGGAAATCCAGCCAACCACATGTTCACCTCCACGCACCTTTCACCTCTTCACTATCCCTTCACTTGTTAATAGATTCTCAACTTGGCACTTAAAAAGCTCATTGGATGAGTCTGTCTCATGCAGTTTGAGCAACTGTGGTGGATGGTTGTCTGGGCCAGGTGATCCATTTGGTGCTACAGTAAGTACATGCCCATGTCAAGGTCCTTACTAATGCCCTCTTGAAGTTTGAGCCCTCTCTGCAAAGATATGCATGCAACAGGTGATGAAGATGGTTCACACCTTCTGTGGGCTGTACACAAGTTTCCCTCCACTCCTGCCCATGTACCTGAAATTACTATTCAGTATGCCAAAGTATTCTGGTGTGATGGTGTGCCCGATTGCACCTCTCCTCCAGTGGAGAGGGCAATTGCTTGACAGGTGATAGTAGCCAAATTCTTAGAGGATAACCCCTATTACCTATGAGTATGGATAGGAATACAACAGCATTTTAGGGTACAAGGCCCTTCTTGAACAGTACCAGGCCCATGACACACATGTCGTTCACTAATACAGGGCTCTCATATCATGCAAGTGTTAATGTGTGCTCTCAGTTGCTTTTCATGACCTTCTCCTCAGGTCTTCTGTCAGCCACGGAGTGAGGGGGTTGAGGAAGTTGTAGAAACAAGATGCAATCTTTATGGAGAAGCAAGTTTAGTGCATGCAAACATTAGTGCAATGCACAAATAGTGTGAAAAGAGTGAGTGCTGGTTTCCATTCCCATTCAATGCATTTTCTTACCAAGCAGCCACACATTCCAAGTAGTCGATTGGTGTACTCTTATCCCAGTCTGGACTGAGTTATGACAAAGGCAGGAGCCCATATACTTGTCACAGACATTAGTGATGAAGTGCCTCACTTTGAACACCACCTGCATGTTCATGGAGTGATATCACCTGTGGTTTTTGTAGACTCTCTCCTCCTGACCTGGTAGTGTCAGGGTGACATGGGAGCAATCTAGGGCCCCTAATAGAGAGGGGAACTGTGCTATTGCATAGTAATCCTGCATGATCTGCTCTCTCTGCTCTCTGGAGGATGGAAAGGAAACAAAATCTTGTAGCCTTCTCATCATAGCTTGCAAGAAGCCCTCTATGCAGTGACAGGCAGAAAGCTGGGTGATTCCTATAGAGCTTCCCACCACATGTTCGAAGGTTTCTCTATCCAAGAATGCCCGTGCTGTGGTAATTTTCACATGCACTAGCAGGGCATGGTTCCTCAAGTTTGGGGCCTTCAGGTCACATCTCATAAATATTATTTCAACAAAGCAACCATTGCTGATCTTTGCAAACTTATTACCTGTTTTGACCTTTCATAAGACTATTTAGCCAATGTGGTGTGTTAGGATAACTACTTAAAAAAACAACTTTGCATTTTCCTCTTTCTTCTTGCTGCAAAAGAGAACAGTTTTGCAAATTTCTGCCTGTCTACAACCCACACAGGGCCGTACCAAGGGCTGTGCGAGCGGTGTGGACGACCAGGGTGTAAGCACAGAAGGGGACACTAACATCATCACTGGGCTTCCAGAAAGCTCAGAAAGAGTGAATTACTAAATGTATTTATTTATTTATTTAACAAGTTTTTTATACCGCCTTTTCCTTCAATCAAAGCGGTCACAAGAAATACAAGGTATAAACAAGGGAAACATAAACAGTATAGACATGACAACATATGGTAATGTAGGAAAAAAACAAGGGTTAACAATATAGTAGATTATTTATAAAATATATACAATAGATGATATCTTAGTCATTTGTTGATCCATAGTGCTCAATGAAAAGTATGTGGCTGGATAGAGGGGGGTACCAGATTTGTTAGTCGCACAGGGCACATTTCTAGCTTTGAATGGTCCTGAGCCCACTTAAATTCTAGTTATTTACCTGCTTGGAGTTGAAGTAAACATTTGCCTTTAAATTTACACAGGCTTTCTTTCCTTTTTAAATTTACAATAAAAGTATAATTTTAGATTTTCAAGGGTCCTTTCTATAGTGGACTCACTTATAGTATAGCAGCGAAGTGCATGCAATGAATAAAAACAGGAGTCAGGTGCAGGATCCAAGCCAATTTATTGTGCACAGGCTCAGACAGAATCGTGTCCAAAAGAGACTGAGCAATGGAGTACAGGAGCAAATTCCTTATATACAATTTTTACAGTTTGATACAGGCAAACTTTCTATTGGTCCCAACGCCCCTTGCACCTGTCCAATCGGGGACCCTCTCTGGGTCTAGTTCCCTGTTCCCCCTTCTCAGGCTATTCTAACAAAGGCATAGTCCTAGACATTGATACATTTCTACTTCAAGGCCATTTCTAGCTCAGGGAATGCAGGAACATGTCTATCATCAGCATAAAGGAATTATACAAACTTTTCAAAAGCAGTTTAAAGCAGTTTCTCAAACTCTGGTTCTCTTCAACACTAGTCTCAGGTGGGGGTTGGGGTCTAGGCCTAGTTTACAGGCCATAGCCTACCACATTCCCCCCTTTGATTATTCTCAGCCCGAATAAAAGAGGATGAGAAAATAATCACAAATTAAACCCTGTGCAAACTGATGCTTCTTCTCGGCATATAGCTTGATACTTCCACTTGGCTAGTACCCGTGCTGCTGTCTTACGTTCAACGGTACTGTCAACGATGGAGGTAACCAAACGTAAACAAAGAGGCAGAAAACATGGAAGGAGTAAACACATAGCTGCCATTAGCAAAGCTGCAAACACAATAGTCTTCAAACCTAAACAGGAGTGCGGTATCCCCAGGACCCATCATTCGCCCATGTGGCTGGTCCATAACATGTGATACAAGGAGGTATATCAGTGGGCATTCTAAGGGGCCCCAGGGCTACCGTAAGTACAACATAAATACATAGATATATCATGATTACAATATCTCAATGAATTTGTCTAGAAATTTTCTAATTCTTTACTGAAGTTCTCTTTTTCCACAGCTTCCACCGTACTTAGACCTGCCAGCTTCTGGTTGGTGACAGGAGTAGGGTTGCAGATTCCTCAAGCTTCTGCCATACGTAGACCTGCCAGCTTCCGGTAGGTGGCAGGAGTAGGGCTATTGACTCTTACAGCGGTGGTTGTCGCCGCAGCGTGAGTCGCAATGGCGATTCTGGATTGTTTGTTGAAGTCCAGTGACAAAGTTCAGTAGATGCCGCTGGCTTTACCCGACTGTGGTGAATCCAAGGTTCTAGTTTTGCAACCTTAACTGCTGTAGGGTTTGATAGTATGACGACATAGGGTCTTCTCCAATGAGGCGATAACGGTTCCTTCCTCCACTCCTTGATCCACACCGTGTTTCCAGGCTTGAAGGGATGCAGTGGTTCAGTCAGATTGATGGGTAGTTGGTCTTGTACCCAGGCATGGAGACCCTGCAAGACAGAACCTAGAGCCAACAGCTCTTGTCTAGTGATTTCAGACCCAGTCTGGTTCATATCCCCCTTTTTCCCTGGACAATGGGCGGAGGTTGCCCATACAAAATCTTGAATGGGGAAACTCCTAATGACTTTGTGGGGACTGAACGTATCCTGAGAAGGGCTATAGGAAGAACCTGAGGCCACTTCAGGTGAGTTTCCTGGCAGAATTTAGACAACTGGGATTGCAGAGTGCGGTTCATACGCTCTACCTTTCCTGAGCTTTGGGGTCTGTAAGCTGAATGTAATTTCCATTGCACTTGTACAGCTTGGGCCAACTGTTGAGTCACTTGAGATACAAATGAGGGACCATATTTAATAGACTTGCCTCCTGAGGTTATTAACCCACGTTCCTTGTACAGGGCTCCATGGGCATGTAATGTGGTAAAGGCATACTTGGAATCTGTGTACACATTCAAGCGAAGCCCTGTCCCTATTATCAGTGCCCTAGTGAGGGCTATCAGTTCAGCTTTCTGTGCTGAAGTCCCTGGGGCCAAAGCTGATGATTCTATTACCATGTCCAGGGTCACCACTGCATAACCAGCACAACATCATCCGTTGATGACAAGACTACTTCCATCCACGAAGAAAGTTCATTCAGGGTCATTTAATGGGACATCAGTTAGATCAGGGCGACTGGAGAATACAGTGTCCATTATTTCCAAGCAATCATGATGGGGGGGGGGGGGCTTGGACCAATTGGCAACAGTGTAGCTAGGTTCAAAGCTTGACTGACGATCAACTGCAATCGGGGGTTTTCACACAACATGCTTTGGTACTTCAGCATTCGTGAATTTGTGAACCAGTAATTCCCTTTGTGTTCCATAAGAGTCAGGACAGAATGTGGTACCGTTACTTGGAGACTCTGACCCAAAGTGAGCTTGTCGGCTTCACTCACCAAGACAGCTGTAGCTGCCACAGTTCTCAGGCAAGGTGGCCATCCTTTTGCTACAGTGTCCAGTTGTCTGGATAGATATGCTACAGGTCGCTGCCAAGATCCGAGGGATTGGGTCAAAATGCCCAGAGCATTCGCTTTTAGAGTTGGTGGCTATCAATAGGTCATCTACATACTGGAGGAGGACTCTTTTTCCTGGAGTAACAGAGTAACTTGAAAGATCTTGGTTGAGAGCAGCACTGAAGAGAGTAGGTGAGTTCTTAAATCCTTGGGATAGTCGAGTCCAGGTGAGTTGACCCCGTATTCCTGTAGTAGGGTCTTCCCATTCAAAGGCAAACAAAAGTCGGCTGGTTGATGCTAGCCGTATGCAGAAAAATCCAAGACGGTGAAGTGAGTAGCCTCAGCGGGGATCAGTCCCAGGAGAGTATAAGGGTTTGGTACTACTGGATGTATAGTTTCGACTGCATTATTTACTCGTCTCAAGTCCTGCACTGGGCAGTAGTCACCTGTCCCAGGCTTCTTGACTGGGAGGAGGGGGGTATTCCAGGGCGATTGGCACTCTCTGAGAAGTCCATACTTCAGTAATTTCATTAAATGACAGTGAATTCCTTCAATCGCCGGTCACGGGAGAGGATATTGTTTCACGTGCACTGGTTCTACTCCTGGTTTGAGGGTGACAAGCACAGGGGCTATATTCTTTGCTAGGCCTGGAGGATTATCCTCCGCCCATACCTCGGGCGGAGCTCAGATTATGATGGATATACGGGGGCTGGCTGCCTTGGTCGGAGATGCACTAAAGAACCGCCACTCTTCTTCCCGGGGGACAGCCAGTACCATCAGGCCAGCAGATTTCGAGTTCACAGTCATTTCCATCTTTCCCCCTTCAACAAAGGATATCTGCGCCTGGAGCTTAGCAAGCATATCTCGGCCCAAAAGGGGAATTGGACATTCGGGCATGTATAGGAACTGGTGCGTTATCTACCGTCCCCCTAGTTCACAAGTGCGATTCTGCAAAAAAGGCTTTGTGGCCCTAGCTCCAGTAGCTCCGACAATGGTGATGGATCGAGAAGACAGAGGGGCCACTGGTTTTGCTACTACTGAATGTTCATCCCCCGTATCCACCATAAAGTCCATATATTGGTCCCCAATTTTTAAACTGACCATAGGCTCCTGGGGACCCAGAGGAAACTTGGAGCCCGGTCTGGCCTAGTCTTCATCCTTGCTGTAGCCCCCTTCGGCTGCCATTCCCTCCATAGCTGCTTCATCTTGTCGGAACTATGTGCGGTACATTTCTCCCCGATTCTGGAATCGCCCCCCTGCTCTCCGTGTGCTCCCTCCTCCCCTCCAGGAGGCGGAGTCAAAGTTCGGGCATTCGTTCTTCCAATGTCCTTCTTCTCTACAGTGGGTGCACTGATTTGCGCCCAATGGGGGCCGACCATCTCCTCGGCCCCTTCCACGTCCTCGAGTTCTTCGGTTAGAGAAACTTCCTCCTCGTTGTTCAACTAAAGCTGCAGCAAGGAAATCAGCTTTCTTCTTCATTTTACATTCACTTTTCTTCTGACGTTCTTGATCTCGATTCACAAACACTTTCTGAGCAACTTCCATTAACTGGGCCGCATTCATGCCCGCAAATCCTTCCAACTTTTGCAGTTTCCGTCTTATGTCTCCCTGGGACTGACTCACAAAGGTCGCATTTACCATGCGCAAATTTTCCTGGGCTGCCAGATCATATGGGATATATAGTCTATAGGCTTCAGATAAGTGTTCATAAAAGGCCGCTGGGCTCTCGTCTGGACGCTGGATGACTTCCGCTACCTTTCCGATATTCATAGCCTTCTGGCTTCCTTTCTTCAGGCCTTGCAGTAGGGCCTGGCAGAACCGAGTGAGGGCCGCCGCCCCATCAGCACTGTTCGGATCCCATCTAGGATCGTCATTTGGAAAATCCACAGCGGCTGCTTGCTGGGGATCTAGGCCTGCTTCTCCTACCGGATTTTCTTCTAACCATCGGGTAGACGCTTGCACAATCCGTGCTCATTCTTCAGTAGTGAAGAGAGTAGACAGGAGCTGGCGACAATCAGCCCAGGTAGGCTGATGGGTTTGCATAATACTGGACATTAATTCAATCAAATCTTGGGGCTTCTCAGTATAGGATGCATAATGCGTCTTCCAGTTCAATAAATCAGTGGTGGAAAAGGGCACATAAACAAGACTATTTGGTCCCACCACCACCTGGTCCTGGTCATTAAGAGTAGGTAGACCTGGGACCTGGCGTAATTGCATAACCTGACCATCCCTCTGACTTGCTGTTGTACTTCTGAAAGTATAAGGTAGTCTGGATTGTTGGAATTCTGCTCCCGGGCCTTGGCTGTCAGCAGTAAGTGACACCGAACTGGCAAATGAATCCCTGCTGGCAGTGTCATCGGTGGACGATGGTCCTCCCGAGGCACTCTGAACTGAGTCGGGGCTTCCGGTCAAGAGGGGGTGCGCGTCCTCCTGCTGCGGAGGTGGCTGGTGGACTACTTGGTGTAAATCTGCAGGGAGGTGTCCCCCTGTGCCAGGCTGTGCCCGGGGTGGTGGCGGAGCTGAGGAGACTGGCCTATAAAGGTACTGGGATGGACGGGTTAAAATATCTGGAGATTCTGGGGTAGAATAGACAGGCAGTTTCTTTTCCCCAGCCTTCCGGACCCCCCTTGTGGTTGCTACAAGTATCCTGCACTGTTCCTTATAACAACACTTCACCCAGGAGGGCTCTTTTTCACAAACACTTAACCAGGAATCTATATAGGGGAACTGGTCAGGGTGTTCTTTTCATACAATCTGGTGAACTAAAGATATGATACTAACATCAAAAGTACCCCCAGGGGGCCACGAAGTGACCAGTACAGGCCACTCCCTCTCACAAAGCATCTCTAATCGGGACAGAGACATTTTTATTCCATAGTCTCTGGCAAATCCCTTGCTAAAATTCTTGATCATACATTTCAACGGAGTTGAATGACGTACACAACAACAGACAGTAGGGGTGGGTAGTTGGGCTGCAGGTAAGGGGTCCATACAGCCCTAGGAACAAATAGGTAGACAAACACCAAACGCTTCTTCCTTTTTGCGACCTGGGCGCGGTCATCCGGCCAGGAACTGTGCTAATCAAGAATCCGCACTCGCTTGGTCTGTATTTCAAGACCTCTCATTCACACACACACACAAACAGACATGCCAGCAAAATCCAACATTTCCAGCGTGACAGAACTATATGGCAGTGTTCCTCTGGGTGCACTCTATAAAGACAGGGGGGGGAGCCCATTCCCGTTCACATAAAACTTCCCATCGACCTGGGGTCATTACAATTACATAATCACCAAAGAAACCCCTCTTAAAGTTCTTAAGGAAACACTGCAGAAGGCTCAGTATAGATACACCCCCATCCATGCTGTTCAAAAATGCTGTTCAAAACCTTTGTCTCTCTCTGACTCATTCAGGTTTCTCTCTATCAAATCCCACAGAAATCACTCTCTCACTCTCCAGCAACTGGAAAATTAACACTTTCCTCCTCCCTTGGTCTGTACTCGGACCTCTAAGCCGTTCAGGTTTCCCCCATAAATCAGAGAATAAACAAATAAATAAAAATAATAAGATAACAGGAACAGTTGACGTAGAAATACAGGCAGGGCTGAGATATAACCAGCAAACTAATATTACAGATACAGGTGAAGTAACAATACAGGCAGGGCAGAGATATAACTAAAACAGTTGAGGAGATCCGAAGGGGTTAATAGGAACTAAAACATTCCTTTCTGCAGGCTGTGTGAAAGACACACCCCTTCTCCCTCTGCTTGCTAGAGATACCGTCTCTCACACTGTGCTGAAAGAACACAGAGATAGCTCGTCTTCACTGTGCTGTGCTTAGACTCGATTCCTTAAAGTGACTCCTGAGGGTTTTTTTTTCCTTTCCTCAGTACTGTTCCTTAATTAATAACCTTACATTATACCAGAAGTGAAACCCGCGGTTAGACAACAGACAGAGGGTGCAGGTGATCGGACTGCCGGTAAGGGGTCCGGGCTGCCCTAGAAACAGAGGAAGACACAAACAGACATGCTAGCAACATTTTCCAAAATTCCCAGGCTTACCTTACTAACCAACAGCAGCCGGTCTCGCGCATACTCATGCAAGACGTACTCGGACTGCTGAATAACCAAGGGCAGTAGTTTCGGCCTCGCGCATACTCATGAAAGGCGTACTCGGACTCGCCCTGAGAGGTGATCAGGCTCTCAGTCTCTCGTATACTCATGAAAGACGTACCCAAAGCTAGCTGACTGAGGAGCAAAGAAATTTCTACTCACCGGATCCGGTACCCGCTACAGACCCAGGTCTTGGGTTGAATCCTGGACTCCCCTCGGGTTCGGAGGTGTTGGCCGGCCGGATCCAGTAGCCCGCCGAGGCAAGGCGGAACCCTCTCCGATACAAGAGGACCGGTGGCGCCTGAGGTTTCCCCTGCGGTCAGCTAGACAAGGTTCCAGCCGGACCAAACCTTGAGGCGGTAAAATGTGGTATATTCACTTGAATACCATCCACTACTCGCACATTCCTGGCCAGTGCACCAAGAATATGTAGCAGCGAAGTGCATGCAATGAATAAAACCAGGAGTCAGGTGCAGGATCCAAGCCAATTTATTGTGCACAGGCTCAGACAGAATCGTGTCCAAAAGAGACTGAGCAATGGAGTACAGGAGCAAATTCCTTATATACAATCTTTACAGTTTGATACAGGCAAACTTTCTATTGGTCCCAACGCCCCTTGCACCTGTCCAATCGGGGACCCTCTCTGGGTCTAGCTCCCTGTTCCCCCTTCTCAGGCTATTCTAACAAAGGCATAGTCTTAGACATTGATACATTTCTACTTCAAGGCCATTTCTAGCTCAGGGAATGCAGGAACATGTCTATCATCAGCATAAAGGAATTATACAAACTTTTCAAAAGCAGTTTCTCAAATTCTGGTTCTCTTCAACACTAGTCTCAGGTGGGGGTTGGGGTCTAGGCCTAGTTTACAGGCCATAGCCTTCCACAATAGATACATGAATAAATACAAGAATAAATAGTTGTCTTTGTTCTGTTACAAGCAGGCTTCTCCCTAGGGATGTGGTTAATTCACTCAACAACTGCTACCAGAGCAGACAGGAAGCAGTTAAATCTAGTATTTTCTAGCACACTTGTGGAACTCATCCTCATTGCTTTTGGAAATCTGAACAGCTAAGCCTTTCTAACTTCTCTGTTTATTTTTACTGTGTGACTAGTGTTTGATATAGATTTGTCATTGCCTATTTATTACCTGTTTTGACATCTCACAATACTATTTAGCCACAGAGGTATGTTATGGTAACTGCTCAAAAAATATTACTTTGCATTTTCCTCTTTCTTCCTGCAAAAGAGAAGAGTTTTGCCAATTTCTGCCTGTCTACAGCCTTCTTGTTATATAGGCCAGTGGAAAACAACTTAAAAGTTTAGCTTGAAGCTTTAGAAGATCTAGCTTGTCTGTATTCCTTGTCTAGTCTTTATTAATCTGAAATTTGAATGTGCCCTCAATTCATATAGAGGCCAATTCAGATCTGGGTGCCGTCCAGATGTCCAGAATCTGGGCGGGCTGGAATTGCACCTGATTCTGATCCCATGGGAGCTACACGTCCCCGCGGGATCAGAATTGGGTGCACCCAGCCTGGATGTGCCGACTGTACCCCAATTCTGGGCTGCCAGACTTCAGCCACTTACCCAGCTAGCCCTAGCAGACTCCTGCATGGAGCCACAGTGTCATGGCATCCTGTTGCCATACAAGAGAACGTTTAATGTACGTGCTCCATTTATTTTTGAGCCTGAAGTATGATGATATCATACTTCAGCAGCAATGGCTAGCCACTTCACATTGTGTTCTAAGAAAGCAAAAGCAAGGTAATCTTATACCTTTAAAAATTCTACAATACATAGCCACCCTGGTGCCCTTGTTTCCCCACCAGTGCACTGTGCCTCAGTGGTGATGGTTCAGAGACTGTGTTCCTTGTCTCTTCCCTCTCCTCCTGAGTGGAAGCAGTCTCTACCTGGGGGTACAGCCAGTGGGTTCTGAACAGATGTCTCCTCCTGAGGTTCCGAGGCACCCCAGGTCTTCATGCTGTATACCATATCCTGGTGGGAGCTGGCTATGTTAGCCTGATACAAAAGTGGACATGGCAGCCAGCATGAGGGCAGGACCCACCATGCTATGTATTCTGGGAGAATATAAGCCCATGTAGCATTCTCAGTATGTCATTCTGAGTGCTAGCCTCCCTACCTTGCGAAGAAGGAAATTGGGGATCACAGCTGCATGCAGCCAGCCACCATAGAAGGTGCTGGATTGTGCTAACCATTCTGCTACATGTGCCACCTATATGCCATTTATTTATTTATTTATTTAGCTGTATTTATATTCCGCTTTTAACCGGGTCAAAGCGATCAATTGGGGGATATATTTAACACGAGGGGATATGACACACATACGTTAATACTTTACAGGGAACATGGGCAATGGAGGGTTAAGTGGCTTGCCCAAGACCACAAGGAGTGCCTATAGGACTAGAAATCCCAGTCCCTCTGGCCTGAGATTGCTGTCCCCAGGTGGGACTTGAACCCCTGGCCCTCCGGCCTGAAGTACCTTGTCCTAACCATTAGACCACTCCTCCCTCCCATAGCCATTGCCTTACTCCCCTGAGAGCCTGCAATGTGTAGAAGGGCCCACATTACTATTGTGCCATGCTGCGCCTTTGGTGCTGTCCCCTGCATGTAGTAGGGTGAGGAATGATAGAAAAGTGGGGGGCTTGTTGTATTTAGAGGCCAGCAGGAAGCTGCAGGCTCAGGTCAGAGCATGTCCCCATGTAAACCACAAGAAAGGTGTGACATTAGTAGACCTTGTTCATCCAGAATTGATGGGTCAGCTTTCCCAGAGAGGTGTGATAATCTGACCACAGCCTGACACACAGGCATTTTGTCATGGCCAGGCCACAAACCAAGAGTCAATGGTGACATTTGCACATATGAAGTGCTATCTGCCACCACCTTAGGTGCTAGACAGCCTCTATATAATGTCTCCCACACCCATGCAGCCAACACCCATATCATAGACCTTTCCTCCACCTCCTGAACACTTTCTTCACTGTCATCCTCTATACCCCTTGACCCTTCTCCTACAGCTGTTCCTCATCCCTATCTCCCTGATGATGCTGTGACTTGTCTGCTACCCTCTTAACTCCCTCCATCATATCCCACAGTCCTTTCTCCCTCTTTATCTCTTTTGTCTAGGTTCTGTATCTTTGTCCCTTGTGGCTAGGTACTCCCTCTCTCACATCTCTGCTCATACTCCAGCCCACTAGTCATCCCCATACCATTACTTCTCATAATTACTGCTGCTGCTGTTCCCCCATTCAGCCCTCCATCCTAGCTGCTGCCCTCCGACATAGCCTATCCCTCTCTCACCCTTACTCAAATCTCCTAATTTCCCAACCAATGATCCCCTCCACTTTTGCCACCCCCATCATCTCCCTATCTCATCCCGCATTTTGGCCCCCATGCTGTCACTCACCAGTATCCAAGACCCAGTCCAATCTACATCCATCAATTCCCAGCAATGGCTGATATAGCCTCTATTGCACCTATTCCTATAGTGTTCCCAAAGCTACAGATATCCATGTCAGATTATATGTGAGCAGCAGTAATGGGGTCTACCCTTATATTTGGACCCACCTGCCTAATAAAGACTGCTTAGATATCCTGTATGCCCCTGCTATCCAGCACAGTCCCATGCCATCTCCCCTTGGGCTTCAGAGCATGTCCCTCTCCATGATGCCGGCTTATGTCCAGATTTTTACCCTGCCAAAGTTGGATGGGGTATGCAGGAGTATAGACATACCTAATGTAGCATTCCAAGACAGCATGTCACCACCAAGGTTACTCAGACCCACAGATGCTCACTCAGCCAATGAGCTCACAGCTTTAATATCAAAACTTTTATTTAACCATATTGCAGAAAATATAGCAACATAATTGTGAACACATATGAAAACCTTTATGGCTTCATAAGACCATGGCCACAAATTTCTTTGCAAATGTTATTGGGGCCTACAACTATCTGCTCCACTTTCAGCTCCATGCAAGGCTGATATATGGGCCCCATGCTGAAGCACAGCCTCTATAAGGTCCCCTATATTGTCTGTAGCCCCTCCACTGTGCCAACCAAATGTAGGCTTGCCTCTCTCAGGATCCACAGCTCTACCACTACATCCAGAGGGAGGATCGGAGGGTTCTGAGGGAGACATTTCACACTTGAGGCAGTGCTGACACTGTGGGTAGAGGGTGAATGGGTCAGTGGCCTCTCCCTGGAGCTGTTTTCAGGACCCACCCCCCTCCTCCTGTTCAGATAGGTCCCTCATCTTCAGCTCCTGAATCCCCAGCAGTTGGGAGGACTTGCCTTACTGTCTGCCCCCATTGCTGCAGGATCCTGCTCTACAGTCCTTAAGGCTTCATTGTTTAACTGTCCCCACTCCCTGTGCTGGCCCAAACATAGAATCTTCCACCTCCTTGGCCTTTGACCTTTTTGAGCTTTGGCACCATTTTTTAAAAGCACTACCAAATATTCCTCTGCTATCTTTGCCAGACCGGCGTCTGCAAGCAAGTGCGATTCCTGAAGTATAAGGCAAGTTCGGGCTCATTTTAAAGGTTCGTTTGTAAGAATAATGTGCCTTAGGCATTTTAGAATTAAAATCTCACTATTATTATCCCTTTCTCTCCCAGAAGAATTTCTCTTTGCTCCATATTGGGCTCGTTAGTAAGTTTTTATAGTTTCGTACTAGGTTGTTCATGTCTACCTTCACATGGAGGAAACATTTTAATGGGCTGACTTTGGGTCTTCATGTATGGTTTAACCTTACTATTAGTCTCATACTTTCTCTGTTGCACACCACTTGGGTCTGATAGTATGTTCACATTTATGTTCTCCTCATCCCTTTCTTATGTGTTTTTATTCTGATACAAACAGTGGTACAAACATTATCACTGTCCACAGCTCTAAAAGTTAAGTGTTTTTAGTTTTAATGTTTTCATATTTTGATTTTCTTGGTTCTTTTAGCCATTACTTTATATTAGTTATTATACTCTTGTTTTTCAAAATATATGTGGGCATATACCATTTCTTATGGTTTTATGCATGATTTTAATTTATAGAATGTCTCTTTCCTGTTTATTTTTATGCAATTGTGTCTGTTTTTTTATGTTTTTTGAGATTTTACCCATTAATTTATTATTTTGTATGTTCTTGAGACAGAGGCTGTTCTATCATTAGGCCAACAGAGGCGATGGCCTCGGGCGGCAGTTTCTAGAGGGTGGCACTCCAGCTGTGTTTATTTCTGATTTTGCCGCCTCTGGGCTGCCACTGCCTTCCCACTGCTCTTTTTCCCACTCATGCTCGTCTGAATGAGAAAAAAAGCAGCGGGAAGGCAGTGGCAGCCATAGGGAGCAAAATCAGAAATAAATACAGCCATGACTTCCGGCATGCTACTGATTCACTACGCTTTCCAGCTCCTTAGCACACACGATCATTGTTGAGCCAGGTGAGAGAGGCGCAAGATTTGCTGGGCTCCTCAGCTTCTTCACTGTGATTGGCTGAACAACTCACTCACTTCATCCTGGCAGGCCTCAGAGTGTCTTAGCTTCCAGCCTCCCTGCCCCTTCTTCCAGCGGCTACAGTTGCTGGGAGAGCATATGAAAGAAAGATGGCGCTGTGGGCGCTGGTGGGAGTCCAGAGGGTCATCGATTATGTGGTGAAGGTGAGTGTCTCTTTTCCTTGTTGCTGTTCCTGGGCACTGGTGCAGCATGTCTCACCTGTGATTACTAGTGCGTATTCTGGGGCGAGAGTCACGAGCTGTCTAGAAATGCCACAATGTACCGTGTGAGGGAAGCTCGGTGAGGGTCACACAGAATTGAAGCTGTGAATTTTGCTCTACCCTTAACTCTTACATCAACTTTTTGACTTTCCTCTCCCGCGTGTGCTCTGATTTTGAGGATATGTACAATGGCCAGCCTGGATAACAAGTTCCTGAGAGATTCCAGACTCATGAGGGTTTCTTACATGTTTTATCTGTGACTCTGGGTGACTTACATATTTTGGTTGTGCTGAAAACTTGACTGTTGGAGCTTTATGTTCTTGGTGACTGGAGGCTTTTAAATCCCATTGGGTCCCATCACCCATAGTGTTACAAATCTAGGACTGGATGTATGTAACTCGGCAGCTCTAGGAAAGGGAGAAGGGGGAGAAGGGGGAGTGAAGTAGCTTATAACTTAAGTCCTTAATGAAAGATTTTACTATAATGATTCCCAATTCTCTTTCAACAAACAGGATAAAATCAGCCAAAGCAGTAGTTACCTTATCTGGCAGTGCCAAATGCACCCCTCAGGCTTAAAAAAAAAAGTTCAGATACCCAAAAGAGGAGGAGGGAGTTTCTGGCTTTGCGCCAACGCTCTCTTGCCTTGGGGGTGGCAGTTTAAGTTGAAATTTCCATGCAAATGTTTAATAATTTACAATACTAAGCAGTTTCTTTTCTTTGAATCCCTGCAATTAAGGTTGTTTCTTGAGGGTAAGGAAAGAGTTGGGGTGGATCCTGCACCGGCTGCCACACTTAATAACTAAGCTGTATTAGTTGTCCGTTTGGCCGTCTTTGGATATTATTCCTATGTAATTTTCTTGTTTCTTGGAACCTTATTGAGATTTAATGTAGTGGTCTTTACCAATGTTTATTTGTTTTTCTTTGATGCTTGTATTTGTATTTATGGTATTTCTGTATTCGGAGTACGCTTAGTTTATTCTTGGTGGATATTAATAAATTTAATAAAGATAAAATAAAAAAAATAAAATAAAAAAAGTTCAGAAACACCTAAGGACTCTGAGAATGTCCTTATATCTACTACCTCCACTGGGAAACTATTCCATGCATTTACCACTCTTTTTCGTGAAGAAATAATTCCACATATTACTCATGAATCTATTACCTTTCACCCTCATTCTATGTCCCCTCATAGCGGAGCTTGCCTTCAACTGAAAGAGATTCTCCTGTGCGTTTATACCACAGAGGTATTTATATGTCTGTAACATATCTCCCCTAGCCCATCTTTCTTCTCAAGTATACATATTAAGATCTTTAAGTCTGTCCTCATATGCTTTGTAATGAAGTCCACTAACAATTTAGTAGACACCCTCTACACCGACTCCAATCTGCTTATATCCTTTTGAAGGGGACCCGGGATATCCATTGCTTGCCCCAATGCAAACATTGTGGAACTTGTGTCTTTTGGGGAAACTGCTAGGTACTTATGACCTAGATTGGCCACTGTTGGAAACAGGATACTGGGCTTGATGGACCTTGGTCTGACCCAGTATGGCATATCTTATGACAGCCCGTGGGGATTCCAAGCCCCATGGGCAGATGCGCAGAAGCAGCAGTGGCGACGGCAAGGGCAGCCTCTTCCTCATGCTGTCTAAAACAAGAGAAAATCCAAGATCAGCATTTCGTCCCCCTGTCAACATCGGCAGAGGCAGGCCTCTGAGGAAATACATCTCAAGGTCTTATATTTTATATTTCATTTTTTAGTAAATAATATGTTCCTGATCATGTCCCCAGTCTAGTCCCGAAACCTCTGGGTTCCCTATCTCATCCAGCAGCTTGGAAACTGAGAAACTCCTCCTTTTTGTGACATCAGCAGTATATCTCTCCGGTATCCGCTCTCTGTCAGCAGTTACCTCAGTCTCCAAGCAGCTTAATAGATGGGAGCCCGGGGGCCGGGCTCTCTGGAGAAACAATTAGGAGTTAGGAGTAGAATTTAGTTGATTTTTCTAAGGGAATTTTCCTTTTCTTTCTGAGGGTCTGTGATTTTAAGTCCTGTAACAGACCAGTTCCTTCATTTTCTTTTCTCTTTTGCTTTAGTGCTATTCTCTCTCCCCCTCCCTCCTTCCCCTCCCCCCTCCACTGCCGGATTCAGTCTTGACTGGAGATTTGGGCACACGAGGGCCTGCTAAGTCAGATGCCTTTGCCTGGAGTGCGGCAGCCCTTGTAGTTAATCGGAAGGGGACCTGGCAGAGGAAGTGTGCCGAAAACGTAGCTTGACGACGCCACACAGACAACTTGCCTGTCAGCGCGTTGGCGGCTCCTGTACCCCCGCACACGCACACACCTTCTAGTTTGAGGTGTGGGCTCAGCAGCATGTGCTCCGGTCCGGGGCGGTTTGTTGGGCCAGCCCGTCCGACGGACAGCCTCCCCACAACGATTCTCTTTCCTTCGGGCTCAGGCTGTCAAGGTAAGGTGTCGGGTTTTTCAGCGTGGCCTTTTTGGCGCGTTTTCAGCTATCGGCCTGACCGTATGGCGGCGGTGAGGCCTGGTTGAAGTGCCTGAGGAGACAATTATACAATGCAGGCTAAAGCATGATTCCTATGGTTTTTTTTCCACAGAAATAAACTTCAAGAAAAGATACATAAGGTGATACCTTTTTTATTGGTCTGATTTAATACATTTCATGACTAGCTTTTAGAAGTTACTGTCACTTCATCAGTTCAATGCAGAACAAGCAAATCAAAGCAAATTACATGTTAATTGACAGTTTGATATTTATCAGCAGTGGTCAGTGAGTATTCTAAAATGCCGGCTGTCTTGGTAAGCTATAACCCAGTACTAGTATCCGAATACGGCCTGATGCAGATGCTCGGATTATAATGGTAAGCACTGTCACTGTCTGGATGGTGGTGATATTCAGATGCTGTACGGATAGGCAGTCTGCATAGCGCCTAAAAGCAGCCTTTTTTGCTATCCCGAGTTATGTGCCTGGCTGAAGGACTGCCTTGGCACGGTCTGCTTGCTGTCCAAACGGTCAGAGGGAGGAAATATTTAGCAGCCGTTTCATATCCCCCTCAGCAGAACTCACCCGGTTGGCAGGTCCAGCTAATTGGATAAATCCTTTTTTTATGTTGGCCTCTGACTATACGAGTGAATCGCACTGGTGATGTGTTGGAGTGATAGTTCTGTGGGATCTATGCCAATTTTCTTTTGTGGGCAGTGAGTTAGAGAGGTCTTCCTCTTTTAAATTCTTATGAGAGTACTTTATAAAGTGATTTAGATAAGTAAAATGCGCTGTGCCCACATTAATTGGTTGTAGGAAAGCTGCTTTCCTTCTGTGCCGTAAAAAAAAAAAAAAAAATTTAGTCACAGCACAAGTACCTTTAGGGTCCAGAGAAGGCAGTCTTCAGGAGCATAGCTGTAGCTTGGAGGAGGAAAAGTTGACATAGCGATGTTATTTTCAAATCTGCACATGCAGCTTTCTAGCAAAACTCTACCCACAGGGAAAAACAAAGCAAGAGAAGGCCGCAATGTGTACGTTGCACCTGCAGCAAAATTTCAAGGCTAAACTACAGGGGCAGCTTTGATGTGGAATCATAATGCAAGACTGGGGGTAAAAGTCTGTGTAGTCTTTGTCCCAAAGCAGTCAGTTTGAATATTCTCCCCTTTATGTTTGTTGCTGAATTAAAATGATCAGACACTTTAACAGAGGTGGTTACCACACAGCAGTTAAATGTGTTATTTTACTACTGCCCAAATTTACCATGTGAATCGCTAACCATTGTGATTTTGTGTTGCTGCAGCGAGGAATTTGGTGCATTTCTGGCCGCAGCAATATGAAGGCAGGGGACAGACAGTTGTCCTGCTACCCTGCCTTATTGTTCCTCCAGTTTGGTCCAAAGGGGGGAGGTTACCAGAGGACAAGTCAAAGTCGACTCGGGGGGGCCCCAGGTGGCAGAGGACGGTTTCGGGATTTCCGCCGTTTTCGATCCCAGAAGTTGTTTCAGAGCCAAAGGGGTCGATTTGTCAATAGAAACCAGGGGTTTCGAGGATTCCGGGGTCCCTCTTCCTCCTCCTCCGCCTCTACCTTCCGGAAATCGTAATGAGATGAGGGGGGCCCAGTCGTCCCTTCCTTCCGTAGGGGGACGCTTGCAGGAGTTCTACTCGGCCCGGGCCCCAATCACATAAGATCAGGGGGGGCTGGAGGTCGTTCGGGAGGGTTACGCCCTGGAGCTCCTATGTCCAGTGCGGGAATCCTTCATGCGGTCCCAGGGCAGGTCGGCAGCAAAGTGCCGGCACTGTGGAAGACAGGGCAAAGGTTGCTGGACCTCCGGGCGATAGCCCCCGTTCCCGCAGACCAGTCCGAATGCGGTTGTTACTCCATGTATTTCATTGGGCCGAAGAAAGACGGCGGTGTTCGCCCAATTCTGGATCTCAAAGGCATCAATTGTTGTCTGCGGGTGTCACAGCTTCACATGGAAACTCGGCGATCCGTCATAGGGGCGGTTCTGCGGGGAGAGTATTTCGCGTCCCTAGACTGGTCAGAAGCATATCTGCATATTCCCATAAGGCGGCATCATCACAAATTTTTCAGGTTCACGGTGCCTTTTGGGCATTATCAGTTACAAGCGTTGCCGTTTGGGTTAGCCACATCGCCGAGGGTGTTCGCCAAAGCTATGGTAGTGGTGGCGGCAGCTCTACGCAAGGAAGACATTCTCGTTCCCCTTACCTGGACGATTGGTTGATTCGGGCATAGTCGCAGGCCGAGAGTGAGCGTGTCACGGCCTGTGTGGTGTCCTTCTTAGAAAGCCTCGGATGGGTAGTCTATTTCGCAAAGAGCCAATTGACACCATCTCAGAATCTGGAGTACCTGGGTGCGTGCTCCGGCACGCTGTTCGGGAGAGTGTTCCTCTCAGAGCAGCGAGTGCGGGGCCTACGCCAGCTGCAGAGGGAATTCCTGAATCGACAGGATCCCTCGGCATGGCATTACCTGCAAGTGTTGGGCACCATGGCGGCAACAATAGAGATGGTGCCGTGAGCAAGGGCCCACATGACACCCTTACAAAGAGCGTTGCTGCGCCGATGGTCGCATCCGCTGGATCCCTTGTCCCGGAAACTGATATGCCCGGCGGAGACCCGTCAGGCTCTGCTTAGGTGGTTGCTTCCCGGGTCGTTGGAACGCGGGTAGGCCTTGGAAACGCTAGCCTGGGTGGCAGTGATGACAGATGCCAGCTGGCTAGGATGGAGAGCTCATTGTCAGGGCAGCTTTGCGCAGGGGTGTTGGGATCCTCAGGAGCAGTCGTGGGCGATCAACCGACTGGAGTTACAAGCGGTGTATCTTGCACTGCTGGAGTTCCGGCCGTTACTCTCAGGAAGGGCGGTCCAGTTGTTATCCGACAATGTGACGGCAGTAGCATACATCCACAAGCAAGCGGGCACCAACAGTGTGACATTAGAGGCAGAGGCCGAAGTACTGTGTGTCTGGGCGGAGACGAATATCTTGGACTTGTCGGCAGCTCCTATCACAGGGGTAGACAATGTGGAGGACGATTTTCGCAGACGGGTGCGAGTAAATCCAGGAGAATGGGTCCTGAATGCCGATGTTTTCCAGTTGATTGTTCGCAGGTGGGGCTCTCCGGTCATGAATCTCATGGCGACCTTCGCCTCCGCGAAGGCCAATCGTTTCTTCAGCAGGCGCTGGAAAAGGATGTTTGCGCGTCTGGATGCCCTCATGCAGAGCTGGCCGGAGGGACACCTGCTGTATGCCTGTCCTCCGTGGGTCCTAGTAGGTAGGGTCCTGCAAAGGATAGCGGAGTTCGTGGGTCGCGTGGTCCAGATAGCACCGGATTGGCCACTTCGCCCCTAGTACGGGGATCTGATAAGATTGTTGGTGGAGAGACCCTGGCGGCTTCCCTGACGGGCGGTTCTTTTGGCTCAGGGTCCCCTCTCCATGCCTCATGTGT
Source organism: Ichthyophis bannanicus (assembly GCA_033557465.1). NCBI lineage: Eukaryota > Metazoa > Chordata > Amphibia > Gymnophiona > Ichthyophiidae > Ichthyophis > Ichthyophis bannanicus. The sequence continues at coordinate 907,503,166 of CM066031.1, read as the reverse complement.
TGCAGTTCTCGCTTACAGCCTGGCTATTGCACGGGCTAGGTTTAAGTCCTGGGGGTACTCGAGCTCGGTCATCGCAACTTTATTGCAGCCCAGGAAGCGGTCTACGTTGCTGGTTTATGTCCGGGTCTGGAGAATCTTCGAAGCATGGTGCACGGAACAGAAGGGTGAGTCGCTGAAGGTTACTCTTCCGCAGATCTTGGAATTTCTGCAGGATGGTTTCGACAAAGGCCTAGCGGCGGCATCCTTTCGAGTTCAGATGGTTGCCCTGTCTTGTTACCGAGGCAGGGTTGCGGGCCAGTCGCTCGGTACTCAGCAGGATGTGAAGCGGTTCCTAAGAGCGGTGGCTCTCGCTAGGCCGCCAGCCAGCCAGATGGTTCCTAGGTGACATCTGCCCCTTGTTCTGGATGTGTTGGAACGGGAGCCCTTTAAGCCCTTGGCGCGCGCATCGCTGAAGGATCTCACGCTGAAGGTGGTGTTTTTACTGGCGGTATGCTCGGTTAGGCGGATGTCGGAGTTGCAGGCACGTTCCTGTACAGAGCTCTACCTATCCTTCTTTGCGACTAAGGCCGTCTTAAGACCGGTGCCGGTCTTTCTCCCGAAAGTGGTCTCGGCGTTCCATTTAAACCAGGAGATTTCTTTGCCGGTGTTTTCGGATGGCGAGAAGGGTCCTTCGTCGAGTAAGCTGCATCTGTTGGATGTCTGGCGGGCCTTGCGGAACTGTCTCAGTCGGACGGCTGTTTTTCGGAAGTCGGACAGACCTTTTGTTCTGTTCGCAGGGCAGAGAAAGGGAGAGGTGCCATCAAACGCGTCCATTGCGCGCTGGATCAAAGCAGCCATTGCGTTGGCTTATATCTTAAATGGTAAGGTAGTACTGGAAGGATGGAGGGCGCACTCCACTAGAGCACAGGCTACTTCCTGGGTGGAGGTCCGCTTAGTGTCGCCGGTAGAGATTTCTAAAGCGGCGACGTGGTCCTCTGTGAATTCCTTTATTCGGCACTATCATCTGGATGTGCACAGGGAGGAGGACACCTCATGTGATTCAGTGGTTCTTAAGGCTGGTTTACCAGGTCCCTCGCGTGTTTAAATTTTCTCACTGCTCTGGTACGGACCCAGAGGTTTCGGGACTAGACTGGGGACACGATCAGGAAGGTAAAATTAGACTTACCTGCTAATTGTTGTTCCTGGATTGGAACCAGTCTAGTCCCGTATCCCTCCCAAGTTTCGTGGACAAACGGATGTAAGCAGAAAGATTTTTATGGTTCACAGGTAAGCCAAGGCTTGAATTTGTTTCTTGCAAAAACGAAAAAACATATGGGGAAGGAAACAGGATTACAAAGGGGCACGTGTGGTGTTTTCCTACTGGGGCTTCCTATCCTCTTGGTTGGGTGAGGGAGTGGCCTGTTCAAGTTTCCAGTCCCAGTTTTTAAGGGGGCGTTATATCCTCTTTCAATGTTTGGGACGACAGATAGTTTTGTTTTGTTTGTTTAATTGCATAGTTTCTTTCTTGTTTCTCCGGTGAGTCTGCTTTGTCAATAGGTTACTGGTGACAGAGGGTGGATACCGGAGAGATATACTGCTGATGTCACAAAAAGGAGGAGTTTCTCAGTCTCCAAGCTGCTGGATGAGATAGGGAACCCAGAGGTTTCGGGACTAGACTGGTTCCACTCCAGGAACAACAATTAGCAGGTAAGTCTAATTTTACCTTATGCTTCTTTTCAGAGCTATTGAAGTAAAAACAAGCTGCTACCTCACAGACTTACTGTTTCTATGAACCATTGTAATAAAGCCCTATTATGATAATTTTATTTATTTATTTATTTATTTTTATTTAAAAGGATTTATATACCGCTTTGTCCTGAAATCAAAGCGGTTTTAATATAGCAAGTATGTTATATAATATTATTAGAATAGTGAAGCTAATTGAATGGCATCATTAAATCTACAGTAATATCCTATAACAGGTCATGTAACAATGCAACACCTTGGAGTTTCAATTTAATTTTTGTCTACCTATTTTTTATTTTTCCTTTAGGTTGTGTTCACATATTCTGTACTTGGTGAGGGTCTGTTCTGAGTGCATGACTGAGGCAGGCATTCTGTTAATTTGTACATAGGGATCTGTACTGTAATAATTTGACTCGTTCAGCTTTTCAGATAGGTGTATGGATGTTCTAGGGTCCTCTGCAGTATTTATAGTGCTGCTTTTTCTGGGTAGGCTCCTTGTATGAGTTTTGGAAGTTTATGCTGGTATGGTAGGGTAGATTTGGCCTTGTAGATCTTCGGGTTTTATATTAGTTCCCAATATGCCTGGTACTGGAGAATGTTTGTTGTTGGTGAGATGACCAGAATCAGATTCTTATTTTAATATATTGAGTTCTGTTGGTGAATGTCCTACTTCTGTTGTGCACCCATTGTTGAGGAGGGGTTCTGTGAATGCAAAATATATGTTGAAAAAGAAAAAGCAAGAACCATAATGCAGTTTATAACAACAAAATACAAATTAATTATAATTTGGAGTTATAAACTGCTGTGGTTCTCGCTCTTTCTTTTAGTTCCTTGGTGTGCAAACATCTTGCATTTGTTCCACATTATCTAAATAGCTTTTTGGTTTGGTTCAGTCCCTGACTGGAGTTTTGAGAAAGATTCTCCCCCCCCCCCACTTCAGGGAGGGGGGGGGGATGCCATCTCATTCCTCGCCTCAGGCAGCAGATTGCCTTGAGCCGCCCCTGTCTTGAGGCATATTCCCCCTAAAAAAGGAGTCAAGCTGAAACGCGTTGAGGTCACATAAGAAAGCTCTTTCAACATCACCTTTGGTGCACCTGTTCTTATACTGTTTGAGTCCATCTGCTGACCATACTTGATGTCAAGAGAGGTATGCTGTCTGCCAGTGACAAAATCCGAGATCTTATGGAGAGTTTGCAGAGACCCATCAAGCCTATTGATTATTATCCAATGTTGCTCATCCACATTGGCCCAAATGATATTGTTAGGTATCCTTCTGAGCATATCAAGAGTGACTTAATGGCTCTGGGACAGAGGGTGAAGCAGATAGGTGCACAGTTGGTGTTCTCTTCAATCCTCTCTGTTGAGGGTAAAGGCTGAGGCAGAGAAGCTCACATCCTGGAGATGAATGTATGGTTGCGTGGATGGTGTCATTGAGAGTGTTTTGGTTTCCTGGACCATGGGATGATTTTCCAAGGGTTGACAAGCAGAGATGGCACCCACCTATCTGAGAAGGGTAAAGCGACTTCTGCAGCAGACTGGCTAACGTACTGAAGAGGGCTTTAAACTAGATTTCTTAGGGATAGGTGAAAATAGCCCCCAAGTAAGTAAAAGCTCTCAAGTAAGTAAAACATTAAATACCTCTGAAAAAATGGATAAAAGGGGCAACATCTCGAAAGCAGTGTGCATAAATGCCTGTAGTATCATCAGATATTGCAGTTCACTATTAGGACTTGGGCTAATAAAGTCCATTCATAAGCGAGGGTCTTAGACTTTAGGAAAACTAACTTTGTCAAGATGGGACAATACCTCAAGACATCGTTAGCGGGATGGGAACATCTGAGGGATATAGAAAGGCAATGAGCAAAACTAAAAGGGGATATGTTAAGGGCAAAAAACCTTTTTTATTAGAAAGGTACATAAATGTAAAAGGAAAAGGAGGCCACTATTTTTCTCAGAAGAAGTAGCTGAAAAAGTGAAGAAAAAGAGGGTGGCCTTCATAAAATACAAGAGATCACAGAAAGAGGAATATAAGCATCAATATTTGGAAAAACTTTGAGAAGCTAGGAAAGTAGTCAGAAAAGCAGAGATACAAAAAAGGATGAAATAGCCAGTGCAATAAAATGTGGGGACAAGACATTTTTCAGACATGTTAGCGAGAGGAGGAAGTGCAAAAGTGGTATTGTCAGAGAAGCTGATGAGGATAAAGCAGAATTGCTCAACAAATATTTTTGTTCTGAGTTCACAGATGAAGGGCCTGGAGCAGGACTTCAAAAAAACACCCACAAATAGGAACAGAAGTGAAGAAGATCTTGAATGATTTTCAGAAGACTGTGTTTGTGAGGAACTGGCTGAACAAAAGTTGACAAAGTGATGGGGCTGGATGGAATACATCCGAGAGTATTGAAGGAGCTTGGGGAAGTTCTAGCAGTTCCACTGTCTGACCTTTTCAGTGCTTTTTTAGACTTGGGAATGGTCCCAGAGGACTGGAGAAAGGAACATGTGGTCCCTTACACAAAAGCAGAAGTAAGAATGAGATTGAAAACTACAGACCAGTTAGTTTGACCTTTGTGTTGAGTAAATTAGTGGAAACACTGCTAAAACAAAGAATAGTGAGGTTTCTGGAGTCCAATGAATTGTAGGATCTGAGGCAGCATGGGTTTACCAGAGGAAGCTGGTAAATCTTATTGATTTCTTTGACTGAGTGACCAGAGAGCTGGACTGAGGGAGAGCCCTAGATGTGGGGTACTTAGATTTCAGTAAACCCTTTGACACCTTTCAACACATGTGATTTATAAATAGATTGAGCATCCTTGGGATGGACCCTAAATTGACTGACTGGGCTACAAATTGGTTGAGTGGGAGGCAACAAAGGGAATAGGTAAATGGAGCTCACTCTAAGGATGTTACTAGGGGTGTGCCTCAGGGATCTGTCCTTGGTCTGATTATTTTTAACATTTTTGTTAGTGATATTGCAGAAGTACTCTTGGGTAAGGTTTGTGTCTTTGCTGATGATACCAAAATATGCAATAGAGAAGACACCCAGGAAGGAGTAGATAACATGAGGAGGGATCTAGCTAAACTTAAAGAATGGTCAAGAATTTGGCAGCTGAGATTTAATACAAAAAAAAAGCAGGGTCATGTATTTGGGCTGCAAAAATCCAGGGGAGCGGTGCAATATAAGGGGCAAGTACTTCTGTCCATGAAAGAAGAGAGAACCTGGGCGTGATTGTTTCTGAACAAATAGAAATGACAATGGCGAAAGCCAGAAGTATGCTTGTTGTTATTAAGTGCTGTCACGTTGGTGTTGACTTATGGCGACCCTCTGGATAGTTGTCCTAAATTGTGTTTGATCTTCAGTCAGGCGGCTCATTGTTGACAGACTGGTACCCATAGCTGCTGCTATTGTATCGATCCATCTCATTTATGGCCTTCCTCTTCTACCTTGCCAAGCATGATGTCTTTCTCTAATGATCTCCCTCTTCTCATGATGTGTCCAAAGTATGAAAGTTGAAGTCTTGTTATCTGAGCTTCTAAAGAAAGCTTAGTTTTGATCTCCTCTAGTATGACTGAGGTGCATATTATTATTATTATTATTATTAATCATGTACATAGCACAGTAAGGCGTATGCAGCACTGTACAAACACTTATGGAAAATAAGAACATAAGATATGCCATACTGGGTCAGACCAGGGTCCATCAAGCCCAGTATCCTGTTTCCAACAGTGGCCAATCTAGGCCATACGTACCTAGCAGTTTCCCCAAAAGACACAGGTTCCGCAATGCTTGTACTGGGTCAAGCATTGATATCCTGGGTCCCTTCTTAATAATGGTTTATGGACCTTTCCTCCGGGAACTTGTCCAAACCTTTTTTAAACCCAGCTACACTAACAGCCTTTACTACATCCTCCAGTAACAAATTCCAGAGTTTGATTACACGTTGAGTGAAAAAATATTTTCTTTTAGTAGTCTTAAATAGTTTATCCTGTAGCTTCATTGCATGTTCCCTAGTCTTTCTATATTCTGATAACGTAAAAAATCGATCTACGTTTACCCGTTCCACTCCGTTCATTAATTTATAGACTTCTATCATATCTCCCCTCAGCCGTCTCTTTTCCAGGTTAAAGAGCCCTAACCTTTTTAGCCTTTCTTCATAGGAGTATCCTTCCATCCCCTTTACCATTTTGGTGGCTCTTCTCTGAACCTTTTCTAATAACGCTATATCCTTTATAAGATATGGCGACCAGAACTGCACACAATATTCAAGGTGCGGTCTCACCATGGAACGATATAGAGGCATTATAATATCTTTTGTTTTATTTTCCATTCCTTTCATTATGATACCTAGCATTCTATTTGCTCTCTTGGCTGCCGCTGCACACTGGGCCAAGGGTTTTAACATGTTATCCACAATGACACCTAAATCTTTGTCCTGGGTGGTGGTTCCTAATGTGGAACCTTGCATTGTGTAACCATAGTTTCGGTTGTTCTTCCCTAGGTGCATAACTTTGCACTTGTCCACATTAAATTTCATCTGCCATTTTGATGCCCAGTCTTCCAATTTATCAAGATCCTCTTGCAATTTTCCACAATCCTCTTGGGTTTTAACAACTTTAAATAGTTTTGTGTCATCTGCAAATTTGATAGCCTCACTCATTATTCCACTTTCCAGGTCATTTATGAATATGTCAAAAAGCAGCGGACCCAGCACAGATCCCTGGGGTACACTACTATTCACCTTTCTCCATTGGTAAAATTGTCCATTTAGCCCAACCCTCTGCTTTCTATCTTTTAACCAGTTCCTGATCCACAGTAGTACACTGCCTCCTATCCCATGACTCTTTAGTTTTGCCAAACGTCTCTGATGAGGGACCTTGTCAAAGGCTTTCTGAAAGTCCAGATACACTATATCAACCGACTCACCTTTGTCCACCTGTTTATTCACACTTTCAAAAAAACATAACAGACTAGTAAGACAAGATCTTCCTTGTCTAAAGCCTTGTTGGCTGTCTCCTGTTAGATAGATAGATACACAAAGAGCAAGAGACGAGTCGTCAAGGATGATAAGCAATATTTATTGACCAACCCCAACGCGTTTCAGCGTTACCGCCTTCGTCAGGGGGTATACAGCTAAAAAACATATAAAACAATAAAATACAATTTAATAATCAATTAAATGCACAAAAACCCCCAAAAGAGAGTAAAAACATAAATAGTACAAAACAGGATAAAAAATACATAGTAAAGAAAAGCATATGACATTCAAATCATATAATAAAAAATCAATATAAATATGTACAGGCGCAGGAACAAAGGCATGACGTAAACTCAAATATAAATCAATCATGTTATACACAAAACAGATAATGCAGCACATGTAAGTGCCCTAGTATATTTATATAAAAGGTCATACCGTCACCCATTAAAAAGAAAGGTGATACCCAATTATACAATAAATTAAATATGGTCAAACGTATAGAGAGATCGGACTCCATGAATATCATAATACATACATTAATGATGTACTCACAGAAGAAAACTGTATATGAAGAGCCAATACTGTAGAGACAAAACCTCATAAGTATCTGTAACTATTGCGCTATTGGAGCAGTAAACCAGACTACCAGAAGCCACTAAAAAGCAAAAAAGAGAGATGAGAAGGGGTGAAGATGAAAATAAATGATAAGAGAACTGTATGCTGGTTACGTGGTTAAGCTTAGTGAAATTCTAACAGATCGAGTGAATGAGCCAAATGAAGAATAGACAACATTCTCTGGTATACCATAACTGACAGGCCTAGCCTATCCCGTATGGCTGCTTTCACATTAGTATACTCATTAGCCTGGGCGGCTGGCATAGCCTTGTATGCCGCCAGGGCTTCTCCCATCAGGGAGGTAGCTAGGCGAACCGCCCATTGTTGCTCGGGCCAGCCTGCACCACGAGCTACACGCTCAAAGGCTTCAAGAAAATCGTCTATATTGTCTTTTCCTGACCACTGTCCAAAAGACAAAATTCCACATGTCTGTGGGCCTACCCCACCAAAGTGTCCTTCGGTTTTCCTCTCGGCTTGCTGCTCCTGCAGTACCACCTGCAACAAGTCCGTCAGCGGCTTTTGCTGTATCTGCATGGCGGCTAGGGCTTGTTCTTGGCACTGCTGGGCAAGTTCGCGTTGCTTCTCAAACTGGAGCCCCATCTACTTCAGGATATCCGCTGGAGTCTCCATCTTGACAACCTGCAATAATCAGAGAAGAAAAAAAAAAAAACTAAGTGCGGAACCTCTTTTTTTTTTTTTTTTTTTCAGTGCTACCAGACTAGGATTTTCAGTCCCTCAGATACCTCCTCAGAATCCCACCCTGGCTGTACCCAGATACTATTACCTGAGTCAGGTGGTGATTCTGGCCTTAAGAAGGTCCTTGACTGTTCCCGATCCTGTGAATTGTCTGGGCGTGGTTCACCGCCATCCTGGTTGCGTCCTCTGGCGTTGGTGACTCCGTCCCTCTTTGCACGGTGTCCTCTTTTCCTGGCATCCAAGAACTACGCCATTTGTGAGACCATGCCGGTCCTAGGCGGTTGCCTAGACCCGGGTATAGCCTTGAGTTGTGGAAATAACTGACACTGTAGTCGTGACCAGAGTGAAATTAAGGTTGGGTTTTTTTCCCTTTCCCTTGAGGATGTCATAGAATAAGGACAACAGAAAAGAACGGTTGCTTCACCGATGTAGAGGATGCTTAACAAAACAATAATTATGCTTCTTTCCAGCAAACAATAGTCCAACACATTTCCAATGTGAAAATACACTTTCTTTCTTGCTCTTTTCCTTAACAGAGAGACTCTATGTTATCAGCCACACATAAAGCACATTCCATGGGCTCAGGGATGTTTTCTGTGCTATAAGTCTCCCACTGCATAGGGCCAGGCCCTGGTCCGGTGTATGGACACTGAGCCCCTGTGAAGCTGCTCTCCGAGCCTTGCCCTGGGGAAACCTCAGTTGCTACAAGTTGGAGTTGCTTTTGTATGTCCCAGATAGCAGGAGCTGTGCTGGGGATTTCTTCCCACGGCTTAGGCCAACAAGAGTTCACTAGCTTGTTGTAAGCCTGGCTTTTCCCACGGAGACCCCCTTCTCTCCCTTCACAAAAGATAGGGTACTTATCTTTTCCTGTGGAGAAGATGGTTTCACACTCCTCTGCTTCTAGCCAAGGCTTTCTCTCTGCCCTGCAGCCTGCTCTTCTTTGGGAACACCGGTTACTGTGCTTGGCTGAAGGAAACTCACTTCCTGCTTTCAGTGAGCTTCCCTGGACGTGACCTCTGCCTTCTATTGGCTGGGCTGTTTGCCTCGGTATGAGGACCCCTCTGGCTTGGAAGACTTTGCTACTGTCTTTCTTAGCTCTCCTGGGTTTATCAGCCTGCCTTTCTTCAGCCCTGGTTCTCCAAGGCAACGTCTCTTTCTGTAACTGCTTGGGAGTTCTGTTCTCACCTTCTCTCCAAGCCTGCCTGGAACTGCAGTCAGACTTCCTTTGGTCTCTGCTTTCCTCCTCACAATCAAACTCCTGCTCCAGCCCTAATCCAGGCTCCAGCTTCCCTTCTCCTTTCTCCTCCTCCTTCCATTTCTGCCTCTGTGGGATTTCCCACCTGTTTTTTTATCTCTCTGCTCAACTAACGTAGAACGTGAGTCTGGGTCCAGGTGAGCCTGATTGGAACCCTCAATTCTTACTGCGTCACTAAAACCATGTGGAAAGTTTGTTTTCGTTTTCCCTGCCTTCCTGCATTGTGAATGCTGCAACTGCACCTGTGGCTGCAAGGTAAGCTCTTCTTTCCTATTATTTCTTAATATTTCAGGGTCTGTGCTGTCTACCTCATGACAACAGAAATGGTAGAAACTATTTTTTTTGTAGCAACTTTATTTTGAAATACAATTTATAAGTACTAATGGTAAAGAAGACGATGTGTTAAAGAAGCTTACAAAACTGAAAGTGACTAAGGCCATGGGACCAGATACTGAAAGAGCTCAGAGAGGTTCTTTCAGGGCCATTAAATGATGTTCTTAATAGATCCTTGGAGACAGGAGAAGAACCACAGGACTGGAGAAGGGCTGATGTGGTACCTCTTCACAAAAGTGACTGTAAGGAAGAAGTGACAAACTACAGGCCAGTAAGCCTTACATCGGTGGCGGGAAAAATAATAGAGGCACTCTGAAAGAGCGAATAGTAGACTTCCTCAAAATCAACAGGTTGCATGATCAAAGCCACCATGATTTTACCAAAGGACGGACAATCTTGCCAAACAAATCCAATTGAGTTCTTTGACTGGGTGAGCAGAGAACTAGATCGAGGGCATGCAATGTATGTGATCTACCTAGATTTCAATAAAGCCTTTGATACTCTTCCTCATAGGAGGCTTATCAATAAATTCAACAGCTTGGGGATGGGTCCCAAGGTGGTGAACTGGATCAGAAATTGGTTGACTAGCATATGACAGAAGATGACAGTAAATGGAACTCTCTTGGATGAGAGGAAGGTGATTAGCGGTGTGCCCCAGGATTCAATCTTGTACTGTTCAATGTATTTGTTAGTGATATTGCTGAAGGACTGAATGGAAAAGTCTGTCTTTTTGCAGATGACATGAAAATTTGCAACAGAGTGGACTCCCCTGAGGGAGTGGATAACATGAGGAAATATCTGCAAAAGCTGGAAGAATGGTCTAATGCTTGGCAATTAAGATTTAATGTGAAGAAATACAGTGTTATGCACTTGGGAAGTAGAAATCCAAGAGAATTGTATGCAATAGTGGGCGAGAGTTTGGTGTGCACAGACCAGGAGAAGGACCTCATGAGTGATTTTTTCTGACGGTCTCAAGGTGGTGAAACAGTGTGACAAGGAGGTGGCAAAAGCCAGAAGGATGCTGGGTTGCATACAGAGAGGAATTACCAGCAGAAAGGAAGAGGTCCTAATTGCACTGTACAAGTCGATGGTGGGGCCTCACTTGGAATATTGTTTTCAGTTTTGGAGACCATATTACTACTACTAAGCATTTATAAAGCGCTACCAGGCACACGCAGTGGTGTACAATGAAAACACAAAAAGACAGTCCCTGCTCAAAAGAGCTTACAATCTAAAACGACAAAGCAAGAAAAGTAGTAGAAAAAAGATAAGAACAAGGGCAAAGAAACAAGAGCAGGAGAGACAGGACAAAGGAAAGAGGTAAGAACAAGTGTAAGATGAAGAAAGAAAGATGACATAAAAGAGGGGAAGGAAGGAGAACGGCAAAATCAAGAGCCAAAGGCAGAGGCAAAAAGATGAGCTTTTAACTTGATTTTGAAGAGGGGCAAAGAAGATGCCTGATGTATAGACAAAGGAAGTTTATTCCAAGCGTAAGGAGCAGCAAGGTGAAAAGAGCGGAATCTGGAGTTGACAATAGAGGAGAAGGGCATAGCAAGAAGCAACTGGGAAGAAGAACGGAGTACACGAGGGGGGAAATAGGGAGAAATGAGAGAAGAAAGGTACGGAGGAGCCACAGAGTGAATGCACTTATAGGTCAGAAGGAGAAGCTTAAAGTGAATACAGAAACGGATAGGGAGCCAGTGAAGAGATCTGAGGAGAGGAGTGATGTGGGCAAAACGAGGCTGATGGAAAATCAAATGGGCAGCAGAGTGCTGAATAGGCTGAAGTGGGAAGAGATGAGACTGAGGGAGACCAGCAAGAAGGAGGTTACAATAATCAAGGCGGGAGGTGATTAAGGAATGGATGAGGGTTTTATTAGTGAGCTCAGAGAGAAAATGGCGGATTTTGCCAATATTGAAGAGAAAGAAGCGCAGGTCTTAGTGATGAGTTAGATATGAGAGGAGAAAGAGCGCGAAGAGTCAAAAATAACACCCAAATTGCGAGCAGATGAAACAGGTTGGAGAACAGAGCCATCAACAAAGATTGAAAAAGAAGAAGGAGAAAGGGAAATTTTAGGAGAAAAAACGAGAAGTTCAGTATTGGCCATGTTCAATTTCAGGCGACGATGGAACATCCAGGCAGCAATGGCAAAGAGACAGCAAGAGATCTGGGACTGGAAAGCAGAAGAAAGATCAGGAGTATAGAGATAGATTTGGGAGTCATCAGCATAGAGATGGTACTGAAAACCATGAGAGGAAATAAGCGCACCAAGGGATTGGGTATAGAGAGAAAAAAGAAGGGGACCCAAGACAGAACCCTGGGGGACACCAACCGAGAGCGGGGTAAGAGAGGAGGAGGAGCCACCAGAACATACACTAAAGGAGCGATGGGAGAGATATGAGGAGAACCAGGAGAGAACAGAGTCCCTAAAGCCAAGTGAGGACAAAAGGGTCAAGGAGAAGATCATGGTCAACAGTGTCAAAGGCAGCAGAAAGGTCAAGGAGGATAAGGACAGAGTAAAAGCCTTTAGATTTATCCAGGAACAAGTCACTGGAGACTTTGACAAGAGCAGTTTCAGTAGAGTGCAAAGGACGAAAACCGGATTGCAAGAGATCAAGAAGAGCATGGGAAGAAAGGAAGTCAAGACAACGGCGGTAAACCACACGTTCAAACAGTTTAGAAATGAAAGGAAGGAGAGAGATGGGGCGATAATTAGAAGGACAAGAGGGATCAAGTGAGGGTTTCTTAAGGAGAGGCGTGACCACAGCATCTTTAAAGTCAGCCGGGACAGTAGCAGTGGAGAGCGAAAGGTTGAGAATATGAGAAATGGAGGGGACAACGGTAGAGGAAATAGAGGAGAGGAGATGGGAGGAGATAGGATAAGAGGAGCAAGTGGTGAGCTTGGAGGAGGAGAGAAGAAGAGCAGTTTCATCAATAGAAATCGTGGGGAAGGAAGAGAGGGTAGGATGAGAAGGGGGGAGAGAATGAAAGCAGGAAAGGGAAATTGGGGATTTAGAGGGAAACTGGAGAGTGATCTTATGGATTTTATCATGGAAGCAATCAGCCAGAGCCTGGGCAGAAAGGGAAGGAGGGATAAGAGGCGGAGGCACTTTGAGGAGAGAACTGAGAACAATGAAGAGACGGTGAGGATCAGAGGCATGAGAATTAGTCAGGCAAACAAAGTAATCTTGTTTGGCAAGAGCTAAAGCAGATTTGAAAGAGCAGAGCATGAATTTGAAATGAAGGAAATCTTCAGGGGAGTGGAATTTGAGCCAGGTATGCTCAGCAGAGCGGGCACAGGAGCGAAGATAGTGAATAGTGGGAGAGAGCCAGGGCTGAGGTAAGGAACGCCTTACAGGACGAGGGATGAGAGGAGCGAAAACATCCAGAGCTGAGAAGAGCGCAGCATTATAGGACATCACTGCCATATCAACAGACTTGGAGGACAAAACAGAGGAGAGAGAAGGAGAAATGGCAGAGGAGAGAAGCAGGGGATCAATGGCAAGAAGGTTCCTAAAAAGAGTGGAGGAGACAGGACGAGGCGGGGGGGGGGGGGGGGGGGGGGGGCGGTGAAGATTAAAGGAGAGAAGGTGATGATCAGATAAAGGAAGAACAGTATTACTGAAGTTAGAGGGAGAGGAGCAAGAAAAGAAAACCAGATCCGGACAATAGCCATGAAGGTAAGTGGGGGCAGAGGAACAAAGTCGAAGGCCAAATGAGGAGGTAAGAGAGAGGAGCTTCAGAGTAAGAGGATCAGAGGGGTTATCAACATGGATGTTAAAATCACCAAGAATAAGAGTAGGGGAGGTAGTGATAAGAAAGAGGGAAAGCCAAGAGTCAAAGTCAGAGAGAAAAGAAGAAAAAGCTTTGTCAGGAGGATGATAGACAACAGCAATCCGGAGAGGAAGTGGGGCAAATAGGCGAATAGAGTAGACCTCAAAAGAGAGGAAGGAATGAGAATGAGGCAGAGGAAGAGGTTGGAAATAACAGGAGGGGGAGAGAAGAAGGCCAACCCCACCACCACGTCCTGTAGGACGAGGAGTATGGGAGAACTGGAGACCGCCAAAGCAGAGTGCAGCAGCAGAGGCGGTATCGTCAGGGAGGAGTCAGGTCTCAGTTAAAGCAAGAAGATGAAAAGCGTTGAAGAGGAAAAGATCATGTGTAAGAGAGAGTTTATTAGAGACAGAATGTGTGTTCCAAAAGGCACAAGAGAAAGGGAGAGAGGAAGGGGAAAGAAGGGGAATATGAATAAGATTGGACAAGTTGCAAGAGGAACTCAGTACAGAATGAGACAAACATCTAGGAGGGGAAGGAATAGGGGTGAAATCACCAGAAAAGGGAGGTCGAGGAGAGGGAGAAGGAGAAGCTAGAGGGATATGGATGAGATTAGCCAGATTGCGCATCACAAAGGATGCACAATCACAAATATAGTTTCCCCTGTTATACGCAAGTTACTACCCTGTTCATTGTAAATGCAATGTTGCTTTATGCATTGTAGTATATTTTGTTCAATGTGAACCGCACTGATCTGAATAGCGCGGTATAAAAGAAATGTTAAATAAATAAATAAATAAATAAAATAAGGCAGAAGTCAAGGGAGCAGCAAAAGGGAAGGAGGAAGAGAGACCTAAAGTGGAGCCAAAGTAAGGACAAGAAAGGAGAAGAGAATGAAAGCAATGGGGGTAGGAGAAGAGAGTAGGTTAATAAAACATCAGAGGAATCAAAGGATACAATAAGTACAACAGGCAGTGAAATACCAACCAATTAGGAGGCAAATGATGCAGCGGAGGATCCCAGGAGAGGATGACAATAGCAGAGGGAGCAGACATCGATGCAGCCGGAGAAGGCCAAGGTGCAGAAAGCCACAGATCCAGAGCAGAAAGACTGCCTGCGGACCCCACCAGTGGATGCAGTTCAGCAAGAAAGACTCCACAAACACCCTGCTGTTTTTGTAGTTTGTATGTTGAAATAGACATATGATTTCTCCTGCTAAAGCGTCCCGCGCCTAAGGACCACGCCAAAGGGCCCTCTGGCGAGGCCCTCAGGCACGAGACCGCAAGGCGCGGGCGCGCTTGATGGCGGCAGCTGATGAATGGTAGAAAGTCTCCTCCCCCAGCCCTGATTGGAGCAGGCAGGTCAGCCAGAGAATGCCTCGCTCACGATCGAGTAATGGGCTGCTTGATGTGATCGGAGTCAGCTGTTTCTGTTTAAAATAGGCAGTCAGACCATATCTCGCAAAGGACATAAAAAGGCTGGAAACAGTTCAGAGGAAGGCGACCAAAATGATTTGGAGCCTGCACCAGAAGGCATATGAGAAGAGATGTGAAGACCTAAATATGTATACCCTAAAGGAAAGGAGGGACAGGGGGGATATGATACAGACTTTTAAATAATTAAAGGATATCAATGAACGAGCCAACCTTTTTCAGAGAAGGGCAAGATGTAAAACTAATGAAGCTGAAAGGTAGTATACTTAAAAGTAACATCAGAAAATACTATTTCACTGAAAGGGTGGTGGATGCTTGGATTGCCCTCCCGACAGTGGTCGTGGGGGCACATACTGTGACAGAATTCAAAATGGTATGGGACAGACACAGTGGATCCCTTTATAACTTGAGGATACAATCAAAGCAAACTTTAATATTTTTTAAGAGAGGGGGGTGACCTGCACGGAGCTGCAGTTACAACCACTCTAGCCACCTTACTGGGCAGACTAGATAGACCATACTGGTCTTTACTATGTGATGCTAAGCTTAGCATGTGTCTCCAAGCCTTGTATTACCTAGGTCATGATTGCACATCCACAGAATGCAGTTTAACTCTAGGGTCAATATTCACATAAACATTGTCTGTCAAGCTACCTTGCATAGATAGCCTATCCTGCTTGTGGATGATATCTGTGCAGAAGTGTGGACCTGGATAACATCAATGAACATGGTGCTGTCAGCGACACATGTGATAATGACTAGTTGATATATAGTTCCATGGAATGTCTGCACAGCTTCATGATATTGACAGACGTTAGCAGTTCTGGAGTGACTGTCCCCTCACACACTGTATGCAGACAAGCATGACAGTATGGTAGTGTGCCCACATCACCATTTTGTTGTGGACACTCTACACAGCATAGAAAGATCATTGCTAACAAGCACTATGATCTCAGCACATGTTACATGTAAAGCTCCAAAAAACATGTCTCTCCACAACTGTTGTGGCAACCTATCTGCTGGACCTTCATTGCTCGATGAACATGGGTATCTATACAGATCAGCTCACTGTGAATAAGGCTGCATATCAGTATGGACGTTCACTAACATGATCATTGTCACCATGGGGGGAGCGTCTGAATGCAACCAAGCAGGAAGCTATTACAATGCTGCATGTTCAGGGTCCAAGCAGCTAGCATGCAAGTTGCAGGACATCAGCCATGGTAACCCTATCTGCGTGAACACACAATACTGTGACCGGCATTGCAGGACCATCTTGGTATGGGTCTCACAGTTAGTATGCACCCAGATATGTAGCATGGCTAGAGCAAAAACACTGACAAAATGTGACATACAAGTCATGTGGCCCATGTCAAGTGTGTGCACAAACAGTTGCTCGAGTGCTAAGACCATATGTGTTGTCTAGACAGTACAGGGGCCTACAGTGCAAGGGAATGCATCCTCACCCTGCTCCAATATATCATAGGCATGATTGTGGTCTATCTGGGATAATGGGGCCCCATGCTACATTGTGTGGAGATCAACACCATCCCACAGACTGTGGACATGGGTACTGACAATAATTGTACGCTATGAGTCTATGCAATATGTTAATTACCTCACCAAAGGCTATATAATACCTGGTCACAATACACACACATCACACAGGCTGACAGGTGGCATGGGTAGCACACCATGTCACTTGCAATGAGGCCCGCCACATCAGCATTATGCAACATTTGCATACATTACAAATGCATCACACCTGCATGCTGAAGCGCTCAGGAAACAAGTGGAGGAACTCAGAGAGGAGGTGGCGAGGCTGAGGAGCATTCAAGACAGTGAGAAGTACATTGATGAGATGCTTCTTGCACCATCCAAGCTCTCCAGCAGAGAAGATGGGTGCCTATAGAATGACAAAGGTTGGACACAAGTTACCAGGGCCTGAAGAATCACCAATCCAACTTCTCCAGCCCTTTAATTGAAGAACCATTATGCAGCCCTGAAAGTGGAGAAGGTGAATGCGGCCCTGGAAAGGAAAGAACCTGAGCTCAAGTACCCCAAAGTTGCAGAATCAGTGACTACAAGGAAGCAAAGGGTTGGTGACTCTCTTCTGAGGGGTACTGAGGCGTCCATCTGCCGACCAGATTTGATGTTCAAAGAGGTATGTTGTCTGCCAGGTGCCAAAATCCGAGATATTACGGAGAGTTTGCCGAGACTCATCAAGCCCACTGACTATTACCCAATGTTGCTAATCCATGCTGGCACAAATGATACTGCCAGGTATCCCTCTGAACATATCAAAAGTGACTACATGGCTCTGGGACAGAGAGTGAAGCAGATAGGTGCACAGGAGGTGTTCTCTTCATTCCTCCCTGTTGAAGGTAAAGGCCAAGGCAGGGAAGCTTGCATCCTGGAGATGAATGCATAGCTGCGTGGATGGTGTCATCAAGAGTGTTTTGGTTTCCTGGACCATGGGATGCTGTTCCAAGGGTTGCAGAGCAGAGATGGTGTCCATTTGTCCAAGAAAGGTTGACGTGTCTTCAGTAGCAGACTGGCTAATCTACTGAAGAGGGCTTTAAACTAGATGGTGAAGAAAGCCCCCAGGTAAATGAAAGCCCCCAAGTGAAACATTAAATACCTTTATGGAAATGGGTAAAAGGGGCAACGTATGGAAAGTGGTATGTATAAATGCCTGTAGCATGGGAAATAAGATCCCAGATGTTGAAGCTTTAATGGGAGTGGCTGACTTGGATTTAATGGCAGTTACAGAAACATGGTTCACAGAAAACCATGATTGTGATGTAACTATATCAGGTTATACTTTATTCACAAAGGACAGGGTAGGAAGAAGGGGAGCAGGAGTGGCACTATATGCAAAAAAATAATATTAAAGCTTTGGAATTACAGAGCTTAAAAGGGAGAGAGGAGGCGCTGTGGGTTAAACTAGAAAGAAGGAAAGAGAAATCTATTTGCATTGGCATGATATACAGACCTCCCTCACAAGAGGAAGAAGTGGATGGAGAGTTAAATTGAAGACATACGCAGCATTGCTAGGAATGGGGAAGTGCTACTGATAGGGGATTTCGATATGCCAGATGTTGATTAGCACATCCCTGCTGCAGTATCATCTAGAAGTAAGACGATCCTGGATTCTCTACAGGGAGAACTATTTAGGCAATTGGTAACAGACCCCACACGTGAAGGGGCCATACTGGACTTGGTGCTTACCAATGGTGAAAGTGTTTTCTGATTTTATAGTGGGAGATCATTTTGCATCCAGTGATCACCAGATGGTGTGGTTCAGTATTAGGACTAGGGCTGATAGAATTCATCCAAAAGAGAGGTTTCTTTGACTTTAGGAAAACTAACTTTGCCAAGATGGGCCATTACCTTAGGGAGTCATTAGCGGGATGGGAACAGCTGGGGGATATAGAAAAACAGTGGGCAAATCTGAAAGGGGATATTTTAAGGGCAACCAACCTTTTTTGTTAAAATGGTAAATAAGGTGCTCAGTTATTCTTGGTGCTGTGCTAGAGAGCTACCCGATAGGCCCAGAGCCTGAGAGGACTGCTCTGAATGGGGCAGGAGTCTTGGAAGGGCTTTAAACAGCTGGCCCCACCGCGGGACACCGAGATGCTCAGTTATTCTTGTGTGCTGTGCTAGAGAGCTACTCGATTGGCCCGGAGTCTGTGAGGACTGCTCTGATTGGGGCAGGAGTCTTGGAAGGGCTTTAAACAGCTGTCCCCACCGCGGGATGCCGAGGTGCTCAGTTATTCTTGTGTGCTGTGCTAGAGAGCTACCTGATTGTCCCGGAGCCTGCGAGGACTGCTCTGATTGGGGCAGGAGTCTTGGAAGGGCTTTAAATAGCTGTCCACACTGTGGGACGCGGGCGTGTGCCCGTTGGCGTGTTCCCAAAGGGGCGTGACCAAAGTGGCAGGTCCCGCCCCTTTGGCGCCCCTTCGGCACACTTTGGCGCAAGGAGAGAGCCCCGGTAATGGGGAAAAGAAAGAAGCGGTATCCGCTTACCGTCCAGACGAAGGCGGACAAGGTTGTGGGCCCGATGGACGCCCATATTCGTGCGGGTGAGCTGCCGGACTCTACTCAGTTGCCTGGTGTAGGACTAGAGGATTTATCAACTGTGAGTACCGTTTCATTTGTTACCTCTCCTAATTATTTGGGTTTAGTTCCGCCCAGTCAAGAGACTAACCAGTTATCTGGCTCTCATCTCCCAACAGGAGTAGTGGGGCAAGATGAAACCGGATCAGTCTTGTTGCCTTCTTCGTTTTTAAGAATAGGTTCTCCTTCAGGGAAACTACCACCCCCTCTTCCTTCAGTGATAACGTTTGCTTCTCTTGGGTAAGTCCAAGCTCAACCTACAGACGTTTCTTTGAAAGATATTTGGATTGTTGTTTCGTGAATGGAGGTGGCTCTTTGATCTTCTCTTCAGAAAGTTTCTGACTTTTCTATGGAAACGGTTGTAAAGTTATCTGATCATGAAACTAGATTGCTGTCTTTGGAGAGATCAATTGAAGCCCAGGAGACACAGAGTCTTTCTCAACAAGGAGTGTTGGCTACTTTTGTTCAAGACTCTCTTTCACTTCATAGTCAGGATGAGTTACTGGAGAGCTCTTTGCGTTCTAAGAATTTGCGTTTATTGAATTTTCCCCGGACTCATTATCTCTCTCTTTTAACACTTTTTCAAAAATATCTAAAAGAAGTATTATTGCTTACTGATGTGAATTCTATTGCTGTATCTAGAATTTATTATGTTCCCTTAGGGAGATTAGTTAGAGAACCTGAGGTGGGGGGGAGGGGGGAGCACAGTACGATCATTTAGCTTCCTCTACCCTAGATATATCTGATTTTTTGGAGTCTACTTGTGATGATATTTCCTCTAGTGCCAAATTGTTAGTCACTTTAGTACTAGAGATGGATAAAGATAGAATCGTACGTGCTTATTTTCAAAAGAAAGCTGAGAAATTTTGTGGTCAAGTTATTCAGATTTTCCCAGATGTCTCCAGGGCTACACAAGGGCATCGTAAGGCCTTTTTGGAGGCTCGCCCACATGTTCTGGCTCTGAGGGCTTTATTTTATCTGAAATTTCCATGTAAATGCCTTATAATTCATCAGGGTAAATGATATGTTTTCTTTGAGGTAGAACAATTACTAGAATTTTTAAAGGGTAAGACTTAATAGTTATGAATTATTGTTTAGATATGTCTTCTTTCTCTTGAATTAGTTAATGTAGCTTATTTTTTTAACCGTTGCTTATCGGGGTTTTTCCTAATTTTGTTTTTACTGAGTGTCTCCTTGATGTGGACTGGGATTATGTTTATATGATATATGCTATAGTTTATGTATAGTATATTGCTTTTTATATTTCCTTTTATGTAAAAAAATACTTCTATAAATATATTTTTTTAAAAAGGTAAATAAATGTAAAACTCCCCTGCACCGTATAAGTTTCTGTTTCATGTAAACCGCACTGATGTTGAATAGCACGTTATAAAAAAAACCTGTAAATAAATAAATAAATAAATGAAATAAATAAAATGAAAAGGAGACCGCTATGGTTTTTTGAAAGAAGTAGCTGAAAAGGTGAAGGAAAAGAGGGAGGCCTTCATGAAATACAAGAGATCACAGAGAAAGGAAGACAGGAGCTAGCAAAGTAGTAAGGAAAGCAAAGATTCAAAAAGAGGAGGAAATAGCCAATGCAATAAAATGGGGGATAAGACATTTTTCAGATATGTTAGTGAGAAGAGGAAGGGCAAAAGTGTTATTGTCAGACTCAAGGGTGAAAGGGAGGAATATGTAGTAGCTGATGAGGATAAAGCAGAATTGCTTAACAAATATTTCTGTTCTGTGTTCACAGATGAAGAACCAGGAACAAGACCTCAGAAAACACTCACAAACAGAGACAGAAGAGAGGGGCATCTTGAAGAATGTTTAGAAGTAGACAAAGGGACAAAGTAGACAAAGGGTTGGGACCAGATGGGATACACCCTAGAATACTGAGGGAACTTGGGGACATTCTAGCAGCTCTACTGACTGACCTTTTCAATGCTTCATAGGAGTCAGGAGTGGTGCCAAAGGACTGGAGAGAGGCTCATGTGGTCCCTTTACGCAAAAGCGGAAGTAAGGATGTGGTTGAAAACTACAGGCCAGTTAATTTAACTTTGGTGGTGAGTAAATTATTGGAAACGCTGCTGAAAGAGAAAATAGTGAGGTTTCTGTAGTCCAGCAGATTACAGGATCCGAGACAGCATGGATTCACCAGAGGCAAGTCTTGTCAGACAAATCTGATTGATTTCTTTGACTGGGCGACCAGGGAGTTTGACCAAGGGAGAGTACTAGATGTGGTATATTTAGATTTCAATAAAGCCTTTGACACTGTTCCTCACAGGTGACTTATAAACAAACTGAGCACCCTAGGAATAGATCCTAAATTTACTGCTTGGGTTAGAAATTGGTTGAGTGGGAGGCGACAAAGGGTACAGGTAAATGGAGCTCACTCTGAGGAGAAGGAAGTTACCAGTGTTGTGCTCCAGGGACACAACACTGGTAACTTCCTTGGTCCAATTCTTTTTAACATCTTTGTTAGTGATATAGCGGAAGGGCTGTCGGGTAAGGTTTGCCTCTTTGCAGATGATATAAAAATCTGCAATAGAGTAGACACCTAAGAAGGTGTAGATAACATGAGGAGGGATCTAGCTAAGCTTGAAGAGTGGTCTAGAATTTGGCAGTTAGGATTTAATGTTAAAAATACAGGGTCATGCATTTGGGCTGCAGCAATCCAAGGGAGCAATATACTATAGGGGGTGAAGTACTTTTGTCCAATAAAGAAGAGTGGGACCTCAGTTAGGTTGTGTCTGATGATCTTAAAGTAGCTAAACAGGTAGAAAAGGTGACAGCAAAAGCTAGAAGGATGCTTGGGTGCATATGGAAAGGAATGGCTAGCAGAAAAAAGGAGGTGATAGTGCCTCTGTATAAGTCTTTGGTGCAATCTCATTTGGAGTATTGTGTGCAATTCTGGAGACCACACCTTCAAAAGGATATAAACAGCATGGAGTCAGTACAGAGGGTGGCTACTAAAATGGTTAGTGGTCTTCATTATAAAGCATATGAGGACAGACTTAAGGATCTTAATATGTACACCTTAGAGGAAAGGCGGGATAGAGGTGATATGATCGAGACATTTAAATACCTCCATGGCATAAATGCACAGGGGAAGAGCCTCTTTCGATTGAAAACAAGTTCTGCTATGAGGGGACATGGGATGAGGGTGAAAGGGGATAGATTCAGGAGTGATATGTGGAAATATTTCTTTACGGAAAGAGTGGTGGATCCGTGGAATAGTCTCCCAATAGAGGTGGTAGAGATGAGGACAGTGTCTGAATTCAAAAAAAGCATTGGACAAACCCAGACGATCTTTAAAGGAAAAATCGGGGACTGTTGTAGTTATTGATATGGAAGGACAGACTAGATAGGCCGTGTGCTCTTTTTCTGTTGTCATTTTTCTATGTTTCTATGTGTCCACATGTCAGGAGCCCACTGGAAATTCCAGTCCCCTCAGTTCCATGTGTGTGTGTGTGGAGATGGCAGATATGGACACTCAACAGTCTGCTCCTCTGCCATCTTGTCCAGGACCTGGGCCCTTCCTTCCATGGCACATAGATGGCCAGCCCTAGCTGCAGCATGCAGGAGCTGGAAGCATATCAGGGCCACCATAGCACAGTAAGCAGGTCAAAGCAGGAAAGGGGGGAGGCAGGAGAAATGTATGTGGTGGGACAAAAACATTGCAAAGAGCCAGGAAGTAGCTATAAAGTAAAAGGGCAAAAGGAGCAAGATTTAGCTGGACCCCCACAGGAAACAAGCAAACAGAAACACAATGGCCAAGAGAAAAGCATGATGGTAATGCAGGCAGGAAGGACAAAAGGGAAAGCACATACTGAAGGGAAACATGAATACAGTGAAACACACCTATCATAAGTAACAGTGCAGTAACATGGCCTGATAGTGTCAGCCAAAACACAGCATAGTAGAAACATAGAAACTTGATGGAAGAAAAAGACCACATGGCTTAACTAGTCTGCCCTCCCATAACAACCACTGCAACAGTCCTATGTCCCCTGAGAGAACCCTGTGTCTACCCTATGCCCTATGAAGTCATATATTGTCCACAACACCACCATCTCCTGCATACTACAAGTGAGTCTATCCCCTACCACCCCCATTCAATGTCACCTTGTAGCAGAGCATGCTGACAATCAAAGGAGGCTCCCAACTTGTGCATATATGCCATGGAAGTATACAAATGTTGCAATCATATCACTGCCATCCTGCAACATATACCTAAAAGATCCATAGGTCTGTCTTCAGATGGCCAAAATGTAGACCACCAACTATATTAATAGCCATCCTCTGTATCAACCCCAACCTGTGAACATCTGTTTGAAGTGGCAGGCACCAGAATTGTATACAAAACCATAAATGTGGATAAACTGAAGACCCACAGTGGCCTGCAAAAGTATTAATCCTCTCGGTTTCAGTCCTATTTTGTCACATAATGTACAATCTGGAATGAAGATGGAGGCTCATTTGGATGTTAGGTAAGGGACCTAACAGTATAGCCAAAATTGGTGAAGTGAAATGACAATAAAATACCTTTTATACATAAAAAACAAGTAAAATCTGAAAAGGTGTGAATGCATATATTCCAACACTTTGTCTATGAAACCCCTAAATAAGATCAGGTCCAACCAATTAACCACAGATGTCACATAATTAGGGCAGCAGGGTCCACCTGCATGCAAGCAGTGTCACAGGATCTGTCACATGATGCCTGTACAACTATACCTGTTCCAAAAGGCCTGGACTCTGCAACACCACTAATCAAGCAACATGAAGACCAAGGAGCACTCCAAACAGGTCAGAGACAAAGTTACGGAGACGTAGAGATCAGAGTTGTGGCGTAAAACAATATCTCAAATTCTGAATGCCATGGAGCACCATGATCTCCACTAAAACAAAATATAAAGAATATGGTACCATGGCAAACCCGACAAGAGAAGGCCGCCCACCAAAACTCACAGTTTAGGCAAGGAGGGAAGAAAGCAGAGATGTCACAAGGACACCAAGGAAAATAAAACAGAGGATATTATAATGCCTCTGTATCGTTCCATGGTGCGACTGCACCTTGAATATTGGGTGCAATTCTGGTCGCCTTATCTTAAAAAGGATATTAGTAAAGGTTCAGAGAAGAACCACCAAAATGGTAAAGGGGATGGAAGGATACTCCTATGAAGAAAGGCTAAAAAGGTTAGGGCTCTTTAACCTGGAAAAGAGACGGCTGAGGGGAGATATGATAGAAGTCTATAAATTAATGAATGGAGTGGAACGGGTAAACGTAGATCGATTTTTTACATCATCAGAATATAGAAAGACTAGGGGACATGCAATAAAGCTACAGGGGGTATTTAAGATAAATAAGAGAAAATATTTTTTTCACTCAATGTGTAATCAAACTCTGGAATTTGTTACCGGAGGACAGGGGCGGCCCAAGGGGGGTGCAGGGCCATGTGCGGAGACTCGGTGCGGGGCCTCATTTGCATAAGTGGCCTTATTTGCATAAATATTTGCATAATGTTACCATACACTAACTTTTAGTAAACATGTCTCTTAATGAGTGTATGGATAAAGAAAGACTAAAAGATTTCTACATTACTATAATCCAGTGCCAACCGCCAGGCACATTAGGAACTACTACAAACGCTGCCCATTTAAAACCCATAGCAAACCCGCTGTATCCTGACAGCATTACCAGGACTCACAAAGCACCAGACCCTACCTATCATAAGGAAACACTGCAAATATTAAACCAGTACATTTCAGAGAATACTGGGGAAAGAGAACAAGTGGCAATGTCAAATAGGAATTACATAAACAGAATACCTCAGCTCAGTTACACATGCAGAACATAGACCATCACCAAACAAGGAATCGCAATTTAGAAACAGGAAGGCAATAATTAAACTGGGAACCCCAAAAGCCAAACTTGGAATGTACAACAACACTGTAGAAATAAAACTATAAATCAATTTCCTCTTGTACCAAACAAAGCGCAGACGTTAATGATGCACATTTCCCAGAGCTTTCATATTCCAGTTAATAATTCAAAATAAAGAGATATCTTTCTACCTTTTGTGCATTTTTTTTCAGTTGCAATTGCTCCAGCCACTTTCTTCTGGTTTCTTCATGTTTTCTGCTAACTCTCCATCGTCTGCTGTCCATTTGTCCTTTCTTCTCTCTTCTAGTTTTCTTTCCATCCTCTCTCTACATCTGCTTTAACATACTAATCTTTCTCCTTTTGCTCTTTCCTCATTCTTATTTCATCCACACAAATTTTACCCCTCCATCCTCAATCCCCACTTACTCTCCCAATACCCGGCCAATTGTAGATTTTTCATCCCTCCCACACAAAATATTTTTCCCCTCTCCATTTTACTCTCCCAGCCCCATCCCATTCTAATCCTCCCCCAACATCAGCTCCCTTCTAGTTCCAGTCTCACTCAGCATCCATTCCCTTCTAGTCCCTGCATCAGCCCATTTCCAGTCCTAGCCCCCCAACAACCCATTTCCAGTCCTAGCTCCCCCATCCATTTTCAGTCTGAGTCCCTTCATCAGCTCATTTCCAATCCTAGCCCCCCATCAGCCCATTTCTAGTCATTTCCTAGCCCCACCATCAGCCCATGTCAAATCCTAGCTCCCCGCCACTCAGCCCAAGTCCAGTCCAAGCCCCCTCCTGTGCCTACGTCCAGTTCTCGCCCCTCCAGGAGTCCATTTCAATTCAAGCCCCCACCACAGCCCATTTCCAATCTTAGCTCCCCCCCAACAGCCCATTTCCAGTCCTATCCTAGCTGCTCCATCAGCCCATTTTCAGTCCTAGCTCCCTTCCCTCACAGCCCATTTCCATTCCAAGCTCCCTCCCCATCAGCTATTTGCAGTTCAAGCCTCCCCGTCCACTCAGCCCATTTCCAGTCATAGCAACCACCCAACCCATTACCAGTCCTAGCCCCCCATCAACCATTTTCAGTTTAAGCCCCCCCCTATAACCCATTACCAGTCCTAACCCCCCATCAGCCCACTTCCAGTCTTAACCCCATCAGCCCATTTCCAGTCAGCCCTCCATAGCCCATTGCCAGTCCTAACCCCCCCATCAGCCCACAGCCCATTACCAGTCCTAACCACATCAGCCCACCTCAAGTCCTAACCCCTCCCCATCAGCCCATTTCCTGTCCTAGCACCCCCATACCCCATTAGCAGACCTAACCCCCCCATAGCCCATTAGCAATCCTAACCCCCCATCACCCTATTTCCAGACAGCCCCCATCAGCCCACAGCCCATTACCAGTCTTAACCACCCCACCTAGCCCATTTCCAGTCCTAACCCCCCATCACCCCATTTCCAGTCAGCCTCCATCAACCCCCAGCCCCTTACCAGTGTTAAACCCCCCCTAGCCCATTTCCAGTCCTAAACCCCCCAGCCCATTTCCAGTCAGCCTCCATCAGCCCCAGCCCATTAGCAGTCTTAACCCCCCCAGCCCATTTCCAGTCCTAACCCCCCCCCTCACCCCATTTCCAGTCAGCCTCCATCAGCCCCAGCCCATTAGCAGTCCTAACCCCCCCCCCCCCTAGCCCATTTCCCGTCCTTAACCCCCCAGCCCATTTCCAGTCCTAACCCCCTCAGCCCATTTCCAGTCCTAAACCCCCCCAACCCATTTCCAGTCAGCCTCCATCAGCCCCAGCCCATTAGCAGTCCTAACCCCCCCCCCTAGCCCATTTCCTGTCCTAACCCCCCCTAGCCCATTTCCAGTCCTAACCCCCCCCCCAGCACATTTCCAGTCCTAACCCCCCATCACCCCATTTCCAGTCAGCCTCCATCAACCCCCAGCCCATTACCAGTCTTGACCGCCCTAGCCCATTTCCAGTCCTAAACCCCCCCCAGCACATTTCCAGTCCTAATCCCCCATCACCCCATTTCCAGACAGCCTCCATCAACCCCCAGCCCATTAACAGTCTTAACCCCCCTAGCCCATTTCTTCTCCTAACCCCCCCCCCAGCACATTTCCAGTCCTAACCCCCCATCACCCCATTTCCAGTCAGCCTCCATCAACCCCCAGCCCATTACCAGTCTTAACCCCCCTAGCCCATTTCCAGTCATAACCCCCCCCAGCACATTTCCATTCCTAACCCCCCCCCCCGCACATTTCCAGTCCTAACCCCCCCCAGCACATTTCCAGTCCTAACCCCCCATCACCCCATTTCCAGTCAGCCTCCATCAACCCCCAGCACATTTCCTTTCTTTACCCCCCTAGCCCATTTCCAGTCCTAACCCCCCCTGCACATTTCCCTTCCTAACCCCCCCCCCGCACATTTCCAGTCCTAACCCCCCCCGCCCCGCACATTTCCCGTCCTAACCCCCCCCAGCACATTTCCAGTCCTAACCCCCCATCACCCCATTTCCAGACAGCCTCCATCAACCCCCAGCCCATGACCAGTCTTAACCCCCCTAGCCCATTTCCAGTCCTAACCCCCCCCAGCACATTTCCAGTCCTAACCTCCCCCAGCACACTTCCAGTCCTAACCCCCCCAGCACCCCATTTCCAGACAGCCTCCATCAACCCCAGCCCATTACCAGTCTTAACCCCCCTAGCCCATTTCCAGTCCTAACCCCCCCAGCACATTTCCAGTCCTAACCCCCCCCAGCACATTTCCAGTCCTAACCCCCCATCACCCCATTTCCAGACAGCCTCCATCAACCCCCAGCCCATTACCAGTCTTAACCCCCCTAGCCCATTTCCAGTCCTAACCCCCCCCAGCACATTTCCAGTCCTAACCCCCCCCAGCACATGTCCAGTCCTAACCCCCCAACACCCCATTTCCACACAGCCTCCATCAGCCCCCCCCAGCCCATTACCAGTCTTAACCCCCCCTCCCCTTCCCTTCTGGCAAATTTAAAAAAAACAACCTGGCTCTAGCTGCTGCCGCTGCTGCGTCCGTCACAGCAGCGGCAGAATGGAGTGTCCCGCGGGGCCCCCTCTCCTCGTTGAGCCCTCTGCAAGGGCTTTCAGATTCGCGAAGGGAGAGCGCTCCCTCGCGTCTCTGTAAAGCCCGCAGGGGCTAATGGGAAATTTCCCATCAGCCCCTCGCGTCTAAAGGGGCAGATGGGAAATTTCCCATTAGCCCCTGCGGGCTTTACAGAGACGCGAGGGAGCACTCTCCCTTCGCGAATCTGAAAGCCCTTGCAGAGGGCTCAACGAGGAGAAGGACACTCCATTCTGCCGCTGCTGCGACGGACGCGGCAGCGGCAGCAGCCAGAGACAGGGTTTTTTTTAAATGTAATTTAAAAAAAAAAAAGTAGAATGTTCTTTGCGCGGGGCCCCCTGAAACGCGGGGCCCTGTGCAAAAAACATTCTTGCTCAATGGACGGGCTGGCCCTGCCGGAGGATGTAGTAAAGGCTGTTAGTGTAGCTGGGTTTAAAAAAGTTTGGACAAGTTCCTGGAGGAAGGGTCCATAATCCATTATTACAAAGGGACCCAGGATATCAATGCTTGACCCGATACAAGCATTGTGGAACCTGTGTCTTTTGGGGAAACTGCTAGATACGTATGACCTAGATTGGCCACTGCTGGAAACAGGATACTGGGTTTGATGGACCTTAGTCTGACCCAGTATGGCATATCTTATGTATGACATATCTTATGAAAACAGTGAAGGAGCTGCAAAGATCCACAGCAGAGGGGATGAATATCTTTGCAATGCAATGTATACAGAGGCACTATCACCACATGTCCTTTGTTGTTCATACATCTCCTAATGCACCCATGCATCCCAGTACCATCTGCTGTTGTCTGGCCCACCTGACCAGCCCTGGTAAGATCATCAGACACAATCACGGCCAGGTCCCACCACTGAAATGTGTACAGAGGTACCACGCCATATACACAATAGTGCCCCCCTGGAATGCTGCAGTCCAAATGCATGATCCACAATCATGTCAGCTGCCAGGTCTGAAACCAGCATGCAAGGCCCATGATGTGCACCACAGGGCAGGCAGAAAATGCAGCAGGATCCCAGAGGAATGTTGCAGGCAGAACTGTCCCTGTGGCCCCCCTCGGCCCATAGCCTGTCCAGTCAGAAATGCAGGCACTCAGGACAGAGGAGGCCCAGGGGAGCAGGTCAAGCCCCAGACTGGAGTGAGGTAGCACTGAAGATGTGGCAGTATGATGTGACTGGATCCAGTGTACGCAGGTGGTGATATGGCAGGCAGTAGCTGCAATGACAGACCTGGGGGGGAGAAAGAAATGTGTATATGTAAGAACCCTCCCTCCTGCCTCCACAGACATTTCCACATCCTGCGTGAGATGGAGGCCTACCTGGTGCACTTCTGGGCCATACGCTGCATGCGCCTGCAGATGCTGGCGAGACTCCGGCAGCAGCTGCATCTGGAGCAAAGTGAGTGTGGAAGTATGGCACATGAATGGAGCCATGACATGTGACATGGCACAGGCCAGTGTGGCTGGGCACCGCAGGGATGGTAGCAGACAGAGCATGGGGAGATGTCTGACAATGGGGACATGGCAGCTGGATACCCCCACCCACTGTAACTAACAGCCACCTCTCTGCATCCCTTACACAGCCATCCTAGTTGAGGATTAACCTCCCCTGTGGGAGAGGAGGAGGATGATGAAGAAGATGATGAGGGGAATGAGGCAGAGGATAAGGAGGCAGAGGAAAAGGAGGCAGAGGAGGGGGATAAGCAGCAGCCAGCAATAGCCAGCCCCCACAGCTGGCCACTACGGAGACTGTCAGCACAGCAACAGCCAGCCCCATAGTGCTATCCAGTACCATCCCATCAGGGAAGAGTGGGGATGAGGTCTACACCCTCAACCTCATGGACAGGGACAGGATGGTACCATGAGGGCTGGACAAGGCACTCCACAGTGGGAGGCCCTGGGCACAGATGGGGGCACAGCAGGGGCCGAGGGTGAGGAGGCAGGGTACACCTGGGGAAGTGACCCTGAGGTGCAGGGGGAGGAGGAAGAGGAGTCCCTGGAGGAGGTGGAAATCAGGGACACACCACCCAGGGACACCCAGTGGGTGGAGGAGGGGAGAACATGGAGGGGGGATGGGAGGAGGTGGCAAGGTCAAAAGCAGGCAGGAGGTGGAGGGAGGGGATGGGAGTGGGCAGGAGGTAGAGGGAGGGGATGGAAGCAAGCAGGGGGTGGAGGAAGGGGATGGCGGAGCACGAGCTGAGGGGGTGGGGACCTGTGTGGCAACAGTGAGCTGGACCCTGACACGCCGCTGTGCACTGTAGCAGTTGCAGAGGAGGCACCGGCAGGCACCCCACAGTATGGCATGGAACAGGCCCTATTAGCAGCGGGACCCCTGGAATGCATAGCAGAGCAACTGCAGGGCATTAGGGGTGAACTCCAGGCCCTTATCTAGGCAATACAGTGGCTCACAGAGACACTCTTGTCCCCACCCGGGCCAGTGGGATAATGGGATGAGGTGCCGGAACTAGGTAGCCAACATTGGAGGGTTGCTGGTTCAGCGCATGCCCATTTGTATATTTGCGTGCTATTAATAAAACCCAGTAACCATGGAACACTATGTCTGTGTGTATGACCACATAGGGGGTCAATCTGAGGAGTGAATAGCAGGGATGGATGTCCCATTGTGACATCCATCCCTGCCATTCTGCCCCCACTGCCGATCCTGACTAATCTTCCAGTACATTCATGGTGTTTGTATAGGGAAGTTAGCCAGGGGTGGGTAAAGGGCAGGGCGGAGGTGGAGGTGGAGTTAGAGCGGGCAGTGGGCAGTCCATGGCCTGGGCATAGAGGGCTGATTCAGATGTCAGCCCTGTATATCCAGGGCCATCAGGCTATACAATGAACTTAGTCCACCTCTGAGGTGGAAGACGTCCCCTGAGATAGCGGAGGACAAGAGGCACAGGCAGCCAAAAAGGTAGGAGGGGGTGCAGGTGCTTCCTCGTAGCCCAACCCTGGCCTTGTGAGGCCAGATCGGGTATTGGGCTGTGGGGAAGCCAGTCAGTGGCCGGGGATTGCAGCCCCTGAATGGACTTCAATAAAATGGCAGAGTACTTAAAGGAGGAGATGACGGGGTGGAAGGAGATAAAGGAAGTGGAATTGCAATGGGCTAAACTAAAGAAGGCAATAAAAGGGGCAACAGATAAATATGTAAGAAAAGTAAATAAAAACAAGAGGAGAAGGAAACCTATTTGGTTTTCCAAAGAGGTGGCTGCTCAAATAAAGGCAAAGAACACAACTTTCGCAAAATTCAAAAGCTTGCAAATAGAAGAACACAGAAATGAATACAGGATCCAACTCAAAGAGTCTAAAAGAGTAATAAGGATAGCAAAATCAAAGGCAGCGGAAAGGATGGCTAAAGATGTTAAGGATGTTAAAGATGTTAAGCAACAAAACTTTCTTCAGGTATATTCGGGAAAGTTTTAGTTTGCTTTCTCTGACCAGAGAGGGGCTGTACTTTTACAGAGCTCTGCTAGTGAGGGGATATTTGCCTCTTGGGACATCTTTCTGTGAGTTCTAGCTGTTTATTTAATTATTTACTGTTTGTCTAACTGTTTGTTTAATTATTTATTGTTTGTTTTAGTGGTGTGCTAGTTCAGCCTTCTCAGCTGTACTTATCTTGCCTCTCTCAACTAACTGGGCTTTGTGTGGTAGCCATTTTGAATTAAATCTCTCTCCCCAGAACCTGCTGTTGTTAAACGTTTTTCCTGTCCTTGCCTGCCTGAGTGACTCCTCCCCCTCCCCCTGAGGTATTGTGTAGCCTTCTTCCTGTTTTCTCCACGTGTGCATAGTCTGTTTTAGTTTGCTTTCTCTGACCAGAGAGGGGCTGTACTTTTACAGAGCTCTGCTAGTGAGGGGATATTTGCCTCCTGGGACATCTTACTGTGAGTTCTAGCTGTTTATTTAATTATTTACTGTTTGTCTAACTGTTTGTTTAATTATTTATTGTTTGTTTTAGTGGTGTGCTAGTTCAGCCTTCTCAGCTGTACTTACCTTGCCTCTCTCAACTAACTGGGCTTTGTGTGGTAGCCATTTTGAATTAAATCTCTCTCCCCAGAACCTGCTGTTGTTAAACTTTTTTCCTGTCCTTGCCTGCCTGAGTGACTCCTCCCCCTCCCCCTGAGGTATTGTGTAGCCTTCTTCCTGTTTTCTCCACGTGTGCATAGTCTGTTTTAGTTTGCCTTTCTCTGACCAGAGAGGGGCTGTACTTTTACAGAGCTCTGCTAGTGAGGGGATATTTGCCTCCTGGGACATCTTACTGTGAGTTCTAGCTGTTTATTTAATTAATTACTGTTTGTCTAACTGTTTGTTTAATTATTTATTGTTTGTTTTAGTGGTGTGCTAGTTCAGCCTTCTCAGCTGTACTTACCTTGCCTCTCTCAACTAACTGGGCTTTGTGTGGTAGCCATTTTGAATTAAATCTCTCTCCCCAGAACCTGCTGTTGTTAAACTTTTTTCCTGTCCTTGCCTGCCTGAGTGACTCCTCCACCTCCCCCTGAGGTATTGTGTAGCCTTCTTCCTGTTTTCTCCACGTGTGCATAGTCTGTTTTAGTTTGCTTTTCTCTGACCAGAGAGGGGCTGTACTTTTACAGAGCTCTGCTAGTGAGGGGATATTTGCCTCCTGGGACATCTTACTGTGAGTTCTAGCTGTTTATTTAGTTATTTACTGTTTGTCTAACTGTTTGTTTAATTATTTATTGTTTGTTTTAGTGGTGTGCTAGTTCAGCCTTCTCAGCTGTACTTACCTTGCCTCTCTCAACTAACTGGGCTTTGTGTGGTAGCCATTTTGAATTAAATCTCTCTCCCCAGAACCTGCTGTTGTTAAACTTTTTTCCTGTCCTTGCCTGCCTGAGTGACTCCTCCCCCTCCCCCTGAGGTATTGTGTAGCCTTCTGCCGGTTTTCTCCACGTGTGCATAGTCTGTTTTAGTTTGCTTTCTCTGACCAGAGAGGGGCTGTACTTTTACAGAGCTCTGCTAGTGAGGGGATATTTGCCTCCTGGGACATCTTACTGTGAGTTCTAGCTGTTTATTTAATTATTTACTGTTTGTCTAACTGTTTGTTTAATTATTTATTGTTTGTTTTAGTGGTGTGCTAGTTCAGCCTTCTCAGCTGTACTTACCTTGCCTCTCTCAACTAACTGGGCTTTGTGTGGTAGCCATTTTGAATTAAATCTCTCTCCCCAGAACCTGCTGTTGTTAAACTTTTTTCCTGTCCTTGCCTGCCTGAGTGACTCCTCCCCCTCCCCCTGAGGTATTGTGTAGCCTTCTTCCTGTTTTCTCCACGTGTGCATAGTCTGTTTTAGTTTGCTTTCTCTGACCAGAGAGGGGCTGTACTTTTACAGAGCTCTGCTAGTGAGGGGATATTTGCCTCCTGGGACATCTTACTGTGAGTTCTAGCTGTTTATTTAATTAATTACTGTTTGTCTAACTGTTTGTTTAATTATTTATTGTTTGTTTTAGTGGTGTGCTAGTTCAGCCTTCTCAGCTGTACTTACCTTGCCTCTCTCAACTAACTGGGCTTTGTGTGGTAGCCATTTTGAATTAAATCTCTCTCCCCAGAACCTGCTGTTGTTAAACTTTTTTCCTGTCCTTGCCTGCCTGAGTGACTCCTCCCCCTCCCCCTGAGGTATTGTGTAGCCTTCTTCCTGTTTTCTCCACGTGTGCATAGTCTGTTTTAGTTTGCTTTTCTCTGACCAGAGAGGGGCTGTACTTTTACAGAGCTCTGCTAGTGAGGGGATATTTGCCTCCTGGGACATCTTACTGTGAGTTCTAGCTGTATATTTAATTATTTACTGTTTGTCTAACTGTTTGTTTAATTATTTATTGTTTGTTTTAGTGGTGTGCTAGTTCAGCCTTCTCAGCTGTACTTACCTTGCCTCTCTCAACTAACTGGGCTTTGTGTGGTAGCCATTTTGAATTAAATCTCTCTCCCCAGAACCTGCTGTTGTTAAACTTTTTTCCTGTCCTTGCCTGCCTGAGTGACTCCTCCCCCTCCCCCTGAGGTATTGTGTAGCCTTCTTCCTGTTTTCTCCACCTGTGCATAGTCTGTTTTAGTTTGCTTTCTCTGACCAGAGAGGGGCTGTACTTTTACAGAGCTCTGCTAGTGAGGGGATATTTGCCTCCTGGGACATCTTACTGTGAGTTCTAGCTGTTTATTTAATTATTTACTGTTTGTCTAACTGTTTGTTTAATTATTTATTGTTTGTTTTAGTGGTGTGCTAGTTCAGCCTTCTCAGCTGTACTTACCTTGCCTCTCTCAACTAACTGGGCTTTGTGTGGTAGCCATTTTGAATTAAATCTCTCTCCCCAGAACCTGCTGTTGTTAAACTTTTTTCCTGTCCTTGCCTGCCTGAGTGACTCCTCCCCCTCCCCCTGAGGTATTGTGTAGCCTTCTTCCTGTTTTCTCCACGTGTGCATAGTCTGTTTTAGTTTGCTTTCTCTGACCAGAGAGGGCTGTACTTTTACAGAGCTCTGCTAGTGAGGGGTATTTGCCTCCTGGGACATCTTACTGTGAGTTCTAGCTGTTTATTTAATTATTTACTGTTTGTCTAACTGTTTGTTTAATTATTTATTGTTTGTTTTAGTGGTGTGCTAGTTCAGCCTTCTCAGCTGTACTTACCTTGCCTCTCTCAACTAACTGGGCTTTGTGTGGTACCCCCATCCCCCTGCTGAGGGTTGACAGGGTACCTTGTAACTGCCCTCTTTAATAGGACTTATCTCCCTCCCTCCCTCCCCAGCACCCACCCACCCCTGGGGTAATTGTAGTTTTAAAGGTACTTGCACATCTTAGAGGAAAGGGGCTGCTCTCAGGTGCAGCTCTTAATCCAAATCAGTCATACACAGAGGACCTGAGATTAATTAAGCTTCAGGTACACAGGGTGTATTAGGGGTATTAGATAGACTTTTATTAGTATAAGCATCTACACCAATCCTTATTATATACCGAATTTAAAAGACCTAAACACAAGCTTTAAACTAAGATGCAGACAGAGGTCCAGCAACGAGACGGGGGTTCTCCAGTCTTTTGCATTGAGTGTCACATGTATGATTTTCTCCCAGTTGGTGAGAGGTCCTACATATGCACTAAGTGCAGGGAGCTCTTTGCTCTCAGGGAACGTTCTCTAGAGGCTAGAGTAGCAGACCTGGAAGACATAAGAAAGACAGAGAAGTACATGGACGAGACCTACAGGGATACAGTCCTGAAGTCCCACCTCCAGTCTGGCAGCATCCCTGTTGCCATGGAGGAGAGAGGTCACGTGACAGGAGAGCATCACCCTGGTGTGGCAGGAAGTGATCCTGTAACTAGGACCTGTCCTCCAAGTGATGTAAAACCCTCTCGCACCGAGGACGTTTCTCCAGGGCCATGTCCCCACGAGGGGAGGGTCAGGACAGCTGTTATAGTTGGTGATTCAATCATTAGGAATGTAGATAGCTGGGTGGCTGGTGGACGTGAGGATCGCCTGGTAACATGCCTGCCTGGTGCGAAGGTAGCGGACCTCACGCACCGCCTAGATAGGATCATAGATAGTGCTGGGGAGGAGTCTGCTGTCTTGGTACATGTTGGTACCAATGACATAGGAAAATGTGGTAGGGAAGTTCTGGAGGCTAAATTTAAGCTTTTAGGTAGGAAGTTGAAATCCAGAACTTCCAGAATAGCGTTCTCCGAAATGCTTCATGTTCCACGTGCAGGACCCAAAAGACAGGCAGAGCTCCGGAGTCTCAATGCGTGGATGAGACAATGGTGCAAGGATGAGGGTTTTGGATTTGTTAGGAACTGGGGAACATTCTGGGGAAAGGGGGGGCTCTTCCGAAGGGATGGGCTTCACCTTAATCAGGATGGGACCAGACTGCTGGCATTAACCTTTAAAAAAGAGATAGAGAAGCTTTTAAACTAGAAAATAGGGGAAAGCCGACAGCCACCCAGGAGTGCATGGTTTGGACGAAGGTATCCTTGAAGGATACTACCAAAAGCAGTGAGGTTCCAAAAGGGAGTATAGTAGCCCAAATGCCCTTGAGTAAGGAGCAGACAGAGCATAAAGATTCCAAATTACCCCTGCCTACCAATAGCCAGATTAATATGAATAAAATACAGTCTCTAAAATGCTTGTATGCCAATGCTAGAAGTCTAAACAATAAGATGGGAGAGTTAGAATATATAGCACTAAATGAGAGGTTAGATATGATTGCACTCTCAGAGACATGGTGGAAGGAGGATAACCAGTGGGACACTGTGATACCTGGATACAAACTATATCGTAATGATAGAGCTGATCAAATTGGTGGAGGGGTTGCGCTCTATGTTAGAGAGGGCATTGAGTCAGAAAGGATTAAAGTTTTGAAGGGAACAAAATTTGCTGTAGAATCTCTATGGATTGAAATTCCATTTATGAAGGGGAAGGTGATGGCAGTGGGAGTATACTATCGACCGCCTGGCCAGAATGAACAAATGGATGATGAAATGCTCAAAGAAATCAAGGAAGCTAACAAAAGTCACAACAGAGTAGTAATAATGGGTGATTTCAATTACCCCGGTATCGACTGGGTCAGTGTCACAGCAGGACAAGCTAAAGAGATAAAGTTTCTAGATGGAATAAATGACTGCTTCTTGGAGCAGCTGGTTCATGAACTGACTAGAGGGGAAGCCATACTGGACCTAGTCCTTAGTGGAACGCCAGATCTGGTGCAAGAAATAAGGGTGTTGGGACCACTTGGCAATAGTGATCATAGTATGATCATGTTTGATTTAATTAGTGGAGGACAGATAGTAAAGGCATCCACAGTACTACCTTTTAACTTTCAAAAGGGAGACTATGATAGAATGAGGAATATAGTTAGGAAAAAACTAAAAGGAGCGGTTCCAAAGGTTCAAGACTTACAGCAAGCTTGGGTGTTATTTAAAAATACTATCCTCGAAGCCCAGACCAGCTGTATTCCACGCATTAAGAAAAGTGGAAGAAAGTCCAAAAAACTGCCAGCATGGTTTAAAGGTGAGGTCAGAGAGGCTGTTGCTGCCAAAAAAGCAACCTTCAGGAAATGGAAAAAAGAGCCAAGTGATGAAAACTGGAAACAGCACAAGCACTGGCAAGTTAAATGCAAAGCATTGATAAGGCAGGCAAACGGGAATTTGAGAAGAAACTTGCTACGGAAGCAAAAACACGAAATAAAGACTTTTTCAAGTACATTCGTAGCAAAAGGCCTGTGAGAGAGTCAATTGGACCATTAGATGATAGAGGGGTAAAAGGGGCAGTAAGAGGAAACAAGGCTATAGCAGAGAGACTGAATGAATTCTTTGCTTCGGTCTTTACTGAGGAAGATGTAGGGATGTTACCCAAGACTGAAGTGGTATTTAAAGGTGATACTGCAGAGGAATTGAGAGAAATATCGCTACACCGGGAAGATATATTACAACTATTTGATAAACTGAATAGTAGCAAATCACCTGGACCTGATGGTATACATCCCAGAGTGTTGAAAGAACTGAAATATGAGATTGCAGACCTGCTATTGGTAATCTGTGAACTTTCATTAAAATCATCTGTAATACCTGAAGATTGGAGGGTTGCCAACGTAACACCAATTTTTAAAAAGGGTTCCAGGGGTGACCCAGGAAATTACAGACCGGTGAGCCTGACGTCAGTACCAGGGAAAATGGTAGAAACCATCATAAAGAACAAAATTACGCAGCATGTAGATAGTCATGGCCTAATGGGAGACAGCCAACATGGCTTTAGACAAGGAAGATCTTGTCTTACTAATCTGATATGTTTTTTTGAAGGTGTGCATAAACAGGTAGACAAAGGTGAGTTGGTTGATATAGTGTATCTGGACTTTCAGAAAGCTTTTGACAAAGTCCCCCATCAGAGACATTTGGCGAAGCTAAAAAGTCATGGGATAGGAGGCAGTGTACTATTGTGGATCGGGAACTGGTTAAAAGATAGAAAGCAGAGGGTAGGGCTAAATGGCCAATATTCCCAATGGAAAAAGGTGAATAGTGGAGTACCCCAGGGATCTGTACTGGGTCCGCTGCTTTTTGACATATTCATAAATGACCTGGAAAAGGGAATAACTAGTGAGGTTATGAAATTTGCAGATGACACAAAACTGTTTAAAGTTGTTAAAACCCAAGAGGATTGTGGAAAACTGCAGGAGGATCTGGATAAATTGGAAGACTGGGCATCCAAATGGCAGATGAAATTTAATGTGGACAAGTGCAAAGTTATGCACCTAGGAAAGAACAACCCACACTATAGTTACACGATGCAAGGCTCCACATTAGAAACCACCACCCAGGAAAAAGATTTAGGAGTCATTGTGGATAACATGTTAAAACCCTCCGCCCAGTGTGCAGCGGCGGCCAAGAAAGCAAATAGAATGCTAGGTATCATAAGGAAAGGGATGGAGAACAAAACAAAGGATATTATAATGCCTCTGTATCGCTCCATGGTACGACCGCACCTTGAATATTGTGTGCAATTCTGGTCACCGTATCTTAAAAAGGACATAGCGTTATTAGAAAAATTACAGAGAAGAGCCACCAAATTGGTGAAGGGGATGGAAGGCTACTCCTATGAAGAGAGGCTAAGAAGGTTAGGGCTCTTTAGCCTGGAGAAGAGACGGCTGAGGGGAGATATGATAGAGGTCTATAAATTAATGAATGGAGTGGAATGGATAAACGTAGATCAATTGTTTACACTATCAGAATATAGAAGGACTAGGGGACATGTAATGAAACTACAGGGTAAACTATTTAAGACAAATAAGAGAAAATATTTTTTCACACAACGTGTAATCAAACTCTGGAATCTGTTACCGGAGGATGTAGTAAGGGCTGTTAGTATAGCTGGGTTTAAAAAAGGTTTGGACAAGTTCCTGGAGGAAAGGTCCATAAACCACTATTAAAAAGGGACCCAGGATATCAATGCTTGACCCAGTACAAGCATTGTGGAACCTATCTTTTGGGGATATTGCTAGGTACGTATAACCTAGATTGGCCACTGTTGGAAACAGGATACTGGGCTTGATGGACCTCGGTCTGACCCAGTATGGCATGTCTTATGTTCTTATGTTCTGATGTTCTTAAACAATGTCCATGCTTGATGTAAATCTTTAACCTTTGCAGATGCTCCTTTTAGTCTTTTCTTAACTATTTTCCTCATTTTATCATAGTCTCCCTTTTGAAAGTTAAAAGGTAGTACTGAGGATTTCCTTGCCATCTTTCTTCCATTTATTAAATCAAATGCGATCATACGATGATCACTATTGCCACGTGGCCCCAAAACCCTTATCTTTGGCATCCAGATACTGTATTCCACTAAGGATTAGGTCCGCTTGTTGATTCATGAACCAGCTGCTCCAATAAGCAGTCATTTATTTCATCTAGAAACGTTTTCTCTCTAACATGTCTTGCTGCGACATTGACGCAGTTGATACCAGGGTGATTGAAATCACACATTATTACTGTTTTGTAACTTTTGTTAGCTTCTTTGATTTATTTTACCATTTCATCATTCATCTGTTCATTCTGGCCAGGCGCTCTGTTCTTAATAAAACCAGTTTGGTCTGGATAAACTATTTGTGCCATATGATTCTCTACATGAAAACATAACAATTTAGCAAGATGTTTGTAATCAATTTTTAAAAGAAAAATGGAGAGATAGCAGAATTAGTAACATCACATCCTTCTTTTGGCATCACAGATATGGAGGCAGCATAAAACGTAGGAGATAACCTGCCAAAATGAGGATTCTCTTTAAACACCTCCACAAGCAATGGGCCAAAGTGATCTTTGAGACATTTATACAACTCGGCTGGGAGGCAGACTTGTTGCTTTTTAGCGAGGCAATCACCCTGCAGAGTACTTCAAGAGTAAAGGTTTTTTCAGTAAGTTCTTTGACATTGTTATCAAGAGATGGGATCTTTAATTTGATCAACCGCATATCAATATCACACTGATTTAGATGAAATTTAGAAGAACAGTTTCTGATAAAATTAGCAAAACAATTGACAATAATCTCTGAAACCCAGGTTAAATTCCCATTGTCCGATTTTATATTTAGTACTCACATTCATTGTCTCATTCTCTTTAATTGCCAAAGTAAAAGTTTGTTGGAATGGTTTGCATGTTCATGAAAGATTATATTAGCTAAACACAGGCAATTGAGTTAATTGCATATAGACAAATCTATGAGGATGAATTTTATTCAAAGCTTCAAGTGGTTCTATTTTTGTGGAGAGTTTGCGCTTCTTCTTATCTTGCTATCTTCGCATATGAACTGTCAAGGAGGTAATATGTCCCCATAATACAGCTTTTCCTGCTTCCCAGATGAGGAATTTGTTAGCATTGGGCAAGCAGTTAAATTGAAGGTATTCTTGCCAAAGTGCAACATTTGGTAAGGCATTTCTCTGAAAGTTTTACCACTAAACTAATAGGGGCATGATCAGAGATCACAATATTGCATTTATGAG
The DNA here is from genome assembly GCA_033557465.1 of Ichthyophis bannanicus. Lineage (NCBI taxonomy): Eukaryota > Metazoa > Chordata > Amphibia > Gymnophiona > Ichthyophiidae > Ichthyophis > Ichthyophis bannanicus. Next base: position 907,462,778 of record CM066031.1, on the reverse strand, counting down.
AAGACACTGGTGGAGGAGTAGCCTAGTGGCCAAAGCATTGGCTTAGTAACCAAGCAATCACGGTTCAGTTCCTACAAGTATTCCTTGTGGCCTTTGGCAAGTCACTTACAGTAACTCCTCCATTGCCTTGGAAGAAAGACTTGGCAATCTACTTCCTGTCACACTGCCAAATAAACCCAGGAACTGATGGGTCACCAGGAGTCAACATTGACTTGAAGACACACATTGCAATTTTGAGAAGATACTAGGGGGAGTCATTCTAACTTGCGAATAGCAAGGATGTACGTCCATCTATTCGCAGGGACCATTTTCTGGCATTGGAGCTTTCCACACACACACAGAGTTGCTGTTCAGGGAGCACTGGATGGAGGTGGAGAGTGGGTGGAGCGGGGGCAGGGCAGAGCACCTGGACATAGCACCAATTCCGGGCCTGACCGACTCTGCCGAGGGTTGGGTGGTGGGGAAAAGTGATCTTTTGCATTGGCAAGCCTTGCATACTCCTGCTGCATGTCCTGGTGCCATGGCAATGGGACACCATGGTACTGGCACACAAGCAGGAGCACTGAGCAGGGGAGACTCTCAGGCACTTGGACGTAGACCAGTGTTGAATGCTGTTCACGCTGGCCTGTCCAATTGCCCTGATTCTGCAAGCACAGGCATGTATAGCTCCTGTGGTTGCACAATTGGGTATATCTGGGAGCCATACATTTTCTGCACGTCCAGACAGCCTGGATATACAGGGATCTGAATCGGCCTCCATGTGACTTCAAGCATCTTGCAAAATAAACCAATGATTTATATGGGACTGATAGGATTGAGAAAAGAAAGGTATAAATCTTTATAGATCCCATGCTCTTGCCGCCAAAATATCTAAGAGGCCAAGTTCTTTTACAAAAAGGTTAAGAGCCCTATTCCACAATGGCGTCGGCTAGCATGATTACAGCAGCTAGCCACCACCATTGAACACTAAACCTGGAATTTCAATGCTAAGACCATACAGCACCCAACCAACAGCATTAAATATCTGGGTTTGACCCCAAAGCAGAAAGCTAACTGGGCAGCGGTGACATTCAGCTGTTGCCCAGTTAGCTTTGGCAGTGAAAATAAGAACAGCTTTTTCTGTGCCTAACTTTTGCTTCCAAGGGTCAGTGATGGAATATCACTGCTGACTGGTTATCCCTGGGTGCTGCCCCTGAAATGCCCCGATTCTAATTGCTTAGCACTGGGACATGTAGCAATGGTCCCTGTTGATATTCAGTGACACTAACCATGTTAGTGCTGCTGAATATCACACTTTGTAGCATTTATATGACTTGTAGGTCTGCAAACAGTGTAAATGCCTTTGAATATTGGACCTTAAATTTTTTAGATTTCAAGTAACAATGAGTGGTGCTATTTGATCTTTCTAAAGGAGACAGAACACAATTAAAATCACCTCCCTAATAGATATGCACTTTAAGCTCAAATTTTAATGTCTGGGAAAGGTGAGGGAGAAAAGAAGAAATTTCCTCTACAGGGACAGGCTAAAGTAATTGTTCAAACTTCTTTTGAGAATAGCAAACCTGCCAGCTGAATCAGTAATTGTTCTTTCTACAAGAAAAGGGCAATTCTTTGAAACCAAGGATATTATAATGCCTCTGTATCGTTCCATGGTTTGACGGCACCTTGAATATTGTGTGCAATTCTGGTCGTCATATCTTAAAAACCTTTTAGCGGAATTAGAAAAGGTACAGAGAAGAGCCACCAAAATGGTAGAGGGGATAGAAGGATGCCCCTATGAAGGAAGGTTTAAAAGGTTAGGGATCATAAAATTGGAAAAGAGACGACTGAGGGGAGATATGATAGAGGTCTATAAATTAATGAATGGAGTTGAACGGGTAAATGTAGATTGGTTGTTTACACCATCAAAAAGTAGAAAGACTAGATAACATACAATGAAGCTACAATGTAAACCATTTAAGACTAATAAGAGAAAATATTTTTTCACTCAATGTGTAATCAAATTCTGGAATTCATTACTGGAGGATGTAGTAAAAGCTGTTGGTGTAACTGGGTTTAAAAATGTTTTGGACAAGTTCCTGGAGAAAAGCTTCATAAACCATTATTAAAGAGGACCCGGGAAATCCACTGCTTGCCCCAGGACAAGCATTATGGAACCTGTGTGCCTTTTGGGAACCTGCCAGTTATTTGTGAGCTGGATTGGCCACAGTTGGAAAAAGGATACTGGGCTTGATGGACCTTGGTCTGACACAGTATGGCATTTCTTATGTTCTTATTTTCTTAATATTGTAGTATCCCTCTGCACTTTCTTTTAGGAGGAATAACAATACTATCAACCCATCCTCATTTTTCATATTGGAAATTGCTCAGATGTGTTTCTTGTAGGAAAACAAAAGCAGAACGTTGCTTATGAAGATAATCAAGGATTATTTTTATTAGGATTATTATTTAATGGGATTATTAAGCCCATGGACATTCCAGAAAATAAAAATGGCCAGCACCATTTGGTTCATAACTGCATAGATAAATGCAAGAGTAGATTCAAAATATCCCATGTGATCTCATGCAATGCCTTCTCAACTATATACTGCCCTACACCCTCTAACCCCCATCCCTTCCTAATAGAAACTATAGATATGTAAAGAACATTCCCCCAGGCCAAAAAAAGATCTATAATAAAGTCAACTCCCAAGCAGAAGGGGTGGTTTGCTGTTCCATCCTCACCTTCTCCCACCCTACCTATGACAGCCCCAATAGGAGAAAGATAAAAGACAGCAAAAACAAAGTTGTTGAACAAAAATAAAACAGAAAACAGAGACAGAATTAAATATGGACAAACACTCATAGCAAAAACTCACACATACTCTTATCTAAAGAGGGTTCCACACAGCTATTCCCTTAAAGGGCCCATTCAGTTCATTCACCACCCATTTCCCTTAAAGGGCCCATTCAGTTCATTCACCACCCATTCGTAAACCAGTTATCTGGTCAAATTAGCATGCCAAGCCCAATAAGGCTTAATTTCAACACACGTTCTCAATCAGCACACCACTTCTCAAGGAGAAAATCTTAAAACCCTTACCAGATGTACCACCAGATAAGAGAAGAGGGCCTGTCAGATCACACCACCATCTATAAACATATGGCCCGATATTCATCGCTGGTGGTTAGTGCTGCTAAATGATGCTGAACTTAAAACCCAGCATTGAATGGATGTGCTGCCCAGATTGCCACGAAGCTAACTGGGCAGCAGCGATACTTGGCTGCCACCCAGTTAGCTTCTGCAGTGAAAGTTATTCCAGGGTTTCCTGTGCCTGACTTTTGCCACATATCACTAACTGGGCAGTGGCTCAGTATTGCTACTGCCCAGTTCATGATGGGTGCCTTCCCAAAATGCCCCCTCCATACCCTGATGTGTTAGTGCTGCTGAATATCCCACAGAGCAACATTTACATGGTTTGCAGATCTGCAAATCATGTAAATGCCTTTGACCCCCCTCCCACACAGACTATAGACAGTTAACCTTCAACATAGCGTAGAAGCAACTAAATAGCAATATTGCTAGACAACAATATAAAGAGAAAACCATTAAACAGTTATTAAGTTTGAAATAGAAACATACAAAAATGATGACAGAAAAAGACCACATGGCCTATCTAGTCTGTCCTTCCATATCAACAACTACAAGAGTCCCCTTTTTCCCTTTAGAGATCCTCCGTGTTTGTCCCATGCTTTTTTTTAATTCGGATACTGTCCTCATCTCTACAACATCTACTGGGAGACTATTCCACGGATCCACCACTCTTTCCATAAGAAATATTTGCACATATCACTCCTGAATCTATCCCTTTCATCCTCATCCCATGTCCCCTCATAGCAGAACTTGCTTTCAATCGAAAGAGGCTCTCTCCCCCCCCCCCCCCGTGCATTTATGCCATGAAGGTATTTAAACTTCAATCATATCACCTCTATCCCACCTTTCCTCTAAGGTGTACATATTAAGATCCTTAAGTTTGTCCTCATATGCTTTATAATGAAGACCACTAAACATTTTAGAAGCCACCCTCTGCACCGACTCCATCCTGTTCACATCCTTTTGAAGGTGCAGTCTCCAGAATTGCACACAATACTCCAAATGAGGTCGCACCAAAGACTTATACAGAGGAACTATCACTGCCTTTTTTCTGCTAGTCATTCCTCTCCCTGTGCACCCAAGCATCCTTCTAGCTTTTCCTGTCACCTTTTCTACCTGTTAAAGTACTTTATGATCAGCAGACACAACAATGCTGAGGTCCCGCTCTTCTTTAGTGGACAAAAGTACTTCACCCCCTATACTATATTGCTCCCTTGGATTGCTGCAGCCCAAATGCATGACCTTGCATTTTTTAAACATTAAAGCCCAGCTGCCAAATTCTAGACCATTTTTCAAGCTTAGCTAGGTCCCTCCTTATGTTATCTACACCTCCTGGGTGTCTACTCTATTGTAGATTTTGGTATCATCCGCAAAGAGGCAAACCTTACCCGACAGCCTTTCCGCTATATCACTAATAAAGATGTTCAAAAGAACAGATCCCTGGGGCACACCACTGGTAACTTCCTTTTCCTCAGAGTGAGCTCCATTTACCTGTACCCTTTGTCACCTCCCCCTACTCTCTCCCACCTGAACAAAGTTGTATCTAATGACAGGCAAAGAAGAAATCAAATGATCAACTTCCTCACTATTCCTTCTAAATTCTGTAATACAAAACAATGCACTAGCAATAGAGCATTCAAATACATATATCCAGTCCTCCATACAGGTATCCCTCAATATCTATCCGACCTCATCTACCACCAGCCCATCCCTCGTCTTCTTCGTTCCTCCCACAGTAATCGTCTCTTTCTTCCATCCCCTTCCCAAGCTCACCTTGAACTCACCCGTCATTCTGCTTTCTTCTTCTTGGGCCCTGCATTGTGGAATTCCCTCCCCCATTCCCTCCGCACTGAGCCTTCGTTCCCACACTTCAAAGCTCTTCTTAAAACCCATCTTTTCTCTCAGGCTTTTGATCTTCCGGTACCCCCCTAACGGTCTTGTTGGTTTTCTCCCTCCATATCCCATCCCCACCCTCTGTTCCTGCCCCTTCCTCCTTAATTCATAGGTCTTGCTATTCTGTCCTTTCCTCTCTTCTGTCTTTCTCTCTCATGCTTTCCTGTCACTTGAATGGCGTTCTTTTCTCTCTAGCAGCCTGTTTTATTGTACACCGCCCTGATGTCTCGGCCTGGGCGGTCTATCAAGCCTTGCAAATAAAATAAATAAAATAAATAAATAAATCCAACACTCTGGAACTCATTGCCAACTAGCCTTAGGAACATGACAGACCTATCTACCTTCCATTCCCACCTTATACCACTTCACTGAACGTACCACTTCACTGAACATTTTGGTAACAGCGTAACTTCAACTGTCATTGATACAAGTGATGTCAATAATCAGTTCTCTTTTTGAACCATCCCACCACTAGAGCCTGCTAACCATGTTCACCCCACTAAACCTACCTCTAACTTAATGGCGTTTTGCCATTAACAACTTGTAAAAACGTTTTTAGTTGAAGAATGTAAGACTGTAAAATTGTTAATTAATGTTTTATCACTTGTTATATTGTAAACCTGTTTCATGTATCTGTTGTTCATTTGTAAACTGCTATGATTACCTGAAATAGCGGTATAAAAACCGAAAAATAAATAAATAAAAATAAATAAAATTTCTAACCCAAGCAGTAACTTTAGGGTCCATCCCTAAGGTGCTCAGTTTGTTTATAAGTCGCCTGTGAGGAATGTGCCAAAGGCTTTACTGAAATCTAAATAGGGCTCTCCCTCGGTCCAACTTCCTGGTCACCCAGTCAAAGAAATCAATCAGAATTGTCTGACAAGATCTGCCTCTGGTGAATCTATGCTGCCTCGGATCCTGTAATCTGCTGGACTCCAGAAACCTCACTATTTTCTCTTTCAGCAGCGTTTCCAATAATATACTGTCACCAGTAACCTCCCCAGAGCCAGGGGCATGTAGGGTAGGTCAGCCTGGGCTATCCAAACTTAGGAAGCACGGTAGTGCAGTTGTCCCTGCACTACCTTCTGGGAATTGTAGTCCCTCTTTACTCTCTAAGCCAGGAATAATTATAGTTGAGTGTGTTAGGCAAAAATGACAAGGCTTTATTTCCCCTTCCGGGTGGATTAATTGCAAATGAAATTAAGGACAAAAATGACCATACTTCTGGCATAAAGAAAAACAATTCAGGAACATAAACAGCTTCTTTGGTTTTCAGCTTTCAACATACAGTGCTTAGAACAAACTTACAATGCAGTAGTCCCTTTTCAAACAAAGGCAAACACTCTTGCTTTTTCCACTGCTGTTCCAACAGCCTTGTTAACAGCTAGTTCAGCAAAGTGATATGACGTGATCAGCCAGGGAAAGCGTGCAATCCATCTGCTCATCTGATGTCTGTTCGGTAACAAACTGTCTGCATTTCCTCACAGTCACTTTCAGATAGGTAAGTTTGTGGATAGTTATACGGTGTTTCAAAAGGCAGTCCCTCTCTGTTTCCCCGAGACCTCTCTTCACCGGGTTCTAAAGAGCAGGGTGGAGCATTACCGTATTTATGGGATTTAGCATAGGGAGAGTCCAGCAAATCTTGGCAATCACAAGGAAAACTTTCAAATCTGGTTTCCTTTCTACACGGTTTATACAGCCTACCTTTTGGCTTCTTCAAGGAAGTATTTCTTAGCCCAGCTGGGTCAGCAAGGACTTCAAACACTGGCTGGGTTTTCCTGCCTTTTAGCCTTTCCTTTTTCTCAGTCATACAAATGTCCTCTGGCCAGCACATCTCTCTCTCAGGAGATTCTGTGTGCTCCCAAACCAGCCTTTCAGGTAGTCTCTCCCACTGACTGCCTTCACGATAAGACCTCAGTCTAGGATTGCTCCCACCTGGCTTTTGGGCACGGGCTCTTTGAGACTTTGTTACTCTGGCTTCCTGTGCTGAGTCTCTCGTCCTCGTCTCTCCCTCTCTGGACCTGAAGCTCTCTGTTTGGAAACTCTCTTCTGGTCTCCTTCTCCAACTCCAGCTGGTTCTCCCGCTCACGCTCAAACACTCTTCTGGTGAGTACTTTTTATATCCCTGTTTCTTAGGGCTTAACTGCACCCCTCCCCCAACCAGGTGCTTCTCCTTAATCCCTGAGCTCGGGGCTACGTTGCAGTTTGGGCGTGTTTTCTCCCCTTGTGACTCACTCTGTTTATGTTGTCCTTGGCAACCCTGGGCCATGTGCTCTGCCTGGCTGTCAGTTTCTGAAGCAATCTCTTCTGCTTCACCCAGTTCCATAGCCTCGGAAGGATCCTCTTCAAGACAATACTCACCACTGAAGTCAAACTAATCGGCCTGTAGTTTTCAACCACATCCTTACTTCCCCTTTTGTGTAAAGGGACCACATGAGCCTCTCTCCAGTCCTTTGGCACCATTCCCAACTCCAACAAGGCATTGAAAAGGTCAGTCAGTGGATCTGCTAGAATGTCCCCAAGTTCCCTCAGTATTCTAGGGTGTATCCCATCCGGTCCCATCCCTTTATCTACTTTAAGTTTAGCTAGTTTCTCACAAACACAGTCTTCTGAAAATTCTTCAAGATGCCCCTCGCTTCAGTTCTTGTTTGTGGGTGTTTTGTGTGGTCCTGTTCCTAGTTCTTCATCGGTGAACACAGAACAGAAATATTTGTTAAGCAATTCCGCTTTATCCTCATCAGCTACTACATATTCCTCCCCTTCACTCTTTGATTCTGACAATACCACTTTTGCCCTTCCTCTTCTCACTAACATATCTGAAAAATGTCTTATCCCCCCTCCCCCCCCTCATTTTATTGCATTGGCTATTTCCTTCTCTTTTTGAATCTTTGCTTTCCAGACTACTTTGCTAGCTTCTCTAAGTTTTTCCAAATATAGATGCCTATATTTCTCTCTCTGTGATCTTTTGTATTTCATGAAGGCCTCCCTCTTTTTCTTCACTTTTTCAGCTACTTCTTTTGAAAACCATAGCGGTCTCCTATTCATTTTACCTTTATTTACTATTTTAACATAAAGATCGGTTGCCCTTAAAATATCCCCTTTCAGTTTGCCCACTGTTTTTCTACATCCCCCAGCTGTTCCCATCCCGCTAATGACTCCTTGAGGTATTGGGCCATCTTGGCAAAGTTAGTTTTCCTAAAGTCTAAGACCCTCACTTTTCAATGGATTCTAACAGCCCTAGTCCTAATACTGAACCACACCATCTGGTGATCACTGGATGCAAAATGATCTCCCACTATAACATCAGAAACATTTTCACCATTGGTAAGCACCAAGTCCAGTAAGGCTCCTTCATGTGTGGGGTCTGTTACCAATTGCCTGAATAGTTCTCCCTGTAGAGAATCCAGGATCTCCTTACTTCTAGATGATACTGCAGCAGGAATGTGCCAATCAACATCTGGCGTATTGAAATCCCCTATCAGTAGCACTTTCCCATTCCTAGCAATGCTGCATATGTCTTCAATTAACTCTCCATACACCTCTTCCTCTTGTGAGGGAGGTCTGTATATCATGCCAATGCAAATAAATTTCTCTTTCCCTCTTTCTAGTTTAACCCACAGTGCCTCCTCTCTCCCTTTTAAGCTCTGTAATTCTAAAGCTTTAATATTATTTATTACATATAATGTCACTCCTCCTCCCCTTCTTCTTATCCTGTCCTTTCTGAATAAAGTATAGCCTGGTATAGTTACATCCCAGTCATGGTTTTCTGTGAACCATGTTTCTGTAACTGCCACTAAATCCAAGTCAGCCACTCCCATTAAATAAATTTGAGAGTCCAAATAGGTCAAGTAGGCACAAATGTCTCCATGTCAGTTTGCTCTCATTCCTGCTCACTCTGTTGAGATCTTCTGTCTGCATTAACTTTCCATCGCTTAGGTGTGTTTACATTTTAGTCAGACTCTCTTAAAGATTTCCAGGAGTTATCAACAAGATCTGCATCGGTGGGGTACACCCAATCCAGGCATTCTTAAGACTCTAAAATCTTAAGGGTTTTCCCCTGATATTGGAAAGAAAGAGGAAATGGAAAATTCCACTTATACTTAATGCCCAGCTCTTAAAATTTAACAGTCAAGGGGTGAAAGGATCTCCTCTTTTGCAAGGTAAATTGAGATAAATCTAGAATTTTTATCTCTGAGTCCGTAAACTTTATTGGGCCCTTTTGTCAGATATGCATGAGTAAGTGCAAAATTGTGAAAACAGACAATGATTGGATCTCTCAAGGCCCTGTATGCTCTGTCAAGATGTATTTTATTACCTTTGCTATCTGGAACACAAAAGTTATACATCTTCTTTGGACCCACTTCAGGAGAACTGAGAATATGAATATTACAGTGCCTTTGCTGTTTTCGAGGTCATCTTGTTTGTATTGAAGTTCTAGCTTCCACATTTTGTTATGAAAAATAGCTACAGACTGTTTGCTCGGATATGTGGATCTTGTTCTGTGTAACTCAAGCATCTAGCGATTTCAATTCAGATTTTAGCTCAGAGACCACAGAGGAAATGTCCACTCCTATGAGCTTAATTTCAATGAATAGTCAACGAAAACAGTTCTGAAACAGAATCTGCCTTGTTCTGGGCTAGACTGGCAGCCATATTAGAAGACAAAGTAGCTGAAGATGGACGGTGAAACTTGGCTAAAACCTCAGCCTATTTGAAGTCATATAAATATAGTCAGTGAGAACTGAGGCAAAGGTCAGTCAGAATCAAGATGGGCACACTGAGAGCGAGAGAAGGGTCCAAACTAATCACAGGCTTTTTCAGTACAAAATATTCACAGTCCAATTCAAACAAAAATAAGCATTATATCATATCTGCGCACACATTCAGGATACAAACCCTGAAAGCGCTAGATCGATCTTGCAAAAATCCAATGCAAAATAAAAAAACAAAAACTGCAGTTGTGCAAACATTCAAAAAGGTCATCATTACTGGATCAGGTCTACCATTGCCCCAGTGCAGCATCTGACAGGAAGTATAGTGGGAGCACCTACCTTATTTATTTATTTATTTAAACGGACTTGGTATACCGCTTTATCATGAAATCAAAGCGGTTGGCACAGCAAGCAATCAATGAAAGGTGAGTTGTCATTAGCATGCAGTGGAAGAATTGACACAGTGTGCTGAGTGAGTGAGTGTGGTCGATTTTGATGTGAACTATATACATTGTGCGCTTAAGATACATATTTACAGATACATATTTACAGGGATGGCTTCGTTATCTTAATGTTTGGTTAAGAGTCATTCTGTGAGGTCCTTGAAATGGTCTATGAATAGTTCAGTTTTAAGCAGCTTTCTGAATTCTCTGATGTTGTTTGTTGCTCTGAGGTGGTCAGGGAGAGAGTTCCATATGCCGGGGGCTGCTAGGGTGAAAGCTCGTTTTGATGTGGTTTGGTTTGTTCTGGTGAAGTCCTTTGGGGTTCTGATGTGGTTCGATGTTCCCTTTCTCCTTGGTCTTTTGCTGTTGTCAGTTGTTATGAGTTGTTGTAGGCTGTCTGCAGATAGGTTGTTTATTATTTTGAATGTGGTTAGGAGAACTTTGTAGCGGACTCGTGAACTGATTGGGAGCCAGTGAAGGTGGTATAGTATGGGGGTGATGTGTTCGTGGGTTGTACTGCCTGTTATGAGTCTTGCGGCTGTGTTTTGTGCTAGTTGAAGTGGTTGGGTTGATTTTTTTGGGAGTCCTAGGTAGATGTGGTTGCAATAGTCTAGTGTGGGTGTGATGATGGCTTGGCATACTGTTCGAAAATGCTCGGGAGCAAGGATGGGTTTGAGTCGTCTGATTGTTCTCATCTTGACGTAGGCGCTCCTGGTGGTCTTCACAATGTGGGATTTTAGGTTGAGCTCCCTGTCAAGTGTTATTCCCAGGTATTTTATTTCTTGTCTTATTGGTATGGTGGCATTGTTCAGGTTGATGGAGGGCATGGGTGTGAAAGTTTGGTCTCTTGTTATGATCAGTGCTTCGGTTTTGTTATAGTTTATTGCTAGGTTGTTTTCTTGCAGCCAGGTTGACATTTCTTTGAAGCAGTTGGCTATGTTGGCGTAGTCCGGTTTGGTTAGGTTGATTGGTGTGAATATCATTATATCGTCTGCGTATATGGTGTATTGTATATTGAAGTTCCTGATGATTGTGCTGATGGGTTGTATGTAAAGGTTGAAAGCAGGGCGGAGAGTGATGATCCTTGTGGGACTCCCTGTGTGACGCTGATGGGTTGAGAGGTCTTTGATCCGCATCTGACCTGGAGCTGTCTGTTCTCCAGGTAGGATGTAAACCTGTCTTTATCAAATTTCACCTATGAAAGCACCTCTGTTGGTGTCTTTCTGTGACACCTTGTTATAAAATTACCATCCACAAGTCAATATTTAGGTATCATTGAGAACAGTACTTTGAAACCCTGTGCTCAATATGTACCAGCAACCAAAAAAACCCCGAAACAGAATGTTAGGAATTACTAGGAAAGAAATAGAAAATAAAACAGAATAATATGACTCCGTATTACTCCATGGTGTGATTGTACCTTGTTTTTTATGAGCAATTCTGATTATCACATCTGAAAAAAAAAAAGGTATAGACAAGTTAGAGAGAAAGGTGACCAAGCTGATACAAGGCATAGAATGACTCCATTATGAAGAAGGGCTAAAGAGGATGGGGCTTTTCAGTTTGGAGAAAAGATGACTGAGGGGATATGATAAAGGTCTATAAAATCGTGAGTGCAGTACAATGGTTACATGAAAATTGGTTATTCATAAATTCAGAAGGTATAATGTAGACTTCGAAAAAATTATTGGTTTTCCCTGGAGTTAAGCATAAAGAGGTCAATCTTCAGCAACTTTCAGCTGTGGTAGTCAGCCACCAAAACTACTGTAAAAAGTATCAGGATGTTTGGCAATACAATCTGGTGCTGAATATCTTCTCTTGATCATAGTAATATATTTAGTTCACTATCTGGACAACTTATTCACATAACTTAGAACAGCTTTTTCCCTTTCCTAAGTTGTTTGGATAAGTTATCTGGATAGCAGACAGAATATTGCCATTATCTGAATAAGTTCAGGAACTGTCCTGGCTCTATCCACGCACTGTCCTGCACTATGTGAATAGTGTGCGATGATCAGTTATATTTTCAGCGGCACTATCAAGATGCTGCTATCTGGATAAGTGCTGCTGAATATCGGGCTGATAGAGAAATATTTTCTCATCAGCGCATAATCAAACTCTGGAATTTGTTGCCAGAGGATATAATAAAAGTTGTTAGTGTAATTGGGTTTTAAAGAGGTTTGGAGTTCCTGGAGGAAAACTCTATTACCCCTTCTTAAAATGATCTCGGGAAATCCCTGGGATAAGCAGTATGGAATCTGTTTACCTTTTGGGAACCTGACAGGTACTTGTGACCTGGATTGGCCACTGTTAGAAATAAGAAACTAGTCTTGAAGGACCTTTGGTCTGACTCAATACTGCATATCATATATTTTTAATCTACTTTTTGGGAACCTGCCAGATACTTGTGAGTTAGAGCGGCAACTATTGGAAACATGATATTAGGCTTGATGGACATGTGAAAAGTTACATTTTACTTACCAGTTAATGTTTTTTCCTTGAGTCCTGATAGACCATTCCAGACAAGTGGGTTGTGTTCTCCTACCAGCAGACTGGTGGAGACAAAGAACCAATGAAAAGCCCATCACTCCCATGCCTCTATTCGCCTTAGCCACCAGAGGTCTCTTCAGTATTCATCCCAAAGCACATGGGAGAAACATGGCAAACCTCACACAACCTACATCAGCAAACAAGGAAAAAACAAGTGGCAAAAGCACAAATACAGTGGGAAATACAAACTGTTACTCCAGGAATCCTTTGGCAATCAAGAACGGATTCATGAATGGTTAAGGAAATGAACTAAAACCAATGGATGAGAGATTGATAGTTGAAGCCCAGGACAGCGGATCACAGACAAGATGATTTACAGCGAGCACTGAAAAAAATGGCAAAAACAGACATATGTCGATTCTGTAAGAAAGACCTGGAAACAGTGACTCACCTCATAGCTTTTTATTTTTATTTATTTTATTTTTATTTCTACATTTTTGTTATGTTCCCTTTTTATTTTTCCTTTTATGTTATTATATTTAGGCTTTCTAAATATGTAAATAAGTTAATTTAATATAATCCCTGTTTCTTCCCTTGCTTTTTGTAAGTTTTGAACTTCATTGTATACCGCTTTGATTTTAGGATAAAGCGGTATATACTGTAAATCCTGTTAAATAAATAAATAAATAAATAAATAGCTGTACAGAAATAGCTGTACAGAATAGCTGTACAGAAAGGTATCATTTCCTAGCAGCTCCAGACCCCGAATCAGGGCCCTCAGTCACACATAGGCCCGGCTTCCTGGAGGTTTTTTCGCAGCATCCCTGTTGCCCAAAGCATTCTTTTTTTAAAAACCAATACCACCACTCTCCTCAGCTAGCAACAAAACACCGGGAAGCCATCAGACCATCATAATGCCCATAGTTTTGCAATGGCCCACCCCAGCGCTCGGGAAATTTATATTATTTTTTTAACTACTTACCATCGGGTTACAATACCTATGCAATTTTATAGCACAATCTTATCTGTATCACTTACTTGTATTAATGCCCCATGAATATCATATATTCTAACATACCCTAGTTTATTGTGTGCATCTTACATTATATTATGTGGTCACATAATTAGTGCCACAATTGAGTTATAAGACTGAAGTATTGGTGTACCAAAGAAATTTGTATCTCATAGAAGTGTTGGCAATCAGTATTGTATTCACTTTAAACTAGTAATATTGTACTAAGAATATAAGCACTGATAGAATGATTTTTATTTCTATCATAACTTCTCTCTTGCACCGTTAGTGAAAGTTAGATATAAGATGTAGAGTATCCATTGCTGTACCCCTCATTTATTAACAATGGATCTGTAGGGTAATCACCCAAATTGCACAGGTTACTACCTAGAGGAACACTAGAAAAATGGAAGACAGCAGTACAAAATGGAATCTGTTCCAGCTTGACCATATAGAGAAAGAGACCTAAGAATGCTGACACCCTGCATGTATACAAGCTGAATCTCAGAACCTGAGACAGTGGGACCGTAGTCTTGAGCTCGAAACATACACTGCTAGTATTTGCTTCATGGGGCCCAGTACCATAAACCGGCCTATCATAACATGCATGGGAAGGATATAAACAGGATGGAGTCTGTATAGATGGTGGCTACCAAAATGGTCAGTGGACTTTGTCATAAGGCACATGGGGACAGACTTAAAAATTTTCAATATGTATACTTTGGAGGTTAAAGTTGTTCACGATTTCAATTTCTTCTCCTTCAACGATGAACCTGTTGCTTATGCCAGTTGTCATGATCTTTGTCTTCTTTACATTAAGGTGCAGGCCCATTTTAAGACTATGTTCTTTGACTGTGAGAAGCAAACGTTTCAGATCATCTTCACTTTCAGCCAGTAATATGGTATCATCAGCATAGCAAAGGTTGTTGATGAGTCTTCCACCATTCTTCATACCTCTGTTGTCTTCATACAATCCTGCTTCTCTGATGATTTGTTCTGCATATAAATTAAACAGGTAGGGGGAAAGTATGCAGCCTTGTCTTACACCTTTGCTTATTTTAAACCATTCTGTTTCTCCTTGTTCAGTTTGAACTGTTGCTTCTTGATCAATGTACAGATTGTGCAAGAGTACGATCAGGTGTTCTGGTATACCCATGCTTCTTAATGTGGCCCAGAGTTTCTCATGGTTCACACAGTCAAAAGCCTTCCTATAATCGATAAAGCACAAATAGATATCCTTTTGGTATTCTTTAGTCTTTTCAAGGATCCATCTCACATCCGCATTGATGTCTCTTGTTCCTCGCCCTTTCCTGAACCCTGCTTGCACTTCAGGTAGTTCTTGTTCCAGGTATGGTTGTAGTCTCTTTTGAATAATCTTCAGTAGAATTTTGCTGGCAAGTGGGATCTGAGCGATAATGCGATAATTTCCACAGTCAGTTGGATCACCTTTCTTTAGTATTGGTATAAACACAGATCTTTTCCAGTCAGTTGGTCATGATGTTGTCTTCCATATTTCTTGGCAGAGCCTTGTAAGTACGGTAACAGCTGCATCAGATTGCTGTAATACTTCTATGGGAATGCTATCAATGCCTGGTGCTTTGTTCTTTGAAATCGTGAACAACTTTAATCTACTTGGATCGACTATCAATAAAGAAGCAACAAGCAGTCAAGAAAATAGATGATGCATTGCTCTTGGCAGAATGGCTATGAAAGACATAGATAAGATTCTCATGAGCAGAGATGTCTCTCTCCATACAAAGATTTGACTTGTTCAAGCCATGGTATTTTCAATAACATCATATGGATGTGAAAGCTGGACAGTGAAAAAAATAGGAAGAAAATTGATGCCTTTGAATTATGGTGCTGGCGGCGAATACTGTGTATACCATGGACTGCCCGAAGGATAAACCAGTCGGTACTAGAGGAGATCAAACCTAAGCTTTCTTTAGAAGCTCAGATGACAAGACTTTAACTTTCATACTTTGGACACATCATACGAAGAGAGAGATCATTAGAGAAAAGACATCATGCTTGGCAAGATAGAAGGTCAACGCAAAAGAGGAACGCCAGCAATGAGATGGATCGATACAATAACAGCAGCTACGGGTACCAGTCTGTCAACAATGAGCCGCCTGACTGAAGACCAAACACAATTTAGGATAGCTATCCAGAGGGTCGCCATGAGTCAACTCCGACTTGACGGCACTTAACAACAACAACATACTTTGGAGGAAAGGCAGGAGAGAGGAGATATGGTAAAGACATTTAAATACCTCCATGGCATAACTGCACAGGAGGACAGCCTCTTTCGATTGAAAGCAAGCTCTGTAATGATGAGGCATAGGATGAAGATGAAAGAGGATATACTCAGAAATAATATACAGAAATATTTATGGAAAGAATGGTAGATGCATGGAACAGTTTCCCAGTGGAGGTAGTAGAGACCAGGACTATATTTGAATTCAAGAAAGCATGGGACCAACATAGAAGATCTCTAAAGATAAAAAAGGGACTATAGTAGTTAGTATGGAAAGGCAGACTGTCATCCAAACTGCCATCATTTTTCTATGTGCCTTTATAATATTGCCTCCTTAAAAGTTCATGCATATAGTTACACCTGAATTCAGGCAGGCATAACCTTTCCATCTAAGTTTGCATGGATACATGCCTACTTTATAATATATGTGTGTGTATCTCATAATTCTGTTCCTGTTCCATCTACCTCCTCCCAAGAATGTTCATATATATGAAATGGCAGTTTCATGGAATATATATTTTTTTTTTTAAGTGAAAGGGTTCTAAAATTACCCACAAAATTCAAAAAGAAAAATTGACCAATTTTCAAAGCAATTTAAATGTAATCAAAGAATTTAGGTAACATAAGCTTGGATTAAGTGAAAGAAAACCTCTTTTTTTTGTCTTGCTTGGTTCTGTGTCCACTCCTACCTCATCATTCCCTTCCTGGAAAGGGATAGGCTCTTCCTTGAAAAAAGATGGGTAAAAAAAGCCCCCAGGTAAGTGAAACATTAAATACCTCTGTAGAAATAGGTAAAAGGGCAACATCTGGAAAGCAGTGTGTATAAATGCTTGTAGTATGGGAACTAAGACCCCAGATGTTGAGGCTTTAATGGAAGAGGCTGACTTGGATTCAGTGGTGTTTATGGAGACATGGTTCATAGACACCCATGACTGGAATATAATTATATCGGGATATACTTTATTCAGGAAGAACAGGGGAGGAAGAAGGAGAGGAGGAGTGGCACTATATGCAAAAAATAATATTAAAGCTATATAATTACAGGGCTTAAAAGGGAGTGAGGAGGCACTGTGGGCTAAACTAGAAAGAGGGAAAGTGAAATCCATATGCATTGGCATGATATACAGATTTCCCTTGTAGGGAGAAGAAGTGGATGAGGATTTAATAGAAGATATACGCAGTATCGCCATGAAAGGAGAAGTGCTACTGATAAGTGATTTCAATATGGCAGATGTTGATTATCACTTCCCTGCTGCAGTATCATCTAGTAAGGATATCCTAGATTCTGTACAGGGAGAAGTATTCCGGCAACTGGTAATAGAACCCACATGTGAAAGGGGCCATACTGGACCTGCTGCTTACCAATGGGTAAAAGTGTTTGTGATGTCGTAGTGGGAGATCATCTTGTATCCAGTGATTACCAGATGGTGTGGTTCCGCATTAGGACCAGGGTTGATAAAGTCCATCCAAAAATGAAGGTCTTGGAGTTTAGGAAAACTAACTTTGCTAAGATGGGACAAAACCTCAAGGAGTCGTTAGCTAGATAGGAACATATGGGGGAAGTATTAAAGCAATGGGCAAAACTGAAAGAGGATATTTTAAGGGCAGCAAACATTTTTGTTAGACAGGTAAATTTTATTTTATTTATTTAACAAACATTTATATACCGCATCTTCCTGAGATCAGTTGCGGTTCACAATAAACAACCAATTAACAAAGCAGCGTTTGTTTTACATGTAACGTCGAATAACAAAGAATATTATAAGTAAACAACAAATGTTAAGCTTGAGCAGAACATGACAGTAAAAACTATATACATTATATACAGATACAGCTTTTAGGGCTTTAGCATTGGGGGTAGTACAGTTTCAGCTGGGATGCGATGTCTGTTTAGATCGTGGTCAACTAAGGTCAATACTGGTTAGCCTTTATCCAAATCAAGTGAAGGATGATCTATATTGTTGTAATGTAAGGTGAATAGATAGGTTTTCAATTTTTTACGAAACTCAATGATCTCAGTTATCGTTCTTTTAAATAAATGTAAAAGGAAAAGGAGACTACTATGGTTCTCAAAAGAAGTATGTGAAAAGGTGAAGAAAAAGAGGGTAACTGCAGAGATCTATCCTTAGTCTGATTCTTTTTAACATCTTTGTTAGTAATATTGCGGAAGGGCTGTTGGGTAAGGTTTCCCTCTTTGTGCATGATACCAACATCTGCAATAGAGTAGACACCTAGGATGGAGAAGATAACATCAGGAGGGATCTAGCTAAGTTTGAAGAATGGTCAAGAATTTGGCAGCTGAGATTTAATACTAAAAAATGCAGGGTCATATTTGGGCTGCAAAAATCTAAGGGAGCGGTAAAGTGGAGGGGGCGAAGTACTTCTGTCCAAGAAAGAAAAGCAAGACCTGGGCATAATTGTTTCTGATGATCTTAAGGTGGCTAGACAGGTATAAAAGGTGATGGCTAAAGTTAGAAGGATGCTTGGATGGATAGGGAGAAGAATGGAAAGCAGAAAAAAAGAAGGTGACAGTGCCTCTGTATAAGTCTCTGGTGTGACCTCATTTGGAGTATTGTGTGCAATTCTGGAGACCACATCTTCAAAAAGATATAAATAGGATGCAGTCAGTGCAGAGGGTGGCTACTAAAATGATTAATGGTCTTCATTATAAAGGATATGAAGACAGACTTAAAGATCTTAATATGTATATGTTAGAGGAAAGGTGGGATAGAGGAAATATGATAGAGACATTTAAAGACCTCAGTATATATACAGTAAATGCCCAAGAGAAGAGCCTCTTTCTATTGAAAGCAAGCTCTGCTATGAGGGGACATAGGATGAGGGTGAAAGGGGGTAGATTCAGGAGTAATATGCAGAAATATTTCTTTATGGAAAGAGTGGTTGATGCGTTGAATAGTCTCCCAGTGGAGGTAGTAGAGACGAGTACTGCATCTGAATTAAAAAAAAACAACACATGGGACAAACACAGAAGATCTCTAAAGGAAAAGAAGGGACTTTAGTATTTGATATGGAAGAGCTGACTAAATAAGTCATGTGGTCTTTTTCTGCTCTCTCTATTTGACCCTGTTTCTATGTTTGTTAAGTTACTGTAATGTTTTAGGATGATTGACACATATCCAAATAAGCTGCTCCATGTGCTTTTTTATTTGGAGGGGGAGTTTCCTCAACATTTTAAGGATTTCTGGAATATATTTTTCACTTGACTGTTGCATTTCATTTCCAGGAAATAAGGCAATATAAAGTGAACATTTTGGAAAGGTGCATAACATTTCTATAGACACTTTTTATTCAAACTTCTATGTAACTTTCACTTTACACCTTTCTCTGAAAGCTAAAGGCTGTTTCTTTAAAGACCTCTGATCTGAAGCTGTAATGAATAGTTTTCATTTTATAAAAGGTAATTGAGAATTAGTAAACAACTTAAATTTCAACTAGCATTACATTTCTTACATCACTAGAAGCCTGTGCTAATTTATTGAACTGCTATCTGACTGCAGTGAAAAATTTAATGTTTCTGTCATATGCAAGGGTGTACCCTACAACTAAATCTAAAAATGGGAAACATACACGGTGTAACTGTGAAACATTGCATGGAGTGGATCAGAAGGTTTGTGTTATGATAACGTCAGAAAGGAGAACGAGAGTGGGAAAGTAATAAGACTTTTTAAGAGGAAAAGTAAGTTTACATGTCATACATACCAGAGTAATTTACTGCTCCATAAACAATTTCCAACTTGTCACTTAAGTAGGCTCTTACTATGCACAGCAGGTCCATGAACATAAAAAGGGAGGTAGCAGGCATGATTTAATGACTGGGTCAAACACCTGTGAGTTAGGTAACTCGGAAATTAGCTACAAGTAGCATATTAGTGCACCTAATCAGGCATGGTTCAGTATTTCAGTTTCTTGATTTGCCCATAAATAAAGCTGTGTATGACTGCCTTGGAGCCTTTGGGTGATTAGTAACCTAATAATAGTTAACTCCACAGTCTAAACAGTGCAATGAGATATGAGGTATAAATTAGGTGAATGTTAATTTTTAACACACTTGCAAGGTTTACCAAACTATTTTCTGATCAATTAGCCTAGGATAACTTTTAAACATTATCTAATCATGTAAACATACCTTCTCATTGTTGGTTATATAAATATCAGTCCTAAACATTTCTACAAATAGTACAACTCAACAAAATATGAACACAGTTTTTATTGATATTCCTAGCACAACGCACTGTCAACTTTATATATTAAGCTGTGTGATTATGCCATTACTAAGCCTTATTGGAGAGCTGTTGTGGCATTACTGGGATGAGGGACGACCCCAAAGTTGTTTCAAGATGATGGTGCCCTAGACAAACCTTAAGCTTTATACAAACACACATACATACCCACAGTTGCAAAAATCTATTTTTTAGCTTTGAATGTCCTATTCTTTGTCGCCCTCCTGAAGTTTCCACCCTAGGTTACCACCTAGCTTGCCTAATGGTTGGGCTGGCCCTGTTTGGGAACCAAGTTTAGACCTGATGTCAGGGGGGCCGAATCTGAGCCTATCACAATCATGATCATGGCACTGAAAGCAGCAGCAGCTTTCAGTGGTTGGAGCGGTGCTCAGCTGCAAAGTTAAGGAGCCACAAATGATTTAAAAAAAAAGCTGGCAGAAGAAAGCCTCAGTTCTCAGCCATGGCCGCAGTTGAGCAGTGCTGAGGCCAGCTGGAGATGTGCACAGCTGATTCCCATCTATTTAAAGGGGCCATGCACATTTTTTAAAAAAGTTCAAATAAATGAAGAGCACCACAATCTGTGGCTAGGGGATACCAGGCGTTCCAAAATTTGTGAAAGTTGGGCTGTGGGTGATTTGTGCCCTGCAGAGATTCTTTCAGGGTTGTGGTGTCAGGAGAGAAGAGCAGAGAGACAGCCTGTAATGTTACTATCAAAACATTTGAAGGGCTAGTGCCCTGTTTTAACAAAGTTGGCAGCAGTGCAGTAAACAACTTTTAATTGGCTCAAGGAGTACTACTTAGAGTCCTAGGTGATGGCAAAAGTTAGGACTGAGGGATTTGGCCTCAGGAAATGGATTTATAAAAGTTAAAAAACAAAACAAAATACTGTAATGCTACAAAGTCACTGTTACAGATCTGAGCACGGAGGGTAGCTAAATGGGGGACACGAGGATCCTGGGGATGTATAAGTGCCCATTTCAGAAGACAGTTCAGCCAGTGCTCTGCAAGGCCTGATCCCCCCACCTCTAAGACATCAGATGTATTGTAATTTACTTATAACCAGAAAAATGTCTCAATTCCTCAATCAACAGCATGGCAATTCTCATATTTTCTTTTGCTTTTCTTAAATATAAAAGCATGCCATATGCAAGCATATCTATATGGGGAGGAGTGGCTCAGTGGTTGGGACAGGTTACCTCAGGCCAGAAGGCCAGGGGTTCAATTCCCACATGGGGACAAGCAACCTCAGGCCAGAGGGACTAGGGTCTCTAGTCCCATGGCCACTCCTTGTGGCCTTGGGCAAGCCACTTAACCCTCCATTGCCTCAGGTACACTTAGATTGTGAGCCCTTCAGGAACAAGGGAATAAAAAGTAGCTGTTAGTATACATGTAAACCACACTGATTCAAAAGAGCACAGTACAAAAATAAATAAAAATATGATATTCTTTCCCTCCCACTTTTATTCCCTGATAGTTGGCAGGTGCTCTAATTTTATAGCCAATGGTTCTATGGTAAGTTTAAAAAAGATGGCAACTGGGCACAACCCTGATGTGTTCCTCCCCTTCAGTTCAAATGCTTCTGTTAATTTGCCATTCAAGACCAGTCTCGCTATAGGCTAGTTCTAAAGCGTTTTAACCTAATCTATTAATTTTTATCCAAGGCCATACTGTGGGAGAACCCAAAACAAATAGTCCCATATAATTTTATCAAAAGCTTTTTCAACATCCAAACTGGCAATAAGATCTGTGCCAGCATCAGCACATCCTCACCCCATCTTAAGCCTGCTAATGCTCTCAGAAATGGGTAATAGGAGCAACATCTGGAAACCAGTGTGTATAAATGTCCATAGCATGGAAAATAAGATCCCAGATGTTGAGGCTTAAATGGAAGAGGCTGACTTGGATTTAGTGGCTGTTACAGAGACATGGTTCATGGAAAACCATGACTGGGATGTAATTATACCGGGATATACTTTATTCAGGAAGGGACAGGGTAGGAAGAAGGGGAGGTTTAGTGGCACTATATGTCAAAAATAAGATTAAAGCTATAGAATCGCAAGGCTTAAAAGGAAGAGAGGGGGCACTGTTGGTTAATCTAGAAAGAGGGAAAGGGAAATCCATTTGCATTGGAGTTATATACAGATCCTCTTTACAGGGAATAGAAGTGAACAAAGATTTAATAGATGACATACACAGTATTGCCATGAAAGGAGAAGTGCTACTGATAGGTGGTTTCAATATGCTAGATGTGGATTGGCACATCCCTGCTGCGGTGTCATCTAAAAGTAAGGAGATCCTGGATTCTCTACAAGGAGAACTATTCAGGCAACTGGTAACAGAACCCACACATGATGGGGCCATACAGTTAAACTCCACTACTATTCCACTGGTTTCCTCATTCTGCTAATTGGGTGTCACATTGGATTCTTCACTCTCCTTTCAAGAGCATGTATCTATCCTCGTCTACTGGTCTTTTTATGCACTTCATCAGATCCGAGCAGTCCACCCATTGTTAACACCACTTACTACCCTCTTGCTGGTGCTGGTGATGAGTAGGCTGGACTACTGTAATGTGGCTCTTACTAGTCTACCCCTTTACCAACTTCAGTGCTTACAATTACTACAAAATACAGCAGCCCGCCTCATTACCCATACTAGGTGTTCTGATCATATTACCCCTCTGCTGATACATCTTCACTGGTTACCTATCCGCTACAGGATTCAATATAAGTTTTTGATTTTGACACATAAAGTTCTCTTTACCTCATTTCCGCAGTATTTATCCATTCACACCCCCTGCCAACAACTTTGTTCTCTTCATGCAAAACGGCTTGTTCTCCCATCTCCATCTCAGGCTCATCTAGAGCTAATGCGTCATGCTGCGTTTTTCTTCCTCAGTCCTTCACTCTGGAATGCTTTTCCATCCTTGCTTCACCTTGAAGCTTCCTACCCGAAATTTAAAACACTTCTCAAAATACACTTATTTCAACAGGCTTATAACATTCCTTGCACTGACCCTCATTAGTTTTCCTCCCTCTTGCTTCCTCCTATCTCTGTTAGCTGTCACTGTATGTCCTATCTCTTTCCTATCACATAAATGACATTCTTTTCATGTTTTCTGCAACACTGATGTTTTATTGTAAACTGTTCTGATGCCTTGACCTGGGCGGTATATCAAAGGTAAAATAAAGATAAAGATACAGGACTTAATGCTTACCAATGGCGAAAGTGTTTCTGATGAAATAGTGGGAGATCATCTCTCATCCAATGATCACCAGATGGTATGGTTTAGTATTAGGATTCAGGCTGATAAAATCCATTCAAAGCAAGAGTCTTAGACTTTAGGAAAACTAACTTTGCAAAAATGGGACAATACCTCAGAGAATCCTTAGCAGGATGGGAACGGCTGGGGAATGTAGAAAAATAGTGGGCAAAACTGAAAGGGAATATTTTAAGGGCAACAAACCTTTTTGTTAGAAAGGTAAATAAATGTAAAAGGAAAACGAGGTTGCTATGGTTCTCAAAAGAAGTAGCTGAAAAGGTGAAGAAAAAGAGGCAGATCTTCATGAAACACAAAAGATCATAGAGAGAGGAAGACAGGCATCTATATTTGGAAAAGCTTAGAGAAGCTAGCAAAGTAGTCAGAAAAGCAAAAGTACAAAAAGAAGAAGAAATAGCCAATACAATAAAATGTGGGGATAAGACATTTTTCAGATATGTTAGTGAGAGGAGAAAGGGCAAAAGTGGTATTGTCAGACTCAAGGGTGCAAGGGGGGAATATGCAGAAATTGATGAGGATAAAGCAGAATTGCTTAACAAATATTTCTGTTCTGTGTTCACAAATGATGGGCCAGATGCAGGACCTCAGAAAATGTCCACAAATAGGAACTGAAGTGAAGGGGATCTTGAATGCTTTTCAGAAGACTGTGTTCGTGAGTGTAATCTTCTGAATATGTAATCTCTGGTCTAGTCTCCGCTTGGTCCTGGGTTCATTTCACGTCACAGACGCAGGAGGGCTTGTAATAAGACAAGCAAACAGGTGTGGCTTGGAGAAAGGTTTTTATGTAAAAATAGGCTTAATACATAGGTATTGAACAGAGGTATATAGTGATTGTTACAGAGCTGTTTCAGTGTGCATCACTGAATCTGTGTGTGTGCATGTGTGAAGTGTGAGAGAGATAGAGGCCAGAACCTGTGGGTCAGAGCCGCATGGTAGGCCAGAACATGTGGGTAGAGAGAGAGAGAGGGGGAGGGGTGAAGGGAGTTGATCATCAGAGCCTCATGGTAGTGTCCAAACCTGTCCGATGAAGGAGGGAGAGAGAGAGACAGGAAGTGTGTCTGTCCTTTATAGTGCCTCTCCAGCAGTTCCCCTTGAGGTCTGCTATTGTCTTTGGCCACTCCCTTTAAGGTCTACCCATCTTGATTTAGCAAGAGGGGGCTGCAGCCAGGTCCTAGAGACTGACGTCAACCAGGGGTCAGAGTCTAGACTGAATTAAACAGAGTCCATAGCTGCATGAAAGGTATGCTGACAGTGAGGAACTAGCTAAAAGTAGACAAAAGCCATGGGTCCATATGGGATACATCCAAGAATACTGAAGGAACTTAGGGATGATCTAGCTGCTCCACTGTCTGACCTTTTCAATGCCTTTTTGGAGTTGGGAGTGGTGCCAGAGGACTGGAGAAAGGCATATGTGGTCCCTGGTTAGTCTAACCTCTGTGGTTAGTAAATTATTGGAAAGGCTACTAAAGGAGAGAATAGTAAGGTTTCTGGAGTCCAATGGATTGCAGGATCCAAGGCAGCATGGATTCACCAGAGGCAGGTCTTCTCAGACAAATCTGATAGATTTCTTTGACTGGGTGACCAGGGAGATGCACCGAGGGAGAGCCCTAGATGCAGTGTACTTGGATTTCAGTAAAGCCTTCGACACCGTTCTTCACAGGCAACTTATAAACAAACTAAGCACCCTAGGGATGGACTGTAAAGTTACTGATTGGGCTAGAAATTGGTTGAGTGGGAGGCAACAAAGGGTACAGGTAAATGGAGCTCACTCTGAGGAGAAGGAGGTTACCAGTGGTGTGCATCAGGGATCTGTCCTTGGTCTGATTCTTTTTAATATCTTTGTTAGTGGAAGGGCTGTTGAGTACGGTTTGCTTATTTGCGGATGATACCAAAATCTGAAATAGAGTAGACACAGGAGGAAGGAGACAATAACATAAGGAGGGATATAGCGAAGCTTGAAGAATGGTCTAGAATTTGGCAACTGAAATTTAATGCTAAAAAACTGCAGGGTCATGCATTTAGGATGCAAAAATTCAAAGGAGCCATACAGTGTAAGGGGTGACGTACTTCTGTTTACAAAAGAAGAGCGGGACCTTGGAATAATTGTGTCTGACAATCTCAAAGTATCTAAACAGGTAGAAAAGTTGACTGCAAAAGCCAGATGGATGCTTGGGTGTATAGGAAGAGGAATGGACAACAGAAAAAAGGAGGTGATAATGCCTCTTGTGCGACCTCATTTGGAGTATTGTGTGCAATTCTGGAGACAACATCTTCAAAAGGATATAAGCAGGTAGGAGTCGCCACAGAGGGTGGCTACTAAAATGGTTAGAGATCTTCATTATCAAGCATGTGAATACAGACTTAAAGATCTTAATATGTATAATTTAGAGGAAAGGTGGGATAGGGGCGATATGATAGAGCTTTTAAATACCTCCATGCATAAATGCACAAGAGGGTCTCTTTCAATTGAAGACAAGCTCTGTTATGAAGGGACATAGGTTAAGAGTGAAATGGGATAGAATCAGGATTAATACGTGGAAATATTTCTTTACGGAAAGAGTGGTAGATGTGTGGAATAGTCTCCTAGTGGAGGTGGTGGACACGAGGACAGTATCTGAATTCCAAAAAGCATGGGACAAACATAGAGGATCTCTAAAAGAAAAAAGAGGGCTATTGTAGTTGATATGGAAGGGCAGACTAGATAGACCATGTGGCCTTTTTCTGCCATCATGCTTCTATGTTTCTTTGTGTTCTGGCACACACTGACTGTGCATTGGCAGCTAGTGTGGGCCACTGACAGCACAGAACATTTCAACACACATTGTACATCTAATGTTTCAGTTGTGAGCAGTCAGGGTGGGGCACAGTGTAGGCATGGTGAGATCTGCACAGGTGACACATAGGTCTCACTATCCATGAGCTGCCTTAGCACAGGATCATCTACCAGCAGTTCAGTAGGTTGCGTTTCATGATCTGAGCTAACACCACACACAGTATGGGCTCTGCTTTACCTGCCAGTGACACGCTAGCCATGTCCATGACTGTTGACACAGCAGCATTGAAACCTGGGTAAGAAGCTGCTTCTGCTGCCCTCTCCCCCCATTGCCCAATGCTAACATGCTGTGTGCCTGTGTGATGGCAGCGGCGGTGGCACGACTCCTTTTTGACAGGGGCAGCATGTATGTGTGCCACCGCTATCAGGGCAGAGTCACACCACTCATTGGGGATGTGATCCCTAGGTGGTTGCCTATTCCAACTAGAGGACTGGCCAGCCCTCCTGAAATGCCAGCATGGCACCATCTTTGGCACTTTGGCACCAGCATCATATTGCCCTTTATTAAAAGGGCACCAGGCTGTGACATGGAGTGGGCCACACTGATCACTCATTTCAGAGCTGGATTCTGGGAGATGCACACTGCATACACCTCAGTGTGCTTCTTGTGTAGTGTTTAACACATAAAAATGGTTCTCTCTGTAGAAGAGAGTCCTTAATGCCTGCTCTGAGCTGCCCCTGTAATGCACGCTAATAGTACCAGGCATTAAGGGAATATCGTTGTCTCTGCCCACAGTCCGTCCAGTTAACATCCCTTCTGCACCCTTTTCTCCCTTAGCTCATGGTAATGGGTTGCCAGCCGTTAAGCTGGCATTAACGGTGCTTTCCGCCACATTAATTGCTAGCAGGCACCGATAATGCCCGCTAACAACACTTTTGTGCCCTTACCGGCACTTAGTAGACATACCCCTAAGGCAGGCATTCTTTTTTGTTCTGGTTTGAATAAAGACTTTACTTTGTTCTGGATCGGGGCTCAGCTGACTTTTTTTCGTTTTAAAGGGCTTCATCTCAGGCCCATAATCCAGGCTGCTCACACACACTATTACACTGCACCTTGAGCATTCTGTGCAGTTCTGCTTGCCAAATCTCAGAAAGGATATAGCAAAACTTGAAAAGGTTCAGAGATTAGCAACAATAATAATAAAGATAATAGAATACTTCCCTTATGAAGAAAGGATAAACAGATTAGGATCCTTCAACTTGGAGAAAAAATGACTAAAAATATTAGTGTGTAGAACTGTTAAATAGGGAATGGTTGTTTACATTTTCAAGCAACACTAAAACAAGAAAGCACTCTATGAAATAATGACCAGCAGAATGGAAATACATTTTAGAAAATATTTTTTTCATGCAACACATAATTAAGTTTGAAAACGATTGCAGAGAACGTGATCAAATCCACTAACATAGTAGGGTTTAAAAGAGGTTTGGACAAATTCCTGGAGGACAAGTTCATAAAAAAATTATTAGCTACTGCTTATGTATGAAAAGAAGCCATTGGGCTCTTTTACTAAAGTGTGCTAAGCAGTTACAGCACAAATTAGTGTGTGCTGTTAGCGCCCACTCGCATTAAGTGTTACCTCCCACCTGCATTAATTTTTACCTCGATAGCATGACAGCTAGCATGACTGGTTCATGTATTAACTGCATGCCATGGCATGGGGAGGATCAGGGTGAAAAGTGGGCTTGATGGTCGTTGACAGCTAACACGTGGGATGTTGCCCCATGTTAGCTGCCATTACTGCAGATAGTGTGGCTGCCATGCCCTTAAAAAAATAAAACTGTCACATAGTGGCTGCAACCCACCTCCCACACATAGTTACTGGCAAAGTGCCACCCCCTCAAACTGATGAAAAGCCTACCAACCCAATTGCAGGCTCCACACTTTGATTACTCCTCTCCAAATCATCACCCAAGTCCCTAGACAGCATTATTGAAAAGTGCTTTAACATCACAGAATAAGATGTAAGCCATCCATCAGCCGGCAATTCCTGTACTTTTACACAGCTTTGGATTTGTGGATTGGCCTCTTAAAGATCTTGAAAAACTGGGTATGCAAACACAAAAACTCCTTTATGCCCATGAAGTGATTTACAAGAATCAATGTATGCCAAGACTGTACATCCCTAGACTGTACATCCCTAGAGCTGAAGGAGGGCTAGGACTCATAGAGATTGATTACACATACAGAGCTACTATTATAGGCCTCCTGGCCTACTTAACTGCATCCTCGGATCCAAATATGCAAAAAGTGCTGAATTATGAGAGTAAACGAGCAGAATCTGTCTCAATCATCAAACTTGGACAAGCATTCCGGTGACTAGAAGAAATGAGTGAAAATTCACAAGCATGCACAGGAAAGGCAGTAACAAAATTTGCAATACAAGAGAAAAAACTCTTCAAGGAATTAGATCAACAAACAAGGAAAGACAAGTGGGAGATGCACAAATACTGTGGGAAATACAGTGTTACTCCAGGAACCCTTTGTCGATCGAGAACGGACACATGAATGGTTAAGGAGAAGTGAACTGAAACCAAAGGATTAGAGGTTGATAGTTGCAGCCCAAGACAGCGGCTTACGGACGAGATGGTTTACAGCAAGCATTAAAAAAACTGGTAATACAGACATATGTTGATTCTGTAAGAAAAACCTAGAAATGGTGACTTACCTCATAGCTGGCTGTGAAGTACCACTGGCATAAAATTTCTATAAGAAAGACATAATAAAGTAGTACGCCTCATCCGTTGGAAACTCTTTAAATACTACAACATCACTGTCCCTAAAAAGAACTGGGATCATGACCCTAAGAGAATTACAGAGAATGAGGAGGTTATGATCACCTGGGATACTCCCATTCCGACCAATAAAAGCTGGATGCGAGGAAGCCAGATATAGTGGTTAAGGAGAAAAACACCAAAATGGCATTGATAATAGAGGTGTCAGTTCCAAGCAACTGCTCTGTAAATCGTGTGAAGAGGCAGAAGATCCTGAAATACCAGGAAATGCAGTCAGAGATCAAGACATTTGTGACAGAAAGATACAAAAATAATTCCCATCGTGTTGGGTACCACTGGCTTGATAAAGAAGAATTTCAAAGCACATCTTGATAAACTACCCATACATGTTACATCTTACAAACCCCAGCAGGAGGCTCTATTTCACACAACACAAGTATTTCACTGAGCCTTAGTAGTAAATTTGAGAAACTGAGGTCATACTCCCCATGCCCTGCCTTAGAAGTGAAGTTCACGCCTGTCATGGTATGCGCAAAACTAACCATTTGGAGAAACTGCCCCGGAGACAAACCATTGACATGTACTGAGTGTAACAAAAGCTTCACTTGGCTTTCAAATCTAAAAAGTCACCAAATAACCCACATGTGAGACAAGAGAATGAAGAGGTTAAGATCACCTGGGATACTCCCATTCCGACCAATAAAAGGCTGGATGCAAGGAAGCCAGATATAGTGGTAAATGAGAAAAACACCAGAATGACATTGATTACAGGGTTCAGTTCCTAGTGACTACTCTATGAATCGTGTTGAGAGGGGGAACATCTTTAACTACCAAGAAATGAGGTCTGAGACCAAAAAAATGTGGCAGAAAGATACTGAGTTATTCCCCATTGTTTTGAATGCCACACACCTAATTAAGAGGAATTTCCAAGCACACCTTGACAAATTGCCCATACATGTAACAACTTAGGAACTCCAGAAGGTTCTCTTTGGCACAATGCAAGTACTACGCCGAGCTTTAGCAGTAAATTTGAGAGACTGAAATCATACTCCACATACCCTGGCTTAGAAGTGAAGTTCATGACTGTCATAGTATTCACAAAACTAACCTATTTGAAGAAACTGCCCCGACCCTAACCATCCCTCCTCTGAACCCCAGAAAAGGCCTCCCATGTGGTACCAATGCCCTCCACCAATAGTAACAACAATACTTCTCCTCCCCACCTTGAGGCACCAGTACCTTCCTAGTTACACCAGAGAACACCTCCCTTATCAACAAAGGCTAAACAGATTAAGATTCTTCAATTTGGAATAAAGATGACTAAAAGGGGATATGTAGAAGTTTATAAAATCATGAGTGCATAGAACAGTTAACTAGGGAATGGGTATTTAACTTTTCAAACAACACTAAAACAAGAAGCTATTGGTGCCTCTTGTGGCACCAAGATCTCCCTATAGCGGTACCAATACTCTCTCATAGTGGCACCAGTACCCCTCCTTTTGGCACCAATAACTCCCAAAGCTCATCCTCTCTAATCCCTGATTTCACCACACTCTCCTAACCCACCATAGCGATTAGAACATAAAAACATAAGATATGTCATACTGGATCAGACCAAGATCCATCAAGCCCAGTACCTTGTTTCCAACAGTGGCCAACCCGGGTCACAAGTATCTGGCAGGTTTCCAAAAGGCACAAAGGTTCCACAATGTTCATCCTGGGGTAAGCAGTGGATTTCCCTGGTCCACTTTAATAATAGTTTATGAACTTTTCCTCCAGGAATTTGTCCAAATCCTTTTGAAACCCAGTTACACTAACAGCTTTTACTACATCCTCCCGTAATGAATTCCAGAGTTTGATTATGTGTTGGATGAAAAAATATTTCCTCCTATTAGTCCCTAGTGTCTAGTGGACGCTGAGCTTCTGAGTTCCAAAATGCTATCTTTGACCTGTAGCGACAGTTCTGCAGTACAAGTACTAGTAGGCAATCTTTCAAATAGCAAGTAAAGTAAGCCTACTTCTATAGGTTAAAGCTACCATTTTGGAACCTGATGACCCTAGTGTGCGAACAGAGTGGGACCGCTCCTACCAGGCCACTAGAAACCAAGGAATCCCTGGGGTGAGTCCTGGGGATAGGTCAGGAAGGTGGGGGAGGGTTTGGGTTTGGATGGGGTGGCTTTGGGGTGGGGATTCTCTATTAAGGCTGTTCTCTTTGGGAGGGATATTGGTGCAACAAAGAGAGGGGTATTTGTACTGCTTTTGAGAGAGGGGTATTAGTGCCACTATTGGGCTGAGGAGATGTGCTCTGCTAGTGGCCCTGTGCTGGGGTGGGAAGCAGGTGATGGTCACTGTGTGACAGGTTTTTTTTCACTTGCCAGGACCATGTTACATGCCTTGGCAGGTAGCATGGGTATTCCTTCAGGAATTTGTAAGTCAGGCAATGTAGCTGCCATTCGGTAAGTGTCTGCCCTGCATGGTAAAAACAGGGCAGATGGTGAGAACAAAACCTACATTTACCACACTGAGCTGGCACGTATCACATATTCATTTTTGCACAAAATGCACAGTAAGTGCAAAAACTTACTGCACTTTAATAAAAGGCCCTCTATAAGAAGTAGCTTAACTTTTTTTGGATCTACCCTGCAATCATGACCCTAACTTGCCACTGTTGGAGACAAGATGCTGGACTCCATAGACCTTGGTCTGACTCAGCATGTTTTAGTGAAAGATGGTGAATATATTCCTAAAGAAGTCCTTTAAAGGTTCTATAAAATCTTAAGTAATCTTTGATATTTTTGTTTGGTGGGGTTAGGGGGTTTGCCAAAAAAGATATTTGACCCTCAGTTTTCCAA
The DNA here is from genome assembly GCA_033557465.1 of Ichthyophis bannanicus. NCBI lineage: Eukaryota > Metazoa > Chordata > Amphibia > Gymnophiona > Ichthyophiidae > Ichthyophis > Ichthyophis bannanicus. The sequence goes on along the minus strand of CM066031.1, from coordinate 907,430,896 downwards.
AATTAAAATAGGTTATAAAAAGCTGATTTATGGCAAGAACTTAAAACAGATATCTTGATGATCCCCTGATCATCCCATGAGATGTCAAAGATAATAATACAGTAACAGCATTTGGGGAGTATTTCTAGTCTTGCATTTTGCCTTTTGGCAGGAATTTATTAAGAAAGAACAAGCCTCTGACTTTTCAATTCCAAGTACAATTTGTTTCCCTAATACATCTGCAGGAGTAACATGTGATGGAATTTTTCCTTTCCTGGACCCAGTACTTGTGGGTGATGATATTGTGTAATAGGTTCTCACAAGCCATATCTCGGCAATATAAAACACTACACATGTACATCTGTGGCCCAGTGTCAGCGCCTTAAATGCACATCAGAAATGCATTAAATCTTCTGATTGCTATTCTGTTTATACTGCTTGTTGGTTCAAAATTTCCTCTGTAATGCACTGTGCTGATTACTTTGAATTATTGCTATATCCTTGACAGAATGAGCACACCTTGTTCAAAAATGCAGTAGTACAGATGTGACTTGAGCCCTTTTTATTGGTGAAAACAGCACAAATATCCTTTTGAAGTCATGGAATGACCTATGTGCTCAGTGAACACGTGAAAAGCACTTGTACTCTACAATATACTGTACTTTCTGTCAGAAAAAAAATAATTTGCCCTATAATGGCAAGTTATGGAAAATTCTGGGAGGTTTCTGTTCAAAATTAATTAAGAAAATGATGAAAATATTATAAAGATGCACTAGGTGTTTGCATGGCAAAAAAAAGTTTGATACATTTTTCAAGATTTTCAGGCATTTGCTTGTTCACTTCACATATTTGTTCTTTGGGCGTGTTTGTATGTACATTAGAACTTTTTTAAGACTGGGTGTCAATTTCTAGGGATACATATGTACAAGTGATTTATGTGTATTTTAAGGGGGAGATATTGAAAGGCATTTACATAGTTTGCAGACCTGCAAATCATGTAAATGCCACTAAAAGGGATATTCAGCAAGAAGTACTAACACAGTTAGTGCTGCTTGATATCTGCGGATGCCACCACTACATGACCCAATGATAAGCGGTTAGCATCAGGGCATGTCATGGGCATTCTGGGATGGATCGTAGCTGGCACCTGTTGCTAACCTGGCAGCAGCAATATTGAATTGAAAATTTATCAACCTGAGATTATTTGCACACAATGAAGTTTCCAGCTGTTCAATCTTTACATCCAAGAAATTAAAATTCTCAACAAAAGAGACCTTCTGATCCTCTAGGCATTCCACCTTAGTTTGCAACTCGGAGATCACAGTATGTGTCCCTGATACTCTTGATGACAGTGATTCAATAGATGAAACATTAGACTGAACTTTAGTTGCTAAAGAGGAAACCTGGGGTAGCAGACCTTCCCCTAAAGTTATGATTGCATGCCATATTGTCTCTAACGTGAAATTTTCAGGCCTCTCCAAAGATAAAGTCACAGCCCCAGAAGCCAAAGCCAAGGTACCTTCCATTCCAGCCGACACTACTGCTCCATCCATAGCCCTTCCTGCAGCCATACTGCCGTCCAACTCTACCGAGGGACTGGCGTGTTGAGATTGTTCTGGGGTAAAGGTCAAACCTGCACTTCCCTCAACTTCGCCTATCCTTCCAAGCAAAGAGGATATCCCTTCTCCCAAGGGTCTCTCCTGCTGTAGGCCCACAACAAGGGGATGATGGAGACATGCCACATTTGGATGTGGCCATAAGTCGGGGGAGAGAGGTTAACTCCCTGAGCTCTCCTGCTCCGGCATTTCTACAGCCAGGGAAACCTCCCCCGAAACAGCTGGGTATCGAGGCAAGCACTGAAAGAAGGAATCCAATGAGGCCGGGTAGAGGTACTAGGGGTAGTGGAAGGCAAATGATACCCTATTCCTTTACACTTCTGACCCATTGCAGACAAAAGGAAAAAAACTGCTGCCTCACTAAGCCTTGACCAATGCCATCTTGGCTCCTCTCCCAGCACTCAAATGCAGTTTCTATGATCCAGGAAGGAAATAGGTAAACATGACCTTGCATGTTGAAGAAAAGAAGCAAGTAGCAATACAAATAGAACACATTTGACAGAATAATTAAACCACATCTTTGTATAAATGAAGGCTGCTACAATCTTTTGCTAACCTCTGGAATTCATGCATACAACTTACACTGCCCATCTGCAAATGTAGCCAGGTACAATTCACCCGACAAGCCAGGACCCTGAACCCTTCACATCCCAACTCTGCCCTTGTCAGGTGTCTCAGATCTATCCTCCCAGATGGAGATTACCAGTGGTGGGATTTTGCCGGTTCGGCCCAGTTCACATGAACCGGTTCCTGCCACTGGACACGTTCACTGAACCTGGCCAAAAATGGCATTCCGATGCCAGTGCTGCACTGGTGGGAATCCCCCCACCCGCCAGTGGTTTGATGGCATCAGGGGACCGCAGCATTGGGGAAAGCCCCCGATGCTGTCAAACCACTGGTGGGTGGGGGGATCGGGCTGCTGGGCCACCAGGTTGCTGCTTCTCTGTGGTGGCCTGAGCATGCAGGACCGGCAATGCAAATGCTGCCACCCGCTCAGTTTTGTCAGTGGCGGGATCTATCTGAACCGATTCCTATTCTGATTGAATCCCGCCACTGGAGATAACTACTGTTGTATTGTGCATGATAAATTGTTGCATGCCACTGGAAATGTCTAATGACATTTATTTATTTATTTAGTGTACATTTGTATCCCGCTGCTTCCAGCGATCAGCAGCGGTTGCTATACATGGTAAGGGTGGCTGTACCGGCCAGGAATTAGAAGGATATACATTGTGATTGGGAGAGAGAGATAGTACACAGCAAACATAGGGTTACAGATTACAGTTGATCGATGGGAAACACTTCATCTGTTGATTTCACAGCTCCCTCACCTGCTATAATCAACCTATAATCATCCTGAAACATATGCATATAACAACTGGACAAGTAACTTGTTTAAGATTCAAGAACATAACAGCCACACATTTCTACAAGCTGAATGTTACTGCAAAGTGCATTCAATAGATAAGCCTATGGCCACATTGGTGATGTTTCTCTGACAGGTCCCCAATCAAACAGGATCCTTGGTGATGTGCTGCAGCAGAACAAACAAAGTAAAGCTCTCAGATAGGTCAGATTGCAATGTGCATGCTTGTAAACCAAACATCCTATCATAACACGTTATGTTAATCCAAATGTGTCATTGTGGGGTGCATATCAGATTTGACACAATGGTGGACAGATGCTGTCATGGTCAAATGCATGTTCTGGGTCATTCGTTACTCCACAAATGGTTTTCATGTCCAATTCATGTGCCTCTCATATATGCAACGAAGGTCAACATATCATTAAAAGGATATAGTGGAATTAGAAAAGGTACAGAGAAGAGCCACCAAAATAGTAAAGGGGATGGAAGGTACCCCTATGAGAAGAGGCTTAAAAGGTTAGGACTCTTCAACTTGGAAAAGAAACAGCTGAGAGGAGACATAATAGCGGTCTATAAATTAATGAATGGAGTGGAACGGGTAAAAGTAGATCAGTTGTTTACTCCATCAAAAAATAGAAAGACTGCGGGACATACAATGATGTTACAATGTTACCCATTGAAGACTAATAAGAGAAAATATTCTTTCACTCAACACATAATTGAACTCTGGAATTTGTTACCGGACGATGTAGCAAAAGCTGTTAGTGTAGCTGGGTATAAGAAAGGTTTGGACAAGTTCCTGGAGGAAAAGTCCATAAACCATTATTAAAGAGGACCCAGGAAATCTACTGCTTGCCCCGGGATAAGCACTGTGGAACCTGTGTGCCTTTTTGGGAACCTGCCAGGTACTTGTTACCTGGATTGGCCACTGTTGGAAACAAGATACTGGGCTTGATGGACCTTGGTGTGTCCCAGTATGGCATTTCTTACATTCTTATGATCCACACTGCTGCAGCATTCCCCTTTTCTTTTCCCAACACATCCACCTCACACATGTCAATACTTTGCTTGCCTGTCTCAGTTCCACAGGTCAGCAGCTGTGAGCAGATAGATAGCTGCAGTGTAGGACATGTACTGTTATGTAATGGTAGCATGTCACTCTAGCACCTCCAGAATGCATATGCCTATATGTGCACCTTAGATGTCAACTGTTTATGGGACACCCCAGCCACATTAAAGCATGTGTATAACACAGGTCATTTCCACATTCAGTTGCCATACAATAGTAACCAGAAGTCTTGTGAAACATTAAAGTGTATCTGTAACCTGCAAGGGATACCTGCACGGTGCCGAGGTGCTAGTGGATGAGAGAACCGAATCCCTCATCTTTGAAAACTGTGTACAGAGCTCCACATTGGAGGGTAGGCAAAGGGCATGTCATGTAAACTTTCTTCAAGGCTGAACCATGTGGACTAGGGCTGCCATCCATGAAGTGGGGTTGAGGAGACCAATCAACATGGTATGTCCAGCTTTACCACTGGGGGGATGTCTCACAACTGTCTCCTCAGTAGCAGCCTTTTCCATGAACCAATCTCCTAGCAGAAGTCTGCTGGGTCTCATAAGTCTGATCAGCACCCTAATTTTACCAGATCCATAACCATATAGCAGCACAGTGGAGCACATGACCTGTACCATCTCTGTAATGTGGGATGGCATCCGCAAGTGTGCACTCTAACCAGCTTCTATGAAGCCACAAAGGACAGTAGGTATTTTTTTTACTTTAATTATCTTTATTGAAATTTTCAAAAATTATACAATGTTCACAAAGTATAGAGAAACACATTAAGTCAACAATATAAATAATTCAAAAGAGAAATAAACAAGTACATTAGCCCACATCTCGGGGAGAAAACCATAAGAAATGAACAACAAGAAACAAGAAGGCAAGGAACACCGAACCAAAGAAAGGTGTCCCAGCCACACGGAGCAGTCATTTAATTATACCCTCTCACCACCTGACAATTTCTAAACGACAGCATAATGACATAAAGGAAAAGCAAAAGTCACTGCGCCTTTTCCTTATCAAGAATCCACCTTTCCAAATCCAAAATGACAAAAAGACAAACCTGTCATATCCAAAAGATACTAAGCATTTATAGAGGTAGCACAAGAAAAATGTAGCGCCTAAGGCAAGAGTTCTAGACTTGTGTGGAGCGAGATACATCAGGAAAAATAGAGACCTTATCACCACAATAAAGATTGTCCCTTTTCCGAAAATAAGCTTTAAGAATAGAGACTTTATCTTCTTCAGAAACCAAAGTTACTAATAATGTGGTTCTAGTGGAAATAATATCTTGAGTGTCTTCCAAGAAGGCAGTTAAGTTAAACCCATTTTTATCTTCAAGAACAGCTACTTCCTCTTCCCCAACACCTGGAGAAACATTTTTTGAGGAAATATAATAACATTTAGCAAACACTATAGCATCGGCAGTGGGGAGGAGAAGAACATATTTTAAATATTTCCTAAACAGTATTGATGGAGATAATAAACTACTAGAAGGAAAATAAGGACAGTAGGTAATGTGCACACATTGCTGGTGCAATATGGGTAGCCATTCTCAAAAAACGACATTAACATATGTTCTGTCACTCTTACATGAAAGCTAATACTATCTGAAAAGGTCCATGGAGATACAAGCCAAGTTCAAATGTCTCAACCGTGAAACTCCTACAATATTACGTCAGATATTCTTGCACTGTCCAATAGACATATATGTAAGACAAAATGTCATAAGAACATAAGAACATAAGACATGCCATACTGGGTCAGACCGAGGTCCATCAAGTCCAGTATCCTGTTTCCAACAGTGGCCAATCTAGGTCCTACGTACCTAGCAATATCCCCAAAAGACACAGGTTCCATAATGCTTGTACTGGGTCAAGCATTGATATCCTGGGTCCCTTTTTAATAGTGGTTTATGGACCTTTCCTCCAGGAACTTGTCCAAACCTTTTTTAAACCCAGCTACACTAACAGCCCTTACTACATCCTCCGGTAACAGATTCCAGAGTTTGATTACACGTTGAGTGAAAAAATATTTTCTCTTATTTGTCTTAAATAGTTTACCCTGTAGCTTCATTACATGTCCCCTAGTCTTTCTATATTCTGATAGCGTAAACAATTGATCCACGTTTATCCGTTCCACTCCATTCATTAATTTATAGACCTCTATCATATCTCCCCTCAGCCGTCTCTTTTCCAGGTTAAAGAGCCCTAACCTTTTTAGCCTCTCTTCATAGGAGTAGCCTTCCATCCCCTTCACCAATTTGGTGGCTCTTCTCTGTACTTTTTCTAATAACGCTATGTCCTTTTTAAGATACGGCGACCAGAATTGCACACAATATTCAAGGTGTGGTCGTACCATGGAGCGATACAGAGGCATTATAATATCCTTTGTTTTATTCTCCATCCCTTTCTTTATGATACCTAGCATTCTATTTGCTTTCTTGGCCGCCGCTGCACACTGGGCGGAGGGTTTTAACATGTTATCCACGATGACTCCTAAGTCCTTTTCCTGGGTGGTGGTTTCTAATGTGGAGCCTTGCATCGTGTAACTATAGTGTGGGTTGTTCTTTCCTAGGTGCATAACTTTGCATTTGTCCACATTAAATTTCATCTGCCATTTGGATGCCCAGTCACACCTTGTCAAGTCATTCCACGACAGAGTAATCCACTTGATTGTTCATTTAAAGACGCATAGCACTTACAGTCATATAGCTCAATAATTGCTGTCTTAAAAAGCCAAACAGTGAGGAGGGGAAGATCTAAGATGGCACTGGTTTGAGCTTAGTGAGATGGTCTCGGCATTATGGGTCAGAAGAGAAAGGGGTTTGTGGTGCCTTCATCAACCCCCGTTATCTCTATGCTGATTTCTGCAGGTCCTTTGCATGCTTTCGTGCTGAGGCCACCTTGATTCCCAGCTGTTTCGGGGGAGATAATCCCAGCTGCTGTGATGCCAGAGATGGAGGGCTCAGCGTCTACCTCGGGATGTTTTCTCTCTCCCCCGACCTATGCCTGGCTCTGAAGGTGGTGTGCCTACAACAACAGCTTGCAGCTAGTGGTCGGCAGCAGGAGGAGCTCTCTTGTCACGGTCCCTCATCGGAGCTGGGAAGCCTTAGTGTGGTTGCAGCGTGTTCTTTGGAGACCTTTGCCCCAGATCAACTTTGGTGTGCTTCCCTTCTGACTGATCCTGACGGGTCCAGTCAGTGGAATAGCAGCAACTGTTTCACTGGCGATCGAGGGCTGAAGAGATGCATAAGTTGTTCCAAAGGGAGGCTTGTGCTTCCAGAGTGAGGGTGGAAAAGTCTGTGGAAAAGAGCTGATTGGCAGGAAGAAAATGCTATACGGTGGAGGGAGTGATGCGAAGGGATTGGTAGGAAAGTTTAATAGTGGGCATAGGGCTTTGCTGGAGATCAACACCTCCACGATGGGAGACTGGAGGAGGCTGAACAAGAAAAGTGATGGAGAAATGATCGGTCCAGGGTAATGGGCTCGTAGCAATATTTGTGGAAATGTAAGGGGAGTCCAAGGGAGTAATCAGGAGGTCTAAAGTACTGTATGCCTAGCTATGTGAATGGGAAGAGCCATGTGTTGGTGAAGGCTAAGGTCGCGAAGTAGCATAGTAAAGGAACTGCCCGGGCTGAGGTAGGGGGAGAGAGGTGAATGTTAAAGTCGCCAAGTAGGAGCAGATGTGGAAACTGAAGGGAGGCCTCAGAGATGGTAAGGATGAGGGCTTCCCAAAGATATAAGTGTAGAGTTGGAGGACATAGAGAAGGAAGAAGTGGAGGGTGAGGGAGGAGTGTAAGCGGAGAAGAAGGGACTTGTGGTAATGAAGGGCGGGAGATGAGATCTGGGTGAAGGGCAGGTCTGAACGAAATAGGGCTGGCAGCGCACCTGCAGAGCATCCCATGCGGTGGGTAGCAGTGGCTGAGTAATCTGGAGGGAGACAGCATGCAATGATTAGGTCCTTTCCCTCTCATAGCCATGTCTTTGTTAGATAAAGGAGATCTAAATTCAACTGGAGGATGAGGTCCTGAATCAGGATAGTTTTACTCTGGAGGGCCTTGCAGTTCATGAGGCCTGCACGGAGAGGCTGTTCATCAGTGGAGGCAGATAGTGGGGAGGTACAAAGGGAGGGCAGAAGACAACAAATAATTAGGTTGGAGGGTACGTGGCACAAGTGCCCAGAGGGAGCATGTGCACAAAAGGGGCATTGCCCCCAAAGAGTAGGGATAGGGGCCATACTTGCTTGCAGAGTAGATAGAGTCAGTGTAGGTAGGAACTGTGAAGGCGTTAGGCAGATAAGTGTTTGCCCTTTTCATAACCAAAAGTTGTCAGCTACATGATTGCTATTGTTATGCCATCCCAATGACTCCTATAGCTCACCTCCACCACCAATTGCACCTTGATGTTGAGAATCCATTGTGCACTGATGTTAGAGATGCTCATGATCACTTTATGTTCTTACTTCACTGAACTGTGTGGCAAACAGCACGTATTCCCATGAATTGTTTAATCAGACCACATATTTGCCCAAAAACTTTGGCTATTCTACAAGCACAGCATTGATGAAGGGTGCTACAAATCACACTTTCCTACATACACAGAAACATAGAAACATGATGGCAGAAAAAGACCACATGACTTATCTAGTATGCCTTTCCATATCAACCACTACAACAGTCCCCTTTCTTCCTTTAGAGATCCTCTGTTTGTGTCCTATGCTTCTTTTAATTCAGATACTGTCCTCATCTCTACTGGGAGACTATTCCACAGATCTCATCTCTACTGGGAGACTATTCCACAGATCCACCATTCTTTCTGTAAAGAAATATTTCGACATATCACTCTTGAATCTATCCCATTTCACCCTCATCCCATGACCCCTCGTAGCAGAGCTTGCTTTCAATCGAAAGAGGCTCTCCTCTTGTGCATTTATGCCATGGAGGTATTTAAAGGTCTCAATCACATAATCTCTATCCCGCCTTTCCTCTAAGGTATACATATTAAGATCCTTAAGTCTGTCCTCATATGCTTCATAATGAAGACCACTAACCAGGTCAGTAGCCACCCTCTGTATTGACTCCAGCCTATTTATATCCTTTTGAAGGTGCGGTCTCCAGAATTGCACACAAATTCCAAATGAGGACTTATACAGAAGCACTATCACCTCCTTTCTTCTGCTGGACATTCCTCTCCCTATGCACCCAAACATCCTTCTAGCTTTTGCTGTTGCCTTTTCTACCTGTTTAGCTACTTTAAGATTATCAGACACAATCATGCCTAGGTCCCGCTCTTCTTTAATGGACAAAAGTACTTCACCCCCTATACTGTATTGCTGCCTTGGATAGCTGCAGCCCAAATGCTTGACCTTGCATTTTTTTACATTAAATCTCAGTTACCAAATTCTAGAACACTCTTCAAGCTTAGCTAGATCCCTCCTCATGTTATCTATACCTTCCTGGGTGTCTACTCTAGTGCAGATTTTGGTATCATCTGCAAAGAGGCAAACCTTACCCGATAGCCTTTCCGCTATATCAATAACAAAGATGTTAAAAAGAATCAGACCAAGGACAGATCCCTGGAGCACACCACTGGTGTCCTTCTTCTCCTCAGAGTGAACTCCATTTACCTGTATCCTTTGTCACCTCCCACTCAACCAATTTCTAACCCAAGCAGTAACTTTAGGGCCCATCGCTAAGGTGCTCAGTTTGTTTATAAGTCGCCTGTGAGGAACGGTGTCAAAAGCTTTACTGGAATCTAAATATACCACATCTAGGGATCACCCTCCATCCAACTCCATGGTCACCCAGTAGAAGAAATCAATCAGATTTGACTGAGATGACTTGCCTCTGGTGAATCCATGCTGCCTCGGATCTTGTAATCCACTGGACTCCAGAAACCTCATTATTTTCTCTTTCAGAAGTGCTACTCACCACCGAAGTTAAACTAACCGGCCTGTAGTTTTCAAGCAAATCCTTACTTCCGCTTTTGTGTAAATGGCCCACATGTGCCCTACTCCAGTCCTTTGGCACCACTCCCAACTCCAATGAGGCTTTGAAAAGGTCAGTCAGTGGAGCTGCTAGAATGTCCCCAGGTTCCCTCAGTATTCTAGGGCGTTCCCATCGCTTTGTCTACTTTAAGTTTAGCTAGTTTCTCATGAACACAGTCTTCTGAAAATTGTTCAAGATGCCCCTCACTTCTGTTCCTGTTTGTGGGTATTTTCTGAAGTCCTGCTCCTGGTTCTTCATCTGTGAATATAGAATAGAAATATTTGTTAAGCAATTCTGCTTTATTCTCATCAGCTTCTACATATTCCTCCCCTTCACCGTTGAGCCTGAAATACCACTTTTGGCCTTCCTCTTCTCACTAACATATCTGAAAAATGTCTTATCCCCCCCATTTTATTGCATTGGCTATTTCCTCCTCTTTTTGAATCTTTGCTTTCCTGACTACTTTGTTAGCTTCTCTAAGTTTTTCCAAATATAGATGCCTGTCTTCCTCTCTCTGTGATCTCTTGTATTTCATGAAGGTCTCCCTCTTTTTCTTCACCTTTACAGCTACTTCTTTCAAAAACCAAAGCGGTCTCATTTTCCTTTACTTTTATTTACCATTTTAACATCATTGCCAACAGTAAGACAGTCAGTTTGTCTTTTTGTTGGCAATGATGGAAGCTGCATCCCAATGGGTTGGGGATAAATATTGTCATATATCATTTGCCAAGGCTGACCTCTATATGCACGTTGAATGCTGCCATTATAGTCTGTAGAAGGCCCTATGCTGTAATGTAATGTAGTAGTTCACCATACAGCATCATTTCTATTTTTTATATAACATGCTGTTCATTTGTTCTGTCATCATGCATTGGGCAAACTGGTGCTGTCTTGGCAAGGGTCAAACTCCTGGAGCAAAGTGCCAGCAGAAGCCACAAATTGCGGGGCCCGTGGCCACCTGACAGCTATTTTTTGAAGAAAGTTCATGTGTTGCCCATGCGGGATCGGCCTTATCCATGGCTGTTGCGCAAACAGTTGTCATGACCACGATGTACCCTCATGGGAAATGTGGCCTGGCTAGTGGATAGAAACATATAAACAAGACAGCAGAAAAAGATCATATGGCCTATCTACTCTGCCCTTCCATATCAACTACTATAGCCCCTTTTTTTCTTTTGAGATTTTCTGTGTTTGTCCCATGCTTTCTTGAATTCAGATACAGATCTTTTCTCTATTACCTCCACTGGGAGACTATTCCATGCATCTACCACTCTTTCCGTAAAGAAATATTTCCACATATTACTCCTGAGTCTATCACCTTTCACCCTCATCCTATGTCCCCTTGTTGCAGAGCCTGGAGTTATTTAATTATCTATCATATATTCTCTATTTCACCTTTTCTCTAAAGTATACATACTGAGATATAACTGTTAAACTGTAAAACGTTGATTATTATTTAATGTTTCTCATACCAAGTTTTTGTTCTCTGTACTACAGCTGTCACCACACTGTTACATGTTGAGTTCCATGTAGACTGTCTTGAATTGTAGAAAGATGGTATATAAAAAAATAAAAAAATAAATAAGTCTGTCCCCGTATGGTTTATAATGCAGACCATTGACCATTTTGGATGCACCAACTCCATCCTGTTTATATTCTTTTGAATGTGTGGTCTCAAGAATTGAGCACAGTATTCCAAATGAGGTCACACCAGAGACTTACACAGAAGCATTATCGCCTCCTTTGTTCTGTTCATCATTTCTCTCCCTGTGCACCCAAATATCCTTCTGGCTTTTACGTCACCTTTTCTACTTGTTTAGCTACTTTAAGATCATCAGAAACAATCACATCCAGGTTTTACTCTTCTTTCATGGACAGAAGTACTTTGTCCCCTATACTGTACCACTCCCTTGGAGTTTTGCAGCCTAAATGCATGACCTTGCATTATTTAGCATTAAATTTCAGCTGCCAAATTCTTGACCATTCTTCAAGCTTAGCTAGATCCCTCCTTATGGTATCTAATATTTCCTGGGTGTCTACTCTTTTGCAGATTTTGGTAACACCTTACCCAACAGCCCTTCTGCAATATCACTAGCAAAGATGCTAAAAAGAATCAGATCAAGGAGAGATCCCTGTGGCACACCACTGGTAACCTCCTTCTCCTCAGAGTGAGCTCCATTTTCCTGTACACTTTGTTGCCTCCCACTCAACCAATTTCTTAGCCAGTCAGTCAATTTAGGGTCCATCCCTAGGGTGCTCAACTTATTTATAAGTTGCCTGTGCGGAATGGTGTCAAAGGATTTACTGAAATCTAAGTATACCACATCCAGGGCTCTCCCTCAGTCCAACTCTCTGGTCATCCAGTCAAGGAAATCAATCAGATTTGTCTGATAAGATCTGCCTCTGGTAAACCCTTGCTGCTTCGGATCCTGCAATCCACTGGACTCCAAAACCTCACTTTCCTCTGTTTTGGTAGCATTTCCAATAATTTACTTATCACAGAGGTCAGACTAACTGACCTGTAGTTCCCAACATCATTTTTACTTCCACTTTTGTATAAAGGGACCACATGTGCCTTTCTCCAATCCTCTGGGACCACTACAGACTCTAAAGAAGCATTGAAAAGGTCATTCAGTGAAGCTGTTAGAACATCTTCAAGTTCCATCAATATTCTTGGATGTATTCCATCCAGTCCCGTTGCTTTGTCTACTTTTAGTTTAGCTAGTTCCGCATGAACACAGTCTTCTGAAATTCCCTTCACTTCTATTCCCATTTAAGATATGCCATACTGGGTCAAATCAAGGTCCATCAAGCTCAGTATCCAGAATTTGCTCCTGCTCCCGACCCTTCATCTATGAACACAGAACAAAATATTTGCTAAACAATTCTGTTTTATCCTCATCAGCTTCTCCATATTTCTCATCTTCACCCTTGAGTCTGACAATACCACTTTAGGACTTCCTCCTCTCACTAACATACGTATCTGAAAAATGTCTTGTCCCCACATTTAATTGCATTGGCTTTTCCTTCTTCTTTCTGTATCTTTGCTTTCCTGACTACTTTGCTAGCTTTCTCTAAGTTTTTCCAAATATTGATGTTTGTCTTTCTCTCTTTGTGATCTCTTATATTTTATGAAGATCATCCTCTTTTTCTTCACCTTTTCAGCTACTTCTTTTGAGAACCATAGTGGCCTCCTTTTCCATTTACATTTATTTACCTTTCTAACAAAAAGGTTTGTTGCCCTTAAAATATCCCCTTTCATTTTTGCTCATTGCTTTTCTACATCCCCCAGCTGTTCCCATCCCATTAATGACTCCTTGAGATATTGTCCCATCTTGGCAAAGTTAGTTTCCTAAAGTCTAAGGTCGTCACTTTTGAATAGATTTTATCAGCCCTAGTCCTAATACTGAACCACACCATCTGGTGATCCCTGGATGCAAGATGATTTTCCACTATAACATCAGAAACATTTTCCCATTGGTAAGCACCAAGCCTAAAATGGTCCCTTTACATATGGATTCTGTTAATAGTTGCCGGAATAGTCCTCCCTGTAGAGAATCCAGGATCTCCTTACTTCTAGATGACACCGCAGCAGGGATGTGCCATTCCACATCCAGCATATTGAAATCATCTAACAGTAGAACTTCTTCTTTCATGGCAATATTGCATATGCCTTCTATTAAATCTCCATCCTCTTCTCCCTGAGAAGTAGATCTGTATATCACACCAATGTAAATAGATTTCCCTTTCTCTCTTCCTAGTTTAACCCACAGTGCCTCCTCGCTCCCTTTTAAGCCCCTGTAATTCTATAGCTTTAATATTATTTTTTACATATAGTGCTACTCCTCCTCCTCTTCGTCCTACCCTGTCCTTCCTGAATAAAGTATATCCCAGTATAATTACATAGAAACATAGAAACATAGAAACATGATGACAGAAAAAGACCACAAGGCCCATCTAGTCTGTCCTTCCATAACAACAACTACAACAGTCCACTTTTTACCTTTAGAGATCCTCTGTGTTGGTCCCATGCTTTTTTGAATTCAGTTACTGTCCTCATCTCTACCACCTCCACTGGGAGACTATTCCACGGATCCACTACTCTTTCCGTAAAGAAATATTTCCGCATATCACTCCTGAATCTATCTCCCTTCACCCTCATCCCATGTCCCCTCGTCGCAGAACTTGCTTCCAATTGAAAGAGGCTCTCTCCCTGAACATTTATGCCACGGAGGTATTTAAACATCTCAATCATATCACCTCTATCCCGCCTTTCCTCTAAGGTGTACATATTAAGATCCTTAAGTCTGTCCTCATATGCTTTATAATGAAGACTACTAATCATCTTAGTAGCAACCCTCTGCACCGACTCCATCCTGTTCACATCCTTTTGAAGGTGCGGTCTCCAGAATTGCACACCATACTCCAAATGAGGTCGCACCAAAGACTTATACAGAGGCATTATCACCTCCTTTTTTCTGCTAGCCATTCCTCTCCGTATGCACCCAAGCATCCTTCTAGCTTTTGCCGTCGCCTTTTCTACCTGTTTAGCTACTTTAAGATCATCGGACACAACTACGCCTAGGTCCCGCTCTTCTTTAGTGGACAAAAGTACTTCACCTCCTATGCTGTATTGCTCCCTTGGATTGCTGCAGCCCAAATGCATGACCTTACATTTTTTAACATTAAATCCCAGCTGCCAAATTCTAGACCATTCTTCAAGCTTAGCTAGATCCCTCCTCATGTTATCTACACCTTCCTGGGTGTCTACTTTATTGCAGATTTTGGTATCATCCGCAAAGAGGCAAACCTTACCAGACAGCCCTTCTGCTATATCACTAACAAAGATGTTAAAAAGAATCGGACCAAGGACAGATCCCTGGGGCACACCACTGGTAACATCCTTCTCCTCAGAGTGAGCTCCATTTACTTGTACTCTTTGTCGCCTCCCACCCAACCAATTTCTAACCCAAGCAGTAACTTTAGGGTCCATCCCTAGGGTGCTCAGTTTGTTTATAAGTCGCCTGTGAGGAACAGTGTCAAAGGCTTTACTGAAATCTAAATACACCACATCTAGAGCTCTCCCTCGGTCCAACTCCCTGGTCACCCAGTCAAAGAAATCAATCAGATTTGTCTGACAAGACCTGCCTCTGGTGAATCCATGCTGCCTCGGATCCTGTAATCCGCTGGACTCCAGAAACCTCACTATTTTCTCTTTCAACAGCGTTTCCATTAATTTACTCACCACCGAAGTTAAACTAACCGGCCTGTAGTTTTCAACCACATCCTTACTTCCGCTTTTGTGTAAAGGCACCACATGAGCCTCTCTCCAGTCCTTTGGCACCACTCCCGACTCCAACGAGGCATTGAAAAGGTCAGTCAGTGGAGTTGCTAGAACGTCCCCAAGTTCCCTCAGTATTCTAGGGTGTATCCCATCCGGTCCCATCGCTTTGTCTACTTTAAGTTGAGCTAATTTCTCACGAACACAGTCTTCTGAAAATTGTTCAAGATGTCCCTCGCTTCTGTTCTTATTTGTGGGTGTTTTCTGAGGTCCTGCTCCTGGTTCTTCATCTGTGAACACAGAACAAAAATATTTGTTAAGCAATTCCGCTTTATCCTTATCAGCTTCTACATATTCCCCCCCTGTACCCTTGAGTCTGACAATACCACTTTTGCCCTTCCTCTTCTCACTAATATATCTGAAAAATGTCTTATCTCCCCATTTTATTGCATTGGCTATTTCCTCCTCCTTTTGAATCTTTGCCTTCTTGACTACTTTGCTAGCTTCTCTAAGTTTTTCCAAATACAGATGCCTGTCTTCCTTTCTCTGTGATCTCTTGTATTTCATGAAGGCCTCCCTCTTTTTCTTCACTTTTTCAGCTACTTCCTTCGAAAACCATAGCGGTCTCCTGTTCCTTTTGCCTTTATTTACCATTTTAACAAAAAGGTTGGTTGCCTTTAAAATACCCCCTTTCAGTTTTGACCACTGTTGTTCTACATCCCCCAGCTGTTCCCATCCCACTAACGACTCCCTGAGGTATTGGCCCATCTTCGCAAAGTTAGTCTTCCTAAAGTCTAAGATCTTCACCTTGGAATGGATTCTAACAGCCCTAGTCCTAATACTGAACCACACCATCTGGTGATCACTGGATGCAAAATGATCTCCCACTACAACATCAGAAACACTTTCACCATTGGTAAGCACCAAGTCCAGTATGGCCCCTTCACGTGTGGGGTCTGTTACCAATTGCCTGAATAGTTCTCCCTGTAGAGAATCCAGGATCTCCTTACTCCTAGATGATACTGCAGCAGGAAAGTGCCAATCAACATCTGGCATATTGAAATCTCCTAGCAGTAGCACTTCCCCTTTCCTAGCAATGCTGCGTATGTCTTCAATTAACTCTCTGTCCACCTCTTCCTCTTGTGAGGGAGGTCTGTATATCACACCAATGCAAATAGATTTCTCTTTCCCTCTTTCTAGTTTAACCCACAATGCCTACTCTCTCCCTTTTAAGCTCTGTAATTCCAAAGCTTTAATAGTAGTTTTTACATATAGTGCTACTCCTCCTCCCCTTCTTCCTACCCTATCCTTTCTGAATAAAGTATAGCCAGGTATAGTTACATCCCAGTCATGGTTTTCTGTGAACCATGTTTCTGTAACTGCCACTAAATCTAAGTCAGCCACTCCCACCAAAGCTTCAACTTCAGAGATCTTATTTCCCATGCTACGGGCATTAATACACACTGCTTTCCATATGTTACCCCTGTTACCCATTTCCATAAAGGTATTTAATGTATCACTTACCTGGGGGCTTTCTTCACCCATCCCCAACGAATCTAGTTTAAAGCCCTCTTCAGTAGATTAGCCAGTCTACTACCAAAGATGTGTTGACCTTTCTTGGACAGATGGATGCCATCTCTGCTCTGCAACCCTTGGAACAGCATCCCATGGTCTAGGAAACCAAAACGCTCTCGAAGACACCATCCACGCAGCCATGCATTAATCTCCAGGATGCGAACCTCTCTGCCTTGGCCTTTACCCTCAACAGGGAGGATTGAAGAGAACACCACCTGTGCACCTACCTGCTTCACCCTCTGTCCCAGAGCCATGAAGTCACTTTTGATATGTTCCGAGGTATACCTGGCAGTATCATTTGTTCCAACATGGATTAGCAACATTGGGTAATAGTCAGTGGGCTTGATGAGTCTCGGCAAATTCTCCGTAACATTTTGGATCTTGGCACCAGGCAGACAGCATACCTCTCTGGACATCAAGTCTGGTTGGCAGATGGACGCCTCAGTACCCCTCAGAAGAGAGTCTCCAACCACCACTACCCTTCGTTTCCTTCTGGTCACTGATTCTGCAACTATGGGGTACTTGAACTCTGGTTCTTCCCTTTCCAGGGATGCTTTCACCTCCTCCACTTCCAGGGCTGCATAATGGTTCTTCAATTCAAGGGCTGGAGAAGTTGGATTGGTGATTTTGCAGGCTCTGGTGACTTTTGTCCAACCATCGACATTCTGTTGACACCCATCTTCTCCTGTGCTGGAGAGCCTGGTTGCTGCAAGCAGCATCTCATCAATGTACTTCTCACTGTCTTGAATGCTCCTCAGCCTTGCCACCTCCTCTCTGAGTTCCTCCACTTGTTTCCTCAGAGCTTCAGCATGCAGGCACCCTGCACATGGAACTGGTTCTTCAACTGGCAATAGGGCCTCTGTCTGGACCGAGGCAGAAGCTGTAACGGGGGCAACAGCTTTAGCAATACGATTTTTCCCAGCCATTGTTCTGTTTGTGGAGCTTAGGTATCTGTTAAAGCAAAAGAGAGAGATCTACGAAGTACCAGCTGGTTTCGCAGCTGTCCTTTCAGAGAAAAAGCAGTTAAATCTCTTTAATTATATTCAAAAGGTGCTGGTCCAATTCACTGTGATTTGATAAAGGGGGAGGTGCCCTATAAAGCAAGACTGCTCACTAGGGGTGGGTGGGAGTCGGGGTGGGTAGGGAGGGAACTAACACCTGACTAGGTGTTAGCAGTTCCTGGACCTGAGGGGGTTACAGAGTTCAGCAATACTACTGTGCTCAAGTACAGATTCCCCTAAAACAGCAAAAATGGAATTTAACCTTGCTTTAAAAAAATATACACAAAACCCTTTTAAGAGCTCCCAGTCAGAGAGCTAGCAATGTAACAAAAAACACCAAACAAAGAAACCCTCAAAACCTCACTTACTGTTTGATGTGTGGAGCCCTGGTTAAGAAAGCCTCAAAAGGGCAGGGCCAAGCAGCCTTTTTATGCAGGCTTCAATTGCACTCAGGAAACAGGCCCACTAACCCCTGATTAGGTGTTAGCAGTTCCTGAACCTGAGGGGGTTACAGAGTTCAGCAATACTACTGTGCTCAAGTACAGATTCCCCTAAAACAGCAAAAATGGAATTTAACCTTGCTTTAAAAAAATATACACAAAACCCTTTTAAGAGCTCCCAGTCAGAGAGCTAGCAATGTAACAAAAAACACCAAACAAAGAAACCCTCAAAACCTCACTTACTGTTTGATGTGTGGAGCCCTGGTTAAGAAAGCCTCAAAAGGGCAGGGCCAAGCAGCCTTTTTATGCAGGCTTCAATTGCACTCAGGAAACAGGCCCACTAACCCCTGATTAGGTGTTAGCAGTTCCTGAACCTGAGGGGGTTACAGAGTTCAGCAATTACATCCCAGTCATGGCTGTCTCTGTAACCATGTCTCTGTAATCAAGTCTTCTAATACAGCCTCAACATCTGGGATCTTATTTCCTATGCTATGGGCATTTATGTGCACTGCTTTCTAGATGTTGCCCCTTTTACCCATTTCTACAGAGGTATTTAATGTTTTCTTACCTGAGGGCTTTCACTTACCTGAGAGCTATTTTCATCCATCTATGATGAATCTTGTTTAAAGCCCTCTTCAGTAGGTTAGCCAGTCTGCTGCAGAAGACACTTTGATTTTTCTTGGATGTGTGGACAACATCTCTGCTGTGCAGCCCTCAGAAAATCATCCCATGGTCCAGGAAACCAAAACGCTCTCGATGACATCATCCATGCAGCCATGCATTCATCTCCAAGATGTGAGCTTGTCTTTGAACTTGAAGGCTAGAGGAGAGAAAAAAGCTCTAGCTGCACAAGAAAAGCTTTGCCCGAGAATACAAAAAATTCCCGTTTTGCAATACTGCAGAAAAAAAATTAGGGCCCGAAAGTCAAAGGCATTTACATGATTTACAGTGCTGTAAACCATGTAAATGCACCCACGTTTATTACCAATGAATATCCACGAGTAATGCCGCTATATACCCCGATGTTAACCGCTTAGCATCAGGGTGATTTGGGATATCCATGCAGCGGCGATATTCAGCCGCTGCCCAGTTATCCCTCAGTGGCAAACGTTAGGCACAACAAAAGCTGTCCTAACTTTTGCTGCTGGAGCTAAATGGACAGTGACTGAATATCGCTGCTGCCCAGTTAGCTTCTGCTGTGCGGTGATCCCAGATATTCAATGCTGGTGGCCAGATATGGGCCTGGACTGAATATCCGGGGTTTAACTTCAGCGGCAACAGCTATGCACCTTAGAAGCACATAGCCATCACAAATGAATATCAGGCCCTTAGGTATTAAAAATGACAAAAAAAAAGGCTTTAAGAGCTCTCAGGCAGAGTTTGTATTGAAGAGCCCCACAGTATTACCTTGTTTGCAATGCAGACCATTAGTTATGGCAGAACCTGCAAGCCTAGACCTTTACACAGCACTCAGCAGCCTAGCTCTTAAGCAAGTTAATTAAGACCACTAACAGCTAAGTAGATCAGTGACTTCAAAGAGCTTGCCTACCCCTCTGAACTTGAAGGCTAGAGGAGCGGAAAAAACTCTAGCTGCACAAAAAAAGCTTTGCCCAAGAACATAAAAAATGTCCCCTTTTGCAATACAGCAGACAAAAAGATTTGCTATTAAAAATGACAAAAAGCCTCCTTTAAGAACTCTCAGGCAGAGAGTTTGTAATCAAAAGTCCCACTGTATTACCTTGTTTGCAATGCAGACTGTCTAGGAATGGGTAGGTAATGGTGCTCCCCCTGGTCTTTCAGTGTTGGGTGCATGAGTCATTACAGGCACAACATGTGTAGGGCTGGTGTGATAGGGATTAGACACACCCACTGGAGCATGTCAACATGCTTGAAGTTGGATAACAGAGTCTGTTGGAAGGGGCACAATGCAGCCAGCTACTAAGAGGCATATCAACCAGCCACCTGGAGGTGTGTCTGAAATGAATTGGCATTAGTCGACATGTGTCAGCCATGTTACTGAACCCTTTTATAGACCTGTACCTAGAGAAAAAACACATGTGAGGGAGAATATTAAGAAAAAACAAAAACAAATATATATATATATATATATATGTATATACAGGGTGGCCCAAAAAAAGTGAGAACATCTCGTAAATTAAAAGCTTAAATAGTTTACTTATTTACCTTTTTTAGCTATGCTTTTAATTTACGAGATGTTCTCACTTTTTTGGGCCAACCTGTATATATATATTTTTTCTTCACTTAAGATTAAGGCAAACATGCCTGTCTGTCCATGTTGGAATGAGGAGGGGAGGGGCAAGGGGGAAGAGGGTGCCAGCATAGACCACATGACCTCTAGCTGCCGAGGAGGCACTTGTATAAGGGGCCAAATGCCCTCAAAGGGGTGGTGCACAAACATCTCTCCTTGCCTGTCCTCCTGGACATCAGCCATCCTGCCACATAGGCAGTGAGGTGCTCAACTGTCTTCTCCAAGTTCCTCACCATCTGTCCCAGAGCAACTACCCACAAATACCATCTGTCCCAGGCCCAACCACAAATACCACCAACATGGGGTCTGCATGGCAGTATCTGAATAGGCCCGGGCCACTGCAGTAGCTGCCAGGGGATGTAGGTCCTCTGGACCTAGAAGGAGACAGTGGGGGAGTTCACTGCCCACTCCATGCTCCTCGACAGCCAGGGATACTGGGGGTTGGAGAGGGGGCAGGGGGAGGGCAGCAGCAGGTGGTGATGCTGTAGCACGTACAGCCACAGCCCGGCTAACTCAGTCAGGGCTGCTAAATTGAGCCACGGCACCATGGCGTCATGTTGCCATGGCACTGCGGCTCCATTTAAAAGCCACAATGCTGGCTGTTGGTTTAAAGTTAATCCCTGGCCCCTCCAGCCCCATCCATGCCCCGGCATCACTAAAAAGAAACGTCCTGGGGGTGGAATAACTTCCCCAGACATTTTGCCGGCCCTGGATGTACAGGGCCAACATTAGAATCGGCCCTGTATGGCCGGCAACCGCCCACTCTCCACCCCCCGGGCCACCCATTCCCTACCCCTGGGCCACCCATTCCCTGCCCCCCGACTAACTTCCCTGCACAACTGGCAGAGATGTTAGCCAGAGGCTGCCGCTGGCACGAATAGTGGGAATGGACATCCCATTGGGAGGTCAATCCCTGCTATTTGTGTCTCAGAATAACCCCATAGCGTCTGGCATCACAACCAGAACACCTGTTTACTGCTGAGCCAAAGGGGGCAAAGAACAACTATGTAAACGCCTCCCAATTGGCCCACAGGATCATAACAAACTTTGCCAATCTAATTCCAAGTTCAAATCATATGGGGCTATGGTATTCAATCGAAATGTCCACTGCTGTTCTCGCTGTTGTAAACAGACTTGTCTATCCCCACCCCTCAAAGATGGTGCTACCCAATCAATCACCCTCCAGGAAAACTCCAAAAAAGAATGTTTCAGTGTAATGGCATGATCAGCCACAGGAGCGGTAATAGTTTTTGTCCGTATCTGGAAGGCATGTTCAGCCAATCGTTTGCGAAACTGACATGTGGTATGGCCGATGTACTTCAGACCACAAGGGCACAATAACATATACACTACAAAAGTAGTGTCACAAGTAGTGTGATATTTCGTGTGCCACACCATGTCAGATGCCGAGTCTGTCCAAGTTTTGCCCACCAAAGTTCCAGAGCAGAATTTATATTGCCCACAAAGGTAATGACCTACCTGCTTCAGAATTTGAGGGACTCTAGAGCATACCTGTACAAGCCAGTCACAAAGATTTTTACCCCGGGTATATGCTAAACACAACCATTTGTGAAAACAAGGGTGAAGGCTGAGTACCTGTCAATGCTTTCGTAAAAAGGCCTGTACCTTTGGGTGGGGCCACAAGGGGGAACACCCACATTTGCCAGTGGACTGCCATTCATGTACTGTGTAGTGATTCACAAGGTGTGGATTGTTTTGTATTGAGCTGCTGTGATTACCCGTAATATATCTCAGACATGCTGTCATACCCTCGCATCCCTATTTGTCATGCCGGCTGTATACACCTGCAGTACATGACATCATGTGTGTGCCATTTTGGTCCCTTGGATGCTGTCTGCCAATAGCTCTGAGGGATCACATTTTTTGGGAACTGCGTGTCTTAGGTTGAACCCTTGCATGGTGAATGACTGTGGATTTTACTAATCTACATTCTTGACTCTCATTTATAGCACCTCTCAACGTTGCCCCCTCACATGATTTGTGCTACGGTGCCTAGATGGACATTTGGTGGAGGTCCTGCTATGTCTGTGGTGCGCAGCAGCAGATCAGTGCTACTGACATTGCTGTGCATCCTGCTGTTGACCATGGCAGCTCCTAGTTGCTACATGCCTGTAGCCTGCCCCCTTTTGGCATGTACCACACTTCCTCTCCCCATCCATTCTACCATCCCTGTTTTCTCTGCCATTTTTATTTTGAAATGTCATTTTTTATGGTTGTTTTTAATAGATTTATGTTTTCTATTAATACTGTGTACACTGTGTTTTACTTCATGTATCCTCCATAAGTTCAACAGTGAGTGTCTGCAGTTTATCAGGCTGCCTAGCTGGTGGGTGTCGAGGCAGCGCACACTATTCTAATATATCACACAGGTGCACTCTAGTCCTCTGGGACCTCTCCTGCCTATTCATCATTTATCTTCTCCAATTTCTATTCCCTCTTCTATCATATTCCAATTGCTGCCTATCACTTTCTTTTACTATTGTTGACACTCCCTAATCTTCTCCCTTCATTCCAATGATCTCAAGCCCTTACTCTTTACCGCCCCCATTACCATCCTCACCTCTCCTTCTATCTTGTCTTCTACCCTGTCATGTGTTCTACAGCTTCAACATCTTCTTCCTCTCATTCGGCCATCTCTGCTGTCTCTAAAAGAACCTCACTCTCATTACCTTCATGCCTCCTCATCTCTCCCCTGCATTCTCCTGCTCCTTTCCCTTCTCTCATCAGGTGATATGAATCCCGACCCTGCCCTCCTA
The DNA here is from genome assembly GCA_033557465.1 of Ichthyophis bannanicus. Lineage (NCBI taxonomy): Eukaryota > Metazoa > Chordata > Amphibia > Gymnophiona > Ichthyophiidae > Ichthyophis > Ichthyophis bannanicus. The sequence continues at coordinate 907,407,540 of CM066031.1, read as the reverse complement.
GACTTTTTTCAGACTCACAGGGTAGATCCATATGCAATCCTTCAAATCTTACTCCTTTTCCCTTCTCATGCGCCTTCTGGAATGCACATTCCATCTCTAATAAACCAGCCTTCATTCACGACCTCTTTATCTCTAATTCTCTGCATCTTTTTGCTCTGAGACCTGGATTCTCCCCGAAGACTCCACTTCAGCTGCTGCTCTCTGTCATGGAGACTATCTCTTCTCTCATATGCCTTGCTCCATTGGGTGAGGCAGTGGTGTTGGGTTCCCCCCTTGTGGCCCCACCTTCTTCACAGAACATGTTGCACAGTCCATGAATGCATCATACACATGGACGGCCTGGTACTGGGGAGTACACATAATCATTGCAAGCTCATCCCTGCAACATATATCTGTACCCTCCACAATAGACCCCCTGCAGTCACTATTTGTCTGCCATACCACAATATGTCATCATATTGGTGGAGGTACATTCACCTTGGCCTATGTCAAAGGCCATGCTGGATTGGGGCTAGCCACATCATGTATAGGTGAGCATATAGGATGAGGTTCTATCAGTTTATGTACTATACAGAAGAAAGATGTAGACTGAAATGCCTAAGAGCACCTTACCTTGTAGACAATGGCCCTTGTTTGGCAACACACAGTACTGACTTTGGGGCACACATGCTTCAACTTGAGATAGTCCATATTGTCACCCACTGTTATCTTCCATACCCATGATAATGCTATCATAAGTTTATGTAAATTCCCTTTCAAATGACACAGTATCACTAGTATCAGTGGCAATGAGTTTGCAGGGCCATGCTAGCAGTTAAGGTGTTCATCCTATGATTTCTGCAGACAAACAGGGTGTTTTATGTAGCATTGCAGATAGTCGTATGGTGTATCCCGTCATATGTTTGCTATACATAACCCTATTGCTACCTAGCAGTTATGTTGCTGTGGCAGGTGAAGGCCTGTGATTCACGGTGTCTGACATAAGCAGGCAGGCCTAACTAGCTTGACCTGTACATGAAGCCTGTGAAGAGGCCCATAGGAATTGCACATCCCCCAACATGCTGCTATTGTAGAATTAGAACTCAGTAAAAGTATTGGATTAGCTTAGACAAGCAGAACTGAAAGATGGAAAAATACAGAAAAATATGTTAAAAGCCACTGATAAGAGAATACAGCTGTAAGGGATTTAATTAAAACTGCTGACAGAAAGGTTACAGAGCCCTGCTTCCCTGCACGTATTAACTAGCCCAGTGGCCTTGGAAGTAGGAAAGTAACAAGTTGGTGAACTGGCCATTGTAATTGGGACTAGAAGGGGGGTGAGCAGGTGCTGAGCCCACTCAAAGAACATAATTGGATAATCATATCAGTACCGGGACCAATAGAAGGGGTACGGGAGGTACGGGAGGTTACCGGGACCAATGAAATGTTTTCCTATACCTAGAATGGAGCAAAAGTCTATAAAAGTTGTTGTATTGCCAGAAGACATTGCTCAGCCATTTTGAAATTGACTTTGCTTGAGACTTGTGCACAAATAAATGATTTGGACCTTCTGAACAGACTCCTGGTATCATTGGTTTGTCTGCGCTCTGCTGCTACATTGCCTTCTGTCAGTGACAGACTTATCTATGATGCTAGATAGCTGCCACAGACTGCAATTAATTAATCTGGATGTGTACCTGTGCATCCCAGGATTCCATATTAGACAAAAGGCAACTAGTCCCTTGCATATACTATATGCTGGGCCAGGACTAGAGATGGGCTAAGGAGGAGGTGCTCTATGTAATTCAGAGCCTTCATGTCCCATGCATTCTGTCAGATCCCATTGCTGAGTATAAAATGCCTTGTTCTATGCCATGTGACATGTCACAAACACTCTGGATCTAGAACCTATAGAGTTGGTGATGAAGAACAATGTAGATGGAGATCAGTGGCATAAGCTCTGCCAGCCAATAAGGTCCACACCTAAACATCCCATTACAGGATAATATCAATATACAGACCCCACTAGCACAAGCCTACATACATCTGATATTCACATTGAGGCCTGCAGCTGCCATTCATATATATAGATTGATGAAACGTAGCAGATCACATTCACAGAAGGTGTGTGTTCTGTCAGTGGACTGCTGCAGAGCTCACATGGTCACCTCGATGATGCACACATTTGTTTGCAATGGCTACTCCAAGAGGAGAAGGTGACACCATGGCTTAGTTTGGCCAGAGCTAGTTTGGCAATATAGAAGCATGTCATCAGAAAAAGACCATATGACCTTTCTAGTTTGTCCTTCCTTATCAAATACTATAGTTCCTTTATTTCCATTAGAGATCTTCTATGTTTGACCCATGCTTTCTTGAGTTCAGATACTGTCCTCATCTCTACTACTTCCACTGGGAGACTATTCCATGTATCTACCACTCTTTCCATAAAGAAATATTTCCGCATATTACTCCTGAGTCTATCCCATTTCACCCTCATCCTATGCCCCCTCATTGCAGAGCTTACTTTTAGTCGAAAGAGGCTCTCCTCCTGTGAATTCATGCCACAGAGGTATATAATGTGGCCTTGTGCACCACCCTAGACAGTTGCCTAAGGTAGGGCGAGCACTCCTTTTTGTAGTTGTGGGTTTTCAAATAAATTGAGGTCTGAGAGGCATAAGGCAGGCACAGGAAAATTTATTGATTTTTTACTACTACTCCATACAGAGCTTTTAGAAAGCTAAGCGCAAGGGCAAGAAGAAAGGAAAAAAAAAGGTAGGATTTCTTCTCCTAACACAAATAGCTTCTACCACTTCCAGAATTCACAAATCAGGCTTTCATTACTTCCTCCAGCCTTTAAACATAAATGCCAGTTTGCCCTTCTTGAAACTTTCCAACATTCAGAATAAACTTTCTGGCTTCATTCAAGGAAAAACATTTTTAAAAGCAAACAGGGCTTTAAAACACTGTCCAGCCTGTTTCTTTTTCTTTACGGGCTAATGCAGCTCTTTGAGCTTCACACTCTATAGTGCTCAAACATTCAACTTGTCTTATGACACAAAGAACATTCCATTACAGAGGATTCTGAATCAATGTCTGAAGCATAGCTTTCTGTCTGCATTTCCTCCACAACGGACTCTTCAGTATCGTGGTTTAAACTTCTCCGTGTAAACCCAGGCTCCGCCCTTTCTAACAGCTCAAGAATTTTCTTCCAGCAAGACTTTTCCTTTCCTATAGAATTCTCAGCATATATGGGCAATTCTCTCTCTCTCATTAACTGGCTTACTGTCTGTAGCTGGCTTAACTTGCTGTTGGGCACAGGGTTACTCACGGTTCTGCTTGTAACAGGTAAGCTTCCACCAAGCCCTTGGATTGCAGTAAAAGTGCATTTAGGACTCTCTCAGTTGGGAATCCCTTGCCTCCAGGCTCCAAAGCAACTCCTCTGCATTCTTGGTTCTTCCCTGGCTTATGGCTTTTTCCCTTGAGGGCTCTAGCAGATCCCACAGTGTCCTCTGAGGCTGGGCTTCTCTTAGAAGTCTGTCTCAGCAGTTCCTTCTCCTCCCCTGGGCTGTCCTGGGAAATCCCTTTCTCTCCAGTTGCCCTGAAGCTTCCTCTTCCTTCCAGCACGTTAGGACTTCTGCTGTGTTCTGCCACTCTGGTAGCTCCTCCCCTGGGAACTCCTTCTCTCCTCCTGTCTCAGCCACTCCTGTTGCTGCCCTCCTCCTTTTCTAATCCCCTAGGGACTCTCTCTGAATGTGTTTGAGCTGTAGCCTCGTGCTGCTCCCTCAGCTGGCTCTCATTAGCCTTACAACTTGTTTCTGAGCTAGGGCGTGGCTTGCAGCTAGGAACCGGATGAGGTTTTTTCTGTTCAGGAGCAGTTTGAATTTCACAGCCCTGCTTCCTGTTTCTCTCCCTTAAGGTAAAAATGTGTTTTTTTCCTATTTCTAGGGGCTCAGGAACATTTTGGCCACCACAATAAACATCTCTCTCATATCTCCTCTATCCTGCCTTTCCTCTAAAGTATCCATATTAAGATCTTTAATTATGCCCCATATAGATTATAACAAAGATCGCTGACCATTTTAGTAGCCACCTTCTGCACTGAATCCATTATGTTTATATTCTTTTGAAAATGTGTTCTCCAAAATTGCACACAACACCCCAAATGAGGTTGCACCAGAGACTTATACAGAGGCACTATCACCTCCTTTTCCTGCTGGCCATTCCTCTCCCTATACACCCAAACATCCTTCTGGCTTTCGTTGTTGCTTTTTCTACCTGTTTGGCCACTTTAAGATCATTAGAAACAATCACTCCCAGGTCCTGCTGTTCTTTCGTGGACACAAATACTTTGCCCCCTACACTGTACTACTCACATGGATTTTTGCAGCTCAAATAAAGCCCCTGCGTTTTTAAGCATTACATTTCAGTTGCTACATTTTTAACCATTCTTCAAGCTTAGCTAGATCCCTCCTCATGTTATCTACTCTTTCCTGGGTGTCTATTGCATATTTTGGTATCATTTACAAAGAAGACTTTACCTGACAGCCCTTCTGCAATATCACTAACAAAGATATTAAAAAGAATCAGATCCAGGACAGATCCCTGTGGTACATGACTGGTAACATCCTTGACTTCAGAGTGAGCTCCATTTACCTGTACACTTTTTCACCTTCCACTCAACCATTTTTTAACCCAATCAGTGTGCCAAGAGTTTGATCCTTGGACTGGTACTCTTCAATGTATTTGAGAGTGATAGTGCTGAGGGACTGAATGGAAAGTCTGACTTTTTACAAATGACATGAAAATTTGCAACAGAGTGGACTCCCCTGAGGGAGTGGATAATATGAGAAAAGGTCTACAAAAGCTGGAATAATGGTCCAATGCTTGGCAGTTAAGATTTAATGTGAAGAAGTGCAGTGTCATGCACTTGGGAAGCAGAAATCCAAGGGAATTGTATGCGATAGGGGACGAGAGGTTGGTGTGCACAGACCTGGAGAATGACCTCAGAGTGATAGTTTCTGAGGATCTCAAGGTAGCGAAACAGTGTGACAAGGCAGTGGCAAAAGCCAGAAGGATGCTGGGTTGCATACAGAGAGGAAGTACCAGCAGAAAGAGGTACTAATGCCACTGTACAAGTCGCTGGTGATGCCTCACTTGGACTCTTGTGTTCAGTTCTGGAGACCATATCTCGCAAAGGATATAAAAGGCTGGAAACGGTTCAAAGGATGAGAAGAGACTTGAAGACTTAAATATGTACACTCTGGAGGAGAGGAGGGACAGGGGAGATTTGATTCAGACCTTCAAATACTTAAAGACTATTAATGAACAAACAAACCTCTTTCAAAGACTGGGAAGCTGTAAAACTAGAGGGCATAACATGAAGCTGCAAGGGGGTAAACTGAAAGGCAATGTCAGGAAATACTGTTTCACTGAAAGCATAGTGGATGCTTGGAATGCCCTCCCGATGGAAGTGGTGGGAGCAAATACAGTGACAGAATTCAAAATGGTATGGGACAGACACAGTGGATCCCTTTATAGCAACAGGTTAAAATCAAAATAAGCATAACTATCTCTTATATCTCCACAAATAGGGGTGATCAACATGGAGTGGTGGATACACCACTAAACAAAGGTGCACCTACTCTTGCTGCCTTGCTGGGCAGACAAGATGGACCATATTGGTTTTTATCTGCCATCATATATTATGTTACTATGTTACTTTAGGGTCCATTCCTAGTGTGCAGAATGGTGTCAAAAGCTTTACTGAAATAAAAGTACACCACATCTAGGGCTTTCCCTCAGTCCAACTCTCTGGTCACCCAGTCAAAGAAACCAATCAGATTTGTCTGACAGGACCTACATCTGGTAAACCCATGCTGCCTCGGATCCTTCAAATCATTAGACTCCAGAAACCTCACTATCCTCTGTTTTAGCATTGTTTTCATTAATTTACTCATCAGAGAGGTCAGACTAACTACCCTGTAGTTCTCAACCTCATCCTTACTTCCACCTTTGTGTAAAGGGACAACTCCTGAACCTAAAGAAGTGTTGAAACTTTTAGAACGTCACCAAGTTCCTTCAATATTCTCAGATGTATGCCATCTGGCCCCATCACTTTGTCTATTTTTAGTTTAGCTAGTTTGTCATGAACACAGTCTTCTGAAAATCGCTCAAGATTCCCTTCACTTCTGCTTCTATTTTTTGGTGCTTTCTGAGGTCCTGCTACTGGCACTTCATCTGTGAACGCAGAACAAAAATATTTGTTAAGCAATTCTCCTTTATCCTCATGAGTTTCTACAGATTCCTGACCTTCCTCCTTGAGTCTGACAGTACATTTTTGCATGTCCTCTTTTCACTAACTTATCTGAAAAATATCTTGTCCTCACATTTGATTGAATTGGCTATCTCTTCTTCTTTTTGTATCTTTGCTTTCCTGACTACTTTCATAACTTATCCAAGTTTTTCCAAATATTGATGATTGTCTTCCTCTCTCTGTGATTTCCTGTATTTTATGAAGGCCACTCTCTTTTTCTTCACATTTTCAGCTACTTCTTTTGAGAACCATAACGGCTTCTTTTTCCTTTTAGATTTATTTACCTTTCTAACAAAAAGGTTTGTTGCCCTTAAAATAGCCCCTTTCAGTTTTGCCTGTTGCTTTTCTACATCCTCCAGATGTTCCCATCCAGCTAATGACTCAACATATTGTCCCATCTTGGCAAAGTTAGTTTTTCTAAAGTCTAAGACCCTTGCTTTTAAAGGGATTTTATCAGCTCTAGTCCCTAATACTAAACCACGTCATCTGATGATCTCCCACTGTAACATCAGAAGCACTTTCCTCATTGGTAAGCACCAAGTCCAATATGGCCCCTTCACATGCGGGTTCTGTTACCAGTTGCCAGAATAGTTCTCCCTGTAGAGAATCCAGGATCTCCTTACTTCTAGATGACACTGCAGCAGGGATTGCCAATCAACATCTGCAATATTGAAATCACCTATCAGTAGTACTTCTCTTTTCATGGCAATACTACATATGTCTTCTATTAAATCTCTGTCCACTTCTCCCTGTGACAGAGATCTGTATATCGTACCAATGCAAATGAATTTTCTGTCCCCTCTTTCTAGTGTATTCCACAGTGCCTCCTCGCTCCCTTTTCAGCTCTGTGATTCTATAGCTTTAATATTATTTTTTACATATAGTGCCACTTGTCCTTCCCTTCTTATCCTACCCTGTCCTTCCTGAATAAAGTATATCCCATTATAATTATATCCCAGTCATGGTTATCCATGAACCATGTCTCCATAACCACAACTAAATCCAAGTCAGCCTCTTCCATTAAAGCCTCAACATCTGGGATCTTATTTCCCATATTATGGATATTAATGCATGCCGTTGTTCAAATGTTGCCTCTTTTACCCATTTCAGAGGTATTTGATGTTTTACTTACCTGAGGGCTCTCACTTACCTAGGGGCTTTCTTCACCCATCCTCAATGAACCTAGTTTAAAGCCCTCTTCAGTAGGTTAGCTAGTCTGATGCAGAAGACACTTTGACCCTCCTTGGATAGGTGGACACTATCTCTGCTCTGCAGCCCTTGGAAAATCATCCCATGATCCAGGAAACCAAACCGCTGTAGATGACACTATCCATGCAGCAATGCATTCAAGTCCAGGATGCAAGCTTTTCTGCCTTGGCCTTTACTCTCAGTAGGGAGGATTGAAGAGAATGCCAGCTGCGTACCTATCTGCTTCATCCGCTGTCCCAGAGCCATGAAGTCACTTTTAATACACTCAGAGGGATACCGAGCAGTATCATTTGTGCCGACATGGATGAGTAACATCAGATAATAGTCAGTAGGCTTGATGAGTCTCAGAAAACACTCTGCAACATCTTGGATTTTGGTACGTGGTAGAGAGAGTACACCTCTCTAGAGATCAAATCTGGTCAGCAGATGGATTCCTTAGTACCCCTCAGAAGAGAGGCAGCAACCACCACTATACTTTGTTTCCTTGTGGTCACTAATTCCACAACTTTGGTGTGCTTGACCTCTGGTTCTTCCTTTTCTTTGGATTATTTTACCTTCTCCACTTCCAGGACTGCATACTGGTTCTTCAGTTTGACTATTGCAATCTCTTGTTGGTCTCCCTCTGAGTCTTCTTTCTCCCCTTCAATCCATTCAAAACTCTGCTGTGCGGCTAATATTCCACCAGCCCCAATATACTCATATAATTCCTCTTCTCAAATCACTTTATTGGCTTCCCTTCCTTTTCGTATCCAATACAAGCTTCTCCTTCTGACCTATAAGTGCATTCATTCTATTGCTCCTCACTACCTTTCCTCTCTTCTCTCTCCCTGCACCCCTCCTCGTGAACTCCGCTCATCCTTTGCCTTACTTCTCTTCAACAGCCAATTCCAGACTTCAATCATTTTACCTTGCTGCTCCTTATGCCTGGAACAAGCTACCTGTATCTTTATGTCAGGTTTCATCTCTCCCCCTTTTCAAATCCATGTTAAAGGCTCACCTCTTTCAGGCTGCTTTTGGATCTTCATCCTTTGTTTTCCTTCTGTCTCATTACCCTTCCCTACTGTACCCTTGTTCTCATCTATTGTACTGTCTGTCTTTATTAGATTCTAAGCTCTATTGAGCAGGGACTGTCTTTTATATGTGTCTGTACAGCACTGCGTACACCTTTTAGTGCTATAAATATTTAATAGTAGTAGTAGTACTTTTCGCTGTCTCGAAGGCTTCTCAGCCTTGCCATTCTTCTCTGAGCTCCTCCAATTGTTTCATCAGAGCTTGAGCTTGCAGGCATCTTGCACATGGATCCAGTTCCCTTGACTGGTATTGGGCTGTCTGTCTGGATAGAAGCCGAAGTTGTAATGGGGGCAACAGCATTGGCTTACAATTTTTCCCAGCCATCATTCAGTTGGTGGAGCTCTGGTACCTGTTAAAGTAAACAAGAGAGCCTGACCAAAGTCCCTAACTTTTCCTCAGCTATCCTTTAAGAGAAAAAGCAGCTAACCTCTTTTAGAAAATGTGCTGATATTTTTCTTTTTCTCCTCAGACCTTCAGGTTCAAAGTGGAAGGCAGGCTCTTTGAAGTCACAGCACTCCCTAGGTGTTGGTGTCCTTATTTAGCTTGCTTAGAAGTCAGGCAGTGGAGTGTTGTATAAAGGTCTACATTGCCTTGCAAGCTCTGCCAGTCCTAGAAAGTCTCCACTGCAAGCAAGGTAAATCTGTGTCTCTAGATATAACTTCTCTGCCTGGGTGTTCTTAAAAGGGGTTAATTTTATTTTAATAACTTTTTTCTGATATTCTGCCAACAGATTTGTTTTGTAGTTGTATTGCAAAAAAAAAAAAATTCTGCTGTTATTTTTCTTTCACTCAAACCTTCAGGTTCAAAGGGGAAGGCAGACTCTTTGAAGTAACAGCACTCCCCAGGTGTTAGATCCAACAACTGAGCTAAGGCTGGGAAAAATTGTGCTTCCAAAGCTTTTGCCCCTGCTACAACTTTTGCCTCTGTCCAGATGGACATCCTGATCCCAGTAAGGACTGGTTCCATGCATGCAATGCCTGCAAGCTGAATCCCTCATGAAAGAAGTGGAGGAACTGAGAGAACAGGTGGTGAGGCTGAGAAGCATCTCTGACAGCCAGAAGTACATCAATGAAATGCTTCTTGAGGCATCCAAGCTCTGCTGCTCCTGCAAATGGCAGTATATCAAGTTTTAATAAACATAAACAGAAGTGAAGATGGTATGCCACAGAAAGAAGAGAGCTGGAAGCGAGTCAAAAGAGGCTACAGAATTGACACCTAATCTCCAACTCCACCATCCCTCAAATTGAAGAACCAGTATGCATCCCTGGAAGTGGAGGAGGTGAAAACATCTCAAGAACAGGAAGAATCATAGTTCAAGCACTCCAAAGTTGCAGAATCAGTGATCATAAGGAAGTGAAGGGTAGTGGTGGTTGGTGATTCTCTTCTGAGGAGTACTGAAGAGTCCATCTGCCGACCAGACTTGATGTCCTGAGAGGTGTGCTGTCTGCCAAGATCCATGATGTTATGGAGAGTTTGCCGAGACACATTAAGCCTACTGACTATTATCCAATGCTGTCATCCATGTCAGCACAAATAATACTGCTAGATATCCCTCTAAGTGTATCAAGAGTGACTTCATGGCTCTGGGAGACAGAGTGAAGCAGATAGGTGCTCAGGTGGTGTTCTCCTCAATACTCTGTTGAGGGTAATGGCCAAGACAGAGAAGCACACATCCTAATGATCAATGCATGGCTGTGTAGATGGTGTCATTGAGAGCTCTTTGGTTTCCTGGACCATAGAATGATATTCCAAGGCTTGCTAAGCAGAGATGGTGTCCACCTATCCAAGAAGGGATGAAGTGCCTTCCACAGCAGACTAGCTAACCTGCTAAAGATAGATTTAAAATAGATTGTTGGGTATGTGTGAAGATAGCCCCCAGGTAAGTGAAACCACTCAGGTAAGTAAAACATTAAGGGCCCAATATTCAACAGGGCGCTGAGGTCTGCCATACCTGCAGAAGGTTACCCGGTCAGGAAAAGTGCTTGAATCATGAGTCAGGCACTGACAAAATGGGCAAGCAATGAAAATGCAGCACAACTTGAGCACAGCAGCAGGTGCCCACTGCAGCAATGCAAGGCGCATAACCTGGGCATGACACCAAAGGCAGAGGTGATACCCGTGTATGTGGCCACATCAACAGTGGCTAGAGATGCACGACAGACCATGGTCAGCAACCCGAGTATCACCTGACTGGCATACCCAGGTACTGCCCGTCTGGCATACCTGAGCATAGATGATACCATTACGTAAGCCCTGCGGGCTGCCTGTACAGGAGCCCATTGTGGCTGGGGGGACAGACACCAGTGGCATGGCGGCAAGGAGAAGCATGAACATTTTGCCAGATGAGAGTGAATGCCTCGTCTGCTCTGTGCTGCAGCATGATGGGATACTCTACCCCCAGGGGGGGGCACTGCCCAAACCTGAGGCTGGCAACAGCCCTATGGAGGGGGATCCAACTCCAGCTGCCAAGATAAGGAGGCTACAACAGGCAGGGGGGGGGGGGGGCTGAGCACCATGCTAGGCAGACACACTCTGAAAGTCCCAGCTGTATGTCTGCACAGGGAGATTGGGCATGATGCCAAGACAGAAGCTGCTAGCTGCTCCACTGTATGCCTATCAGGAAGTATGGAGGATGGGCCATGCATCAGTGCAGATGCTAGCCCTGAATGCCTGCAGCAGGGGACATAGCCACACATAGTAGGTGGTGAGGGTGCTGCACCCCCCGGTGGTAGTTGGTAGCAATGCCACAAGGCATGCATGGCAATGGAAAAGTCCAGTGCAGGGGGTGCCATGGCAGAGCTGGGCACTGTAAGGGCCCTGAACACATGCCCTACCCCCTAGCCCCATGCCATGGTGCAGAGGTTTGGGGGGATGCCACCAGACCATTGCAGGACACAGGTATGCACAGCAAGCAAAATGGAAGTGGCCAACTGAGCACATGTCTCCCCTCTTTTCCACAGGGAATATGGAGACTGGACACTGGATGCTGCATTGGAGGTGACCCCACCAGTTCCAGAGGATCAGGGAGTGGCTGGCACCTGAGGAAGATCAGTGGGATACATGGTAGTTCCCAGAGGATGTAGGGGTTGGCAGCCAAGGCTGCCAGACTAGTGCAGGCAGACAACTTGGTGGTGGACACTCCCAATATGCAATGATGGATCTGGTCTAGGAGCAGCTGTGTCATCCCCTGGTGCCACCAATCCACCTGTGCACCAGCCAGCACACTCGTGTGCACCCAATGACTAGGGGGGGGAGGGCTAGCAGGGCATAATCTAGTATGTGAGGGAGGGAACAGAGCAGGCTGGAGGTGGGCAAAGGGGGGGGGGGGGTGGCAAGTGTGCAGTATGGTGGAGGCAGGCCCCTGTGGGCCAAAGGTAGGTGAGTGATGCATGTGTGGGCCTTCCCAGGGGTGTTCCAGTCTCCCCTCTCCCCACAGATGGCTCCAGGGCTGCATGAGCCAGTACACCAGCCACTCAGGAGTGGCAGGGCCACAGCAGGCGAGCAGAAGAGCAGCAGAAATACCACCAGTGGTGGTGATGAGGAGGAGGAGATGTTGCCATCATCAGCGACAAGTGGCACCTCATCAGAGGTCACCACATCGGAGGAGGGGGGCAGCGAGGGGTCCATGGCAGAGTGGGAGGAGAGGGTGTCAGAGGAGGAGGAGGGATCAGAGGACCAGGGGCAGAGTGGGGAGGAGGGAGGTGTCAGAGGAGGAGGAGGAAGAGATCTGGGTGGACTAGGGGCAGGGTGGGGAGGCAGAGGTGGGAGCAGAGGGGGTAGCAGGGGGGACACAGGAACCACCCACTAAGCGCCCCAGGTACGATGACATGGCACAAGGCACCACTGGCAGGCAACCAGCAAGGAGGCCAGAGTCAGAGCTGAACCCCCCGGCAGAACCCCACAGCCCATAGATGCGCCCACCAGATGACCAACTAAGGGGCCATGTGCCTGCCATATGGTGTAGCACAGGCCAGAGGAGACCTGGAGTGGTGCCATTGTCCATCCCTTGCAGATGGGGTCCTTCACGGCCACCACAGCACCCAGGGGCACATCCTGGCCATACCACAGCTGGATCCACAGTGCCACCACCCCCTCGTCAATAGAGTGATTGGGCCCTGGTTGCCTTGGTGGCAGAGGTGCACCTCATCAGGGAGGAGGTGTGTACCACAGCACAGACCATCAGTTGGTACCTAGAGGCCCTCACAACAGTTGTGTCAGGGAATAGGCAGGGACCCTTGTACCATAAGGCGACCCCCTATCTCGTATGCCCTGGGCCTGGGCGAGTTGCAAAGAATCCAAAGTGCATGAATGTCTGCCACTGTTGGCAGGATTGTAAATATGTTGGCACAGTTGTCAAATAAATGTTTTCATGTTTGTAAGCACTGTGTTGCCCAGTTTGTGGGGGCAGGGCAGTGCATCTGTGTGGGTGGTGTGGGGGTCCAGGGGAGAGTGTCCAGGAGAGGGGGTCCAGGGGTCCATGGGCATGGTGAAAAAGGGACTACAGTAGTTGGAGTGGAAGGGCAGACTGGAATGGCCATCCTGTGAGGGTAAGGCAGAGGGCCCCTACCTGAGCAAGCACCACAACGTAGAGGCATAGCACATGCACTATACCTCTGACTTGTGAAGGCACACTGCTGCTGTTGCCATGCCGGCTTATAGTACTATGTGTCTTACCTGGGTATCACAGTCTGGGCATCTCTGCATGCATATCGTGCCATTGTTCAGACCTATACGGATATGGCATCCTGCAGCAGCTAGCAGAATGCAGATATTCATAGTGTCTGCACCCAGGGGCCTATGTGCATAGCAGGTATGTCTTTGGATGGGGCGTGGCCCCGCTGCACGCTCTACCCGTGTATGCATTAGAGGACCTATGTGGGTAAGCAAATTCCGCCTTATCGCGTTGCTGCTTCATGATGGCTGACAAGGCACATAGCACAGGTGTGACTGCGACAGCCATGTCTGTGTCCCCACTGTGCCTCCTTCTGCCTAGCCCATGCCTGTCTATCTGTCAAACTGCAGGTGCTACGTGGGGTGGATACATTGTGGGCTGTGCACCAACTACCGGTACTGTGGTGGACTGGGTGTCACCCCTGGGGCCATGACAGCATGCTATGTCACTAACCTCTGCCACCTTTGCTCTCCCACAGACCCACCAGCTACACCGCTTTCACAGCCTTGAACTGTTGCACCAAGGAAAGCCTCACAGCCCACCATGGAGGATGCAAGTGACCAGCCAGGGTGCAGCATGGCTCTTGATGCTGGTACACCAGCCAGCTATGTACAGCAGCCCACTCTGAAGGCCAGTGTTCGCCAGCCAGGGTGGAGGGGCAGGCCAGTGTGATTGCCAGTGTTGTGGGGCTAGCTGCGGATGACGCACCACTTGTCGAGCTATAGTTTACCATCCTGGAGGAGCCAGTGTGTGCAAGGAGTGATGACCTGGACCAGGAGCTATGACAGGAAGGTGCACGCCTGGTGGCAGGCACTGAGGGCAATCTCTCTGAGCTGCAGGGTATCCGGCAGACCTGCAGACTGCAGAACAGGCCAGGAAGGCCAAGTACGAGGAGTGATGGGACCACAGACAGCACATGGAGCACCGCATGGAGGGGCACCTGCGGTTGATGTGGAAGATGGCAGCGTACCAAGCATCCATAGCTGGCTACTAGAGTAGTTTAGTAGGCTTCATGCAGGCACAGGGGGTGCGTGTTGGCGCCACCTGCTAGCCTGGCACTATGTCCGTCCAACCACCTTGCTGGGAAGGGTGGTTACACCACAAGCACATCCTCTGACAATGCTCCACTGCATCAGAGTGCATGTGTGGGCAAGCGCCCGTGGCCAGCGGGGAGCCCTGAGGAAGGGGGTTCACAAGGGAGAAAATAAAAAACACCAGAAGCGGCTCTTTAGCACCCTGATTGCACGCTCCACAACCGCCCGTGTCTGCTGGTGGGCGCTGTTGTAATGCTTCTCCTGCTGACTTCTGGGGTGGTGCACTGGGGTCAGCAGCCAAGTTCTCCAGGGGTACCCATGGTCACCTGTGGGGGCAAGGTGAGCTATGAACATGTGCATTGGGACGTGCATTGGGTATGGTCTGTGGGCTGCTGTGGAAGGCGTGCAGTGGTGCTCATGTGGTGTGTGACATACAGTATACATTTATCATCACCTATTTTCAGTACCCATAGAATCAGACTGCAGCAGGCATCCATTCTGGGCCTGTCCTGGTGTCCACACACCCACACACACACTCACCTAGCAGCCACGCATCTCCAAGCTGACCACCGGCTGCTGCCTGTTCCAGGCCAGACTGTGCAAGGACAAATGCATTATGGTAGGACCCTGGGTCATGGGCACACACATCTGTGAAGGCCATGTTGGCATCCACAACGACCTGCATTTTCATTGATAAGTACCCATGCCTATTCCGGTATGCCCTCTGCTCTAGCCATGGTGCCCACAGTGCCATGTGGGTGCAGTCTTTAGATCCAAGCACCAATGAGAAACCAGCAACACTGTAGAATGCCTGCATGGTCTCCTGATGCCTCTGCTGTGCTGCCAGGGGAGGGCTATGAAGTGCTACGTCCTTTGCAGCAGAGCCCTGGTGAATGTTCCAATGCAATGGCTGGCAGTGGGCTGCATGATTCCAACAGTCGCCCCTATCACATGCTGGAAGTTGCCGGTTGTAAGGAATCCCAGGGCTGTGGTCACCATCATGGCCATGGAAGGGCCTGGCTTCTGAATGTTGTGGGCTCCAGGCCCACATCGAGTATGCTACACAACTCAGTTTAGGTTGCCACACCCAGTCTGTATCTCTGGTAAACCTCCTCCTCTGTCAGTTGCAGGTAACTCACCCTTGGCCTGTGTACATGTGGGGCATGGTACCTACATGTCAGGTGCCAGGCCATTGCGTGCTGCTGGGTATGCACTGCCTGTCGGATCCTCTACTGTGCTCGGGCACGGCATGCGCATCTCCACCTCTCTATCACCATGTGCATGGCCCACATGGTATCTCTGCCTGTCTGGCAGTGCTTTACGTCTGCCTGGTTTGGATGCGGGCCTCCTCACACACCCCTCGCTCTACTTTGCCCTCCTACACCGCTATACAGGTTCATGGCTCACTATCAGCAGTTGTATGCACCAGGTTCCGTCGCTCAAGCCTATGTGGTTAGTGACGTCCAATGTGGGCAATGCAGGGGCTTCATAAATCTGCTTTACGCGAGTTTCACAGTGACATGCCCCCGTTCTGCCCCCTGGGCTTCAGCGCCTGGTGCTGTGCATTTAGCTGGGCCTCAACGATTCAAGCTGCCTTGTTGAATATGTGGTTTACACGGTTATGGCGGTTTTCCATGGGTAAGGCCAGCACTTACCCATGTAATACGTGCCTATGCCTTTGAATATCAGGCTCTAAATACCTCTGTAGATATTGGTAAAAAAAGGCAATATTTGGAAAGCGGTGTGTATTAATGACCATAATATGGGAAATAAGAGTATAGATGTCGAAGCTTTAATGGAAGAGTCTGATTTGAATTTAGTGACAGTTATGAAGGCATGGTTCATAGAGAACCATGTCTGGGATGTAATTATACCAGGCTATAATTTATTCATGAATAACAGGCTAGGAAGAAAGGGAGGAAGAGTGGCACTATGTGTAAAAGATAATATTAAAACTACAGAATTGCAGGGCTTATGAGAAAAGGAGGAGATATTGTGAGTTTACCTGGAAAGAGGGAATGGAGCATCCATTTGCATTGATGTTATATACAGACCTCCTTCACAGACATAATAAAAGGACAGAGATTTAATTGAAGACATTTACACTATTGCACTATTGCTATGAAAGGAGAAGTAATGTTGATAGGTGATTTCAATATGCCAAATATTGATTGGGACATCTCTGCTGCAGTATCATCTAGAAATAGGGAGATCCTAGATTATTTACAGGGAGAACTATTCTGGAAATTGGTAACAGAACCCACATGTAAGGGGGCCTTACTGTACCTGGGGCTAAGAAATGGGGAAAATGTTTCTGATGTTATCGTAGGTGATCATCTCACATCCAGTGATCATCAGATGGTGTGATTCAGTAATAGCACTAGGGCTGGGGGGGGGGGGGGGGCGGAGCCTAGCGCTGAGCAAGATGGTCGTATAGAGCGTTAGCTCCGGAGAGTCTGGATAGAATCCTGCCTAGCACCCCGAGTGTCTGAGTTGAGTTGCAGCGAATTGGTGTCTCTCTGGTGGGGGAAAATGTCCGGGCCGAAGCTGACGCGGCTGGACTTTCCCGCCGCACAAAATAACAGTGCGAAGAGATCGAAAATGGAGCCCCCCTCCCCACAAAATATGGCGCCCGCATGTGAACCTGAGGCCCTACAGGAGTTGCTCTCTGAGGTACAAGCAATACGGGAGATGGTTCGGGCGAACGGGGAGGCGCTGACGGCAGTGCAAGATGATGTCGGGGCACTGAGAGCCTCCATAGAAGCACTTACCCTTCGGCAGGATAAATCGGACAACGTTCTGGGTGCGCACGAGGAGCGGCTTCGCCTCCTGGAACGGCAGGTGAAACAAATTAAAACTTTGCAAAAGGACTTGGAAGAGGGGAATAACAGGGCGCGTAGGAATAATGTTGAATTGTTGGTGTTCCGGAAGGAGCTGAGGGAAAAGATATGGTGGCGATCCTACAGAAGATGATCCCGCAAGTGCTGCATCTAACCTTTGCGCTCCCTTTTGAAATCGAACGCACTCATCGGGTCCCTTCTCAACCACTGCTGAACAGCCAACGCGAGCGGCCAGTTATTCTCAAGATACTCCGGTTCCAACAAGTCCTGTAAATCATGGAGGCCTCGCGGCTACGGGGTCCCATAGAGTACGAGGGGCGTAAGCTTCTCTTTTTTCCTGACTTTGCTTAGTCTACAGTGGATCGTCGGAGAGGCCTGCTAGCTCTGAGGCCCCGATTGCAACAACTGCAGGCTAGGTTTGGGTTGTTCTACCCGGCCCGGATGCGGGTGACCTTGCACAACCAGACAAGGATATTTGAGGATCCAGAGGCTTTAGCTGCGTTCCTGGAGGAGAAAGAACAGTCCCAAATGCGCTGAACTGAATATGAAAGGGATTGATTTGTTTTACCATGGTGGCTGCCCCCCCTGCCCGTGCAGCGAGATTGCTGTACCGGGTGTGGGCCTTGCGCCCCTTGGAGAAGGCCGATGAAGATGTGCCTTTGGTTGGGACCAGGGGTTTGTGGACTGCTGGTTGTTTTTATGTCAGAGATGTAGTCCTATTTTTGTAAAGAAGAAGGTGTAGGGGGGAGGGATATGGGTATGTTTTATTTGGTTTTGGTTTCTTTTCCTTTTGCTGCTCTCTTTGTTTAATCAGGTGTTAAAAGATTGTGCTTGGGGTTTTGGGCCAGGGACTGTATACTGGTTGTGACTCTCTGTGCCCATCCTGTTTCTCCTGGGTTTTCCCGTTAAGATTGTTAGGGGGGTTCCTCTCCCGGGGTTCACAGGGGTGTTGTTTGTTGGGGTAATGAGTGGTGGAAGGCAACAGTGTGAGTGTGGTAGGGGTCTAAGGGGCTTGGGGCGGGCTAATCTTGTTGTGTGGAGGGTGATGGGCAGTGTGAGTGGTGTGGGGATTAGGCTATGGGCCCTGCTTATATTAAGATCATTGCCATATACGCATGGCGAGCATTAAGGTTCTCTCTTTAAATGTCAAAGGAATTAACAATCCTGTTAAGCGGAAGAAAATAATAATGTATGGGAGGCACGAAAAGGCAGATGTCCTGTTTCTTCAATTCTAGAGAATCTTTGAAGCTTAGTATCCCCCCCTTTACTGTGGTGGCATATTCTGTAGCAGTGCATAAGCGTAATGGAGTGGCCATTTTGGTGAGGAAGTCCCTCTCCCCTGAGGTACTTCGAACAAGTTCGGATGCTGAGGGGAGGTGGACCAGAGCTGTCCTAAAGGTCAGAGGGCAGAGCTGGGATTTATTAATATCTATGCTCCAAATGTGGACAGCCCTGAGTTTTTCAGTTCCTTGGCGGAGGTGATTCATGCGGCACAGCGGGCGCCATTGGTCTTGGGGGGGGGGACTTTAATTTAGTACTTGACCCCCTATTGGATAGGTCACCCCTGAAGATGGTAAGGGCTTCGAGGGCACACACTATCCTTCTGCCGTTGTTGCAGGATGCTGGGCTGGTTGACATTTGGAGGCTGCAACATCCGACTGGTCGGGATTATACCTTTTTTTCCCCTCCGCATAAGACTTCTTCTCGAATCGATATGTTGTTGGTTTCTATGGTGCTAATTCCCAGAATTGAGGAGTCTAAGATCCATGCAATACATATCTCGGATCACGCGGCCATATCAATAACACTAGGGGTGGATGCCCAGGCCTCTCCATGGGGGTGTTGGTTTTTTGATCGGAGTCTATTAGAGGAGGAGGACGTCCGATCGGTTGTACAGCTCGCGATCGGGGAGTACTTTCGTCTCAATAATCGGCAGGATACTGCTGGGTGGGCCTGGTGGGAGGGCTTTAAAGCGTCCATCAGAGCAGTAATTACCAGTTACAGTATCGGTCAGAAAAAGAGGATCCAGGGGCAGCTTAGCGCTCTTGACGCGCAAATTAAGGCTGACGAGCGTATCCTTTGTCGCCGGTCCGATCCTTGTAACTTATTGCGATTGCAGCGTCTGAGATATCAATACAATCAGATCTTATCGAGTGAGGTTTCCCGCAATATAAAAGCGCAGAATGGTACCTACTACTGGGAAAGTAACAAGGCGGGTAAACTGTTAGCTAACACGTTGAGGGCCTGTAGGGAGGCGGGGCGGGGCGGATTGTGGTCATTCGGGACTCTCAAAGTGAGGATCTCTTAGTCTCTGATGCGGCGATTGCGGAGGTGTTTGGGTCCTTTTATAGCACTCTCTATACTTCTGAGGTAGAGTTTGAGAAGGAGAGCTTTGCGGCGTTGGTCGCGGATATACAGAGACCCGTTTTGGACAGGGAAGCTGCGAATAGGCTAGACGCGGCCTTTTCAGTGGAGGAAATTTGTCAAGCAATTGCTTCGCTGGCCGGAGGGAAGGCTGTGGGACCGGATGGACTGCCAATTGAATTTTTTAAATCATTTTCTGCAGAACTAGCTCCGCAGCTTCAGTTGTATTTTCACTCTCTGTTTCTGGAACTGACTCAGCCGGGAGCTTTCGCTGCAGCCAATGTTATTGTGTTGGAGAAGGCAGGTAGAGATCCTCAACTGGTAAGTAATTACCGTCCCATATCCCTGCTGAATTCAGATTATAAAATCTATGCTATGGTTCTGGCCCGTAGAGTGGCCGAGGTTGCCCCGTTGTTAATCCACCCGGATCAGTGCAGGTTTGTGGAGAGTTGGTCTACTGCCGATAATGCTAGACTGCTGTGCCACGTCTTAGCGCGGGCCGCTCAGGTGACCCGCCCAGTTGTGGGTTTATCATTGGACGCCGAAAAGGCGTTCGATCGCTTGGAATGGTCATTTATGTTTGCAGTGCTTGACTGGTTTGGCTTTGGTGGAGGGTTTGTTAATCTCCTCAAAGTGATGTACTCCCGCCCCACGGCTAATATCTGTGTGAATGGTACGCAATCACGGCAGTTGGTGCTAGGTCGGGGTACCCGACAAGGGTGCCCCTTATCCCCGCTCTTGTTCAATCTTGCTTTGGAACCCCTGGCGCTACTGATTCGGCAGAAGCAGGGTGTCCATGGCATCTCCGTGGGGGGGTGGAAGTGAAACTATCGGCTTATGCCGATGATCTGCTCTTATTTACCACTCCCAGCTCAGTGCCCCAGATTCTTAGCCTCATTGATTACTATTCCAGTTTGTCGGGGTATAAAATAAATTGGGCGAAGTCGACGGCATTTCTGCTGAACTCCTTTGCGAACAAAAGTGATTTGGATCATTTTCCTTTTAGGTGGGAAGCAAAAATGATCAAATACTTGGGTGTGCAATACTGTTACCCCCTGGAGGAGACCATGCGATTTAATGCAGAGATGTTATTAACTCTTGTTCGGGATATGTCAAGCAGGTGGTCTTCCCTGACCTTGTCATGGTGGAGACGCTTGGAGACGATTAAGATGACTATTACCCCAAAGATTAACTATACTCTAGAGATGCTTCCTTGTTATTTCCCAAAGCAGGTTTATGGTCAGATTGAGGGGCTATTAAGCTGCTATCTCTGGAAAGGTAAGCCCCCAAGAATAGTGCTGAAGAAGCTGAAAGCGTGGAAGGAAGAGGGTGGGGTTAATTTCCCCGATTTTTGGGCGTATCACGGTGCCTTCCTGCTTAAGCAGGGCTCTAGGTGGTTGGAGCAGATCACGGGTCAGAGTCCTACCTGGCTGGTGTTGGAAAAGAACCTTACTGCCCCCATTCCTAGCCACCTTCTGCCTCTGATGATATGCCCCAGGGGGACGACTTCAGCAATGATACGGGACTCACAGAGGGCCTTCTCAGCTTTACGACACGCGATGGCATCTGAAAAGGAGCTGCATGCGTCCTCACCATTATGGCACAACCCGTTATTTCAAATTCAGCGTGAGACGTTTGCTTGGAGCAAGTGGTACTTACGTGGAATTTGGGAACTAGGACAGTTGCTTGACGAGAGAGGGTGGAAGTCTTTTGATAGACTGCAACGGGATTTTAACCTACTTGGGGCCCTGTACTTCCAATGGTTACAACTCAGACACTGTGTGGGTAAGGCCGGGGTAGATGTTCAACATTTGGGCACGACGAGTGCTTTTGTTACCTTGATTCAACAGGTCACGCAGTTGCCCGGCGTAGCGTCTCGCTACTACAAGGTATTGCGTCAGACTGTAGCTTCTTGTACAAAAGGACTTCGTGGGGTTTGGGAACATGATACGGACGTGGCCCTCTCCACCCCGAGTTGGGGGAAGTATTGGTCTAGATCGGTTAGGGTGTCCAGAGCGGCGTCTATCACTCAGTCGCTTTTCTTTTTTGCACATAGAGCCCATTATACGCCACTGAAGTTGGCCAAATGGGACGTGACTTCTGGCAATACATGTTGGTCCTGTCAGGGGGCCATAGGTACCTTAGAACACATAGTGCTGAGTTGTCCTTGCATCAGGGGCTTTTGGGAGCAGGTTTGGGATCGGACACAATTAGTCTTGAATTTTACGGCTCCCCTCTCCTGGGCTATAGTGGTCTTCCGGTCCCAGGCGGGGATTTCCTCACTGGAAAAAGATTGTTACTTCCTTCTTGATTTTATGGTGGGGATTGCTGTATATTTGATTCTTAGGAATTGGAAAAGTACATATGATGTCAGTTGGTGTGCATGGTGGAAATTGGTGTCTCTATATAGTAAATACGAGCAAATGCCTAGAAAAGGAGTGACAGTGGATGTGGCCAAACAGAGGAAATGGCAGGCCTTGAATGAGTTTGCTGCCCATGCCCGTGTAGGTTAATAGGGTCTACCCATCCTCGATGAGGTTTGGTGATGGAAATCAGGTGCCAGTTGTGATGTGTTTTACTGGTGGACCCGGGGGGAGGGGGGGGTGAGGGAGGGTTGGAGGGGATTGTGGGGTGGGGTTGTATGTGCCTACTTTGTAACATCCGTAGTAGAGTTTTGTATTATGTTGATGTTTGTTTGTTGGTTGGAAAATTAAATAAATGCTTTAAAAAAAATAGCACTAGGGCTGATAAAGTCCATTCAAGGATCCTAGACTTTAGGCAAGCCAACTTTGCCAAGATGGGACAATACCTCAAGCAGTCTTTAGAGGGATGGGAACAGCTGGGAGATATAGACAACCAGTGGGAAAAATTGAAAGGGGGTATTTTAAGGGCAATAAACCTTTTTATTAGAAAAGCAAGTAAATGTAAAAGGAAAAGGAGTCCACTATGATTCTCAAAAGAAGTAGCTGAAAAGGTGAAGAAAAAGAGGGTGGCCTTCCTTAAACCATAAACCATTAACCATAAATAATGTACAAGAGATCACAGAATGAAGAAGACAAGCATCAAAATTCAGAAAATCTTAGAGAAGTTAGGAAAGTAGTCAGGAAAGCAAAGATACAAATAGAAGAAAAAATAGGCAATTCAGTAAAATGAGGGACCAAAACATTTTTCATATATGTTAGTGAGAGGAGGAAGTGCAAAAGTGGTATTTTCAGACGGAAGGGTCACGGGAAAGAATATGTAGTAGCTGATGAGGATAAAGCAAAATTGCTTAATAAATATTTCTGTTTTGTGTTTACAGATGAAGGACCAGGAGCAGGATCTCAGAACACAATGACAAACAGGAACAGAAGTGAACTGAATCTTGAATGATTTTCAGAAGACTGTGTTTGTAAAGAGCTCTTTATTGCTGTCTCTTTGGATCTCTCTTCTGCTTTTGATATTGCTGATCACCGTACCCTTCTTGCTCACCTGTCTGATCTTGGGGTTCACGACACCATTCTTCAGTGGTTCCATTCCTTTCTGTCATCCCGCACTTTTGTGGTTCAGTCAGGCACCAATGTCTCTCCTTCACTTCCTCTTCACTGTGGTATTCCTCGCACCGCTTGCCTTACTTATCCAGCAGTCCGGAATTTCCACCTATTATTACGCGGACGACACCCTGCTTTTATATCACACTAGCCCCTTCGCCCCTGACCTCACTGCCCTTGATACCTCTCTTGTCCATATCACCGCTTGGTTTACTGGCAACTTCCTTCACATGAACCCCTCCAAGTCTGCTGCTCTCTGGTTTTCCTTCGGTGCTCCCTCTCCCTCTCTATCTCCTACTATCTGCCTCTCTCATCCCTCTCATCTCCACTCTTCATTATCTTGGTGTCACCCAGGATCCCTTGCTTTCTTTCCACCACCACATCTCTACACTCACCCATAGTTCCTTTTTTCACCTTCACAAAATCTGTGCTGTCCGGTCTTCTCGCCCTACCTCCTCCCTCACTACTCTCATCCTTTCTCTCGTAATTTCCTGCTTAGATTATTGTAATTCAGATCTTGCAGGTCTTCCACAGTATCAGCTATGATGTCTTCAACTTATCCAGAATACCACCGCTCGTCTCATCACCCACTCCTCCTTATTTGATCATGTCACCCATCTCCTCCTCAATTTCCACTGGCTTCCCATTAAGGTCCGGTTCATTTGCAAGCTGCTCATTATCACCCACAGCGTCCTCTACACTTGTATACCCCAGTACCATGCCGATCTCATCCGCCTCCAGCCTGCTCCTTGCCGCCTCCGTTCTGCACATGGTAACTGCCTCTTCCTTCCGCCTCTGTCTCAGGCTCGTCTTGAACTCACTCGCCACTCAGCCTTCTTTTTCCTAAGTCCTGCCCTCTGGAATTCACTTCCACACTCCCCCAGTTCAAATCCCTTCTTAAGACTCACCTCTTCCACCAGGTCTTTGACCTCCTCTCCCCCTCAGACCACCTTGACTCCCCCTAGCTGTGGGTTCTACCATTGAGATTACACCCCCTCCATAGATCCTTGCCCTTCCCCTCCTCCCTCCCCCTCTTCCCTCATCGTCCTGCAAACTGGTGTCTGAGGTCTTCTTTCTGTCTCTCCCTTTCTTTTCTTCCTTTTGCTCTCCGTCTTCTCTTTCCTGTAAGTTAATGGCATTACTTTCTCTCTTTTCCTCTTCTGGCAACCTATGTTTTATTGTACACTGCCCTGACGCTTATGCACGGGCGGTATATCAAGCCTCACAAATAAAGATAAAGATAAAGCTAGCTAAACTAAAAGTAAATAAAGCAATGGGGCCAGATGGGATACATCCGAGAGTGCTGAAGGAACTTAGGAAAGTTCTAGCGGCACCACTGTCTGACCTTTTCAATGCTTCTTTAGAGTCTGGAGAGGTCCCAGAAGACTGGAGAAAGGCATGTGATCCCTTGCACAAAAGCGGAACTAAGGATGAGGTTGGGAACTAAAGACCAATTAGTTTGACCACCATGGTGAGTAAACTAATGGAAAGACTGCTAAAACAGAAAGTGAGGTTTCTGAAATCAAATGGATTGCAGGATTCAAGGTAGCATGGTTTGAGAAGAGGCAGGTCATGTCAGACAAATCTCATAAATTTCTTTGACCAGGTGATTAGAGAGTTAGACTGAGGGAGAGCTCTAGATGTGGTATACTTAAATTTAAGTAAAGCCTTTGAAACTGTTCTGCAAAGGCAACTTATAAATAAATTGAATGCCCTAGGAATGGGCACTAAAGTGACTGACTGGGTTAGAAATTGGTTGAGTGGGAGGTGACAAAGAGTACAGATAAAAGGTCCCTACTCTGAGGAGAATGATGTTACTAGTGGTGTGCCTCAGGGATCTGTCCTTGGTTCGATTTTTTTAAACATTTTTGTAAATGATACTGTAGAAGGGCTAATGGGTAAGGTTTGCTTTTTTGTGGATGATAATAAAATCTGCAATAGAGTAGATACCCAGGAAGGTGTAGATAACATGAGGAGGGATTTAGTGAAACTTGAAGAATGGTCGAGAATCTAGCAACTGAGATTTAATGCTAGAAAATTCAGAGTTGTGCATTTGGGCTGCAAAAATCCAAGGGAATTATACAGTATAGGGGACAAAGTGCTTCTGTCCATGAAAGAAGAGTGGGACTTGGGCATGATTATTTCTGATTATCTTAAGGTGGCTAAAGAGTTAGAAAAGGCAATGGCGAAAGTCAGAAGGATGCTTGAGTGCATAAGGAGAGGAATGGCCAGCAGGATAAAGGAGGTGATAGTGCCTCTATATAAGTCTTTGGTGAGACCTACAGTAATTTAGAGTATTCTGTGCAATTCTGGAGACCATACCTTCAAAGGGATATAAACAGGATGGAGATGGTGCAAAGGATGGCTGCCAAAATTGTTAGTGGGCTCTGCCATAAGACATATGGGGAAAGATTTAAAGATCTCAATATGCATACTTTCGAAGAAAGTCAGGAGAGGGAAGATATGATAGAGAAATTTAAATACTTCTATGGCATAAATGCACAGGAAGAGAGCCTCTTTCAACTGAAAGAAAGCTCTGCAATGAGGAAGCACAGGATGAAAATAAAAGGAGATAGACTTAGGAGTAATTTGTGGAAATATTTCTTTAGGGAAAAAGTGGTAGATGTGTGGAATAGTCTCCCAGTTGAGGTAGTAGAGACAAAAATTGTATCTGAATTCAAGAAAGAATGGGACAAACACAGCAGATCTCTAAAGGAATAAAGAATGTAGAGCTTAGTGGTTCATATGGAAGGGCAGACTAGATGGGCCATATGGTCTTTATCTGCTGTCGTATTTCTATGTTTCTAGGTCACCACATCAAGACTGCTCCCTGGTCAAGAGAATATAATATAGCTTTGCTTGTGTGAGGTGTATAGTCTGCATTGATTACTTTTAACATTCCATCTAGTAGGCTGAAAGGTCATCCCACAAATGTCAAACATTACCATATTTCACTTAAACCTATCTGGATGGATGGTCTGCACATCCCTTGCAGGAATGTTGCAGTGCTGAAATTCTACCTCATTCCCCTTGCTGTACTGCTACTGTGGACAGGGATGTCAGCCATACTGTTATTCCCATCCCATGTGTGCTAGTTGTAGTCATGCCTATTGATGGCATGGCAAAGGTTGATGCACCCACTGTATCAGCAGTTGTGTCTGTCTGGTAGGTAACACTCTGTGCATGAGACTAGGCCTGGGGCACAACCACTACATATGAACAATGCTAACTATTAAATGAGTCACAATCAGGAACAAGTCAGCAATGTTGGAGAGCAGTATGCTGCTACCAATTGCCTGACATTGAATGGTATGTGTACTCTCTGGGCACCTGAAGTTTACCTTTATCATACTATCTGATGCCAACACTCTGACAATATCCATACACATAACCTAGCAGCCACCATTCCCTGTGATATGTTCCACACATATGAGTAGTAGGAAATCTATCCCTCCTTTAACTGCACACATACTGTACAGCCCAACAGCCACCCCCTCCCTTGCTTGCATGCACAGCACATCAGCATGCATTCAGAGCGCCTTAGACATCCATGTTGATAACATGGATCTGGGGCCATGTAAATGCATACCAGAGGAATATTGCAAATGTAGAGGCCATCCCTACATATAATACAACTGTGTGGTGCATGTGAATCAGGGTTGCAGCTGTAACACACTGGTGTGGGATAAATAGCAGATGCTGAGCAAGTGAATAGGGCATTTAGGAAATTTGGCGGCTGGAGACACAGGAGTAGGAGACAGGGCTGGACTGACATTTTGAAGCACATATGTAGTCTTGCATCTTTTGCATTGTTCTTGGCCCATCCTTTACCTGGGGCCCCCATGCTATCCACCTTAGAAATGCCATACTGGGTCTGACCAAAGTCCATCAAACCCAGTATCCTGTTCCCAACAGTGGTCAATCCAGGTCACAAGTACCTGACAGGTTCCCAAAAAGGTCCAACAAAAAAGCACTATACCACGTGAAGCAGAACAAGAAAACCAAGTCTATGCATGGTAGAAAAATATGTTTATTAGAAGCAATCGTAATCTGGAATATATGAGCCAAGCCTGACACAGTCATGTTTCAGCTATGCCTTCTTTAGGGGTTTTTTGGCGTGCATTACTGATAAACCCTCGGACAAAACCTTCATAACCTATGAAGAACTTTCCGATGTGCAGCCTTTCACTTCAACAAGTAACGGACGCCAGGGTTTGGCTCATAAACCCCAGGTTACGATTGCTTCTAATAAACATCTTTTTCTACCATGCATAGACTTGGTTTTCAGGTTCCCCAAAAGGTAGATTGGTTCCACAATACTTGTCTTGGGGTAAGCAGTGGATTTCACAGATTCTCTTTAATAATGGTTTATGGACCAAGAACTTGTCTAAACCTTTTTTAAACCCAGCTACACTTACAGCTTTTACTGCATCCTCTGGTAAAGAATTCCAGAGTTTGATTACATAATGAGTGAAAAAATATTTTCTCTTCTTAGTCTTAAATAGATTACATTGTAGCTTCATTGCATTTCCCTTGTCTTTCTACTTTTTGTTTCCTCGTTCTGCTCCATTCTACTCTCCTGTGTTTGGCCTTTCATATGAATGCAGGATATTACTAAGGGTGCAAAAGGCATGCACACTACTCCCCCGCTCACATGATAATAAGTATGGTCTCAAGCTACTGATCTTCTAACTGCCTCCCACCACTTGGTCACATGGTCACCCTGCAGATGGGGCTGTGATCCTGGAAGCCCCAACATTGCTGAGATGACCACCAATTGGATGATTTGATGTGCATGAGCACTGAGACCATGGCTGATCTGCAAAACATATTGGCACAACCACATGCCACTGGGTGAACTAGCTCATTTGGGGGGAGGGGCAGTGCCTTGGGCAGTGAAAGAGCCATGCATGCCACCGGCCTCTCCCAGACAGGGCTGTAATGCAATCCTGTGAATTCCCTGTCCTGCAGTCACATGAGAAGCTCCCAAACATATATATCAAACTTGCATACAGCATGGTCCTACCCTTTCAACTGTTTGTGGTTAGATAAGGTCACGGGAATGCAGTCTCCTGGCCACTCAGCAGCTCCTGGGTGTTATCACCAAGGTGTCCACAGAGCTATGTGATTTGGCCTCTTCCCCCAAAGAAAGTGGAGGTCTAAATGACCTTCTCAAAGCTCAGAAGGGGCATAAATGTGAATCAAACCCTGTACACTAGGGTTGAAGTCTGTGACTCTGGCCACTAGGCTCTATCCAGACCACAACTGGCCTCAAAACCATATTTCCTGTACTGCCAATCAGGTGCTATTTCAGGGAGCTGCAATGTTTCCCAAGGAAGCAGGGATTTGGCAGCCACTATGTACAGTAGGTGTGTCTTGAATAGCAGGCTATGTACCTGGATCCTGATAGGTGAAAGGTCAGCCTGGCCTTGGACAATATGAAGACCTTTTCTAGGATATCATTCCCAGACAATCATAAGGCTCCTGCTCTTGATAGTAACTGCACCTACATTGCCGGTACCATTACTGCTGCCAGATCATATGCTGTCGTGGCCAAAATGTTCCTGAGCCCCTAGAAATAGGGAAAAAACACATTTTTACCTTAAGGGAGAGAAACAGGAAGCAGGGCTGTGAAATTTAAACTGCTCCTTAACAGAAAAAAAACCATCTAGTTCCTAGCTGCAAGCCACGCCCTAGCTCAGGAACAAGCTGTAAGGCTAATGAGAGCCAGCTGAGGGAGCAGCACGAGGCTACAGCTCAAACACGTTCAGATAGAGTCCCTAGGGGATTAGAAAAGGAGGAGGGCAGCAACAGGAGTGGCCGAGACAGGAGGAGAGGAGGAGTTCCCAGGGGAGGAGCTACCAGAGTGGCAGAACACAGCAGAAGTCCTAACGTGCTGGAAGGAGGAGGAAGCTTCAGGGCAACTGGAGAGAAAGGGATTTCCTAGGACAGCCCAGGGGAGGAGAAGGAACTGCTGAGACAGACTTCTAAGAGAAGCCCAGCCTCAGAGGACACTGTGGGATCTGCTAGAGCCCTCAAGGGAAAAAGCCATAAGCCAGGGAAGAACCAAGAATGCAGAGGAGTTGCTTTGGAGCCTGGAGGCAAGAGATTCCCAACTGAGAGAGTCCTAAATGAGGACACTTACTGCAAGCCAAAGGCTTGGTGAAAGCTTACCTGTTACAAGCAGAACCGTGAGTAACCCTGTGCCCAACAGCAAGTTAAGCCAGCTACAGACAGTAAGCCAGTTAATGAGAGGGAGAGAGGAAGTAATGAAAGCCTGATGTGTGAATTCTGGAAGTGGTAGAAGCTATTTGTGTTAGGAGAAGAAATCCTAACTTTTTTTCTTTCTTCTTGCCCTTGCGCTGAGCTTTCTAAAAGCTCTGTATGGAGTAGTAGTAAAAATCAATAAATTTTCCTGTGCTTGCTTTATGCCTCTCGGACCGCAATTTATTTGAAAACCCACAACTACAAAAAAAAGAGTGCTCGTCCTACCTTAGGCAACTGCCTAGGGTGGTGTAGAAGGCCACAATGCATATGTGTTTGACACAGTGTCACATGATATACCCAGCATGTGAATAAAACTGGTAGGCAAAAGCTCATTGCATGCTGGATAGTAAGTGGTTATAACCTACAGACTGCCTGTGCAGGTTACCCAGTCCCTAAGAGGAGAATATTTGATATTGCTGCATGCCTGACAGGACCATTCAACTACATCAGGGACCTGGCAAGGATTAGCAGTAGGGCACAATGACTCAACCTATAGGAGGAATCGGATCAACCAACAGGCAGCAGGTTGTTAGTTCAAGGCCCACCCATTGTATCAGATATCACATAACAAATATACCCTCATTGAGTCATCAAATGTTCTGGCCAAAAAGCAGCTGCCACATCTGCTTAGCCTACAGCAACACCCCCGCCCCCATTCCCTTGCAAGGAGGAAAATTGTGCAGAGGCAAGGAAATGGTCCAAATTTCCATTGGAGACATATTAACAGATGGCTCTCCATCTCACAGACACATGTATTTCTGTCCAGCTCTTGCAGAGGTCTATCAGGGTGGCTGATGCCCTAGAGCAGCAGCAATTGCTTCTGGGCATAGTGCAGCCTATGGCCCTGCAGACAGGGCAGTGTCATCACCAGTGCCCCTTAGTGGGGGAACTTTATATGGACAGACATTGTGATAGGCACCTGCACTGCAGCTCCCACCGAGTGCTGGCTGAAAGCATTGCAAGGAAGACACACCAGCAGCTGTCACCCCTGTTGGCTGTCAGCATCCGTGTTTTGGCATTAACCCTTTGAAGGCCTACTTTAAATTTTTAATCCACATTCTGCAGCCGGGTTAATTTTTGCATATTTCAGGAAAATTGTACCCGTCTTATTCAATATGTTCTAATAGTGATTTTCCTTCTGCTATGGTCATGTATTATATACCATTTGATAGGAATATTTAGTCAGAATTTTGGATCCCGAGAGTTTTGGGCTCAGCCTGGAAAGGGTTAAGCACCTTGTACTCGTTACCACCCCCTAGACTTTATGCCCTAGGTGGCTGGCTCAGTGATCCCATTATTTTCACTGCCCAGCTCCTACCTTGCACCAAATCATGGTCCTTACCAGTACAATGTGCTCCATAGGCAGAATTTGGGCTGGAACAGGCCTCTACCAGTATCTTATGAGGCACATTCCCACCCTTGGTCACCCGCCCCATGCCTGCCCTGCAGATGACCCTAGGTAAGGATGCCACCTGGCCCAACTGGCACAGTCCATTCCAGCAATTACTCTACTACATGCATGCAGTTGTTATCTTGCCTCTCTTATGGAGTGCACTAGACCAAACAGTGCCTGAAGAAACTTCATACAAAAGGGTAAATTCAGCCAGGGATACTATCTGTCAGGCAATTATGGAACCAGTTGGCAAGCCTACCCTGTGAGATACATACATTAACATTTGCCATGAACATGCTGTGAATTGCACACTTTCCTAGTCACCCTTTTCCTGGAATGGGGTCCTTTCAATGACCATGACACCTATAAAGGGCTTGTGTCTGCATGACGGTCCTTGTAGTAGTAAGTACTGAGCATTGGATCAGGAGCTGTAAGCACCATAGTGCATTGCAATGCTTTTCAACAGGTCATCCTGAAATCCTATTCCACACCTGCTATGGGGTACATTGCTCTTTGTGCCATCTGTGCAACCCATATAGCAACTGTGCCCTTGACCAATCCCTTGTGACCCTTACCTCTCTAGGCAGTCTTGCCACAGAAGTAAACTATGCATTCACAGTCTCCCATGCAGTGGCCATGGCCAGGAAGTCTCTTGTATGGCCAGAGATGCCACTGGCTGGAAACTATCAGGTGCCCCAACAGGACCATATTATAGTCTGCAAAGTGTGAGTTCCTCCTCATTGCCATGCTATATATATATATTCCTCCATTTATGCAGAGCATGTGCACCATATCATTGGCGCACATGCGCCATGGCATATGCACTGATGATGCGCGCACCCACTGCACATGCAGCAGACTCCACTATGGCACACATGGCAGAAAGATGACCCAGCTCAGTGATGCATGTGTACAGCTCTGCTATATCTGGGCCCACATCATAGAGCTGACAGTGTCTGGAAAAAATCTGTGACCCTCATCCAAGTGTTTGAGTCGATGCCAATCATGCATTCCTGATAGTCACAATCAGATGCATCATGGGACCTGCAGTCATGCTTGCAATGGCATGGATCAGGAAAAGCCAATCCCATGCTGCAGTGCTATGCATCATTTACACCAGGACATTGAATGATGTCACACCAGGAACAAGATAAATGGGCTGCTCTGTCCTTATGAGCCCCACCATGGAAACAGGGAAATGGGTGCTCCTTGCAGCTAGCCTGATGCCCCAATAGACCAAGTGCATTTACACTTTCAGCAGGGGAGCAGGGCTAGAGGCTCAAAATCTGGCAATGGTGGATATCATGTCGCTTAGCTGGCCACAGTTCACACCGGGGCCTTCCAGGCAGGACCTCACCTATGCAGTCTGCATCTTTACAGAAACATACATTTCTGTGAGAGAAAAAGCTATGGTAGTAGCCCTAGCACTATAGGCTGTGGGGACAAGCTATGTTTCTCATGACAAATGCACCCAGGTCCCCTACCTTTGAACACATGCCTTAGTGTCCATCTTCAGTCAATCACAAAGAGGCTGAATGGTAGTGGGATGTTGAAGTGCAGACGTTATTCAGTTGTTAGAACCAGATGAAGGGTACAGAGAAGGTGAAAATAGAACAGGCATGCCCTTCCTACCATTCCCATCCATTTCAAGATGGAGAGAAGTGGTGCCATCACCTCATCATGTCAACCTATCTGTACAGCAAGGCAGTCCATATCACAGGGATCTACTGAGGACATGTGTGCCTCTGTCCCATGCAAGCTGAGTTTGGGGGGGGGGCAGCTCGCTGCAGTGAAGGGTACCCAATGGTGTATGTATGTGGATCCCAAATAGGGGGACAGGGATTTGGGGGTATAAGCTCGGTCCCAGCTGCTCGTACATGCCTCTTTCAGGGTGGACTGTGACTAGGTGGGCTGTTGTGCACCCGGGATCTCCAGTTGCCATACAGTCCGGGGCAACAACTTCATGGGTCCTTGAAGAACTACCAAAAGGGACTGCTACTGCTGGAAAGAAATCTGCACTTGTAAGTATTTACTTCTGAGAAATTCTCTAAATCTTGGGGAAAAGGGAATTCTTTGGGTTAAAACTGATAACTCTGTATATTTTAGAATCCAGTGTATTTGTTATCTCAGTCAGGGCCTAGTATGAGCAGATAGCTTTTAGTTTAAATTTAAAACCCAGCAGAGGGCTTTTAGATTATTTAGGCCAAATTTCAAACTCAACAGAGAGCTTTTAGTTTAAATTTAAAACCAGCAGAGAACTAAGTTTAAATTTAAAACTCAGTCAGGGCCTAGTATCAGCAGAGAGCTTTTAATTTAAATCACATCAGACTATAGCTTAGCATAGAAGGAAGAACAGGGTAAAATATTCTTTGAGTTGAAAGAAATAAATTGTTTCTAGATACCTTTACAAAGAGGCCTTCAACTTTGGAGGCAAAAGATCTGGGAATTTGTTTTAAATAGGTGTTAAAGCCAAGTGAAAGGTGAAAGGGACAATTTGAAAGGCTCCCTCTATCAAACCAAGGACTGTGTGAATCACTCAGGAAATTAACAGATTATCTTAGAAGCACAGGTTTGGGACCTGTGTAACAAGCCAGCCTTTACTAAGAATTAGTTCCTTCCTATCCACCCCAACTCCTGCCCATCCTAGGCATAATCCTAGCTTTATAGGCTCTTAAACCTATTAACCTTTTAGGTGCCAACGTTCCACATGTGGAATATATTTTTGCAATGATATAGCTTTATCAATTTTCAAGCAAATTAGATGAAACTTTGTCAATGAGTTTATAGGCATTGACCCTCTTGAGCAATAATTTTTTTTTCCAATTGGCGATATACCCCCTTCTACAGTATGCCAAAGTAGACCAAAGTTGGCACTTTATGGTTTATGTAATATATCCCTCTACAATTTTGTTCTCACATGTCCGTCTGTCTTATTAGGGTGAGATTCATACTCTGGAATGTTTTATGAGTGTGTTGGTCAGGTTTTATGCATGTCGGTAACCTATTCATGTTTTTGTGATTACTTCTTTCCGTGTGTTCCACTTGTGGAACGTTGGGACTTCCGGTTGTCATTTTTTTCATTTTACAATTTCTACCATATTTTTTGCAGGATTGTTATTCAACTAATTCTATATAGTTATAATGCCTAAATACCGTTGCCTGACGCTTCAAGAAGCAGTAACACGCATTGCGGAAGATTCAGATGTAGAAGAAGCCGACATTTTGATTTTGCCACCCAATGATGAAATGGCTGCTTCAGACATTGAAGAAATTGATGAAGACAATTTGGAGTCTATTGAGCCTGGCGAAGTGTGTGGTGAATTAGATCTGGATATTCAAAAGGTTGCTAATGTGGAATCCGAGGGAAGTGATCAGCTGGTAGAAAGTGACAGTGACAGTGAGCTCTTATCTAATTATCAGTCAGCTCAACCAGCAAAAAAGCGTAAGTGGATAAAATCAACCCCAAAATGGATGAAGAGGGATGACCTTTTGACTCCAATGCCAGAAGCATCTCCCGAAAAATTAGCCGATCTTCGCACTGATTTGATTGATAAATCTCCCTTTGACCTCTTTTTGCTAATTTTTGGTGATGATTACGTTGATCATCTTGCCAGTATGACCAATATTTATGCTCAGCAGAAATTGGCAAATATTGATACAAATGGGGACGAGTTGATTCGTTTTTTTGGCATTTTGCTCCTCAGTGGATACCACCAGTTGCCCAAAGAAAGTCACTATTGGTCAACTGCTGAGGATTTGAGCAATAATATTGTCCCAAAGATAATGAGTCGCAAACGTTTCCGGGATTTGAAAACTTACTTCCACATTGTTGATAATCTCAATTTGCAACCTGGAAAAGTAGCAAAAATTGAGCCATTTTACGATCACCTCACAGCACAGTTTGTGAAAGTCGGTGGAGTGTTCAGTGAAAACTTGAGTATTGATGAATCAATGGTGCCATATTACGGGCACCACAGTTGCAAAATGTTTATTCGAGGTAAGCCAATTTGATTCAGTTACAAAGTGTGGATGTTGTGCTGCCCTGCTGGGTATCCATTTTCGATGCAAATTTACACTGGTGCCAAGGAAAAAGATGGTCCTCAGTACAATGTTCCACTTCGCACTAGAGTTGTTCTTGATTTGATATCGGTTGTTGAAAATTCAAATCATCACAGCTTGTTTTTTGACAACTATTTCACGTCATATGATCTCATGATTGATCTGAAAGCAAAAGGCTTTCGTGCTGTTGGAACTGTTTGTGAAAACCGTACCAGCAAGTGCCCCTTGGTTTCTTCAAAGGAGCTTGCCAAAAAGCCTCGTGGCGAATATGATTACCGTGGTGATGGTAATGTGGTGTGTGTCCGTTGGAATGACAACAGTGTGGTTACAGTCATGTCAAATTGGATGCAGCCAAAACCTCTTCAAAATGCCAATCGATATTCTGTCAAACAAAAGCAAAAAATCATTGTCAAGCAGCCAAAATTGATTGGAGCTTATAACCAAAGTATGGGTGGTGTCGACTTGTTAGATCGTTTGCTAGGTAGCTACCGTCCTAAATTACGAAGCAAAAAATGGTGGTGGAATTTGTTTGCCAATGGTCTAAATATGGCCGTTGTTGCTGCCTGGCGTTTGCAATGTCATCTTTTGGGCAAACAAGCCCTGAGTCACTTGGATTTCCGCCGCGAGGTTGCTTTGGTGGCTATAAAAGTTGGACTTGATGGCTATCGTTTTCGAAAAGGTGGCCCAACAGCTTTGATTCCCTCTGCTATTACAGCTTCAGCTAACACCAGTCACTATTTGTCTTCTACAAGCCAAGGTCGTTGCATTGTCTGCTCGAAGAATACAAAAAAATGGTGCCAGTTTTGTGGCAAGCGCCTGCACGAGAAGTGTTTTCCGGATTTTCACTCTCGCTGAAATTTTCCCTTCAAGCTTTATTCTGTACAGTCATCTCCGTTTGTGTCTAATTACTTTTAAAAATTGCTTAATTGAAGTATTTGTTTGTTTCCAGTTTACGATATTCAACAAAAAAAGCAATTACAATTTTTGAAAAAATGACGCTTGGAGGGGCCAACGTTCCACAAATGGAACATGCTTTTTCCTAGGAAGTACATATCCAAATTAGCTGAAAATTTATATTTGACATATTTACATGTAGTGTACTAAAATACATAACAATTAAGTATTAGAAGCAATTGCTTCTATGAGCGGCCTCTCAAAGGTTAAAGGGGAAAGGGTGGTCAAAGTCACTTTCAGGTTCAGATGGTTATCATCACCAGGAATAGATTAATGCCCTGAAGTTAATTCATCTTGAGGTGAAGTCCTTTAAAGATAATTGGTATAGTAGTGTCAGCACAAGTATCCCTAGCAATTTTAAGTAAACAACTTAAATAGCTAAAAAAATCTTAAAACTAAGATGCAGACAGCAGTCCAGCAGTGAGATGGGGGCCATACAATCTTTTGCACTGAGTGTCACATGTACGATTTTCTCCAAGTTAGTGAGGTGTTTTATGTTTGCACTAAGTGCAAGGAGCACTTTGCCCTTAAGGAATGAGTTCAATCTCTGAAAGCTAGAGTAGCAGATTTGGAGGACATAAGGCGCATTGACAAGATCTATGGGGACATAGTGCTGAAGTCCCACCTCCAATCCGGCAATCTCTCAGTTGCCATGGAGGAGAGAGGTCACATGAAAAGAGAGCATCACCTTGGTGTGACACAAAGTGATCCTGTAGCTAGGACCTGTCCTCCAGGTGATGTAAATCCCTCTTACACCAAGGAGGTTTCTCCAGGGTCATATGCCCATGAGGGAAGGGTTAGGACAGTCGCTATAGTAGGTGGTTTGATCATTAGGCATGTAGATAGCTGGGTGGCTGGTGGACGTGAGGATCACCGGTAACATTCCTGACTGGTGTATAGGTAGAGAACCTAATACATTACTTAGACAAAGTTTTAAGTAGTGCTGTGGAGGAGTCTGCTGTCTTGGTACATGCTATCAATGACATAGGAAAGTGTAGTAGGGATGTTCTGGAGACCAAATTTAGGCTTTTAGGTAGGAAGTTGAAATCCAGAACTTCCATGATAGCATTCTCTGAAATGCTTCCTGTTCCATTATCATGACACAAAAAGCAGGCAGAGCTCCAGAGTCTCAATGTGTGGATGAGACGATGGTGGACAGAAGAGGGTTTGGGATTTGTTAGGAACTGGGCAACATTCTGGGGAAGGGAGGGGCTCTTCAAAGGAATGGGCTCCATCTTAGCTGGGATGGAACCAGGCTTCTGGCATTAACCTTTAAAAAGGAGACAGAGCAGCTTTTATACTAGATAATAGGGAAAAGTCGACAGTCAGGATACTAGCAAAACAGCACTTGCTCTTCTTATCCAGCAGCATGGTATTTCTACCTATTACTACACTGACAACATTCTTCTTCTTCAGCACACTAGTCCCTCTGTTCCTGACCTGGCACCTCTGAATGCTTATCTCTCTTCCGTTACTGCTTAGCTATCGTCTAATTTTCTTAATCTTAATTCATCTAAAACTTCTGCTATACAGTTCTCTTTCCTCTACAGTCCCTTCCCTAGCCCCGTCTTTGCTGTCCTCTCCTATACTCTTGGTCTCCTCCCTTCACTACTAAGGCATTTCTCTTGATTCCACTTTATCTTTCCATGATCACATATCCTCTATTGTCCAGCACTCTTTTTCATTTTGCGCCAAATTCACTCCGTTCACCTGTTTCTCTCCCCCTCCTCTCTGGCAACACTCCTATTTCCCTTGGTTATGACCCTCATTAACTACTGCAATGTAGTCCTTGTGGGCCTTCCTCAGTATCAACTTCATATGTTACAACTTCTCCAGAACATTGCTGCCCATATATTAACCCATTCCTGCTGCTTTGACAGTATTATCCCCTTCTTTATTGCTTAAACTGGTTGCCCATTAAATTCCATGTTCATTAAAAACAATTCTTACTATGGTTCATCATGTCATCCATTCCAGCACTCCTCAATACCTTGCTGA
This sequence comes from Ichthyophis bannanicus, assembly GCA_033557465.1. Lineage (NCBI taxonomy): Eukaryota > Metazoa > Chordata > Amphibia > Gymnophiona > Ichthyophiidae > Ichthyophis > Ichthyophis bannanicus. The sequence continues at coordinate 907,369,857 of CM066031.1, read as the reverse complement.
TTTAATCCATCTACACTCTTCCCATTGTTCTTTTCGATGGATCCATTCTAATCGCCTGTTTCTACCACCTCCTACATCTGCCCACCTGGAATCTACCCATGCCTCTGCCTTCTTTTTCCTCGGCCCTCTCCTTTGGAACTCTCTTCCACATGACCTTCTCCAGGAACTTTCTTTCCCCCATTTCAAATCTCTATTGAAGACCCACCTATTTTCTACTGCTTTTGACCTTCCAGCCACCACCCTTTAGTTACTTTGCCTGCCTCTCCTTCTTTTTTATTGGACATTCTGTTCTTTCCTCTTTTAGTCTATCCTTTCCTGTCAATTAATGGCATTCTTTTACCCTTTCACCTCTCGTGGTATGCAACATTTATTGTAAACAGCCCAGATACTTTGGTTCAGGGCGGTATATCAAGAACTTAAAAAAAGATAAAGATACAGAGCCAAAAGATTCCAAATTACATATATCAATTGATAACCAGATTCATATAAATAAAATACAGTCTCTAAAATCCCTGTATGCAAATACTGGAAGTCTAAAAAATAAGATGGGAGAGTTGGAATATATAGCACTAGATGAACGGTTAGATATGATTGGTATCTCAGAAAGAATTACCTATGCCTGAAATGGTATATAAAGGTGATGAAATGGTATATAAAGATAATGTAAAGGAGAAATTGATGGCATGCATACAATTGTGTTGAAAGAACTGAAATATGAGATTATGAACTATCATTAAAATAATCTGTAGCACCTGAGGATTGGAGAGTGGCTAACAGAACTCCATTTTTTAAAAAGGATTCCTGGGGTGATCCGGGAAAGTACAGACCAGTGAGCCTGACATTTTTACTGAGCAAAATGGTAGAAACCATTATAAAGAATAAGATTACTCAACAATGCAGATAGCCATGGTTTAATGGGAGAAAGCCAACATGGATTTAGCCAAGGAAGGTCTTGTCTTACTAATCGGTTATATTTTTTGAAAGGTGTGAATAAACAGGTAGACAAAGGTGAGCCAGTTGACATAGTGTATCTGTTATTTTCAGAAAGCCTTTGTCAAGGTCCCTCATGAGAGACTCTTGGCAAAATTAAAAAGTAATGGTATTGGAGGCAGTGTAATATTGTGGATCAGGAACCGGTTAAAAGATAGAAAACAGAGAGTAGGGCTAAATGGCCAATTTTCTCAAAGGAGAAAAGTAAACAGTGGAGTACCATAGGGATGTGTGCTGGGCTGGCTGCTTTTTAACATCTTCATATATGACCTGGAAATGGGAATAACGAATGAGGTGATCAAATTTGCAGATGACACAAAATTATTCAAAGTTGTTAAAACACAAGAGGATTGTGAAAAATTGCAAGAGGACCTTGATAAATTGGAAGACTGGATATCCAAATAGCAGAAGAAATTTAATGTGGACAAATGCAAAGTTCTGCAACTAAGAAAGAACAATTCATACTATGGTTACACGATGCAAGGTATCACCTTAGAAACCACGACCCAAGAAAAAGATTTAAGCGTCATCATGCATAATATGTTGAAACCCTCCACCCAGTGTGCAGCGGCGGCCAAGAAAGCAAACAGAATGCTAGGAATCATAAGGAAAGGAATGGAGAATAAAACCAAGGATATTATAATGCCTCTATATCATTCCAAGGTGTGACCGCACCTTGAATATTGTGTGCAGTTCTGGTCGCCGTATCTTAAAAAGGATATAGCGATTTTAGAAAAGGTTCAGAGAAGAGCCACCAAAATGGTAAAAGGGATGGAAGGATACTCCTATGAAGAAAGGCTAAAAAGGTTAGGGCTCTTTAACCTGGAAAAGAGACGGCTGAGGGGAGATATGATAGAAGTCTATAAATTAATGAACGGAGTGGAACGGGTAAACGTAGATCGATTGTTTACGTTATCAGAATATAGAAAGACTAGGGGACATGCAATGAAGCTACAGGGTAAACTATTTAAGACTAATAAAAGAAAATATTTTTTCACTCAACGTGTAATCAAACTCTGGAATTTGTTACTGGAGGATGTAGTAAAGGCTGTTAGTGTAGCTGGGTTTAAAAAAGGTTTGGACAAGTTCCTGGAGGAAAGGTACATAAACCATTATTAAGAAGTGACCGAAGATATCAATGCTTGACCCAGTACAAGCATTGTGGAACTTGTGTCTCTTGGGGAAACTGCTAGGTACATATGACCTAGATTGGCCACTGTTGGAAACAGAATACTGGGCTTGATGGACCTTGGTCTGACCCAGTATGGCATATCTTATGTTCTTATGTTCTGGGACTTGTAGTTTTTAAGTTTCACTCTTCAACAAAATGTGTTGTGGCACGAGGGTCTTTTGAACAGATAAATTTATTTAGGGGTTTTTCCTTTCACAAGGGTTCAACAGGCTTAGGCAAAGCATAGAATTTCTTTCCAAATTAATAGGAAACAGGAGCAAATGAAAAGTAGAAATAAAGTACAAAAACTGTTTCGCCACAGCAACTTAAACAGCCAAAACAACTTTGTATTTTTTTCTTACAAAGCTTGTTTAACGCAAATCTAAGTGATCAATGTTACACAGAGAACAGTCCATCTCATAGCATTCAGGTGTTTCAGGAATATTGGCTACGTCGATAATCATATCCTCACTCTCTTCATCACAGCTCTGCTTAGGGGAACTTTTGCACTGCAAACCTTGGATAACCTCTTGCAGCTTGTCATGAGGCGTGTGTCAATACAGATGAGTGTTTAAAAACAAATCCTGTTTCTTTTAAGGAACTAGGTGTGCAATTACCCCCAGGCACAGCTAGAGGGAGCAGGAACAGACATTCGGGAGTTAATGAGCCTGGGAACTCTGATGACTTGCACCTGGAAATGAACCCGGAAGTCATCCCAGGAAGTTTGCTTTATAAAACAGAACAGAATGTTTGTAGAACAGAGAAGGCTGAGAGGCACCCAGAGAAGGCTGGGAAGTACCCAGAGAAGGCTGGGAAACACCAAGAGAAGGCAGAGAAGACTGAGAAGAACCTGAGAAGGAACAGACTTCACAAGGCTGGGAGCCAGAAGGCCCAAACTGACCCTGCTGCACAAGGGAAGTTTGCTAGAGCCAGCTCTAAGGTGAGAGTGTCTGCCATGCCCTGTTCTTACAGTCTGCCTGAATCCAGAACAGAGAGACAGAAGCCAAGAACCAGGGAGAAGGGTTCTGAGAAGAGCTTACAATCTCTGAAGGATTATTATCAAGTTTTACCAGGTCAGAGAGGAAAGCACGTTTATGGTCAGCTGGAGTTCTTACCCAGAGAGAGAGGGGAATCCAGGACAAGTTTTACTCAACTGCCCAGAAGCATGACTATATCCAATGCTGGCAGGCAGAGGCTCTGCTACCAAAGGAAAGTGGCGGAAGGAGAAAACACGGTTGGTTCCAACTCGTCCAAATCCAGGTATGAATCACTAACCAATGACTGTGAATACTGTGCTCCTAAAAGCTTTGCTAAAACCCGTGCCCCTTGTGTAAGGGAAAAGAAACCAGATTGGTTTAATCAAATTCCTGCAGCCTTGAGAACCCCTGGCAATGGGAAGCCAGACCCCAGAGTCCTAACCTACAAGTCTGGGTCAGACAGGGACAGTGAATATTCCTCTACTGAGTATAGCGAAGGAGATTCTATGGAAATTGAATACCCAAATACTGTTCCCTTATCTCTGCCAGAACTTATGGAATGTGACTTGTGCACAGCCTCAGCTCCAGAGTCTGTGTGCTCTGTATAGCGGAGAAGAATTAATGAAATTTATTTGCTGTTTGCGTGTACTGAATTCCGGTAGTGAAGCCTGCCTTAATTGTGAAGCAACAATTAAGCAACTATTGTAAATACTGGTACCTTTTTGACACAAAGGACTCTTCCTGTTTTCAATGATTATCTCTTATGTTGAACCTTTGCATTTAACGGGGAATAAAAGCCTTATTTCCCTCCACCTGGTCTCATTAATGAGTGCTCCTAGGTAGTTGGAATCTGTGAGGTCACTTCTCTCAACTACGCCGAGTGAACTTACATTCCCTGGACTGCCTAGTATAATCTTTGCCCGGGGTCACCCCAACATTATTAAGGCGTAGACGGGGCAGCCCTGCGACAAGCTGCTCTAGAAAGTTTCCTCTCTCATTAGCTGTGACCTTCTCTAGTGTAGGAGATTGGTTATTACATAAGCTCTTCTCTATGGCTTTTATATCAGCTTCAAACCATTTACTGAAAGTGTTTCTGTTAGGAGTTACTTTTACAGCCGTGCTATCTCGGCACTTATTAGCACTAGCTTTCAATTGTTGCACAATATCTTCAACAAGTCTCTGGCTAGGAAGTAATTCTGATGTACCTTCTTTACTAGCAATGCCTTGTCTGTGCTCAGAGCTTTCTCCCCTTGTGCAGGCAAACTGCTTGGCCTTGTCCTCGGGTAGCTTCCACAGAGGCTCTGGTTTTGCTTTAAAGGTACAGGGAATGGACCCTCCAGTATCCCTCTTGCCTGGAGCTGGGTTCCAAGGTTTCCCTGGTTGCTGCCTTCCTGAGTGCCTTCCTTGTTGAAGTGGCTTGGACAATTGCAGAGGCTTCTCTCTGCTTTCTGTTCCAGAGTTCTCTTTCTCTTGGCAGTGTTCCTGCCGGTGTGGCTTCTCCCACTCCTGGCTGTGCCTGATCTCCTTCTTGTTCCTCTTCTCCTCTATCTGTAATACTGACTCTGAAACCGGTTTAAAACGGCTTCCTCCTGCAGCCACACCCCTCTGGTTACTCAGGTGCAAATCATTAGAGCTGCCTTCAGCTCTTACGTCATGGCTATGGCTGAGCTCCGTTCTGGCTGAAAGCTTCCTGTTGCCATGGGAACCTGGCTTGCTCTTACTTTTAAAGGTAAAGTGCTCACTATTTTCCCATTCCATCTGTTCAGGAGTGCTTTCGGTACCACAATATATTCCCTCATCCCCAAAGGGCTCACAATCTATGTGTACCTGAAACAACAGGGGGATTAAGTGGCTTGCCCAAGGAGCACCTATAGAGCTAGAAACCCCAGCCCCTCCAGCCTGAGATTGCTGTCCCGTCCCCAGGTGTGAATTAAACCCTAGGTCCTCCAGCCTGAGGTACCCTGTCCTAACCAATAGACCACTCGTCTCTCCTGGTTTTCATCAGGAATTAATATTAGTAACATTAGACTTAAGTTCACTTTCTACCAATATTCCTCAAAAAGCTGCTCTTGGAATCATTTCTGACATTTTGATAAAATGTACTAGACCAGTTAGGACCCCCACATATTTTTAACATAATTGGCAATGTTAGCAATGACAGAGAACTTCTTTTGTTTTAGAGGTATTTTTTATAAGCAAGTAAAAGGAGTTGCCATGGGGTTATCTATGGCTCCGGATGTTGCCAATTTATATGTGACGGATTTTGAAAATAAGTTTTTAAAGAGGTACCCTTTTATTGCCTAGGTCAAATGTGGAAATGCTATATAGATAATGTTGTTATGATATAGGATGGTACTGAGATGGATTTAAAAGATTTTTTTATTTGGCTAAACACTCTCGATGACAACCTGCAGTTTGAGCATACAGTATTGCATATCTTACATACGTACTTATCAAGAAAGGATCTAGTGGATTTGTGACGGAACTCTATTGGAAACCTACAGACAGAAATTCTCTTTTGAATTTTGACAGCTTTCATAATACATCTTTGAAACATAGGGGAATGTTTACTAAACTGCGATAAGTTAGCAAGTGTAACATTAGCATGCAGTAAATGGCGCATTAGCAAACGCTAAAGTTAGCCACAGCATTAAGCACACTAAGGGGGGAGAGAGGGTGGAGAGTAGGGGGTCAATGGGTGGGGAGTGGGTAGGAACAAGGCCCCGCTACATTACTGCCGGCACCTTAACACCAGGAACTTTACTGTGTATCAAATCCTGTCGATAAGGTGCATGTCCCATACACCTATGCATGGCAGACATCCTTCACACTTTAATAACCAAGGACACAATCAACAGGCCCAGGAGAACCAACAGCAACAATAGACTCCGCGTACCTGCTGGATATCACAAAACAAGACAAGTGACCTCCAACAGGGCCATATCCCTCTCGGCACCAGCCCTCTGGAACTCTCTCCCAGATGGACTGCTGTCAATAAAGGACCTCAAGGACTTCCGTAAATCCCTGAAAACCTACCTATTTACGGAATGCTATGACCAAACATCCTGCAGACCCCACCACTAGCCGGAAGATGCAATGACACCATCCAATAATTACGACAATCACAACCACTATCTACGATAACCCAACCATTATCCACGATAGCCCACCACTAAACTTTATGTACTGTATGTCCTGTTGCCCCTGTTAATGTTATCCCAACCTGTGTAAACAACCACTTTGATTAAAGGAGAAAGTGAAATACAAATCTGGATAAATAAATAAATTTTGAGGAGAGAGAGCCTATTTAAATGTCTGCAATGTGCTGCACAGAGAGGTGAGTTCAAGATGAGTAATAGTAGTGCTCTATTTGCAGCAATAGCATAGTGCCCAAGTAGGAAAGGGCACTATGGTGATGGTGCAAATTCAGCAAAGGAAGGTGCAGGTGGGTCCTGCAGTGGGGACAGTTGGGGCACAGGGCAAATTAGGCAGTTTCCTAGGTGGCATATAGGAACACAGAAACTGAAAATATGCATGAAAGCATCTGACCAGGGTCCAACATGCCCAGTATTCTTTGTTCCACAGTGTCCCATCTAGGATACGTGTACCCAGCAGGAACCCCAAAAGACACATAGGAACCAATATGCCTGCAATGGGGCAAGTAGTGCATATCTGGGGACCTCTCTAACAAGGGTGTATGGACCTTTCCCAGGAAACGTCCCAAACTGTTTCTAAACCCAGCTAAATGAATAGCCTTTACTACATCCTCTGGTAAGGCATTGTAGGGTTTGACCACGTGTCATCTGAAAGATATTTACACCCAGTAGTCCACAATGGATACACTGCAGCCGCATTGCATGCCCCCTAGCCTGTCCACATTCCGATGGCAGAAACAATCAACCTACGTTTACCCGATCCACTCTAGCCAATAGTCTCTAGAGCTCTAACCTGATACCCCTCAGCCATCTCTCCCCCTGTTGAAGGGAACAGAATATTGGCAGGCGGTAATGGGAAGGATGTGTGGATGTCCATGTATACCTCCCCAACCCAGACCCTGCACCCTAGGCACCCTAGGCATGTTGGCTGGCCTGGGACTGTGCACCACCATTGCCGACAGCACATGGACTTGTTAGCATGGCGGGGGGGGGGGGGGGTTAGTGGTGGAGGGGGCAGCGGCACCCTCCTGTAGCAGACCAAGGCCAAGCCCTATCCAGTGCACTGTGCGCAGTGCAACATGTCAAAGTCTGTCTGATTGGAAACATGTTGGCTCCAGGGACAAACATGTTTATGCAGTAGCACTGTGGTGCACTACACACAAGTGGTGTGTTGTGGTACAGAGGGGTGTTGGCTTGGGTCCCAGCTGTAGCCTGCACTGCATATCTCATCCTTTTGCCCCACATTGTGGATATACCACCACCATGTGTAACCCTCAATGCATCTGCCAACAGGGGTACAAACACCCATACAGACAGGCTCCACTGTCCACAGTTAGATGAAGAGTCAGGCTGTTGGCTCCCGCACACAGAGCAGCAGTTAGCATCAGAGCACTACTACTAGCTCCTGCTATTAGTAATCTGTGAACTATCATTAAAATCATCTCTAATACCTGAAGATTGGAGGATCGCAAATGTAACACCAATTTTTAAAAAGAGTTCCAGGGGTGATCCGGGGAACTACAGACTGGTGAGCCTGACGTCAGTACCGGGAAAAATGGTAGAAACCATCATAAAGAATAAAATTACTCAGCATGTAGATAGTCATGGCCTAATGGGAGACAGCCAACATGGCTTTAGACAAGGAAGATCTTGTCTTACTAATCTGTTATGTTTTTTTGAAGGTGTGAACAAACAGGTGGACAAAGGTGAGTCAGTTGATATAGTATATCTGGACTTTCAGAAAGCCTTTGACAAGGTCCCTCATCAGAGACTTTTGGCAAAACTAAAGAGTCATGGGATAGGAGGCAGTGTACTACTGTGGATCAGGAACTGGTTAAAAGATAGAAAGGAGAGGGTAGGGCTAAATGGCCAATTTTCCCAATGGAGAAAGGTGAATAGTGGTGTACCCCAGGGATCTGTGCTGGGTCTGCTGATTTTTGACATATTCATAAATGACCTGGAAAGTGGAATGAGTGAGGTTATCAAATTTGCAGATGACACAAAACGATTTAAAGTTATTAAAACCCAAGAGGATTGTGGAAAATTGCAAGAGGATCTTGATAAATTGGAAGACTGGGCATCAAAATGGCAGATGAAATTTAATGTGGATAAGTGCAAAGTTATGCACCTAGGGAAGAACAACCCAAACTATGGTTACACGATGCAAGGTTCCACATTAGGAACCATCACCCAGGAAAGAGATTTAGGCGTCATCGTGGATAACATGTTAAAACCCTCCGCCCAGTGTGCTAGGTATCATAAGGAAAGGAATGGAAAATAAAACAAAAGATATTATAATGCCTCTATATCGTTCCATGGTGAGACCGCACCTTGAATATTGTGTGCAATTCTGGTCGCCGTATCTTAAAAAGGATATAGCGTTATTAGAAAAGGTTCAGAGAAGAGCCACCAAAATGGTAAAGGGGATGGAAGGATACTCCTATGAAGAAAGGCTAAAAAGGTTAGGGCTCTTCAACCTGGAAAAGAGACGGCTGAGGGGAGATATGATAGAAGTCTATAAATTAATGAACGGAGTGGAATGGGTAAATGTAGATCGATTGTTTAGGTTATCAGAATATAGAAAGACTAGGGGACATGCAATGACGCTACAGGCTAAACTATTTAAGACTAATAAAAATATTTTTTCACTCAACGTGTAATCAAACTCTGGAATTTGTTACCGGAGGATGTAGTAAAGGCTGTTAGTGTAGCGGGGTTTAAAAAAGGTTTGGATAAGTTCCTGGAGGAAAGGTCCATATACCATTATTAAGAAGGGACCCAGGATATCAGTGCTTGACCCAGTACAAGCATTGTGGAACCTGTGTCTTTTGGGGTAACTGCTAGGTACGTATGACCTAGATTGGCCACTGTTTGAAACAGGATACTGGGCTTGATGGACCTTGGTCTGACCCAGTATGGCATTTCTTATGTTCTTATGTTCACTGCTACACTGTGTCCAGTGTTAGCCTGCAAATGTGCATGATAAGGAGCAAAGTATTGTGGGTATGGCCCGAACAGGGCAGATTGTGCAGGATGTGTCTGCATCAGGGGTAGGGCAATGGCTGGGACATTGTAGTGCCCGATCACCACCTGCATGGACTGGGTGGCCAAAACATGCATGGCTATGTAGCCACATAGTGCTATATAGTGTCTACATCTAGTGATATGGGTGTGCTGTCTGTCCTGAGGAGGCCTAATCACTTATTTGCACAGGGCCCCGCGTTTCAGGGGGCCCCGCGCAAAAAACATCTTGCATCAACCCAGCTAGGTTAAAAAAACGCAAAACGGCTGCTGCTGCCTGTGCTGCCGTGGCAACGGCAGAATCGACCATCCCGCGGGGCCCCCCCCCTGCCCTGCAGAGTTCTCCATGCAGTCTCAGCGTCGGCTGTCAGAGCCGCGCAAAGAGAGAGCTTCTCCTCTCGCGGCTCTGTGCTGATGGGATTTCCCATCAGCGCCGCGGCGGGATTAACAGAGCCGCGAGAAAGGGAAACTCTCCCTTCATGCGGCTCTGAAAAGCCCACACTAAGGGAGTTGAGGCCACATGGAGGACTCTGCAGGGCAGGAGGGTCCCTGCGGGATGGTCGATTCTGCCGCTGCCACGGCGGCAGCGGCAGCAGCAGCCGGTTTGCTTTTTTTTTTTAACGTAGCTGGGCTGATGGGGGGAGGGGGTTAGGGGCGGATTTTGAGGAACGGTTGGTTTATAATTCGGTCACCTTTTCTCAGGTATTGTTTTGGAAGAGATTCTTAGACGACATTTTTTTCATTTGGACAGGCATGCCTGTCAGCCTGCAGCTCCTCTAGTCCCTCATTGTCAACAATTTGGACATCGTTTTGAGGACCTTCGTTGGAGAGTTTTGGATGTTGTACCCCCTTTGGTGTTGGGGGGCGATCGCCACATGAAACTTCACTTTAGAGAACAACAATGGATTTTCCGTTTGGGATCTATAATTCCTGCTGGTATGAATGTGGACATTGATTGGTGGAGCCTTCGAATCTGATAGGTGGTTAGTTGAGACTGTGTTTCATTGGACAGTTACTCTGACGTCACTTTTTTGCCCCTTTAAATAGGAATCATGCGTGGGTATGATTCATTAGCCTGAGGAAGAGCTGCAAAGCTGGGCGGCTTGAAACACTGATTAGTGTTGCGTGATGAATCATACGACTCCGGTACCTGGGGAATACTTTTGAAGAGCATTCAGACAGTCCCGGTTGCTGATAGTATCTTACAGAAGTTGCGGTGAACATCTCCAGTTCTTTTGTGCCCTCTCGATGGTGAAGATTGTTGGAAGGGCCTGGCCTTGTGCAGATGAGTATCTGTTTTTGCTATAAAGAATGACACTGCTAGCTATTTGGGACGTCTTTATAAGAACTTAGCCTTCGCTTCATGGTATAGGAGCGGCAGCTCGTTAGTGCTGCAGCACCTGGTGTTTGACCTGTGGTGGGTCGACTTGACCTGTGATGGGTCGATTTTATAAAATTTGATTAAAATGGAGGGCTCACTTCGAGGGTAGAAAGGTTTCTGCTCACGGTGAGTTATCCGACAAAAAATCCAGTGTTATATGTTTGTGAGTGTTGATGCACAACGTAAGCTGCTTACATTTAAATAGAAATCAAGTAGTTTATGGGAGTAAGTTAGGTTGGTTTCATTGGGTGTATTAATATTTAATTTAATGGGTTCTAAATGGGCAGTGTTTGTAGTAGTTCCTAATGTGCCTGGCGGTTGGTACTGGATTATAGCAATGTAGAAATCTTTTAGTCTTTCTTTATCCATATACTCATTAAGAGGCATGTTTACTAAAAGTTAGTGTATGGCAACATTATGCAAATATTTATGCAAATGAGGCACCTTATGCAAATGTGGCCCCACACCTTCATATCCGCACATGGCCCTGCACCCCCCTTGGGCCGCCCGTGTCTGTGCTGTTTATCCCAAGCCTGAGTGCATATGGTTACTCTGTGTATATGCAATGTATACTGGCCAGCGAACTGTCTGCAGTTAGTATGTGCATGGTGGGGGGCAGTAGGTGCAGTTTGCTGTGGTTGAATGTTATACCTAGCCAGTTGGGATGTGAGGTCTTCTAGGTCTATCCCCAGTATTACTGGAAGGGCTGGCAGGGCCTTGGTAACAGGTGTGGGCTACTGGTTGCGACATTTTATCTTGGGCAGGGGGTTCAAATCCCACTGGAGCCTAGCAACCTTGGGCCAGAGAGACTCCTTGTGGCTATGGGCAAGCCACATACCCCCTCCATTGCCTCAGGTACAGGATGTGGATTGTGAGCCCTTTGGGGACATGGGAAATGTACACTGTACCTGACTGTACACAGCTTTGACCTGGTGAAAAACAATATATAAGCATTGCTAACAAAAAGCTCATCTCAGTATAGACACCCCTCCCCCCCAATAGAAAGTGGCCATGGCATCAGCATTATAACACTGGGTATAACAATGCACTGTTTTAGGTGGGTCCTGGCCAAATGTGACTGGCACATACAGCAGGACACAAGGTGACTAGTATAATCACACTGCAGAGACAACCTGAACACACTGGTAGTGATGGGGATCTGCAGCATAGGCAGGTACTGGGGACCTGGTGCTGGGCACACATCCTCACCCTCAGGGTAACCACAGACACTGCTCTGAGCACAGTTTGTGACTGCTCTGTACTTGTATCACACTCTGTTCGACTGAGCTGTGGGACGGTTACTTATATTCTTCATTTGGTGCTCAGCTGTAGACTGCTGTTCTGCATGTGCACTGCATCATGGATATTGGTGGGGCTACTCTATACCGGCACACACAGCAACTTAAGGTAGCGGTGACCTGCAGTCTCTTTGTATCCAGCCATTGCTATGCAGAGAGGTGTGGAGGTATAGTGTACTGGTTAGTATAAGGTCTCCCTAAGCAGGGAACAGGAGCTCAATCCCTACCTGTTCTGTTTGTGACTGTGCTACTCAGATCGTTTTCATGCCTGTTACAGTCAGGGCTCTGCAGATCTGTGCTGCTAGCCCATGCCATACATTCTTCAGCCCATCTATCTGCCTCTGTTGGCTATGTACAGTCCTGTCTTCTTGTGCAAGATGCTACCCCATGACCTACACTGGTACCCTTTTCTGTATTATGGCTCTTTGTGCTCACCTCTCCTGTGCCTGATCTGCATGTACCCACTAGTATTCTGTCCTTCTGTCGCTGCAAACATCTTCTATTTCTGCCTCTGCTGGGGGACACATTTTCCCCATCCTATGTCACACACTGTCACTGCAGCACTTTACATTGGCACCACCCTATGCATTGGTACAGCTGCCTCCCACATGCTCGCCCGCTTTACTTGCTGCCATATAAGGGTGCCCACCAACATGGTAGGTCCATCAACCTCACCTATCTTTCCTTCCATCACCTTTACATTGACATTCCTTGGTGTTCTGTCCAGCATTTGGCTTACAGTCAAGGTCCTGCATTAAGGTGTATGCTTTCCACCTTAGGGCACCTTGTCTCTCCTTAGGACGCCTTATCTCTTGTTAGAGCACCTTACTACATCTTAAGGTGCCTCAAGGTGCCTTAAGATGTGCTAAAGTGCCTTAACAGGAGATAAGGTGCCTTAAGATGTGATAAGGTGCCTTAGCACATCTTAAGGCACCTTGAGGTGCCTTATCTCCTGTTAAGGTGCCTTAGCACATATTAAGGCGCCTTATGTCCTGTTAAAGTACCTTATTTATTTATTTAGACAGATTTGTATGCCACCTTATCCTTCAATCAAGGTGGTCACGTCACATCACAATTGGAGGGTTACATTTAACATTAGGGTACGTGTAAACATTATTACATCATAAGACACCTTGTCTTTCCTTAGAATGTTTTGTCACCTTACCGCACTTGGTCCTGTTAACTCACGTTAAATGGCCCAAGGCACCCTAACACCAGCATGCCCCCTACCAGCCCACTGCCTTTTATGACTTCAGGCTCCTTAACGCTGCCCTTACTGCCGGTGATTTTACTGCTGTTCCATGTACTCGGAGAATGAAACTGTTTATGCACTCTCCAAAATGTTGTTAATTGTAAACTGCATTTGATCCTCGGAAATTGCGGTATAGAAATTGTTTCAAATAAATAAATAAATAGTAAACATACCCCATAATCTCCCTACAAGCCAGTTTCTTCGTATTTGCAGATTATGTGCCTCCAACCAGGATTTTGAAACTCGCGCCAAAGATATGAGTGAAAGATTCACCGAATGAGGATATCCACAGGCTTGTTTTTACAAGGCATATGAGAGGGCTAGGACTTCAGATCGAGGCACCCTCCTAGCAGGCACTAAGCATGTAACTGAGTCCAAGGTAGTTAGTGCATTCACTTTTTCAAATCTCAGTAAGGATATTACACTTATATTGAGAGAAGAATGACACCTTCTTTCTATGACCCCTGCAATCTTGTCCAAGAAGCTTACCATTGCATATAAGAGGAATCTGAATTTGGCTAATATTTTGGTGCCATCCACTCTGTCTAAACCCAGAATTGTATGCAAGGCCAAAGGGCATTTCACTTGCGGCCAGTGTGCAGTATGCATCCATGAACTAATCACTAAGAACTGTTTTTTCCATCTGAATACACATATAAACAATTTTCTCAATAACTATTACAATTGTGACACTAAGGGGTATGTTTACTAAACTGCGGTAAAGTCACTGGCGGTAAGCTCAATGCTAATGTTACTGATGCCATATAAGGCCATGGGCGGGTGTGGGCAGGCAGGCATAAAGGGAGCCATGGGCCATCTACCATGCAGAACAGGGTGCCCTGGCCATGTACCACACGGAACAGGGTGCCATGACTATGAACCGCACAGTAATGGCACAACACACATTAAGGTGACACGTGTGAAGGAGCCCGAAGGGTATAAGGTGCTGCAACCGAGGGTCAAGGCGCCTGTAGGCAAGGTGCCCTGAGGGGTCAATGCGGACAAGATGAAAGGGCCCTGGGGGGAAGGTGCTGGATAATGGAGCATCGATAGAAGTCAATCAGAAGGCGAAGAAAGGACAGACAGATGATAGTTTGTAGACCACATGATCCCTGTCCATCTGATATTGTAGTTGAATGTAAGTTTGTTTGTACAGGGCGGTGTACACAACCAGACTGTCTAAGAAAACCTGAGAAAGAGTTAATTTGTTCAGAACTTTGCTTAGAAATAAACTTCATATATTTGCTTACTAAGTAGGTGAAGAGGTACAAGTCCTGTAAATAAGAAAAGGGGCAGGTTGTCCTCCAGCCTTTCAGTCTCAGGGTTACTAGATATCAAGCAGTCAGCAGTAAACAGTTATGTCTTGGAATACATGTATGTCTCCTCATACTGACCCATGCTGATTAGAAATTGACCTATGATGTGATGAATACGTAATACCTGACGTAGAACAATAAAGTGAAATTATGCTGTATCCTCCAAAAGAGCCTTATAAATAAAGTAAACCATAGCTAATAGTTAGAGTAAACAAAGAGAACTTGTTTCTATTTGTTTCTCTCCGCAAAGCTTTGGTGTATCTATATAGAAGTGTGTGGTATTTTATTGCTGTCTCTTAGATTTCCTTCTCATTGCTTTGAGTGTGGTTTTCTGTGACTCCAAGAGCCCTGCAGTGTTGCAGGTGAGGGGGGGCGAAGAGCAGCCCTTAAGTAGTCAGTAAGTGGGATGTGGGCCACAGCTCAAGCTGCACACTCTGCCTGTCTGACAGGATGAATTGAAAAGGTCATGCATAAAGTAGCTCACACAGAATAGATGCAAAGGTCCCTGGTGCTGTGCCGAACCTGAACCCCTTTTGGATGGTCCTTGCACCAGCCAAGAACAAAATGAACAGAAAAAACACCAGCAGGAACTGAAGCGGCCCTCCAGGGTGCCCAAACACAGTGCCACAACCACTATGCTAAACCTACAAAGCATCTGGCATGTCAGGAATCACCAACAAAGTGAATGTATATATCTGTCTGCAAAGTACAAACTGGTGGAAAAATCCACATCACCCGTGTAGGATGT
Source organism: Ichthyophis bannanicus (assembly GCA_033557465.1). Classification (NCBI taxonomy): domain Eukaryota; kingdom Metazoa; phylum Chordata; class Amphibia; order Gymnophiona; family Ichthyophiidae; genus Ichthyophis; species Ichthyophis bannanicus. The sequence continues at coordinate 907,354,548 of CM066031.1, read as the reverse complement.
GGCTGCATGTCCAGTATATATGTGATGGAGGCCCCCACCAGCCACCACTGGCAGCCACCAGTCCCCCAAGCCTGTCCACTGTATGAGTCATGCATCAGCTGCGGACACATCACCAACAATCTCCAATGGTCCACAGCTTAGGCTGCACACTATGCCTGTCTGGCAGGATGGATTGAAAAGGGCATGCATAAAGTAGCTCACACAGAATAGATGCAAAGGTGCCTGGGGCCATGCCAAATCTTCACCCCTTTTGGATGGTCCTTGCACCAGCCAAGAACAAAATTAACAGAAAAACCACCAGCGGGAACTGAACCAGCTCTCCGGGATGTCTGGACACAGTGCCACAACCACTATGCTAACCTTCCACACTGCCTGGTATGAGAAGATCTACTAATAAAGGAAATGTTTGTATGTAAGTAAGTATCTGCCTGTAATGTATCAGCAGGTTCCAGCTCAGTCTCACTGGACATTGATTGTCCTGTGCATTCTGCACATATTGGCACGTACATACAGATGCAGCAGGTGCACCTCCCACAGGGTGATGCTGTATACAAGGACAGTGCAGGAGCCCTGATGCTAGGCTCCTGCAATGTGTAACTGTGGGAAATCAGCAAACAGTGCATTAGCATGTGCCTGCCTGCAATGTGTGAGCATGTAGGCATCTCCTTATGTCAGCAGTTGATGGGCTGATGTGTAGTGCAGAGATGGGAAATACACAAGATCTGTTACCAACATGTCCCATGTACATCCAGTGCTATGTCCAAGGCTCATACCCATGACAGATGGCAAGTAGGAGCTGCATTATGTGCATTGCATTGCATGGTCCTTATTGCAGTCCATGGTCTGCAGGTCAAAATGTTCAGAGCATGTGTGTAGACATCGTGTTGCCATTTATGAGTCACCAACACTCATTATGTAAATCACGCACTATATAACATTCTTGCCTGTCATGTTAACCATGACAATCCAGCACATGCATACCCTGCAACAACAGTGGAGGTGTATGTAGAGCCTCACATATGTTAGGGTTGGTGTGTGTACCAGAAGGTGCAAGTGGGGCTGTATGTTGCTCATCAACCTGGATAGCCAGTGCTAAATATGTCATAGGCCAACTATGTCCCTAATGGGCCAATCAGATGGGGATGTTAACTTACAAAGTTGGCCCTAGTCATCTTGTCTGGGGAGAAATACATGTGGACAAATTGAAAACAAGGCAGTAAGAGATGCAGGAGCTGACGTGCAGCTGAACGCTGTCTATGGGCCAGCATGTTGTGGCTCTGGCAGCATGACACTAACAATGTTGTTAGTTGGCCTGGATAAGAGCACAATAATGGTGCTGTACAGACGTGGAGACAGAACCAGATGCAATTTCCTTGGACATTATGGGGCCCTGCTGCATCAGCCGTGAATCAGCTTGCTATGGACCTCATGAAGATTGTGCCATGGAATGCCTGTTGAGTTTGTAAAGCAACATACTGTACATGTGCACCAAAACTATACCTGTTGTACCACTATTACATCTCTTGCAGTGTTGCCCAATGAAGAGTGGCTGTACAGGGTCTGGATGTGTAGCATGCACTTTGTAGTTATGTGCAAACACAACACAATATGAGGGCAGCTGGAATAACTAATGTGTACAGTCATGTTGTTAAGAAATCATGTAGATGATACCTTGTATGCCATTCCATGATTTCTGGGATATTACGCAAAGGTCTATTGTATGGGAACAGTTAATGTATGTACATATGGAGTGGCCATCTGCAAAAGTGCTGCTGCTGACAATCGCACATGTGTCATGGGGGCTATGGGACATGTGAAAGAAATGGTAGGCTCAGCCAAATATGAGCATACTGTACACGTCACCCATGCCTTGGACATTGTTACTTAACGGACAACATTTGCCATTAAGCATGGGATGTTTCAGTGAACCACAATAGCAGTAATCAGGGCCATATTGGGGTATGATGTGTCCAGTTATATATGAACTTCAAAGCTATCTCTGAGAGATGACCAGATGAAAGAGAAATGGTGTACCCCAGCAATGGCTGTGATTGTGTGAACTGACACATTCTGCACACATCTGAACATTAGAGGTGTGCATCTTTATACATATGTGCTGTCTCACAGAGATCTGAGCATGCATAGCACATTTGGAAAACTGTGCTTCCACATATATATGTGTTATATATCTCCACAGTGGCTAGTGAGGACATTGTTGCACTAGGGATTTCAGTGTGGTGAGTGAGTTGGAGGGCATGCAATGATGTGACCTGCACCATCTCTGGAATTTTCATGGGACATGGCTGATGTTTCCACATAGTTGTTATGAATGTGTGGACATGTATGAATGCTATGTGCAAAAATACATGGTTCACTGATTCTCATATGGGCGGTGCACAGTGATGTGTCAGTGCATTGCATGACTGCCATCTGTCTAACCTTGATGTGAATGATGTGGTCATATGGCTCCTGAACACATCTGATTCTCCGGAGCTAACTTTCCAGAATAGGGTTTCTGTGGTGTGTCAGATAATTGTGTCATACCTGACTAGATCCTGCTCCCTCTCATTTATGTGTATTGAAAACCAGGGTCAATACACATAAATGAGAGGGAGCAGGATTTAGTCAGGTATGACACAATTATCTGACACACCACAGAAACCCTATTCTGGAAAGTTAGCTCCGGAGAATCAATGCCAAGGGGTCATGCACAGATGGATATGTGTGTTGCCTAGAAAAGCGTACCCACCTGTCAACCATGTTTATCTGCTCATGTGGTGCCACACAATCACCCTAACATACCCCGATGCCACTCACACAATATGCAGGTGTGTTCAGGAGCCACATAGCATCTCAGAGGGCCAGCGCCTGAGTTGGTACTGTGCCAAAACTAACCAGAAGTCACGTACACAGGTAAGTATGGCAGACACATTTATAAATGCCTTCCATCATCTGGGCTATGATCTGCAATGTTGAGCTGGAGCCAGTTATGATAACCACATGTGCTGGCACATTAAAAACCATATATAGCTTTGGGGTGTCACTGTATTTTCCTATGTCCATGAGGTGAACAGGTCTGAGAATGTGCATGCAATACACAATGTAAGCCATGTGAGAGTATACAGATAAGCAGATCAGTAAATGCGCCATGCCATGTGTGTGGCACATCATCATGAGAGACACAGATTGAAGCATACATGTGACTGTGTAAGCTGTAAACATATCAATATGTTCCAAGCTTTATTAGGAAATAAAAGGTCAACATGGTATGTTACCCAGCCAAGCATTAAAACCATGATACAGCAACCTTCTCACAAAAAACATCATCTGATGTCACTGTGTCACAACATATTCATGCACACACATATGCACACTGTAAATCCCCAAATGTTGCTGAGACACCCTGTAGGCAGAGTAGTACACCAGGTATGCCTAAACAGACATGACACCTGTTGTAGCGGTGCACCTTGTGGGGGATGCGCAACAGCCTGCCACAGTAAAAATGGCCAGTGCAAGGGTGACAAAGATATAACACATCACATATATGATGTGCCTCTGCTGCTACACACCCATTGTGAAGCTGTGTCCTGCAAAAACAGTTGTTGTCTGTCATGGGGCCATGGCAGTGACGTGCTAAAACAAGCAAAATGTAAATGACAGTCAGGAGTGCCAGGCCGCAGTTGTCAGTGCTGCTGCTGCTTGACTGTGTCCTGCAAATAATCTGTATCCCTGGCTATAATGTCATGTTGAGCAGCAAAGCTATCTTCAAGTCATGTCCTGTAGCCATGGGTGTTGTCAGTGAGGTCCAAGTTTTGACAATGATGATGGCAGAATCCATAGTAAGGGACTGTGACAACTAGAGTATGTGAAGGAGCCACTCAGCACAAGCAGTAGACTGTCTTGCTAGTCCAGTGTATATCATCTGAATGCACCACTCCACCACTTGGATAGCAACATCCAGCATTGACATGTTCTCTACAACAAAAGCTCCTTTACTGTATGCCACCTCTTCTCAGTAATCATCTCCTGTTGTCGCTGTCTCATCCAACCTGTGGGCGGTGGTGACTGCAGATGAACTGATGCACTGCTGTGGGAGGTCCACGCTCTGTGAAAAATATAATAGGAAGGTTGATATGTCTATCATCACATGTCATGAGTTACCATTCCAGTGTTTGCTACTTTTACAAGTCAGTATGGAAAACTGTAAACATGAAACAAACACATTGCCATAACACAGCTACCATTGAAGGCGCAGGACATTTGAATGGAACAGTACAGATCATGTTCACATCTGCCCAGCCACATAGACATGTCCATGGCCTTGTGGAATGGGTGTGCAATCATCATATCTATTAGTGCAGCATGACAATGACATCTCAATGGCATCTAAGTACCAAGCCAGCCAGTGACATACGGGATATATGATGATACTAGGCAAACAGTTTCCAATGTAGAGGACATCTTGTGTGTGCTGCATGTGCTGGATAGACTGTCTGGAAATGATACTGTGTGCAACCTGTAATCCCTGTCCCAGAGGTGTCAGTTGCAAGATATGATAGCAGTCAGTGTGGATGTTAAAACATTATTGCCTGTTGTCCAAAGTATCACGTGACAAATGTGAATGATGAAACATGTACATATGCCATCAGACAAAATGTATATGAGTTTCCAGAAGGTACACAATGCTGGCCATGATCACACCAGTCACATGGTGGCATCTGAATGTCAGCATCAGTACTGCTGTGATATGTATAGGGCCAATCACACCTCTCACCAGTAACCAATAGACAACATATGACTATATAGTGTATCTGTACAATGGTGATAGGTCTGCACACACACTGCAATATACAACATATGTGCACCTGATCCAAGGTCCCCTGTCTGGTTACAAGATGGGCCTAAGAGGAGCAATGCCATGAGCCTATCCAAGGTCACAGTCATGCTGAGTGTGTGGACAATGGTAGGAAATGGTCAAATGCAATGTGCAACTCACCCACTCCTATCACATGTGTACACTCAGTATCACAGTTGGCATTGTCATCTATACTATGGTGTGAAATAACCACCTGCTGAAATCCCGACAGACACATAAATGGTAAATCGGAGACATGGGGCACAAGTAGGCATGCAAGATAGGCCCACAGCACGTTATATAGGAACATGAGGGAATATCACACATCATATGTTGTCTTGTGCTCTCAATGCAGGCAGGATAAGTAGCACAACAGCATCAGCACACCAGAGAGATATCTTAGTGAAGCATTTGCAGGTATGTGATATAAAAGCATACCTCTGATGCCTCTGTGTATGATGCACCAGTCCCAAATCACTGCCATGTTATCATGTGTATGAAGCTGTACCACAGTCGGCTGCATGTTGATCCTCTTGGGACAATGAGGTACCTCACCACAACAGCCTGCCAAACACATTCTGAGAAAAGCTGCTCAATTAGACATTGTCGGATTGCTGTGCCCACACGTGTATACCCATGGCCAAGTACAGGAGGGCACACAGGATCTTCCTCAAGATCTGGATTATTTATTTATTTAGCCAGTTTTGTATACCGCCTTATCCTTCAATCAAGGCGGTCAAGGACGTGACAGGGTTTACAATTAACATTGGGGGATTCCAAGACATACATATAATTCTGGGGGGGGGGGGGGGTCCCAGAACTTGGTCTTTGGATTCTGTGGCCGGGTGGCAAAGCTATGAGTAGAGGGGATTATGGTATTTGTTCAAATGATTCTGTGAACAGGTGTGTCTTGAGGGATTTGAGGAAGTCCTTGAGGTCTTTTTTTGTTCTTAGTTCCTCGGGGAGAGAGTTCCATAAGTCCCGTGCCAAGAGTGATATTTCTTTTCTGGATGTCGCTTGCTTTGTTTTGTGGTATACAACTGGGTGGCATAGTCGATTGCTACCCTGAGTTTGTCTGGGTCTGTTGTTTGTGTCTCTGGTTATTGAGGTCTGAAGTACTTCTGCAGAGCAATGGTGTAAGGTCTTGAAGATGAGTAGTATTGCCTTGACTTTTGCCCTTGCTCTCATTGGAAGCCAGGGTAGCTGGCAGAGTACTGGTATTATGTGCTCGTGTTTAGCCGTGCCTGTGGTTATGCATGCTGCAGTGTTTTGCACCAGCTGTAGTGGGTGGGTAGATTGCTTTGGTAGTCCTTGATACAGTGAATTACTGTAGTCCAGTATGAGGGTGATGACAGCCTGGCAAATGGTACGGAAATGCTCATGGTTGAGGATTAATGTTGACTGGGATATTGTGCCTGAGAGCAATGTTGTGCAGGATGCAGCAGGTCAGAACTATCTGTGCCACAGTCATGAGTTGGTATTGTAAGGCCCCACCGGTCTTATTCAGACACCTGAAGCGACTCTTTAACACCCCAAAGGTGCACTCTATGACAGAGCGGGTGGAGGCTTGGGCCTCATTGTACCTCATCTCTGCAGATGACCGTGGAAAATGCATAGGGGTCAGCAACAAGGCATAACACCCATATCCTGCACACAGAAAAAGTAAGAGGTCACCAAGTTGTATGGAAGAACACATCATGTCTGGATGTACATGCCTGTAAATCTCCATTGCAGCCTGCCCTTCCCCTTCACACATGCACTCAAAGAATGTAGCCGTAACATCTAGCACATACTATGTTACAACAAACACAAAGCGGCATTGGAGGACCTGTGTCCCTTAGAACAGGATCTCTGACTAATGAGAGACATATCATTGATCCTCTGTCAACATGCTACTGCAAATATGCCTGCCTGTGTCAAACACATCTCAAGCATGCCATAATACAAAATTGTGCCACCAGTTGTAGAGGACCAAACACTACACAGTACAACACATCTCTGCAAAGATGGCAGGTACATATCTCTCAAAACAAGAACACATCACCTACTGATGAAAGAGAAGCAGTACCACTGTCACATAAACAACATGAGCAGACCATCTAAGCTATGTTAAACATCCCAAGCATAGTCTGTCAGCAAACAAACAACCAAGCATCAAAGGCTACAAACCAAGATACAACAATTAAACAGTCTACCCAAAAAGCTACATCTGAAATGTTGAGCATCTCTCGGATGTGAATAATGTTAGGTACCTGACTTGGGCAGTAGACTAATGGCAAAGGCGTGAACAATGCACATATCCCAAACCAGACAAAGGGGAGGCAAAACACATTTACATAACAGGTTTGTGCCTACCTTTGCTTTTCAGAAATATGAGCATTCATGTGATCCGGTCCTGTCACCTTCATCAGATGTCTGTATGTCCCTTGCTAGCTCACATTAGTCTGCTGTCTATTTGACCTGTCCTCCCACATCAGTTCCCCCACCATTCATGCTCAACATCTGCAGCAACATGCTCAACCATCCCCCTTTGTCTGCACTGCACAGCTCCCTCTACTTCCTGTGTTGTTCACTCAGATGTCACCACACCATCCTCAGTTTGCACCTATTCTCCACATACTTGGACAATCATAGAGCCTTCCCTGATCATAAACAAATACCGTTTGCCCCCTGCATGTCAATTCTTCTGTCCCCCATCACATTCAAACCCTCTCCTAAAATCAGCTCATAGCACCCAATGGGTCTAACTAGCATCCCCAACCGACAACCCCTATCATAGATTCACACACAAAGAGACCATTCCCTGTCCTGGACCCCACCTTCCATCCTCGAGGGGGGCCGTGCATGACAGAGTGGCTGTATAGGAAGCCAGCCAGGCCACAACTCATCTGTCTACAGCTGCTAAGGTGAAGAGTGGTGTTGCTCTGGAATGTAGTAGTGTGGTTCAAATGTGGGCCACAGTTGCAGTGTGCATTGAGAGGAGCCAAATGGCCAGAAACCCAGCATGCCTGTGACCCACACATGAACACCTCTACCTGATGGAAGGAAAGGTGGTGCAATTCATCTGGGCAGCTTACATAGATGAGATGGGAGCTGGGGTCTCCCTCTGAGGCTGGCATTTGTGTGATGTCAGTAGGGAAGACCTCTCCAAAACACAGGGCCCTGTACAAACAGTACACCTGCATCCAGGTCATGAGAGGTGTACCCAACAGATCTGATGCCCAGCACATGCAGAAGAATAGTGCATGATGGCCATAGCACATGTTCTGAAACATGCTGCGGCTCAAAGACCAGTCAATGGGGATGGGTTGTGCAAGACATATCTAAACCTCATGACTGCATGGTTCCACAAATTACACAGTAGATGTAAACTGCAGACACATGTCATTGTGAAAACACAAACAAGCAGTGATGGGAAGAAAAGTTAGGAGACAGTGATGTGCTGAGATAGGAGCAGCAGGTGCCTGACTTGGTGCACTCCCACAACACAAACAGCAGACATATGAAAAGGTGGAGTGCCATGTGCTGATGAGGACCACCTAAAGAAAGCCATTAAGCTGTGGTTTGATGTGCCATGCCTCAGGGCTGGATTTACCTATACGCCATGTACGCCATGGCGTAGGGCCCACAGCTGGAAAGGGCCCACCCACCGCAGGGCTTCAGAGGGAGCCGGGGAAGCCCGCGCGAGGCCCCGGCTCCCTCTGTACAGCCGCCAGCGTGAAGAGCCTTTTCCTTCACGCTGGCGGCTGTATCTGTAAAGCCGCAATTGCTGGGAAAGGTTAAAGGCAATGCCCTTTAACCTTTCTCAGCATTCGCGGCTTCACAGATACAGCTGCCAGCGTGAAGGAAAAGGCTCTTCACGCTGGCGATTGTACAGAGGGAGCCGGGGCCACGCGCGAGCTTACCCGGCTCCCTCTGAAGCCTCTCAGACAGCTGCGGTGCTGGTCGGGGGGGCCAAGGACTGCATGGGCTGTGATTGGGGGGGGGGGACCTGGACCAGAAAAGGGCTGGGGGGGGGGGACTTGGACTGGAATGAAATGGGCTGTGATATGGGGGGGGGGGGACCTGAACCTGAACTGTAAAAGGGCTATGGGGGGGGGGACTTGGACTGGAAATGGGTTGTGATGGGGGGGGACCTGGACCGGAAAAGGGCTATGGGGGGGGGGGGACTAGGACTGGAATGAAATGGGGTGTGATGGGGGGGGGGGGACCTGAACTGTAAAAGGGCTATGGGGGGGGGGACTTGGACTGGAAATGGGTTGTGAAGGGGGGGGGACCTGGACCGGAAAAGGGCTATGGGGGGGGACTTGGACTGGAAAGAAATGGGCTGTGATGGGGGGGACCTGAACTGTAAAAGGGCTATGGGGGGGACATGGACTGGAAATGGGTTGTGATGGGGAGGGGGACCTGGACCGGAAAAGGGCTATGGGGGGGGACTTGGACTGGAAATGGGTTGTGATGGGGGGGGGGCCTGGACTGGAAAAGGGCTATGGGGGGGGGGAACTTGGACTGCAAATGGGCTGTGATGGTGGGGGGGGGAATAGGACTGCAAATGGGCTGTGATGGTGCAGGGGGACTCGGACTGCAAATGGGATGTGATGGTGGGGGCTAGGACTGGAAATAGGCTGTGATTGGGGGAGGGCTAGGACTGGAAATGGCCTGTGATGTGAAGGCTAGCACTGGAAATGGGCTGATGAAGAGCTAGAATAGGACTGGAAATGGGCTGATGTGGGGCATGGGAGAATGGGACTAGAAGGGAGTGGATGCTGGGTGGGTCTAGAACTATAAGGGAACTGATTTTGGGGGAGGACTAGAATGGATGGGGAATGAGAATGGAGAGGGGAAAAATATTTTGTGTGGAAGAAAGGTCTATGATGGGCTGGGTATTGGGAGAGTAAGAGGGGCTTGAAAATGGAAGGGTGAAATTTAAATGGATGATAAAGGAATAAGGAAAGAATTGGGGGAAAGAGCAAAAGGGAAACAATCAGTATGTTAAAGCAGAAATAGAGAGAGAATGGAAAACATCTAAAAGAGAAGAAAGGACAAATGGGTAGCTAGCAGAAGACACGAAGAAACCAGAAGAAAGTGACTGGAGCAATTGCAACTGAAAAAATGCCCAAACAGAAGGTAGAAAAATACTTTTTATTTTGAATTTATTAACTGGAATATGTCTTTTTTAATGTATTTCTTGAATTCCGATGCTGATTTTGTCCCTATTGCCTCTTTATGTCAGGCAATTCTATACATCTATTGCCATTTCTGTTTTGGTAAGTTGATCTCGTTTTTATTTTTTCTGGGGGCCCACAATTTTTGTTGGCGTAGGGCCTCACTCAAGGTAAATCCGGCCCTGCCATGCCTGAAACACCATTGTGTACCATGTCTGACATCAAAACACTATTTCCACAGTAGGCCATGTGTGGATTTCATACTGAGATTCCAAAACATAAATGTGTCACCCAGAACCACATCTTAATCTGACCTATCTGCGATAGTGGTCATACAAACCGTATCTCATAAGCCTTATGCACATAGGTGACATAAACAGTATTCACCCAGCAGGACACAGTCCTCATACTGTCCATTATTTTATTTATTTAACATTTCTTATATACCGCCTTTCATGATATCAAGGCGGTTTACATTGAACAAACTGAAATTACATTGAATAGGGCATTATAACTTGGAGATAACTATTTTACAGGGAACATGGGCTATGGAGGGTTTAGTGGCTTGCCCAAGACCACAAGGAGCACCTGTGGGACTAGAAACCCCAGTCCTTCCAGCCCAAGGTTGCTGTCCTCTAGTGGGATTTGAACCCCCGACCCGAAGTACCTTGCCCCAACCACTAGGCTACTCCTCCACTCCATACCACTAGGCTACTCCTCCACTCCATTACCAAACTGTTGGAATATTGCTGAGTGATGCAGGATATATGAGTCATGGGTAGACCCTAGAAACCTAGGAACCACATTCAGAATATACATATTTGCATCACAAACCACCTGCACATTCAGGGAATGGTAGTACTTGCAGTTGTGGAACACTACCTCCCTGTCTCTGGGTGGGATCAGGGCAACATGTGAGCAATCAATAGCTCCCATCGCATGTGGTATCCCTGCAATTTGCTCAAATGCCTGGTTCAGGGCCCCCCCATTGTTGCCTACTGTCAGGAAATACATTGTAATTCCTTATCTGGCTGACCATGGCTCGCAATACCTGGTGGAGGCAGCATGAGAAGATGGGCTGGCTCATTCCACCTACTGCAGCCACTGATGTCTGGAAGCAGCCAAAGGCAAAGAAATGTAGGGCACTCAGGAGCTTTACCAACCCTGGTATGGCATGAGACTGGCCAGTTAGAGGCTTGAGGTCAGATCTCAGATCTTCATAAAGCTCTCGTATAGCTCCAGTGCTCAGACAGTAGAGGGAGATGACCTGATCTTCATGCATGCCCTGGAGCATGGCCCTGGGCCTGTAGAGGCGAGGCTATCTGGGGTGAACCTCAGAACACCTACGGCACCGTGGCTCTCCATACCTGGCCTGTTGGTCCTCCACAACTGCAGGTCTGTATTGCTGAGGGGCTGGACCCCTGCCCATTGCCACTTTCCCTGGCACACCATCTCCCTCATCAAGCAACCACTGTTCTTCCTCATCAAGCAACCACTGGACAGCATTCACAGCAAAGCCAAAGTGAGCCATCTTGGATGACAGGATCTGCCAATACACTGTGGCTCAAATAGGGACAGTGGGGGGAGGGGTTGGGCAGCTGATCATAGCAAACATCATACATCTGCATGTCATGAAACACACATGAACCACGGAACTGATTTCCCCTTGTGACAGCACCCTGTGCGCTCTGGTCACGAATAGTTCATGGTATGCAGATAGTAGGCATCCTGTGCATTACAGGGCATTGAACAGTGATGTAAAGCACCCTGCATGTTGCAAGGCATGGAACGGTGACTTAAGGCAGACTGCGTGTAGCAGGGCACAGAAAAATGACATAAGGGAGACCATGTGGCGCAAGGCACCCTGTGCGGCAGTGTGCGCCGCAAGGCGCCTTACACAGTTACATTGCTGCCTTACGCTTGCAGGGCAGTGACACTGACTCTTGAAGTTGTGCATTTTTCGTGTACCGTTTCCCCTGTTGTACTGTGTTTTTCAAGGTTGTGTCCTCCCTAGTGAGATGGGTGTGCATTTCCCTTAACACAGTAACAATATTTGAAGACCGTCACAAGCCTTCTTTCGGGCCAAGGGGGGACAATGTACAGCAATATGAGATGGCCACCGCCATGGTGTATGTCTGTGGTGATTGAACCCTACATATGTTACATACTGGGCAATTGCCCTAACCACTGGGCTACCCACTCCATATTGTATGTAGCTGTCTAGCTCTACATATATCTACATATATATGTCTACATGCATATATATATATATATATCTACATGTGTTGCCTGTGTAGGATGGTGCATATGTTTCATGCCCAGTTCCACAAAGATATGGTATATAGTCATATTTTTGTGGACCTGGGCATGAAACATACAGATACAGATGGCATTGAGGGTTGACCCTGTGGTTAGGGCAACTGTGTAGTTTATTGGGAACCAGGGGTTCAAACCACAGGGTCACATCACCTGGCACTTCTTTGCCTTCTATGACAGGGCTGTGTGTACAGAATTGTTTAATTTTGGACATATGTATGTATGTATGTATGTATATGACCCAAGATATCCATTGGTAGCAGGTAGTACCTCTGTGCCTTAATATATCGGTGTTCAGTGCAGGGTGTTTTTGGCCACACACCCCCATGGTCTGTTCCTTTGACTCTGCCTTTGGTGTCACTCTGTATTCTGCTATTAGGTCTTCCCACTATCCCCCATAATGCAGTGCGCATTCAGACCTGATTTCTGCATGCCCTCCAGGACAGGCAGAGGCTCTGTCCCTTCACACAACGGCATGCTTTTACAGGCCCTCATGGCCTTCATCACACATAAGGCTACAGAGACCATTACCTACCATTTGAAAAGATTATCGTGATTGGGAAGTGGGTCACACAGCACTGGTCCACAGGGTCAGTGCAGCCACAGATTTACATAATAGCTATTGAGCTACATGTGTAGTCTGTTTTGCATGCTGCTGTGTGTAATAGGGGCATGTCTGGTCCAATATTGGTATGACCTGGACTTTTTTTTATTGCTGTACCCATTTGTCTCCAGACCTTGGGAAAATGTCAGGTATCCCATTACATGCAGCTATGTTGCTACAATAGGTTCACCTATGGCATGCACTGTCATTGAGGATGGTGGGGGAAAAGGTGTGTGTGTGTGTGGGGGGGGGGGGGGTCTCCTAATGGTGGACAGAGAAAATCCAGACACCCACAGGCTTCAATCTATCACTGAATGTGGCATAGTTGGTTCAGCTATTGTGGTGGCAAAACTGTATTAGAGCCCATGGAAATAGATAAAAGACAAGCATTTACCTTCCAGCAAAGGGATAGCCCAGAGAGCACTGACATTCAAAGTACAGCCAAAGTGGAAAAAAACACACATGGGGCTGCTGAGCTCAGACCACGCCCAAGCTCCAAGGCAACCAAGAGAGGTAATGAGAAGCACCTGAGGGAGGAGTTAGAGGCTCTAGGGCAGCCCCACTCATTTAAGCCTCAGGGAACAGAAAGAAGGGAGACCACCAGGGAAACAGAGAACGTGGAGATCACGAGGGAACCAGAAGGAAAGGAATCTTTCAGGGAAGCTGAAAGAGAAAGGTGCTCCAAAGACAGCCTCAGAAGGGATTCCCATTGCAGCCAAAACACAGAAAACTACAGCCCTGAAGGAAGCCCGTGTTGTAGAAGAATTACAGCTGGCCCTGGATACAGGAGCGTTTGGCCTGAGGAAGCTGCAGAGCCTGTGGGGAGAGTTTCACTTCTGGAAAGGCCCGTGAAAAGAACTGTTGCTAGAAAGAAGGTGAGCCCATTAGAAGCCTTGAACAGTTTATTGAAAGATAAGGATCTCCCTAGCCCATCAAAAACCCTTGAACCTAGAGAGAGGTCTCGCTGGGAAAAGGTTTTAAAATTGTTAGAAGAAATTAGGCCTACGTTCCCACAAGCTGATTCCAGTCAGGAGACAACAAATCCTGATTATGAGGGCATGCAGATAGATAATGATGATTCTGATAATGCCTCTACAGAATCTCAAATGGATTGCTCTTTTTGTATAAAGACAAAGTGAAGGGTGGAAAGACCCAGAAGCTGTTATACCAGTATGTCTTGTGCCTAGAGTGCTGATAATGTTTGAAATGAAGTTGCTGGTGTTTTAAAGCAGCTAGAAAATATTCAAAGGCTTGATTTGAATGTTTAAGAAAGAACTATCTGAGTGGGCAGCAGCCAGAAGTAAAAGAAGCTTTAATTTGAATATTGCACAGTTTGGAAAAGCAGTTGTTTAAGCCAGAAGTAAAGGAACTATCAAGCTGCATTATGTAACAGCTGAAGAAGCAATTGCAACTTTTGTCACTGTGAAGTTCTGGATTTGGAAATTCTTTTTTTTTTTTGTGGGAGAAGTATCCTAATTTTGTTATTATGTGTTTTGGTGCAAAGGAAGAGAAAAATAAAATTTTCCTGTGTTTTGCCTTCAACCCTCGGCCTACTCATCATTTCACACAATTACAAGCCCCAGAAGCCTCGGCTCTGGGAACCCATACTAAAATGGGACATTAGGAGGTACGCCCCTGCCTATAGGCAACCGCCTAGTCAAGTGGAGGCGCCACAGGTGGCGTAGTTTTAAGGATTTTTCCTTTGCCCCACGTATAAGCAAGATTTTGGCCACTACAAAGGAGGAAGAAAACTTCTATAAGAGTCCAGTGATGATATAGAAGCCTGCTGAGGAACAAAGACCGGAGTGGCAGCAGAAGGACGGAACTGGAGCTGATTACCAAGTCGTGATCTCCTTGCTGACAAACTCGAGTCTACACCTGCATCAGGTAATCCGTGTATAAGGGGGATCATAAACGGATACCGGTGCAGGGGGATACAGCAGTGCTCAATAGGAGCTCAAGAGAGCTTATATTTCGTGCCGCACTTGGTGGTTTGTTTCTCTTTTTCTTGTCATTACAACATCAACCAAGATGGAGCGTGGCGAGCTTCTTAGCTGGATGGCCGAGCAGTTCCAGAAGCAGCAAGAGATGTCTGCGAGGACCCAGGAACACATGGCAGCCATGATGCAAGCTCAACAGAAGCCGCTCCTGGAAATGATGGGCACATGGTTTGGAGCGCAGAAACAAGCGACAGAATCCATACGGACAGTAACAGGTTCTCTGGGAGCTGTACAAGGGCTCGGGTTACCTGGTAATGGGACATTTTCATTTGGATAGTTGACCAAGGAAGATGATATAGACGATTTTCTGGAAGCATTCGAGAGGGTAGCTCTCCTAACTGGCTGGCCAAAAGACCAGTGGGCAGTTCGTCTAGCCGCCTCTCTTACGGGGGAAGCACTAGCGGCTTATAGGGCCATGCCTGCTGCCTTAGCCTCCAATTATGAGGAGCTCAAGAAGGCAATAAGAGACTGCCTGGGCCTAACGTCTATGGTCTATCACCGCCTCTTGAGGAGCTGTAAATTAAAACAAGGTGAAACGCCGCGAGCCCTGTGCCAGCGGATTAAAGGGTTGGCATTGAAGTGGCTGACACCTGAGGCTAGGACAATAGAATCCCTGTTAGACTGTATTGTGTTGGAACAGTTTATGGAGGCAGTTCCAAAAGATCTACAGTCCTTTCTGATCCTACAGGACTGCCATAACACCAATGATGCCACCTCACTGGCAGAGCGCTTTTTAGAAGCCGGATTGGTAAGCCAAGTGAAGGTTGGTGTTTCAAATCGGGCAGACGCAGTAGCTTCAGAAAGGAGAGGGAGACCAATGTTGGGGGAAATGACAAAGGTTATGCACATGGATAAAACTTGTTCCACACAAAGAAAATGCTTTTCATGTGGGGAAGAAGGACACCTAAAAAGAGATTGCAAAGCAAGGACGGCCCTAATGACCGCCCACCCTAAGGAGAGTGGGGAGGGATTTTTGTTGGCTGTAGAAGTGGAGGGTATCCCTGTAGAAGCCTTGCTGGACTCTGGAGCGGATCAGTCGATGATCTCGCAGAAGCTCTGGAGAGAGATAAAATCTCAGGATAGTCAGGTCCCAGAGCCCCCTGAAGGTAGCATAAAAATAAGGTGTGTCCATGGCGCAGCGTCATCATACCCAGTGCACACTGTAAGGGTAAAAGGTTTGGGAGTGAAGAGGATAGTATCGATAGCTGTGGTACCTAGGCTCCCACACGCCTTAGTCCTGGGGAGGGATTGGCCCCAATTCAGGCGAGGGTTAGCTAAGGGTTTACAACACAAGGTAGGCATGACATCTACCCTAGCGCCACCAAAAGCCTTAGAGACAGGGAAAGAGTCTTCACCCGAGCTGGTAGGAGGTCTACCCCTCCCGAAAGATATGGAAGTCTCCTTTAGAGATAGGGCTAAGGAGAGGCGGGTAGCATCCTCACAAAAAGCTGAAGCTAGGGCGAGGCCAGTGCCAAATCCCTTGTTCGGGACTATGCAGAAACAACGATGCAAGAAACTACCCGGTAAGGAGGAAACAGATACGAAGCCAAAATTTGTCCTCAGATTTTGCTGCACCACTCCTAATGCAAAGGTCCCTAAGCGCGCTTCAGAACAGGCCGCTGGCTTTGATTTGTGCAGTGCGGTAGAAATGATTGTTCCCCGACAGGGAAGGGCCTTAGTGGAGACAGGTCTCCAGTTGCAGATTCCGCCGGGCTGTTACGGCCGTATTGCTCCACGCTCAGGCCTAGCATGGAAGAATTTTATAGACGTGGGTGCAGGAGTTATAGATCCTGATTATCGGGGGGCGGTTAAGGTGCTATTATTTAATTTCACACAGGAGGACTTCAAGGTAAATATAGGGGACCGAATAGCCCAACTGATATGTGAAAGGGTAGGCTTTCCGCCCCTGGAAGAAGTATCTGAATTAACCACTACCATAAGAGGGTCTGGGGGTTTTGGTTCTACCGGAAGATATGAGATGGAGGGTTTAACCGCAAGCTCTGAGGTAAAAGAGGATGAGGATCTAGGCCCACAGTTGGCAGATTGTAAGGCTGACCCAGTACCCCGGATGGGGGAGGAGCTTTCATGGTCGCAACAGCAGGAATTATTGAAGCTGTTACGGACTTTTCCAGATGTCCTAACACCCGTGCCAGGCGAAACTAGGATAGTTGCCCATGAAGTGGTAACCCCTCCAGGAGAGATAGTACGGCAGAGACCTTACAGGTTACCCGAGGCAAAACAGCAGGAAGTGGTGAGCCAGGTGCAGGAAATGTATAAGATGGGGGTAATAGAGGAGTCTAGAAGTCCCTGGAATAGCCCCATAGTGCTTGTTCCGAAACCGGATGGAACAATGCGGTTCTGTGTTGATTTTCGGAAGGCCAATGCCATCTCCCGGTTTGACACCTACCCGATGCCCAGAATAGAAGTACTTTTGGATCGGTTAGGCCAGGCAACATACCTTACCATCCTTGATATGACCAAAGGGTATTGGCAGATTCCGCTCACCCGGGAATCTCGCCCAAAGACCACGTTTAGCACCCCTATAGGTCTATTTCAGTTTCGCCGAATGCCCTTCGGTTTGCATGGCGCAGCCGCAACCTGCCAAAGGTTGGTTGACTTGGTCCTACGCCCGCACCAACAATACGCAACTGCATACATGGACAACGTCGTAATCGACAGCTCTCGCTGGGACCAGCATTTGGTCCACGTTGAAGCAGTTTTGAAGGCGATGTGATGCGCAGGCCTCACATTGAACCCTGCCAAATGTATGTTTGGTGGGAAGGAAGTAAAGTATCTGGGGCATTTGGTGGGGCACGGCACAGTTAAGCCGTTGTTAGACAAGGTGGAGAGTGTAAAAACATTCCCGAAACCTGCAACTAAGAAACAGCTCCACAGCTTTCTGGGGTTTATAGGTTACTACCGACGCTTTATCCCACGTTTCGCGATGGAAAGTACCCCGCTAACAGAAATGCTGAAAAAGAACGCGCCGAACCAGCTGAAGTGGTCGGAGGTAGCAGAGCAAGCCTTTATGTTATTAAAGGATAAACTCTGCTGTGCGCTGGTATTGCGCAGCGTGGATTTTGACCGGCCATTTACTGTACAGACAGATGCATCGGAAACCAGTTTAGGAGCTGTGTTGTCTCAGAAGCATGAGGGTGTGGAACATCCCATCATGTTTTTGAGCCGGAAATTATCGCCACCCAAGCGGAAATATTCCACGGTAGAGAGAGAATGTCTGGCCATAAAGTGGGTGGTGGAAGCACTAAGATTTTACTTGATGGGTCGTAGGTTCTTATTGGTCACTCATCACGCACCATTAAAGTGGTTGAATCAGATGAAGGACCACAACTCACGCCTTACACGCTGGTATATGGCCTTACAGACTTTTGACTTCCACATAGAACACCGGGCAGGGAAGCTACATACCAATGCAGATGCCCTTTCAAGAATTACGGGCTGTGCTGGGGTTAATACGCCAGCCCATAATATCTTAAGGGTGGGGGATGTGTGGTGGCGAAACTGTATTAGAGCCCATGGAAATAGATAAAAGACAAACATTTACTTTCCAGCAAAGGGATAGCCCAGAGAGCACTGACATTCAAAGTACAGCCAAAGTGGAAAAAAACACACACGGGGCTGCTGAGCTCAGACCACGCCCAAGCTCCAAGGCAACCAAGAGAGGTAATGAGAAGCACCTGGGGGAGGAGTTAGAGGCTCTAGGGCAGCCCCACTCATTTAAGCCTCAGGGAACAGGAAGAAGGGAGACCACCAGGGAAACAGAGGACGTGGAGATCACGAAGGAACCAGAAGGAAAGGAATCTTTCAGGGAAGCTGAAAGACAAAGGTGCTCCAAAGACAGCCTCAGAAGGGATTCCCATTGCAGCCAAAACACAGGAAACTACAGCCCTGAAGGAAGCGCATGTTGTAGAGGAATTACAGCTGGCCCTGGATACAGGAGCGTTTGGCCTGAGGAAGCTGCAGAGCCTGTGGGGAGACTTTCACTTCTGGAAAGGCCCGTGAAAAGAACTGTTGCTAGAAAGAAGGTGAGCCCATTAGAAGCCTTGAACAGTTTATTGAAAGATAAGGATCTCCCTAGCCCATCAAAAACCCCTGAACCTAGAGAGAGGTCTCGCTGGGAAAAGGTTTTAAAATTGTTAGAAGAAATTAAGCCTACATTCCCACAAGCTGATTCCAGTCAGGAGACAACAAATCCTGATTATGAGGGCATGCAGATAGATAATTATGATTCTGATAATGCCTCTACAGAATCTCAAATGGATTGCTCTTTTTGTATAAAGACAAAGTGAAGGGTTTAAACGTGGAAAGACCCAGAAGCTGTTATACCAGTATGTCTTGTGCCTAGAGTGCTGATAATGTTTGAAATGAAGTTGCTGGTGTTTTAAAGCAGCTAGAAAATATTCAAAGGCTTGATTTGAATGTTTAAGAAAGAGCTATCTGAGTGGGCAGCAGCCAGAAGTAAAAGAAGCTTTAATTTGAATATTGCACAGTTTGGAAAAGCAGTTGTTTAAGCCAGAAGTAAAGGAACTATCAAGCTGCATTATGTAACAGCTGAAGAAGCAATTGCAACTTTTGTCACTGTGAAGTTCTGGATTTGGAAATTCTTTTTCTTTTGTGGGAGAAATATCCTAATTTTGTTATTATGTGTTTTGGTGCAAAGGAAGAGAAAAATAAAATTTTCCTGTGTTTTTCCTTCAACCCTTGGCCTACTCTTCATTTCACACAACTACAAGCCCCAGAAGCCTCGGCTCTGGGAACCCATACTAAAAAGGGACATTAGGAGGTACGCCCCTGCCTATAGGCAACTGCCTAGGCAAGTGGGGGGCGCCACACTATGTCTGTCATCACCCTAATGCTCTAATCAGACACAGCTGGCATTGTCTCTCTGTATGTCTTAGCAGACCCAGGGATATTAGTTGTGTGCACATCCCAGCTGTCCCAAAGATTTCTGCACACAGAATATATGCATGCTGGGCAGCTATGTGCATGATGTCAGACAACATGTGCAAGACCTGAGCTAGCAAAAAAACAACTAAAGCTTCAAACTGTGCAGACCTCTATGTGGCTACCTAGCCTGATTAGAGTCACACCATAGTCATGGTGATGGTGGTGTATCAGCAATCTCTGCTGTTTGCACCCTAGTCAGACTACAACTATCACATGTTCACCCATATCTTCCATATACATTACCTCTCGCACATGTGTATGCTGTGCTACTTGTGCAGTTTCATTTATTTCCCAGCATCCCCTCCCCTTCATTTGCATCACTTCCTACTGTGTAACTGTGCTGTAGGACTGCACTGCAGAGTTGACTGGTCGATGTGCATCATTCCTGCTGCAAATGCATGCTTCATCACAGCACAATACATCTGCCACATTCACAAATGCTGTGTGGCCTTACTCTACCTGTGGTAATATGCAAGACACCAGCAACCGTGCCTTTGGTCATCTGTACTTTTTTCTCCCTATCCCTACACTGTGTTGCCATGGCATAGGAGGTAGCAATGTGCACTCACACATACCCTGGCTAAGTCACACACTGACTTTGTGCTGTACTTTTGTTTTTCATCATCTTTGGATGTCCATTGTCTGGCTTCATGTGGGCCTGACTTCATGTGTGCCTATGTGCACCTAGCTGTCTGCTGTCTCTGTGATTTAGTGGAGGAACAAGGGAACAGATACCAAGACTGGCAGGATTTCAGGTTTATTCAACAAACCTCGAAAAAACAAATATAAAATTAAAACAAATACACCAAATAGTTAAAAATACCATCAACAGAGAATAGTCATTAAATAAATAAATAAATAAAGGAATAAATAATATGTTATATAAATGAGTGAATAAGACAAGATATAAACATGCAAGCTGTTATACATTAAAAGCAATATAATGACAGATATAATTATAAAATAAAACATCCAATAAGAACAATGTTTAAAAAATATATATATAATTAATATAACAGAAACATATATAATACTACATTTATATATGTGCAATAGACCATTATATACCAGAGTTACTGTATTGTGAAGAGATGAGGATACAGTATAACGGGTGTATCAGAATAGTAATGCATAGTGACCATAAACCATTAAAATATAATAAGATTATATAGACGCCAATACCTTTGAATAAAATCTTTCATATAAATAAAGACACTGACCACTGAAATAAATAATAAAAATTACAACAGATTATCAAATAGCTTAATGAACTATAATAATAAAAAAATAATAAAAACACTTATATCACAATTATGTTTTTGTCAACACCCATATGAGATTTCCATGAAAAAGAGATCAACTAAAGAGATCTTGCAATGTGAAAATGAGCAAAGGAGGAACTCAAAATGAAATCAAGTCAAATGACAATAGACAAAAGTAGTAAGATGGAATATTGTAAATATCTATAAAACCTCTTAAAAAAGCACTAAAATTACTGTGGTTTTTACTGCTTATTGTTACATTTCTGTTATATTAATTAATTATATATATATATTTTAAACATTGTTCTTATTGGATGTTTTATTTTATAATTATATCTGTCGTTATATTGCTTTTAATATATAACAACTTGCATGTTTATATCTTGTCTTAGTCACTCATTTATATAACATATTATTTATTTATTTATTTATTTAATGACTATTCTCTTTTTATCGTATTTTTAGCTATTTAGTGTATTTGTTTTAATTTTGTATTTGTTTTTTTGAGGTTTGTTTCCTCATTTTGATATCCCCCTGAAGAAGGCCGTTGGCCGAAACGCATAGGGGTCAATAAAAAAGGGGTTTGACTAAACCTGAAATCCTGCCAGTCTTGGTATCTGTTCCCTTGTTCCTGTAGATCCTACAGATACTTTGTTGCTTCTTTTGTTCTACCTCTGTGATTTAGTGGACAACTGCACCTACAGTTTCATTGTAGAGCCATGGTTGCTGTCTATTGGGTTTGGCATAGACAACAGTGTGGGTGATGGCTCACATACAGGGTCTGTGACAAGGGTGAAAGATACAGGTGGCAACCTGGTTGGGTACATACAGTGTGTGCTTCCTCCTTCACAGATTGTGTCAGAGGGCAGTGGCTCACTGTGGTGCAGGGTGGGTTTGCTTAAGGGGGATGGGGTTGGACATGTCTATGTTCACAATGACTGAGGTAAGCCTTATACATGCTGTGGACTATGCATGCCATCAAGACGGGGGGGGGGGGGGGGGAGATTGAAACCCACTGATCATGTCCTAGGATGGTATGTTGATATGAAAGGAAATGAATCTAGCTGTGGGGATTCACAGCCTGACCTTGAACCTGCCACCCTACAGACATGCACAGAGTCACCATAGGTTTTATGCCACAGGGCTGCTGGGTACAAAGGCTGTACAGATATACCTAGGTGTTCCAGACAAGGTGCTTATGGCCATGTGGTGTTGTCTTCCTATGTGGACATAGTTGGCTGCTGCTTCTGTGACATGATGATAGGCATACACACACTATGATGTTAGGAGCCGCTCAGTGTGTTGGTGCTGTCAGCCTGATTTCACATTCAACTGAGGATTGTAGATCTTGTCTGCGTGGGTGTTTGCACCGTTGTTGGGCGATTCATTGGGGGCGGCAGATGTTGGTGTTGTACCTGCTCAGTGAGAAATGATTTTGCAATAGGGACATGCAAAACATGATCCATAGGCAGGACCTGAACCTGTGATCATCTGCTTCTCTACACAGCAACTGTGTGTGGTGCACCACAATGCTACCAAATTGACACCACCAGCTATAGGGGTTAAATGCTTCCCATCAAACAGACCTTGGTGGGTAGCCTTCTCTTGTCAGGTTTGTAGTGGTGCCATATTCTTTCCATTTTGTTATAATGGATTGAATGGTGCTTCATGGGATATTCAGAATTTGGGATATTTTTTTATAACCCAACCCTGAGCTATACTTTTCCACAACTTTGTCTCTGAACTGTTTAGGGTGCTCCTTGGTCTTCATGCTGCTTGCTCAGTGGTGTTGCCGAGTCAGGGGTCTTTCAGAACAGGTATATTTATACAGGTATCATGTGATAGATCCTGTGACACTGATTGCATCCAGGTGGACCCTAATCAACTAATTATGTGACTTCTGAGGTTAATTGGTTGGACCAGATCTTATTTAGGGGTTTCATAGCAAAAAGGGATGAATACATATACACTCACAACTTTTCAGTTTTTACTTGTTTTTTAAAAATACAAGGTATTTTATTGTCATTCCACTTCATCAATTTGGACTATGTTGTTAGGTCCATTACCTAGACATTTTTTAGATATGTTAGTGAGAAGAGGAAAGGCAAAAGTGGTATTGTCAGACACAGGGGTGAATGGGAGGAATATATAGAAGCTGATGAGAATAACACATAATTGCTTAACAAATATTTCTATTCTGTGTTCACAGATGAAGAATCGGGATCAGGACCTCAGAAAACACCCACAAACAGGAACAGAAGTGAGGGGCATCTTGAACGATTTTCAGAAGACTGTATTCGTAAGCAACTAGTTAAACTTAAAGTAGACAAAGCGATGGGACTAGATGGACACAACCAAGAAAACTGAGGGAACTTGGGGAAGTTCTAGCAGTTCCACTGACTGACCTTTTCAATGCCTTTTTGGAGTCGGATGGTGCCAGAGGACTGGAGAGAGGCACATGTGATACCTTTATACAAGTAAGTAAGGATGTGGTTGAAAATTACAGGCCTGTTAGTCTAACCTCTGTGGTGAGTAAATTATTGGAAATGCTGCTGAAAGAGAAAATAGTGAGGTTTCTGGAGTCCAACAGATTACTGGATCCAAGACAGCATGGATTCACCAGAGGCAAGTCTTGTCAGATAAATCTGATTGATTTCTTTGACTGAGTGACCAGGTTGTTGGACTGAAGGTGAGCCCTAGATGTGTTATATTTAGATTTCAGTAAAGCCTTTGACACCATTACGCACAGGCAACTTACAAACAAACTGAGCACCCTAGAGATGTACCCTAAAGTTACTGCTTGGGTTAGAAATTGGTTGAGTGGGAGACGACAAAGGGTACACATAAATGGAGCTCACTTGGAGGAGAAGGAGATTGCCAGTAGTGTGCCCCAGGGATCTGTCCTTGGTCTGATTCTTTTTAATATCTTTGTTAATGATATTGTGGAAGGGCTGTTGGGTAAGGTTTACCTCTTTGTGGATGATACCAAAATCTGCAATACAGTAGACACCCAGGAAGGTGTAGATAACATGAGAAGGTATCCGACTAAGCTTGAAGAATGGTCTAGAATTTGGCAGCTGAGATTTAATGTTAAAAAAATGCAAGGTCATGCGTTTGGGCTGCAACAATCCAAGGGAGTGATATGGTATAGGAGGTGAAGTACTTCTGTCCACAAAAGAAGAGCGGAACCTAGGTGTGATTGTGTCTGATGATCTCAAAGTAGCTAAACAGGTAGAAAAGGCAATGGTGAAAGCTAGAAGGATATTTGGGTGCATAGGGAGAGGAATGGCCAGCAGAAGAGAGGAGGTGATAGTGCCAAATGAGGTCACACCAAAGACTTATATAGAGATAAATATAAGTCTTTGGTGCGACCTCATTTGGAATTCTGTAATTCTGAAGACCGCACCATCAAAAGGATATAAACAGGTTGGAGTCGGTGCAGAGGGTGGCTACTAAAATGGTTAGTGGTCTTCATTATAAAGTATATGAGGACAGACTTAAGGAGCTTAATATGTATACTTTAGAGAAAAGATGGGATAGAGGTGATATAATTGAGATGTTTATGTTTAAATTTTGTTTATTGAACACAACTCACAAAACAACATCAGTTCAAAACAACAGTGTGGAACCAGCACAGCAACAATCACAGTCATGTTCATATTTAGTACATTAGTACACCCTGACCCTCCACCCCCCACCCCCTTGTTTCCCCTACCACCCCCCCCCTAAAAAAAAACAAAACCCAAACAAAGCCAGTGCAACCAATCCACCCTTATTCCCTGCTACAAGCGTCCAGTAACAAATAAAGACCTAACTTCCCCCCTTCCCTCCCTTTCCCCCCCCTAAACCCACTACTCCAAACAGGACCACTCCCACACTTAGCCAAGCACATTAAGGATTCGGCTCCGCTCTCTTGAAGACAGAGTGTGCAAGTAGGGACCCCATTCCTCAACAAATCTAGCAGTTGCTACCTTCCCATGTTTAGCTCCTTGATGTTCTAGCAAGAGGAGCCGATACACCTCCTGCATCCATTGACCCAAAGTAGGGCCCTGGGGCAGTAACCAATTCAACAGAATCACTCACCGCGCCACGAGAAGAACCCTACCCAGCCAAAGTCTCTGACCCCCCTTCAAACCCGGCACCCCCCTAAGCATACCAAGCACCAAAATCTGAGGGTCCCGACGAAGTGGGTGTCCTAAGACGCCCGTAAGAGACCCCACAATCGCTTTCCAGAAGCGAACCACCGCTAAACATTGCCACCACATATGTCCTAGGTCAGCCCGGGCCACCCCACATCGGGGGCAATTCGCAGTGGCACTACTGCCCGCCCGAAATGCCCGACAAGGAGAAAAGTGGCAGCGACGCACGATGCGGTACTGCAAATCCCGAAAATCTGCCGTCTTAAGCCACCGGGGGATGTCCGCAAACAATTGTATAAGATCCATCCCACGGAGCTCTACCCCCAGGTCATGAGCCCAAGCCGCAGCCAAAGCAAACTCGGCAGGGAACCCAATGATGCGGATATATTCCTTATGTAACAACGCCACTCTCGCCCACTGCGTGCTCCCCGTGTACAACAGTTCTTCAAATTTAGAACAGATATCAGTCTGCAGACTCTGCCGATCCAAACTCCGTAGATAACTACGCAGTTGCAAATATGCAAACCAATCCCTACTCTCAAGACCATAGCTAAGTTGAAGAGTGGCAAAATCTAGCGCCTGCCCCCGATCATCCGTGACCTGCTCCAAGGCTACGATTCCTCGAGCATCCTACCTCCGAAAGGTCCCCCCGTACATCCCAGGGCCAAACGCCCCATTGCCACAAAGAGGCAAAAAGGGGGTGATCCCCGAATTCCAGGAGTACGTCTTACACAACAAACGCCAGACCCTTCGCATGACCTTAAAAATAGGGTGCCTCCCAACTAACGGAGGGAGATCAACCACCGCCGCATGCAAAATAAACCGCAAGGCCAAGGGTTCCGCTACTGACTGCTCATATACCAGGGGCGTATAATCCGCTGTAGTCTCCAACCAATCCCTCAAATTCCTCAGCAAACATGCTACATTATAACTCCGCATATCAGGGGCTCCCATACCACCACCCCCCCAGGGCCGCTGCAGTGTCTGAAGACTTAACCGAGGCCTCTTCCCTCGCCAATAAAATGAGTTTAAACATTTGGCCAATTTAGTGAGCTCCCGCTTTGTCAGCAGGATAGGCAAACTTTGCAACGTATATAACCATTTAGGAAAAAGAGTCATCTTGAAGAGGGCTATCCGAGCTCCCAGGGATAGCGGGAGATCCCGCCAACCATGCAGGCGGTCCACGGTCTGTGATAACAAAGCCGCAAAGTTGACCTGCTGTATTCGACCGACATCAGCTGTCAAGTAGACCCCTAAATAGTGAAGGGTCTCACCCGCCCACTTCAACGGAAAGGCATCCCAATCCCTCTGTAATGTGCGCTGCAAGTCTAAGGCCTCGGATTTATCTAAATTTAATTTCAACCCCGAAAACTCCCCAAAATCTGCCACCAATCTCAGCAAATTTGGGAGAGTGTCCCGAGGAACCCCCAAATAAACGAGAAGGTCGTCCGCAAAGGCAGATACCCGAAATTCCTCCTTCCCCACCCTAGCCCCGACCAGTCCCTTGTGAGTTCAGATACGCTCTAGGAGAGGTTCAAGGGTGAGCACGAATAAGAGCGGGGACAAAGGGCAGCCCTGCCGAGTCCCCCTCCGGATAGGAAAGTCCTGAGAAACCGAATCATTCACCAAAATCTGCCCGCGAGGGTCCGAATACAGCAGCTTAACAGTGTCCAGGAAAAATCCCCCGATCCCCATGGTGGTCAATAAATGATACATGTATTGCCAGTCCACCCGATCAAACGCTTTCTCAGCGTCAAAACTGATGAGCAGAGCTGGCTCCCCTGCCGCCTCGGTCATATATAGGGACGAGACTATTTTACGAATATTCTTTATGATGTGCCGACCTCTGACAAATCCCACCTGGTCGTCCTTAACTAATTGTGGGAGGAATTCCGCCAGCCGATTAGCCATAATTTTCGCCAGAAGTTTAATATCTACATTTAAAAGCGAAATCGGCCTATACGACTCGGGCAATAACCCATCCCGCCCTGGTTTAGGAATCAAAGTAAGGACTGCCCTATTTGGTTCATACGGAAAGGCCTGACGCTCGATCAAGGCGGAATAGAATAACCGTAAAGGTTCCACCACCTTGTCCACCAATAATTTGTAAAATTCACCCCGGTACCCATCAGGTCCTGGTGCACGACACGTATGTAACTGCTTTATGGCACCTCGAATATCCGTCTCAGTGATTGGGGCATTAAGAGTGGCACTCTCCTCCAAAGATAAACTAGGCAAGTCCACCTTCCCAAGAAAGGCCTCTACTTGCGCCAAGTCTCCAGTGTCCGCGCCATAAAGAGTCCGGTAATACTCCCGAAACCGTTCCTCAATATATGCCTGCCCAGTCCGAATCTCACCCCTGGCATCCCGCAGGGCCCCAATATGGGACTTTCCACGACTAGTTTTAACCAACCTAGCCAACAATCCCCCCGCCCTACTCCCGTATTTATAAAGCTTATAGCGATAATATAATAATGATTGGGTCGCCCGCTCCTGCATCACAGCATTCACCTCCTGCTGTAGCCGAGTAAATTCTAATTTCCTCCCCCGAGACGGGTGCTGGGTAAACATTCTCCTCGCTTGACACAACTGCTTCTCCAATAGAATGAAGCGGGCGGTATAAGCTTTCCGCTGCCGGGCCCCAAAATCAATAATATTCCCTCTCAGAACCGCCTTTGCGGCCTCCCAAAAAAGAATGGGATTACTACGATGTTCCCCATTAAACTCAACAAACTCAGCCCACTTTAAGTTTAAGAAGGCCGCAAATTGGCTACTCTTGGTATAGCCCAGCGGGTAACGCCAAAAAGACCCCACTGTCCTCACCCCCCACCCAATGTCCATCCGGACATATGCGTGGTCGGATATTACCACTGGACCAATCTCTACTCGGAGGACTTTGTGAAATAATACTTGAGACCCCAAAAAATAGTCCAGCCATGACCCTGTATCATGGGCTCTAGAAACATGAGTATAATCTCTATCTAAGGGGTGTAACACTCTCCAATAATCAAGCAAATTAAATTCCTCACACACTCCCCGTAGCCACTGAGATTTCCGATCGGGCGTGAGGCCCCTACTGCCAGATCTATCTATCGTTTCATCTAGGACACAATTGAAATCTCCTCCCATGAGGAAAGGGAGGGAGCCCAGTTCAGTCAGACATTTATTCACTTGAGCGGTAAAGTGAGCATCATAGATGTTCGGGGCATAAATATTTACCAAACCCACTTTGACTCCTTTGAGGGTGCCCACCAAGATAACATAGCGCCCACCCGGGTCACTAATGCATCGTTCCACCTCCCAGGCCACCCCTGCTCTAATCAGAATCGCAACGCCCGCCTTCTTCCCACCCGAGGAGGCCCCATATACCTTCCCAACCCACCCCCTGGCTAGCTTAGTATGCTCCAGGGCACTCTGATGCGTCTCCTGTAAAAAGGCCACATCAGCTCGTTGATCTCGAAGTACTCGTAAAATCTTATAACGCTTGACTGGAGTCCCTATACCACACACATTCCAGGTAATCAGCCGTAAACCCTCAGCCATAAGCATCCACCTGCATACGCATCATACCCATCAGTAAAAATGCACTCAGAAATGAAGGGAACTCCCCCAGCCTAGAATTCCCCCCACCACACCCTCCCCTACACACACACCACAGCAGTCGTCCACCACACCAACTCCGAAGCCTATCCCCAGCCCTTTGGTCCAAAAAACAAATTTGACAGGTCCCCCCAAAACCGCCCCCCAAAACCCTCCCCAACGAATCCCCTCTCCCCCTTCCCTCACCCATCCCAACCCACCCTGCCCCCCCCGTCCCCTCCCCCCCCTGTATCTCCAGCAGCCACCTATCTCTCTCCATATGGAGCACTCACCAAATCACATAGATGTATTGGGATCCCCCCCAAACAAATATATCCCGTCAACCCCCTTATACTGTAACAACCAGTAGCACAAACATCATGGAGCCAATCGCCCCCCTCCTAGAAACCAGGCAAATGCCCAGCTTCACCCGAGAGAGGAAGCTAAGCACAGACACAGGACAATAAGAATAAACAGTCCTACAGTTCAGTCCAGCTGCAGTTTCAGCAAGCACCATCCTGTGTCTGTTGGCTCGAGCCCGCCTCACCCGCCACTGGCCGTATCTCAGCCAAAAACTTGGTGGCGGAGGCAGGTGTCTCAAAGACCCGTTGTCGATTCCCATACTCCACTCTTAACCCGGGCCGGATAGAGCAGAGCAAAACGGATCCCCCGCTTAGCGAGCTCAGCACAAATACCAGCGAACTCTTTGCGTTTCCTGCTCACTTCTGCTGAGTAGTCCTGAAAGACTAATAGTTTAACAAGGCCAGGGTTCTGTGCACGAGAGCGTCTCGCCGCCCGAATAACATCCTCCTTCTGGGCATAGTTTAAAAATCGTGCTATGACCACCCGTGGCCGGTCTCCGGAGCCTCTCTGCCCCCCCAGTCGATGTGCTCGTTCAATCTTTACCGAGCCAAGGGTAGCAGTCAACTCGAGATTCATCGCTAGCCAGGTTTCCAAGTAGCCCCGCAGTTCTCCAGCCGCAATGGCCTCAGGAATGCCCACAAAGCACAAGTTTTTCCGGCGTCCGCGATTTTCAAGATCATCCATCTTCTCCTCGTGCCGCTTAACCAGCTCCTCTAAACGTTGCACGCGCTGGGCCTGCGCCGATTGCACCTCCTCGACCTCTGCAATCCTCTGCTCCGCCTCACCCAAGCGTGTTCCAAAATCCACAATCGAGTGGTTAACCTGAGCCAGTTGTTCCGCCAAACCGTTGAATCTGGTTTCCAAGGCCGCCACTACCGCTTGGGAGACCTCCTCCACAAGGTCTACAGCTCTATCGGCCTTCGGGCTAGATGTTGTCTTAGCCGCCATCTTATCCTCCGTCACCCGCACGCGGTCTTTCCGCGGTGTTTTCGCCGCCATGCACTCTCCGTGGCTTGCACCGTCACCAAGTGCTGCCCACACCGCTCCGCTACTTCAGCCCTGCTCCAAAAGTAGGTACTGGGGGGTAAATTGCGTCGTTAATCAGCCTCTTTGGGGGGGAAACCACCGGAGCTCTGCAGAAACGATCCTGCCGCGCTCACTACATCACGTGATCCTAATTGAGATGTTTAAATACCTCCATGGCATAAATGCACAGGAGGAGGAGCCTCTTTCGATGGAAAGCAAGCTCTGCTATGAGGGGACATAAGATGAGGGTGAAAGGGGATAGAATCAAGAGTAATATGCGGAAATATTTCTTTACGGAAAGAGTGGTAGATGCATGGAATAGTCTCCCAGTGGAGGTGGTAGTGATGAGGACAGTATCTGGTTTCAAAAAAGCATGGGACAAATATAGAGTATCTCAACAGGAAGAATGGAGACTATTGTAGCAGTTGATATGGAAGGGCAAACTAGATAGGCCATGTGGTATTTTTCTACTGTCATGTTTCTTTGTTTCTATACTGTTTTTAATGACTCTAATTATATGAGTGATGTGTTAAAAAAAAGAGTCAGTATTGAAAAGAATTTATCTGTATAACAGCTGCTTGCCAGGATATTCAGAGGCACTATACAGACAGTATAGCTGAATATGCTTACAGAATACCTAGGTATTATCCTAAGAGTACCAGGATGGTCCATGGGTAGAGTGGAAGCAGGTTGGTGAATTATCTATGTATCTTCATAACTATCAGCACAAGGCCTGTCTTAAGCTATCCAGATAGTTATGCTGAATATTGCTGCTTTCCAGATAGTGCTGGAACTGACTGCTTTGCCCCAATATTCAATATTGGGCATTATCCGGATACCTGAATGCTGAATATTCAACATATTTTAGCTGCTATGGCTAGCATTAAAAAACCATGATGACCCCCAACAGCTCAATACTGATCTGAAAATGTAATAGATGAAGTGGAATTTAAAGAAGAGCACGCAGCAGAAAAACCATGACTTGTCAAAAATGGATACCTAGGGGCTCTTTGACTAAAATGTGCTGTGATTTTGTACCTAACACTTAAATAGCACACAAAATCCAGGTGTGTTAAGTGCAAAGGCACTGCATTAATAAGGTTGTGAACAGCATTTTCCAGGTATTTAATGCATGGTACCATGCCGTAACATGGGGCACTATTATCATGGATGCACTTAACCAGCTATTGAGGTGGAGGTCATTGCGTCCCCACTAATTGCAAGTGTGACAGTTAATGCACAGTGTTTACCCTTGCGCTGACTACAAAGTGCTTATCACGCCTACTCTCTGCTCGTAATCCACCCTTTTATCACTCCACCGTGTGAGTCGCAGTTAGCACGGAAATAGGCCCATGCTGTTATAGCCCTGTACTAATAGCAGTTACCACACAATGAAATCCGAGCTAACTGAATAGCATACTTCAGCAAAAGATCGCTTAGTACACAAGAACTTCTATATATTTGTAAACATGTTGCAATGAAAAATGCATTTTTCCATTTGAACATTCTACAAGATTGTTTATTTTATTTGATCAGTTCTCTGACATTATTATTGTTATTTTCAAATAGTTTGTCACAGCCAATATTAGTTGATTTTCTTCTTCATGATTCAAACCCTACCCAAGAGACTGAGAATCATAAACATATTGAGGCAGCCATGAGGTCTAGCTGTAGGTAGCCCTTCCCCCAAGCCATGAGGTAATCGGCCTGCTAAGAGAAGGCATTGAGATTTCAGTAGACACCCTTCCCCCACTCCAGGTCTGAGCACAATAGCCCCTAGCCCAGAAATCAGCAGACCTGAGCATACCGGTTTGGACAGGTCACCCAGGTACCTTCCACAGGGGCTGCTGATTGGTGGGCAGGAAATACCTGTGGCAAATGGGATTGTAGAATGAGTTTAAAACTGTACTGTATATAAGGCATTGTAGGCCGTCCCTCGGGGTTCAGACTTTTTGTGGAGGGTACCGGCTCTCTGTCTGATCCTGTGCACATTAAAGATCCTGTTTGCATTCCAGCCTGCCTGTGAGTTTTCCTTCTGTGGGTGAGTGATTGAATAAGAGCTTTTCACAGCGATTGCTGCAACATTTTGGTGCATTGGCCAGGAAATTGAAAGAAAAGCCTCTCTCATCACACCCACAGTGGGAAGACTACTGCTTTTTGCAGGATCAGGGCCTCCACCGGTCAGGGACCGACCCCTCCAGGTGATTAACGGTCCTTGGCGCCCCGGGCCACCTTGTGCTCGGAAGGATACCTTGATTTGTCTGGGCAGTTGGTCCCTGCGGCTGAATCCCCGATTGAAAACCGGTTGGATAGACTGGCATCCAAACTACCTGTCTGATCAGAGCTCTGGTGAGTACTGCTACTTTCTGTACTCCGTCTGTAATTCCTAGTAAATTCTAGGAACCTGTAGCGGCCCGATCACCCGCATGAACGGTCCTAGTAGGGACCCCGGGGGGGGTTTCTGAAGCCATCGTTCGTCCAGTAAATCAGAGTCCTTTTGTGGACCAGTAAGATAAATCAGAGTCCTTTTGTGGACCAGTAAGATAATTAACTGTAGTATAAATTAATTCTGCTACCTTGGGCCCCTTTGAAAGGTATTTAAAGTGCAGCGCTGCCAAAAGCTATTGAAGAAAAATTGCCTAGGATATTAGTATTAACTCCCTTAAGTGTGCCTTTCAAGAATAATTGCGCTGATCGCAATTCTCCGATGATCGGGGCGATTTATTTAGAGCCTTTGCCCCATGTGCTCCTATAGTGGGGGTTTTTTTGTGTTGCCATGTGCTCCTATAGTGTTGGGGGCTTTTTGTGTTGCTGGGGGTCTCCTTTTGTGTTGCTGGGGGTCTCCTTTTGTGTTGCTGTGGGTTTCTTTTGTGTTGCCATGTGCTCCTATAGTGTTGGGGGCTCTTTGTGTTGCTGGGGGTCTCCTTTTGTGTTGCTGGGGGTCTCCTTTTGTGTTGCCATGTGCTCCTATAGTGTTGGGGGCTTTTTGTGTTGCTGGGGGTCTCCTTTTGTGTTGCTGGGGGTTTCTTTTGTGTTGCCATGTGCTCCTATAGTGTTGGGGGCTTTTTTTGTGTTGCTGGAGGTCTCCTTTTGTGTTGCTGGGGGTTTCTTTTGTGTTGCCATGTGCTCCTGTGGCTCCATCTGGTGGACATTGGAGGAGTGGCTAGCTGTGTTTCTCGTTGCTATTATAAAAGTTAAATCCTATGCTAGTGTGTGTAATGTGTATTTGTAACGTAATCGCTGCTGAGACGTCTCTGTTTTCTGTTTTCCCTTTTTCTTTTTCCCTTTGTGGTCCTGTGTGTTTTGTGCAACCAAACTCTGCCTTTGGGATTACAAGATTTGCACTGTAAATTGTGATTTTGCAAATTGTGATTAGAGCATGGGGTCCGGAGGCTAAATTGTGGTGGGGGAGTATCCGGACCAGCTTCCCTATATAGATTCATGGCTGGCCCATATAGTAAATGTGCTGTTATGTAAAAACCTTTAGTGTCTCTGTGTTTAGTTGTGACATTAGGGAAAGAAAGTTTTTGTCCAGACATTAGGTCTTTATATTTCAGGATTGATTTTGATACTCTATCAGTAAAAGGTGAAGTTATTAACAAATCGCCCCTGTGTCCCCAAACAGTGAAAAACACCAGGTCTACTGATTGCAGGGAAAGGGACAGTTTAGAAAGGGGGGTGGGGTTTCCTGTGTGTGGACTGTAGTACTGGTATAGCATTGAAGGAAGACAATTGCTTTGTTTGATGCATATCCAGTTTCATTGCTATGTTTCATGCATGATCAGTGGTCAGGGAACCAGGTGTTTTGGTCACACCTCTCAGCAGTGAGTGGGGGGTGATTGAAACTGCTGAAATAGTTTGCATAGCTATAGAAAGATACTGGGAGGAGTTCCTTCTTCTAGCAGATGAATGGAGGCCCATTAGAGAGGACAAAAGGAAAAAAAAATCACCTAGGAGTCTTTCTCCTAGAGGACAAAGAACCCCAATTCACCTAGCCACACCTAGCCTGCAAACAATCCTCTTGTCATCAATTTTAATTGTAGAGTTTTGAGCTTCTAGAACCATGAGGTGCCTCCTGTCTGCTGGAAGCAAACAAAGGCTGAAGAGAATCCTTATAAGATTATGAAGAAATGAAGATTTTTTACTTGTCTTTTTAAAGCCTGAATTTTATCTCTGGTACATATATTTGGTTTTGACTGCACATACAAAATTAAACAAGTAATACTTCTGCATGATATGACATTTTATTCTGCAGACAGTAAATGCTGTTTTGGTGATTGCATTCTTTCCTGCTTAGTACATTAAACTGCCTTGATCAACTGTATTCATTTTTTTGATACTACAATGATACCTTAAAATGATTTTAGTACCAAATATACTGGTAGCAGTACTTTAACTCATGATTTCTGATGAGAACATCTGGATTAGTTCTAGTATGCACTGTAGCTTGTTCTGATGTTCAGGTATGTTTTGGTTCAGGGTGAATACACTGATCATTGGCAATTTCAAAATAGAAAGATAAAATGCAGAATTAGCACTGCTGAAAGGCATATACTGTGCAGTACACCGTTCACACTAATTCACACTTGAAGTTAATAATGCACTGATAATGCTGCCCCACTCCTCGTGTGCACTGCCCTTTAGTACTGATTCACACGGATCCATACAGTGCACACTGCACAAATAATGCTGGTGTGTATAATAATCTCCATCATCCCTTGGTTTCGGTATGAAGTTAATTTCTGTCATAGTATGTACACAACTAACCCATTTAGGAACATTGCATGCTGAGTCACCCCTGGAGTGTGCACAATTTTGGTAACATTGAACAGTTGTTGATTTACTAACTGAGTTCAACCTAGGGATAAAAAACAAACAAACTGCTTTTCAGCTCGCAATGCAATGATGTAGGGGATCCCAATATGTCTGATGTCACATTCTTCCAGAGCATGAGAAATTCAGTATTTCAGCCGCATTGTCAGTCATATATTTAAGGTTTAGTCCAATACTGCCTGAGGCTGCCCTGGTGAACCCACAGGATATCCACAATTAATATGAATTTGTATATAATGGGTCAGCAATGTATGCTGACATATCATGCATTTTCATTCTGGATGACTTGAAAACTTGACTGGCTTGGGGTCACTGGGACAGCTTCATAAAGCCTGCCTGAACTATCATGGGAATCAGCAAATATTTATGTATCAATTCCCAAAAACACTAGGTACTTATGATTAGAGAACATCCATGATTTTTGAAGCTTTTATATTTTTAAAGCCAAAGATTGATTTGTTGATTAATTGATTGATTTGTTGATTAACTTTATTTAAAAGCCTCATGTCCATTAGCATACTGGAAGTGAACAATTTATAAAAAATTGGTATAATTCAAAAAAGGACTTAGGTATATAGTTGGTGGAATGATGCAAGTGATAAAAAGTATGGTGAGGGATGAAGTGGGATATTAAGAGGAAGGACTCTGATAGACAGTAAACTGATGAAGGTAATTCAATGATGTGAAGTGATGTATCTGGCTAATGAATATGTAAACAAAAAAAAATGATGAGCACTTTATTCAACTATGCCATCTCCAGAATATTCAATTTAGGAATTCATCTAGGCCCCAACACATACTCAATAATTGGAAATGGACACCTGGAGACAGGCTAGGTGCACCCTGATGGGTTTTGGAGGACCTACACTGGCCATGCGGTACTTCCAGATGCTTTTTTGCCTCCTTTTTGCCTTTGCATGTCCTGGCCAGGCATGTATGGGCAAAGGGGTAGCATGTAAAGGTCAGTCAAGGGCATAATGGAATGTTCACTACCAGCAAGTGAATCTCCAGTGACAGATAAACAAGAAGTTAATCAAACTGCCAGAGAAAAATTGACACCATACGAGATAGTTACTGGAAGACCATTGAAAGTTTAAACAGCAATATTTGTAGGATGTGATCTTGGTAAATGTGAAGGAAGTTAAGTTTATCTCATTGTGAAATCTAATCTAGCATATTTAGTCTTTTCATTCAATATTGGTGCTGCTTTTCTGAATGAGGCCTGGAACCATGTCACCAATGGCAATCCAAAGAGTCCGGCAGAGGAAATTGGCCAGAGTCCAGATGGAACAGACCATCCCGAGAACTCAGAGCTGCCCATCGCTGAGATGTGTGAAGGAGTCCCTATCTGGATCAGTGTGTAACATCGAAAACGGGCCAGGGTGTCTGCCTATGAGAATGAGAGGTTCAAATTTTGAGAGAGACAGAACTTGAACTTCAGAGAAAGGTGAAGCACACTGCGAGGTCCTGGAGAACTGCTGGGAGGCAGGAAAAAGAACTGTTGGACTGACTGGGGGGGTTTTGGGGGCTTCTGTGAACGATTGTATTGTTATCCTTTTAATATTGTTTTCTTAGAAAGTAACGGAAATCTACAAGCCATTTCGGCTTCAGCAACTGCAATACCCACACCAGCTCAAGATTTTGCTGTACTATTCTCAGAGCTTTCTTTATCACATTATTAAGCACTGCTGCTTTTGACATACTTTCATGTTATGTGTTTTCAATATTATTGACCAGCTGCAAGAAAATGATATTACAATGTATGTTGTCTATAGGGAACAGTACCAGAAGCTGCTTTTCTGATGACTCCTATCTGTCTCAATATCTGTCTCAAATGGTTGCTTGTCCATTGCCCGTAGTGGGATTACCTTTCCCCCATAAACAAGAAAGAAAAAAGAAAAATTGGGACTGAAGGGAAATTGGCTGATAGGTATGTCTAGTATGGCTGCATCCTTGCCTGAGGCTGTAATACATTATGATGGCACGGAAAAAGCATGTGGGCTAAGAAAATGAGTACCCAGAGCCCAGCACAACAAGAGTAAAGCCAGGGGAACCATACTCTGAACAGAAGTGCACAGAGAATGGACCTAGCTAAGAAACAGGTCAGGCCTGAAAGTGCACAGAAAATGGACCCAGCACAAGAAAAGACATGCCAGGCCTGAACAGGTTAAACAGGCCAAACAAAGCTGGTGATACAAAGTACTCATATGCCCTGAAGATTACAGTGCCAGTGATTAATGAAGCAAAGGGAATGGCAGGGTGCAGCCAGAATGACTCAACACTAGCAAGAATAAAAAGCCATTAATATGCTGATAAGGGTGGATCCCAGGGAAAGAGCCTTTGCCCCAAAGGAAAGAAGCCTCTGCAGACTTTTTGCACACGGCCCTCCTTTGTCCCAAAGGGAAGAGGCCTCTGCAGGCCGTGCAACCTTTTACAGTCAGAACAGCAACTTTTGCACACGGAACAAAAATGTTGTGCAGGAGTTGCTATAGAGGGTATAGGGTATGTGTTGTTTTAAACTCACTGATGCAAGTGTTTCCATTGAACACCCTATCCAAGACCTAAGTGATCTAGTTACCTGTCCATGGGTCCTGGGTGGTTTATGAAGTGGTTCAGTTGGCCAGGGGGACTAAAAATCCCAGTGGTAGGGGTTCTTTTCATTTACTGCTATGTGCCATTCTGCCATGTTATATCCCTATTCTTTACCGCTTCATGACCACCACCCTTGATACCCTGGTAGAACGCAAGGTGGTTACCACTGTCATGGCCCTGTCCCAAATACAGCCCTCAACCGCTTCTAGCGGTTGAGGTCCTACTTAAAAAGGGGGGAATGAGGCAGCCATGAGGTCTAGCTGTAGGTAGCCCTTCCCCCAAGCCATGAGGTAATCGGCCTGCTAAGAGAAGGCATTGAGATTTCAGTAGACACCCTTCCCCCACTCCAGGTCTGAGCACAATAGCCCCTAGCCCAGAAATCAGCAGACCTGAGCATACCGGTTTGGACAGGTCACCCAGGTACCTTCCACAGGGGCTGCTGATTGGTGGGCAGGAAATACCTGTGGCAAATGGGATTGTAGAATGAGTTTAAAACTGTACTGTATATAAGGCATTGTAGGCCGTCCCTCGGGGTTCAGACTTTTTGTGGAGGGTACCGGCTCTCTGTCTGATCCTGTGCACATTAAAGATCCTGTTTGCATTCCAACCTGCCTGTGAGTTTTCCTTCTGTGGGTGAGTGATTGAATAAGAGCTTTTCACAGCGATTGCTGCAACAATATCATAGAATAATGAAGCCCATAAAGCTGTTTTTTGTAGCTGGGCTATTGTAATTTGTTCCAAATTCAGGCAGTCCAAATTCTTTTTAAGTCCTTCTATTATGGCACCCATTGCTTCAATGACAATGGAAACCACAGCTGATTTCTTTTTCCAAATTATAACATTTTCAGTATAATTTGGTATTGTTTTCCAGTTCTTTACTTTTGATATTGCTGTCTCTTGGGGGCATGTCTACTAAAGGGCATTAGCTGCTACTGGGGGGCTAATGTAAATTTATCAACCAGCGGTAGCAGCTAATGCAGGACAAAAGCAGTATCATAGGCACTTTTCTGCAATATCTACATTTTACACAGTGGGCCCAAGGGAGGCAGGATTGGGGCGGAGAGTAGGCATTCTGATATTTGGTAGCTACTGTGCAAAAGTAATACACACAACAGCTGCCAAAAATGACTCGATCGTGGCTGCAGATAATGCCACCTCAAGAGGTGGCATCAACTGCAGCTGACTCTGCTGTGAGCCTTTTTGTGGCTGCAATTGCTACCCCAGTGCCCCGAATGGGCTCCCCCAAACTAAGATCATCATCAGTGCCATGGATATAAGATCCGTGGCACCGACAAGTAAAACTAAGCCCCCTACCCTCCCCCCTTCAACACCAATTCCACTCCCCTAGACCACTTCCAACCCTCATCGGGAACTGGCCCATTGGGGGATATTGGTGCTCCCTCTGATCAAGTTCAAAACCTGGCTAGCTAGTCAGGCACCCCTGCCTCCCTCCCAGCAGTCCCATCTATAAAAAAATACTCTGAGCTAGCTAGTTGGGTACCCATTCCCCCCCTCCCCCCCCCCCCCCCCCCATCTACAAGAAATAATCTCGGTTAGCCAGTTGATACCCCAATCCCCCTCCCTCCCCATCTGAAAAGTTAACTCCTGGCTAGCCAGAAGACCGAATCTTTAATCCATGGTGGTTTAGTGACCAAAGGTGTCAAGAAGCAGTCCTTTCCGCTCCTGCCCTCTGCATTGCAGTTTCGCAAATTAGCCACGATCATGCGGTCCTGCCCCCTAGCCTCACTGCAAGAGGCAGCACTGCAAGATCATGGTCATTTTTGTTGGTACTACTGAGGAGGCCAAGAGCTGCAAAAGACTACTGCTGTTTAGTAGACATGTTCCTTGGTGTTGCCATGCCCACAAGCCAAAGTTGCTTCTTTCGACAATAGTAATATCAGGTGTATCGTGTTGTAGATTATGGTTGGTTTGTATTTTAAAATCCCATAAAATCTGCACATTATCATTTTGCATCATGTTTTCTTTTATTTTGTGGTCCCAATAGTTCTTTATGGTTGGAAAGACATATTTATACATAGATACCAATGTAAAAGTTTTGCCAATTGGTCATGTCTTTGCTGATTATTATTATTATGATTATTATCATTTCTTCAATCTAGACTTCTACCACTAAATCACAATTATAATGTACAAGGTATCTGGTTCTTTGACAGTAAGTTTATTTTTCTAAATCCATAGCTTGATATTCTAGCACTTAATTTAAGAATGCAGCTTAAATCACAGAAACCATAATATGTCAAATGATTCCACACTTGCAGGGGGAAAACAGTAAGTAATGAAAAAGCTATGATTGCTTTTCTGTCCCTCCAAATGACAGTTATCACCTCAATGACCTGCTCCGGGCAGACCCATCTAGACATGACACTCTAAGGGATAACGTCATCTAACAGGGTAGTTACAAAAATCAATACAAAACCCATTTCAAGGATACTCTGTGTAAAAATCCTGGTGTAATGTTCATTTATTGAGTAGGCCTGAGGAAAGAAACAACAACTTTTCTGATATATATGTTTTACCTTCCCAGCTAAGGAATTTTGTTGGTAAACAATAATTGTATTTTCAATCTATTATTTAGACTTGCCAAGCTCAACCTAGAATCTAATATATGAATGACTGCAATAACTCAATTGTGAAACCTAACCAGAATCCTGGTGCATCTGTCAAATGAAAGCTAGTGTGTGTTTCACCTAATATGTATGAGAGAATGGCAAGGATTTCAATCAGTACATGTTCTACAAGGCTTAAGATCTGATTTACTAAGAATGTTTCCCATGGACACGAAACTGAAGAAAAGACTTACTAAATCAGGCTCTTTAGAAGGCTGAGATAATGGTTTCTTATTATATTTAACAATGATTGTGGACATTTATTTTGGCTAAATGTTGAATTAATTAAAATTGCTTGTAGGCACTTATTCATCCAGAATAAAAGGATGGACATGTGCATTATACAGTGTCATGATCTACTAATTATGGACCTGATGTACTTAAGGGTTTTTTAATTTCATGTCAGTAGGAAAAATGCTTAGTAAATAGACATCATATATATGGTTTGATTTGTGCATCCTCAATTCAGATATGAATGCTAAAAACGTGCATATTAAATACAGAGTTAAATGGTAACTATGCCAGCCCAGTGGACCACAGATTAAAATGACATACTTTCTGACCTAAAAGTTCTGCTTCTTGGATTAGTTGAGACTATGGCTAATATGCACAGTTATAAGGTGCAGAAGCACAATTAATCAGAATTTAGGTGGTAGACAAGCTTTGATGGGGGTCTATAGAATGTTACCCGTCCGTCTCCAAAGGAATTATCAACAGTCCCCTTTAAGAGAGTCTTTTGCCCAGAGTTCAGGGCTGGGAAGGCGTAGCTCACAGGGAGAGGTTAAGAACCCAGTAGGCTTCAGGAGGGAGAGAGACCCACAGAGCCAGAAGTCCTTCCAAAGCAAACCATGCAAAGGAGTTCTGATGTAGGAATTTTAACTGGGGCTGGAAGAAAGGCC
Organism: Ichthyophis bannanicus; assembly: GCA_033557465.1. Classification (NCBI taxonomy): domain Eukaryota; kingdom Metazoa; phylum Chordata; class Amphibia; order Gymnophiona; family Ichthyophiidae; genus Ichthyophis; species Ichthyophis bannanicus. The sequence goes on along the minus strand of CM066031.1, from coordinate 907,313,323 downwards.
AGGAGAACCAGCTTGTGGAGGTTTAACAACCTAGGACAGAATAAAAACTGCTTTTGTTTTCCCTGAATTGCTGTCTGGCCTATGTTTTAAAGAAAAACCCTTCCTACTACCATATATGGTGGCAGCTTGGGGATTTCCTCTAACCATGTGGCTGAGAGCAAATCCTTGTGCCTCCAGGACTGGGCCTCTACAGCAGGTCAGGATATTTTTTGTTTGTTTGTAAAGGCTAAAAGGGTTAGCTTCACCTTAGTTAAGGAGCTAGAAGAAGGTATAGCTAGTGCCGGACAGGCAGGCTTTGTTTTTGCCACTAGATGCTGCTAAACGTTTGTTGGAGCTGGAATATTGCAGCGTTAACTCAGAGTTAGTGATTGTGGTTTGCAAGTGAGCAGTGACAAACCAAAATGGAGCTGCTCCTCCAGCTGCTGGTAGAAGGGCAGCAACAACAACAACATCAGCAGCAGTACAGAATCTTGTTCAGGGGCAGGGGGAGCTATAGAGGAGATCCCTAGCTTAGTTTATTTATTTATTTACAGGCTCTTATATGCCGCGCTTTTCAGTATCAGTATGGTTTACAAATAACAAAAACTTTTGAACAAGTGATCTTATGCTTACATTGTAACAGGATAGGTAACTTGGGATTGAAAACAAGGGTAAAACTATATACAAGACAATAACAGTGGTTATTGTGGGCCTATTTACAAATTATCTTACAAGCTGGAATTCAGAATGCATTAGTCATTAGTCATAAGTTTATAAGCGTTGTGAATATACCTAATGGGCGGAACTATTGTGTGCTTCATCATAAGTCAGGTTGTGGGAGTGGCAAGGTTTGGGCATATGAGATGAGTAGTAGGAGGTGGTTGTGTTAGGTTAGAGTGGGCGAAGTGAAGGAGGAATAGATAATGCTTAAGTGCTTTTCTGAATTGCGAGAGGTCTCTGATTGCTCGGATATGTGGTGGGAGGTTATTCCAGCATCTCGGGGCATAAAATGCAAAGGACCTATTCCTGGTTGTTTGAGTGCATTTTGTAGATTCAAGTGGTATAGTTAGCGTGTTGGCAGCTGCTGACCTTCTTGGCCTGTTGTTGGGGGTGATGATGAGGAGTGCAGTGACGGATGAGGGAGATAGCTGGTTAATTGCTTTAAAGGTTAGAAGTGTCTTGTAGGTAAGTCTTCTGTGTAATGGTAACCAATGTAATTCCATAAGTATGGGCGTGATGTGATCTCTTCTGGATATGCCGCAGAGAATGCGAGCTGCTGCATTCATCGCCATTTGCAGTGGATTGAGGGTGCTCTTGGGGAGACCGTGCAGAATAATGTTTGCGTAATTGAAATGTGGGGTTACAAGCATCTGGAATATGGTTCTGAAGTCATCTGGGGCTAGTAAAGGTCTTAGGTGCCTTAACGTCATGATTTTATTGTAGATGGACTTGGTGGTGTTCTTTATATGTTCTTTGAAGTTGAGTTGATGGTCAAGTGTGACACCCAGGTAACGTATTACAGATTTGCATGGGAGCTCTGCATCTCAAACCTTCAAGGTAGTGGGGGGAGAGAAACTCTTGTTCCTAGTGTTGAATAAGACCTCGGTTTTCTTAAAGTTTATCCGTAAATTCTGAGTTAGAAGTCAGTCAGTTATTGCGTTGAAATACTCTACTAGTGGTCAGGATGCATAATTTTGATTGGGGTGAAGAGAAAGACGTCGTCTGCGTAGATAAGGCTGGAAATATTGAATGAGCGGATGATATCACATATAGGTTGCATATATATGTTGAAAAGTAAAGCCGACAGGGAGAAGCCTTGGGGTACTCCCTGCTGTTGTTGGAATGACTCAGATGCAGAGGAACCTATCCGAACATGTTGCCATTGGTCAGCTAGATAGGATTTACACCATTCCCAGCCCAAGCCCTGAATTCCCTTTTCCTGGAGTCAGGAGAGGAGCAGCTCATGGTTAACGGAGTCGAATGCAGCAGCTATATCGAGGAAGATGAGTACAAACCCATTTTCTATTTTGTCAATACCACTGGATAATGCGTTGGTAAGTATGGTGAGTAAGGTCTCTATGCCATGGGATTCTCGGAACCCGTGCTGGGAGGGATCGAGAGGGGCTGATATATCAATGTGTTGCTGCATCTGAATTTGGACCACCTTCTCGATAAGTTTGGCTAGAAGGGGTATGTTTGAGATCGGGCGATATGAGTCTGTCCTTGTTGGGTCAAGTTTTGTTGTTTTTCAGGAGAGGGCATATGGACATTTGTTTAAGAGTTGATGGGAATGATCCAGATGAGAAGGAGAGCTTCATGATGTAAGATAGAGTTGGGCTGAGTTCTGCACGCATCGTTCTGATCCAATAAGCTGGACATGGATCATTTGGAGCTGTAGTGGTGTTGATAGAAGCAATAAGGTCCAAGATGTATTTCTCTGCTGGAGGGTAGAACTCTGTTAGCGGAGGCTGTGCGTGAGGGACGTAGCTGGGTGTGGGACTCGGTGCCGCATTTGTTTTGAGGATTTTAGATTGGAGGTATACCACATAGATCTGAGGTTGAATTGCTTCTGTCTGAGGGGGGGAGGGTGCCTTGGTCAAGGATTTGGCAATGCTAAAAAGGTCACGGGGTTTGTTTATCGAGTGGAGAAGAAGCTCAGTATGGTATTCTCTCATCTTTTCAGATATTGTCTCGCAGTGATGCTTTAGGAGGTTGTTGTAGGTTGTTTGGTCTGTTGTGGAACGAGAATGATGCCATTTTCTTTCATGCTTCCTTAGAAGCTGAAGAGATGACCGCAACTCAGCAGAGTACCATGGGGCTGGTTTTCTGTTTTTTGGTAGACTATTGGAAGCTGGTGCTTTATTTGAGGAGGGTAGCTGTGAACAAGATTTCAGAGTGGTGTTCCATCTGTTGATCATATCTTCAAGGTTTTGAGCAGGATGACGGAGTGCTGGGAGGGTGCTGTTGATGAACTCATCCATGTCAAGGGATTTGAAGCGGTGTGTCTTTCCTGAGGAGGTTGTATTTGTGTGGCTGGAGATTGAAGTTGTGGAGAAGGGATTTGGAAGGTGATTAGGTTGTGGTCTGACCATGGGACAGGAGTGAATGAAAGGTTGAGGTTGTGGCTTGATTCTGATTGGGGGCAAAAATGAGGTCAAGAACGTTTCCCTTGAGGTGCGTGGGAACGTTCACCATCTGTATTTAGCTGAGATCAGCCATAGCTTCAAGGAAGGTGTTGGAGTGGGTGGGTTGTAGGGATGCAAGGTTAAAGTCACCAATTAACCAGTTAGGTTTTCGTGGGCTTTCAGGGTTGCAAGCCATGTCTATTATGTTAGAGAGATCTTCTGGGGGGGAGGGAGGGGCTCTATAGATGAGATTTATATTGATGTGTTTATTGGCTACGGTCACTATGTCCATGGAATGAGACTCCTAGAAGATAGTAGCTGGAACTGGAGATTAGTTCTAACTAAGATGAAGACCCACCTCCTCTCCAGCTGGCTCTGTGACAGGCGTGGATTGAAAAGTCTGGAGAGATAGGTTGGTTTATGATGACCATGTCTGTGTCTGACAGCAAAGATTCTGTGACCATTAGGATATCCAAATTCAGATTAGCAATAAGATCGGTGATTACTGGCCATTTCTTGCGAGCTGATCGTGAGTTAATGAGGGCACATCTCAGACTACTATGTATCAGAGTGGGTTTGGGTTTAGAGTTGCTAGGGCAGTTAAGAGATACATAGAGTAGGTGTGAATGTCGGACATGGTGTGCATGTGGTAGTGTGTGGTGGGGGCTGGTATGATTTCTTCTTCCCAGGCTGTGTAGGATAGAGATATAATTATGATTATGGCCAGGTGAAAAAACTGATGTGTTCTGGATGGTGTTAGCTAGGAGGTAAAGACTAGAGATTGCGAATAAGGAGATGGCCATGTTGAGGTTGTCAGGGGGTTTCACCAATAGTGTCAATGTACTGGCAATAGTAATAGCAGAAATAATGGCAACAGTAGTGGCAGTGTCAATATACTGGCAACAGTAATAGTAGAATAATGGCGACAGTAATAGCAGAAGCAGGCAACAGTAATAGCGAATGCTGACAACAATAATGGCAGCAGGAGTAGCAAAGCACTTGCAGCAAAGATGGCAAAAACTTGCAAATGTGGTAGCAGAGCACTGTTGGTGAATATTGCAGAGGACTAATAATTGCAAGCAGATAAATATGGCTATACCTGCGACATGTAGCAGGGGAAAAGCAGTTAGCTGGAGGAGCTCGGTGGGTTGTCCAGATATGGCCCGCGATCAGCAGAAGAACTCACTAGTTGGCCCAGGCCCTGCAGAGACTGCAATTTCACCCTCCAGTGCAAGCGCTTCTTAAAATGACAGCTGAAAATGAACCGGACCACTTCTTGGTGAACTTTGAATGAACCACCCCCATGGCTGGGTGGCCGGAGGCACTATGGACTATTTATTTGAGATATCTGCTGATGACAGCAGTCAGGCTGCATTCCAAGACACCAATACAGATGGGTGAGCTACATAGGCAGCTGTCAAGGCCAACATACTGGAACGGGTCGGCTCTACCCAGAGGCCTTCTGCCAGTGATTCAGAAAGAGGGGGGGAGAGCTCCAGATAAAAGAGCGTCCTTGGAGGTTCCTCTATTGGTTGAAGGATCTTGCATGGAAGTGGCTGCAACCAAAGGGAAAGACTGGGCTCGAAATAGCCAAGATTGTGCTATTGGAGCAGTTTTTGGAGGGTTTGACCACCTTGATGAAACAGTGGGTATGTCAGCAACCTAAGCTTACACTGGAGAGTGCACTGGAAATAGCTGAAGGGTATCATGAAGCCCAGCCAATGACTGGCAGTGAGAAAGGGAAGAAGTCACCCATTAGCCCAGGAGAAGCCAAAATGGATGTTGGTTCCCATGTTCCAACTCCCAAAGTCACCTCTTAGGTGAGGACATGGCCCCAGTCATGACCCCATCACTTGTTTTCGGTGTGGAACCTGAAGACACTTTGCTCGGGAATGGCGTCTGGGTACGGAGGAATTCATAGATGTCAGCCTAACCACCCCTCATACCTGTACTATTGTGGACACTCTCTAGCCAGAGGCCCAGAACTTTGTGATTCTAGTGGAGCTCAAGGGAACCCACCTCCAAGCCTTGATAGATTGCAGGAGTGTGTGGACCCTCATTCGCCAGGAAACCGTAATCTGATTTCAAATTGATTATGCAAAGATGGTAACATTGGCCTGAGTGCATGGAGACCAGAGGCAGTATCCAACGGCACAGGTTTCATTTAAGACTCCAGCAGGGCAAGCCACATTCAAGGTTGTGGTGCAGCCCTGGCTCCTATATCCAGTGGTGATCAGTCGAGACTACCCAAACACTGGAGCAATATGGACCAGTTGGACCAGGAAGATTTCCCAGAGATTTTCCCACCAGATCTATATGTCGAGAATCCCAAGCCTGCTAAGTCTGGGAGTTGACATCGCTGAGAAAAGCTATACTACCAACAGAATTTGGGGGCGGCTATGGGGGAGGGATCTGGGGAGGGAGAAGCTAGGGAAGAGATCCCTGGGATAGCTCAGGGCTCAGGAATAATGATCCAAATACAATTGCCCCTTCCCAGAGTGGGGGCTGGGGGAAGACGCAAGGATCTTCAGGAGGGCCCATCAAGAGGATGAGTCCCTTAAAAATACTTGGGTTTTGGAGATGGATGGGGGTTCCAGTATATAACGGAGAGTCCCCTGCAAGAATCATTCCCTATTTTGTGATAAAGGGAGATTTACATAATATACAGAGTGGCCAAGAGTGCCCTAGAGGGGGAAGAGGTAGAACAACTGAGAGTTCCCCGGCCTTATCATCAGCGGGTGTTATTGTTGGCCATAGCCATTTATTAGGGAGATACCTCGAGGCGGAGAAAACACTCAACCAAGTTTTAGCCTGATTTCTCTGGCCCAGGGTCCTTAAACAGGTGTAGTTATACTTCCAGTCATACTCCACCTGCCAACTTCATAACCCTACCAGAGTCTGACCTGCCCTTCTAGTGCCTATGCCCATCATTGAAACCCCATTTGAAAGAGTCGCTATGGATCTTGTAGGACCCTTGGAGTGAACCACCCGAGGCAACAAGTTAACTTTAGTCCTAATGGACTACATTACCCGATACCTGGAGGCCATTGCTTAAAGGAATATTAAGACTACTACGATTGTGAATACCCTCTGGGAAGTATTCTCATGGGTGGGACTATACAATGAGATCCTTGCAGATCAAGGAACACCCTTTGTATCAAAGGTGATGAAGCCAGTGTGTGCCTTGGTGAAGGTCAAGATGCTGTGAACACCAGTATATTACCCACAGATGGATGGCCTCATTCAGTGATTCAATAAAACTCTGAAATAGATGTTTTAAAAGTTCATGCAGGAGGATGGGAAGAATTGGGACATTCTTCTCCCCTATTTAATGTTTGCTATCTGCGAGGTACTTCAGAGTTCAATAGATTTTTCATCTTTTGAGTTGCTCTTTGGAAGACGGCCAAGTGGCATATTAGACGTGGAAAGGGAAACCTGGAAAGAAGAACCCCATGCTGGGCATAATTTGGTGGAGTACATTATACAAATGCAAGACCTGATGAGGAAAGCCGGAGAGGTGTCCAAACTTAGTGTGGAAAATGCCCAAGTCAAGCAGGCTGAAGATTACAATCGGGCAGCCATGAGACAGAGCTTTAGTCTTGCTGCCGTCATCCAAGAACAAGTTATTCTATAAATGACAAGGGCCCTATAAGGTGGAAGAGAAAGTGGGGTCTGTTAACTAAAAGAATGCCCAGCCAGATAAATAGAAAAAAGTCAAAATTTACCGTATTAACTTACTGAAAAAGTGGACTCCAGTGACAACAATGGTAGTACAGGGAGATGATTTTGGGCCGGACATTTCAGCCCCGTTGGATCCAGCTCAGGTCCCAACTAGAGACTAGCTTGCTGCTGCACAGAGAAGAGATCTTGAAGGTTTGATCCACTGGAACCTATACTCCACCTGCCTGGAATGTACCTACCTCCTTTGTCATGATATCATTACTGGCCCTGGGGTAGTTATCCGGCCTTACCCTAACGGATTCTGGAGGCATGGAAATACTTAACCTGGAAGTTATAGAAGAGTCTATGAGTGACTGGTTGTCACCCATCATCTTGGTTCCATGTTCACCAGTTTGTCAAAGGCTGGGTTGATGGCTAATCCCAAGAAATATTTTCTGGGAGATTAGGACATTCAATACCAGGGATATTTAATCATAAATGGGCAGATACAACCTCAACTATGGAAGGTGGATGCCATTGCCTAGCTCTCCACCCTGAAATTGAAGAAAGAGGTTTGTGCCTTCCTTGGATTGATTAGTTATTACCATCAGTTCATCCCTGGCGAAGCCATTAACCAGTCTCCTCTGGAACAGATTCAGGGTTCACTGGATCTGGACCTGGCCTTTCAGCATCTCAAGAAGGCCATGTGCTCTGAACCTGTCCTGATTAGCCCTGATTTCCTTCTACCATTTATTGTGCAAACTGGTGCCTCAGATGTGGGCCTAGGATCCATTCTGGCCCAGGAAGGCAGGGGTGAAACATCTTATGGCATTCATCAGCAGGAAACTGCTTCCTCAGGAGCAGCATTATACGGTGATCAAGAAGGAAGCCCTGGCTGTCAAATGGACACTTGAGACCTTCAAATACTACCTGCTTGGCCATTAACTCCTCAAAGTGGCTGGCTCAACATAAGGAAGCCAACGGTCATATTATGTGGTGGCTTTTGAGTCTCCAACCCTACCAGTTTCAGGTCTGCCATAGGACTGGTCAGACTTACCTGAATGGGGGCTTCCTTTCCCAGGTAAGGCAGGCACTCAATTGGGCATGGCTGAGCTTAGGTGGAGGGTGTGTGATGGGGTCTATAGAATGTTACCCATCTCTTTCTAAGGGATTATCAACCTTTAAGAGAGTCTGTAGCCTAGAGTTCAGGCTGGGAGGCATGGCTCACAGGGAAAAATTAAGAACCCAGCAGGCTGTAGGAGGGGAAGAGGCCTGTGGAGCCAGTCCTTCCAAGGCAAGCTAGGAACTTTGTGGGGCTGGAGAAAGGGCCGGGAGAACCAGCTTGTGGAAGTATAACAAGCTTGAACAGAATAAAAACAGCTTTTGTTTTCCCTGAACTACTGTCTGGCCTATATTTTAAAGAAAACCCCTTCCCACTAGCTGGGATAACTCAGCGCAGCCAACTCAGTGTGGCCAACTCAGTGCAGGCCAACACAGTGCTGCCAATTTAGCGTGGCCAATTCAATTTGCCATGCTGACTTGTCCTTGACCCATTACTGGTCATGTGTATGAGGTGAAATTTGGCAATGTCAAAAAAGTGCAATAGTAAACGCAATAGTAAAACATCCAAAAACATTTTATTAAACTATCTGATAATTTCGGATTTGTCAAATGAAATCTAGAACGTCCATTTTGGCTTTAAGGGTGAACTTTAAAAGGCTGGTTCAGAACACGAGGAAGCATTTGGCGTCAATAGATGCTGTTCCAGAATGCGACACGAACATGGCCAAAATGGTTGTGGCCTTAACATTTGTGCCTGTCCTGGACTTGGAAATTATGTTGCTGCTCTGGAAGGACACCTGTCTAAAGAGCTTCATCCTCTGCTCACCTGGTTCGAGGACAGCTACATTGATCGCCCAAATAGGAGAGGAAGCAGTAGAGGATCTCCTCTATTTCCTCCATCTATGTGGAATCTGTTTGGTAGAACACTGAGCATTGAGGATCACACTAACAACCATTCTGAAGCTGCTTATTGTTGCCTCTGAGCCAAACTTGGAATATGCCATCCTGCGATCTGGATATTGCTAGGTACGTATGACCTAGATTGGCCACTGTTGGAAACAGGATACTGGGCTTGATGGACCTCGGTCTGACCCAGTATGGCATGTCTTATGTTCTTATGTTCTAAGTTCATTGATGGCCTCAGAAAGGAGCAGAAGGGCAGAGATGCCTATTATGGACAGCTTGTTTCAGGCCACAGTCCTCCAGTCCTCCAGTCAAGTTGAGGAAATATCGCAAAGCTGATCAAAAAATTTTAGACTGTACCAGATTACAGCACTAGACACCCTATAGAATTCTTGCATGCCATAGTTCATAATTATCAGATAGCATAACAAAATGTTTTTTTATGTTTTCCTATTACACTTTGGACGTTCCAGATTTCATTTGACAAATCCAAAATTATTAGGTAGCTTAATAAAATGTTTTTTGATGTTTTACTCTTGCATTTACTATTGTACTGAGTTGGCCCGCACTGAGTTGGCCTCACTGAGTTGGCTGCTCTGAGTTGTCCCATTCCCTCACCACATGCCATGCTTACCACACAAGCATATTCTGATGAGTTGGCAGATTTAGAAGTCTGTTTGTTACTGATCATAATTTTTCTTAAAATACTTTACAGGATGGAGTTCTGAACCATGAAATCCAGCATAAATTTGTTTGTTTTACTACTAGTTCTATACACTGCCTCAAGGATAGATTATATTTATCAAAACTCAAATGCAATTTTAGGCAGCAACATCTGTATTCTCTTTGTTGCCTTAGGGGCTTGTTTACAAAGCCGCGGTAGTGGTTCGCGATCGCGATCGCAACCGCGGCCCCATTGAAATCAATGGGGCCGCGGCTCCGATTACGATCGCAAACCGCTACCGCGGCTTTGTAAACAAGCCCCTTAATATATATAGATCTAGATTTTTTGTATTGCAATGTCATATACAATTGTTTGTAATATAGATAATTTCAGAGATTTTGCTGTTTAATAAGATGCTTATATCTTTTTTTTTTTTAAACTTTTATTTTCATTTTGCAACAAACAAAAGAAACAACACACCAAAGGAGACAAAACAATTATACAATAAAGAAAAGTAAACCCAATTACCCCCCACCCCCACGCTTCTTCTCTAGCTGATTATGTCAGCATGTGAGCGCTTCCAAACAACAGTGATTATACATCAAAACAATCAAAAGAGTATCTGCGATACAGAATAATCATGGGACAAAGATATATACAAATTTAGACAGTCAGATGAGAGCATTGAGCAGAATGTACATAGTCATTGAGCATCTTCCATTTAGACCGATGATGAGGAGTCTGAATGGGGGAAGCAAACATACGAGGTATTTGTTCATATTTGCTGTAGAGACAGACATGATTCCACCATTCATTGGGGCTCAGCTGGGAGCTATTTTTCCAGTATTTCGTAATTAGGGAAATAGCAATGCCAAGCATAAAGTCCAAAAGGAAGTAAGCCGTTTTTGGAAGAGAGGGGATCCCCGCAGCTGAGCGAAGTCCCACTATCCTCCAAGAAAGGGGCTCTTGAAAGTGCAAAATAGACTGGATACGACCCCAGACCCGACGCCAGTAATACTGTAGTGCGGGACATTCATACATAACATGAGGTAGTGAACCAATGGCCGCATGACATGTCCAACAACTATTGCCCTGAGTAGTGTTCCATTTGGCTAATCTGTCAGGAGTGTAAAAACACCGGTGGGCTAGAAAGAAGAGTGTCTGAGTGAGTGAGGCGGATCGGGAGACCCGTGTCACTCTACTCCAGACAAGGCTCCATCGCTCCGGGGTCAAAGTCACATGCAATTCTCTCTCCCATGCTTTCTGCGCTATAGGGGTATCCCTAGTTATAGCATTACATAAGGTTTTGTAAAAATTGGATGCTACACCCGGTGAACTACCGATAGATCGGATAGTCTCCAACCAACCTTGTGTAGGGGAGGCCGATGGCGGGAGCACCTTAGCACTCCGAAGGCAATGCTGAAGTTGCACCAACTGAAAGTAGTGTTTCGCTGGGAGACCAAATTCAATTTGCAATTCACTAAAAGTTTTCCAGCGACCTTCATGGAACAACTGACTAGGAATCCAAATGCCCCTAGTGTACCAGGGGCTCCACGCCATCGGCTTATTTTGTATTCGAAATCGAGTGTTGTACCAAAGTGGGAGCTTGTCTAACGGACAGAGTCGGGAGTCTAAAGATTGCATGAGATTATTAAAGGCACCTAAGGTGTCTAAAAGCATTGGTGGAAAGTGGGAGTCTGATGGGAGAGTCATACCAGGGAGAAAAGTAAGAGGAATCGGTTTGCAAAGGTCCTCTTCTATGTCTAGCCACACAGGTCTACTCGGTACTGGATCTTCCAGCCAACGAGCGCCTTGTTTGAGAAGAAAAGATTGATGATACTTCAGGAAATCAGGGAATCTGACACCCCCATTTTCCTTATCTGCTTGCAGCTTATGTTTCGCTATCCTAGGTGTCTTGTTTTGCCACAAGTATCTAGTCAGAAGGCCCTCTATATCTTTATATATACGTCGAGGGAAGAGACAGGGCAACATTTCTAAGATATAATTCACTTTCGGAACAATCATCATTTTTATGGTTTCTAATCGACCCCACCAGGTAAGTGTTAAAGGAGTCCAGCGGTGAGTAAGCGCCCGGACTTTAGAGGTTAAGTCTTTGGCATTGAAGGAGATAGTGTCTTCCAAAGGAGAACAATAGTGAACCCCAAGGTATTTGACCATGCGAGGTTGCCATAAAAAGGGGAAGGGTTGCATATCTGCCTGATGAAGCAAAGGATTTAATGGAAAGGCTACCGACTTGGTCCAATTTATCTTATAACCGGACAGTTGTGAGTATTTACCAATTTGCTCTAGGACAGCCGGTACTGAGTCTATAGAGACAAAAAGCATAAGATCATCAGCATACGCCGAAATTTTGATTTCCCTATGGGTGAAGGGGACTCCATGAATCTCCTCCGATTGCCGGATTAGTAAAGCCAAGGGTTCGAGTGCAAGATCGAAGAGAAGTGGAGACAGTGGGCATCCCTGGCGAGTGCCGCGTTGAAGGGGAAAAGGCTGAGACTTTAAAGCATTGGCACATATACTGGCTGTAGGCTGTGCGTACATGGTGCGAAGACAACGGAGAAAACCTTCCCCGAATCCGTACCAGCGGAGGACTGCAAACAGGAAGGGCCACTCTAAGCGATCAAAGGCCTTCTCAGCATCAAGGGAGAGGCCAACAAATGGGCGATCAAGATTAACTGCGGTAGTCAGTACATGGCATAGAGTCCGAGCATTGTCAGCAGTTGATCTACCAGGAATGAAACCGCATTGATCTGGGTGTATTAAGGTAGGCATCCTATCCGAGAGCCGGGTAGAGAGAATGGTGGCAAAGATTTTATAGTCCGCGTTTAGGAGGGAGATTGGACGATAATTAGCTGTTAGTTGCGGGTCTCTCCCCTCTTTCTCAAAAACTACTACATTTGCCATTGAAAAGGACCCAGAAGGAGAACCCTCCTCGGCCAGAGCAGAAAAATAGATTTTCAAAACTGGAGCTAAGTCAGCGTGAAAGGTTTTGTAGAATTCAGCAGGGAGACCGTCTGGGCCTGCGGCTCGACCTGAGGCACATTTCTTGATAGCAGAATGAATTTCTGAGACAGTAAATGGTGTGTCCAAGGCCACTCTATCTTCGTCAGATAGGGTCGGTCTTTGTACCCCTGAAAGTAAGCGTTCAAATACATCTGGCTCAAAATCACATTCAGATTGATAAAGCCGAGTATAAAAATCACGAAAGAGGTCTAAGATTTCGGTATCTTTAGTGACCAAGCCCCCCCCCGACGGATTACGGAGGGCGGTAACACGCTTGGCTTCTTTTCGACCTTTTAGGGCATTCGCTAATAATTTGCCAGCACGATTATTTTCCCGATAATATAGTCCTTGTTGTGATTCAATATTTTTAACAGCAGCAGTGTACAAAAGCTGATTGTATTGAAAACGCAAGCGTTGTAAACGGAGTAAAATACATGGGTCAGTACGGGACGTGAGGAGACGCTCCCCAGCTTGTATCTGCTGCTCTAGAATCAGTAAATGCTGCTTTCTTTGTTTCCCCTGCCGAATTTGATAGCTAGTTATAGTGGCGCGGATAGATGCTTTAAAACCCTCCCACCAAGCCCAGCCCGCTGTGTCATAGGGTGAGTTAAAATGAAAATAATCTTGGATAGCGGCCTTTATATCAACCTGAAAATCTTTTTGACCCAGTAGGGATCTATCAAAAAACCAAGCTCGGGGAGAATCGTCCCGCGCAGTGACACGTAATGATAAAGATATGGCAGCATGATCTGAAATATGGAGAGGATGAGTCCTAGTCGTGTCTACTTGAGAAATCAGTGCTTTGGAAATGAGAAAGAAATCTATTCTAGATTGGGAGTGATGGGGGGCAGAAAAGAAAGTGAACTCTAAGTCGGAGGGGTGAAGCAGCCTCCATATATCTACCAGCGCAAGATCTTGCATCAGAGCTGTAAGGGTAGCAAGACTCTTGGGTGGACTACTCGTTCTAGGCGGCTGTCTATCTATCAGAGGGTCTAACACTTGATTAAAGTCACCACCAAGTATTAATGGAGTATTGGCAGAGGCCTGTGCCAACTGCGCAATACTTGCATAGTAAGCAGGATTGTCCACATTCGGGGCATAAATGCAAATACATGTAAATTCACAATCTCCAACCTTAAGATGTACTCGGGCCCATCTACCCTCCTTGTCAGCGCTAGTATCAATTACAGTAGCTTGCAAAGATTTCTTAACCAGAATGGCTACCCCGCACCGTTTGGAAACGGCGGGAGAATAGGCAGCCACCATGTAAGGCTTAACATTGAGTTTCAGTGTTTCAGCAGAGTTTAAGTGCGTTTCCTGAAGAAACGCTAAATCAGCATGCTCATGGCTAAGATAGCTAAGGATTTTCTTTCTTTTGATTGGACTATTAATGCCCTTTACGTTGAGTGATAAGATTTTACATAAAGCCATTCAGACAAGTTAAAAATTCTGAGCATGATAGCGCACATAATTTCACAATGTCCCTCATATTGACTGTATCTGGCTGTACATATGGCATAAAAGAAAATAAGCTTAGATAATACAATGAAGCGCCCCACATTAAAAAAGAAAAACCGCAGCGCGGTAGAGAAGAAGCAGAACCCCAAAAATTACTGGCGACCATGTGTCTGCGGGGAGAAGCCCCAGAGAAGGCCGAAATTGAAAAAACACATAACCTGTAGGACTGTGCGTGCTCCGAATCCGACCGAGGCACACATCATGGAGGGATAGGAGACCACAAAACAAAGAGTCATAGAAAGAAAGAAAGAAAGTCCAGGTAGTCTCTGTGCTTGACTATGACCGCCGCATCGGGCCCTTCAAAATGGCGGACAGAGCCGGCAAATAAAAGTCCACATCGTTGGATTAGCGCATCTGCTCTGCTTCTTTGGAGTCTAAAAATGTTGATAGTAGATCAGGATCTTCGAATGTCCTGGTTTGGTTGTGGAGAGTCACTCGGAGCTTCGCGGGATACAACAGGCCAAAGCGAGCCTGTAGCTGTTGAAGTCGAGGGCGAAAAGCAAGGAGTTTCTTCCGTCGGTCAACGGTAGGCTTTGCCAAATCAGGGAAGAAGGAGACTTTGTGACCTTCAAATTCCAAATGATGGTTCGCCCGGGCAGCATTTAAAATTCGTTCCACTTGTTGATATCATAGCAAGCGAAAGATAATAGGCCGGGGGGTCGTTCGGTTGAGCGTCATGTGGGTAGGAACACGGTGTGCACGATCGATTTCCAGTTCTTTATGAAAGGTGATCTTCAGCAAGGAGGGAAGAGTTTTGAGCAGGAATTCTCTCATATCTCCCGCTTCCACCCCCTCCGGTATTCCAATGAGCCTCACATTGTTGCGACGGGCTCGATTATTGCTATCTTCTAACTCCTTTTGAAGATTCTGTATCTGGCGCTCAGCCTTGTCCAGTGCGCCCAAGCGCACCGCGTGCGAGTCGAGGACCCCCGCCATATTGTCCTGCCGTAATGAGAGACTTTCAAGTCGGTCCTGGAGCACTCCAAAGTCTTCTCGCATGGCTCTAAGCGCTTCTCCATTGGACTGCACCAATTCCTTCACGCCGCGTATTTCCTCCAAAATCTCCAGGTGCATTTCGGGGTTTTCACGAAATGGAACCATCTTCTGTGGGGAGGACACCTCTGTTTTGGAGCGTTTTTCCGTGAGAAGAAGAAGGAGACCCGAAGTCCAAGCGCGCTGGTTTATGGGCCGCCATCCCCCCCGAGGTACCCCGGTCAGCCCGGAGCGAAATAGTAAGTTTGTATAGGTATTAAGTCAGGATTCTAAGTAGGCCTCTCGGGAGCTTCAGCGCGAAGCGTCTTACCCGCTGGACATCAGGCTCCGCCCCCGATCTAAGATGCTTATATCTAAGATGTCATAGGTGAGGCAAGATGAAACAATTTCTTTCCTTCCAGAATTGGTATCCCTAGATATCATTATGGGGAAGGTGTGAGGTGGATGCTATAGGTGGTGCATTGGGTACCCAGTGTGTATGTGAGAGGGGATGGGGTTCAATAGTATGGGAGGGAGGGAACTGTATGCGAACCTATGATGAGGATAGGAGTGCGTCTGAGGGCATGGAGGAATGAGTGTGGAAACATCAGTGTACAATGTTAAGAGATTTGCTTTGTCTCTGGAGCTGGAGAGTGAGATCGGGAGTGTCAAACACCAGAGAAGATGACCAGGTAATGTCTGCTTAAATGGTGTAGAGAGGTCAGTTTTCAACAACTTGGAGGTCTGCTATAGTGGTTCTATTGAGCCTATATTTCTGATTCACTTCCTCCTCTGTGAGTCGGAGGAAACTGATCCTAGGCCAGTACATAAATGAAATCCTGTATCTTTGCCTCCCATGCTGCCCAGCTGTCCGCTGCTGTTGCTGCTAGACCTGGTGCTGCCTCCTGTGCCCTCTTCCATGCAACTGGCACATCCACCTCTATCTGTGGCTCTGGTACCATCACATTGTTGCTGGGATGGTTGTGCCTGTAGCCATGACTTACTCTAGTCATGCAGCTGCAGAAGGATGCCTGGAAAGGCACATATTTTCATTTCCCAGTAATGCAAACTGCCTAGAAATGCCTACTTTTCCTTAATGTAACTCACTTTGAACTACTACTGGAAAGGCGCAAGCTAAATGCAAATAAATAAATAAATAGAAAACAGGCCTGAAATAAAACAAGTTTACTCCAGCATTTGGCTGCCACTACGATGCTGAATATCCCTGAAAACTGCATAAGGCTAGGCTGTATCCATGCCCTGCCCCATTATGCCCCTACAGACATCCAGCTTTACTGTAGTAGTCACTGGCAATATTCATCCATCGGCAGCATGCTGAAATCTGAGATAACGGGTTTGCTGTTCTTACACTGTTTAATCCTCAGCCAGTTTACTGTCCCCTAAAGATATGAATATTGACCCCTGCATGTTTAAATCTAGCCAATCCTTATAAAATTATCTTCATAGTGGCAATTTTCAGCACCGCTATATGGGTTGCTGTGCATAAAACCTGTCCTAAATTGCTATCCACATAGTTATGCATATAGCGGCGCTGAAAATCACTGCTATACAGATAATGCTGGCACAAACTGCAGAGCTTCAGCCGCTATTTGGATACTGGTGCTGAACATCCCAATTTAATTTAGCTGCACTGGCCGGTGTTTAAAAAAAGCTGACCTCCACCGCTAAATATTGGCTCGATTGTTATGAGTTCTTTTGCCTTTTACATTTTATTTTACATTTTATTTGTTTCCTCTAAATTTTCTTTTATGCGATGCCTCACTCCTTTTGCAAGAAGCCAGCTACACAAAATGGTGCCTGAACAGGGACCTGGTAGAAGGTGGAGTAAATATTTTCATAATATTTTACTTTCGGAGCTTTGCAGTATAATGCCTGGACAGATTTGCAAGATGCAGAAGCTCCCATTTCTGCTAGAGACTTTGATGCCCTTGAATGTGAAGGTGAGGGATTACTTGTCAGCCCCTTGCAGCCAATCAGCTCAGCCCTGATATCAGACATCTGATACTCATGAGCCCACATGCTAAACTATACCCAGATTGGGACACATAGAAAGGAGTCTACAGCCACCAAACTCACTACTCACTCTGCATGCAGTAGCTCCCTTCTAGGCTTGACTTCGTTAAAATGCCTAGCCAAAATGGAAGCTAATGTCAAATATCCTGGAACTCCCCCGCCTCGATGAGTCCCTGTAGCTAATCTACATATACAACCCAAAGCACTGCCAGACTGGGATCATCTTAGACAGCATAGACTCTGTGAACCATATGGAATACCTATTCTACCTGCATGTCTAGCCACCCATCTACCTGTGACTTGATGCTAGAACTGCCTGTACCCTTTGTACATACCTCAACTGGGACCAATGTTACTGCCTACACCATTATTTCAGACAAGAGAAAACAAGCTGCTATAAAAAGGACTACTCAGACACAAAATACCCCTATTAGAACATCCTAATTTGATGTTCAATCTATTTACATAACAATTTTCGTGCCCTCTCTGGCCAAGCGGTAGCCACTGGTATTGCAAGGCCCTGGAGGGTGGTAGTTGTGCCTTTCACTGATATAAACCACAAAACACTTCTTTCCAAATTAAAGGGTTTTATTCCCCGTCCCTTGAGGGTACTTTATCTTCAGGAACATACATCAAATGCCTTGCTTGGACATATAACATAAAGTAACAAAAGCAAACAGAAATTGCTTCCTTCAGCTTCCAAACAACAAATAAATGAAAAGAACAAAACAGCTTAAATATTTCAATATGGTTCTTTCTCCTGTAGCTGACAGCACAGCTTATATCTGCTTTACTTAGAGAGAGCTGCAGCCTGTTGCTTATAACACTAAAGCTAGGACACAAACTAATTACTTATCTGAGAGAGAACTCAGGTTCAATCAAGGTCAAAGAGCAGTCCATCAATTCTGGCATATCATTTTCTTCTGCATTCTGATATTCCATTAACTCCGGCTGACTGGAAGGTTCATTCTGGACCTCAGCAGTAACGTGGGAGAATGGCTGGTTAACCTCGTCAGACAGGAAGTTCCTCTCTTCCTTAGAGCTAGTGCCTCTCTGGGAATTACCAAGTATTCTAGAGTTGAGCTTTTCAGGGCACTGCCCCTGCTGGTATTTTAGAATATAGCTCAACTCCTGGTTTGCTCTGCTAGTGGGATAATTAAGGGAATTTCTCTGCCGGTTCAGGCTTCCCTTTTGTAACCCAGCTGAGCTAAATTGGAGAGCTTGTGACGGAGTTTCACAGGGAGCTGTGAACTTACAATGACTACAAAACTCTTCAGCTTTATCTGGTAAGTAAAGCCTTTTCCTTCTAGGGTTTTTAAAACCAGAAGAAGGGATATTTTCAGCCTCTAGATAGTGGGACCTTGTGTGCCTATTTTCATACATCCAGGGTTGTCTTCTTTCATATGGCAAATCACTCTTGCATTCACTCTGTGCACTGGAACCTGCAACTGCAGTCCTCTTGCGTCTCTCTGGCTTAAACACACTATCTGGCTGTTGATATCTCTCTGCTTCACTCAGGTCTTCGGTTCCCCTCTGACCTTCACGCTGGCTCTCTAGTTGCTCCAAAGCCTCATTGTCACTCTCTCTTACATTCTCATACCTGCTCCATGCTTCCCAGGGTTTTGGCTGCCTTTGCTGTATTCTCTCAGAGTATGTCCGTGGCTGCTTCAGCTCCTCTCTCTCTCTCTCTCTGATTGTCTGGGAGCCTATTTTATCCCAGTGTTTTCTTGCTCCACCCCCACCCAGCTGAACCCTGTTAGGTAAAGTGTATTCCCTTCCTTTGCTGGCTGGGTGTGTCCTCATTGGGCTTTTGCACGTGTTTCTAGGTTGCTCACGGTAACCATCTGACATTTCCTTGTTTATCCTGTCACTTTTCCTGTGCTCCTTTATACTGAACTGCATTTTCTCGGGCTGTTCGGGGTCTGCACTGTTACACAATGTACATAATTTTCTCCCTGTTCATCCAAGTTTGTATCCCTTGTTTATTGTAAACTCAATGTAACCGGTTACATTGCTGTATATTTTGTTCAAATGTAAACCACACTGATTGAAATAGCGCGGTATATAAGAAATGCCAATAAATAAATAAATAAATAATAAATAAATAAATCCAAGCCAGCAAGGATTCTAGTGCATAAAACCTGTCCTAAATTGCTATCCACATAGCTATGCATATAGCGGAGCTGATGCTGGCACAGACTGCAGAGCTTCTGAAAAGAGGGAAAAAGAGGGAAACCTACTCTGACTAGAACTGGGTGTTACCAGCTAGCTGGCTCACATGTACCCTCATACATGCTAAAAATAATAAACTACTCCCTCGAACAAGGGTACATGCTCCTCTCCCTGAAGCATGCAATAATTCACACTATCCTAAAAAACATAGCCCTCAATATTAACAACCCTTCAGCTTACAGACCAATATCCAGCCTCCCCTTCCTGGCTAAGGTAATTGAAAAGGTAGTCCAAATCCAACTTCAGGATCATATCGATACCTATGCACCACTCGATGAACACAATATGGATTCCACCCTTTCCATGGGGTTGAAACCTTACGGATTACCTTATTCAACAATCTTGTATGTGGAATTTACAACAAATAGGCATTCATACTCATATTTTTAGATATCACAGCTGCATTCGACAGCATCGACCATGCGATAATGATCTCATGGTTACAACATATAGGATTAAAAGACACAATCCTCAAGTGGTTTAAGTCTTAACCCAACAAGTAAGATCAGGCTACCAAATATCCAATCAATACAACCAAAAACAAGGACTACCCCAAGGTTCTGCCTTCTCTGCCCTACTCTTTAACCCATTCCTCCAGCCTATCTGTTCCATCTTCAAAAAATTCAAGGTCTCATACCATATATACACGGGCAATTTAATGTTATTTCTCCCTCTTAACATAGCAGATCCCATCCCACAACTATTTATTGACTGCTTCAAAGAGGCTGCAAACTGGCTTACATCTCACAATCTACATATAAACTTTAACAAAATTGAAGATCTATTCATTACCAGATCCCAAGTCTTTTCCCCACTCCCAATGATCTCTATCAATAACATAGACATATCCATCAAGAATGAAGTAAAATATCTTGGGGGTCATACTTGATCAAGCTAGCAATATGTCCTCCTGCATAAAGTATACAACTAAAAAAATATACGTACTTCAAACTCAAACTGTTGAAACATCTACGCCCTCTTCTAAGCTTCCAAGATTTCAGATCAGTCCTTCAAGTACTAATTACACTACATTTTGACCAGTGCAATAGTGTACTACAAGGTTTACCAAAACAGAACATTAGACCACTTCAAACTGCCCAACACGTTGCCGCACTTATAGTATCACTCACTAACATTTCTGAACATATCACACCAATTCTATATGATTTACATTGGCTCCCTATACAACGCAGAATACTTTACAAAATAATCATAATTACCTTTAAGCTGCTCAGACAAATAGCCCCATCACATCTCTCCACTCTAATCACTTTACATGAAGAAACTCGTCCACAGCAAGTTAATAATAAAATTAAATTAAGTATTTCGCCTGACTTTCGTCGATCCAATAAAGTGATCAATAAGAGAGCCTTTTCCCACTATGCACCCATAATCTGGAATGAACTCCTTACTGATTTAAGAGAAAGCACTGACCTTCCCTTCTTCCATAAAAAACTGAAAACCAAACTTTTTAGGAAATATTTTGATACCCTTGCACCTCCTCCTGACAATGTCCAATCCCAACTAACGCCTTAAAAATAGAACCTCTCCCTTCTCCCCCCCCCCCCAGCCAGCTTTTACAACCCCATTCCTCTTCTCCAGAACATAGTGTAATTGATCATCTACATCATATTGTATATTGTAACATAGTTATATCTCTGATTCTTTGTATATAGTTAACCGTTATTATCTGTATATAGTTGAACTGTTACATGTATCTGATTCTATTCTATGTAAACCACCTTTGATCTTTTGGCAAAAACGGTATAAAAATACAAGTAAATAAATAAATCAGGAGGGGGGGGGGAGAGGTGTGAAGAGAAACCCATTATGCCACAATCAAGTCTCCCCTGAGTCCAAGAAGACCTTTGGTATCCTCTTTATTGCTCGGAGAGCTAACCAGGCTAAAGTAGCAGTACAACAAATCTGTATGGTGATTCCCAACCCATCATCTGCCCGAGCTATCTGCTACAGCATATGGTCAGCACAGGCCAGATAAAAGATATGCTGTTCTCTCCATTGCTGAGCCTACCCATTTCTTAAGAAACCACTATCATCCACCAAGAGTTAGATCACAATGACATCTGGCCTGAGCCACTTCAAGGAAGCTGAGGTTAAGTAGCCCAAGCCAACCACTGAGTCAAGTACTTTTCAGGAAAAAGAAATTCTGTCCCACACAGAGATGCTGATGCAGTTATGGCTTACATGGAGATGTGGGCAGACACACAAGAAGCCAACCCTGTGCCTAGTGAAAATTTTGTCTTTACAACTTTCCAAACTATCAGCCTCCTTTTGGTGAAAAATACTAAGATTATAAAATCTGTAAATGAACTAGATTGCTGCTTATCCAAACCATGGAAGTCTATATTTTTGTGGTCAGAAGAGAAGAGACCACCTCAAGTAGGTTTTTACAATATCTGCAGTCAGTGGAGAGACTAGCTCAGTAGCATTCTAATATTCCACTAGCACCCAAAAGAAGAGAATGAGCTTGAAACCAGCCTTTACTCCTAGCCTTTGATTGCAGCCAGCCTGTATATTCCAAACTAAGTGTCCTCCAAAAAAACTGCTGGCTCAAGCCTAGTGGAGAAGTCCAGAGGGATCTGTCATGGTTGCGTGAAGGCTGGAAGGCCCTAAAATTAAAAGCTAATACTTGTGGCAAAAGACCAATGTTCAACAAGTACAATAATAGAAATTAGAAACAAACTTTAAAGACAGAGTATGAGCCTGGTTGATGGAGCTAGGTTAAGAATGCTGGATTCTGTATCTCTTGGCAGAACACCCAAGCATAATCAACACAGCATCAAGATCAACTGCAAGGCCCTAAGATGCTTGTAGAGGTCCAGCACAGTATCTGGATCATCTGTAAGGTCCTAAAATACCCACAGAGGACCAGGATAGCACCTTGAAAGGCTTGAAGGCCCTAAAACATCCAAAGAAAACCAACACTGCACCAACATTAATGGTTGCAAGTCCCTAAATCATGCTAAGAGGACCAGCACAATATAAATATTGTGGTAAGGAGAGTGCAGCACAGCCCTGGAAAACAGAAAAAAATGAAACTTTTTCTTCTGTGTGGGGGAAGGGCTCACCAAAACACACGTTCCAGAATGAAGGTAGTGGAAAAAACCACACTTCAAAAGCCAGGCTCAGACCACACCCGTGGGTGGGGCCAGGAGAGGGACGTCATTTTCAAACATTTAAGCTCACACGAACACAGAGCAAGGGAGGAAGTGAAAGCAGAACTCAAGGTGAAGACTTCAGAGAGAGTTCAAGCAGGAACAGAAACGGAAAGGGAACACAAGGCAGCAGGTGCAGTTCAGGCAACAGATCCATTTGGAGACACGGGAACAGCTTCAAAGACAGCAGTTGTGAAGGAGCCAGAACCAGGGCTAATCACACTCCTTCCAGGAGAGAGGAAGTGAGAAGGCTGGCTGTAAGTAAGCTAGAACAAGAAGTCTCAGACCAGACTGAAGAGGAACAAATCTTCAGTGCTGGAAAGCCTAGAGGGTCTGGAAACAGACACTGCAGTGATTCCCAAGGCAGCTCTGATTCAGACGATGCTACTTCCTGGAAGAGCCCATGCTGTAGGAGGTTCACAGCCAAGCTCAGAGGTAGGAGGGAAAAGTCTGTGGGGGTTAAGGAATATAACCCAGATTCAGAGATAAGCTTACAAGATTCTGAGGAAGAAACTGTATCTTGTAGAAAGCCTGCCAGGAAGAATGTTCCTAAAGATAAGCTGAGAGAGACAAAGCCTTTAAAGGGTTTATTAAAGGGGAAGAAGTCTCATAGCTATACTATGAACCCAGAAGGGGGAAGGAAAGCTCAGTGGGAAAGACTGTTCAGACTTTTAAAAGAAGTTAAACTTGAAATTCCTGAGCCTGTTTTAAACCCAGTGACATGTAATGCAGAGGAGGAAGACATGGAAATAGACCCTGATGGAGAGGAACGGGATTCCACTGACTCATTGATGGAATGTTCTTTCTGCATGACTTCAGATTAAGGAAAGCCCAACGGTTTAACTGAGAGGGAAATCCTGAAAACCGTTTATCCTGATTTTTATACAGGAAGCTTAGTATAGAGAGAAAGAACTCTCAAGGTTAAAGCACCAACAGTACCTGTGTTGAAGTGAATGTTTTAATGCAGCAAGTTTCTAGTACTTTGTGCTGACAAGCAGAAGATGTCCGGTAGCTAAAGCTTTAAGCCGTTGAAGGAAGCTGTAGGTTTGCTGGACTCGGCTAATTGCCATTACTTTCAACTGTGTTTGTTTTTGGAAAAGAAGTTCTTCTGTTAAGCTGCTGGAAGAAACAGTTTGTTTATAGCACTGCTGGAATACAGTTTGGTGACAAAGTTTTGATTTGGAGAAAATATCCTTCTTTCTGTTATGGTTATCAAGATTTTCTGCAAAAGGTCGGTTTGCAAAGCCTGACGGTAAAACAATAAAATTGAATAAATTTTTCCTGTGTTGGCCTGAAATCCACTTGGACTGTTTTTACACACAACTCCACCTCCAGAGGTCTGAACCCTGGAGTTCAAGTAAAAATATAAGATATGTGATGGCCCGCTGCCTTCACTAGGCAACCGCCTAGTAGGGGCGGCGCCACAATATCGATGACTGACAGTAAAGCTGTGTCTCCCTCCTTAACACTTTATTGCCTCTATACTCTTACTAGTACTGACTACACAGTTAGGAGTGCTTTTTCTTTTCTCCTTCTCCATATTCTTCTGTAAATATTTATGGCCCGATATTCAGCCCCAGCGGCTACTGTGATTACAACAGCTAGCTGCCGGCACTGAACATTAAACATGGATAGTCATATGCGGTCCCAAATTGAATATTCGGGGTTGCAGCACAGCCACAGATGCTGCAGAAGCTAACCAGGCAGCTGTGATATTGAGCCGCTGCCTGGTTAGCTCCCATGGGTAAAGATAGGACAGCCTTTGCTATGCCTATCTTTACCCGCAGGTCACTAACTAGGCATTGGTGCAATATCGCCATTGCCCGCTTAGTGACAGATGCCGCTTCCACTCCACCCTGGAACACCTACGACACATACCGTTGCTACTCGGTTAGCATCGGGTGTGTAAAGGCGTAACTTGGGGATGTTCAACGGCAATAACACTGTAACACCGCTGAACATCCCTCAAAGCGGCATTTACATGATGTACAGGCCTATAAACCATGTAAATACCTTTGAATATCGGGCCCTTAAAATTTAAGGGTCCGATATTGGGATAAGAAACATAGAAAAGTGATGGCAGAAAAAGACCACATGGCCTATCTAGTCTGCCCTTCCATATCAACCACTACAACAGTCCCCTTTTTTCCTTTAGAGATCCTCTGTGTTTGTCCCATGTTTTTTTGAATTTAGATACTGTCCTCATCTCTAATATTTCCTCTGGGAGACTATTCCACGCATCTACCACTCTTTCCATAAAGAAATATTTCCACATATTACTCCTGAGTCTATCCCCTTTCACCCTCATCCTATATCCCCTCATAGCAGAGGTTGCTTTCCATTGAAAGAGGCTCTCCTGTGAATTTATGCCATGGAGGTATTTAAACATCTCAATCATATCACCTCTATCCTGCCTTTCCTCTAAAGTATACATATTAAGCTCCTTAAGTCTGTCCTAATATGCTTTATAATGAGGACCACTAACCATTTTAGTAGCAACCCTCTGCACCAACTCCAACCTGTTTATATACTTTTGAAGGTGCATTCTACAGAATTGCACACAATACTCCAATTGAGATTGCACCAAAGACTTATATAGAGGTGCTATCACTTCCTTTCTTCTGCTGGCCATTCCTCTCCCTATGCACCCAAGCATCCTTCTAGCTTTCACCGTCGCCTTTTCTACCTGTTTAGCCACTTGAAGATCATCAGACACAATCACACCTAGATCCCGCTCTTCTTTTGTGGACAAAAGTACTTCACCTCATATACCATATCACTTCCTTGGATTGTTGCAGCCCAAATGCATGACCCTGCATTTTTTAGCATTAAATTTCAGTTGCCAAATTCTAGACCATTCTTCAAGCTTAGTTAGATCCCTCCTCACGTTTTCTACTCCTTACTTACATTCCATCATGGTTGTTCATGAACCATGTCTCAGTTGCTGCCACTAAATCCAAGTCACCCTCTCCCATTAAAGCCTCAACATCTGGGATATTATTTCCCATGCTACAGGCATTTATACACACTGATTTCCATAGGTTGCCCATTTTACCCATTTTCATAAAGGTATTTAATGTTTCACTTACCTCAGGGGTTTCACTTACTTGGGGGATTTCTTCACCCATCCCCAACAAATCTAATTTAAAGCCCTCTTCATTAGGTTAGCCGGTCTGCTACTGAAGACATGTCAACCCTTCTTGGACAGATGGACACCATCTCTGCTCAGCAACCCTTGGAACAGCATCTCATGGTCCAGGAAACCAAAACACTCTCGATGACACCATCCATGCAGCCATGAATTTATCTCCAGGATGTGAGCTTCTCTGCCTTGGCCTTTACCCTCAACAGGGAGTATTGACGAGAACACCACCTGCACACCAATCTGCTTCACCGTCTTTCCAGAGCAATTGAAGTCACTCTTGTTATGCTCAGATGGATACCTGGCAGCATCATTTGTGCTGATATGGATGAGCAACATCAGATAATAGTCAGTGGGCTTGATGAGTCTCGGCAAATTCTCCATAACATCTCGGATTTTGGCACCTGGCAGACATCATATCTCTCTGGACATCAAGTTTGGTTGGCAGATGGATGCCTCATTACCCTTCAGAAGAGAGTCACCAACCACCACTACTTTTTGCTTCCTTAGGGTCACTGATTCTGCAACTTTGGGGTGCTCGAGCTCTTGTTCTTTCCTGGGTTACTTTCATCTCCACTTCCAGGGCTGCATAATGGTTCTTCAGTTCAAGGGCTGAAGGAGCTGGATTGGTAATGCTGCTGTCTCCCATCTTCTCCTCTGCTGGAGAACTTGGATATTTCAAGAAGCATCTCATCAATGTATGTCTTACTGTCTTGAATGCTCTTCAGCCTCGACACCTCTTCTCTGAGCTCCTCCACTTGTTTCCTGAGAGCTTCAGCATGCAGGCATCCTGCACATGGAACTGGTCCTTCAACTGGCATTGGTTTCTCTGCCTGGATAGAGGCAGAAACTGTAACGGGTTCAACCGCTTTGGTGATACAATTTTTCCCAGCCATTGTTCAGTTGGTGGAGCTTACAGTAGGTATCTGTTGAAGCAAAAGAGAGACCTACCAAAGTACCAGCAGGTTGCCCAGCTGTCCTTTCAGAAAAAACAATTAACCTCTTTTAAGTGTGTTCTAAATGTGTTATTCCAAGTCCCTGTGTGCAGTGCACAGCCCTGCCCACCGACCCTTAATCCTGGATATTCATATGTGGCCCTGGCATTGAATATCCGGGGATCATCGCAAAAGCCAGAAGCCACAGTAGCTAACCGGGCAGCAGCGATATTGCATGCTGCCTGGTTAGCTCCTGCGCCATAAAGATAGGCAATGGTTTTCTTCGCCTATCTTTAAGGTGCAGATTGCTAACCAGGCAGCATGCAATATCGCTGCTACTCGGTTAGCACTTTTCGCCACCTCTGCTCGGCCCTGGAACGCCCCCGACATGCTCCAATGCTAACTGGATAGCATTGGGACATGTAGGGGAGTTAGGAGGGGATATTCAACAGCACGGTTGTAAACCATGTAAATGCCTTTCGAAAATCAGGCCCTGAGTTTTTGCCTTGTCTAAGTTTTACTAGTGTACTTCCATGGAATCTGCCTGCTTCCATTTACCTGCCCTTCAGCACTTGGCCAGCCCCTCCCTCCTGCTGGGCTTTGTTCAGAAGCTTACTTCTTTTAGCACATGAGCAACTGTCCTTCCATTTGGTGGTTCCTGCTTGGTGGAGCACCCTCATTGTAAGCCTCTGCTAACTTTTATGCTCTATTCAGGCATCTTCTTGCGCCTGTTTAGAATTTAGATTAATATTTATTTATATATTGTTCTTTATTTCTATATTTCTAGAATTGTAGTGTATGTTCTATCTTCTGTCTGTACTTTACCCAGCTCCTGCTCTCAACAGTGCTGTATCTCCCTCCTTAATACTTTACTTTATTACCCCCCCCCCCCCTTGCCACCCACACCTGGTTTAACTTTCTTTCATAGCCTTTGTCTGATCATTGACACAATTACCTAGGTGCACTTGAACCCACCAGGACCTCTCTCCTCCCTCTCTGTGTTTTTTCTGATTTGCATTCTCTTCTCTTCTCCCTTTCCTATGGCTGCACATCACTTTGCGTTTTTGATATTAACTCTCCCTAATCTTTTCATCTCATGCCAGCAATTCCATGGCCCTACTTCTCATTATCCGGGCCTTACTGTCCCCACCTCCCATGCCCTTCTTTCTTCTAAGTTATCATCTGCCCTGGAGCTTCACCATTTTCTTCCTCTCATTCGGCCATCTCCACTCTCACTGAGGGAACCTCACCGTCGCTTGTGTTGTACAGCTTCCTCTCTCCCCTGTTCTCTCCTGCTCCTTCTCCTTCTTTCATCTGGAGATATCAATCCCATCCCTGAGCCTCCTAGACTTTTTTCACACTCCTGAGGCAGATCAATACATAACCTCTCAAATCTGGTTCATATCCCTTTCCTTTCTCCCTCTTCTCTCTCTTTTTCTTGTGCTTTGTGGAATGCACATTCTGTCTCCAATAAATTTGCCTTCATTCATTACCTCTTTATCTCTAATAGTCTTCATCTCCTGGTTCTTACTAAAATTTGGCTTCTCCCTGAAGACTCTGCTTCAGTCTCTGCCCTCTGTCATGGAGGCTACCTATTTTTCCGTATACCTCGGCCCATTGATCATGGTAACAGTGCTCCTGACTCTGTCTAATTCCTTTGCTTCCTTTAAAGTCCACACCATCCACCTATTTACTCCGCTAACTCTCAGTAGCTGTCATTTATCAACACCCCAACAAGTTCACTCTCCTCCTTACTGGAATTCTTCCTCTTCCCTTATTCTTTGGGAATTTAACATCCACATTGACGACCTTTCTGACTCTTATGCCTTAAAGCTCCTTTCACTAACCACCTCATTCAACCTCCATTTGTGCTCTACTACTCCTACTCACAAGCATGGCCACTGCCTTGACCTCATCTTCTTTCCCACCTGCTGTTCTGGTCTCACCCAATCTCTACCAACATGTTTAGGAATCTTCACACTATCTACCCTTCATCTTTTTTTACTGTTGTCTTATCACCTCTTTCTTCCACTATGTCATCTGAGTCCGTTGATGGGGCAGTATCCTCCTATAAAACTAAACTCTCTTCTGCTCTGGATGCACTTGCTCCTCATGTTCCAATCCCTGTGAGGTGTACCGTACCTCAATCCTGGCTGTCCTCAACAACTTGTTACCTACGTTCCTGTGCTCGCCCAGCTAAGTGCCTTTGGCTTAAATCATGTCCCCTTGTTGACTACCTACATTTCAAATTCATTGTAACTTCTTTTCAGTCAGTCATAGCACTCGCCAAACAAGAGTACTATGTTCATCTGACTAACTCTCTTGCCTCTGACCCTCATTGTCTCTTTGGTATGCTTACTCTCTCCTCAAGGTCTCTCCTCCCCCAATCTACCCTTCACTTTCTGCCCAGACCTTGATTGACTCTTTCCATGACAAAGTCCAAAAGATTGGCCTTGAATTGTCCACAGGTTCACCACCACCTCCTCCTCTCCCTCTTCAATCCCAAATCCTTCCCTCACCTTCTGTCACCCTTTCTTCCTTTTCTGAAATCACCGAGGAGAAAACTGCAAGTCTTCTTTCCACCTCTAAATTGATTAGCTGCTCCTCTGATCCCATTCCAACCCATCTACTAAGCTCTATCTCTTCCACTGTCATCCCTTCCATCTGCCATATCCTTAACCTATCGCTTTCCACTGCAACTGTTCCTGTAGCCTTCAAGCATGCTCTGGTCACACTTCTCCTCACTAGACCCTGCTTGTCCTTCCAGCTATCAGCCTATTTTTCTCCTCCCCTTTAAGAACATAAGATATGCCATACTGGGTCAGACCAAGGTCCATCAAGCCCAGTATCCTGTTTCCAACAGTGGCCAATCTAGGTCATACGTACCTAGCAGTATCCCCAAAAGACACAGGTTCCACAATGCTTGTATTGGGTCAAGCATTGATATCCTGGGTCCCTTTTTAATAATGGTTTATGGACCTTTCCTCCAGGAACTTGTCCAAACCTTTTTTTAAACCCAGCTACACTAACAGCTCTTACTACATCCTTTGGTAACAAATTCCAGAGTTTGATTACATATTGAGTGAAAAAATATTTTCTCTTATTTGTCGTAAATAATTTATCCTATAGCTTCATTACATGTCCCCTAGTCTTTCTATATTCTGATAGCATAAACAATTGATCTACGTTTACCCGTTCCACTCCATTCATTAATTTATAGACCTCTATCATATCTCCCCTCAGCCGACTCTTTTCCAGGTTGAAGAGCCCTAACCTTTGTAGCCTTTCTTCATAGGAGTAGCCTTCCATCCCCTTTACCATTTTGCTGGCTCTTATCTGTACCTTTTCTAATAACGCTATATCCTTTTTAAGATACGGCGACCAGAATTGCACACAATATTCAAGGTGCGGTCGTACCATGGAACGATACAGAGGCATTATAGTATCCTTTGTTTTATTTTCCATTCCTTTCCTTATGATACCTAGCATTCTATTTGCTTTCTTGGCTGCCGCTGCACACTGGGTGGAGGGTTTTAACATGTTATCCACGATGACTCCTAAATCTTTTTCCTGGGTGGTGGTTCCCAATGTGGAACCTTGCATCGTGTAACCATAGTGTGGGTTTGCTTCAAAACTTGTGGGTTTGCTTCAAAACCCATAGTGTGGGTTTGCTTCAAAACCCATAGTGTGGGTTTGCTTCAAAACCTTGCATCGTGTAACCATAGTGTGGGTTTGCTTCAAAACTACTTGAATGAGCGGTTCACCACTGCTGCCTTGACTTTCTTTCCTCTCAAGCCCTTCTGGATCCACTGCAGCCTGGCTTTCGTCCTCTACATTCCACAGAAACAGCTCTTGCCAAAGTATCCCGTGACTTATTCCTCGCCGAATCCAAAGGCCTCTACTCAATTCTCATCCTTTTTTATCTTTCTGCTGCCTTTGACACTGTTGATCACCACCTTCTCCTCATAAAAACATAGAAACACGATGGCAGAAAAAGACAGATGGCCTATCTAGTCTGCCCTTCCATATCAACTACAATGGTCCCCTTTTTTCCTTTAGAGATCCTCTGTGTTTGTCCCATGATTTCTTGAATTCAGATAGAGTCCTCATCTCTACTATCTCCACTGGGATACTATTCCATACATCTACCATCTGTAAAGAATTTCTGTAAAGAAATATTTCTGAAGATTACTCCTGAGTCTATCCCCTTTCACCTTCATCATAGGCCCCTCGTAGCAGAGCTTGCTTTCAATCGAAAGAGGCTCTGCTCTTGTGCATTTATGCCTCAGAAGTATTTAAACGTCTCTATCATATCTCCTCTATTCTGCCTCTCCTCTAACATATATATATTAAGATCTTTAAGTACGTCCCTATATGCTTTATAAGAAAGACCACTAATAATTTTAGTAGCCACCCTCTGCACCAACTCCATCATGTTTATATCCTTTTGAAGGTGTGGTCTCCAGAACTGCACACAATACCCCAAATGAGGTCGCACCAGAGACTTATATAGAGGCACTATTACCTCCTTATTTCTGCTGGCTAGTCCTCTCCCTATGCACCCAAGTATCCTTCTGACTTTCACCATCACCTTTTCTACCCATTTAGCCACGTTAGGATTATCAGAAATAATCACGCCCAGGTCCAGTTCTTCTTTCGTGAACAGAAATACTTCACACTCTACACTGTACCACTCCCTTTGATACCCTATCCGTGCTTGGATTTAGGGATTCTGTTCAATCCTGATTTTCTTCTTATCTCACCCACCACACTTTTAATGTATGTACTGGTAGATCTTCCTCTACAGTCATCTTGCTTTCAATTAGCGTACCTCAGGGCTCTATCTTGCGATCTCTACTTTTCTCTCTCTACACTCAGTCCTTGGTGCACTTATTTCCTACCATGGTTTTCAGTACCATCTTTAAGTTGACTCTCAGATCTACCTCTCTGCACCTGAAATTATATTAGATGGCCCATGTTTGTATCATAGGGACACAAAGAGCAAGAGGTATGGTGGTCACATGCGCTTTATTAATAAAGAATCGCCCCAACGCGTTTCGGCAACGCCTTCATCAGGGGGCTGAGAACTGCAAACAATAATAAATAAATAAAAACATCAACATGGCCAAACATATAAAATAAATGTATGATACAATTTTACAACACTTTTTGGCGCTCATTTTTTAGCTATGTGTCTTTTAAACGTATAATTTCACAATGCATCACTCATCATTATCTGACTGGCATTAGAAAGTCTTTTTACAAAGTTACTATATAATGTTCATATGTTTTCTTTGAATGCACTTTTTATGTCTAGTTGTCGGGTCTTAACGCAACTAGTCTGTTCATGCATTGCCTCGCTGTTCATAACAAATCCTGATTTTGAAAATTTTGGTCTCTCAACTATTAATCATTTCTGCACTAATATCAATTGTTTGCATAAATGAGTTGATCCCATCCTCTTGTGTCAGTTATAATATTTGTTTATACTTTTTTATGTGCTGTATGGTATATATATATATATATATATATATATATTATTATTATTTTTAATTATTGCTCATTGAGGTCTCTTTTTGTGTTTTCCTGGTCCTACTGCTTGTTGGTTTTGGGTTTCCTTTTATTTACAATGGTCATGTTTGAATGTTTCCTTGACGCTAATTATCATGTTCATAATTTCTAGCTCAATTAACATAGGATTGATCAGTTCTGCGAGATTTCTGTTCTGTGCGCTCCATCATTTTAATGATATCTAGAAATGTAAGTATTTTTATAAAATGATGTATCCTGGGATGACATTATGCTCCCTTTTACATTTAATTAGTCCATGTTCGTCCTTCTTCTCATTTTATCTTTTCACTTTTAATTGCATGCTGCCCAGTTAGCTCCTGTGCCGAATGTTTTCCTCCCCTATCTTTTTGGTGCAGATCGCTAATGGGGCAGCATGCAATATCACTTCTGCCTGGCAACAAATGATAACCGAGGTGTGTAGGAGAGTTAGACGGGGATATTCCATGGTGCTGACCATGTAAGTGTCAATGAATATCCTGATTTAAGGAATTTACATGGATTACTGGGCAATAAACGGTGTAAATGCCTTTCGAATATTGGGCCCATAATCTTGAAGGACTAACAAAAGGGATTGCTATAGCTGGGAAAAAATCCGTACTTGTAAGTATTTATCTTCAGGGAAATACTCTAAATTTTTGGGAAAAGGAAATTCTTTGAATTAAAGCTTATAAATCTGTATATTTTATAATTCATTGTTTTTGGTGAGTCAGTCAGGCCAGCGAGCTTTCCATTTAAATCAAATCAGAGTACAGTTTAGCAAAGAAAGTAAAACAGAGTATATAGTTTCTTGGGTATGTTTACTAAATTGCGGTAAAGTCACCGGCGGTAAGGGCAGCGTTAAAAGGTGCCTGAAGCCATATAAGAGAGTGGGCGAGAGGAGGTGTGCCAGCATTAGGGTGCCTTGGGCCATTTAAAGTGAGTTAACAGGACCAAGTGCAATGAGGTGACAAGACATCCTAAAGAGTGACAAGGTATCTTATGATGTGATAAGGTGCCGTAATGGGAGATAAGGCACCTTAACAGGAGACAAGGTGCCTTAAGTTGTGGTAAGGTGCCCTAACAGAAGATAAGGCGTCCTAAGGAGATACAAGGTGCCCTAAGGTGGAAAACATGCACCTTATAGCAGGACCATGGCTGTAAGTCAAACGCTGGACAGAGCACCAAGGAAAGTCAATGTAAAGGTGATGGAAGGAAGGACAGGTGGGAGTTGATGGACCTGCCATACTGGTGGGCACCCTATTTGGCAGCCAGTAAAGTGGATGAGTATGTGGGAAGCAGCTATACCGATGCACAGGGTAGTGCCAATGTAAAATGCTGCAGTGACAGTGTGTGGCATAGGATGGGGAAGATGTGTCCCCCAGCAGAGGCAGAAGTGGCAGGATGTTTGTAGCGACAGAAGGACATAAGAACATAAGAACATAAGATATGCCATACTGGGTCAGACCAAGGTCCATCAAGCCCAGTATTCTGTTTCCAACAGTGGCCAATCTAGGTCATACGTACCTAGCAGTTTCCCCAAGGGACACAGGTTCCACAATGCTTGTATTGGTTCAAGCATTGATATCCTGGGTCCCTTCTTAATAATGGTTTATGGACCTTTCCTCCAGGAACTTGTCCAAACCTTTTTTAAACCCAGCTACACTAACAGCCTTTACTACATCCTCCGGTAACAAATTCCAGAGTTTGATTACACGTTGAGTGAAAAAATATTTTCTTTTATTAGTCTTAAATAGTTTACCCTGTAGCTTCATTGCATGTCCCCTAGTCTTTCTATATTCTGATAAGGTAAACAATCGATCTACGTTTACCCGTTCCACTCCGTTCATTAATTTATAGACTTCTATCATATCTCCCCTCAGCCGTCTCTTTTCCAGGTTAAAGAGCCCCAACCTTTTTAGCCTTTCTTCATAGGAGTAGCCTTCCATCCCCTTTACCATTTTGGTGGCTCTTCTCTGAACCTTTTCTAAAATTGCTATATCCTTTTTAAGATATGGCGACCAGAATTGCACACAATATTCAAGGTGCGGTCTCACCATGGAACGATATAGAGGCATTATAATATCTTTTGTTTTATTTTCCATTCCTTTCCTTATCATACCTAGCATTCTATTTGCTCTCTTGGCCGCCGCTGCACACTGGGCCGAGGGTTTTAACATGGTATCCACAAGGACGCCTAAATCTTTTTCTTGGGTGGTGGTTCCTAATGTGGAACCTTGCATCGTGTAACCATAGTTTGGGTTGTTCTTCCCTAGGTGCATAACCTTGCACTTCTCCACATTAAATTTCATCTGCCATTTTGATGCCCAGTCTTCCAATTTATCAAGATCCTCTTGCAATTTTCCACAATCCTCCTGGGTTTTAACAACTTTAAATAGTTTTGTGTCATCAGCAAATTTGATAACCTCACTCGTTATTCCACTTTCCAGGTCATTTATGAATATGTCAAAAAGCAACGGACCCAGCACAGATCCCTGGGGTACACCACTATTCACCTTTCTCCATTGGGAAAATTGGCCATTTAGTCCTACCCTCTGCTTTCTATCTTTTAACCAGTTCCTGATCCACAGTAGTACACTGCCTCCTATCCCATGACTCTTTAGTTTTGCCAAAAGTCTCTCATGAGGGACCTTGTCAAAGGCTTTCTGAAAGTCCAGATACACAATATCAACCGACTCACCTTTGTCCACCTGTTTATTCACTCCTTCAAAAAAACATAACAGATTAGTAAGACAAGATCTTCCTTGTCTAAAGCCATGTTGGCTGTCTCCCATTAGGTCATGACTATCTATATGCTGAGTAATTTTATTCTTTATGATGGTTTCTACCATTTTTCCCGGTACTGATGTCAGGCTCACCGGTCTGTAGTTTCCCGGATCACCCCTCGAACCCTTTTTAAAAATTGGTGTTACATTGGCGATCCTCCAATCCTCAGGTATTAGAGATGATTTTAATGATAGTTCACAGATTACTGATAGCAGGTCTGCAATCTCAAATTTCAGTTCTTTCAACACCCTTGGATGTATACCATCCGGCCCAGGTGATTTGCTACTCTTCAGTTTATCTAATAGTTGTAGGACATCTTCCCGATGTATCGATATTTCCTTCAATTCTTCCACACCTTTAAATACCACTTCAGTCGTGGGTAACATCCCTACATCTTCCTCAGTAAAGACCGAAGCAAAGAATTCATTCAGTCTCTCCGCTATCGCCTTGTCGCCTCTTAGTGCTCCTTTAACCCCTTTATCATCTAATGGACCAACTGACTCTCTCACGGGTTTTTTGCTACGAATGTACTTGAAAAGGTCTTTATTTCGCGTTTTTGCTTCCGCAGCAAGCTTCTTCTCAAATTCTCTCTTTGCCTGCCTTATCAATGCCTTGCATTTGACTTGCCAGTGCTTGTGCTGTTTCCAGGTTTCATCATTTGGCTCTTTTTTCCATTTCTTGAAAGATGCTTTTTTGGCAACAACAGCCTCTCTGACCTCAGCTTTAAACCATGCTGGCAATTTTTTGGACTTCCTTCCACTTTTCTTAAAGCGTGGAATACAGCTGGTCTGGGCTTCCAAGATAGTATTTTTCAACAACACCCAAGCTTGATGTACGTCTTTAACCTTTGCAACTGCTCCTTTTAGTTTTTTCTTAACTGTTTTCCTCATTCTATCATAGTCTCCCTTTCGAAAGTTAAAGGGTAGTACTGTGGATTTCCTTACTATCCCTCCTCCACTAATTAAATCAAAGGCGATCATGCTATGATCACTATCGCCAAGTGGCCCCAACACCCTTATCTCTTGCACTACATCTGGTGTTCCACTAAGGACTAGGTCTAATATTGCTTCCCCTCTGGTCGGTTCATGAACCAGCTGCTCCAAGAAGCAGTCATTTATTTCATCTAGGAACTTTATCTCCCTAGCATGTCCTGTTGTGACACTGACCCAGTCGATGCCGGGGTAATTGAAATCACCCATTATTATTACTGCACTGTAACGTTTGCTAGCTTCCTTGATTTCTTTGAGCATTTCATCATCCATTTGTTCATTCTGGCCAGGCGGACGATAGTACACCCCCACTGCCATCGCCTTCCCCTTTTTACATGGAATTTCAATCCATAGAGATTCTACAGCAAATTTTGTTTCTTGCAAAACTTTAATCCTTTCTGACTCAATGCCCTCTCTAACATAGAGCGCAACCCCTCCACCAATTTGATCAGCTCTATCATTTCGATATAGTTTGTACCCAGGTATCACAGTGTCCCACTGGTTGTCCTCCTTCCACCATGTCTCTGATATTCCAATCATATCTAACCTCTCGTTTAGTGCTATATATTCTAACTCTCCCATCTTGTTTTGTAGACTTCTAGCATTTGCATACAAGCATTTTAGAGACTGTATTTTATTCATATTAATTTGGCTATTGGTAGACATGGGTAATTTGGGATCTTTAAGTTCTGTCTGTTCCATACTCGAGGGCATTTGGGCTACTTTACTCTTTTTTGGAACCTCTCTGCTTTTTGTAGTATCCTTCAAGGATACATTCTTCCGAACCATGCGCTCTTGGACGACTGTCGGCTTTCCCCTATTATCTAGTTTAAAAGCTGCTCTATCTCCTTTTTAAAGGTTAATGCCAGCAGCCTGGTTCCATCCCGGTTAAGGTGAAGCCCATCCCTTCGGAAGAGCCCCTCCTTTCCCCAGAATGTTCCCCAGTTCCTAACAAATCCGAACCCCTCATCTCTGCACCATTGTCTCATCCACGCATTGAGACTCCGGAGCTCTGCCTGCCTATTGGGTCCTGCGCGTGGAACGGGAAGCATTTCGGAGAACGCTACCCTGGAAGTTCTGGATTTCAACTTCCTACCTAAAAGCCTAAATTTAGCTTCCAGAACCTCCCTACCACATTTTCCTATGTCATTGGTACCAACATGTACCAAGACAGCAGACTCCTCCCCAGCACTATCTAAGACCTTATCTAGGTGGCGTGTGAGGTCCGCTACCTTCGCACCAGGCAGGCATGTTACCAGGCGATCCTCACGTCCACCAGCCACCCAGCTATCTACATGCCTAATGATCGAATCACCAACTATAACTGCTGTCCTAACCCTTCCCGCATAGGCACTTGGCCCTGGAGAAACCTCCTCGGTGCGAGAGGGGTTTACATCACCTGGAGGACAGGTCCTAGTTACAGGATCACTTCCTGCCACACCAGGGTGATGCTCTCCTGTCACGTGACCTCTCTCCTCCATGGCAACAGGGATGCTGCCAGACTGGAGGTGGGACTTCAGGACTATATCCCTGTAGGTCTCGTCTATGTACCTCTCTGTCTGTCTTATGTTTTCCAAGTCTGCTACTCTAGCCTCTAGAGAACGGACTTGTTCCCTGAGAGCAGAGAGCTCCTTGCACCTAGTGCACACGTAAGACCTCTCACCAGCTGGGAGAAAATCATACATGTGACACTCAATGCAAAAGACTGGAAAGCCCACATCCCGCTGCTGGACTGCTGTCTGCATCTTAGTTTTAAGTTTGTGTTTAGATCTTTAAGTTCTATATGTACTAAAGGGTGCAATGGATATTTATACCACTAAAACTGTACCTAAGAAGTTTAATATACCTTGTTCACCTGAAGCTTAATTAATCTCAGGTCCTTGGTGTATGACTGATTGGGGTAATGAGCTTCACCTGAGAGCACCTCCTGTCTTTTAAGTTGTGCAAGTACCTATAAAGCTGTGATTTTCCCAGGGGAGGGTGGGTGTGGGGAGGGAGGGAGGGATATAACACAGAGTAGTAGTGGGTATGTACAGATCAGGCATGGAAGAGGCGAGCACGAAGATCTGTAATGCAGAAAAGGGTTACAGTGTAGATGATGGGGTAGCAGCCTGCACAAGAAGACAAGACTGTACACAGCCGACAGAGGCAGATAGATGGGCTGAAGGACAGATGGTGGCTGAGAAGAGGGTGGTATGGGCTGGCAGCACATATCTGCAGAGCCCTGACTGCTACAAGCATGAAAATGATCTGAGTAGTACAGTCACAAAAAGAACAGGTAGGAATCAAACCCCTGTTCCCTCCTTACGGAGACCTTGAACTAACCAATAGCCTATACCTCCACCCTCTCTGCACAGCAAAGAGACTGCAGGTCACTGCCTAAAATGTCTGCTGTGTGTGCCGGTATAGGGTAGCTCCACCAGTACCCATGATGCAGTGCACATGCAGAACAACAATCTACAGCTGATCACCTTCAGCTCAGTAAGAGGAACTGGCAGTGTGTGATACAAGCACAGATCAGTTACAAACCATGCTACTGAGCAGTTTCTGTGGTCACCCTGAGGGTGATGATGGGCGCTCAGCACCAGGACCCCTGTACCTGCGGTGCTAGAGATGGCCTCTGCTGCAGATCCCCATCACCGCCAGTGTGTGGTAGGTATGGTCTGTTTGCATGAGGAACATCTGGCCCTGTTGGACCCTCACCCACCTAGAACAGTGCATTGCAATACCAGTGTTACAATGCTGGTGGCATGGCTGGGGAAGGGGCCTCTAGACATGAATTGGCCTTACCAGTAATACTGGGAGTAGACCCAGAACACCTCACTTCCCAACCACCTAGGTCTAACATTCACCCACAGCAAGTACCTGCTGCCCACAACTGAGTACAACAATCATGCACATACCAACTACAGCCAGTCCACTGGACAGGAAGGAAACCCATACTACTAAAACCAGATACTATGTAGCATTATATGGATACATTGCCATGCCATGGTCACTCAGTCAGAGTGAGAGTGCCCTCCCAGCATGACATGATGTGGCCACGCGCTCCATGCAGGTGGCAGTTGAGCACTACAATGTCCCAGCCATTGCCCTACCCCCAAGCAGACACATCCTGGCCAATCTGCCCTGTTCAGGCCATACCCTCAATACTTTGCTCTTCATCTTGCACATTTGCAGGCTAACTCTGGAAACAGCTTAGGCACTGCGAGGCTCAGTGAGGAGTAGAAAGTCACAAAACAGTGGATAGACATACATACACACACTCATCAGCGTACTGTGCAAAATGGGGATGGTTGGCATTCCTGTCTGCCACTCTGGTCCCAATCTCAGTTCAGGCATTGTTAAGGTGTACTCATTGTGCAGGGGCTAGTAGTGTGCTCTAATGTTAATGGCTGCTCAGTGTGCCATGCTGTCAGACT
Organism: Ichthyophis bannanicus; assembly: GCA_033557465.1. Taxonomy (NCBI): domain Eukaryota; kingdom Metazoa; phylum Chordata; class Amphibia; order Gymnophiona; family Ichthyophiidae; genus Ichthyophis; species Ichthyophis bannanicus. The sequence goes on along the minus strand of CM066031.1, from coordinate 907,274,152 downwards.
GACTTTCATCCAGCTGAGGATAGTGGAGCCTGTCTGTGTGGGTGTTTGTATCCTTGTTCGCTGATTAGTTGGGGGGGTTGCACATGTTGGTGTTGTACCTGCACTGTGGGATAAAATGTAGCCACAGGGACATGCACTGCATGATCCACAGCCAGGATCTAAACCTGTGATCCTCTGCTCCTATACACACAAACTGTGTGTAGTGTGCCACACTGTTACAACAGTCTCTGCGGTTGACATACTTCCCATCAGATGGACCTTGGCACTCGTTGCACTGCATATGGCACACTGGATCAGGGCATGGCTTTGGTTTGCTGCAGGCGAGTGCCGCTGCCCTCTCTGCCAACATCCCCCATGCCATGCTGACATGCCCATATGTTGTTAGTGTTGGTGTGCAGCCCCAGACCAGGCAACATGGGGGTAGGTGGGTGCCTAGTGCACAGGGTCCGGCGGGGGGAATGGAAGCATATATGGATGGCCACTCATCCCCCCCACAACCATCTGCCTATCCAGTGACCCCTTCACTGCCTAACAATGTTATGTCTCTTCAGCCTGGAAAAGAGAGGGCTGAGGGGTGTCATGTTATAGGGCTAGAAAATATTGCCTGGAGTGGAACGGGTAAATGTAGGTCAATTGTTTATGTCATCAGAATGTAGAAAGACTAGGGGACATGCAATGCGGCTACAGTTTAACCCATTTAGGACTACTAGGTGAAGATATTTTTTCGGCAACACGTTATCAAACCCTGCAATTCATTACCAGAGGATGTAGTGAAGGTTGTTAGTGCAGCTGGATTTAAAAATGTTTGGACAGGTTCCTGGGGAAGGTCCATAAGCCATTGTTAAAGAGGACCCGGGATATGCACTGCTTGCCCCATTACAGGCATTGTGGATCCTGTGTGTCTTCTAGGGAAACTGCTAGGTACCTGTGACCTAGATTGGCCACTGTTGGACACAGGATACTGAGCATGATGGACCTTGGTCTGACACAGTCTGGCATATTTTCAGGTCCTATGTGGTTATGTGCCACCTAGGCAACTTCCTAGTCCGCCCTGTGCACCAGCAGCCCCCACTGCATGATCCACATGCACCCTCCTTTGCCTCATTTGCACCTTCAACATAGTGCCCTTTCATACTTGGGCACTATCCTGTAGCTGCTAATGGAGCACTACTATCACTTTTTGGGCTCACTTGTCTGTGCAGCACATTGCAGACATTTTTAACACTAGAAGCCCCAAAGTGCATCAATTGACACAAATTCATCTTCAAAGTTGTATACCAGCGCCACTGCTAGAACCATGTCAGTCATGTTCCATGACTTTGTTAGCAAGGTCAAGATGTTCAATTATGTGCATTGAAAATTAATGACAGATGCACCACCTAGCGAGAAAATGAATTTATACCTAGAAGCCCCAAAGTACGTCAATTGACGCACTCAATTATTTTGGATGCGTCAATTGACAGACTTTTGGGCTTCTAGGTATAAATTCATGTTTCCACTAGGTGGGACATCTCAATCACTGTTTACAGTTTCACTCCGACATTACAAACAATAAACACACGATGACGTCATGTAATGATGTCACATACTGCACATATTTAACAAATAAGTAGCTTCACATTAATTCACATCTGCATTTCATGCTAAACGCAGTTGTCTTGATAATGCATCAATTGACGCGCTTTGGGGTTTCTAGGTAAAATTCCTTTTGGGGCTTCTAGTGTTAATAGACTATTTTTCCTCAAAATGCACTCTTACCGACAGGTTTTGATATACGGTAAGGTTCCTGGTGTTAAGGTGCTGTCGATAAGGGAGCAGGGCCTTGTTCCCATCCACTCCCTGCCCATTGACCCCTACTCTCCTCCCACAGGGTGCTTTATGCTGCCGATCCCGTTAACATACTCTAAAGCACGCAAACGGCACATTAGCGTGTGTTAACAGCGCGAGTGCCCCGTTGACGTATGTTAACGGAACACTTGCTCCTTTAGGGCGGTTTAGTAAACATACCCCTATGATCATTGCCTGTATGACTGCTCTAAAAGCCTGATGGTACTAATAAGGGCCTTAGTAGTTGGAACATCTTTATCTTTCTATAGACGGCTTGAGTGGATTTATTTACATGCGTGGCAAGACTCAATGATTTATCTAGGGTGATTCCTAGATATTTTACCTCGTCCTTCACTGCAATTGCTACTTCTCCAAGTTGTATGTGTAGTGGGGGGCTGAATTCTTTGTCCTTGCTGATGAGGATTGCTTCGGTTTTATTGAGGTTTACCTTCAGGTTGTTTGATAAAAGCCATTGTGTGGCTTCGTGGTAGCATGCCGTAATTCATTCTAGGCTAACTTTTGTGGTGGTGATTGGGAGCTACATCATTATATCATCAGCATAAATGTGGTAGTTCACATTATGCTTTCGATAGTTGGAGATAGATGTTAAATAATAGGGCCGATAGTGCAGATCTTTGAGGGATTCCTTGGTTTTGACTAAAGGGTTTTGATATGTTTTGGCCAATTTTTACCTGTTCAGGTATGATATGAACCGGCCGAAGGCCAGTCCGCAATTTCCAATTTGTTGTAATCTTTTTAAGAGTATATTGTGGCTAATTGAATCAAAAGCCGATGCAATATCGAGGAATATCATTATGAATGCATTCTTGGGTGTTTCTATACCTTTAATGAGGGTATTGAAGAGGGCTATAATGAGGAGTTCCACCCCATGATGTATTCTGTTGATCAAGAGGGGTATTGGAGTCCAGGTGGTCTTGCAGCTGGTTCTGAACTATTTTTTCTATTATCTTTGCTATGTATGGTATGCTCGATATTGGTCAGTAGGAGCTGGGTTGGAGTTTGTCTAATGTGATTGATTTTAGGATCGGGCATATAGAAGCCTGTTTCAGAGGTTTTGGCATGTATCCCTGGGTTAGAGAAAGGTTTACTATATTTTGCATTGTTGGGGACAATGCGTCACTTGTCATCTTTACCCAGCTGACAGGGCATGGGTCTCCTGGGGCTTTGGTTGTGTTTATCATTGTGATTATTTTATCTAGGTATTCCAGGGTGACTTGTGAGGGAGTGCAATGCAGTTGTTTGAGGGGATGTTATGTCTGTCAATGTGTGCCTCTTTCCCACCCATCTGGACCTGACACCCTAAGCATCTGCCAAAGCAGCATAGTGAACCGGCCTGTACTGCACACCAGCTCCACTGACAACATAACCATGTAAATAACTTGCCATTTTTGGTCAAACATCAAACAAAAAGCTCCGGACACTTATCTTTGGATGATTACAGTCACTTAAGAATGATGATGATGAAAAAAAGCAATTGTGAGGATGTTGAATCCAACCACGATGAGCTGAAGACCACGTCGAAGTAAGCGTATACAATGGTGTACTTCAGGTGATCAGGAACTCCGACATCAGATGTTTCGCTTTAATGGCTTCTTCAGGGAGCAAAAATCACTCGTCACCGTGCCATCATGTGACTCTATGCAACAAAGCACCGGAGCAAGAAAAGCCTGTATGCTGGTTTTGAGAAAAAAAACATAAAAATGCAAAAGATAGCAGCCAAACAGACGCAAGTAAGAAAACCGGCTGCTGGCTCACCTTCCCAAACCTTTTTGTTTGATGTTATGTGATATTAGTATTGCTGTGCTCGGAAGCCTGCTGGTTGGAGGTTTTTTTATGACCGTTGATGTAATTTTCAGTCTGTTCAGTCTTCTTAGACGTTTTTGGCGTCTGTCGACAGACTTGACTCCTGTCACTTTAGTGCGGGGGGATACTGAGGTCTTTTTTCCTCCTACATCAGTAATTGGCTAGCCCCGAGCTTGTTTTGTTTAGATATATATTTTTTGAGCTTAGATTTTTTGTGCATATTGATTGTTTTGATTTTGTTTGTTTTTGGGTCGTATTGATTGGGGTAGTACCTGTTTTTTCTGCATAGTTTTTTTGCCCCTTGAGAGGATTTTTGTTTAATTGATTGCAACACTAGATACTGACATGTGCTGTTCTACAATGATTGCTTTCCAATAGGGCAGGGCACAGATGTGACAGGTTTCTAAGGCATACCACAATTGGGTAGAAAATAATGTGAATAGCATAACACACTGCTAGTGACGCGAACCTGCAGCACAGCAGGTAGCGATTATATCTAGCAGTACAAGCTCTGGGGACCAGGTGCTGGGTGCCCATTCTCACCTGCAATGTGACTGATGAAATTGCTCAGTAGCATGGTTTGTAGTTGTTCTGTGCTTGATTCACACACTGTCAGTGCATTTTACTGAGATGGTGTGATGGATCAATGCATTCTCCATTTGGCGATCATCTGCAGACTGCTGTTCTGCATGTGCAGTACATCATGGGTACTGGAGGGGCTAGCCTGTACAGGCACACGCAGCAGACATTTTAGGCAGTTATCTGCAGTCTCTTTGAAATGAGCCATCGCTGTGCAGCAAGGTTTAGATGTGTAGCTTCCTGGTTAGTGCAATATTTCTAGAAGTAAATGACAGGGGTTTGATTCCCACTTGCTCTTTTTGTGACACTGTGCTACTCAGTTCATTTTCATGCATGTAACATTCCAGCCTCTGCTGTGACTCAACACTGTTATGTGTTCTGGCAAATTGGGTCAGCAAACAGACTATTCAACTAGAAAGAGGGAAAGAAAAATCTATTTGCATTGGCGTGATATACAGGCCTTTGTCACAAGAGGAAAAGGTGGATGGAGAGTTAATTGAAGACATACACAGTATTGCTAGGAATGGAGAAATGCTACTGATAGGAGATTTCCATATGCCAGATGTGGAATGGCACATTCCTGCTGCAGTATCATCTAGAAGTAAGGAGATCCTGGATTCTCTACAGGGAGAATTATTCAGGCAATTGGTAACAGACCGCACACATGAAGGGCCATACTGGACTTGGTGCTTACCAATGGTGAAAGTGTTTCTGATGTTATAGTGGGAGATCATTTTGTATCCAGTGTCACGGGGTAGAGCAGGAATTACCTATGGAAACAGAAAGAGCAGGGCTAGGTAGATCTGAAGCTGACAGATCCAAGCACATGTTGCAGGGTTGCTATAAGCAACCATGGAAAACAAAGGTAACCAGAGGTAGAACGTGCTCCTGCAAAGGATTACCTCATCCTCAATCAGTTAATGAAAGGCAGCTGAGAGCAGGGCAAGGTCAACAGAATGCAGGTAGTGACGCAGTTAAAATGCATACAGAGTCACTTACCGGCAGAGCTAAGCAGGATTTCTCAGAGAGCAGAGCTAAGCAGGATTTCTCAGAGAGCAGAGCTAACGAGGATTTCTCAGAGAGAGGAGCTAACTGGGATTTCTCAGAGGAGAGAGACACTAAGGATACTACAACAGCTGGGGCAGAAAAGGAGAATACTTCTCATTGGAGTTGGTATAAAGTTCCTAAGGAAAGAATATCCAAGGGCAATTGCAGGGTGCTAGGAAGCACGGAGCAAGAGGCCAGTGAAAAGAATCACAGAGGGATTCAATCCAACAGGAAAGAGAAACCCTTGAGAGACGGTCCTTCTGCTAACAGGTACCCAGAAAACAGTAAGGGGTTTAGAAGGGACACTTACCTGTATAAAAACCAGCCAGTGGCTAGAGGCAGTAAAAAGCCTGCTTTTAGAAGTATCAATGCTGACTTTCCATGCTGTAAAAGCTCGAGAGAAATCCTCCCTGAGGACTGGCTGAAAGCCTGTAATAGAGAGGGCCTTAGAAGCATAAGTTTTCCCTCTACCCAACTAGGAAGGTTGGGTCCCCTAGGGGCAGACTGTGAGAAATACGGTAACTTCCCATCCTACCTTGGTGAAGGGGGGAAGGGAAGTCTTGCAGAAGACGGAAGCTTGCACAGCCAAGAAAGGAGACACAGCTGTTCAGAGAGTAGCAACCAGGGAAGCTACGAGGCAATGGACTTTGAATTAGCTGAAGATAATACAGAGGTATCTCAAATGGAATGTGCTTTGACCCTGGCTAATGATGTGTCTTCCTTATGCTAGGCTGTGCTAAGAAGATAACCTTTTAAAGAAAAAGGATTTCTGAAAACTACCTGTATAAAGTTAGTAGCTGTTATATTTTGAGTTAAGCTGAAATGAAGCACTTTTGGTTCCAGTAGTATTTTTATTTGTACCAGAAAACATGGTCTGTTTCTGTTAATTTCTCACGTGCAAGAATCCACCCGGAAAGGGATAATAAAAATACCTCTTACTAAAAAGCCTGGCTGCTCGTCACAACTACAACCTTTAGAACGGCTAGTGGGAGATAATTCCCAGGGGGCCCTAAAAGAGCCCCAGCTACATTAAAGAAGAGGCCCCACTGAAAGTCCCCTAGGCTGCCTCCTAGCGGGGTAAGTAGGCGGGTGACACCAGTGATCACCAGATGGTGTGGTTCAGTTTTAGGACTAGGGCTGATAGAATCCATTCAAAAGTGAGGGTCTTAGACTTTAGGAAAGCTAACTTTGCCAAGATGGGCCAATACCTCAGGGAGTCGTTAGCAGGATGGGAACTGCTGTGGGATGTAGAAAAACAGTGGGGAAAACTGAAAGGGGATGTTTTAAGGACAACCAACCTTTTTGTTAAAATGGTAAATAAAGGTAAAAGAAAAAGGAGACCGCTATGGTTTTCAAAAGAAGTAGCTGAAAAAGTGAAGAAAAAGAGGGAGGCCTTCATGAAATGCAAGAGATCACAGAGAGACAGGCATCTACATATTTGGAAAAACTTAGAGAAGCTAGCTGTGTAGTCAGGAAAGCAAAGATTCAAAAAGAGAAGGAAATAGCCAATGTAATAAAATGGGGGAATAAGACATTTTTCAGATATGTTAGTGAAAAGAGGAAGGGCAAAAGTGGTATTGTCAGACTCAATGGTGAAGGGGAGGAATATGTAGAAGCTGATGATGATAAAGCAGAATTGCTTAACAAATATTTCTGTTCTGTGCTCACAGATGAAGAACCAGGAATAGGACATCAGAAAACACCCACAAACAAGGAACAGAAGCGAGGGGCATCTTGAATTTTCAGAAGACTGTGTTCATGAGAAGCTAGCTAAACTTAAAGTTGACAAAGCAATGGGGCCGGATGGGGTACACCCTATAATACTGAGGGAACTTGGGGACATTCTAGCAGTTCCACTGACTGACCTTAGCAATGCCTCGTTGAAGTAGGGAGTGATGCCAAAGGACTGGAGAGAGGCTCATGTGGTCCCTTTACAAAAAAGCGGAAGTAAGGAAGTGGTTGAAAACTACAGGCCGGTTAGTTTAACTTCGGTGGTGAATAAATTATTGGAAACGCTGCTGAAAGAGAAAATAGTGAGGTTGTTGTAGCTGATAAGCATGCAATAAATAATACCCGGAGTCAGGCAAAGATTCAAGCCGGTTTAATGTGCACAGACTCAGATTGCAGTAGCATTCAAAATGGTCTGAGCCCAGAGCTCAGAAAAATGACAGTTTATATACTTTTCTTCTCCAGTCTAATACAGGCAAAACTCCTCATTGGCTACTTACTCTCATCCAATAGACATCTCTGACCGGGCCCAGGACTCGCTCCCCCTGCTTGGGTCACACTAGCCACGGGTCAGCAATTAGACATAACACTAAACATAATACTTTCGCTAAAGTATACAGTATATTTCGCTATTCTTGCAAGGTCAGTTAGCCACAAAGATAGTGGAAGGCATATCAGAAGCATTCTTAACAAAAGCAAAACAAAGCGAGGCCAAACATAGCAAGGCTAAAATGTATCTCTAGCCTTGGCTCAAAACACTAAACAATCTTCCTAATGCTAGACAAAATATTCTTACACTGTTCAGTTTCTCTGCTATATTTTCATCCTAATTACGAGGTCAGTGCACAATCAGCAAAGATACAGTGGCGCGGCATTCTACTGAAAGAGACATCTGACTTCTAAACAATAAACAGTACCAAGGTTTAATTCTCTTATCTCCAAGAGAGCAGAACATGTTATCAAACCAGAATAGAACAGTATTTCTTTCTAACAGCTAACAGCATTTTGCAATTTTCCAAAATCAGCAATAACATTTTAAAATAGGAAAAAAGGGCTTCAGACCTAGCTCTGCTACATACTAGGCCATCGCCTATCACATTCCCTCCTTTTGATTATTCTCACCCGCAAGTGAGGAAGGGTGAGAATCTAATCACACAAATAGCAAAATACTTCAGACTATAGTAGAGGGAGCACCGTGTGGTATAGGGTAGTAGCCCTACGTTGCTAGGATTCGTGTAGCTGCCTTACATTAAGTTTAATATACGTAAGCATAAGGGGAGGAAACATGGGATACATAAACAGCCACAATCAATAATACCTTTGATACAAGTGTCTTTGTCAAATCATATAGCATACCTAGTGTATAAGCGGAGGGGCAGGAGACATAGGAGGAACAAATGACATATACACTGTTCATCATAGCAATAGGCCCGTTCTCATGACCCACAAAAATAAGAACCATTCCTATTTAATAGCAGCACCTGTATCAGAGGTCGGTAGCAGTACATGTCAAAAAAGTAGGTAGCACATGTTTGAAAATTAGCAACACATGTACTAAAGTCCAAAAAATCTGGGTTCTGAGAGCTGGCAAGTAGCAATCAAAAGGGGCTCCATTCTCATTGTTCCATCGCAGTTCCCATAACAGGAGAGGAAAGATTCTGGCGGGGGTTGAGACAAGTCCGGGTATTCCCTGTTGTGCAAATACTAGGTTTGCAGGCTGCACAGGGAAGTAGGGCAGGAGTCAATTCAAAGCACCCCAAGGCTGCCGCCAGAACGAAGCAATAATAAGAATCCAAAATGGGCATAGTCTCTGGAAAATTGGTGGAACTGTCGGCATCCACAACAGGTAGCAGACGTAGCGTTGATTGTAGGTCCTCAAGCTTCTGCTGTATGTAGACCTACCAGCTTTGTGGCAGGAGTAGGGCTGTAGATTCCAAAGTATCACTGTCCTCTGGGATGTCTCAGGTTCTTAAAATATCATAGTACAGTCTCTCAGGCTATTATTGCCTCCTTAGAACAGTTCACTTTTTAGGAGATCAAAACAGTTTTTTTCCTTTTTTTTTTTTTTTCAGAGCATTTGAACACAGTCTCGTAGAAGACTCAATTTCTTAACACAACACAGTCTATTTCTGATGATTGCAGCTTTCTCCAGATGCAAGGCTTACCTTCGGATAAACAAACAGTCTTGAAATAGTGCAGTTTCCGAGGGACCAATAAGTCTTAGGTCCGTGGCCGTTGTCGTAGGGTGAGGCGCAACGGAGTCTCAGGATCATTTATGGAAGTCCACGACCAAGTTCAGAAGCGGCTGCTGGAATGCAAAACTGGAGGACGTCTGTTCCCTTGACGTCCAGGAGCAAGTTGGTAAAATTCTTACGATGATGGATCTTTTCTTCGCAGCGTGAGTCGCAATGGTGCTGCAGGATTGGCGATCGAAGTCCAGGGACGACGTTCAGGTACTGTGGCTGGTTTCACTCGACTGTGGTGGATCCAGGAGTCGATCTCGGCCACTTTAACTGCTGTTGGGGTTGATAACAAGACGACATATGGCCCTTTCCAATACGGCGCCAGCGGTGTCTTCTTCTGCTCTGTCACCCACACCGAGGCTCCAGGCTGGAAAGGATGCAGGGGCTTGGATGGGCTGATCTCGTACTCACGCATGAAGACCCTGCAAAACAGAACTGAAAACCAATAGTGCTTATCTAGTAATTTCAGATCCTATCTGTCACACATCTCCTTTTACTCTCTATACAATAGGCTACAGAATCTCAGAACCTCAGAATCTCAAAAGGGGAGACTCCTAAAGACTTAGGGGCAGGGGATAAGTATATCCGATGAAGGGCTATAGGAAGAACCTGGGGCCACTGCAGGTAAACCTCTGGGTAGTTTGGACAACTTGAGTACACAATGTCCATTACTTCCAAGCAATCATGGTCAGGAGGGCCTGGACCGACGGGCAATTAGGGTGGCTGGGTTTAGAGTTTGTCGGACACTTAATTGTAAGTTAGGATTCTCACATAGCATATCTTGATATTTTAACATTCGAGCATTAGTGAGCCAATGATTTCCTTTGTGTTCCATCAGGGTTAGAACAGAATGTGGCACAGTAACTTGGAGTTCTTATCCTAAGGTGAGTTTGTTAGCTGCGCTCACTAAGAGGGCTGTGGCTGCTACAGCTCTCAGGCAAGGTGGCCAGCCTTTGGCAACAGGATCCAATTGTTTCGTCAGGTAGGCCACAGGTTGCTGCCAAGACCCAAGAGGCTGGGTCAAGACTCCCAATGCGTATCCACTTGATTCATGGACATACAGACGAAATGGTTTCTGCACATCTGGTAGTCCCAAAGCTGGGGATGACATCAATGCTGTTTCCAATGATTTGAATGCTTTATCTTGTTCTGGGCCCCATTCCAGGGGAGATCGTTCCATTCCTTGTGTGACTTGGTACAAGGGTTTTGCCATGAGCGCAAAATTTGGTATCCATATGCGGCAGTAGCCTGCGGCTCCCAAGAAAGCTCGCACCTGTTTCCTAGTAGTGGGGGTTGGGATGCGGCATACTGCTTCTTTTCGCTCAAGTCCTAATTTCCGGGTTCCTTTGGACAGGTGGAACCCTAAATATTTCACTTCTGTCTGGCACAGCTGTGCCTTGGCTCTGGAAACCTTGTATCCGGCTTCATTCAAAAGGTGCAGGAGATCACTTGTAGCTTGTATACAATCAGATTTGCTATTGCTGGCTATGAGCAAATCATCTACATATTGGAGCAAAATTCTTTTTCCCGGAGTTACAGAGTAGCTTGACAGATCTTGACTGAGGGCTGCACTGAAGATAGTGGGTGAGTTCTTAAATCCTTGTGGTAATCGAGTCCAAGTAAGTTGCCCTCGCCGTCCTGTGGTAGGGTTTTCTCATTCAAATGCAAACAAAAGCTGACTGGCCTCTGTCAGGCGTATACAGAAAAAGAGGCATCTTTTAAGTCCAAAACAGTAAAGTGAGCGGCTTCTGCTGGAATCAGTCCCAGGAGGGTGTAAGGATGTGGTACTACTGGATGTATGGTTTCAAATGCACTGTTTACTCGACGTAAATCCTGCACTGGGCGGTAGTCACCTGTCTCAGGCTTCGTGATTGGGAGAAGGGAGGTGCTCCAGGGTGACTGGCATTCTCTAAGAAGTCCATACTGCAATAATTTCTTCAAATGGCGATGAATGCCTTCAATTGCTGGTCTCGGGAGGGGATACTGACGCACATGCACTGGTTCTGCTCCTGGCTTAAGGGTAACAAGTACAGGAGCTATATTCTTTGCTAGGCCAGATGGATTATTCTCTGCCCATACTCCAGGTGGGGCTGCAATGCTGGTAAGTATACAGGAACTTGCTGGCCTGATTGGAGATGCACTATAGAACTGCTACTCTTCTTCTCGGGGAACAGTCAGCACTATCAATCCAGCTCCTTCGATTAGGAAAACTTCCTCCACATCATTCAACTAAAGTATCAGCAAGAAGAACTGCTCTCTTCTCCATCTTACATTCACTTTCTCTGTCACATTATCTCCACAATTCACAGGCATTTTGAACAACTTAATCGTGCTGTCATTTATGCCCGCAAATCCATCCCGTTTCTGTAAGGTCTGTTTTATATCTCCCTGGGACTGACTTGACAAAAACTGCATTTACCAGGCGCAAATTCTCCTGGGCTGCTGGATTGCATGGGGCATATAGTGAGGGCTGCCTGCACTATTTGGATTCTACTTGGGGTTAGCAAAACTGATGGGTCTGAATTAGGTCAATCAAATCCTAAGGCTTCTCAGTGTAGGAGGCATAATGCAGTAAATCATAAATTAGTAAATCAGTGGCGGGGGGGGGGGGGGCGGTGGAACAGAGAGAGCTGGCCTCTAACAATGTCTAATTAAAGGATTTAACCAAGAACGGGGACAAGCAGCATCTCTCCCTGTGCTGTAAACATAACGGATGTGTGTGCTCATTCTAAATAAGAATAAATTGAGCTAAAGTCCTTATAAGATTAAACTAATATTTTGCAACATGTTATAACAACAATCCTAACAAAAAGAACTATAGTTCATAACATGACGACTACATAGCTGTTGCGTATAACTGGAATAAAACTACTTGGCAAAAAACTAACTGCCAGCTGTAATCAGCTTGACTTTGCAAAAGAAATTACATTCAATTCAATTCAATTCAATTTTACAGTTTTTTAGGAAGTAGATATTCAAAAAGACATTCATTCTGGATGCTTTTTCCATAAAGCGGGTGGACATTTAAAATACACATACACATTTTCCTTCCTAGTTTATTTTATTAACAATAAGCATGTCTTCTATGAGGCGCTTGCTGTATCAGGAACTAAAACTCATACACGATTAACCCCTCATTCACTCAGGATTCAAAGCACTTTCAAGTTGCGATCTAGTACCGCTGGCTCGAAGCTGCAGAGTCCTGTCAGTATACGTAATCAGGGCTTCGTAGGGCGAAGGGAAAATACAAGCATTCTTTCCTATTGAAACCTGAGCTCTACAAGATTTCTGCTCACTTGATCTGCACAGGAATTCGAGTAGGAATTTAACCCTTTCCAGGCTAAGTACAATACTATCGAGATCCACAATCCTGACTAAACATTCTTATTAAATGATATATAATACATGACCATAGCAGAAGGCACATCACTATTACAAAATATTGAATAAAAACAGGTATAATTCCTTAAAATAAGCACCCATCAGCCCAGCAGCAGAACGTTGAAAACATGCCTTCATAGGGTTAAAACATTCCTCTGCACAAACACGTCTCCTGTCAGTTTCACTCTGCGCTGCAGCTGAATGAGGGAGAGACAGCTTCGTGATTTTACAGTGACTCTAGGTGTTTCTTTCTTTTACTATTTCATATGAGGTAAAGTGTCACAAATCACTCAACGGAATATAATCCTACCCTTATACTAGAAGGGAAACTCGTGGTTTCAACAGATAACAAAGACAAACTCCCAACGCTTCCTCCTTTTCACAAGCATTCTTCACACAGACAAACATGCTAGCATTTTCCAAATTCCGAATTCCCGGGCTGACTGACAAACCAGAATTACTGAAACCGAAAGGGCTGATGGTTTCGCCCCGCGCACTACTTGCAGGGGTACTAGGATCGCCCTGGAAGTTGATCAGACTTCCTTTACCTGTTACTGTACCAGAAGTGTATCGAGACTTCCCAAAGCTATCTGACTAAGAATCAGAAAAATCAATACTCACCGTATCCGGTAGCTAATGCGCTGCGCAACCAATCCCTCCTTGGGTTGAATCCTGGACTCCCCTCGGGTTCGAGGTGTTGGCCGGCCAGAAGCAGCAACCTGCGGAGGCAAGGAGGAGTCTCCTCTGATACAAAAGGACCAGGGGCGCCAGAGACCCTCCTGCGGTCAGTCAGGCTCAGCTCTAGCCGGACCAAACCTGTGAGGCGAGATGTCGGGGCATATTCACTTGCATACCATCTCCCACTCGCACATTCCCGGCCCAATGCACCAGAAATATGTTGTAGCTGATAAGCATGCAATAAATAATACCCGGAGTCAGGCAAAGATTCAAGCCGGTTTAATGTGCACAGACTCAGATTGCAGTAGCATTCAAAATGGTCTGAGCCCAGAGCTCAGAAAAATGACAGTTTATATACTTTTCTTCTCCAGTCTAATACAGGCAAAACTCCTCATTGGCTACTTACTCCCATCCAATAGACATCTCTGACTGGGCCCAGGACTCGCTCCCCCTGCTTGGGTCACACTAGCCACGGGTCAGCAATTAGACATAACACTAAACATAATACTTTCGCTAAAGTATACAGTATATTTCGCTATTCTTACAAGGTCAGTTAGCCACAAAGATAGTGGAAGGCATATCAGAAGCATTCTTAACAAAAGCAAAACAAAGCGAGGCCAAACATAGCAAGGCTAAAATGTATCTCTAGCCTTGGCTCAAAACACTAAACAATCTTCCTAATGCTAGACAAAATATTCTTACACTGTTCAGTTTCTCTGCTATATTTTCATCCTAATTACGAGGTCAGTGAACAATCAGCAAAGATACAGTGGCGCGGCATTCTACTGAAAGAGACATCTGTCTTCTAAACAATAAACAGTACCAAGGTTTAATTCTCTTATCTCCAAGAGAGCAGAACATGTTATCAAACCAGAATAGAACAGTATTTCTTTCTAACAGCTAACAGCATTCTGCAATTTTCCAAAATCATCAATAACATTTTAAAATAGGAAAAAAGGGCTTCAGAACTAGCTCTGCTACATACTAGGCCATCGCCTATCACAAGGTTTCTGGAGTCCAGCTGATTATAGGATCCGAGGCAGTATGGATTCACCAGAGACAAGTCTTGTCAGACAAATCTGATTGATTACTTTGACTGGGTGACCAGGGAGGTGGACCGAGGGACAGCCCTGGATGTGGTGTATTTAGATTTCAGTAAAGCCTTTGACACTGTTCCTCACAGGTGATTTATAAACAAACTACCCTAGGGATGGACCCTAAAGTTACTGCTTGGGTTAGAAATTGGTTGAGTGGGAGGCGACAAAGAGTACAGGTAAATGGAGCTCACTCTGAGGAGAAGGAAGTTACCAGCGGGGTGCCCCAAGGATCTCTCCTTGGTCCGATTCTTTTTAAAATCTTTGTTAGGGAAAGGGAAGGGCTGTTGGGTAAGGTTTGCTTCTTTGCGGATGATATCAAAATCTGCAATAGATTAGACACCCAGGAAGGTGTAGATAACATGAGGAGGGATCTAGCTAAGCTTGAAGAATGGTCTAGAATTTGGCAGCTGGGATTTAATGTTACAAAATGTAAGGTCATGCATTTGGGCTGCAGCAATCCAAGGGTGCAATATAGTATGGGGGTGAAGTACTGTTGTCCACTAAAGAAGAGCGGGACCTCGGTGTGGTTGTGTCTGATGAGCTTAAAGTAGCTAAACAGGTAGAAAAGGTGACAGCAAAAGCTAGAAGGATGCTTGGGTGCATAGGGAGAGGAATGGCTAGCAGAAAGAAGGAGGTGATAGTGCCTATGTATAAGTCTTTGGTGTGACCTTATTTGGAGTATTGTGTGCAATTCTGGAGACTGCACCTTCAAAAGGATATAAACAGGATGGAGTTAGTACAGAGGGTGGCTACTAAAATTGTTAGTGGTATTCATTATAAAGCATATGAGGACAGACTTAAGGATCTTAATATGTACACCTTAGAGGAAAGGCGGTATAGAGGTGATATGACTGAGATGTTTAAATACCTCCGTGGCATAAATGCACAGGGGAAAGCCTCTTTCGATTGAAAGTAAGTTCTGCTATGATGGGACATGGGATGAGGGTGAAAGTGGATAGATTCAGGAGTAATATGTGGAAATATTTCTTTACGGAAAGAGTGGTGGATCCATGGAATAGTCTCCCAGTGGAGGTGGTAGAGATGAGGACAGTATCTGAATTCAAAAAAGCATGGGGCAAACACAGAGGATCTCTAAAGGAAAAAGGGGGACTGTTGTAGTTGTTGATATGGAAGGACAGACTAGCTAGTCCATGTGGTCTTTTTCTGTCATCTGTTTTCTATTTTTCTTTGTTTCTATCATGCCCTTCTGTGAGGATGACTTTATTGGCTCTGCTGCAGCCCATTTCAGGGGATCAAACATGTTCACCCTGCAGATGTCTGCAAATGCTTGGAGGTGTGGCATAATGGTCATGGCACTAGCTTGTGGTCCCGAGTTTGAGGCCACTAACACTCCTTTTGCGACAATGTGTAATGTTTTACTGTGGGATTTTTTTGTATGCCACAGCTTCATGGATTGCCCACACATCCTGGTGACCTTGGGCAGGTCACCTAACCCTCCATTGTCTCAGCTGACTTCAGATTCTTAGAGTCCCTGTTTTTTATCAGACATTCCCATGTTTTCTGTACAACATAACCCAATGTGACTGCACTGATGCAGTGGTATACCATCAGGCAGCTATATGCATACAGCTGTAACCTACTTATGCAACTTGAATCAGGTATGACCTCATGACTGTGACAGTATAGCTTTGCCTCCATTACATACCGACACATTCTACCCCTCAGATAGACACCTGCAGGTATCAAATCATATCCATACATTCCCCTTTTGCCCAGTTTGAGTGACTCCTGACCAGTTCTTGTGTGCACTTTTGTCTGGGTTGTTGTATCGTGGTTGAGTGGCTGGGACAGGTGTGAGACCCATTTGTCTAGTATCAAGCCTTACACATGGTGCTGACACACGTTTTTCCCACACAGTACAAATGTGTTGGGGATGGCACCTCCAGTACATCAGTGCTGCTAGCCCATGCTACACTTTCCTCTGCTACCATCTTCCTGCAGCCCATCCATCAGCCTCTGGTGACTCTATGCTGTCATGTCTTCTCGTGCAAGCTGCTACACCATGGCCTACACAGGTACTCTTTTCTGCATTTTGACACTTCACTCATGCTTCTCCTGTGCCTGATCTTCATGTCGCCACTCCTTCTCCGTTCTCCTTTCGCTGCACACATCATGCCACTTCTGACTCCGCTGGGGGACACGTCTTTCCCATCCTATGCCACACACTGACATTATGGCATTTTATATGCAGGCCATTACCCTCTATGCTCTCTGAGGACAGGGATATACCTACTGTATGTTTATGGAACTTTCCTTATGATGCTGCAGAAACTGTGAGTTAAGTCCAATCCAAATCCAAATACAAATAGTTAAAAAATCTTTTGAATGATTACTGTCATTCCCATCAAGATGATTTGTTTTATATAGAAGTTTTAAATTGTAGTTATATGAAATAGTATTTTACATTAACAAAGCAAAATGTATTTTTCACAATCTATTTTTCATGGAATTATTATTCTATATTTTAAATTGTGTCAAGAAACACAAGAGAGAGAGAGCACAAGACAGGACAAAATTAAATCATTTAATAGTGTATATTTTTTAAAGACAAAGGAATCTGAATATTTCTTTTCCAGATCTCTACTGGGACTCTGACGTCCACAAAATGATCCTAATTGAATTTCCCTGTCTAAATGGAATATGCCCTGATGTGAACTTGCTTTGAAGAAGATGACAGGGTGGGATGTCTCAAAGCATCCGTTCTGTGAGACCTTGGGCCTCTTTTCTATTACCTCCATTATCTAAACAAATAACCTTGGACAAATCAATTTACATTAATCCAACATTGTGGTTTATAGCTCCCTCTTCTCCTTCAAAATAGCTCAGCCAGGATTCAGAATGGATTTATTCAGTATTTAACCCACAGAAAGTCTGAATATATTACATAAAACCACTGACAATAGAAAATGACAATGGAAAACTATTCATCATTGATTTCAAACCAGTAAACCTTTTAAGATGGCATACTTTACAAAGCCACTGTATACATAATTCCTTCAAAATATTAATTTTCATATGTAATGGATCAAATTTTATCAAAGATTGTCATAGACTATCCTTGAATCAAAGATATTTAGCTTTTCAATTTATTTCATCAGTGTCATTTTAAGGTGTACACCATTTGTTATGGCCATACATTCTTTATTAGGAATCTCTTTCCTTGAATAATTTTTTACCCATCTTTTTATAATTTTCCCTACATTAGGACTTAACATTGGCAAAAACTTTGCATTTATTACTGATGTTTGTGAATATAAAAACACACTTTGTCAGCATTGTTATGAGATCTGAAGGGCAATATTAGGATATTCAGGTTTTGTCAAATAGGCAAAGGAGACGCTTAGGAGAAACCTAATGAAAATAAAAAACATAAAATGAAAAAAAAAAGAGACTGGGACATGCAAGAAGCAGAGTCATATAAATTCCTCCACTCTTGAACACCTTGCTCCACCATGCCTGGAATAGCCTTGCTGAACTTTTTTTTGAGACTGGTTTAAAATCCTGGATCTTCCAGTCTGGTTGATTTTGATCATATTTTTTTTTAAATATAGTTCCTTATTTGTCTTGTCTGTATGTCTTTACTATTTTTTTAAGTGCCATCAAGTCACTGGGTTTTCTTGACATAGCATGTACAGAAGTAAATTGCCAGGCCTTTTCTTCTGAGACAATGGAGGTTAAAATCACTTGCCAGTGGAAATTGAACCCTGATTTCCTGGATACTAAGCTGTTGCTCTAACCACTAGGATACTCTTTCTCTCTGTTTTTACTATTACTGTTTCTACAGGGGTAGCCCAAGGGTTCTTGCCACCCTAGGCAGGCCCGATGTGCTGCCCCCACTGTACTGCCTCCCTGTCCCCAACATCCAGCCTCTCACTGGGGGTTGATGGGCGGCATGGCGATCACCTCTTTGAAGCCATGGCAGAGCTTAAAGTGCATGTGCGCACTCATAGCCTGCCACTCCTTCCCCCTCTGACAGGAAGTCGGAGGGGGAAGGAGCAGCAGGATGCAAGTGCTCCCACATGTGTGATTTAAAGACTCCCATGAATTTAAAGAGGTGATTATCATGCCGCTAATCAACTCCCAGTGAGAGGCTGGATGTCGGAGCAGCATGGCGACTGCATGCAGCGCAGTGGAAATGGCATATTTGGAATGTCTAGGACCGAGCCACCCACCAGGGTTTGCCACCCTAGGTGACTGCCTAGTTCACCTAATAGATGGGCCAGCCCTGTTTTTCTATTATGCAGGGCTGGCACTACCATTAGGTGAACTACGCATCTGCCTAGATCACTGGCCCTCCACGGGCACCGATTGCCACATCTGCCACCCCTTTCGAGGCCTGCAGTGGTGGCAGTGGCCCCCAAACTGCAACACAGCAATTACCTGCACACGCTAGTGCTGCATCATGATTTCTTTTGCCTTCTATCTCCCATTTCTATCCCCATCTGGTGCAGAATTTCAGTTTATGCACACTGGATGTCTGTGCCAGAGGGGTGAGAAAGTGGGAAATAGAAGGCAAACCCCCCCCCATGACACAGCACCAGCTTATGCAAGTTAGCATTGTCTTGCAGTCTGTGGTCATGGGGGCAGGGGGCGGCATGATTGTGGGCCACCTAGGGCATCTTGAGTCTTTGCACCTGCTCTGCTAGTATGTCCACACCATAAAGCATGTTCAGTAATGGCAGGCGCCTCCTTCAGTGCTCATGACCATGGTGATGTGATAACTGCAATTCTTCTCTGGTGGGGTAATGGTGCAATCCAACTGAAGCATCCAGAGCCAAAAGTGGAGGGACTGAGACCCACCAGGCCCCCTTGGCTGTGCCCCTAAAGATAACTGCATGTTTGCACAACATTTGTCCTTCTTGGATGATTTCCTCTATGGGTACAAAAATGGTTGAGCATATTATTGCTGTTCTGAATGCATCTTTGTTTGAAGGACAGTTTTGTGGCGCATTCAAACAGGGCCTGGTAAAGTAAGTCATAAAAAGGTCTTAATTTCCAAAGATAATGGACATTAAAGAGAATCTGAGATAAATTTCCAATCTCTTCTACCTAGATAATGCTTAATTCAATTCACTGATTACTTGGATGAAAATGGTTATTTGTTCTATTTGAAATCTGATTTCTCATAGATAGAAGCAGGGCCGGATTTACCTTGAGTGAGGCCCTACGCCAACAAAAATTGTGGGCCCCCAGCAGGGGCGGCCCAAGGGGGGTGCGGGGCCTCATTTGCATAAGGGGCCTCATTTGCATAAATATTTGCATAATGTTACCATATACTAACTTTTAGTAAACGTGCCTCTTAATGAGTGTATGGATAAAGAAAGACTAAAAGATTTCTACATTACTATAATCCAGTGCCAACTGCCAGACACATTAGGAACTACTACAAACACTGCCCATTTAGAACCCATAGCAAACCCGCCGTATCCTAACAGCACTACCAGGACTCACAAAGCACCATACTCTACCAATCAAAAGGCAACACTGCAAATATTAAACCAATACATTTCAGAGAACAACAATACATGACCTACTGGGGAAAGAGAACAAGTGGCAATGTCAAATAGGAATTATATAAACAGAACACCTCAGCTCAGTTACACATGCAGAACATAGACCATCACCAAACAAGTAATCACAATTTAGAAACAGGAAGACAATAATTAAACTGGGAATCCCAAAAGCCAAACTTGGAATGTACAACACTGTAGAAATAAAACTATACATTAATTTGCTCTTGTACTAAACAAAGCGCAGAGTTAATGATGCACATTTACCAGAGCTGACATATTCCAATTAATAAATTCAAAATAAAGAGATATTTTTCTACCTTTTGTGCATTTTTTTCAGCTGCAATTGCTCCAGCCACTTTCTTCTGGTTTCTTCGTGTCTTCTGCTAACTCTCCATCGTCTGCTGTCCATTTGTCCTTTCTTCTCTCTTCTAGTTTTTTTCCATTCTCTCTCTACATCTGCTTTAACATACTAATCTTTCTCCTTTTGCTCTTTCCTCATTCCTATTTCATCCACTCAAATTTTACCCCTCCATCCTCAATCCCCACTTACTCTCCCAATACCCGGCCAATTGTAGATTTTTTTTCCCTCCCACACAAAATATTTTTCCCTTCTCCATTTTCCTCTTCCAGCCCCATCCCATCAGCCCCTGCGGGCTTAACAGAGACGCGAGGGAGACACTCTCCCTTCGCGCCTCTCAAAGCCTGCACGGAGGGAGGGAGGGACGGACGGACCGATTGATTCAGCTTGCAGAGGGGGCCCCGCGGGTCAGTCCATGCTGCCGCGGCAGCAGAGGGGGCCCCGCGGCAGCAGCCAGCAGTTTTTTTTTTTAATTTTATTTTAAAAAAAAGCTAATTTGTTCGATTTTTGTGGGCCCTTGCCAGCTGTGGGCCCTACGCCACGGCGTAATGGGCATATAGGTAAATCCGGCCCTGGATAGAAGTATAAAATAGTGTTGATGGCCCTATTGGGTGACTCAAATAAGCAGAGCTGGCGTTTCTATTAGGCGGACTAGCTGTTGCCGCCACTGTTGACCTTCTCTGGAGTCTACAGCAGAAGCAATAGCTCAGCAACTATGAGGCAGCACTTACGTTAACTCTTGGGTGCTGCTTTGCGGTTTCTGCTCTTGACCCTTGACCTCTTCTCCCCCTTCCTCTGACACACTATCGGTTTTGTGGTATGCGTTGGAAGGGGACGAAAGAGGGTAAGGGTTAAAAGCAGAAACTGCAAGGCAGCACTGGAGAGTTAAAGTAAGTGCTGCCTCGCAGTTTCTGAACTATTGCCATTGCTGCAGGCCGCAGAGAAGGGGACCTCCTAGGTTAGTGGTGTACAGTGCATGTCTTCCTGCCTATATACAGCATGGCCACACTATGGCAGATATATTCCTGCAACCTCCAAGAAATGGGTAATAGCTGTTCTGTTTAGCATATGTAGCACATCATGCACACCATGATCTCCACAGACAGTTGCCTCATATATACATGCACCCTGCAGTCATGTTAGTTATGGGCTCTCACACACCTGCCCTTGCCGGGTGTACAGCACACATGGCTGCGAACCATGGATGCGGGATGCTGTCTCACTTTGTTCCACTGTGCTATTCTGGCACACATGGCAACAGAGATGCAACATACTCTCCCAATAGGTTGTTTCAATTTTAGGGGTAGATTTTTATTTGTCCAACCTTTACAAACTACTAGTGACCAAATTATGCAGTTTTGCATTCTGAATCTAAAGCTATCTCCAGAAACTGCTTAAAGTGAATCTTACCTACATCAAATCACAGTTGAAATATGTGGAAATTAAGTAATATTTATTTGAACATACATACAAATAGTCTGAACAACATCTGTAGCCACAAAATTGTCTTTAAAATGTCATTTATGCAGTTAATTTAATGCTGTTTAACAAAATTCAGTTAAAGAAGCCATATCTTGTTTGCTTCTGTTTCGGCTCATGAGCTCCCATCTGATCTAATATAATGTTCTCTCCTCTCCTGATTGTACACATGACCAGCAGCCTGAGTTGTCATTTTTACACACCTTTCTATGGACTGCGTGTGTGATGGACAGTCCTATTTCCAACAGTAATTTGTGTATTTTGGAGTAATTTGCATACATCTAGGTAAATACCATATTACACAAAATTTAAAGCTAGTTGTTGATTTGCCACATGAAACTGTAATATTTTTTCACTAGTGCTTTTTAAAATTACAACATCTCCAAAATTGACACACCCTACTCTCCCAGCATGCACACTCAGGGGATGTCATTGCTGCTGAATGCCATGTATATATGTGAGAGGGTCCCAATGTATTTTTCCTTCTGACCCATATTTCCATGCATATGTTCCACAACACATATAAATATATATCTCTATAAATTAACAGCCTGATGGCATGAGTTTGGTATTTCTCTTAAGATGACATACTTTGAATCTGTGCAGTGTGGGCAGTACTTATCTGTTGTTCATGCGTATGTTGAAGTGCATGCTTGAAATAGAATATACTGTCGACTCATATGAACATAAGAAATGCCATGCTGGGTCAGACAAAGTCCACAATGCTCATCCCGGAGTAAGCAGTGGATTTCCTGAGTCCTCTTTAATAATGGTTTATGGACCTTTCCTCCAGGAACTTGTCCAAAGATTTTCTAAACCCAGCTACACTAACAGCTTTTACTACATCCTCCAGTAACGAATCCCAGAGTTTGATTACGCGTTAAGTGAAAAAATATTTATTATTAGTCTTAAATTGGTCGCATTGTAGTTTCATTGCATGTCCTCTAGTCTTTCTACTTTTTGATGATGTAAATAACCCACCTACATTTACCTGCTCCATTCCATTCATTAATTTATAGACTGCTATCATAACCCCCTCAGCCGTCTCTTTTCCATAGTTGAAAAATCTTGATCTTTTAAATCTCTCCTCATAGGAGTATCCTTCAATCCCCTTTACCATTTTTGTTGCTCTTTTCTGTACCTTTTCTAATTCTGCAATATCCTTTTTAAAACATGGTACCAGAATTGCATAGAATTTTCATGGTGTAGTCACACCATGGATTGATACAGAAGCAGTATAATATCCTTGGTTTTAGTTTCCATTCTTTCCTTATGATTCTAGGCATTCTATTTGCTTTCTCGGCTGCTGCTGCACACTGGGTGGAAGGTTTCAACGTATTATCTATGATGATGCCTAAATCTTTTTCACTGATTTCCTCAATGCTGACTATTCCATAATGTAACACTATTAAACATGACGGCTCCTTCTGGGGTGCCACTGCCTGACAAGTCAAGTGTCAGCAATTCAAGGCCATTTCAACCCTTACCTGCCTAGTTGAGAGAAATATTTTAAACGCCCCTCTCAGATTTACCGTGCTGCAGCCAACATAGCACATGGCCTTGCTATTTAAGAACATAAGAAATAAGAAATACCATACTGGGTCAGGTCAACGTCCAGCAAGCCCAGTATCCTGTTTCCAACAATGGCCAATCCAGGTCACGAGTACCTCACGGTTTTGCAAAAAGAAACACAGGTTCCATGGTGCTTATATTGGGGTAAGCAGTGGATTTCCCGGGTCCTCTTTAATAATGGTTTATAGACTTTTCCTCCAGGAATTTGTCCAAACCTTTTTTAAACACAGCTATACTAACAGCTTTTACTACATCTTCCGGTAACAAATTCCAGAGTTTAGGTATTGATTAAAAAATACTTTTGCTTATTAGTTTTAAATGGGATTCATTGTAGCTTCATTGTGTGTCCTCTAGTCTTTTCTACTTTTTGATGGCATAAACAACCGATCTATGTTTACCCATTAAGAACATAAGAACATAAGAACATAAGATATGCCATACTGGGTCAGACCAAGGTCCATCAAGCCCAGTATCCTGTTTCCAACAGTGGCCAATCTAGGTCATACGTACCTAGCAGTTTCCCCAAAAGACACCAGACCTGCCTACAAACACAGAGTCAAAGGACTGCATGGGTTTTGTTTTTTAATTTGAAATCAGGTCTGCCTCACTGCTGCCGTCTCTGAGAAACCATTCATTAATTTATAGACTTCTATCCCCTCTGTCGTCTTTTTTCCAGGCTGAAGAGCCCTAACTTTTTAAACTCTCCTCATAGGAGTATCCTTCCATCCCCTTTACCATTTTGGTGGCTCTTTTCTGTACCTTTTCTAATAATGCTATATACTTTTTAACATATGGCCACCAGAATTGCACACAATATTCAAGGTGCGGTCGCACCATGGAATGATAGAGCGGCATTATAAGAACATAAGATATGGCATACTGGGTCAGACCAAGGTCCATCAGGCCCAGTATCCTGTTTCCAACAGTGGCCAATCTAGGTCATACGTACCTAGCAGTTTCCCCAAAAGACACAGGTTCCACAATGCTTGTACTGGGTCAAGCATTGATATCCTGGGTCCCTTCTTAATAATGGTTTATGAACCTTTCCTCCAGGAACTTGTCCAAACATTTTTTAAACCCAGCTATACTAACAGCCTTTACTACATCCTCCGGTAACAAATTCCAGAGTTTGATTACACGTTGAGTGAACAAATAGTTTACCCTGTAGCTCTGCCTTTAAAGGACATGCTCCTTGGGGCAACTTCAAGAGTTATCGTATGCACTCACCTCTAGCCTCCAATTACCCCCCCCCCCCACACACACACACACCTGATACCACTCAGCTCCCTTTTCACCATTCATAGCACTTGCTTAGTAAGTACTACAGACTGACTGTCCTCCTACTCGTCTGCCTCCAGCATCCACCTCCCTACCTCTCTCCAACCAGCACCATCACAGATCCTTTTGCTTAGCTTAGCTCTAGTCAATTGCCACTCTCTCAGATCGAAATCTCTTCTTATCCACCTCCTCATCTCAGCATTCCCTAGATATACTGTTCCTGTCTGAAACATGGTTTCACGAAGGAGAAGATGGTATTCTCAACATCTGTCTTCCCCCAGGTTTCTCAGCTTTCTCCATACCCTGCTTAGGCCGCAGTGGGGGGTAGCATCACCATAATGTGCCGTTCCTCTCTCTCTGCAAGAGATTTACACCCCTGATCTCCAGTACCCCGAGGCACTGCTCCTTTGGCTTGATGCCTCCCCTTCTTTCCATTTCCTCCTGGTCTACTCTC
Organism: Ichthyophis bannanicus; assembly: GCA_033557465.1. Classification (NCBI taxonomy): domain Eukaryota; kingdom Metazoa; phylum Chordata; class Amphibia; order Gymnophiona; family Ichthyophiidae; genus Ichthyophis; species Ichthyophis bannanicus. The sequence continues at coordinate 907,249,073 of CM066031.1, read as the reverse complement.
CCCCTTCTATTCCTCCCCACCTATGGGATTCCTTACTCTCCATCTCTGAACTTTCCCTTCTCTTTTTCCATTTGTTGATACTTGGTGATTTCACATTCACTATGATCACCCTTGTAGACCCCATAACACAGCGTTTCTGACCTTCCTATAGGATCTCTCCCTATCCCAGCATGTCACATGTTCTACCCATTGTGCTGTTTATACCCTTGATCTCATTCTTACCCCCTCTGGCCAGCATCCTGCTCCCTATACCCTCTCTGCTGTTCCCCTACCCTGGTCTGACCATCTTTGCATGCTTTTCTCTCTGGAACTCCCACTCTCTCCCTCCTTCTCGTTGGCTCAGACTGCCTCATCGGCTACCCCTTGGCTGTTTGACATATCACACCATCCACTCTCCAACAGTTTTCTTCCTCTGACACCATTCTTCACCCAGACTTTGCAATATTCTGATCTGATGCCCAGGTCTCTCTCTTAAATTCTGCTCTGACCTCTGCCCTTGATCAATTGGTCCACTTTGCCCCATGCCATCCCATCTCCACCCATGGATTGGTTCCAGCCTGGCCTTCATATCTACTGCTCCTATCTCTGCCTTGCCCACCATTTGTGGCAGAAACATCCTATTCCCGCATCTCTCTCGCACTTTCATTGTTGTCACCAGCACTACCACTCGCTCATTCATTGTACTAAACAGTCCTAACTATGCAGACCTTATTTATTCATCATTAAACTCATCTCATCAGCTCTACTTGGTTCTCTGCTCCCTCTCGGCCTCCTCTACTACTCCCTCTGTTGTCTTAAATCCCCCTCCTTCTGATCCAGCCCAACTTGCAACTTTATTTTCTGGCAAAATTCAATCACTCCACTCCATTTTTCGTGCTTGCCCAGCTCCACTTAGTCCTCCACCTGTTCCAGTCATCTCCTCACTCTCCCTCTCTCATATTTGGTCCTCCTTCCACCCTATCACCTCAGCTGAACTGTATAAAGCCACCCACAAAACTATCTGTTGCTATGATCTCGTTCCCTCTCACTGGTTGTCTGAACCCGTGTTGGCTCTCCTTCCACTTATCCTCACGATGCTCAACACTAGCCTCTCCTCTGGCACCTTCCCTTTCCCTTGGAAACACGCCTTTTATTCACCTGCTTCTCAAGAAGCTTTCCCTTGATCCCTTCATTCTGGCACACTGACATCCTATCTCTAACCTTCCTTTTCTGTCTAAGGTTTTCGAAAAACTGGTGCTTGGTCAGCTTTCCTCTCACCTCTCCACTACTCTCACCCTTCACCCACACCAGTCTGGTTTCTGTCCTAGCCATAGCACTGAAACTGTTCTTCTGTCCTTCCTTAATTAAATACACTACTCTTATGACTCTGGTAATATTTCCCTAGCTGTCTCTCTGGATCTCTCCTCTGTCTTTGACCTGGTTGACCATTCCACTCTCCTTTCCTATCTCCATGGCATTGGCATCCAAGGAACAGTTCTACAATGGTTTCACTCCTTTTTCTTCACCAGGTCCTTCTCATTTCTATCCAACATGTCCTGTTCTGCCCCCAAGAGGATTGTGTAAAATTGCAAGAGGATCTTGATAAATTGGAAGAGTGGGCATCCAAATGGCAGATGAAATTTAATGTGGACAAGTGCAAAGTTATGCACCTAGGAAAAAACAACCCAAACTATGGTTACACGATGCACGGTTCCACATTGGGAACCACAACTCAGGAAAAAGATTTAGGCGTCATCGTGGATAACATGTTAAAACCCTCGGCCCAGTGTGCAGCGGCGGCCAAGAGAGCAAATAGAATGCTAGGTATTATAAGGAAAGGAATCAAAAATAAAACAAAGGATATTATAATGCCTCTGTATGGTTCCATGGTGCGACCGCACCTTGAATATTGTGTGCAATTCTGGTTGCCGTATTTTAAAAAGGATATAGCATTATTAGAAAAGGTTCAGATAAGAGTCATCAACATGGTAAAGGAGATGGAAAGGTACTCCTATGAAGAGAGGCTAAAAAGGTTAGGGCTCTTTAACCTGGAAAAGAGACGACTGAGGGAAGATATGATAGAGGTCTATAAATTAATGAATGGAGTGGAACGGGTAAATGTAGTTCGATTATTTATGTCATCAGAATATAAAAGGACTAGGGGACATGCAATGAAGCTACAGGGTAAACTATTTAAGACTAATAAAAGAAAATATTTTTTCACTCAACGTGTAATCAAACTCTGGAATTTGTTACCGGAGGATGTAGTAAGAGCTGTTAGTGTAGCTGGGTTTAAAAAAGGTTTGGACAAGTTCCTGGAGGAAAGGTCCATAAACCATTATTAAAAGGGACTCGTGATATCACTGCTTGACCCAATACAAGCATTGAGGAACCTGTGTCTTTTGGGGACACTGCTAGGTACTTATGAGCTAGATTGACCACTGTTGGAAACAGGATACTGGGCTTGATGGACCGTGGTCTGACCCAGTATGGCATATCTTATGTTCTCATGTTCTTATGTTCCTGTTTCCCTCTTGTGTGGTGTTCCTCAAGGTTTTGTTCTGCTCCCCTCCTCTTTAATTTCTTTCTCACTCCACTACTGCTGCTCATCCAACAACATGGCATCTCAACCTATTCATATGCCAATGAAATCATTCTTTTACATCACACTGACGCTTCAGCCCCTGATCTGTCTCCCCTTAATTCATGTGTCACTGCTGTCGGCTTCTGGTCATTATCAAGCTTTTTGCATCTTAATCCCTCAAAGTCTTCAGCCATCTGATTCACATTTTGTGGTCCCTGTCCTTCCCTGGCACCTCTGCTCTCTGATACTCCTATTCCTCTGATCTCCGCTCTTTGTTACCTTGGCATTACCCTTGATTCCTCCATGTCTGTCCACGAGCATCTCTCCATTCTTATCCATTGGTCATTCTTCGCCCTGCTCCAAATCCGATCCATTCATCCCTTTCTGCCTATCCATGCTCTCACTACCTTTGGTCCTCACTCTTGTAATATCGGGCCTTGACTATTGCAACATCACTCTGGTCGGCCCTCCACAATATCAACTCACCTGTCTCCAACTCATTCAGAACACTGCTGCCTGCCTCATTACCCACACCTCCCGCTATGACCACATTACACCCATACTCATCAATCTACATTGGCTCCCCATTTAGTCTCGCATTCACTACAAGATACTCATTATGGTTCACAAAGTCATTTACACTGGCTCCCCCTAGTATCTCACCGATCTCATCCATCTTCATAGCTCTCACTGCGCCCTCTGCTCCCTTCATGTTAATAGGTATACCTTCCCTCCGCTTCACAGGAACACTTACAATCCACTTGTAACTCAGCATTCTTTATCCTAGGACCTTCATTCCGGAACACTCTCCCTTCTGCCCTCTGCTTTGAACTCTCCTTCCACAAATTCAAAGCCTTACTGAAGACCCATCTTTTCTCCCTTGCTTTTGACCTCCCCCCACTAACTGCATAATCTTTTTCCTTCATTCCCCTTAGGTATCTCTACCCTTTTCTCATGCTTCACTGGTTTGATTGTCTCTTTCCTGTCCTATCATATTTTGGCATTCCTTTCCTATTTCCTGGCAGCCTATTTGTTTATTGTAAACTACTTTATTGTTTATGTAATAAGCAGTATATCAAAAATGCCAATAAAGATAAAGATATTTAGGGCCATCCATAATTCTATCTATTTCCTGCTCCAGACATATTTGTAATTGTTGGAGCTGGAAAACATTGAAGTATCCCAAATCAAGTTCATCTCTCCCTAGCTTCTGTTTTATTCTAAGTATCTCCTTTCGTATATGTGCTGCCTGAGTTGATCACACCCGCTCACCCTGTTCTCTCGTTGTTTCTCAGCACAACGGTGGAGGGAAAAGAGGAGAGGGATTCCAACTAGCCAAAACTGCCAGTGCCGCTATGTCTGCCTTTATACTGGAGGAGCAGTAGCCAGACAAGCATCCTCATTCTCCTTGTCCTCTGACTTTTTACATAAATCATTGTGCACTTTTTCTTCTAATACATACAACTTATGCCTAAGATCCTGAACCTCCCCCTTTGTTTCCCCCTGAGCTTTTTCATGTGCCATTGTTTCCCACCATATAAGGATGACCCACTCATGACTAGTGTGAGGCTTCTCGAAATCATTGACCGCCAGTTCATATTTCAAATATTGAAGCTTATCTTCTGAAAAAGTTCCTCCTATGGGAAACTGTAATGCTGCATTAACACTAGTCACTGAATGCCATCGTGCTACAGGGTCTATAGCAATATCACCACATTTGACATCCATACAATAAGATAGGCTGCCTGTCTTAAACACTATAGCCCATGCTTTCTCTTGCCATTCATGCAGCTTAGTTTTGTGGCAGGTGCAGGCCTGTGACCCACGGTGTCTGACATAGGCAGGCCAGCATGGCTAGCTTGACCTGTAAATGAGGCCTGTGGAGAGGCATATAGGATTGCACATCCCCCAATATGCTGCTATTGTAAGAAAGAACTCAGTAGAAATATTGAATTAGCTTAGATAAGCAGAATTGCAGAATTAAGAAATGGAAAAATACAGAAAAGATGTGTTTTAAAGTTACTGATAAGAAAAAGTACATTTGCAGAGAAATATTGAGGAGTGCTGACAGATGAGTTACAGAACCTTGCTCTTCTGCACGCACAAATGGTCCCATAGCCTTGAAAGTGTGAAAGTAACAAGTTGATGAACTGACCATTGTAATTGGGACTAGAAGGGGGGCAGGCAGGTGTCATGCCTACAGAAGCCCACAGAAGGAACATAATTGGAGAAACTTATCAGTACCGGGACCAATAGAAGGGCTACGGGAGGTACGGGAGCGTACCGGGACCAATGAAATGTTTTTCTATACCTAGAATGGAACAGAAGTCTATAAAAGTTGTTGTAATGCTTGAAAACTTTGCTCAGCCATTTTGAAATTGCCTTGCTTGAGACTTGTGCACAAATAAATGATTTGGACCTTCTGAACAGACTCCTGGTATCATTGGTTTGTCTGCGCTTTGCTGCTACATATTCCTTGGTGCGTTGGCCGGGAAGTTGTGGAATCAAAGTGTATATAGGGCAATATACCACGACTTTCCGCCTCTATAGGCTTGGTCCTGCCGGGATCGCGCCCTTCCGACGAGGGCCGCTCCCTGGCGCCACCGGTCCCTTGTATCGGAGGGAGCTGGTCGGACCTCGGCGGGTGACGAGCCCGGCTGGAGTCAACGCCTCGAACCCGAGTGAGGGGAGTCCGAGGTCCAACTCATGCGCCTGCTTGGGAAGTTTTGAGGACCGGATCCGGTGAGTATAGTTTCGATTTTGGGTCTAGACAGAAATAGAAAGAGCAGTACTGCCATTGGAACTTGGAATTTGGAATTTGTAATCTCGAGATATTGGGAATTGGTAAGAGAGCTTGATCAACTCTCAAGGAAGAGCCGAGTAGCCTGGCATGGGAATGCGCTAGGTGAAACCCTCATCCTTTTTGTAATTTGGGAAAAAGACTAGTCAGAACAGATAGAAACGAATGCATTCTGGGAATACGTTGCTAGCATGATTGTGTGAACGAAGTGTGAATGAGAGGTCTGGCAGCACGGACCAAGTGAAGGCGGACCCCTGATTAGCGCATTTCCTGACCGGGCGACCGCGTTCAGGTCGCGAAAAGGGGGAAGCGATTGTCGTCTTGTCTTGTTATCTGTATTCCCTATACGTTTCCAGGGCCGTGAGGACCCCTTACCCACGGTCCGCCCACCTTTTCCCTTCTGTCTGTTGTTGCGCGCACACATCGAAATGGGAGGGGCGGAGTCTACTAGGAACACTCCATTAGAATGTATGATCGCACATTTTAAAGAGGGATATTCAGGAGATTATGGTATTAAAATGACAGCAGCCCGTTTGCAGATTTTGTGTACTAGGGAGTGGCCCGATCTAGACCCCATCTGGCCCCGAGAGGGAACGTTCACCGTAGAGATTATCCAGTCAATACATCGTAGAGTGCGGGTAGCGCACCCAGATCAGTACCAATATATAGATTATTGTTTAAGTATTTGTGAAGATCCGCCCTCCTGGGCGCAGCGCTGTTATGAGGAACAGTGCAGAATAATGTTAGCTAAAACAGATTCTAGACAGAAAAAGGAACAGCCTAGAATGAAAGAGCAGGATAAGAAAGCCAAGAAGAAACCCATCTTGGCAGATCCCGATTCCCCAGAAGTAGTCCTCAGGCAGCCCCGAACCCCAGGTCCAGTAAGAATAGCCCGGCGGCGTCCTGCCCCAGAACCCCAGAGACTGCCAGAGCCGAGGCGAGACCCAACCCCAGACCCCCCTCCTCCTGGAGGAGAGGAAGAGAAAGAATTAGCGGGAAGAGAAGAGGAGGATGTAAAAAGTGAGCCAGAAGCGGAGCTAGAAGAAGAAGGAGGGAATTCCCCAGAAGAAGAAGAAGAGGACAGTGTACAAATAATTGAGAAAGCCAGCGCTAGCACTAGCAAGCCAGTGAAAGAAAAACCCAAAGCAAAACCAGTTGAGAAAAAGAAAGCAACTCCTGCAAAGACAACGACAATAGCCCTTAGATCCCAGACCCAAATGACGCCTGGGACGACAGCCAAACTGTTTCCCTTAAGGCAAGTCCCAGGAGTGCCCGTAAAGAATGATAATGATGAAGTGGTAGCGGGACCCTTAACTTATGTGTATATTCCCTTCTCTACAACTGATTTATTAAATTGGAGGTCGCATTATGCCTCCTATACTAGCAAGCCCCAGGAGCTGACAGAATTAGTAACTAGTATTATGGAAAACTCACCAACCCACTTGGCCAGATTGCCGTCAGCTCCTGACCACCCTATTCACTACAGAAGAACGAGCGAGAATTAGAAAAGCAGCTATTGAATGGATGGCAGAAAACCCTGCAGCTCCGGCGCAGGGGCAGAATATAATAGATCGTAGAGAAGCAGCTCAGAGAGAATTCCCGAATGAAGACCCCCAATGGGATCCAAATACAGATGAAGGATCCACCGCCCTAGCCCGTTTTCGCCAAGGCTTTTTACAAGGCCTGAGAAGAGGAGGCCAAAAAGCTATGAACCTTTCCAAAGTAGCAGGAGTTATCCAAGGAATAGATGAGAGCCCAGCAGATATTATGAAAGATTAACTGAAGCTTACAGAATGTATACTCCCTATGATCCCGAGGCACCAGGAAGTTTATGCATGGTGAATTCTGCTTTTGTAAACCAGTCTCAACCAGACATTAGACGTAAATTACAGAAATTAGAAGGGTTTGCGGGCATGAATGCAACACAGTTATTGGAAGTCGCTCATAAAGTGTATGTGAATCGTGATACTGAAAGACAGAGAGAATGTGATAGAAAGATGAAGAAGAAAGCTGATTTTTTGGCTGCGGCCATAGTTGAAAAGAAAAGGGGAGGTGTCCCTAATCGAAGGAGCAGAGGAAGAGGGCGGGGTCAAGGCGGAGGCCGGACCCAGAGGACTAGGCGTGAACCAATGCGCCTATTGCAAAGAGGAAGGACATTGGAGAGATACATGCCCGCAACTCGAAGACGCCCAGCAAGATGACGACAACGATCATCAGTGGCGAGAAGAAAGACGAGGCCGTCCCCGAGGCCGAGGAGGAGCCAATCGAGAACAATTCCAGAGAGAGAGGGGAGGAGGAGCCATCCAAGCATTGGCCACACAGGCCCATGATGAGGATGACGTGGATTAGGACAGACTGGGCTCCAAGTTTGCTTTAGGTCTCCAGGAGCCTATGGTCGAAATACAAATAGGAGACCAATTTATGAACTTTATGGTTGATACTGGAGCAGAACATTCAGTAATAGACAAAAAGATAGCCCCATTCACCAAGAAAGCAGTCACCATTATAGGAGCAACTGGTGCCAAAGCCACAAAGTCTTTTCTACAAAACCGAATATGCAGTCTAGGAGGACAGCAAGTAACTCATCAATTCCTTTACATGCCCGAATGTCCAGTACCCCTACTGGGACGAGATATGCTAGCCAAGCTTCAAGCCCAAATATCTTTCTCCGAGCAAGGAGAAATGCAAATGACAGTGAATTCTCAAGCCAAACCAGCAGGAGTAATGCTGCTGACAGTTCCCCGAGAAGAAGAGTGGAGATACTACATTGATGATTCGATTCAAGATACCTATTTTGAACAAACTTTAAAGAACATTCATGCACCACTTGAAGTGTGGGCAGAAGGCAGTCCCCCAGGCCTAGCCAAACATATAGCTCCAGTGATTGTAACCCTCAAGCCTAGTGCTACCCCAGTGCACGTCAAACAGTACCCTCTCCCAAGAGCCGCAATTGAAGGCATTCATCGCCACCTACAGAGATTGCTCGAGTATGGCCTACTGAAAGTATGTCAATCCCCATGGAACACCCCACTTTTGCCAGTAAAGAAACCTGAGACAGATGATTATCGCCCAGTGCAAGATTTGAGAAGAGTAAATGATGCAGTTGAAACTATACATCCAGTTGTGCCCAATCCTTACACTCTTCTAGGACTGATACCTGCTGAAGCTACCCATTTCACTGTACTGGATTTAAAAGATGCATTCTTTTGCATAAGATTAGCCCCTGTAAGCCAAATATTGTTTGCATTTGAATGGCAGGACCCCATCTCTGGAAGAGGGGGCCAACTCACCTGGACAAGATTACCCCAAGGATTCAAGAATTCACCTACCATCTTTAGTGCTGCACTAAATCAAGATCTTTCAAGCTATCCAGTAGCCCCGGGGAAGAGAGTACTTCTCCAGTACGTGGATGATCTGTTGATAGCTGCCGTATCAGAAAGAGAATGTATATTAGCCACCAAAGATCTCTTGCAGTTACTAAATGAAGCTGGATATAAAGTTTCCAGAGCCAAAGCACAACTATGCCAAACAGAAGTGAAATACTTGGGTTTTCGTATTACCCAAGGAAGCAGAAGATTAGGCAGAGAAAGAAAAGAAGCAGTATGCAGAATTCCAACTCCAACAACCAGAAAGCAAGTCAGAGCCTTTCTGGGAGCAGCAGGATATTGCCGAATCTGGATACCCAACTTTGCCCAAATTGCCAAACCACTGTATGAAGCCACAAAAGGAGAAGAAAAGTCACCACTGGAGTGGGGACTTGAGCAGGATACAGCCTTCCAGAAGTTAAAAGAAGAATTGATGTCATCACCAGCACTTGGACTACCAGATGTTCACAAACCTTTCCACTTGTTTGTACATGAAGCACAGGGAAATGCCTTAGGCATGTTGACTCAGAAATTAGGAAATTGGGAACGACCTGTAGCCTACCTATCGAAACAATTGGACCCTGTGGCCAAAGGATGGCCACCCTGCTTGAGAGCAGTTGCAGCTACAGCGCTATTAGTGAGTGAAGCAGACAAACTCACACTAGGACAGAACATACGAGTCACTGTGCCACATGCAGTCCTTGCCCTTATGGAACAGAAAGCAAATTATTGGCTCACCAATTCCCGAATGTTGAAGTACCAGAGCATGTTATGTGAAAACCCACAGATACAACTTGAAGTGAGTCATGCCTTGAACCCAGCTACCTTGATACCCATCAGTGAAGAACTCCCAGAACATGACTGTATCGAAGTCATGGAAACTGTGTTCTCCAGTCGACCCGACTTGACCGATGTGCCCATAGATAATCCCGACCAGATCTATTATGTTGATGGGAGCAGTCTCATCCTTGACGGACGACGCTGTGCCGGATATGCAGTCGTCACTCAACACGAAGTAGTTGAATCATCAGCCCTAGCCTCAGGCACATCAGCCCAGAAAGCCGAATTGATAGCACTCACCAGAGCATTGTTGTTAGGAGAAAAACTTGTGCTGAATGTATATACAGATTCCAAATATGCTTTCACTACCTTGCATGCCCATGGAGCTCTCTACAAAGAAAGAGGACTCATCACATCCGGAGGAAAATCAGTCAAGTATGGTCCCGAAATATTGATGTTACTTGATGCAGTCTGGGCCCCAACACGTGTAGCTGTCATGCATTGTAGAGGACATCAAGCAGGAAAAGGAGAAGTTGCTCGAGGAAATAGATTCGCAGATGCCTCAGCACGACAAGCAGCTATGACAGGACAGATTGCCCCACAAGCTATGCCAATGCAAGCAGCATTGTTTCCAGTACCCTTGAATCTATGGACCCCACGATATACCACCAAAGAATTGGATTACTATTGTGACAAAGAAAATGGAGTATTGAAAGACGGATGGATTGAGCTGCCACCAGAAGAGGGCAGTCAACCTCCAGGACGAATAGTAATTCCTGAACTGTTAGGACCATCCTTTGTCAAAGCTTTTCATGAAGCCACCCACTATGGAAAGAGTGCTATGGAGAAAGCACTCAGACCACATTTCTACATTCCCTTGATGACAACCATATCAGCCTCAGTAGCACGACAATGTCAGATCTGTGCCAAGAATAATGCCAAGCAAGGCCTTATTACAGCACCCCGAGTTCAGTCAAGAGGTGTGACCCCCATGCACAACCTCCAAGTTGATTTCACCGAAATGCCGAAAGCTAATGGATACCATTACCTACTAGTATTAGTTTGTACTTTCTCTGGGTGGGTAGAAGCCTTCCCAACCAGAACTGAGAAAGCCCGAGAAGTTACCAAAGCCTTAATGAGAGAGATTGTCCCCAGATTTGGAATCCCAGCAGTAATAGGGTCAGACAATGGACCCTCATTTGTCTCTCAAGTTACTCAGCAGTTAGCAAAAGCTTTGCAGATACAGTGGAAGCTCCACACTGCATACAGACCCCAGAGTTCAGGGAAAGTTGAGCGAATGAATCGTACATTGAAAGCACAAATGTCTAAGCTTTGTCAGGAGACACACTTGAAATGGCCCCAAGTGCTCCCCATAGCTTTACTCAGAATACGCTCAGCCCCTGTAAAGTCAACAGGATTTTCCCCTTTTGAAGTTTTGTATGGTAAACCCCCACCAATAGTGCAGGGAGTCAAAGGAAATCTAGCCCAGATTGGTTCAGAAGTAACCAGACAAGAACTCCTAGCTCTTAGTTTTGTTCTGCAGACTCTCCATACGTGGATCCAAGACCAGTTGCCTATCAACTTGACGGAACCCTTGCATCCCTACCAGCCTGGAACTTCGGTGTGGATCAAAGATTGGAAGAAGATACCGTTGGAACCCCATTGGAAGGGACCGTACACCGTCATCCTGTCTACCCCAACTGCAGTAAAGGTAGCCGAGATCGACGCCTGGATCCACCACAGCCGAGTCAAGCCCGCCGCCGATCCTGAACCAGAGCGGTGGACAGCAGAGCAGCACCCTGATGTACCCTTGCGAGTTACTTTGAGACGGCAACCAGCAGCATAGACACTTCATCACAAGTGCTTTGCAGTAGCCAAGTCTTTCGAAGAGGATTGCTGTTTTCCATGCAGCAACAGCTTTGTTTCAACGAACCCAATTTGCGTGTGTGATTTGACACACTACTGTGAGACTACGTTGACTAAGCCAGACTTCACAAGCCAACTGAATTGCTAAGTTGGTTAATGTGTGCTGGACAACCTTGAGGATCTTCAATCAACACTCAGCACCCGTGAAATTGCTTCATTAGCAAACGGGACGAAGAATAATAGACCGTCGTGATCAAGATCAGCAAGCTGAGGATTCAGAAGAACTCCAATCAACATCAACATGTATCTTTGCTTCTGCTTTGCCTTGGTTGCCTTCTTCGGAGGTTTTGAACTGACTTATGCTCTACCTCCATGCACTGCTTGTATTACTTCTACTAGAACTGGACTGAAAGTAACTCAGACTTTGCTTTACCATTCTTACTATACCTGCAAGGGAACAATAACTCGGTATCTATAACACCACTGAACTAAATGTTTGCACTCATGGCAAGATTAAAGCATGCTATAATCCGCATCAGAATCCATCCTATTACACGTTGGAAATAAGATGGAAGGATGCAGATGGACCTATATTAGCTGCTACACCACCACTTAAGGACATTACTAAACCTGCTGTTTTGAATTTTGATGCATGTAATGCTATTAATAGAGATAGTCAGTCCACCTGTGGTACATGGGAGAAAGCGTATCGAAATGACCATAAGTATATGTGTCCAGAAGGAGCCACGGGATGGAGGAAGTGTACAGGTAAAAAGGAACCAGGGTATAGTACTGCTACTGCGGCAGACTACTATTGCCCGTATTGGGAATGTGTTTTCTATGCTACCTGGAACACTGGTATAACTGATGAGAAAATAGATAAGCGGATGGCTACTCTAACCAAGCCAACCACAAATGATAAATGTCAGAAAGATGCTTGCAACCCCTTACATTTGCGTGTACATAACCCCCATGCATGGAAACAAGGATATAAGTTTGGTTTACGTATTGCAGGAGGAGGAACAGATCCAGGGACCATTGTGTATATTAGATTGAATACTCAAGCCCATAAGTCATCTAAATATCATATTCATAATACCTTTTATGAAGCTATGCATGTAAATAAGTTTGAGATCCCTCACCCTTCACAGAATTTGTTTCTAGAATTAGCCGGAGCAGTAGTATCTAGTCTTAAGATCACAGATTGCTATTTCTGTGGCGGAACCCAAATGGGAGACCAATGGCCCTGGGAAGCCCAAGAATTGAATTATTCAATGATTTACAATCAGACTGAATTACACAAGACAACCAGTGAATGGGTGTTAGCGCACTCAATCGTTGGACGTCTTTGCTTTGCCAGAACTGGACCCCAGTTCACCCAAAAGGTAGGACAGCTGGTCTGTCTTAGCCAGAAATACTATAATGCCACGACTAAAAAGACAGCATGGTGGTCAGGAATCAGACATCCTGAACCTCCTAACCCATTAGCCAGATTTCCTGAACTTGCAGGTCTATGGACTAATCTTGCCAAAGTCCAAGCCTGGCAAGCCCCACCTGGCCTATATTGGATCTGTGGAAACCGAGCATATGCGCAACTCCCACCACAATGGGGAGGAGCATGTGTCTTAGGAACCATCAGACCTTCTTTCTTCCTGTTAAACACTGAACATGGAGAACAATTAGGATACCCTGTATATACTACCCACAAACACAAAGGAGCATCTAGACAGAGAAGAGAGGCCTTACAGATAGGCAAGTGGGAGAAGTGGCGAGGTGATGATTGGCCACCAGAAAGAATTATTGAGTACTATGGACCTGCCACTTGGAATGATGATGGTATGTATGGTTATCGTACCCCAATTTATATGATCAATCGTATTATTCGCTTACAAGCAGTAGTTGAAATAATAACCAATGAAACTAGTCATGCTCTCACGCTCTTAGCTAGACAAAGTACTCAGATGCGCACTGCCATATACCAGAATCGCTTAGCACTTGATTATTTGCTAGCAGCTGAAGGAGGAGTATGTGGTAAACTGAATTTAACTAATTGCTGTTTGAAAATAGATGATAAAGGTCAAGTAGTTGAAGAAATTGCTAAAGATATGCAAAGACATGCTTATGTGCCAGTACAGACTTGGCACGCCTTGAAATTTCCTAATTGGTTTGCTAACCTTTTCTCTTGGCTGGGAGGATTTAAGACTTTCGTTATCTTAGTACTAATCCTTGTTGCTGTTGTCCTCTGCTTACCATGTTTAATCCCATGTTGTATGCGTTCCCTTCATAGTGCTATTGATAGTACAGTAGAGCGGAAGACCGCAACTAGAATAATGGCTTTATACAAAGCTAGCCCTAGTGGAACCAGTAAGAATCCTTTAATCAAGATGTGAATCTTCTGGAAAGTGATTTAATTCTCACACCTTATTAAGTAATAGGGTGAGATTAATCAAAGGGGGGAATGTGGCAGGTGCAGGCCTGTGACCCACGGTGTCTGACATAGGCAGGCCAGCATGGCTAGCTTGACCTGTAAATGAGGCCTGTGGAGAGGCATATAGGATTGCACATCCCCCAATATGCTGCTATTGTAAGAAAGAACTCAGTAGAAATATTGAATTAGCGTAGAAATGGAAAAAGACAGAAAAGATGTGTTTTAAAGTTACTGATAAGAAAAAGTACATTTGCAGAGAAATATTGAGGAGTGCTGACAGATGAGTTACAGAACCTTGCTCTTCTGCACGCACAAATGGTCCCATAGCCTTGAAAGTGTGAAAGTAACAAGTTGATGAACTGACCATTGTAATTGGGACTAGAAGGGGGGCAGGCAGGTGTCATGCCTACAGAAGCCCACAGAAGGAACATAATTGGAGAAACTTATCAGTACCGGGACCAATAGAAGGGCTACGGGAGGTACGGGAGCGTACCGGGACCAATGAAATGTTTTTCTATACCTAGAATGGAACAGAAGTCTATAAAAGTTGTTGTAATGCTTGAAAACTTTGCTCAGCCATTTTGAAATTGCCTTGCTTGAGACTTGTGCACAAATAAATGATTTGGACCTTCTGAACAGACTCCTGGTATCATTGGTTTGTCTGCGCTTTGCTGCTACAGTTTGAGCCTGTCAACAACTAAACAACTTACCCATCGTACTTACAGTTCTTTGTCTGACTTGCCTTGAAGCCAGAGAAAAGAGTTTGTGGCACAGCATCAACTGTTTGTGGGTCCTAAATCCTAACTGGGGGCAACAACCTCTGGAATCCTTCATAAAAACATAAGAAATGCTTTACTGGGTCAGACTAAGGTCCATCAAGTCTAGTATCCTGTTTCCAGTAGTGGCCAATCCAGGTCACAAGTACCTGGCAGTTTTCCAAAAAGACACACAGATTCCACAATGCTTATATTGAGGCAAGCAGTAGATTTCCCAGGTCTTCTTTAATAATGGTTTATGGACCTTTCCTCCAAGAACTTGTCAACACCTTTTAAACCCAGCTACACTAACAGCTTTACTATACCCTCTGGTAATGAATTACAGAGTTTGATTATGCATTGAGTGAAAAAATATTTTCTCTTTTGTCTTAAACGGGTTACACTATAGCTTCATTGCATGTTCCCTAGTCTTTCTACTTTTTGATGGCATAAACAATCGATCTTCCTAGGCTCTTAGTTTCTATCTCTGGACCCAGAAGCAAGTGAGAAGAAATAAAAACACAACACCTGCAGAATTATATCTGTTTGCATGCTCTAATCTGGAATGGGGGCAACAAGCAGCAGAAATCCAACCTCAACACTTTGGCTCCAATTCCCTGGACTCAGAGCAAGTGAGAAAGAATGAAAACACGCACAGAATTATACAATAACAGACTCTGATTAAGGCTTAAGAAGAGTAATTCACAGACCTGAAAACCTGAGCAGTCTCCTGTAAGTCCTCCCCATGACTGCCCGCAGCATTTCTTTTTATTAGGAAAAAACTGCCACTTTCTGCAATTTCAACTTCTCACTCTGCGTCATACATTTGCTTACAGATCAATATAAATACTACAGGACCAATATTCAAAAGCATTTATACAGTTTACAGACCTGTAAACCATGTAAATGCCACTTAGTGGGATATTCAGTAGCACTAACATGCAGGGCCGGCCCGTCCATTGAGCAAGAATGTTTTTTGCACAGGGCCCCGTGTTTCAAGGGGCCCCGCGCAAAGAACATTCTGCTTTTTTTCAAAATTAAGTAAAAAAAAAAAAAAGCTAGCTGCTACCGCTGCCGCTGCTGCCACGGCAGAATGGAGTGTCCCGCGGGGCCCCCTCTGCCCGGCTGAGCTCTCCCTCTGCGATGGCTGTGCCGGCTTTCAGATACGCGAAGGGAGAGTGTCTCCCTCGTGTCTCTGTTAAGCCTGCAGGGGCAGATGGGAAATTTCCCATCAGCCCCTGCGGGCTTAACAGAGATGCGAGGGAGACACTCTCCCTTCGCGTATCTGAAAGCCGGCACAGAGGGGCTCAGCCGTCGCAGAGGGAGGGAGGGAGGGAGGGACTCTGTAGACAAAGGTGAGTCGGTTGATATAGTGTATCTGGACTTTCAGAAAGCTTTTGACAAAGTCCCCCATCAGAGACTTTTGGCGAAGCTAAAAAGTCATGGGATAGGAGGCAGTGTACTATTGTGGATCTGGAACTGGTTAAAAGATAGAAAGCAGAGGGTAGGGCTAAATGGCCAATATTCCCAATGGAAAAAGGTGAATAGTGGAGTACCCCAGGGATCTGTACTGGGTCCGCTGCTTTTTGACATATTCATAAATGACCTGGAAAAGGGAATAACTAGTGAGGTTATGAAATTTGCAGATGACACAAAACTATTTAAAGTTGTTAAAACCCAAGAGGATTGTGGAAAACTGCAGGAGGATCTGGATAAATTGGAAGACTGGGCATCCAAATGGCAGATGAAATTTAATGTGGACAAGTGCAAAGTTATGCACCTAGGAAAGAACAACCCACACTATAGTTACACGATGCAAGGCTCCACATTAGAAACCACCACCCAGGAAAAAGATTTAGGAGTCATTGTGGATAACATGTTAAAACCCTCCGCCCAGTGTGCAGCGGCGGCCAAGAAAGCAAATAGAATGCTAGGTATCATAAGGAAAGGGATGGAGAACAAAACAAAGGATATTATAATGCCTCTGTATCGCTCCATGGTACGACCGCACCTTGAATATTGTGTGCAATTCTGGTCACCGTATCTTAAAAAGGACATAGCATTATTAGAAAAAGTACAGAGAAGAGCCACCAAATTGGTGAAGGGGATGGAAGGCTACTCCTATGAAGAGAGGCTAAGAAGGTTAGGGCTCTTTAGCCTGGAGAAGAGACGGCTGAGGGGAGATATGATAGAGGTCTATAAATTAATGAATGGAGTGGAACGGATAAACGTGGATCAATTGTTTACGCTATCAGAGTATAGAAAGACTAGGGGACATGTAATGAAGCTACAGGGTAAACTATTTAAGACAAATAAGAGAAAATATTTTTTCACTCAACGTGTAATCAAACTCTGGAATCTGTTACCGGAGGATGTAGTAAGGGCTGTTAGTATAGCTGGGTTTAAAAAAGGTTTGGACAAGTTCCTGGAGGAAAGGTCCATAAACCACTATTAAAAAGGGACCCAGGATATCAATGCTTGACCCAGTACAAGCATTGTGGAACCTGTCTTTTGGGGATATTGCTAGGTACGTATAACCTAGATTGGCCACTGTTGGAAACAGGATACTGGGCTTGATGGACCTCGGTCTGACCCAGTATGGCATGTCTTATGTTCTTATGTTCTTATGACTCAGCCGGGCAGAGGCGGCCCCGTGGGACACTCCATTCTGCTGCTGCTGCGGCAGCAGCGGTAGCAGCCAGTTTTTTTTTTTTAATGTTCCTTGAACCGATGGGGAGGGGGCTGGTTAGGACTGGTAATGGGCTATGGAGGGGGTTAGGACTTGACTTGAGGTGGGCTGTGGGTTGATGGGGTGTTTAGGACTGGTAATGGGCTATGGGGGGGCTAGGACTGTAAATGGGCTGTGGGGGTTAAGAATGGAGTTTGGCTGTGGGCTGATGGGGGTTGTCTGGTAATGGGCTATGGGGGGGTTAGGACTGATAATGGGCTATGAGGGGCCTAGGACAGGAAATGGGCTGATGGGGAGGGGTTAGGACTGGTAATGGGCTGTGGGCTGATGGGGGCTGTCTGGTAAAGGGCTATGGGGGGCTAGGACAAGAAATGGGCTGATGGGGAGGGGTTAGGACTTGAGGTGGGCTGATGGGGTTAGGACTGGTAATGGGCTGTGGGCTGTTGGGGTGGTTAGGACTGGTAATGGGCTATGGGGGGGGGTTAAGACTGGTAATCGGCTTTGGGCTTATGGGGGCTGTCTGGTAATGGGCTATGGGCACTGTTCCCTCTAAGCTGTGCGCGTGTGCACGCGCACACACCTCGCTGAGTGAGCGCACATACTTTACAACAGAGCGCACAAAAATTACAGCTCTGATTCTGATAGAAAACAACACAGACGTCTTAAAATTTAAAAGTTATGATTGTAGTTACTAGAAATTTCCCGCTTCATTTAGTAATCGTCTATTTTCATTTAATTTGATTAAAATCAATGTGGTGTACATAACGTATTCTGACACGTAGTCAAATTTTAAAGTATATAACTCCGAGTGTCATTATGTGGTGCACAAAAATTTAACCTTCCTTCAAAAGCTGCACACAGCTGATATTTTATGCGCACACAGCCTACAGAAAATTAGAGGGAACATTGGCTATGGGGGGGTTAGGACTGATAATGGGCTATGGGGGGGGGCTAGGACAGGAAATGGGCTGATGGGGAGGGGTTAGGACTTGAGGTGGGCTGATGTGGTTAGGACTGGTAATGGGCTGTGGGCTGATGGGGGGCTTAGGACTGGCAATGGGCTATGGGGGGCTGACTGGAAATGGGCTGATGGGGGTTAGGACTGGTAATGGGTTATAGGGGGGGCTTAAACTGAAAATTGGGTGATGGGGGGTTAGGACTGGAAGTGGGTTGATGGGCGGCTAGGACTGGTATTGGGTTGGGGTGTTGCTAGGACTGGAAATGGGCTGATGGGGGGCTAGGACTGGAAATGGGCTGATGCAGGGACTAGAAGGGAATGGATGCTGGGTGAGGCTGGAACTAGAAGGGAGCTGATGTTGGGGGAGGATTAGAATGGGTTGGGGCTGGGAGAGTAAAATGGAGAGGGGAAAAATATTTTGTGTGGGAGGGATGAAAAATCTACAATTGGCCGGGTATTGGGAGAGTAAGGGGGGATTGAGGATGGAGGGGTAAAATTTGAGTGGATGAAATAGGAATGAGGAAAGAGCAAAAGGAGAAAGATTAGTATGTTAAAGCAGATGTAGAGAGAGAATGGAAAAAAAACTAGGAGAGAAGAAAGGACAAATGGACAGCAGATAATGGAGAGTTAGAAGAAGACACGAAGAAACCAGAAGAAAGTGGCTGGAGCAATTGCAGCTGAAAAAAAATGCACAAAAGGTAGAAAAATATCTCTTTATTTTGAATTTATTAATTGGAATATGTCAACTCTGGTAAATGTGCATCATTAACGTCTGCGCTTTGTTTAGTACAAGAGCAAATTAATGTATAGTTTTATTTCTACAGTGTTGTACATTCCAAGTTTGGCTTTTGGGATTCCCAGTTTAATTATTGTCATCCTGTTTCTAAATTGTGATTCCTTGTTTGGTGATGGTTTATGTTCTGTTCATGTGTAACAGAGCTGAGGTATTCTGTTTATATAATTCCTATTTGACATTGCCACTTGTTCTCTTTCCCCAGTAGGTCATGTATTGGTATTCTCTGAAATGTATTGGTTTAATATTTGCATGTTTCCTTTTGATAGGTAGGGTATGGTGCTTTGTGAGTCCTGGTAGTGCTGTTAGGATACGGCGGGTTTGCTATGGGTTCTAAATGGGCAGTGTTTGTAGTAGTTCCTAATGTGTCTGGCGGTTGGCACTGGATTATAGTAATGTAGAAATCTTTTAGTCTTTCTTTATTCATACACTCATTAAGAGACATGTTTACTAAAAGTTAGTATATGGTAACACTATGCAAATATTTATGCAAATGAGGCCCCACACCGAGTCTCCGCACATGGCCCCGCACCCCCCTTGGGCCGCCCCTGCTAACATGGTTAGTGCTGCTGAATATTCCCAATTATCTCCACTATATGCTCTGATGCTAACCGCTGAGCATTGGGATGTGTGTGGACATTCAGGGCATTCCAGGGGCAATGACAGTCACTAACCAGGTAGTGGCTATATTGCACCATTGCCCAGCGACCTGTGGTAAAAGATAGGTGCAGCAAAAACTGGCCTATCATTTACCCATAGGAGCTAATCAGGCAGCAGTTCAATATTGCCACTGCCTGGTTAGCTTCTGCGGCTGCGGAAGCTGTGTGGTGACTGCAGATATTCAGTGCCAGGGCAGCATATGACCCCAGCATTGAACATCTGAGGTTAAAATTCAGCAGCTATGGCTATACACCATAGCGGCGCATAGCCATCGCTATGGAATATCAGGCCCTACATGTTTTAGGTCAAACTGGGCACAGACATTCCTCACTCTTAATCAGGACAAGCTTCCTGCATGCATTCTGTCTTGCTTTCAAAAACATCTTCAAAATTCGACCTTGGCTTGTTTATATATATTCCACTAGGCCAACGATTTCCAACTCCAGGTCTAGAGGCTCTTGTACTAGCTGTCAGAAAAATTTTCATGCTCCATATTTCTGTACCTTCCTCCAGTGCCCCAATACCCCACTTTGAGTTCCTTTCTACAGTCCCCCCCTATGATTCTTTAAAGAATCACTATAAAAACCTGGTAGCTCGAACATGTCCAAGTCCAAAATAAATCTTCTGCCACAATGGGGAATGCCTTCTGCTTCTCTTTACAGATGCCCCTTCAGAATCCTAGGCACCACATTTGGTCCAGAGGTGAACTTCATCTTATTTATTTTATTTATTTATTATTTATTTTGCTTATATACTGCTTTTCATTGGGTCAAAGTGGTTTACATTGAACAAGGTTAAATAGATATTGTTACATTAGAACGTTTTAAACTTATGTACATATAATGTTATAACATTATAAGTTTATATACAGTTAAGACATGCAGGCTGTAGCACTGTCCTTTAAAGACTGGCAATGTACCTTGATGTACAGGTTCCTCGAGGGTGGGACAAAGGTTCTGGTACATGTTGGTACCAATGATATAGGAAAGTGTTGTATGGATGTTTAGGCTTTTAGGAAGGAAGTTGAAATCCAGAACTTCCAGGGTAGCATCCTCAGAAATTTTTCCCATTCCACGCGCAGGGCCCTAAAGCCAGGCAATGCTCCAGAGTCTCAATTTATGGATGAGACAATGGTGCAAGGAAGAGGGTTTTGGATTTGTTAGGAACTAGGCAACATTGCTGGAAAAGGAGGGGCTTTTCCAAAGGGATGGGCTCCACCTTAACCAGGATGGAAACAGGCTGCTGGCATTAACCTTTAAAAAGGAGATAGAGAAGCTTTTAAACTAGATAATAGGGGAAAGCCAAGAGTGTATGGTTTGGAATGATGTATCCTTGAAGGATACTAGCAAAAGATTGAACTTAGGGCATACTGACAGAGAGTTTCCAATAAAGATAAAAGTAGCATAAATGACCTCAAGTACAGAGCAAACAACTTTAAGATTCCAAATTACCCCCGTCTACCGGTAAGCAGATTAATATGAATAAAATACAATCTCTAAAATGCTTGTATGCAAATGCCAGAAGTCTAAATAATAAGATGGGAGTGTACTACTGACCACCTGGCCAGAATGAACATATAGATGATGAAATGCTCAAAGGGAAGCTTAGCAATGTTTCAATACTTTATATGTATAGCTATAAAACTAGATATACTGTGGAGTGTGTAGCCCAGTGGTTAGGAGTAGCAACCCAACATCCAATACATCAAGTATTCAGTCCCCACTGGCACTCCACCTGATACAAGGCACATCACATTGTCCCCTGAGAAAAGGCCTGCAAATCTTTTTCCATTATGAACGTGGCCCATGGCACACAAGGCGCCTTGCACGGATGTGCTGTCATGCAAGGCACCGTATGTGACAATGCTGCATAAGGCAGCATGTATGGGCCCAGCACTGATGCGGCAAAGGGGTGTATGGCACCGTGCACTAGGTGCATTGTGTGATGCATCTGTGCTATGCACGGGGCATTAGGCGCCATGCATACCACATCTGCACTGGGTGCTTTATGTTCCGCCTTACACAGATGCATCACATGACAGTGCTTAATGCTCTGCACCTTGCATGCCATGTCCACATAAGATGTCATGTACAGCACCCAGAGCTGATGCAGCACAAGGTGTTAGGCACCATACATGATGCATCTGCACAAGGCAGAGCGTAAATCACACAGGGCGGACGCGGCACACACGGCGCCTAATGCCCTGCACCACATCAGTGCTAGGCACTATATGTGCTGCCTTACGCAGATGCATCATGCAAGGTGCAGGGCGTTAGGCACCATACGCTATGCACCTTGCGCTGCTGCCCCACAAGACACTTTGCAGACTGTGCAAGGCACCATGAGCCGAAGTAATGCACATATAAAAACTAGTAGTGCACACTGATGCGAACTCACTGTACAGTGCATTGTGGCACCACCGTGAGACCTTGACATCATGACATCATTCAAGAAAACCACCAGACAAAATGGTCACCCATTTCAGGAAGCCACCCTTCACTGAGGCAGACGTGGAGCTGTTGGGCTTGCTGATCTGCTGCCATCAACGGTGCCTCTTTCCCTCCTCCAGTGTCAGGCAAGACCTATTCTGGGTCAAGCGTGCCTGGCACCACGTCCAGAGGAGCTAAAAATGCGCAGTCTGATTACCCACGAGAGGTAAGCACATGGGGACAGGTACCACAGACAAAGGAGCTCAACATAGCAGGTTGTAGGCAACATACATCATCTACTGGGCACTCATTATGCAAATAGGGTCCAGTCTTAGGTCTGTGAGGTGAGTATCTGTGCATGACAGTGTGGTGTGACCTCAGGTGAGGGGTAATTGTGACATCTAAATAGGCTTGCATGAGTAACGGGGATAGTTTCACGTATAGTACCCCACATTGCCATGACCTAGGAGGTTTGAGGTTCCCATAGCTTTGTAAGTACTGTAGCTGCATGTATGTGCACCTTAGCAAAAAAAAAAAAAAAGGTTTGTGCATGTGTATATACCATCCAGGGTCATGAGGTTGGTGCAGCAACCACTGATGTGCTGTCAGATGCAATTCTGATGGTGTATGTCCCCATCAGCCCATCACATTCAGCCTCTGGGATTTTAAGACTGATCCTGGGGAACATAACTTTCAGTGGGTCACATAAATCTGCAGCCCATGGCAGTGTGTTTTATGTGAAGGATAGCTGTGGCCTGGCCCAGGCCATCAGAGGTTATGTACATTGTCATATTGAAGTGGTATGAAATATATGTGTAGGATCACCGAACCAATGGAAGGTGAACCTCTATCCCACTCCCAAGCCTCAGGCAGGTTGGGACAGGTTAGTGACATATACAGTGCATTGCAAATGTATGCATCCCTGCTGTCTCTGTCCTGTTTTGTCACCTTACAACCTTTGAAATCAAATGGGGTTTTGGGGGGGTTAGCACCATGTGATACACACTACATGCCTACCAATCAGAAGATGCAAAACATCCCTTATTGTGACACTAACAATATTTATGTATATGCACACCAGCATCTGGGGATTGTAGGACCACCTGTTGCTGTATTTTCAGCTGCATGTCTCCTGGGGGTATGTGACCATTAGCCTACCACATGTAGCCACTGTGAGTGCCAGCCATTCCCGGGGCCAAACCGACCAAGCACCCTCAGGTGTGATATGGTGCCTTGGTGTACAACAATTGCCAATTAATACTACACATTATCTATTGGATTGAGTGCAGTGCTGTGACTAGGCCACTCCAAGACCTGTTAGCCTGTAAACAACCCCAGTATAGATATGGCAGTATGTGTAGGGTCAAGAGAAGGGGTCTGTCATTAACTGGAACCAGATATAGGTTACATGGGACTAAGCAGGTGACCCACATCACGCCTAGGGGGAGTGTAAGCATAGCAATATGTTTATTTTGTGCTCAACTGTATGGACCTGACTGTACGTAAGGGTGACAAAGTGAGAGGGATGATGACCTTTGGTTGTGCCACTGTTCCCACTGCAATCTGCGAATGTACCATACAAGGTGTCTATAGCATGGTGACATAGCAACATAGCAGGTGATGGCAGATATGGACCTGTCTGGTCCATCTAGTCCAGTGGTTCTCAACCTTTTTTGTACTGTGACCCCTTTTACCATTGGTCAACTTGTGGTGACCCCCAATGATAAAATCAAATGCGTCTCTCTTCCTTTACCATTAACGCATTGTCACTGTAATCATTTGTTGAATTATTAATATATTGTAGGCCTTTGCAATATGTTTTTATTTATAAAATTTACTTATTTAAACCACAATAATTAATCACAATAACAAGTAATAATATTTGATTTCAAAATTATGATGATTTTGTAGTCAAATCACTAATATGAAATAAAATTATTTTTTCTACCTTTGTTGTCTGACCAATTTATTCTCTGATCATGCTGGTCCCGATCTGAGGCTTCTGCTTTCCTGTCTTCTCTTAGCTCTCTTTCTGTGGTCTATGGTCCATCTGCCATTTCTTATCTCTTCTTTCGTTTTCTTCACTTCTTTCCATCAGCCGATTTCCAGTCACAGTAACCATCCCCAGTATCAGCCCCTTTCCAATCCTCACTCTCAGTACCTTCCAATGTCAGCTTGCATTCCCATGACTGCCACTGGTATCCATTCCCTTCCAGTACAAATACCATAGCAGCCCCTCTCAGATCCACTCCCTTCCAGTTCCATTCTCCCATCCCCTCGTATCAGCCTATTTGTAGCCTTAGCCCCCAGTTTTCTTCCAGGGCCAGCAGCTCTATCCTCCCCTCCCCACAATCAGCCCATTCCCAGTCAAAGCCCCCCAATCAGCTCACTTCTAGTGCTAATCCCCCCTCAACCCCATTACCAGTGCTAGCCTCCCCTAATCAGCCCAATACCAGTCCTACCCCCCATCAGCTCATTACCAGTCCTAGCCTCCACCAATCAGCTCATTTCCAGTCATAGCCGCCCTGATCAGCTCATTTCCAATGCTAGCCTCCCATCAGTCCATTACCAGTCCTACCCCACCCCATCAGCCCATTACCAGTCCTAGCCTCTCCTAATCAGCTCATTTCCAGTGCTAGTCCCCCCCTCAACCCCATTACCAGTGCTAGGCTCCCCTAATCAGCCCATTACCAGTCCTACCTCCCCCCCCATCAGTCCATTTCCAGTCCTAACCTCACCGATCAGCTCATTTCCAATGCTAGCCCCCCATCAGTCCATTACCAGTCCTACCCCCCTATCATGCCCATTACCAGTCCCAACCCCCCCTTGATCAGTCCATTCCCAGTCCTAGCCTTCCCTAATCAACCCATTACCAGTCCTAGCCCCCCCTCTGCCCATTACCAGTGCTAGCTCCCCCTTCAGCCCATTATAATCCTAACCCGCACTGTCTCTCGCCTCTGTCCAGCATTTATCCCCTGTCTGTCCAGTATGTCCCCCTGTCTCTCCCCTTTGTCCATGCCAGCCCCCTCCATCCATCCCTCCTTGTCAGCCCCCTCTGTCCATGTCAGCCGCTCTCCCTCCATCCATCCATATCAGCCTCCTCCCTCCCTCCATGTCAGCCTCCTCCCTCCATCCATCCATATCAGCCCCCTCCCTCCCTCCATGTCAGCCCCTCCCTCCCTCCATCCCTCCATGTCAGACCCCCTCCCTCCCTCCATGTCAGCACCCCTCCCTCCATCCCTCCCTCCATGTCAGCCCCCCTCCTTCCATCCATCCATATCAGCCCCCTCCCTCCCTCCCTCTGTCCATGTCAGCTTCCTTCCCTCTATCCATCCATCCATCCATGCATATCAGCTCCCTCCCTCCATGTCAGCCCCCCTCCATCCATGTCAGCCCCTCCTCCCTCCATCCCTCCATGTCAGCCCCCTCTGTCCATGTCAGCCCCCTCCCTCCATCCATCCATCCATATCAGCCCCCTCCCCTCCTGTCCATGTCAGCCCCCTCTGTCGATGTCAGCCCCCCCTGTCCATGTCAGCCCCCCCTCTGTCGATGTCAGCCATGTTGCAGGTTCCCTGCCCCCTCATCCCCTCTCCCCATGTCTGCCTCCCTTCTAATGCAGCCGTGGCTCCCTGCCTCTTAGGGAACCGCGGCTGTGTCTATAAAATCATTGCGGAGCCTCCCTGTCTCTCGACGGGCTCTGTGCAGCATTGTCCCGCCTCCAAAGGACGTTCTTTACCACTTCCTTTGGAGGTGGGACAATGCTGCACAGAGCCCGTCGACAGGAGAAAGCGGGGTATAAATCTGTTTAAATAAATAAATAAATAAATAAATAAATGGATAATCTCAAGACCGTCTGTTAGCTCACTAGCTTTCTCTCAGATGCCATTCTGTTCTCCGTTTACAGATTTATTTAATTCAGACTATCGCAGTAAACATCTCAAACAATTGCGTGACAGTCTTCCTTTGTCCCAGTTTATCAGATACTGTAGGAATTGCTCCAGCTCAGAAGAATATAAAATACAAGCTAAAAATTTGATACAGATCTTCAAACACAGAGGATATCCTATCACAATACTTAACAAGGCTTATAAACGAGAGCTATATAACAACAGAGCGTTATTATTACAGACCCGGAACAAAACGGAGCCATCAGATACAGATACAATCAATTTTGTTACTAAATATTCCCCACTTAGTGGCAGCATTAAACGCATAGTAAAACGTCACCAAAACGTATTGAGTACCCTGCCCGGGTTACAGAATAAATCTATACGATGTGTTTGGAAACGCAGCCAAAACTTAAAGGAGAAATTAAGTCCTGCTAAGTTACGGACAATTCCAACTAGTGCGCAAGAGAGTCTCACAGGTCATATGAAATGTGGCAGTTGCAATATCTGCTCCATAACTGAGGAAATTACCGAGTTCACTTATCATGGTAACATCTACAGGTTACGGAATTCCACTACGTGTAGTTCTGATCATATAGTTTATGGGATTAAATGCCCATATGGTTTGATATATGTGGGAAAAACCATTAGACAATTTCGAGTCCGTATGAACGAGCACCGGAGCAGACTTAAATGTCACGTCCAGGAAGCCCCCTTAGTGGCACACTGCACACAACACCACCATACATTTGACGAGTTGAGATGTTTTGGTATTGAAGCGGTGCGGGCAGGGAGAGCAGGAAAATCCAGAGCTAAAACTCTGTTCATTCAAGAACAAATATGGATTTACAAATTACAATCTGTTATACCCGGGGGCTTAAACAATATGATCGAATGGAGTGCCTGTGTCTGAATTAAATAAATCTGTAAACGGAGAACAGAATGGATACCTACACATTCACTCTATGTTTGACACTCGCGCACGTCAACGTGCAGTTATTTAAATTTCACCTAATATCAATGGCACGCATGCGTGGCGTCTGAGAGAAAGCTAGTGAGCTAACAGACGGCCTTGAGATTATCCATTGCTTTCAAATCTTACCTGCAAGGAAATCTAACGGTAGGAACATACTGTTTCTTTGAGTACATATTGTCTTCTTGAGTATCTTCTTTACTAATATATTTAGGCAAATAAGTTGGGACTATTTAGAGTTTCTAACTTTGCTACTTTGTTTATGAATAGTGCTACTATACGAACAACTGGTCCCCCCTGAGGAAGAATCGAAACGCAAAGCTGGTACCTAAATGGTAGCGTTGGGGAAGTTCGCTATTTTATCCTTGAGATAAGCACGTTTACTTTAATTATCTTGATAGCAACAGTTTGAAATCTCAGCAACAAATGAGTTAAAAATATTATCTGTGAAGATTGCAACTTTGAATAACACTAAAGGTTACTTAGCACGCTGTATACCTGCTTCATTTAAACAACTTTTCAGGAACCGGAGAGGTCATTAATGCAAATAAAACAACATATTCTCGGAGGAGACAATATCGGGGAAGTAGCTGTTAAAGTCTGAGACCCCGGTTTCCTATTATTACTATCTTTATTATCATTTCACCGAATTGGTTTGCAGCTATGGTTGAGGTTCAGCTTACTTAACCTTTAGGTTAATTTGGAGGGCTATATACCTTTTGCTTTGGAGCTGTTGTTCCTAGCCCATTGTTTGCAAAGCCGCAGAAGCGGGAGCTCAAGGCCTATCCCCAGAAAGGAGAGACTGCTGATAAACCTAGGTTTGTGCTAAGATACTGTAAGATGAGTCCCAGCGCTCGAAGTCCTAAGAGAGATTCTGCCCAGGCGGCTGGGTATGACCTTTGCAGTGCCGAAGATCTAGTAGTCCCAAAACAAGGGAAGGCTCTCGTGAACACCGCTCTCCAGATGGAAATGCCGATAGGGTGCTATGGGCACATAGCACCTCGCTCGGGTCTTGCCCTGAAGAATTTCATCGACATAGGAGCCGGTGTCATCGATCCCGATTTCAGAGGCGCCGTGAAGGTATTAATCTTTAATTTCGGGAAAGAAGATTTCAGGATTAATACAGGTGACCGCATAGCGCAGTTGATTTGTGAGAGGATTGGTTTTCCCCCTCTTGAAGAGGTCTCCATGCTGTCTACAACAACCCGAGGTACTGGGGGATTCGGATCCACAGGAGCCACAAATCTACAAGGGTTAGCAGCTATGGTGGAAGAAAAAGCAGAAGAGGACCTAGGGCCACAATTGGCTGAATGCAAAGGAGATCCAGAACCAAAGGTCGGCGATGGACTTTCGTGGACACAGAAGGAAGACTTGGCCCGCCTATTAGCAAGGTTCACGGATGTTTTAACTTCGAGGCCGGGCGAAACGAATCTTGTAGCCCATGAAATTATAACACCACCGGGAGAAGTGATATGGCAAAGACCATATTGGCTGCCAGAAGCAAAAAGGCAGAAGGTAATTAGCCAAGTTCAAGAAATGCTTGCCACGGGAATTATAGAAGAATCGAGAAGCCCATGGAGTAGTCCGATTTGTTCTTGTACCGAAACCGGATGGATCCATGAGGTTCTGCATCGATTTCCGGCGGCTCAACGCGATATCGAAATTTGATGCCTACCCCATGCCTCGGATAGAGGAACTGTTGGACCGGTTAGGACGAGCTGAGTACCTCACCACGCTCGATATGATGAAAGGGTATTGGCAGATACCTTTAACCCGAGAAGCCCGTCAGAAGACTGCCTTTAGCACACCAGTGGGATTATTCCACTTTAAAAGAATGCCCTTTGGGTTACATGGGGCTGCTGCCACATGTCAGAGGCTGATAGACCTGGTGTTGTGCCCGCACCAGGAATACGCAGTCACGTATATGGATGACGTAGTGATACACAGCAGCACCTGGGACCAACACTTGCTGAGAGTAGAGGCAGTTCTACAAGCAATGCGGAACGCAGGACTCACATTAAATCCAGCCAAATGTTTGTTTGCAGGCCAAGAGGTCAAGTACTTAGGCCACCTAGTGGGGCGTGGCACAGTAAAACCTCTGATAAGCAAAACTGAGAGTATAAAAACGTTCCCTAGACCCACTACAAAAAAACTATTATGTAGTTTCTTAGGTCTAGTCGGGTACTACCGACGTTTTATCCCACACTTTGCAGACAAGAGTGCCTCTTGTCGCCCCCACTGGTGGAGCGTATAGCTGCACACCAGGTGGAGCCGCCTTGATGCCCAAGAATAAGAGTTCCCAATATGGCAGCCAGAAGGGCTGCTGGGATCTGTAGTTTTAACTTATCCTTTCATTAGGCAAAGTAGTTGTAGACGAGGGTTTAGGCAAAACAGAGAATTATTTTTATTTGTTGTGTTTGTGGTTTTCCACCATAAGCAAGTAACAGGCTGAAAAGAACAGTGGATTCTTCTCCAACACAAAGGTATGAAAATATATATATGCACAGTCTTATTGGTAACAGCAAAATAGCTTCTTAGGAACTTGGCTTTCACAGCAAACATAAAGCTTCTCCTGGGCACATTTAGCTTCTTTAAGAGAGTGTTCCTTTCACAACTCCCATGTACAGAAATGCTTTTAAATGTTCCTCTGAGCTTTCCCTTTAGCTGCAGGTTTCACACAGAACAAACGCTGGCTTAACGATGTTCAGCTGTGCACTGTGCTGTAACCTTCACTCAGGCCAATTCCTTGCTACGTCATTCATTCGCACACAGAGGGTTTTTACTCAACACTCTTCTAGCTCTCCAGCATTACAATAAGAGCATTGCATTTCCTCTGGGTCATCATTATAATCTTCACAGCAGCTGCCTATCTCCATTTCCTCATTGCCATCCTCATAGTATTCTTCAGGCTGTACCTGGCTAATGAGCTGACTGGTTTGTCTCTGAATCATATCATTCAGTTTCTCCACCAGAATCTGTTTCTGCTCTATCTCTTCAGATAACTGAGGTAACTGATATGTAGACAGGGTATTATTTCTACTGCTGTAATCTTTCTGACTTTTATAATTACTTCTCCTCTCAGGAACTAAATCCTTTAGCTTCCTTACAGGTATAAACTCAGGAAGAGACACTTGCCTTAGTGGAGAGCCGTTTGGTAGCTTCCCTCTCTCATAGGTAAAGCCAGACTGCTTTCTCTCTGTATGCACTCCTCTCTCTCGTGGCAAACTTCCTTTCTGTCTCTGTTCCTGCTGACTGCCGAGACTTCCCTCGAGTCTCTGCTGAGGTCTGTGCACTCCTCCCTTGAGTCTGTGCCTTCCTTGCAGACTCCCTTGTCGTCCCTCCACTGGACTTCCTTGCTGCCAGCTCTGCAACCAACTCCCCTGTAGTTCCTCTACTGGAGTTCCTTCTTGCAAGCCTCTGCTTCTGCTAGTGCCAGTGCCAGTGCTTCTGCCGGTGCTTCCCCTTCTAGTTCCCCTTCTCCTAGTAACTTTCTCACATGCAGGAGTTTTAAGCTGCTCTCTTTCAGGGACCACGCCTTTTTTGCAGCACACGTGGGAACTGCTAGGCACTCTAGCTCTAACGTGCTGAAGTGGGCGGGGCTTAATCGTGACTGTGCTATGAGTCAGAAGCTCCTGGTTGCTAGGGAAACCCTGAATGCTCTCAGTTTTAAAGGCACAGGTCTCATTTTCCTGACATTCCATAGCCTCTGTACTGCCTTCATCATCACATATTCCCCCCCTTAAGAGATTACGGGCAGGGGTGCTACTGTCATCACAGCACGTAATTCTCCTACAATCATCATTCAGAATCTCTTCGGATGCGCCTCTGGATAACGCATCTGCGTTCTGGTGGAGTTTTCCTGCTCGGTGTACAATCTGAAAATCAAACGCCTGGAGGGCCATGTACCCAGGGCCGGCCCGTCCATTGAGCAAGAATGTTTTTTGCACAGGGCCCCGCGTTTCAGGGGGCCCCGCGCAAAGAACATTCTGCTATTTTTTTTTAATTAAATTAAAAAAAAAAAAAAAAAAAAGCTGGTCGCGGCAGCATGGAGTGTCCGCGGGGCCTCCTCTGCCGGCTGAACTCTCCGGGCGCGGCTGAGCCCCTGTGCACCGGCTTGCAGATACGCGAAGGGAGAGTGTCTCCCTCGCGTCTCTGTTAAGCCCGCAGGGGCTGATGGGAAATTTCCCATCAGCCCCTGCGGGCTTAACAGAGACGCGAGGGAGACACTCTCCCTTCGCGTATCTGCAAGCCGGTGCACAGGGGCTCAGCCGCGCCCTGAGAGTTCAGCCATCAGAGGAGGCCCCGCGGGGCTGCAGAGGTGCGGTGGCCGCGCTCGCGGTGATCCTGTGTCTGAGCGTGCGGCTGCAGGAGCTGGAGAGCAGGCTGCGGGAGAGCGAAGAGGCCGGCGTGCAGGCGGCGATCGACTACTGCCAGACACTCCTAGAATATGCAGAAAAATGGAAGACATCTGAAGATCCTATGCCTCTGTTGGAAGTGTACACGGTGGCCATCCAAAGTTATTCCAAAGCACGGCCATATCTTTCTTCGGAGTGTGAAAATGTTGCCGTTGTGCTTGAAAGATTAGCACTGAGCTGTGTTGAACTTTTACTGTGTCTGCCTCATGAGTTACCAGATAAACGCTGGGAAGACTTTCAGAGCTCAGTGCAGAAAAAAAGAGGAGGATTTGGTTTGAAAGAGGCCCCCCCCCCTTTGATCCAGATCAGTGGGGTGGTGAGCAGGTGGTGGTTGCCCAGGGAAGAGATACGCCTGATCCCGGTGGGGAGAGAGTAGCACGGCACCTGAGGCGGCTAAAACAGTGGTCTCTTCTCTCGGAGTCTCCCCCAGCACCGAAGCCTTCACTTCCGGCTGAGCGCAGGGGAGGGGAGAGCTCTCGGGCATGGCGTGGGACACTTCATTCTCCAGCAGCGACGCAGAAGGCTCGATCCGGTTTCTCATAAAAAGTTGATGGAACATGGCAATTTTGAGTTACGGTTGCTGTCTAGCTTAACTCAAGACAATGGCGTGTGGAAGAATCCATTGCTGCAGAGTATTCTTTCCCAGGAACCACTGGACCAAGAGAGAGTAAATGAGTTTTTAGTTTTGGAAGGCCCTATCCTGCTGGGAATGCGAATTAAACAGCTTCTCAAAGTAAAGCAAGTAAGCCAAGCAACATCATTGGCAAAGATGTGTGCAGACCACCCAGAGATCAATACAAAAGGCAGTTTTACACAGCTCTATCTTGTCTGTCTTTGTGCAGCATCACCAAATATAAACCTCATGGAAATGATTGCAAATGTAGATTAGGACTGGTAATGGGCTATGGGGGGGGGGGTTAAGACTGGTAATGGGCTATGGGGGGATTAAGACTGGTAATGGGCTGTGGGCTGATGGGGGCTGTCTGGAAATGGGGTGATGGGGGGTTAGGACTGGTAATGGGCTGGGGGGGGGGTTAGGACTGGTAATGGGCTATGGGGGGGGGTTAAGACTGGTAATGGGCTATGGGGGGGCTAGGACAGGAAATGGGCTCATGGGGGACTTGAGGTGGGCTGATGTAGTTAGGACTGGTAATGGGCTGTGGGCTGATGGGGGGGGGTATGACTGGTAATGGGCTATGGGGGGGTTAAGAGTGGTAATGGGCTGTGGGCTTATGAGTGCTGTCTGGAAATGGGGTGATGGGGGGTTAGGACTGGTAATGGGCTGGGGGGGTTAGGACTGGTAATGGGCTATGGGGGGGGTTAAGACTGGTAATGGGCTATGGGGGGGCTAGGACAGGAAATGGGCTGATGGGGGACTTGAGGTGGGCTGGTGTGGTTAGGACTGGTAATGGGCTGTGGGCTGATGGGGGGGTTTAGGACTGGCAATGGGCTATGGGGGCTGACTGAAAATGGGCTGATGGGGTTAGGACTGGTAATGGGTTATAGGGGGGGCTTAAACTGAAAATGGGGTGATAGGGGGTTAGGACTGGAAGTTGGTTGACGGGGGGCTAGGACTGGTAATGGGTTGGGGGGTTGCTATGACTGGAAATGGGCTGAGTGGAAGGGGAGGCTTGAACTGCAAATAGCTGATGGGGAGGGGGCTTGGAATGGAAATGGGCTGTGAGGGGAGGGGGCTAGGACTGAAAATGGGCTGATGGAGCAGCTAGGATAGGACTGGAAATGGGCTGTTGGGGGAGCTAAGATTGGAAATGGGCTGTGGTGGGGGCTTGAATTGAAATGGACTCATGGAGGGGCTAGAACTGGAAGTAGGCTCATGGGGGGGCTTGGACTGGAATTGGGTTGAGTGGAGGGGAGCTATGATTTGACATGGGCTGATGATGGGGCTAGGAAATGACTAGAAATGGGCTGATGGGGGAGCTAGGACTGGAAATGAGCTGATGCAGGGACTAGAAGGGAATGGATGCTGGGTGAGACTGGAACTAGAAGGGAGCTGATGTTGGGGGAGGATTAGAATGGGATGGGGCTGGGAGAGTAAAATGGAGAGGGGAAAAATCTACAATTGGCCGGGTATGGGGAGAGTAAGTGGGGATTAAGGATGGAGGGGTAAAATTTGTGTGAATGAAATAGGAATGAGGAAAGAGCAAAAGGAGAAAGATTAGTATGTTAAAGCAAATGTAGAGAGAGAGAATGGAAAAAAACTAGAAGAGAGAAGAAAGGACAAATGGACAGCAGATGATGGAGAGTTAGCAGAAAACATGAAGAAACCAGAAGAAAGTGGCTGGACCAATTACAACTGAAAAAAGATGCACAAAAGGTAGAAAGATATCTCTTTATTTTGAATTTATTAACTGGAATATGAAAGCTCTGGGAATGTGCATCATTAGCGTCTGCGTTTTGTTTGGTACAAGTGGAAATTAATTTATAGTTTTATTTCTACAGTGTTGTACATTCCAAGTTTGGCTTTTGGGATTCCCAGTTTAATTATTGTCTTCCTGTTTCTAAATTGTGATTCCTTGTTTGGTGATGGTCTATGTTCTGCATGTGTAACTGAGCCGAGGTATTCTGTTTATGTAATTCCTATTTGACATTGCCACTTGTTCTCTTTCCCCAGTAGGTCATGTATTGTTCTTCTCTGAAATGTATTGGTTTAATATTTGCAGTGTTGCCTTTTGATAGGTAGAGTCTGGTGCTTTGTGAGTCCTGATAATGCTGTCAGGATACGGTGGGTTTGCTATGGGTTCTAAATGGGCAGCGTTTGTAGTAGTTCCTAATGTGCCTGGCGGTTGGCACTGTATTATAGTAATGTAGAAATCTTTTAGTCTTTCTTTATCCATACACTCATTAAGAGACATGTTTACTAAAAGTTAGTGTATGGTAATATTATGCAAATATTTATGCAAATAAGGCCACTTATGCAAATGAGGCCCCGCACCGAGTCTCCGCACATGGCCCCGCTCCCCCCTTGGGCCGCCCCTGCATGTACCACCTGGTCAACCTAGAGTTATGGTCTTTCATTTGCCCAAGCCATTTTAACGGGGCATGATCAGTCATGAGCAGGAACTTTCTGCCGGCTAGGTAGAATTTTAGGGAGTCCACTGCCCATTTCACTGCTAAGCACTCCCGTTCAATGGTGGAATAATTCTTTTCCGCGGGCGACAATTTTCGGCTGAGGAAGAGTACCGGATGCTCCACACCCTCTTGCTTCTGGGAGAGCACCGCTCCCAGGCCGGTTTCTGAAGCATCAGTCTGTAGGATAAACGGTAGAGTGAAGTCCACGCCTCTCAATACCGGCGCGGAACACAGCTCTTCCTTTAACTCTTCCTTTAACGCACCCAGAGCATGGAACGCTCTCCCCACCTCTATTCGAAACATCACTTACCTAATTGACTTCAGGAAGGCATTAAAGCAGCACCTATTCACCACATACTACCCTGAATCCAGCACTAGTAATCATACATATGCCCCCTCAGACAATCACTCATTACAATTAAACAATCAGACTCAGCATGAAAAAGGATAATCAACTGATCGCTCAGAAGATACCCACTGAAATGGAATCAGGACCCCCAGTGTAAATAAGATGTAGATATGTTATACAATGCACATAGTTCCCCCCAGTTACTTCCAAGTTGATCTCCTGTTTATTGTAAATACAACTCAGGGTTCCTGTGTTGTATGGTTGATGTTGAATGTAAACCGCTCTGATCTAAAATAGAGCGGTATAGAAGAACTGTTAAATAAATAAAATAAATAAATAAAATAAATAAACTGCTTAAAAGCTTTTTCAGCCTCCTCGGTCCATCGCAGCTGATTTGGCTTATTCTTTTTCAGCATGTCCGATAGAGGCGAACTTTTTTCCGCAAACCTTGCCACAAATCTTCTGTAGTAACCTACCAGCCCAAGGAAACTACATAAGTGTTTCTTATTGGTAGGTTGCGGGAAAGTCCGGACACTCTCAACCTTGCTCAACAGGGGTTTTACAATGCCATGTCCCACTAAGTGCCCCAGATACTTCACTTCTTGGGCCCCAAACATGCATTTTGCTGGATTCAGGGTCAGCCCAGCCTCCCTCATTGCCTGTAGCATGGCCTTCACCTGAGCGATGTGCTGATCCCAGCTGGCACTATGGATCACGACGTCGTCCATGTACGCCGTCGCGTACTTTTGATGAGGCCTGAGTACTATATCGACGAGTCGCTGGCACGTGGCTGCCGCTCCGTGAAGGCCGAAGGGCATTCTTCGGAATTGGAACAACCCCTGTGGAGTGCTGAAGGCAGTTTTCTGGCGAGATTCCCTGGTCAGAGGAATCTGCCAGTAACCTTTCATCATATCGAGTGCCGTAAGGTATCTGGCCTGGCCCAATCTGTCAAGAAGCTCCTCTATGCGAGGCATGGGATAGGTGTCGAACTTTGAAATCACGTTGATCTTGCAGAAATCAATGCAGAATCGAAGCGAGCCATCCGGTTTCGGAACCAGCACAACCGGGCTGTTCCACGGACTCCTTGACTCTTCGATAATGCCAAGATCCAACATCTCCTTGACCTGATCCATTACCTCCTGCTTCTTTGCTTCGGGGAGCCTATATGGCTGCTGCCGTACCACTTCCCCCGGGGGAGTCAGGATCTCGTGCACGACGAGCCTGGTTTCGCCTGGTACTGGCGTCAAGACGTCTGCAAAACTGTTAACGAGACTGTTTAACTCTTGCCTCTGAATCCATGAAAGGCCCTCTGCCATCCTGGGTTCACGCTTTTCTTGACAGTCACTTAACTGGGGTCCGAGGTCTTCCTCCATTCTTTCTTCCACAGTTGCGGCCAAACCTTGCCGATCTGCCAGTCCCGAGGAACCAAAACCTTGGGTTCCACGCATCGACGGTGACAGCATATCCACTTCCTCCAAAGGGGGAAAGCCTACTCGCTCCAAAATAATTTGGGCAATGCGGTCGCCCACATTCACCTGAAAATCTTCAGACCCAAAGTTGAACAGCAGGACCTTTATTGCCCCTCTGTAATCGGGGTCCATGACACCGGCACCCACATCCAGGAAGTGCTTCACCGCGAGGCCCGAGCGTGGTGCAATTCGTCCATAGCACCCCAGTGGAATCTCCATCTGAATCGCGGTATTTACCAATGCCTTCCCATGTTTTGGGACGCGTACCTCTTCGGCACTGTACAAGTCTAAACCCGCTGCCTGTGGTGTGGCCCTCTTTGGTGGACGTGCCTCTGGACTCATTCTACAAAAACGGAGGATAAAGACAGGCTTCTTAGGGGTCTCCTCCTTAGGCAAGTGTGAAGTCCCTTTCCCGACCTTTCCAAATAAAGGCCTATAAATAGCTAGCGGGGTACCTGTCTTAAACTTTTTTACTTTATCCACTGAGACATTTACCAACGCATCATGAGAGGGGAGATTCTCTGTCTCTCCTCCTATGGGTTCTTCCTCTGCTGTCTTTAGGGCTTTGGACTGGGTTCGGGTAGAAACCATTTCTTCCTTGACTCCCAGACCTTGTTGTACCCCGCTTTGGAACTGAGGCCAATCCCTCCCGAGCACTACCTCTTGTGGTAATCGGGGAACTATTGCCATGGGGATCTTTCTCTCTATCCCTAAGGCTTTCACTTGTACATGGTAAACTGGGTATGTGGACGACGTTCCGTGAACACACCTTATTTTTACCGTGGCTACAGGTGAACAGGTTGTTTTTGAATCTAAGGCCCTTATCCTTTTCCATAAGCTTTTGGACAGCATTAACTGATCCGATCCCAAATCAAGCAATGCTTTTGCAGGCAAGCCTTGTACTGCAATATCTAACAGGAAGCCTTCCCCAACCTTATTAGATTTGTTCAAAATTAAGGCTGTCCTCAATTTGCAATCTCTTTGTAAGTGTTGGTCACTACCACAGCGGTAACACACTCGCTTCACAAGCTTACTTCTACCTGTGGGAACACATTCGCTCTTTCCAGTCATTCTGTCCCTATCTGATGCAACAATAGACATTTTAGTAAAAGCCACAGTTTTATCCTTAGCCATAGCCTCGGCTTCTAAGAATCGCTCAGAGAGCGCTATAGCTTTCTGTGCACTATTACAACCCTGTAACATGAGAAAACGTTGCATTCTTTCTGGAACAGATGCTAGAAATTGCTCAAGAACAATGTCATCTACAATTGTCTCGACTGTTTTACGCGCTGGCTCCAACCACTTGGATACCAGCCCTTTTAACCGGTGATAAAACGCCCTTGGTGTCTCACCTAAACGCAACTTAGCATTCCTTAACTGTCGGTGATAGACAGAAGGTGTCAATCCCAGCCTATCCTTGATAGCTCTCTTGACTTCAGAATAGTCATTGGGAGAGCCAGTGCACAGCAGCAGCATTTCCCGGAGGCGGCAGGCTCCTGGTCCCGCGGCCCCGACGTCATCGGGGGCCTTCTCCTTAAAGGCGGAGCAGCTCGGAGGACCGGTGGGAGAGCCAGTGCACAGCAGCAGCATTTCCCGGAGGCGGCAGGCTCCTGGTCCCGCGGCCCCAACGTCATCGGGGGCCTTCTCCTTAAAGGCGGAGCAGCTCGGAGGACCGGTGGGAGAGCCAGTGCACAGCAGCAGCATTTCCCGGAGGCGGCAGGCTCCTGGTCCCGCGGCCCCGACGTCATCGGGGGCCTTCTCCTTAAAGGCGGAGCAGCTCGGAGGACCGGTGGGAGAGCCAGTGCACAGCAGCAGCATTTCCCGGAGGCGGCAGGCTCCTGGTCCCGCGGCCCCGACATCATCGGGGGCCTTCTCCTTAAAGGCGGAGCAGCTCGGAGGACCGGTGGGAGAGCCAGTGCACAGCAGCAGCATTTCCCGGAGGCGGCAGGCTCCTGGTCCCGCGGCCCCGACGTCATCGGGGGCCTTCTCCTTAAAGGCGGAGCAGCTCGGAGGACCGGTGGGAGAGCCAGTGCACAGCAGCAGCATTTCCCGGAGGCGGCAGGCTCCTGGTCCCGCGGCCCCGACGTCATCGGGGGCCTTCTCCTTAAAGGCGGAGCAGCTCAGAGGACCGGTGGGAGAGCCAGTGCACAGCAGCAGCATTTCCCGGAGGCGGCAGGCTCCTGGTCCCGTGGCCCCGACGTCATCGGGGGCCTTCTGTTTTCCTTTAAGAGCTGTCTGGTATGGCGCAGCCGGAGGCGCGAGCCGGGGCAGCGATCAAAGGGGCACGATACAAGGGGCGTGTTAGGCCCCTTGGGAGCCCCTTGGAGCAACGTAGAAACGGAGGAGCATGAGATCTACCTGCCTGAGAGCCTCAGATGGGGAAAAGAAAGAAGAAAGTGGTTCCAGAGGCGAAAGTGGAGCCGGTGGTGGGCCCCATGGACAAACACCTTCAGGTAAAGGTAGGGGCAGATGTGTCCCTGGACCCTGACTTTCTGGCTTTTCGCTCATCTGTAGCGTCTCTAAGTTCTCCGGATAGGTCCCCACCTTCTCCTCCAGTTTATATTTCTCCAGCCTCTTCTGGTGATGTGGGGGATCAAGTTAAACAAAGTACCCCAGTAGTTTCTCGGGGAAGTTGAAGCCAGTTGCCTGGGTTTCTGCTCCGGGGGTCCCCAGGGAGGTACCTGAGGATCAGGTTACCCTGGTGGATATCTGGAGGAGTGTATCCCGTATTGAGAATATCTTGACTCCCACTGTCTCACAGCTTTGTGACTTCTCGTTGGAGGTTGTCAATAAGCTGTCTGACCATGAAGAAGTGTTGGGGAATATGTCTTCTCAGCTTCTTAGGTGTGAAAATCAGTGTGCTACTCTTAAATCTACTAGTGTTTCCAGTATTAAGGAGAGTTTGTTTGTTCACCGTAGCTTAGAAATGTATGATAACCAATTTAGGGCTAAGAATATCAGGCTGTTGAACTTTCCTGTTTGTCATTTATTATCTGCAGAGATTCTTTTTAGGAAATATTTGAAAGAATCCTTAGGTTTGGTTTCCCCAGAATCTATTTTGGTTTCTAAGATGTATTATTTGACTGGGAAGAAGGTAAAGGTCGATCCTCCTGGTGGGTTTGATACTCTACAGGGCGGACCAGACCTAGACCTTACCAAATTTTTGGAAGATTCTCAGGATACTATTCTCTCTCGGGCTACCTTGGTAGTTACGTTTGTTTCTGAGTCTGATAAGTCAGCTGTCTTTAAATTGTACTTTAAGCGGTTGTCTATTCTATTTTGTGGTGATAAGGTACAAATGTTCCCTGATGTCTGTAAGGCCACTCAACTTAGGCGACAGGCTTTTTTGGCTATGAAGCCTAGGGTATTGGTCTTATCGGCAGGTTTTTTTCTTCGGTACCCCTGTAAATGTATTGTTACATTTCAGGGGTCTAAATTTATTTTTCTTGATCCTTCCCAATTACAGGTTTTTTTGGATAGTAAACAATTAGGCACACTTACGTAGGGAGAAGAGGGGATGTTAGATTGTGTTGTGCTGTGTGTTAGTTTAGAACTTGGTTCTTGAAATTTCTTTTGGCTTATTTTGCTTTTGTAACTCTCCCCTTTTTTGTGGGCTATGAATAGATGTTGATGAGTTTTATTTTATTATATAAGGATGGTTTTCCTGTATGTTATGGTGTCTCATTGGTATCTGGATTTCCTGTATACTTTTGTTGTAAGTATGTGTTTGAAAAACTTTCAATAAAAAAAAAAAAAAAAAAAAGAATAGTCATTGGCCAGAGTTGTAGGAACGGCTTGGTAGGCAGCTAAGGCTTCCCATGACAGAGAAACAGCCAGCCTCACCTCCCACTGCTCCTGTGGCCAACCAGCTATTCGAGCTACCTTCTCGAATGCTTCTAAGAAGTCATCCAAGTTGTCTCCTTCTTTTAACTGACCAAAGTATAGCATGTCCTTGGACCATGGTCCAAAAGCTTGGGCTAACCCCAGTCCTGTAGAACCTGTGCTGGGTGGATCTGGCGCTGACGTCTTCCTCACGTAGGCCTCCATTAAGTCCACCAACGGCTTCTGTTGGGCCTGCAACCGGACTGCAGCCTTCTCCTGGAGCTCTAGCGACAGCTCCTTCTGGTGGTCGAACTGTGACGCCATCCACTTAAGAACTTCTTCCATGTCAATGGTGCTTGCCATACTGTAACAAAGAGAGAAGAAAAAAACACGCAAGTGTGGCACCCAACACTCAGTGTCTTCCCCTCTTTACCTGCTCCAACCGCCCCACCCAGTACAGGTATCCTCAATGACCCTTCTGAATACCCTGTACCTGATTCTGGTGGTGCGTCTCACTCAGCAGCAGTGTAGGGTCTCCACAGGACCTTGGACTCACTGGATTAGTCGCACTCTGGACTCTCTCTCTCCCAGTCTCAGCGGCTCGTACCTCCAGTCGGCGTCCTCCTGTGGATCCTGGAACCGGCTGTGCAATTTCCTTTGCGCATGCGTATTCAGCACTGATCCATAGCAACTACGCCACTCTGTCGCCCCCACTGGTGGAGCATATAGCTGCACACCAGGTGGAGCCGCCTTGATGCCCAAGAATAAGAGTTCCCAATATGGCAGCCAGAAGGGCTGCTGGGATCTGTAGTTTTAACTTATCCTTTCATTAGGCAAAGTAGTTGTAGACGAGGGTTTAGGCAAAACAGAGAATTATTTTTATTTGTTGTGTTTGTGGTTTTCCACCATAAGCAAGTAACAGGCTGAAAAGAACAGTGGATTCTTCTCCAACACAAAGGTATGAAAAATATATATATGCACAGTCTTATTGGTAACAGCAAAATAGCTTCTTAGGAACTTGGCTTTCACAGCAAACATAAAGCTTCTCCTGGGCACATTTAGCTTCTTTAAGAGAGTGTTCCTTTCACAACTCCCATGTACAGAAATGCTTTTAAATGTTCCTCTGAGCTTTCCCTTTAGCTGCAGGTTTCACACAGAACAAACGCTGGCTTAACGATGTTCAGCTGTGCACTGTGCTGTAACCTTCACTCAGGCCAATTCCTTGCTACGTCATTCATTCGCACACAGAGGGTTTTTTACTCAACACTCTTCTAGCTCTCCAGCATTACAATAAGAGCATTGCATTTCCTCTGGGTCATCATTATAATCTTCACAGCAGCTGCCTATCTCCATTTCCTCATTGCCATCCTCATAGTATTCTTCAGGCTGTACCTGGCTAATGAGCTGACTGGTTTGTCTCTGAATCATATCATTCAGTTTCTCCACCAGAATCTGTTTCTGCTCTATCTCTTCAGATAACTGAGGTAACTGATATGTAGACAGGGTATTATTTCTACTGCTGTAATCTTTCTGACTTTTATAATTACTTCTCCTCTCAGGAACTAAATCCTTTAGCTTCCTTACAGGTATAAACTCAGGAAGAGACACTTGCCTTAGTGGAGAGCCGTTTGGTAGCTTCCCTCTCTCATAGGTAAAGCCAGACTGCTTTCTCTCTGTATGCACTCCTCTCTCTCGTGGCAAACTTCCTTTCTGTCTCTGTTCCTGCTGACTGCCGAGACTTCCCTCGAGTCTCTGCTGAGGTCTGTGCACTCCTCCCTTGAGTCTGTGCCTTCCTTGCAGACTCCCTTGTCGTCCCTCCACTGGACTTCCTTGCTGCCAGCTCTGCAACCAACTCCCCTGTAGTTCCTCTACTGGAGTTCCTTCTTGCAAGCCTCTGCTTCTGCTAGTGCCAGTGCCAGTGCTTCTGCCGGTGCTTCCCCTTCTAGTTCCCCTTCTCCTAGTAACTTTCTCACATGCAGGAGTTTTAAGCTGCTCTCTTTCAGGGACCACGCCTTTTTCCCAGCACACGTGGGAACTGCTAGGCACTCTAGCTCTAACGTGCTGAAGTGGGCGGGGCTTAATCGTGACAGTGCTATGAGTCAGAAGCTCCTGGTTGCTAGGGAAACCCTGAATGCTCTCAGTTTTAAAGGCACAGGTCTCATTTTCCTGACATTCCATAGCCTCTGTATTGCCTTCATCATCACACTCTCTAACAGACATTCTGAGAAAAAATGCGCCCAACCTCTTGAAATGGACCAAGGAAGCGGACGGGGCATTTTGTCTATTGAAGGAAAAGTTGTGCGCTGCACCGGTGTTGCGGGGCGTGGACTTCGCCCAACCATTCATTGTCCAGATGGATGCGTCCGAAACGGGCCTGGGCGCAGTGTTATCTCAGAGGCATGAAGGTGCAGAACACCCAGTTCTGTTCCTTAGCCGGAAGCTGTTGCCGGCAGAAAAGAATTACTCTACTATAGAGCGCGAGTGTTTGGCAATCAAGTGGGCCATTGAAGCTCTCAAGTTCTTCCTCACAGGGAGGAAATTCTTATTGGTCACCGACCATGCCCCATTAAAATGGTTAAACCAGATGAAAAACCATAACTCGCGTTTGACTCGTTGGTACATGGCTCTGCAGGCTTTCGAGTTTCATATCGAGCATAGAGCCGGAAGACTGCACCAAAACGCGGACACCTTGAGTCGAATCACGAGCTGTGTAAATGAATTTCTACCAGCCCATGATATCTTAAGGGGGGGAGATGTGTGATGAGGAGAGCGGCCAAGAACAGATGGAGATAGAAGAAAACCATGTTTCTGCCTTTGAAACAAGTGACAGACAAGCTGTGCACAGAGTTTGCAGAGCAGGAAAGAAAAAAAATCCTGTCTCTGCTGAGGCTAAGCCACGCCCAGACTCTGAAGTGGGGGCAGGCTTAGATACGGATTGGAAAGGCCTGTGCGAAGGCAAGGGTGTGGCAGGGAAGAAACATTTTTAAAACCTCACTCTGACCAGAGAGGAAGAAAGGAAGGGAGAGTCACTTCCACAGGAGAAGGAGAGATCCTGAAGCAAGGGGATTCCAGTGGGAAGAGATATCCCAGAGCCCTGGAAGATCCTGGAGTGGAAGAAGGATTCCAGGAAGGCTTTCAGGAGAGATCTCATGAGAGAAGGAGTGGAGAAAGGCACAAGAAGTCTGACTTTCAGAAGCTGAAAGAGGTCAGTAGAAAAGGAAGCAGTGGGTGTCTGAGAAATGCTCCTAGAAGTGAAGTCAACAGATGTATAGCTGAACAGCTTACAGATGAACAGGAACAGTTTGCAATAGCTAGTGTACAAGAGCCAGACCTGAGCCCTACAACTGCCAGAAGATGGGTGGAGATGCTTGAGAGTGGAAAAAGCCAAACCACAGCAGTGAGCAGAGCAGCTGAGCTAAAAACACTAGAAACATTAGCACAAGTGTTCCCTGAGAGAGAGGCTTATTCTCCCAAAGTAACTGTGCCCAATCAGAAAGATTTGCTGTGGAGCCAGTTTCAAAAGTTCCTACAAGACAGAGAAGCTGAGGAAGCTTTTAAGACTGTAGAAGGCAATGAGCATTCTTTAGCCCAGGAGGAAATGCAGGTTAATTCTTATGTGCCAGAGTCTGACCTAGGAATCTCTCCAATGGATTGCTCATTCTGTTTAAAAGAAGACTGAGCCTTACTAAGCAGAGCTGAGAAAGAGTGAGAAGCTGTATTGTGCATAACTCTGTAACTGCTAATAGTCTTCCAAAGCTAAGGATGTGTTTTACCAAGTGAGAATTTTCTTCTAAAGCAAAGAAGCTGTGTGTTACCAGAAGTTTGTTTGAGCTGGGAAAACCACAATTGTGCAAAAGCTGTGTGTTACCTGAAGTTTGTTTAAAAGGGAAAACAACAGTTGTGCCAAGAAGAAAGTTTACCTTTTGTTTGAAAGAGATACAAGAAGCTGTGTTGAGAACTGTTTTGTTTAATGAAAAACAGCTGCTAAGGTTAGCAGGACTTTTGGGTTCCGTTTACCTCAGTTGCCAGTTATCTTCTGTTATCCTTTGTGTTGGAGAAGTATCCTAATGCCTTGTGTTTGAATTTTAATGCCTTGGAAATCCCCATAGAAAAATAAATATTCTTGTATGCCTTACCAATGGTCTCACACTACATTTTGTCCTTGTTCAAGAAAAGCCTAACTACAAGTCCCAGAATTCCACTGGGGACAGTCAGAAAAGCTTTATTTAAGGACATTACAAGGCAGCCCTAAGCCTGTAAGCCCTCGGGCCCAGGCTAGGGTCCCACAATACATCCTGCCCCATCCTATGCACCTTGCCTGGCCACCTCCCATTGCTACTAGGATGTATACATGCTGCCTGAAACAGAACTTAGCTGTGGTCTCATG
Source organism: Ichthyophis bannanicus (assembly GCA_033557465.1). Lineage (NCBI taxonomy): Eukaryota > Metazoa > Chordata > Amphibia > Gymnophiona > Ichthyophiidae > Ichthyophis > Ichthyophis bannanicus. The sequence continues at coordinate 907,204,595 of CM066031.1, read as the reverse complement.
CTGTATTCCCACAACTCCGACCACAGTGGCCCCATCCCTCCTCATCTGTCCAATAAACCAACATGCCCATAAAACTGTGTGACCCTCTGCAGTGGAACATACATCCAACTGTCACCTATGACCTGCCTATCATATCGCACTGACACAATGAGCTGCCACACATAATACCACAAACACACCACTAGGGCATCTACCTTTATCCTGGCCACCCAGACAGGTGAAAATATGCTTCCACCCCCTCAGTGCTGTACACCACCTGTGGTCCATCAGTCACCCCAATGGTCTGCCCATACTCCTGATGTGCCAGTCACCTCTGCTGTCCCCAGCAGGCTGGTAGCACCCCTTGGCCAGGTCACCTCACAGTCCCCACAGACCTCAACAGAGGCTGCCAGACCTTACCTTCTGTTGTATGGAAACACGACCACTGAAGGTCACACACCCAACCTCCCTGGGCATACCATACACATGCATCTGGGGACCCCACAGTGCTGGTGTGCAAACACTGTCTGGGCCCCCACTCCACTGTTCTGTGCAGGCACCACAGGGGACCCCTTGTGGCCCCGCTTTGGGGGGCTGAAATCTAGGGTAGGAGGTCAGGTGGGCACCTAGCCACTAACACACCAGCAGGGCCCCAGACCTCCTTGCAGCTGCCAACACCAGCTACTCCACTCTCAACCTCTTGTTTTCATATGCACACCCCTTGTGGGGAGCAGGTAGTGGCTGAAAGCCAGGGCTGGGGTGCAATCCACCTCACCAGACATGTCATGTGCGGAACAGGAGCATCCAGGCCAGAGAGGATTGCAGTGCCACAGAAAGCTACTGCCACACCAACAGACTTAGAAGACATAGTGGATGAATGAGATGAGGCAACAGTGGGGGAGAGAATGAAAGGATCAATAGCATGAAGATGTCTACATAGGTTGTTGGAGACAGTGTGAGGTTGAGTTGGCTGGGGATGAAGAGTCAGGCCTGGCAGGTGATGATTGGATATGGGTGGGACTGAGTTATAGAGGTTTAAGGTTAGGAAACTGGTGAAACACACCAGGTCAAGGCAGTGGTCATGCTGGTGAGTGGGGGCAGTAGGAAACAGCTAGAGGTCAAATGAGGGTGTAAGGGAAGGGAGCATCAAGGCATTAGGAGCAAAGGACCAATCAACATGAGAGCGAGGTAGAGGAATCTAGAAAGATGGATGGTCACGAGTCAAAGTCAGTGGAAAGGTTAGAAATTGACTTGTCAGGAGGTGAGCAAATCACAGCTACCTGGGGAGGTAGTGGAGTGAAAAGGCAGACAGTGTGGACATAAAAAGCTTAAAAATAAGATGCAGACAGCAGTCCAGCAGCAAGATGGGGGCTTTCCAGTCTTTTGCATTGAGTGTCACATGTATGATTTTCTCCCAGTTGGTGAGAGGACTTACGTGTGCACTAGGTGCAAGGAGCTCTTTGCTCTGAGGGAATGAGTCCGTTCTCTAGAGGCTAGAGTAGCAGACTTGGAAAACATAAGAAAGACAGAGAGGTACATAGATGAGACCTACAGGGATATAGTCCTGAAGTCCCACCTCCAATCTGGCAGCATCCCTGTTGCCATGGAGGAGAGAGGTCACGTGACAGGAGAGCATCACCCTAGTGTGGCAGGAAGTGATTCTGTAACTAGGACCTGTCCTCCAGGTGATGTAAAACCCTCTCACACCAAGGAGGTTTCTCCAGGGCCATGTGCCCATGAGGGAAGGGTTAGGACAGCCATTATAGTTGGTGATTCGATCATTAGGCATGTAGATAGCTGGGTGGCTGTGGACATGATCGCCTGGTAACATGCCTGCCTGGTGCGAAGGTAGCGGACCTCACACGCCACCTAGATAAGGTCTTAGATAGTGCTGGGGAGGAGTCTGCTGTCTTGGTACATGTCGGTACCAATGACATAGGAAAATGTGGTAGGGAGGATCTGGAGGCAAAATTTAGGCTTTTAGGTAGGAAGTTGAAATCCAGAACTTCCAGGGTAGCAATGCTTCCTGTTCCACGTGCAGGACCCAAAAGGCAGGCAGAGCTCCGGAGTCTCAATGTGTGGATGAGACAATGGTGCAGAGATGAGGGTTTTGAATTTGTTAAGAACTGGGGAACATTCTGGGGAAAGGAGGGGTTCTTCCGAAGGGATGGGCTTCACCTTAACCGGGATGGAACCAGGCTGCTGGCATTAACCTTTAAAAAGGAGATAGAGCAGCTTTTAAACTAGATATTAGGGGAAAGCCGACAGTCGCCCAAGAGCGGATGGTTCGGAAGAATGTATCCTTGAAGGATACTACCAAAAGCAGAAAGGTTCCACAAAAGAGTAAAGTAGCCCAAATGCCCTCAAGTATGGAGCAGACAGAGCTTAAAGATCACAATTTACCCATGTCTAACAATAGCCAAATTAACATGAATAAAATACATTCTCTAAAATGCTTGTATGCAAATGCTAGAAGTCTAAAGAATAAGATGGGAGAGTTAGAATATATAGCACTAAATGAAAGGTTAGATATGATTGGAATATCAGAGACATGGTGGAAGGAGGACAACCAGTGGGACACTGTGATACCTGGGTACAAACTATATCGTAATGATAGAGCTGATCAAATTGGTGGAGGGGTTGCGCTCTATGTTAGAGAGGGCATTGACTCAGAAAGGATTAAAGTTTTGCAGGAAACAAAATCTGCTGTAGAATCTATATGGATTGAAATTCCATATAAAAGGGGAAGGCGATGGCAGTGGGGGTGTACTATCGAGCACCTGGCCAGAATGACCAAATGGATAATGAAATGCTCAAAGAAATCAAGGAAGCTAACAAATGTTACAGCACAGTAATAATAATGGGTGATTTCAATTACCCCGATATTGACTGGGTCAGTGTCACGTCAGGACATGCTAGGGAGATAAAGTTCCTAGATGAAATAAATGACTGCTTCTTAGAGCAGCTGGTTCATGAACCGACCAGAGGGGAAGCCATATTAGACCTAGTCCTTAGTGGAACACCAGATCTAGTGCAAGAGATAAGGGTGTTGGGGCCACTTGGCAATAGTAATCATAGCATGATCGCGTTTGATTTAATTAGTGGAGAAGGAAATCCACAGTACTACCTTTTAACTTTCGAAAGGGAGACTATGGGGTATGTTTACTAAACCTTCTTAAAGTGCGCTCTGTGACGTTATCGCGCGATAAGGTACCTTATAAACATGATAATGGCGCTTTTTAAGGCACACAGGTACCTTATTGCGCGATAACACGCGCAGCGGCGCAAACGAGCGCTGAAGGCGGGGAAAGGCTCCTGGATGGCGGAGGAAGGCTCCCCAGGGGCGGAGAGAAGGGGTCAATGGGTGGAGAGTGGGAGGGGAGAGGCTCCAGGCACACTAACGCTGTGAAATCCGAGGCTGAAAACTAACGCCAGTGAAAACCTGGCGTTAGAGCTGATTTAAAGGGAAGAGAAACCATTTCTGTCAGCAATGTACAGCAAAATCAGGGAAACCTACAAAAAAGTGATAAGTGTGATACATGTGCACGGAACAAAAGTGCAAATAAACATTGAAAATGACCCCAACAAAATATAACAAAAACATAACCAAGCTGGGCAATAGTGATATGAATGGGAAACATCGAAAAACACTCCCAAGAAAGCTCAAAAAAAAGGATATGAAATTTGGAAGGGTCTACGCTCCATCCCCATACAAGGTGAATGATCCCACAGTGAAATAGCACTGATCAGGGTTTCCCTCTCCATTGGACAGGTTTCCTATGGCATGCACATGTTCCACAACAGCAGGGTGGGTATGTCGGAATGGGCAACTGGACAGATGCTGGGAAAGGGGACACAGAGGGCTGCAGACGGCACATGCTGTGCTGCAGCTGGGCCACAGTGCGGACTAGGGTGATGCCTAGGTGGCCCATAGGAATGCTGAAACAGTAGAGCAGCCAGACAGCAACTGATGAGGGCCCAGAATGGGTACGAGTGTGCTTCCCACAGTGTCATAGTGGATAGTACCCAGCAGGTACCGTGGGACCTGGCACTGCAGTACCCCCAAGGGCACAGAACATTGTCAGGCGGTGCTGGGGGGAAGTGTGGACAGCTATGCAGGCACCCCTACCCCAGAACCTGCACCATAGGCAGACGCCTACCCGCACAATGGATGGCCTGTGACTGCGCTCCACCAGCAGCACCAGCAGACGGGCATGTCAGCAGGGTGGCAGAGGGGTACTGGTGGTGGAGGGGGCAGTGGCAGCTGCCCAGAGTAGACCGTGGCCTAGCCCTGTGTAGGTGGGTGCCATGCACTGCAACAGACAGGCCCTGTCTGATGAACAGTCATGGTATCCCCAGGAAATGCACTGTCTTTGTGGCAACACGGTGGTGCAGTGCACACAGCCCATGTGTTCAGGCACAGTAGGTCACAGGTTCAAGTCCCAGCTGTGGTTCCTGCCAACCCAGCCCCCATATTTTACCCACTACTACAACATGCTAATACAGACAGAACCTGTAGTGCAGATGACGTAGACATGCCCAAAACACCTACATTTTACCCTACAGAGCACAGACACCATAAACATGCGCATTACCTAGAGCAGAGTCTCCCAAATGCACCCCTGGAGGGCCAAACACCATTCAGGTTCCATGCTGCCTCTAATAAATGTGGCTGTGCTGCATTGCTATGCACCGCCCCCATGGTATGCAGATGTATCTCATGCATATTCATTAGGGACAGCATGAAAACCCGAACAGTGTTTGGCCCTCCAGGACTGGAGTTGGGAACCTCTGCCCTAGAGCAGCGGCCAACAGGGGCAGACACACCTGCACCCACAGGCTCCATTATCCCAAGCCTCCTGGAGAGGTAGGATGTTGGGCCCTGCGCGCATCTCCCCATACTAGCACTTGCATACCTTAGCAATGCCACCCTAAACATGGGAAAACTGTACACAGCTATCAAAAGGTTGCTATGAGAACTAGCAGATAGCAATTCCTACGTTAAGCACAACAGGCTGATTGAGCTGCATCATAGCAACCTTTCTGATGTCTGTGGAGTGTGCCCCAGGTCTGGTGTCTGACAGAGTGACCCCAGCAGTATTGCATACCATAGCCATGCCTGCACTGTGCCCAGGACTGGAGTGGTGGCCAGGGCTCCCAAACACCTCTATAGTTGCACAATGCTGGCATAGGTGTGTGGAGTGTGTGTCTGTCTATCCAGTGTATGGTGGCTGCCAACACCCTCCACAGCCCACACTGCTAGCACTGTTGCCAGTTTTGGCTTTCCAATTTGCATAATGAGGAGCAAGGTACTGTGAGAATAGCCTGGATAGGGTGGTCTGGCCTGGCCACATCTGCACAGGGCATAGGGCAATGGCTCAGACATTGTAGTGCCCGATACCACCTGCACGGACAGCATGGCCACAGCATGTCCTGCTGGGAGGTCACTCTCACCCTGACTGAGCAGTGACCACGGCATGACTAGGTTCCCCCATAGTGCTATATAGCACCTTTCTCATGTGATATTTATGGGTCCCTTTTGGGGCCTAATCACTGATTTATCTGCTTGGTGTATATGCTGATATCCCAGTTCTGGGTGCATGCATCTTCTCCAGTACCGTGCACTACGGACTAGCTAGCAGACTGTCTGCAGCTAGTATGTGTCTTGCTAGAATACCTTGCAGGGTGCAGCGGCTGGAGACTTGCTGCAGGAGAATATCAGATAGTGGTAGGGTGCAGCTGAGCATTTCCAGGCCTAATGTCTGTCTGCTATTGCTTTATGGATGTGTACAGAGCTGCATTGACTGCCCTGTAGGGTGTCTATTCCCCAGCAGGACTGGGGTTGATGGTCCCCTCTACTGCCTCCATTGCAGTGAGGTAGAATGTGGATCTGTTGGTGGGAGTCCATAAGGGCTAAACCTGACTGAGAAATACAGATGTATCAAAGGTGTGTCTGCAGGAACTACCTATCTCACACACTAGCACTGCTGGGGACCTGCAGCATGGCCTATTTCTGCCATGGAAGGTGCTGTGGACCTGGTGCTGGGCGCCCCACCTCACCCTCAGGGTGAGCACAGTACCCGCACAATGTGACAGTCTGTAGCTACTCTGTGCCAGTAACACACACGGTCAGGGTGAGAGTGACCACCCAGCAGGACATGCTGAGGCGACCCTGTCTGTGCAGGTGGTGGCCAGGCACTACAATGTCCCAGCCATTGCCCTATGCCCTGTGCAGATGCATCCTGGCCAGGCCACCCTGTTCGGGCCATTCCCACAGTACCTTGCTCCTCATTATGCACATTGGCAGGCTAACACTGGAAACAGTGCAAGCAGTGTGGGCTGAGTAAGGTGTTGGCAGCCACCACACACTGGATAGACAGACACACACTCCCACACCTATGCCAGCATTGTGCAAATATAGAGGCTTTTGGCAGCCCTGGCCACCGTACCAGTTCTGGGCACAGTGCAGGCATGGCTATGGTATGCATTACTGTTGGGGTACCTCCCCGGGGTGGTAAACACTGTCATAAACCAAAACTGAAACACACTCCACAGACATCAGAAAGGTTGCTATGATGCAGCTCAATCAGCAAATTGTGCTGAACTTAGGAATTGCTATCTGCCATTAATCATAGCAACCTTTTGATATATGTGTAATGTATTCCCAGGTTTAGGGCGGCATTGCTAAGGTATGCAAGTGCTAGTATTGGGAGATGCTGCTGCGCACACGGCCCAACATCCTGCCTCTCCATGAGGCTTTTTTTTTTTTAAACTTTATTTATCAGTTTTCAAAACATCAACCATTGAACAGAACAATCAAACAAATATATTAACATTAATAACTGAAATGGCAAAGACAGGCTGGTACACATCTTATCAATACAAACAGCTATCAAGTTGGGGGTAGGATCGCGAATGCTACACTTCCAGAGCACCAAAATATCACTGAACGTGGTATAACCTAAGTCAATGCAAGGGTATCCCACTTTTTCAAAAGATAACTAGAAGTTGGATTCTGATTCACATATGCTATTTCACAAGAATGATGATAACATACAAGGTTCCACCAATATTCCACATTCAGGGAACCAAAGTTTTTCCAGTGGCTTAATATTGCCTTCAGTGCCAAGCTTAGTAGAAGGTCAAAGATAGCATGAAATCGTCTATCCAAATCTGGAACCCCAGCCAACGATTTATATACAACTACCCGATATGTTAAGGGTGAACACATCCGAAGCAACTGTGTAAGTCGCTCCCATACCCGCTGCCAGAACAGCTGCAGCAGGGGGCAGTCATATAACATATGTGCCAGCGTTCCAGCACTGGAGCCACAAGACCAACATTTATCTCCCTCTTGCACTTGCCACTTGGCTATCTTCACTGGTGTCAAGTACGCACGATGGGCGAGGAAATAGGACGTCTGCGTAAGACAGGCAGCTCTGGTTATCCGTATCTGTGTGCCCCAAAAAGTGTTCCACATCTCTGTAGTCATGAGGGTTCCCACTTCAGCCTCCCAGACCAATTGAGCTCCTTTAGGTCTATGATCGCCCGCATTTCGAATAATTTCCACGAACTTCGATATTAGCTGAGTTCCATGTTTAATCTCCTGTATCCGGAGGTAAAGTGGCTGTCCAGTCCCTAAAGAAATTGGCGTCACCCCAGCTTTACTCAAACAATTCCGCAATTGGCACCATTGGAAAAAAACATCGCTGTGGGAGCTGATATTCGTGCTGTAGTTCTGGAAAAGGTTTGTACTTCTGCCCGCTTACCAGCTGACCCAAGTAGCATATTCCTTGCTGTAACCATGTAGTCCAGACAAGGCACTTCCCTCCTATTTTAAATCGTGAGTTGAACCAGAGTGGGGTGGCCGTTGTGAACCCCTGATCAGCCTCAATTAGTGGCAGCACATAAGAAAATGCTAGTTGGGTGGCCTTGAAAATCGCATCCATCTTCGTATGGACCCCTTCTGCTCCGATACGCAACCTTAACGGAATTGGTTCACTTATTTTCTCTTCTATTAGAAGCCAGATCGGGGCCTCAGGGGTCACGATCTCCTCCGACCACCAGGAGCCTTGCTTCAATAGTGCGGCCATGTGATACCAATAGAAATCTGGAAAGTGGACCCCACCCTGTGTTTTAGGAAGCTTCAACTTCCAAGACGCTATTCTTGGGGTTTTCTTCCCCCAGAGGAAGGTTAGCAAGACTTTCTCCATGCTAGTATAAAACTTCCGGTCAAATAATATCGGGATCATATTCAGAATATAAGTTATCTTAGGAACAATGACCATTTTTATGGTTTCTAGCCTGCCCCACCAGGTCAAATTCAGCGGGGACCACTTATTCACATATTCTTGAAGCACTTTATTGCAGCTGTCCATACTGAGGGCAATTGTATCCTGAAGAGTGACTCCATATGTTACCCCCAGGTATTTGAATGAGGTTTTCTCCACCAGGAACGGATATTGTGATAGTTCCTTCTCCGAGACATTGGCCGTGAGGGGAATGCTTATGGTTTTAGACAAATTTAGTTTATATCCTGAGATGGTTGAATAGTCTTCGATGACCTTTAAGGCTGCTCCTACTGAAGTTAATTCCAGAAACAGAAGAAGATCGTCGGCATAAGCAGAGAGCTTACAGTGATATCCCTCTAGTTGGACTCCGCGAATACTCTGATGGTGACGTATTTTTAAGATTAGAGGCTTCAAAGCCAAATTAAACAACAGGGGTGACAGGGGGCAGCCCTGTCTGGTGCCCCTGGTGAGCTGAAATTCCTGCGATAATGCACCATTCGCCAACACCCGGGCTATCGGCTTAGCATAGAGCAGCTGGACACTTTTCAGGAAACTTTCAGGTATACCAAACCAGCGCATAGTTTGAAAAAGATATGGTAGTTCGACCCTATCAAATGCCTTCTCTGTGTCCAACGCGAGGCCCACAATAGGTTGGTCTACTTGCTGTACTCTTTGCAAAACGTGGGCTAACAAACGTCCATTATCGACTGTTGATCTTCCGGGCATAAATCCGCATTGATCCGGATGGATTAGGGTCCCCATAACACGTATTAAACGATTGGCCAAGATCTTTGCATAAATTTTATAGTCCGCATTTAATAGTGATATCGGTCGGTAGTTCTCGACCTTTTGTGGATCTCTTCCAGGCTTAGGGTGAATAACAATCGTAGCAGCCGCAAGGGCTCCAACGGCCGGGCTTTCTTCCTTGAGTCCCGAATAGTACAGCATTAACTCCGGCAGCAGTTGTATCGAGAACGCCTCATAAAATTCTACAGGCAATCCATCCGGGCCGCTGGCCTTCCCTTTCGCAAGCTGCTTCATAGCTATTTTGATCTCTTTACTCGTGATGACTGCATTCAGAGAGTGCTGTTGGTGCGCCACCAGCTTGGGCCCTACTATATTGGAGACAAAGTTATTGAAGGCCATTTCTTCACACTCAACCTCCGATTGATAGAGTTTGGAATAGAATGCCTCACACAGCGTCAGTATTTCTTCATCCGCCACCTTTAGCCGGCCGGCTGAGTCCTTTAGGCCAGCTATCCGTGTCACCACTCTTTTAGTCTTCAAGGTGCTAGCAAGTAGAGCACTCGCCCGGTTACTCTCATGGTAATACCGCCCCTGCTGGGCTTTAACAACCTTACTGACTTCCTCATGTAAAAGAGAGTTGTATTGAAATCTGAGCTTCTGTAACCGGATAAGGACCAGCAGATCAGCCCACCTTGCCAGGAGTCTCTCCCCCGCTTGGATCTCCTGTTCCAACTCTACCCTTCTCTGGGCATCAGCCTTTTGCTTACGTATCCGGTAAGTTGTTATATAGCCACGGATATAGGCCTTAAAGGCTTCCCACCAAGCCCACGTAGGAGTATCCCCAAACAGATTCTTGGCGAAGTATTCTTTGATGGCCAACCCAATATATTTGCGAAATTCTTCATCCCTCAGCCAGTGTTTGTCAAAATACCATCGGATCTGGGTACTCTTTGACGGTCCTGCTTCAAATTCCAAGACAACCGCGGAATGGTCCGAGACTGTTCTGGCCAGCATGTCCACACTTACAATCATGGGTAGCAACATCTTGGAGACTAGAAAATAATCAATACGAGTTTACGAATTGTGGGGTAGGGAATAGAAGGAGTACTCTCTGCCCTTAGGGGAAAAAAGTCTTCAGGGGTCAACCAGACCCAGTGTTTCCACCATATTCCGCAGAAGCTTGCTGGACATAGGTTTGTGCTGCGGCTTGTATGGAGTCCGATCAAGCAGCGGGTCTTGTATTAAGTTAAAGTCTCCACCCAGCACTATATGCGAAGAGCCAGCTATCATTAGCTCTTGAGTAACCTGGGCATAGAATTGTGGATCATCAGAATTGGGGCCATACAGCGTCATAAAAGTAAACATATCCTCCTTCAATCGTGCATTCACTTTGGCCCACCGTCCATTTGGATCTATTTTAGTCTCCTGAACCACTATCGGTAAGGTCTTCCTGACCAGTATGATAACACCCCCCTTCTTTTTGAGGGCAGGAGCCGACAAAATATTTTGGTAGGTAGGATCTGCAACTTTACAAGATTCAGGGAGTGATAAATGGGTTTCTTGTAAATATATGACATCTGCTTTTTAATGCTTACAATAAGTCAATATTTTCTTCCTCTTAATGGGGTTAGAAATACCTTGAACATTAAGGGATAACATCCTCAGCTTGAGATCAGCCATATTTTGATTTGTATAGCCCACAAATAGTAGCATTCGCAGTCAACTGCCTCGGGTCCAAACATAGATTGTTCATGAACACAATTTTAAACCCCCCTGCCTGTCCCATACCATTAACTTCCTTAACCTGTATGGTGAAGTCCCCACCGCCCATCATATCCCGCCCACCCCTCCCCCCACTAACTGATAAACAAAAAGTATTTTGCAAGTATTCCTCAGCGTCAGGCCCTGCTCCACTTAGAGACAGCAAAGACATCATGTCATAGCCAACTAATCATTAATAAACACGTCTCCCCGTAACAGTACATCATATCATATCATATAACAGCCCACTATACAGACATATAAGTAGGTCCACTGTGCCCACTTCCTCCCTCCTTAAGACCCTCCATCATGATATGACATACATGACAATATGAAGCATTGCATTTAGGCCCAGTCTCTTTCAAGTGCCCATCTCCATACGGGTACGCTCTTGCAGGTAGGATCGGAGAGCAGGCCCATCCGCAAATGTTCTGGTACTGTTATCTAAAGTCACACGCATACGCGCGGGGTAGAAAAGCCCATATCTCGCCTGAGCTTGCTGTAACATGGGTCTACAGGCCAGGAGTTCCTTCCGACGCTGAACCGTCTGCTTGCTGAGGTCCGGAAAGAAGGCAACTTTCTGACCATCTATCTGCAACCCTGTTCGACGCTTGGCTGCCTGCATAATCTGTAGAACGTGCTGGTATCGGAGAACTTTGATGACAAATAGACGTGGTCTCTGAGCGGGAGGCTTTACTTGTGATGGGACCCGATGGGCCCTTTCCAACTCCAGCGGACGTGAAAAGGTGATTTCTAACAGCTCCGGTATTAATTTTTCCAGATAGCCAATAGGATCTATCCCCTCGCGGCCTTCAGGTATTCCCATAATTCGTAGGTTATTCCTCCGAGCCCGATTGGATTGGTCTTCCATTTGCGCTTCCAAGGCTGTCACCCTTTTCGTCAGTGGGCCCAATTGCGCTTTCATAGAGGATTGCCGGTCCAATTCAGCTTCTACATCATTCATACGCTTTGCCATGTCCCCCAACCTCTCCTTTACCTCGTGGAGATCTTCTTGCACCTGAACCAGCGTCGCAGAGTTGGTTGCAATCATGTCTTTAACCGAGCGCAACTCTTGCAATATCTCGCGCACCCCCTCCGACGCTGGTTTTTCCGCCGCCATTTTTTGGGGGGAGGGAAGTTCTTGCTTAGCTCGCTTATTAGCTTGACCCGACGCCGATGGGAATTCTAATCTCGCTGGTTTCAGTGCAGTCATGCTTTACTGTTTCCCAAGTAAAAAAAGCACGATAACAAAATCGCCTGACACAGAGAAATACTCCAGATTCTGTGATATCGGGAGGGAGCCACACACTAAGCGGCCATCTCTTCTCCGCGGCTAGCTCCGCCCCCTCTCCATGAGGCTTTTGATAATGGAGCCTGAGTGCGGGTGTTTCTGCCCCTGTTGGCCGCTGCTCTAGGGCAGAGGTTCCCAACTCCGGGCCTGGTGGGCCAAACACTGTTCGGCTTTTCATGCTGTCCCTAATGAATATGCATGAGATGCATTTGCATACCATGGGGGAGGCGCATAGAAATGCAGCACAGGCATCTTTATTAGAGACAGCATGAAACCTGAATGGTTTTTGGCCCTCCAGGACTGCAGTTGGGAAACTCTGCTCTAGGTATTGTACATGTTTATGGTGTCTGTGCTCTGTAGGGTAAAATATAGGCGTTTCAGGCATGTTTATGTTATCTGCAATAAAGGTTCCGTCTTTATTACCACGGTTTAGTACTGGGTAAAAAAGGGGGACTGGGTTGTCAGGAACCACAGCTGGGACTTGAACCTGTGACTTTCTGCTCTTGAACATACTGGTTGTGTGTACTGCACCAGACTGTTGCCACAGGGACAGCTCATTCCCTGGGGATACCATGACTGTTCATCAGACAGAGCCTGTCTGTTGCAGTGCACAGCACCCACCTAAACAGGGCTAGGCCATGGTCTGCTGTGGGCAGATGCCATTGCCCCATCCACCACCAGTACCCCTCCGCCACCATGCTGACATGCCCTTATGCTGGTGGTGCTGGTGGTGCGCAATCTCAGGCCATCCAGTGTGCTGGTAGGCAGTTACCTATGGTGCGGGATCTTGGGTAGGAGTGCCTGCATAGACGTCCACGCTTCCCCCCCACCACCGCCTGCCAATGTTCTGTGCCCTTGGGGGTACTTGCTGGGTACTATCCCCTGTGACACTGTGAGAAGCACACTCGTGCCCATGTTTGGCCCTCATCAGTTGCTGTCTGGCTGCTGTACAGTTTCAGCATTCCTATGTGCCACCTAGGCATCTCCCTAGTCCGCACTGTGCCCCAGCTGCACCATAGCATGTGCCGCCTGCAGCCCTCTGTATCCCATTTTCCAGCATCTGTACAGTTGCCCTTTCTGACATGCCCACCCTGCTGTTGCTGCACATGTGCATGCCATAAGAAACCTGTACAATAAAAAGGGAAAACCCTGATCAGCGCTATTTCAATGTGGATCATTCACCTTATAGGGGGACAGAGCATAGACCCTTCCAACAATGATATATATATTTTTGGAGCTTTCTCAGTAGTTTTTTTTTTATTTTTCCCATTAATATCACTATTGGCCAGCTTGGTTATGGTGATTTAAAATTTTGTTGAGGTCATTTTCCATGTTTATTTGCTCTTTTGTTCCGTGCACTTTTTTTAGGTTTCCCTGGCTTTGCTGTACATTGCTGACAGAAATGGTTTCTCTTTCCTGCAAATGTGCCTTAATGCGAGGGTTTCACTGGCATTAGTGATCAGACCCGGATTCCACAGCGTTAGCGTGCCTGGAGCCTCTCCACCCATTAACCCCTTCTCTCCACCCTCTGGGGAGCCTTCCTCCGCCCTTCAGCGCCAGATTTCACGGCGTTAGGGTGCCTTAACGCCACAGGCGCGTTATCGCTCGATAAGGTATGTTATCGCACAATAAGGTACGTTATCGCGCGATAAGGTACGTTATCGCGCGATAAGGTACGTTATCGCGTGATAATGCGCCTTGATAGCCCGGTAACGTACCTTATCATGCGCTAATTCCGCGTTAGCGCCCTTTAGTAAACATACCCCTTAGTCTATAAGGATACATTAGAATGGTATGGTCTATGAATGTAGTTGGTATGATGCAATTTTTCGAGGTGTGGCATGAAGTGAGATATGATATTAATAGTGAAAAAGAAGGATTTTTAACAAACAGTAAACTGGAGAAGGTAGTCTAATGATGTGAAGTGATATGTCTGTTTAGTGAATATGTAAAGGGAGAGGAGATTTTGTGATTGATCTGCAGTTGTAATTTGCACAGCTAGTACTTCTCTTGCTATCTATATGGCTTTGTACTGAAGTATGAAATGGATTCTCTGATTCAATGGATTGGGAAGAAGAATGTACTGTACACTGCAGTAATAACTTGATAGAAGTACATAGCATAGCTAACAGTTTGAAGGGCAGGATTGTATGTTTATACTAGCTCTGTTAGTGAGAGAGATAGCTGAGTTGCTCAAGGGCATGAGATATTCTTTCTTGCCAGATAACAGTATGTCTTGTTAGAGAAGTTTCTTTTAAGAATATCAAAACAGAGCACAGGTAAAGTAAAGCACAAATGTTGCTAATCTTTTATATATAAAAAAGAACAACTTCTGATTCCAATTGGCAGCAGCATTATTGATAAATAAATCTGCATGATCATGATTTCATTAGATTATGTTTACGATTATTTTACAGGGATCCTGGATTTGACAATTGTGATGGAGGGGGAAGAAAACAAATAAAATGATTAACCATTTTTTTACTTGTGCTTGTACAGTAAATACGTTTAATCCATGATATGCAGGTTGTGTTCTCTAGGTTTCATGGATCTAAGCTTATCCTGATTTCATTATATGTGTACGAATGCAAATACTGAGAAATAGTACCTCCCGGGGCATCTTAGAACTGCAGATAAAAATCTCCAGAGAATGGTTAACCACATATTTGCCTGCTTTATCTATGACTGATTTGTAGTTGTCATGAGTGAATGGGAAGATTTTCTGTATGGCAGCTTTTTTGATGCTTAGGTATCTGAATGTTTTATGAATTTGCATGATATAACAAAGACTATGAAAATTTTGAAGATGTTTAAAAGAAGATGTTTAGAAGAAAATATACAAGTTAGCAGCTTTTTGAAAATTGAATTGCTTGTCAAAGTCAAAGCAAGTTTATTTGATTAAAAGGAACTGTAAAAAAAAGCAAATAAAGAAAAGAAAATTTAAAAAAGAAAGGTAAAACAACCAACAAATAATGAATGATAAAGTTTCATTCTAACAACTAAATTAGGTAATCAAACTAAGGTGGCAAATGTTTGTTATAAAGTTTTCTTTTTAGGTTAGTAGATTAACTAAAAATCCTGGTACACACCACATCCATGAACATGTAAGAGAATGGTAGTGGCTCACCCAGTCTATTTTAAGCTACCTTGCAAGTCTATTGGAGGAGTAATCTTAAATTCTCATGTTGTCTGTTTCAGTTTTATTATGGAATGACCCCTGCAGAACTGATGTTATTAATTGGAAGTGTGAAGCAAATGTCTTGTTATTAGTGGAATAGGTAAATCACAAATACCAAGACTGATTAACTAAATTAGTATCACTTAATAGAAAGAGGCTGCAGGGCCAGGGTCTCGGGGCTGACCAATAACCTGGTACCCTGGCATCTGCAGGCCTAGAGGGAGCATGAGGGGAGGCATGGGGTTGGAGGAGGAAAAGAGGCGGTAGGCTGAGTAGGGGAGGAGGGGGGTTGAGGGTTGCACTAGCAGGCAGTGCGGTTTCAAATTCCCCTGTGTAGTGACACGGAAGAAGTTGATTAGAGGCCAGGAAGGCACAGAGGGGCTGGTGGGGGGAGGAGTAGAGCGGCAGAGGTATTCGGTGTGGCAAGCACAGCCTCCCCATCTAGGCGGTTGATTGGGCAGGTGACAGGCATGCTATCAGTAAATGTGTTTTTCAACATTGCTCCTGGTCCACTCTCAACTAGTGCCAGACACTGTCGTCGGGGATAGTGGGTGAGCATCCAGGGAGAGTCAGGAAGCACACAGAGGGAGCTGGGTGTGGTGCAGGACCGAATGCAGCATCAGGATGGAAGACAGGGGGCATAAAGATTCTGGGGTAGAGGAGGACTTCTCGTGGTGATCCAGAGCTTTGTGGCCATCAGGGAGGGGTAAAGGGAGAAGCCAGGTGAGTGCGGGAGTGGGAATGACAAAGCTCCATAGAACAGAGGTTATGAGGGGATTGAGGTTCAGGCCCGGGGAGAATCTAGTGGGAGGCGCAGAGGTGCTCGATGGAACAGGAGACATTCTTGGGCTTTAAGGAGCAGCATGCAGGGTGTACAGGTTCTAATGGATGAGGGAGTTGTGCAGGGGAGAGGCAATCAGGAGGAAGGGCTCCATGGAGCGGAGGAAGGAGGGGATCTGCCTGGGACAGTTGAAGGTATAGTAGGCGATGGGCCACAGAGAGGGGGAGGGGTCGGTATTGCATATAACTGGGGGACTGTGCAGTCACAATTCTTCGTGTACAAAGCTGGGAGGAGGGCCCTGACGCAACCTTTGGGCACTCATCTGGGGCTGGCACTGGTGAGTCTTTGGTTAGAGTGGCTGAGTGAGAGAGGAATGCGGTGGTCTCAGCTGCTGCCAGTGCTCCAGTTTCATGCTAGTTGGTGGAGACAGCCAACAAGACTGGTCATATACCTGGAAGGGAATGATGTCTCTGAATGGACTTGCAAACAGCTCATTAGAGCGGCGCAATGGGACATGACAGTTATACGTTACTGGTTGCTGGGAGTGATCATTGTGTGATCTGATATTATCCTCAGGCCTTCATGTCAGTCGCAGCATTAATAGTCCCAGGGGCTGGTGAAGGTGAACAAACATATTGGGAGGTGAGTCATTGAGAATGGCAGTTTTCAACTCCTGCACCCCTGGGCTGTTGTGGGATGTGCAGGTTTATACTGCATCAATGGGGTTCACCTTTCACCAGTAGGGCAAGACATATTGTTGAATGACTGGCAGGAGGCCTTGGAAACGACTACCTCGCCAGGTCAAACATGGTTGCAGCTTCTCTCCATTGGGGGGGGGTGGGGGGGGGCGGTGCAAGGATAGCTAAGCTACCTTGTGCTGGTAGCGAGGTCCCGAGCCAACTAATGTGGTTACCGCAGGGCCAAACAGCCGATATAAGAGGCTAAGGGAGCTTGGCTCTTGAGTATATGAGTGAGCGGAGATCTCAAGATCTCAGTGGATATTTATAACCGGATCGGAGGGGGGGGGGGAGAAAGAGGCCAGGCCTTTGCTAATAATATGGTGAGGCCAGCAGTAAGTAGGCAGAGAGGATGATTCACCACTTTGCTAGTAATATGGCTGATGGGGGGGCATTGTCAGAGAAAGGGAGTGGAAAAGTACATATATGGAAGGTTGAATTGTGTTGGCTCGGGTTGTGGCATAAGATGATGATGTTGAAATAAAGCTGTGACCATGTTTTGTTCACCATGCATCTGGCATTTATGACGGAATTTGGGAAGGGAAGCAAAAAAAGGTGGG
Organism: Ichthyophis bannanicus; assembly: GCA_033557465.1. Lineage (NCBI taxonomy): Eukaryota > Metazoa > Chordata > Amphibia > Gymnophiona > Ichthyophiidae > Ichthyophis > Ichthyophis bannanicus. Next base: position 907,187,270 of record CM066031.1, on the reverse strand, counting down.
TGGGGAGCTGGTATGGAATGGGGAAGGATGCTCGGAGAGGCTGTGAGTCCAGGCTACCCTGGTTACTGAGGTAGATTCAAGATATAAATAAATGTACCCTGTATAAGAGATTAATTGATCCTTTACTACAATGCTGTTTTGTGCTGAAAACAGTGTAACAAAGAAAAATATTATGCTGTTACTCATGTACAATTGATATTCTTATTGGTTTAAACTTTATATTTTTAAAAGTTTTGTGGTTATGAATTCATACCTTTTCTTGAGTACAATTCTTGGCATTATTTACGTATCTGCTCCTTTTGTTTTGTATCCTGATTTCCTTCCTTTGTGAGCTGAGATGTCTATGTTAATCAGATAGTTATATTACTGACAATAATCAAAGTTGTTGTTGTTAAGTGCCGTCGAGTCGGAGTCGACTCATGGCGACCCTCTGGATAGCTATCCTAAATTGTGTTCAGTCTTGAGTCAGGTGGCTCATTGTTGACAGACTGGTACCCGTAGCTGCTGTTATTGTATCGATCCATTTCATTGCTGGCCTTCCTCTTTTGCGCTGACCTTCTATCTTGCCAAGCATGATGTCTTTCTCTAATGATCTCTCTCTTCGCATGATGTGTCCAAAGTATGAAAGTCAAAGTCTTGTCATCTGAGCTTCTAAAGAAAGCTTAGGTTTGATCTCCTATAGTACCGACTGTTTTGTTCTTCGGGCAGTCCATGGTATACACAGTATTCGCCGCCAGCATCATAATTCAAAGACATCAATTTTCATCCTGTCTATCTTTTTCACTGTCCAGTTTTCACATCCATATGATGTTATTGAAAATACCATGGCTTGAACAAGTCGAATCTTTGTATGGAGAGAGACATCTCTGCTCTTGAGAATCTTATCTAGGTCTTTCATAGCCATTCTGCCAAGAGCAATGCGTCGTCTGATTTCTTGACTGCTTGTTGCTTCTTTATTGATAGTTGATCCAAGTAGGTTAAAGTTGTTCACGATTTCAATTTCTTCTCCTTCAACGATGAACCTGTTGATTATGCCATTTGTCATGATCTTTGTCTTCTTTACATTAAGGTGCAGACCCATTTTGAGACTATGTTCTTTGATTGTGAGAAGCAAATGTTTCAGATCATCTTCACTTTCAGCCAGTAATGTGATATCATCAGCATAGCGAAGATTGTTGATGAGTCTTCCACCAATCTTCACACTTCTGTTGTCTTCATACAATCCTGCTTCTCTGATTATTTGTTCTGCATATAAATTAAACAAGTAGAGGGAAAGTATGCAGCCTTGTCTTACACCTTTGCTTATTTTAAACCATTCTGTTTCTCCTTGTTCCGTTCGAACTGCTGCTTCTTGATCAATGTAGAGATTGTGCAAGAGTACGATCAGGTGTTCTGGTATACCCATGCTTCTTAATGTGGCCCAGAGTTTCTCATGGTTTACACAGTCAAAAGCCTTGCTATAGTCGATAAAGCACAAATAGATATCCTTTTGGTATTCAAGGATCCATCTCACATCCACAATGATGTCCCTCGTTCCTCGCCCTTTCCTGAACCCTGCTTGCACTTCAGGTAGTTTTTGTTCCAGGTATAGTTGTAGTCTCTTTTGAATAATCTTCAGTAGAATCTTGCTGGCATGTGGAATCAGAGCAATTGTGTGATAATTTCCACAGTCAATTGGATCACCTTTCTTTAGTATTGGTTGTCACAGCCCCTCCTAGTGGCAGCGTGCAGAAAGGAGAGGGCGGACACTTATTGTTGGTTGAAGAAGGAAAAACTTTTCTAGACCAGGTGCATCATGGTCTTTGTAGTCCCACTTCATAAAGAAATAGTTGTGAGCCTTGTGCAGGGTTAAACTTAAATGGTTTTTATTCCCTTTGCTGTGCAAAGGTTCTCCAGGAAGACAAAAACAGAATGCACCTTACTTCAGGGTTTTATGCCAAAATATTTACAAAGTCAGTAACTGTTATAGGCGCTTCACAGTTCTTTGCGTTCAAACAGGTTTTCAACACCAAAAGGAAAAACAAATACAAAACTTCTTCTTTCAGCTTAGCAAAAGCAAAAAGATATGTTAAAGCATGTCCTGCCGGTTACAATTCTGTGAGAGACTCTAGACTCTTGGAAACACAGAGTGAGCAGTCCATCGGGTACTCTAACTGCAACAGTTCTGGTTCTATCACCTCTATTTGCATAGGTTCCTGTTCAGCCATGTTGTCAGCTAGTCCTGAGCTTTCCCTGGATAAGGCAGGTTGTAGTTCAATAGATCTCTACAATATTCCCCAGCCTTGCTGGTCTTGGTTTGGCAAATAACTGTTATGGCTTTTTACTATGCCTCTCTGTAAAGGTTTCACAAGCCTTTCCCAGCTTTGTTTCCTATCAGTACGGCTCTCTGGGTTATAAGCTTTTCTAGGAGCTGGCTCACATCTTGGAAAGGAAATATAACTGTACCTTGGATCTTTGAGACATGCTCTGCTGGTATTTGCTGAAGACTGGCTCCTGGAGCTTTCTGGAACAGGCTTGTCCTCCCTGGAGCTTAGCTCTTCTTTGTAATTACTCCAAGCTTCTCTGCCTTTCAGTATGTGAGGTTCCTCTCTCAGGTCCCCTCTCAGTTCCTCTCTGAACTTGTGTTCCTCTCGAAACTTGTGGTCCTCTCTGAGCTTGAGGTCCTCTCTCAGCTCCTCTCTTAGCTCCTCTCTCAGCTCGTAGTCCTCTCTCAGTTCCCCTCTCAGCTCGAGGTCCTCTCTGCTTTCTTCCTTCTGAGCACTGTTTATAAAGCCGTTTCTCCATTGAGCTTCCTGGCTCTCTACTCAGGTGTACCTGATTAGCTCCTGCATTCTCAAAACCTGGGTGTGTCAGTTTAGCTTCTGCAGCCTCGTGCCTGCTCCCTCTAGCTGCACTTTTAGGTAACTGCACCTTCTGTGAGTCAGTTGCTTTATAATAAAGTGTTTTTTTCTAAGTCTATAGCTTCAATGGCTTCAGCTTCATCACATGGTATAAACACAGATCTTTTTCAGTCAGTTGGCCAGGATGTTGTCTTCCATATTTATTGGCAGAGCCTTGTAAGTACGGTAACAGCTTTTGTAAATTACAAAATACAATCACAAATTTAGAGAACACCATCACTCTAGCCCACAATGAAAAAAGGAAAGAGTAAGAATAAGTAAGGCAAATATAACAATGGAGGCTAAATTATCTACTCTTATGGACTTAGGGCATGATGGTATGATGGTATGAGAGTTTACAAACAGAAGCAATTGGGAAGGCTCAAAGAACACATAGGTAATAGGCTATTTGACTATGCATTTACATGGAAATTTTAGGAAGAAAAGTGCACCTAAATGCAACACAGCAGGTTTAATAAGCAAAAATTATTTTCTCTCCCTTTGTGTGTCTCTGGAAAGGTCTGGGAATATCTGAATAGAATTACCCATGAAAGGCTGCTGCCAGATTTTGAAATGCATTCTCTAGAGTCAGTCCTGATCAACAGATAAGGCAAAAGAAACCAACAAAGTTGCAGAACTATTAAACTCTGAATCAGATCTTTCCAAAATATCTGTTACATTCAATTGATTAGATTCCAACAGCGTTTGGGAAGGGTCTTCAGGAGACTCAGATGAATGCTTCTTAGCCTTAGGAATATAATATGCCTTAGATATAGGAGGCAATGAATCACAAGAAATCTTCAACACACCAGTCATATAAGACTTAATCATCTCTTTAAGAGAAATCACTCGTGACTTAGGAAAATTAATAGCTTGGATGTTAGCAGCCCTTGAGATGTTTTCTAGTCTTTCTATTTTACTTTTAAGAACCGTATTGCATTTTATCAAAGCAGAGACAGTACCTGGCACAGAAGCGCTCTTGGTTTCAAGATGTCCAATAAAAGTCAGCATTTGAGAAATATCTTACAGAACCAAATCCATCTGGTAGCAATCTCTTGAGTTTTAATAGAAATAAGCTGAATCTGGGGTTGCAAAGCACACCCCAGTTGAGATATTGCTTCCCAAATAGATTCCTAGGAGAATTGTGCCAGCTGTTGAAAAGAAACAGTATTTGCAGAAAACAAAGGTGCTGGTCCTATTGACTCCGAGGATCCCAAATCGCCTGTAGAAACTCCCCTTGCCTGCTCAGGAGGCCAACAGAGCAGTCCTCGAGATGCCTCCATAGTCACCCCACTACTGCATCAGTGTGAGAAGCAATTGACAAATTAAAAAAAAAGATGGCAACCGGAAATTGTCAAAATTAAGACATTATATAGCTAAAAAAGGTAAATAAGTAAACTATATACCCCCAAAGGACCCACAATCACTCATTTTGTAGGTGAGGGAGTGGAGGAACAGGTGCCTGAGCCCTGGGCTGTAGGACAAGCAACCACAGTCCTGCTGGCAGAGGATGGCCCTCCAGGGCTGGTGGGCCAGAACCATACCTATGACAGTGGCAGACCAACTGTAATGCTTGGGAAACCTCAACAGCCCCACACCATGGTCTGCCACTCAGCAGCAGACAGCACCTTACAAGGTGTTCCAACCATGCACAGACTAACTGCAGACAGCCACTAGCCAGTCCATAGTGCATGCTTACAGGGGAACCCTGTGTACTCAGAGATGGGATGTACAGCACAGACACCAAGCAGGCATCTCAGTGTTTGATCCCCAGCACTGGAAACACACAGGTATAACTGAAGAGAATTAGCATGGAGCACTATGTGGGAGCATAGACATGCCATGGTCACTGCTCGGTCAGGGTGAGAGTGACCTCACAGCGTGCCATGCTGTGGTCACCCTGTCCATGCAGGTGGTGGTCAGGCACTACAATGTCCCAGCCATTGCCCTACAACCTGTGCAGATGCATCCTGCCAACCCATCCTGTCCAGGCCATACCCACAATACCTTGCTCCTCATTATGCACATTTGCAGGCTAATGCTGGTAATAGTGGGACATTGTGGGCCCAGAGCGGTGTAGGCAGCCACAAAACAACTGATAGACATACACATGCACATACACACACACACACACACACACACACACACACACCCCTATTGCAGCATTGTGCAATGATAGTGATGGTTGGCAATCCTGCTTGCCACACCGGTCCTGATCAGAGTGCCGACATTGCTAAACTGTGCAGGGGGTAGTAGTAGTGCTCTGCTGATAACTGCAGCTCCATGCTGGGGCCAACAGCCTGACTCTCCATGAAGCTTTGGATAGTGGAACCTGTGTGAGTGGGTGTTTTGACTCCTGTTTGACGTTGCTTTGGGGTTTGCACATGTTGATGTTGTATCTGCATTGTAGGGTAAAATGTGGGGAGATGCTCTGTAGGATCCACAGCTGGGACTTGAACCTGTGTCCTTCTACATCTTGACACACTGGCTGTGTGTACTGCACCACACTATTGCCAGAGAGGAGTAGTGATCCCTGGAGCTACCCTTACTTTCCTCAGGCAGACCTTTTCTGTTGCACTTCACACCAGGTACTGGTACAGGGCATGGCCTAAGCCTACTGCAGGTGGGTGGCACTGCTCCCTCCAGCATAAACACCCCCCCCCCCGCCATGCTGACATGACCATATGCTGTCGGTGCTGGTCATGCATGGTCCCAGGCCATCCACTGTGCAGGTAGGTGGGTGCCTAGGGTGCAGGGTCTGGGGTGGCGAGGCATACATGGACATCCACACATCCCCCCCATCACTGCCTACCAATGTTATGTCCCTTCCACACGGGGGAGTGATGGCTGGGGGGATGTCAGGCTGGTGCTCTAGCAACTATTGGCTAGGGTGGACCGGGTAGATGTAGGTGGAGTGTGTTGTTACTGCCAACTGAGGACAGGCTAGGGTATACACCTCATGTACGGTGTACCCAGTTTGGCCTACTGGGAGTATATATGTTTCCGACAACGTATGGGCACACCCTGCAATGCCTTACTAGGGGCTACAGTACAGGGTGTTCAGTTAGTTGGGTCTACGAACTGTTTGGGACCCATCCTGGGAGTGGTCTATGGACCCTTGTTAGTGTGGTCTCCAGATGTTCACTGCTTGCCCTATTACAGGCATTGTGGTACCTGTGTGACTTTTGGGGTACTTGCTGGGTAATGTTCCCTGGATGGGACACTGTGGAACATGGACTAATGGGCATGTTTGGCCCTGGTCAGCCACTGTCCTGCTGATTTCTAGTTTCTATGTTCCTATGTGCCATCTGGGCGATGGCCTAGTTCACCCTGTGCCCCAGCTGCCCCCACTGCATGTCCGCCTGCATCCCCCTATGCCCCATATACACCATTGCCATACTGGCCTTTCATACTTGGCCACTATGCTGTTACTGCAAATGGAGCACTACTATCATGTTTCTTGTGCTCCCTGCCTATGCTGTACATTGCTGTCACTTAAATGGTTTCTCTCTCCTGCAAATGTGCATCTAACGGCAGGTTTTCATTCACAGTAGGTTCATCCCTTCAGTTCAGCGCATTAGTGTGCAGGGAGCCTTTCCCCGCCCACTCCCCGCCCATTGACCCCTGCTCTCCGCCCTCTCTCCTCCCTCTGCGGTATGTACCGTGCCGCAGAACGCTTCCGCGTGGTTTGTAACGTTACTGTGCGGTAACGTTACATTACCGCGTGGGAACGTTACATACCACATGTTAATGTTTTATTTATTTATTTATTTATTTATTTAACATTTCTTCTATACCGCGCTATTAAGATCAGTGCGGTGTACATTGAACAAAATATACAACAATGTATGCAAGTAACATTGAGTTTACATAGAACATGGGAATATATAACATGGATTAACAGGGAAAACTATGTACAGTCAACATCATATATGTATATGTTTTTACTATATAAATATGTTAGCTCAAGTGGAGATTATCTGCGTAATTTATGTAGGAGGCGCGAATCAACAGAGAGGATGTGGAGCTATCGTGGAGCTTAACCATTTTCTGGTTGAATTAAGGTAATATGGTGTTTAGTGCAAGTTGGAGGTCTGTTGTTTGAGTGAACATGCGAGGTCACTTCTGGGTAGAATTTTGTGAATAAGTGATGCTTCACGGCTTTCCTGAATTGTAAAAGGTTTTTGATACAACGAATTTCATGAGGAAGTAAATTCCAGTTCAGGGGTGCAAATAAAGAGAAAGCTCTGTTCGATGTAGCTTTAGTACATGATGTCATCATCTTGGGAACTATTAAGGTATTCATAGCAGTGGTCCTGTTACCTGATGTGCAGAAACGTTACCTACTGCGTGGTCTGTAACATTACCGCAGTTTAGTAAACATACCCCAATATCTCACAAAGGAAATAAAAAGATGTGAAATGGTTCAGAGGAAGGCAACTAAAATGATATGGAACCTGCACCAGAAGATGTGTGATAATAGACTAAAGACCTAAATATGTATACCCTAGAAGAGAAATGATACTCTTTGCGGCTGTGTTCAGATCCTGATCTCCTATATATTACATATCTGTATGTTATTTTATTATTTGTATTTAGCTCATTCCTATCCAATGGACATACATGGCAAGTTGCATTCAGGTACAGTGGTTATTTTCCTGTCTCCAAGGAACTTATAATCTTTGCACTGGAGGTAATGGAGAAATAAGTTTCAGTGGGATTTGAGCACTGTTTTTTTCTGATTCTAGGCTGTTGTACTAACCACTAGGGTATTCTTTCACTTGCAGTTTCAGGCTGCTGCCCTAACCATCAGGCTACTCCTCCACTCTCACTATCTACATCTTGCCATTTCCCTTACCTTAGTCCCCAGTTGTGTGGTCTATATCGATTAGATTATAAGCTCTGATGATCAGGGATTGTCTCTTACTTGTACAGCACTGTGTATGCTTTATAGCGCTATACAAATGATAAGTAGTAGTAATGAATACTTAAAAGGTATTCATTAACAAACAAACCTTTTCCAAAGAAGGGGAAGCTGTAAAACTAGAGGGCATAAAATGAAGCTGCAGAGAGGTAAACTTAAAAGTAATGTCAAGAAATTATTTTGCACTGAAAGGATAGTGGATGCCTGGAATGCCCTCCCGAAGGAAATGTAGAAGCAAACACAGTAACATAGTACATGATGGCAGATAAAGACCAGTATGGTCCATCTAGTCTGACCAGTGACAGAATTTAAAAAGCCTGGGATAGACACAGTGGATCCCTTTATAGCGAGAGTATGAAATCAAAATAAGCTTAAATATCTTTCATACTTTAATAAATTGAGAGGGGTGACCTGCATGAAGTGGCAGGTACAACGCTTAACAAAGGCATAGAGGGGGATGACCTGCACAGAGTAGTGGGTACAACTACTCTAGCCACCTTACTGGGCGGACTAATGAATCATGCTCGTCTTTATCTGCAATCATATACTATGGGGTATGTTTATTAAACCACGGTAAAGTAGCAAGCGTGCCGTTAGTGCTCGTTAATGGCACACCTGCGCTATTAGCACATCCAAAAAGCCACTTTAGCGCATGCTAACAGTAGCAGCAGTGTAAAGTGCCCTGTGGGTGGTGCGAAGGCATGCATGGGGCAGAGTGGGGGTCAATGGGTAGGGAGTGGGCGGGAACAAGGCTTGCTTCCTTAACGCAGGCACCGTAACGGCAGGAATCCTGATGCAACTCAAAACCTCAAGGAAAAGGTGTATTTTGAGGAGAGAGAGCCTAATTGACATCTGCAATGTGATGCACAGACAGGGAAGCCCAAGTGAGTGATAGTAATGCTCCATTAGCAGCAACAATATAGTGCCCTAGTATGAAAGGGCACTATGTTGATGGTTCAAATGGGGGCAAAGGAGGTGGCAAATGGGTCATGCAATGGGAGCTGCTGGTGCACAGGGGGGGGGGGGGGACCAGGCATCTGCCTAGATGGCACATAGGAACAAAAGACTTGTGATAAGGAAGCTTATCAGGACCCCAGAGCCAGGGATAAAGAGAAAAAATTTACCCTTACAAAAGGACCTATTTTACCAGGTCAGAGACACAAAACTCCCTTTACACCTAGAAAGCAGGTAATTCTTAGCTACAATAGGTTGCAGAATGCCCCTAGTGGAGAAAAGGAGAGGGAATACAGGCCCAGGGTAAGGAACCCTTACGTCACTGAATTCCCCAATTACTCAGCTGCCACGAGGCAGTTTGATCTCCAACACCTGAGAGGAGAGGGGGTGGAGCAGGCACCTGAGAGGTTTAAGACTAGGTCAGTTTATTCAGAAGGGAGAGGCAGGAGAGGAAGAAGAAGAGGAAAGGAGAGAGAACGTGAGAGCAGTAGGAATGCCTACAGGAAGAGGAATGGAACTGGATCAGTGATAACAGCAGGAACCAGGAACACAGGTTGGAGAACAGGACGTGGAAGCACCGGTGAATGGTGGCCAGAGCATGAGAGAGGAGAAGCTGCTACAAGCTTTGACCCAGGTATGAGCATTAGAAGCTTGCCTAATTCTGAGCACTACAGAATTGCCAGAGACAGCCTTAGCCCTAACGGTAGGCAGTCAGCTAAACCCTCTGAGCCAGAATCAGAGGAAGTGCCAATGCAACTGGGTGAACCAGACATAGCTTTAGAAGAAGAAGTCTCATACATGGATTGCTCTTTATGCCAGTCTTCCAATACAGAGGTGTTGAAAGGGAGTCAACCGTAAAGAAAAACCTCCAGTGTCCGGTAGCCCTAAGAGCTTGTGGTTAACTTGTGAGGGTCCTGAGTTAAAGGCAAAATACCTTTTTTTTTACTGTACAAGCCGAAGCTGCCTAATTAAGTTGGTGAATCAGCTGTGAGCCAGAGCAGTGCTCAGCCGGAAGCCGTACTAACGGTAAAAGTAAGGAAAGCTTTTGTTTGGCTGTTTATAAGAAAACCTTGCATAGAGAATTGCTTGCCTGTGAAGAGTTTAACTGCCTTGTTGAAAGTTTTTCTATGTTTAAGAAGACAAACAGTGTTCTGGACTGAGAGAAAAAGAAACCTGCTTTAGGGAAAGTTGTTTTCTGTTTGTTTGATCAGCACTGCAAGCCATGCCTGATAGCATGGGCTGTTAAAGTATTTATGTTTATACTGGAGAACACTGCAAGCTATTTTGTTTGGAATTCATTTATATCCTGATGTTCATTTACAAGAATCCTGGAATTTGTGAACCTTAGTGTGTTTTTTTTCAGTTAATAAACTGTCATTACCTTACCACTCAAGACAATTACAAAGGTGTTTTTTTTTTACCTGAGGTTGAATACTTTCTGACTGAACTACCTTTCCCATAAGGCATTACAAGGCAATCAGTCAGTTAAAAACAAAAAGGTGAATCTCTCTAATGACAACCACGCCCCTCCATACTGCATGTAAGGGGCTATGGGCGTGACAGACTACAAAATATGCCAAACTGTGTCAGACCAAGGTCCATCATGCCCAGTATCCTGTATCCAACTGTGGCCAAGCTAGGTCACAAGTACCTAACAGTTTCCCCAAAAGACACACAGGATCCCCAATAACAGTAATGGAGAAAGTAGAGCATAGCCCTGGTCCTCTTTACAATGGTTTATGGACCTTTACCCAGGAACCTGTCCAAACCTTTTTAAACCCAGCTACTCTGACAGCTTTTACTACATCCTCTGGTAATGGATTGCAGGGTTTGATTATGCGTTGACTGAAAAAATATGTTCACGTAGAAGGCCCAAATGGGTTACACTGTAGCTGCATTGCAGGTCCTCTAGTCTGTCCACAGTCTGATGGCATAAAAAGTGACCTACATTGACCTGTTCCACTCTGGTCAATAATCTATAGACCTCTATCATATCTCCCCTCAACTGTCTCTTTCCCGGATTGATGATCCCCAACCTTTCTAGCCTCTCCACAAAGAGGTATTCTGCCATCCACAGTACCATCTGTGATGTCTGTCATGATCCCACAATGACAGTGGCAACACACAGTCCTGCTACTGCTGCGGAAAGACAATGTGCCAGATGGGGCGGTCTAAGGGTCCTGGCACCCCAGGCAGAGATCCAGACTGCCCCCCCCCCTGCAGCCGCAGAACCCAGGTTTGGGGGAATAGGCTGACAGTGCCAGAAGCTATAGCCCTCCAGGCAACTACAACATGCAGGCACCCAAGGGACTACCCCAGCAGTGGCTGTCATCCTCCCCCTCAAACGTATCATTGGCAGGCAGTGATGGGTTCCCTGCAGAGAGGGATGTGTGGCCAACCATGTATGTCTCTAAACCCCTCCTCCTCCTCCAGACCATGCAGCCTAGGAACCCGCCAACCTGCATGTTGGATGAACTGGGACTGCACACCACCAATATGGACAGGATATGGGCATGTCAGCATGGTGTGGAGGGTGTCGGCAGAGGAGGCAGCAGCACTCGTCTGCAGCAGACCAAAGCCATGCCCTGGTCCTGTGCACAGTGTGAATCGCAACATGTGTCAAGGTCTGTCTGATGTGAAGTATGTCAGCCCCTGTGAATGCTGTAGCCATATGTGTTATGGAGGGTCACAGGTTCAGGTCCTGGCTGTGGATTATGCATTGCATGTCCCTGCAGCTGAACTTTAGCCCACAGTGCAGGTACAGCACCAATATGTGCAACCCCCAATGAATCGACCAGCAAGGGTACAAACAGAGTGAGTGTGTGTTTGTGTCTATCAGTTTAGTCATGGCTTTCTACCCCCACTGAGTCCCGCAGTGCATAAGCCAGGATTAGTCTGCAGTTATGCATAATGAGGAGCAAAGTATTGTGGGTATGGCCTGAAACAGGGCAGCTTGGCCAGGATGGGTCTGCATTGGAAGTAGGGTTAATGGCTGAGATGTTGTAGTGCCTGTCTGCCATGTGCATAGCCTGGGTGGCCACAGCATGTCCTGCTGGAAGGACACTCTCACTGACCGAGCAGTGAACATGGCATGGGTATGTATCCACATAGTGCTATTTTGTGCTGGATTTCATGAATGTGGGTGCACATCCTGTCCTTGGGGCTTGATCACTGAACCAAATACTGGGTGCATGCACAATGTGTGCTGACCAGCAGACTATCTGCAGTTGGTATACACATGCCTGGAAAAGCCAGTGGTTGGCAGCAGGTGCAGTCAGATTGTGCTTGTTGTGGATGAGTGGTAGACCTAGGTGGTTGGGACCTGAGATGTTCAAGACCTACTCCCAGTGACAGAGCTAGTAGGACCCTCATCACAACCCCATGCAAGTATAAACACAGGTACCCACCCTGGTAGTTGGCAGCCATGGCATCAGCATTGTAACACCAGGTATCACATGCAGTATTCTAGGTGGGCTTCTGTCCAACAAGGCCAGATATGACTGTCACATACAGCATGCTGCAGTCTACAGGACACATGGTGACTAGCATCTCACAGAGCAGACAACAGCTACCACACAGTGATGGAGATCTATAGCAGAGACCATCTCTAGTATTGCAGGTATGAGGGACCTGATGCTGGGTACCCATCCTCACCTTCAGGGTGACTGCTGAAACTGTGCTGTAGCACAGTTTGTAGCTGTTATGTGATTGAAGCACACACTGTCAGTGTATCGTACTGAGCTGATGTGATGGGTCTGTCCATTCTCTGTTTGGTGATCAGCTGCAGACTACTGTTCTGTGTGCATAGTGCATCATGGGTATTGGAGGAGTTAACTTATACCAGCACGCACAGCAGACAGTTTAAACAGAGACCTGCAGGCTTCTCAAGAGGTGTGGAGATGTAGTATGCTGGTTAGTAGTATGATGTAGCATGCTGTATGCTGTAGTATGCTGTATGATGTAGTATGCTGGTTAGTAGTATGCCGGTTAGTAGTATGATGTAGTATGCTGGTTTTTATAAACAGGGGACAGGGGTTTGATTCCTACTTGCTCTTTTTGTGACTGTGTGCTACTCAGGTCGTTTTCATGCCTGTGATGGTCAGGGCTCATCTGTGCCTGATCTGCATGTCACCACTCCCACTCTGCTTCTATGGCTGCAAACATCCTGTTGCTTCTGGCTCGGTTGGGGGACACTTCTCCCCCATTCTTTGCCACACACTGACATTGCAGCACCTTACATTGGCACTACCATGGGCATCCATACAGCTGCCTCCCACATGTTCATTCACTTTACTGGCTACAACAGGGTGCCCACCGTTATGGCACCCTGTTGTGGCCCATCCACTCCCACCCATCCTTCCTTCCATCACCTTTACATTGACTTTCTGTGGTGCTCTATCCAGCATTAGGGTTACAGCTGTTTTTATGCATTTAGGTGCATGCTTGTCAACTTCATGAACCTTAAACCCCTTGGGTCATCTTAAACCCCTTAGGGCACCTGATGTTTGGACACCTTAAACACTTAGAGCACCTTATGTTTTGGCACCTTAAACTCCTTAGGGCACCTTAAACCCTTAGGGCACCTTAAACTCCTTAGGGTGCCTTAAACCCCTTAGGGCATGCAGTGGAGAAGTTGGAAGGAGTTTGTAGTGTATTGTGATAAGGAAGCTTATCAAAGCTCAGGGAGTAATGACAAAAAAGGAGAATTTACTCTGATCAAGGGACCTGTGCTGGCAGGTTATATAAATAAGACAGCTTGTTTCCCTAAAAGACTACATGTTCCAGAATGCACCTGTATGCAGAAAGTTCCTAGGGGAGCTAGAGTGGAAAAGCATGTGTCTAATCAGAGAAAGCATTATGTCATCCCTAATCAAACAGCCCCTAGAAGAATGCTTAATCCACAACACCTGAAGAATGCAAGGGTGGAGTTGCAATCTAAGCCCTTTAAAACTAAAGGGGAATGTTCAGGGAGACAGAAGGAGAAGGGGAAGGAGAACAGAAGGAAGAACAACCGGAACCCGAAGGAACAAAGACAAGGAAGCAGATGGTCCAAGAGAGGAGCTCAGAAAAGTACCTATGCCTGGAGAGATACCTGGGGAAAAGGATCAGAGGATTGGAGAAAGCCAGAGGTCTGTAGATCCACAGCCAGGGACCCTCAAGCAACACTTAGGAAGAGGTCTGTTGCATCTAAGGTGGAAAGGAGTCCAAATACCTCTTGGAGGACATCTGGAGAAAAGATCCTGAGGTCCAGAGATACCAACTGGAGGACAGGACACATAAGCTCTATTGCATACTGGCCAGAATACCAGAAGAAGCAGCCTGACGCTTGCCTGGATTCAAGTAGGAGCTGTGAACGTTTCTCTAGCTTTGAGCAGTGCAAACAGCAGGGAAGCAGTTTCTCTCCATATAGAGGTCAGTTCCTAAAGCCCTCTGAGTCAGACGGAGAAACAGAATCTATGCAATTTCAAGAGCAAGGGTCAATATCTGATACAGAAGATAATTATATGGACAGTTCTTTGAGTAGGTTGTTATTTTAGGAAAATCCTAAATATCAGAGCAAACTTCAAAAGGAAACATTCTAAATATTAGCTTCCCATAAAGTTTTTTTGAAAAGAAAAAAGCTTTTGGGGAAAGTTTTGCAGGTGTGCTGAAATCAAGCTACTGATTGCAGTTAATTGTCACCTGTTGGTGGAGGAGAGCCCAGCACAAGCCGTGCATACATAGGATTAAAAAGTTCTTTTCTGTATGGAGAAAGTGAGCATTGTTTTTGTATAAAGAAGTTTCCCTCTTTTGATTTGTTTTCCCCAGCACTGCTAAGGAGTTTATTAGCAGTGGCTGAAAGAAGCCTTTCTTTTCTATAAAGGACTTTGATTCTTATTTGCATAAGATATTTCAGTTGCCTTATTTTGTGTTGAATAAAACCCTGGAGAAGTTATCTGGAAGGTGTTACCAAGCATATCTGTGTGTGGGATAATCACCCCATAAATAAACTCTAATTTTGTCTACACTCGACCAACTACAAGAGTTTTCATTATTCTAAAAAGGCAAGCTTTGTGTGAATGGACTTCAATAACCACAATCCTTTGCAAGACAGTTAATTTGCATACTTGCCAAGATGGTGGTATCTTCATAACAAGCACACCCTTTTACAATATGCAGTGCATGTTTTTCATGTTGCACCATCTTGTCCTAGCAAGGCAACATCCCAGTGTGCAGGCATTGCTTTTTGCTGTCATACCAGACTGCTGCTTTCTACCCTACATGCTGGACTGGAGCTCAGCTTTTTGTGTGTTCTGTAACAAACATAACTTTGCCCATCACCATGATTGCCCCATCCCCTGACCCTATCCCAACTGTGCCAGACTGCCCCCAAATATTGCCTGCACACACTGTGGCTACATACTTTGCACCAACACAATCACTCCCTTACTGTGCTACCCTGCAGTGCCTCTCTGTCTCCAGTCTAGACTCTTGCTCCACTCGCTTCCCATCCACGGGCTTCACTCTATCCATTTAGGAGACCTCTTGCTTCAGCAGAAGAACAAAAGAAGCAGCCGCATCTTGCAAAATTGAATCCCCTGTTGCTACTGCATGGAGTTCCCTGTTCCACCTCTGGCAAATTTCCATCCCTGCCTGGACCTACTCAATGTCCTCAGTGCTGCTACTTGCCTATGTGTACTGCCTTCTGCTTGCTGGCCCCAGGCACATTTTACTGAGCTACTCCCAAACCTCCTGAGCCACAATCTCCTCTCTTTGGGTCTGGGCCCCTCCAACCTACTTGGCCCCCACTGACTTCCACAGCTAAAATTAAGAGTATTCAGAGTCAGAGACCTATAGTTTCAATCTACAGAGAAAATACTATAAGCGTTCAGTTGACAGGAACAAGGGCTGGGATGAGAGAGAGAGGGTTCCCAACCTAATGCACAGGACAGCCTCTAAGTTATAAGTTCTCTGGAGCATTTTCAATGCTAATTTCTTTCTTATTACCATAATCTATTAGAAATCACTTCAGAGAGCTCGTAACAGAGTGGTTGTCCTATCCTTGTTAGATTAGTGGGAATTGCTTCATCATATATTTTCTTTACTGTACATATTATGTTACATTACATTCCCCCTGCTTATCAATGAGTGTCCAGTCAAGGTTGGCAACCCTAGGCAGAAGACGAGTCATTGTAAAAGCACTGGCTACAAACAGAAAAAAGACACAACCATCCTAGAACTTAAGGATCCGATATTCAGCGGCGGTGGTGGCTAGCACAAGTACAGTATCTCGCCATTGTTGCAGTTATTCAATGCCAGGACCATATCCAACCACTGGCATTGAATATCTGGATTTTCTGAACAGGTGTGCATGGTGCCAAAGCTAACTGGGCAGTGATGATATTCAGCCACTGCCCAGATAGCTTGGGCAGCAAAAGTTAGGACAGTTTTTGCTGCACCTAACTTTTGCTGCTGAGGGCAGTGGTTGAATATCACTGCCAAACGGTTATCCCCAGGTACCCCTGGAACATCCCCGACACGCTAAGTATTTAGTACCGGAGCATATAGTGGCGTGTTAGTGATGCCTAATATGCCACTTAGGGGATTTACACAATTTATAGCTCCGTAAACCATGTATATGCCTTACAATATTAGGCCCTAAAGGAGAATAGTGGGGATGGATGACCCGATTGGACGTCCATCCCTGCTATTCGTGCCAGCTCCTGCCCCCGACTAACTTCCCTGCTGGTTGTGCGGGGAAGTTAGAAGAGGGTGGGGAAGGGGTGGCCCAGGGGCTGAGTCTGGGCAGGCAGTGGGCAGTCACCAGACCTGGACGTACAGTGCCGGTTCTAATGTCAGCCCTGTACGTCCAGGGCCGGCAAAATGTCCGGGGAAGTTATTCCACCTCTGAGGTGGAATAACTTCCCTGGATATGATTTTTTTAATAGCCTGGAGCACGGATGGGGCAGGGAGGGGCAGGGTTTATTCCCCAAAGCCCGACCCTGGCCTTAGGAGGCCAGATTGGGGGTCAGGCTGTGGGGAATAAAGACCTTTATTTGGTGGCCGGCATCACAGCTTTTAAATGGTGCCATGGCAACATGACGCCATGGCACCACAGCTCCATTTAAAAGCCCTGACTGAGTTAGTTGGGCTGTGCATGTACATGCAGGCCAGACTGAATCTCAGGGAGTGCAGGAGTGGGAATGACAAAGCTCCATAGAACAGAGGTTATGAGGGGATTGAGGTTCATTCCCGGGGAGAATCTAGTGGGAGGCGCAGAGGTGCTCGATGGAACAGGAGACATTCTTGGGCTTTAAGGAGCAGCATGCAGGGTGTACAGGTTCTAATGGATGAGGGAGTTGTGCAGGGGAGAGGCAATCAGGAGGAAGGGCTCCATGGAGCGGAGGAAGGAGGGGATCTGCCTGGGACAGTTGAAGGTATAGTAGGCGATGGGCCACAGAGAGGGGGAGGGGTCGGTATTGCATATAACTGGGGGACTGTGCAGTCACAATTCTTCGTGTACAAGGCTGGGAGGAGGGCCCTGACGCAACCTTTGGGCACTTATCTGGGGCTGGCACTGGTGAGTCTTTGGTTAGAGTGGCTGAGAGAGAGGAATGCGGTGGTCTCAGCTGCTGCCAGTGCTCCAATTTCATGCTAGTTGGTGGAGACAGCCAACAAGACTGGTCATATACCTGGAAGGGAATGATCTCTCTGAATGGACTTGCAAACAGCTCATTAGAGCGGCGCAATGGGACATGACAGTTATACGTTCCTGGTTGCTGGGAGTGATCATTGTGTGATCTGATATTATCCTCAGGCCTTCATGTCAATCGCAGCATTAATAGTCCCGGGGGCTGGTGAAGGTGAACAAACATATTGGGAGGTGAGTCATTGAGAATGCCAGTTTTCAACTCCTGCACCCCTGGGCTGTTGTGGGATGTGCAGGTTTATACTGCATCAATGGTAATGGGCTATGGGGGGCTAAGACTGGAAATGGGCTGAAGGGGGGTTAGGAATGGAAGTGGGCTGATGGGGGGGGTAGGACTGGTAATGGGCTGTGGGGGGGGGGGGTAAGACTGAAAATGGGATGATGGGGGTTAGGACTGGAAGTGGGCTGAAGGGGGGCTTAGGACTGGTAATGGGCTATGGGGGGCTAGGACTGGTAATGGACTGGGGGGGTTGCTAGGACTGGAAATGGGCTGAGTGGAAGGGGGGCTTGAACTGTAAATAGCTGATGGGGACGGGGGCTTGGAATGGAAATGGGCTGTGAGGGGAGGGAGCTAGGACAGGAAATGGGCTGAGTGGGGGGGGGCTAGGACATGAAATGGGCTGATGGAGGGGCTAGGATAGGTTTGGAAATGGGCTGTTGGGGGTGCTAAGATTGGAAATGGGCTGTAGTGGGGGCTTGAAATGGACTCATGGAGGGGCTAGAATTGGAAGTAGGCTCATGGGGGCTTGGATTGGAAATGGGCTGAGTGAAGGGGAGCTAGGATTTGACATGGGCTGATGGTGGGGCTAGGAAAGGGCTAGAAATGAGCTGATGGAGGGACTCAGATAGGACTGGAAATGGATGGGGGAGCTAGGACTGGAAATGGGTTGATGGTGGGGCTAGGATAGGACTGGAAATGGGCTGATGCAGGGAGTAGAAGAGAGCGGATGCTGGGTGGGGTTGGAACTAGAAGGGAGCTGATGTTGGGGGAGGATTAGAATGGGATGGAACTGGGAGAGTGAAATGGAGAGGGAAAAAATATTTTGTGTGGGAGGGAAGACAAATCTACAATTGGCCGGGTATTGGGAGAGTAAGTGGGGATTGAGGATGGAGGGGTAAAATTTGAGTAGATGAAATAGGAATGAGGAAAGAGCAAAAGGAGAACGATTAGTATGTTAAAGCAGATGTAGAGAGAGGATGGAAAAAAACTAGAAGACAGAAGAAAGGACAAATGGACAGCAGACGATGTAGAGTTAGCAGAAGACACAAAGAAACCAGAAGAAAGTAGCTGGAGCAATTGCAACTGAAAAAAAATGCACAAAAGGTAGAAAAATATATCTTTATTTTGAATTTATTAACTGGAATATGTCAGCTCTAGGAAATGTGCATCATTAACATCTGCGCTTTGTTTAGTACAAGAGGAAATTAATTTATAGTTTTATTTCTACAGTGTTGTACATTCCAAGTTTGGCTTTTGGGGTTCCCAATTTAATTATTGTCTTCCTGTTTCTAAATTGTGATTCCATGTTTGGTGATGGTCTATATTCTGCATGTGTAACTGAACTGAGGTATTCTGTTTATATAATTCCTATTTGACATTGCCACTTGTTCTCTTTCCCCAGTAGATCATGTATTGTTGTTCTCTGAAATGTATTGGTTTAATATTTGCAGTGTTGCCTTTTGATAGGTAGGGTATGGTGCTTTGTGAGTCCTGGTAGTGCTGTTAGGATACGGAGGGTTTGCTATGGGTTCTAAATGGGCAGTGTTTGTAGTAGTTCCTAACGTGCCTGGCGGTTGGCACTGGATTATAGTAATGCAGAAATATTTTACTCTTTCTTTATCCATACACTCATTAAGAGGCATGTTTACTACAAGTTAGTGTATGGTAACATTATGCAAATATTTATGCAAATGAGATACCTTATGCAAATGATGCCCCACAGTGAGTCTCCGCACATGGCCCCGCACCCCCATTGGGCCGCCCCTGCCTAAGTGTATTTTTTTGTGTGTAATGTAGTGTTGAAGCAATGTTAGACAACATTGGGCAACACTGATTTTCCATTTTGGTGGGAAAAAAATCTGGAGTTAATATGTTTGAAGCACATTTGTGCATGCTTTCAGACACAAAAATATTGCAACAACTTATGTTACTACACAGTATTCAACTCACAGGGGACGGTTATAAAGAGAGTCTTCCTGTAGATTGAAACTGGGGAGTATTGATTCTTCCAGACCATAGCATTAATAAAAGTCAGTGATACTGGGGAGCTTACAAGGACACATGAGTCAGAGGTTGGGTATACAATACTGTATTAAACTACATTCCTGAAAGACTTTATAATGATAAATTTGTTGTTTTTTACTGTGAAAAGTGAGACTTTTCAATTTATATTACTTAGATGCATTAGTAGTCATGAAAGTGAATCTCCTGTGTTTCCAGAAAAACTGAAGTAACAGTTGCAAAGCAAAATAAAAAAGGGAAAAGAAGAAGAAAAGAAAAACAACTCAGAGAAAGGAACTGAAGACACTGAGTGATTATGATTTACAGCTTCTGTGGAAGGCAATCTCTCATCTCAGAGACATGCAAAGATAAATAATTTGCCTGAGTTTCTATAAAGGCTTTCCTTTCCAGAAATAACAACATGGGTATTTAACCTGCACCTTGTCATCCAATATCAACTAACATTCTTCTGTAAGGAGAGGAAGTACTCTAGTAGCAAATGGCTTCACTATATATATTTTTCTTCTTAATTCCAAATGTTAGACACAGTAGCTACATTTTTTTATGACTAATGAGAAGTTCGTACAAAGGCTACATACTTTGCAAAAATTCAAGCTGCAGAATTAGGAACACAAAAGTAAGTACATTTCATTACTTAAAGTGCATACTGTTTTAATCTGCCGTTTACCAAGTTAAGATGTACAGATAGACAATGAACAGTTCATACTGTTCAGGCACATGACAAAGTCTAAATCAAAACCAGAAGGAAAATGAAAAGAGAGAGAGAGAAATCTGAGTTGGTTTTTGTACTTTGAATGAAGAATTTTGATAGCCATAGTAAAACTGCAATATCTGCCTTTGAGTCAATACTGACCTCTGCAACACATCAACAACTAGAAACAGAAACATGTTGGCAGAAAAAGACCACATGGCCTATCTAGTCTGCCCTTCCATATCAACTGCAATAGACCTCTTTTTACCTTTAGAGATCCTCTGTGTTTGTCCCATGCTTTTTTGAATTCAGATACTGTCAGCCTCCATTGGGAGACCATTCCTTGCATCTATCACTCTTTCCATAAAGCAATATTTCCGCATATTACTTCTGAGTCTATCCCCTTTCACTCTTGTGCTATGTCACTTTGTAACAGAACTTTGGAACTCTCTTCCAACCCAAGTCCGCAGCAACAATGACCTAACTGCATTCCGAAAGCAGATAAAAAACCCTTCTCTCCCGGGATCACCTAGGGTTGATGCAGAACAGCACCCAATGAAGTTCCCCAAGGCGGATTAAGACAGCAGAGAAAGCCAGATCTGTAAATAAATCCAATCTATGAATAAGACTGAAGAGAGAGTCAGAAATGTAATCATGACTGATAAATCTCACAAGAATGTAAATATGTTATACTTCCCCTGGTGATGGTACACTCCTTTCCCCCTGTAAATACAAATAACCCTGTTCAATGTATTCCCCCTTGTCTATTGTAAACCGCTTTGATCCGGTGAAAAGCGGTATATAAGCATGGCTAATTAAATAAATAAATAAACTTACCTTCAATTGAAAGAGACCCTACTATGCATTTATGCCACAGAGGTATTTAAATGCCTCTATCATATCGCCCCTATCCCGCCTTTCCTCTAAAGAGGGAGGAGTAGCCTAGTGGTTGGGGCAAGGTACTTCAGACCGAAAGGTCGGGGGTTCAAATCCCACTAGAGGACAGCAACCTTGGGCCAGAAGGACTGGGGTTTCTAGTCCCACAGATGCTCCTTGTGGTCTTGGGCAAGCCACTTAACCCTCCATAGCCCATGTTCCCTGTAAGTATTAGTGTATGTGTCTTATATCCCCGCGTGTTAAATGTATCCCCAAATTGTGTTGTGACCGCTTTGATTGAAGGATAAGGCGGTATACAAAAAACTGTCTAAATAAAAAATAAAAATAAATAAAATACATATTAAGATCTTTAAGTCTGTCCTCATATGCTTCATAACGAAGATCATTAACCGTTTTAGTAGCCACCCTCTTCACTGACTCCAACCTGCTTATATTCTTTTGAAGGTGCGGTCTCCAGAATTGCACACAATACTCCAAATGAGTTTGCATCAGAGACTTATACAGAGGCATTATCACCTCCTTTTTTTTTTCTGCTGGCCATTCCTTTCCCTATACACCCAAGCATCCTTCTGGCTTTCACAGTCACCTTTTCTACCTGTTTAGCTACTTTAAGATCATTAGACACAATTATGCCCAGGTCCTGCTCTTCTTTTGTGGACAGAAGTATCTCACCCCCTTCACTGTACCGCTCCTTTGGATTTTTGCAGCCCAAATGTATGACCCTGCATTTTTTAGCATTAAATTTCAGTTGCCAAATTCTAGACCATTCTTCAGGCTTAGCTAGATTCCTCCTCATGTTATCTATTCCTTCCTGGGTGTCTACTCTATTGCAGATTTTGGTATCATCTGCAAACAAGCAAACCTTAACCAAAAGTCCTTCTGCAATATCACTAACAAAGATGTTAAAAAGAATTGGACCAAAGACAGATCCCTGTGGCATAGCACTGGTAACCTCCTTCTCCTCAGTGTGAGCTCCACTTACCTGTATCCTTTGTTGCCTCCCACTCAACCAGTTTCTAAACCAATCAGTAACTAGGTTTTTTGGCAGTGTGACTAGGTTTTTCTTCTTTGGAAATAGAAGGTTAAATGGCTTGCCCAAATCCATAAGGCGTGCCAGTAAAAATCAAACCCTGGTTTTCTACTTACCAAGTCAGTTCTCTAACTACGAGGCTACTCCTCCATTTGGAAGAGTTAAAATTCTCAGCATTGCTCAACAGAAGTAGGGTGCGCCATAGTCCTAGAAATAACTATTCTTTGCATTTTTATATCTTTTGAACAATAGAATATATTTCAATCTGCAATCCAAGATTTCTGATTTTGGATTGAATTACTTCAAGGATTTTTTTATTGATTCAACGTCTTGGACATCAGGTTGTTGTTGTTGTGAGAAATGTGAAAGTAAGAATATTTTTCCCTATAAAACACCATAGTGCCCACTACTGCTCAACAAAATAATAAAAGATTGGAAATGAAAAATGTTGGTGTTTCCTGTATCTTTTATTTGAAAGTGATATGAAACAAAATGTGAAATATCTTTGACATTTCCCATTTCTTTTCAAAGAAATGCAGAGCCCAAATTCAATTAAACAAGAAAAGATGTCAAGGGCCCATTATTCAAAGGCATTTACATGGTTTACAGACAGTATTTGCCTCTATCTGTTTCCTCCTATCACTATAACTTTTTGCTATCTTTCCTGTCACAAAATGGAGTTTATTTTCTTTTTTCCTCCTTTATTTTGTGTGTAATATTTTTTTTTACTGTAAACCGCTTTGTTTGCCTGGCCAAGGGCAGTCAATCAAATTCTAAAGTGATAAACGACTTTGGGGTATGTTTACTAAATCGTCTTAATGTACGCTTGGACATGTTAGCGTGCGATAAGGTGCCTTATCGCGTGATAATGGCGCTTTACCGTGCGATAAGGCACCTTATCGCGCGCTAACGCACTCAGCGGCGCAAACAAGCACTGAAGGCCGAGTAAAGGCTCCCTGAGGGCGGAGGAAGGCTCCCCAGGGGCGGAGAGAAGGGGTCAATGGGTGGAGAGTGGGAGGGAAGAGGCTCCCTGCACACTAACACTATGGATTTCGGGGCTGAAAACTAATGCCAATGAAACCCTGGCGTTAGAGTAGATTTAAAGGGAAGAGAAACCATTTCCGTCAGCAATGTACAGCAAAGCCAGGAAAACCTACAAAAGGTGATAAGTGTGATACATGTGCACAGAACAAAAGGGCAGATAAACATTGAAAATGACCTGAACAAACTGGAAAAAAAACATAACCTAGCTGGGCAATAGTGATATCAATGGGAAACATAAAAAAACACTACTGAGAAAGCTCCAAATAAAAGATATCAATTTTGGAAGGGGCTATGCTCTGTCCCCATACAAGGTGAATGATCCCACAGTGAAATAACGCTGATCAGGGCTTTCCCTTGTTACTGGACAGGTTTCCTATGGCATGCACATGTCCCGCAACAGCAGGGTGGGCATGTCGGAACGGGCAACTGGACAGATGCTGGAAAAGGGGACACAGAGGGCTGCAGGCAGCACATGCTGTGGTGCAACGGGGCCACAGTGCGGACTAGGGTGATGCCTAGGTGGCCCATATGAATGCTGAAACAGTAGAGCAGCCAGACAGCAACTGATGAGGGCCCAACACGGGCACGAGTGTGTTTCCCACAGTGTCACAGGGGATAGTACCCAGCAGGTACCCCCCAAGGGTACAGAACATTTGCAGGTGGTGCTGGGGGGAAGCGTGGACATCTATGCAGGCACCCCTACCCCAGAACCCGCACCATAGGCAGCCGCCTACCCGCATACTGGATGGCCCGAGACTGCGCACCACCAGCATAAGGGCATGTCAGCATGGTGACAGAGGGGTACTGGTGGTGGAGGGGGCAGTGGCTGCTGCCCACAGCAGACCATGGCCCAGTCCTGTTTAGGTGGGTGCCGTGCACTGCAACAGACAGGCTCTGTCTGACAAACAGTCATGGTATCACCAGGGAATGTACTGACTCTGTGACAACAAGGAGGTGCAGTGCACGAAACCAGTGTATTCAGAAACAGATGGTCACAGGTTCAAGTCCCAGCTGCGGTTTCTGCCAACCCAGTCCCCATATTTTACCCACTACTAAAATGCGGTAATACAGACAGAACCTTTAGTGCAGATAACGTAAACATGCCCAAAATGCCTACATTTTACCCTACAGAGCACATACACCATAAACATGCGCATTACCTAGACCAGAGTCTCCCAAAAGCAGTCCTGGAGAGCCAAACACCATTCAGGTCCCATGCTGTCTCCAATAACTATGGCTGTGCTGCATTTCTATGCACCGCTCCCATGGTATGCAGATGTATCTCATGCATATTCATTAGGGACAGCATGAAAACCCGAACAGGGCTTGGCCCACCAGGACCGGAGTTGGGAACCTCTGCCCTAGAGCAGCGGCCAACAGGGGCAGACTCACCCGCACCCACAGCCTCCATCATCCAAAGCCACCTGGAGAGGCAGGATTTTGGGCCCTGTGTGCATCTCCCAAAACTAGCACTTGAATACCTTAGCAATGCCACCCTAAACCTGGGAATATGGTACACATCTATCAAAAGGTTGCTATGATTACTGGCAGATAGCAATTCCTAAGTTAAGCACAATTTGCTGATTGAGCTGCATCGTAGCAACCATTCTGATGTCTGTGGAGTGTGCTACAGGTCTTGTGTCTGACAGTATTTACCACCCTGGGGAGTGACTCCTACAGTATTGCATACCATAGCCATGCCTGCACTGTGCCCAGGACTGGTGCGGTGTCCAGGGCTGCCAAACACCTCTATAGTAGTACAATTCTGGCATAGGTGTGGGGAGTGTGTGTCTGTCTATCCAGTGTGTGGTGGCTGCCAACACCCTCCTCAGCCCACACTGCTTGCACTGTTGCCAGTATTGGCCTGCCAATGTGCATAATGAGGAGCAAGGTACTGTGGGTATTGCCCGGACAGGGTGGCCTGGACAGGATGCATCTGCACAGGGAATAGGGTACTGGCTGGGACATTGTAGTGCCCGGCCACCACCTGCACAGACAGGGTGGCTACAGCATGTCCTGCTGGGAGGTCACTCTCACCCTGACTGAGCAGTGACCATGGCATGACTAGGTTCCCCCATAGTGTTACATAGTATTTTTCTCAAGTGATATATATGGGTTCTCTTTTTGGGGGCCCAATCACTGACTTATCTGCTTGGTGGGTGTGTTCACATTCCAGTTTTGGGTGCACACATCTCCTCCAGGAACATGCACTGTGGACTAGCTAGCAGACCGTCTGCAGTTAGTATGTGTATGGCTGGAACACCTTGCAGGGTGCAGCGGCTGGAGACTCACTATGTTTGCTGCGGAAGAATGTCAGATGGTGGTGGGGGGCAGCTGAGCATTTATTTATTTTTATTTATTTATTTAATACACACTTATATACCGCTACTTCCAGCGATCAGCAGCGGTTTGATTTATCTTTGGGGATTGTCGAATCATGACTGGGGGGGGATCGTAAATACATAGATCTGAGGGGGGGTCACAGCACACAGGGTTAGTGTCTTGGGGCATGGATTATATATTTTTACATTTATACATACATATTTACATACTTATACAGAACGCGGTTTCAAAAGCATATAATTATCTGATTGTTTTGCTACGCTTCCTTCGTACTTGAGAGTCATAGCTGATTGTAGTAACACTTGAATAGGTGGGTTTTTAGCGCCTTCCTGAATACTGTAATGTCCTTGATTAAACGTAGTTCAAAAGGGAGTTGGTTCCAGATAGTTGGCGCAGAGAATAAGAAGGCTCTGCGACATGTACTTGTTTTCATAGTTTTGATGTTGGTGGGGACCTGCAGGGTGCCCGAGTTGGTGGTTCTTCTGTTCCTATTTGCAGGTTGCGTGCTGATAAGTGAGGACAGGAATGAGGGGGCTAAGTTATTGATAAGTTTGAACGTGGTTACTAACATCTTGTAATGTATCCTAGCTGCAACTGGGAGCCAATGTAGCTCGATTAAAATGGGGGAGATGTGTTCAGAAATGTTTGTTCCCATTATGATCCTGGCAGTCACATTTTGGGCCATCTGAAGGATATTTAGTGATTTTTTTTAGGCAGACCTTGTAAGATGGCATTACAGTAGTCTAGGTGTGGCATAATGAGTGCTTGGGCCACAGACCGGAAGTCACAGGGTTCTATTATTTTCCTTAGGGGTTGTATCACCCTAAGTTTATGGAAGATGGCTTTGTTTGTTTTACGTAGGTGTGTTTCCATTTTTAGGTTGCAATCGAGTGTGACTCCTAGATATTTGATTTCATCTTTTGTGTTGTACGTGTTGTTGCACAGGGTGATTGTAGAAGGAGGCTTGAAGTTCGGTTTACTGGATATATACATGACCTCAGTTTTTTTTGTGGTTTATTGTCATGTTGTTTTTCTGTAGTCATCTTAACATCTCGTCCAGGCAGGTTTCGAGCTGTGTATATTCCGGGTTCGCGGCGTCCAATTGTGTGTGTAGAGCATAATATCATCTGCATAGATGTGGTAGTTGATGTTATGCCTCTTAAAAATGTCACAGAGGGGTTGCATGTAAACGTTGAACAGAAGCGCTGAGAGCGCCGATCCCTGGGGTATGCCCTGTGTTTGAGAGAACGGTTCAGCTTGTTCCCCATTGAATTGTACTTGAGGCCTTCTGTTCGATATGTAGGAGGAGAACCATTTGAGGGGGGTTCCCACAATTCCTATGGATGCCAGTTTGTTCAGGAGGATCCCATGATGTACAGTGTCAAAGGCGGCAGATATGTCTATGAAAATGAGTATAAACATTTTCATTCTGTCTTCTAGTCCTTTGAGGAGGTTGTTCATTAGTGCTATCAAAAGTGTTTCAACTCCATGGTTTCTTCTGAACCAGTATTGCTGTTTGTCTAGGGTGTCGCTGTCATCAAGGTGATCTTGAAGTTGTAGGAGCACTGCCTTTTCAATGATTTTTGCCAGGAATGAAATGCTGGAGATGGGTCGGTATGAGGTCGGGTCTTCCTTGTTGAGGGAGTTGTTCTTTAGGATTGGCCTTATTATAGATTGCTTTAGTTGTTCAGGCATTATTCCTTGACTTAGTGACTGATTTACAATGTGAGCTATTTGCTGGTTTATCTCATTTTTTGCTGCCTTGATCCATGCAGTGGGGCACGGGTCGAGTGGTGAGGTGGTTGTATTTATGGAGGTTAGAATGTTGGTGGTTTGTTCATCAATGTTGTGGAACGTGCTCCAAGTCAGTTCTTGCTCCCCTTTTGTTCGTTGGTATGGTGTGTCTACATAGAGCATGTGAGTGGTGGTAGTCAGTTTGCTTGCATAGTGATTCGCCAGCGTTTGCGGGTGGATGGGGCTATCCTGATGATCTGGTAGGACTGTCTTGGTTAGCGATTTTACTAGAGCAAAATGTTCCCGTGGTTTGTTGATGGCTTTGTTTAGAATGTTGGTATGGTGTATCCTCTTTGCTGTGTTTACTTCTTCTTTGTATTTTGAGAGGAGATTGAGGTACACATCCCTGAGTTCAATGGACTTGGTATGCCTCCACCTTCTTTCATGTTTTCTGAGGTCTCTCTTCATTCTGGTCAGTGTTATGGTGTACCAAGGTTCTGATTGGTGTTTGGATGTGTTTGGTGTCTGGTTCCCTTTAGGGATCGCTATGGTCTGAATTCCGGAGTCCCAGCTGCTTGTTAATTCATCGAGGTCTGTTTTTCCCAGGTCGATGTGGGATTTGATGGTATTGATGAGACCTTCCATGTTTGGTTTGTTAAGTCTTCTTTGGTGTGTTACTCTTTTTGCTTTTGTGTCTTTAGGCAGGTTAGGAAGCTTTATCCGTATATTGATTTGGTGGTGGTCTGACCAGGGTAGTGGATTGATCTCTATCAGGGGCTTCTCAACATTGGCCTGTTCTTCTTTGGGTGTGAAGACCATGTCAAGTGTGTGTCCTTTTTCATGGGTGTGTTCTGTTATTAGTTGTTGGTACCCTAGCTGGGCCATAGCTTCTAGGAAGGTGTTTGCATGCGTGGATATTGTTGATGCTAGATTTAGGTCCCCTAGTATGATCTGGAATTTTCTTGGCTGCGTCGATGAAATGTTTTCTAATGCTGTGGCCAATATCTCATGCTGCGGCGTGGGGGGTCTGTATATTAAACAGATGAATACTGCTGTGTTTTCTACCTTGAGTAGGTCTATGTCAGTGTTTGAGTTCTGATATGTACTTGAGAGTTTCAGGTTGGCTTTAGCTATTATGAGGACCCCTCCACCCTTCTTGTGTGATCGGGGGCAGTTATACAGGTTGTATCCAGGTTTGCTGATCTGGTTTAATATGGCTGCATCAGTGTCTGTGACCCATGTTTCAGTTATACATAGGATGTCCGGTTGCTCGTCTGTGATGTCATGGATTATGTGGGTTTTGTTCCTGATTGAGCGAGCATTGATGAGGATGATATTACAGGTTTCATACCGGGCCTGTGTAGCCTGGTTGTTAGTGGTTTGTGACGGAGTTTGGTTGTGTGTGTGAGGCAAAGATGCTTTGGGCTTGCGGTGTCTCTGATTTCTCATAGAACTGTTAGTGGAGGCCCTGTGTTGCTGTGTGTGTGTTACTATCTTTCTAGTGAGATAGTATGGTGCAAGTAGGATTGGTTGTGGCGTTTGTATGGTGTAGAGGAGGTAGAATGGCGTGTAAAGGTGTGTGTGTGATTGGTATAGGTTTTGATTGAATGCGTAGGCCGTGATTAGTGTGAACAGATATATCTCAATGTACAAGATTAGGGCCTTCATTTTTAGCTGGGTGATGTAACTCTGCTATGCCCTTTACTCTGACAGCTAATTTTTAACTCTGGTAATTATAGTTGCAGCATTAACAAGAGTGGATATCAACAGTATATGTTGTAACATTTAGTACTAGCAAGTGTCAACAGTATCCAGTATACATGTCAGGGATATGTGTCAATAGTAGTAAAACTGTAGCAACATTAGCTATAATAGCAACAGTAGCATCATTAGCAATAGTGGCAACTTTGGCAGAAAGTAGTGACATTAGCAACAGTTGTAATTATAAGTAAAACAAAACTAGTATAGGTAGAGGTCGGTGTGCCTGTTATGGTCAGTAATTTGCAACACTAGCATGCAACTGTAGCACTAATGATGATGGCGTTGGTGGCAGTCAACAATATTGGTGCAAGCAGTCAACAAACTTCGTAGTATACAGTAGCCATAGAGCAGCTCCATCAACTTCGTCTGATTTAATTGTCAGTTTGGTTAGATTGTGAGTGAAGCTATTGCTAGTAGGACTATTTCCTTGAGGGTGACTTACGTGGCGTTTGTCCTCAGTGCAGAGCGTTGTGTAGTTTGATGCCGGAGTTGGCGAACTCCCTCGTTTTGCACAAACTCAACCCGTCTCGGGGAGCTCGAGGCATGTGAGATACGGTGTCAGCGAGCTCATACCCGTCCCGGGGAGCTCAAGCCGTGGATGACTATGATCTGGTTAAAGTTCCTCTTGCGGGCCTCACTCGTTGTGATTTCTTGCAGTGTGGTGGTCCACGCCAATGGCCGTCGCCTAAGGGCCACGCCAAAGGGCCCTCTGGCGAGGCCCTCAGGCGCGGGCCCGCCCAATAGGGACGCCGCTATTTATTGATTTCGGGTGAGCGGGCTCCCCAGCTCCCACTGCCCCGATTGGACAGGAGTGAAGGCAGGGAGCAGCCGGGTGGTCGGGCAGCAATTTCCAGGCCTACTGTCTGTCTGCTATTGCCTTATGGAATGCTACAGATCTGCACTGATTGCCCTGTAGCACATCTGTTTCCCCTCTACTGCCACCATGGCAGGGCTGTAGAATGTGAATCTGTTGGGGGGAGATCCTGTCCCCCACCCTGATCCCCAGAGAGCAAGTTCGGTAGTACTACATAATCCATCTATGGGTCAAAACACCACCACCACCCCCCCCTTCCCTTGAAATCATGTGCCATGGCACCCACAGAGGATATGCACTATTCTGGTGCATCATAGTCCACAAGGGCTAGACGTGACTGGGATATACATATGGACACAGGTGTATCGTAGATGTGTCTGAAAGAACTACCTATCACACACTGGCACTAATGGGGACCTGCAGCATAGCCTATCTCAGGGAGGGAAGGTGCTGTGGACCTGGTGCTGGGCGCTCCACCTCACCCAATGTGACGGTCTGTAGCTACTCTGTGCCAGTAACATGCATGGTCAGTACCCCTACTAGGTGCTGTGGGGGTGCATACCCTATCTTGTGATCATCTGTAGACTACTGCTTTGCATGTGCAGTACATCATGGGTATGAGTGGCTTAACTCTATCCTGGTAACAACAGCAGACAGTTTGTGTGGTGACCTGCAGTCCTTCTGTGGCCAGCCAGAGGCTTCTTTGTAGCTGTAGAGCTGTAGCCTACTGGTTACTTCACTGCCTGTGATGCCAGAGAATGTGGGTTTGATCCCACAGTGGGGTTATTTATTGGAGCTGTCTGGGGCAGTTTCTTTTTTTAATCTAAATTAGTACTGCCAGCAAAAACACCCTCACAGTGCTATAACCTAAAGGTGCCTTATAAGGCGCCTTATTGGGCACCTGAGGATTACAGCACTGTGAGGGTGTTTTTGCTGGCAGTACTAATTTAAATTAAAAAAAGAAACTGCCCCAGACAGCTCCAATAAATAGTCCCACTGTGGGATCAAACCCACAACCAGTGAAGTAACCAGTGGGCTACAGCTCTGAACAAACCCCTGGCTGGCTACAGAAGGACTGCAGGTCACCACACGAACTGTCTGCTGTGGTTACCAGGATAGGGTTAATCCACTTGTACCCATGATGCACTGCACATGAAGATTACATCACTGTGAAGGTGTTTTTGCTGGCAGCACTGCTTTAAAGTAAAAAGGAACATGCCTCTAGCAGCACTGCTTTATAGTAAAGGGTAATGCCTCAGACAGCCCTACTCATTAACCCCACTCTGGGATTGAACTCATGGCCCCTGGTTTAGAAGTCAATGTATTAACCATTGTGCTACCCCTCTCTTGCTGTGTTTGTTGCTCAGCACGCCTACTTCAGGCTAACGTGCATTGACGTGCCACGGCTCCCTTTATCGCACGGTAACCAGAAATGCTACATTAAGACCGACACGCCCATTCCTTATATGGCATCCTGCACACTAACGCCGGCTGCATATTAAGGGGGATGTTTACTAAACTGCGGTAATGTGATTCTCGTTAGGATCCGCGGTAGAAGCAGAAATCCCATATAAGGACATGGGCGGTACATCGTTACCGATAACGCGCGTTACAAGGCGCCATAAATTAACGAGCGCTACATGGCACGTTACCGCGCATTAATATTAAGAAGGCACGCAGGCATGCAAGCGCAGCAACAGACCCGTAGCACAATGGTTACTACACTGACTGATGGTACAGGGGTCATGGGTTCGATTCCCCTGTGGGCCTAATGTATAAAGCTGGCTGAGGCATCACCCTTTACATGTAAGTAGTGATTGTTGACCTTTATTTTAATTAGTGCTGCCAGCAAACACACCCTCACGGTGGCATAACCTAAGGTGCCACATAACGCACTCCATAGGGTACATTATAAAGTGTACTGTCCGCCAAGGCACCCTATAATGTCCCCTATAGGACACCTTATAAGGCTGTGAACAAAGCCCTGGCTGGCTGCAGAAGGACTGCACGTCACCACACAAACTGTCTGCTGTGGTTACCAGGATAGGGTTAACCCACCCGTACCCATGATGCACTGCACATGCAAATCAGCAGTCGACAGATGGGCACAAGATGGGGTATGCACCCCCAAAAGCACCTCAGCCTGATAGGGGGAACAGACCGTGTGTGGTACTGGCACAGAGTAGCCACAGACCGTCACATTGTGCGGGTGCTGTGCTCACCCTGAGGTTGAGGTGGGGCACCCAGCACCAGGTCCACAGCACCTTTCATGGCTGAAATATGCCATGCTGCAGGTACCCATCAGTGTGTGATAGGTAGTTCCTTTAGACACACCTAGGATACATCTGTGTCCTTCTGTATTTCTCAGTCATGTCTAGCCCTTATGGGTGATGATGCACCCAGAATAGTGCATAGCCTGTGTTGGTGCCATGGTTACCTTCTGTAGGTGAAAAGGGGGGTGGGTGTTTGACCCCATAGGCAGATTATGTACCACCACACAACGCACCCTCTGGGGCTCAAGGTGGGAAACAGGATCACCCACCAATAGATCCACATTCTACCTCCCTGCAATGGTAGCAGTAGAGAAGACCATCAACCCCAGTCCTGCTGGGGAACAGACACATCCATAATGCAATAGCAGACAGACAGGCCTGGAAATGCTCAGCTGCCCCCCACTATTATCTGACATTCTCCAGCAGCAAGCCTCCAGCCGCTGCACCCTGCAAGGTGTTCCAGCAAGACACATACTAGTTGCAGACAGTCCGCCAGCTAGTCCATAGTGCATGGTCTCGGAGGAGATGCATGTACCCAGAACGGGGATGTCAGCATACACACCAAGCAGATAAGTCAGTGATTGGGCCCCAAAAAAACCCCCATAAATATCACATGAGAAAAATACTATAGAGCACTATGGGGGAACCTAGCCATGCCATGGTCACTGCTCAGTCAGGGTGAGAGTGACCTCCCAGCAGGACATGCTGTGGCCACCCTGTCCATGCAGGTGGTGGCCAGGCACTACAATGTCCGAGCCATTGCCCTATGCCCTGTGCAGATGCATCCAGGCCAGGCCACCCTATCCAGGCTATTCTCACAGTACCATGCTCCTCATTATGCACATTGGCAGGCCAATACTGGCAACAGTGCTAGCAGTGTGGGCTGTGGAGGGCGTTGGCAGCCACCTCACACTGAATAGACAGACACACACTTCCCACACCTATGCCAGCAGTGTGCAACTATAGAGGTGTTTGGCAGCCCAGGCCACCACACCAGTCCTGGGCACAGTGCAGGCATGGCTATGGTACGCAATACTGTTGGGGTCACTCTGTCAGACTCAAGACCTGAGGCACACTCCACAGACATCAGAAAGGTTGCTATGATGCAGCTCAATCAGCAAATTGTGCTTTACTTAGGAATTGCTATCTGCCAGTGATCATAGCAACCAGGAGGCATTGGATAATGGAGCCTGTGGGTGCGGGTGTGTCTGTCCCTGTTGGCTGCTGCTTTACGGCAGAGGTTCCCAACTCCAGTCCTGTGGTGCCAAACACTGTTCGGGTTTTCATGCTGTCCCTCATGAATATGCATGAGATACATCTGCATACCATGGGGGTGGCGCATAGAAATGCAGTACAGGCATCTTTATTAGAGGCAGCATGGAACCGGAATGGTGTTTGGCCCTCCAGGACTGCTTTTGGGAGACTCTGCTCTAGGTAATGCACATGTTTATGGTGTCTATGCTCTGTAGGGTAAAATGTAGATGTCTTGGGCATGTTTATGTCATCTGCAATAAAGGTGCTGTCTGTATTAGCACGTTGTAGTAGTGGGTAAAATATGGGGACTGGGTTGGCAGGAACCACAGCTGGGACTTGAACCTGTGACCTTCTGCTTCTGAATACACTGGTTTCATGCACTGTACCACCTTGTTGTCACAGAGTCAGTACATTCCCTGGTGATACCATGACTGTTTGTCAGACAGGGCCTGTCTGTTGCAGTACATGGCACCCACCTACACAGGGCTAGGCCACGGTCTGCTCTGGGCAGCTGCCACTGCCCCTCCACCACCAGTATCCCTCTGCCACCATGCTGACATGCCCTTCTGCTGGTGGTGCTGGTGGTGCGCAGTCTCAGGCCATCCAGTGTGCAGGTAGACGGCTGCCTATGGTGCGGGTTCTGGGGTAGGGGTGCCTGCATAGACGTCCACGCTCACCCCCAGCCCCGCCTGCCAATGTTCCGTGCCCTTGGGGGTAGCTGTTGGGTACTATCCCCTGTGACACTGTGGGAAACACACTCGTGCCCATGTTGGGCCTTCAGCAGTTGCTGTCTGGCTGCTCTGCTGTTTCAGCATTCGTACGGGCCACCTAGGCATCACCCTAGTCTGCACTGTGGCCCAGCTGCACCACAGCATGTGCCGCCTGCGGCCCTCTGTATCCCCTTTTCCAGCATCTGTCCAGTTGCCGTTTCGACATGCCCACTCTGATGTTGCGGGACATGTGCACGCCATAGGAACCCTGTCCGATGGAGGGGAAAACCCTGAACAGCGCTATTTCACTGTGGGCTCATTCACCTTGTATGGGGACGGAGCATAGACCCTTCCACGAGTAATATCTTTTTTGTGGAGCTTTCTCTGGGGGGGGGGGGGTGATGTTTCCCATTAATATCACTATTGGCCAGCTTGGTTATTGGTTTTTTTTCCAGTTTGTTGGGGTCATTTTCAATGTTTCTGTGCCCTTTTGTTCTGGGCACATGTATCACACTTTTGGGGTGAAAACTGCAAGCTGCCTTATTCTTGGGAAAGTAATGCCAGCTCAAAGCTGGCATTATTTTTCCTGGCTGTAAGCATCAGGCTGCTAACACCTGGCCCAGTGCTCCAGGCCAAATTCTTAAAGGAGCCAGTGATGGTAAAAAAAAATATCAGCAGTTAGGCTCTCCTGCAAAGATATTCCTCACTCCATACATGCCTCAGAACCCCCGAGACACAAAGGGGTATGTTTACTAAGCAGTCTTAGGGGTATATTTACTAAACTCGGTAACGGTACATAACGCGCGTTATGTAACATTAACGATCGTTACAACAGCTCAATCCACAAGCATCCACAACCATGCACACGCATACATACCCTCTCACACATTGCACACCAACCCACACCACCAACACCACAAACCACCACCACCTCTCCATCTCACTCATAAACGCTCGCTCAGTTAGGAACAAATACCACATGCTCCAGGACCTGATCACAGCTGAGAAGATTGACATCCTCTGTGTAACAGAAACCTGGCTAACAGACCACAACACAGTAGTAATGAACCAGCTAACACCAAAAGGATACAGCCTTCAACACTGCTCCCGGACACATGCCAAAGGCGGAGGCGTAGGGACACAAGGAGGAGCAACCTCCCGCAGAGAGTCCAAACAAACACAAGGAGCAGGAGATGTTTAGAAGAGAAGGGTCTTTATTGTGCACAGGACACCCCAACGCGTTTCGGCAACGCCTTCCTCAGGGGGAGGAACACTACAAATACAATCAAAGTATGTACATTAAAAAACAATATGTACGTAGCCATCATTGCCAAAGACAACCTCCACCTGCGGCTTCACACCTCGGAAACCTCCAATGAAGCAGACATCCTCACCCTCACCAACAAACACCTCTCGATATGCCTGATCTACCGTGCACCCACCACAACCACCGACCTACCACAGATACTACACCTCATCTCCGAAAGCACCAGCCCTTCAAAAGAACAAATTATCCTAGGAGACTTCAACCTCCCATCACTCCAGGAAAAACAAGCAGAAACCTTCCTCAACGCCATGACAGCAATGGACCTGACACAGATCATACAAGAACCAACACATGAAAAAGGAAACACACTCGACCTCATATTTCTAAACTCCCAAACCGCCTCCTCATACAGAAGACCGACAATCTCACCAGTACCGTGGTCAGACCACTACATCATCAACATATCCCACACCTATCAACTCAAAAATAACAGAGAAAATGAACACCACGCAAGGAGATTCAAAGCATTTAGCAAGGAAGACTTCCTAATGCAAACCCTGCCTAACCTACACACAAACTCCAACAATCTTGATGACCTGATCCACAACTGGAATACCACAATCTCCTCAGCAGCCAGCACAACTAGAAACAACACCAATACCAGACCCATCTCCTCAAAAGCCCGATGGTTCACCCCCAGCTTCCGAAAACTGAAAACCAGACTTAGAAGAACCGAAAGGAAATGGAGAAAAACCAAAAGCGACAGACAAAGCAAAATACCTCTACGAACTCAATACATACCACTCAGAAACTGACAACGCCAAAAAAACCTACCACACCAAAATCATCACAATAGCCATAAACAAACCTCGAGAGCTCTTCCAAATTGTCAAACTAACAAGGACACCCAGTAGCTCCGACCAACTGCCAGATATCCCCCCTGACCTCCTAGCCCGGCAATACAAACAGCTTCAACAACCACAAAGCCCACATCACTATGCTGAAACAACCAAGGCAAATTCATACCTCATCCTGAACAGAGACTGGAATACATTCGACACAACCTCAAAAGAAGAAATATCTTCCACCATCTCTTGCTTGAACACCACCACCTCCCCGCTGGATCCCTGTCCTACCGACTGGATAAAGAAAACCAAAGAAGACCTCAGTGCACCACTAACCCACATCGTAAATAAATCCTTTACCCAAGGATACATGCCAGACGCCCTCAAGACCACAATCATTCAACCAACCCTAAAAAAGCACAACCTAGATCCCCCTAGACCCCACCTCCTACAGACCAGTAGCGAGCCTCCCACTCACCGCAAAGATAATTGAGAAGATAGTACAACATCAGCTTCAAGAACACCTAGATGCCAACAACATACTGGACCCGCAGCAACATGGATTCCGACCATTACATGGGGTCGAAACCCTCATGACCACGCTGATGAACACCCTCATCATAGGATCCCAAGAGAAACACTCAGGATACATCCTAATTTTCCTGGATATATCAGCGGCCTTCGACACCATCTCCCATAACACCCTTATCCACAGACTCCAAACAATTGGGATCAAAGATACTGTACTCCAATGGTTCAGATCCTATCTAACCAACCGACAGCAACTGATCCGCACCAAAACCTCAACATCACCCCCCTTCCAGCAACATCAAGGAGTACCTCAAGGATCCACATTATCAGCCATGCTTTTCAACATCTACCTCCGTCCACTCTGCTCAGTCATACGCACTCACAATGTCAACTTCCACATATACGCCGACGATATAATGCTCTACGCCCCAATTACAACCACGGACCCAACAAACGACCAGCTATCAACCTGCTTCACCGACGTATCCAACTGGCTACAAGAGAACAACCTATCCATTAACATATAAAGAAGACCAAAGCTCTTATAGTGACAAAGGACCCAGACTTCAAACCACCCACTCACCTCACCATGGGAACCATGCAAATCCAAATACAACCACACATAAGATATCTCGGCATTATCATTGACCAAGCCCTAACCCTTAAGCAGCAAATCAACAAGGCCACTCGAACTGTATTCCACAAGGCAAAAACGGTACAACGTCTCCGACCTCTCCTTGAACCGCAGGATTTCAGGACAGTAATGCAAGCTCTGACACTCCCTCATCTGGACTACTGCAACATAATCTACCATGGCCTACCTGCCACACAAACCAATCCCCTCCGAACTGCCCTAAACACCACGGCGAGAATAATTCACAATGCAAAGAAACGGGACCACATCACCCCAATTCTGAGAGACCTTCATATTCTCCCCATCGAAGCAAGAATCAAGTACAAAGCTCTTCTACTCACCCACAAAACCATCCACCAAACACAGGGCACCCCACTCCGCACCCTACTGCCTCGCCCAACCCACAGCAGAACAACCAGACAATCCTACAACAGCTCTATTGCCGTCCCCCACAAAAGAACTCCAGACCAGTAACTGTGCTATCCTGTCAGTCTCTATGTTCATCCCAACATCATCAATGTTGAACCCACGGTGATGGGGGCCCCCCCACTATTGATCCCCCCCCCCCCTGTTATATGTCCCACCGCTTTGACCCGATAGATAGATAGATAAAATAGATAGATAGATAACATGTAGATAGTCATGGACTGGAAAGGGGGGCTGTTACTTCTGGAGAGAAATCTGAAATTGTGAGTATATACTTCTGGGAATTTTTTCTGAAAGGAATTTTTTTTTCTTTTAAAGCTAATTAATCTGTGAACCCACTATTTTTTTTTGTTAAATCAGTCAGGGCCTAGTAGCAACAGTTTAAGATTCAATTTAAAAACACAGAAGAGAACTTTCTGGTTACCTTTCATACCCAGTAGACAGCTGTAGTTTAAATTTCATAGTCACTCAGGGCCTAGCATCAGCAAAGTACTTTTAGTTTCAAATTAAAACACAGAAGAGAGCTTTCTGGTTAAATTTAGAATCCAGCAGAGAGCTTGTAGTTTAAATTTCATAATAGGTTAGAGCCTAGTAGCAGCAAAGAGCTATAATTTAAATCAAATCAGAATATAGTTTTCCTCAGCAGCACAGGACAAGGTACTGTGTAGCAGCCCTTTTTTAATAAGTGTTATATCCCTCCCTCCCCACACCCACCCTCCCCTGGGAAAATCACAGCTTTATAGGTACTTGCACAACTTAAAAGACAGGAGGTGCTCTCAGGTGAAGCTCATTACCCAAATCAGTCATACACCAAGGACCTGAGATTAATTAAGCTTCAGGTGAACAAGGTATATTAAACTTCTTAGGTACAGTTTTAGTGGTATAAATATCCATTGCACCCTTTAGTACATATAGAACTTAAAGATCTAAACACAAACTTAAAACTAAGATGCAGACAGCAGTCCAGCAGCGGGATGTGGGCTTTCCAGTCTTTTGCATTGAGTGTCACATGTATGATTTTCTCCCAGCTTGTGAGAGGTCTTACATGTGCACTAGGTGCAAGGAGCTCTCTGCTCTCAGGGAACGAGTCCGTTCTCTAGAGGCTAGAGTAGCAGACTTGGAAAACATAAGACAGACAGAGAGGTACATAGACGAGACCTACAGGGATATAGTCCTGAAGTCCCACCTCCAGTCTGGCAGCATCCCTGTTGCCATGGAGGAGAGAGGTCACGTGACAGGAGAGCATCACCCTGGTGTGGCAGGAAGTGATCCTGTAACTAGGACCTGTCCTCCAGGTGATGTAAACCCCTCTCGCACCGAGGAGGTTTCTCCAGGGCCAAGTGCCCATGCGGGAAGGGTTAGGACAGCAGTTATAGTTGGTGATTCGATCATTAGGCATGTAGATAGCTGGGTGGCTGGTGGACGTGAGGATCGCCTGGTAACATGCCTGCCTGGTGCGAAGGTAGCGGACCTCACACGCCACCTAGATAAGGTCTTAGATAGTGCTGGGGAGGAGTCTGCTGTCTTGGTACATGTTGGTACCAATGACATAGGAAAATGTGGTAGGGAGGTTCTGGAAGCTAAATTTAGGCTTTTAGGTAGGAAGTTGAAATCCAGAACTTCCAGGGTAGCGTTCTCCGAAATGCTTCCCGTTCCACGCGCAGGACCCAATAGGCAGGCAGAGCTCCGGAGTCTCAATGCGTGGATGAGACAATGGTGCAGAGATGAGGGGTTCGGATTTGTTAGGAACTGGGGAACATTCTAGGGAAAGGAGGGGCTCTTCCGAAGGGATGGGCTTCACCTTAACCGGGATGGAACCAGGCTGCTGGCATTAACCTTTAAAAAGGAGATAGAGCAGCTTTTAAACTAGATAATAGGGGAAAGCCGACAGTCGCCCAAGAGCGCATGGTTCGGAAGAATGTATCCTTGAAGGATACTACAAAAAGCAGAGAGGTTCCAAAAAAGAGTAAAGTAGCCCAAATGCCCTCGAGTATGGAGCAGACAGAACTTAAAGATCCCAAATTACCCATGTCTACCAATAGCCAAATTAATATGAATAAAATACAGTCTCTAAAATGCTTGTATGCAAATGCTAGAAGTCTACAAAACAAGATGGGAGAGTTAGAATATATAGCACTAAACGAGAGGTTAGATATGATTGGAATATCAGAGACATGGTGGAAGGAGGACAACCAGTGGGACACTGTGATACCTGGGTACAAACTATATCGAAATGATAGAGCTGATCAAATTGGTGGAGGGGTTGCGCTCTGTTAGAGAGGGCATTGAATCAGAAAGGATTAAAGTTTTGCAAGAAACAAAATTTGCTGTAGAATCTCTCTATGGATTGAAATTCCATGTAAGAAGGGGAAGGCGATGGCAGTGGGGGTGTACTATCGTCCGCCTGGCCAGAATGAACAAATGGATGATGAAATGCTCAAAGAAATCAAGGAAGCTAGCAAAAGTTACAGTGCAGTAATAATAATGGGTGATTTCAATTACCCCTGCATCGACTGGGTCAGTGTCACAACAGGACATGCTAGGGAGATAAAGTTCCTAGATGAAATAAATGACTGCTTCTTGGAGCAGCTGGTTCATGAACTGACCAGAGGGGAAGCAATATTAGACCTAGTCCTTAGTGGAACACCAGATGTAGTGCAAGAGATAAGGGTGTTGGGGCCACTTGGCAATAGTGATCATAGCATGATCGCCTTTGATTTAATTAGTGGAGGAGGGATAATAAGGAAATCCACAGTACTACCCTTTAACTTTCGAAAGGGAGACTATGATAGAATGAGGAAAACAGTTAAGAAAAAACTAAAAGGAGCAGTTGCAAAGGTTAAAGACGTACATCAAGCTTGGGTGTTGTTGAAAAATACTATCTTGGAAGCCCAGACCAGCTGTATTCCACGCTTTAAGAAAAGTGGAAGGAAGTCTAAAAAATTGCCAGCATGGTTTAAAGCTGAGGTCAGAGAGGCTGTTGTTGCCAAAAAAGCATCTTTCAAGAAATGGAAAAAAGAGCCAAATGATGAAACCTGGAAACAGCACAAGCACTGGCAAGTCAAATGCAAGGCATTGATAAGGCAGGCAAAGAGAGAATTTGAGAAGAAGCTTGCTGCGGAAGCAAAAACGCGAAATAAAGACCTTTTCAAGTACATTCGTAGCAAAAAACCCGTGAGAGAGTCAGTTGGTCCATTAGATGATAAAGGGGTTAAAGGAGCACTAAGAGGCGACAAGGCGATAGCGGAGAGACTGAATGAATTCTTTGCTTCGGTCTTTACTGAGGAAGATGTAGGGATGTTACCCACGACTGAAGTGGTATTTAAAGGTGTGGAAGAATTGAAGGAAATATCGATACATCGGGAAGATGTCTTACAACTATTAGATAAACTGAAGAGTAGCAAATCACCTGGGCTGGATGGTATACATCCAAGGGTGTTGAAAGAACTGAAATTTGAGATTGATATTGTGTATCTGGACTTTCAGAAAGCCTTTGACAAGGTCCCTCATCAGAGACTTTTGGCAAAACTAAAGAGTCATGGGATAGGAGGCAGTGTACTACTGTGGATCAGGAACTGGTTAAAAGATAGAAAGCAGAGGGTAGGGCTAAATGGCCAATTTTCCCAATGGAGAAAGGTGAATAGTGGTGTACCCCAGGGATCTGTGCTGGGTCCGCTGCTTTTTGACATATTCATAAATGACCTGGAAAGTGGAATAACGAGTGAGGTTATCAAATTTGCTGATGACACAAAACTATTTAAAGTTGTTAAAACCCAGGAGGATTGTGGAAAATTGCAAGAGGATCTTGATAAATTGGAAGACTGGGCATCAAAATGGCAGATGAAATTTAATGTGGAGAAGTGCAAGGTTATGCACCTAGGGAAGAACAACCCAAACTATGGTTACACGATGCAAGGTTCCACATTAGGAACCACCACCCAAGAAAAAGATTTAGGCGTCCTTGTGGATACCATGTTTAAAAACCCTCGGCCCAGTGTGCAGCGGCGGCCAAGAGAGCAAATAGAATGCTAGGTATGATAAGGAAAGGAATGGAAAATAAAACAAAAGATATTATAATGCCTCTATATCGTTCCATGGTGAGACCGCACCTTGAATATTGTATCTTAAAAAGGATATAGCGATTTTAGAAAAGGTTCAGAGAAGAGCCACCAAAATGGTAAAGGGGATGGAAGGCTACTCCTATGAAGAAAGGCTAAAAAGGTTGGGGCTCTTTAACCTGGAAAAGAGACGGCTGAGGGGAGATATGATAGAAGTCTATAAATTAATGAACGGGTAAACGTAGATCGATTGTTTACCCTATCAGAATATAGAAAGACTAGGGGACATGCAATGAAGCTACAGGGTAAACTATTTAAGACTAATAAAAGAAAATATTTTTTCACTCAACGTGTAATCAAACTCTGGAATTTGTTACCGGAGGATGTAGTAAAGGCTGTTAGTGTAGCTGGGTTTAAAAAGGTTTGGACAAGTTCCTGGAGGAAAGGTCCATAAACCATTATTAAGAAGGGACCCAGGATATCAATGCTTGAACCAATACAAGCATTGTGGAACCTGTGTCCCTTGGGGAAACTGCTAGGTACGTATGACCTAGATTGGCCACTGTTGGAAACAGAATACTGGGCTTGATGGACCTTGGTCTGACCCAGTATGGCATATCTTATGTTCTTATGTTCTTATGTCTTATTTATTTTATGTAATTTTGTTCTATATGATGATTTCTACCATTTTTCCCGGTACTGATGTTGGCTTACCGATCTGTAATGTCCCAGATCACCCCTGGAACCCTTTTTAAAAATTGGCGTTACATTGGCCATCCTCCAATTTTCAGGTATTACAAATGATTTTAATGATAATTCACAGATTACTAATAGCAGGTCTTCAATCTCATATTTCAGTTCTTTCAACACCCTTGGATGTATACCAGGTGATTTGCTACTCTTCAGTTTATCAAACAGTTGTAATACATCTTCCCGGTGTATCGATATTTCTTTCAATTCTTCTGCAGTATCACCTTTAAATACCACTTCAGTCATGGGCAACATCCCTACATCTTCTTCAGTAAAGACTGAAGCAAAGAATTCATTCCGTCTCTCTGCTATGGCCCTGTCCCCTCTTAGTGCCCCTTTTACCCCTCTCTCATCTAATGGACCAACTGATTCTCTCACAGTTTTTTTGCTACAAATGTACTTGAAAAAGTCTTTATTATGCGTTTTTGCTTCCACAGCAAGCTTCTTCTCAAATTCTCTCTTTGCCTGCCTTATCAATGTCTTGCATTTAACTTTCTAGTGCTTGTGCTGTTTCCAGATTTTGGCATTTGGCTGTTTTTTCCATTTCCTGAAAGATGCTTTTTTGGCAACAACAACCTCTCTGACCTCACCTTTAAACCATGCTGGCAGTTTTTTGGACTTCCTTCCACTTTTCTTAAAGCGTGGAATACAGCTGCTCTGGGCTTTTAAGATAGTATTTTTAAACAACACCCAAGCTTGATGTAAGTCTTTAACCTTTGCAACTGCTCCTTTTAGTTTTTTAAACTATTTTCCTCATTTTATCATAGTCTCCCTTTCGAAAGTTAAAAGGTAGAACTGTGGATTTCCTTACCATCCCTCCTCCATTAATTAAATCAAACGCAATTATGTTATGATCACTATTGCCACTATTGCCTTATCTCTTGCACCAGATCTGGTGTTCCACTAAGGACTAGGTCTAATATGGCTTCCCCTCTGGTCGGTTCATGAACCAGCTGCTCTAAGAAGCAGTCATTTATTTCATCTAGAAACTTCATCTCCCTAGCATGTCCTACCGTGACACTGACCCAGTCAATACAGGGGTAATTGAAATCACCCATTATTATTATTGTGCTGTAACTTTTGTTAGCTTCCATGATTTCTTTGAGCATTTCATCATCCATTTGTTCATTCTGGCCAGGCGGTTGATAGTACACCCTCACTG
Source organism: Ichthyophis bannanicus (assembly GCA_033557465.1). Lineage (NCBI taxonomy): Eukaryota > Metazoa > Chordata > Amphibia > Gymnophiona > Ichthyophiidae > Ichthyophis > Ichthyophis bannanicus. The sequence continues at coordinate 907,143,358 of CM066031.1, read as the reverse complement.
CCATCACCTTCCCCATTTCACATGGAATTTCAATCCATAGAGATTCTACAGCAAATTTTGTTTCCTGAAAAACTTTAATCCTTTGTGACTCAATGCTCTCTCTAACACAGAGCACAACCTCTCCACCAATTTGATCAGCTCTGTCTTTACGATATAGGGGTATGTTTACTAAACCGTCTTAATGTTACTGGAGCTAGTTGCAGTGATAATGTGAAGAATGCCATATAAGGAGTGGGTGTTCTGTTGGCAAGGTAGCAAGAATCTGTATCGCACTATAGTGGGCATCGTGGCACGTTAACGCTCGTTAACCCTAAGTTCATGCCAGCGCAGTGTTAGCAGCTATAAAGATGCAGCACACTGGTTACTGCAATGAGTGTGGAGGCAGAGGTCTTGGGTTTGATCCTGCAGTGGTGTTATGTAAGAAGGCTGTCTGAGGCAATTCCCTTTAATGTAAATCAGTGCTGTCTGAGGCATTTCCTTTTTTAAGTTAAATCAGTGCTGCCAGCAAAAACACCCTCACAGTGCCGTAACATAAGGTGCCTCATAAGGCGCCCTATAAGGCACTCCATAGGGCACATTATAAAGTGCCCTGTCCGCCAAGGCGCCTTCTATTGTGCCCCATATGGTGCCTTATGAGGCACCTTAAGGTTACAGCACTGTGAGGCTGCATATTGCTGGCAGCACTGATTTAAATTAAAAGGAAAAGCCTTGGACAGCCTTATTAAATAACACCACTGTGGGATCAAATCCATGACCTCTGCCTCCACAGTCAGTGAAGTAACCAGTGGGCTACATCTCTATAGCTACCAATGTACAGCTGGCTGGCTATAGAAAGACTGCAGGTCACCACACAAAATGCTGTGGTTACCAGGATAGGGTAAACCCACCCATACCCAAGATGCACTGCACATGCAGATCAGCAGTCTACAGCTGATCACAAGATGGGGTATGCATCCCAATAGCACCTCGGCCTGGTAGGGGGAACTGACCATGTGTGTTACTGGCACAGAGTAGCTACAGACTGTGACATTGTGTGGTCCTGTGCTCACCCTGAGGGTGAGGTGGGGCACCCAGCACCAGGTCCGCAGCACCTGGCTTGCCTGAGATAGGCAATGCTGCAGGTCCCAATCAGTGCTAGTGTGTGGTAGGTAGTCTTTGTCGAGGCACCTGTGTCCATCTGTATTTCCCAATCATGTTTAGTCTTTGTGGACTATAATGCACCCACAATAGTGCATATCCTGTGGGGGTGCCATGGTCTCATGTTATAGGGCAGGGGTGGGGAACCCTGGTCCTGGAGAGCCGCAGACCAGTCAGGTTTTTGGGATAGCCCTAATGAATATGAATGAGATATATATGCATTAGAGATATCCTGCCAACCTGACTGGTTTGTGGCCCTCCAGGGCTGGATTTGGAGACCCCTGCCTTACACCTCTGTCATTTAAGATTGTGAGTGGGCAAGGTGCAGATGTCCAAGACATCAAAAAGGTTAGATAGAATGTGTCACATTCCTCCTCACTTCTCACCACCACCAAAATATTGTCTATATACTAAGCCCTAGTGGAACGAAAGATAAGCCTGTCTAATATTTTATATATTCGTTGAAACACTTTAAGGGAACATTATATAGGTGTGAAGAGCAAAGAAAATTAGTCACGGTAGATACAAAAAAAGCATTTTATCCAGTAGTCGTTGATGCTGTTGCTTTGCGCCTTGTGGACCAAACATAGTGGCCACAAGTGTTGCACTGGTCTGAGACTACACATTGGATAAAAGAGAGCTTAATGAAAGCAATAACACCATACAAGCCCGAAGTAGAAACTGCATTTAGAACCCATAGCAAACCTGCCGTATCCTAACAGCACTACCAGGACTCACAAAGCACCATACCCTAACTATCAAAAGACAACACTGCAAATATTAAACCAATACATTTCAGAGAACAATAATACATGACCTACTGGGGAAAGAACAAGTGGCAATGTCAAATAGGAATTACATAAACAGAATACCTCAGCTCAGTTACACATGCAGAACATAGACCATCACCAAACAAGGAATCACAATTTAGAAACAGGAAGACAATAATTAAACTGCGAACCCCAAAAGCCAAACTTGGAATATACAACAACACTGTAGAAATAAAACTATAAATTAATTTCCTCTTGTACTAAACAAAGCGCAAAAATTAATGATGCACATTTCCCAGAGCTGACATATTCCAGTTAATAAATTCAAAATAAAGAGATATTTTTCTACCTTTTGTGCATTTTTTTTCAGTTGCAATTGTTCCAGCCACTTTCTTCTGGTTTCTTCGTGTCTTCTGCTAACTCTCCATCTGCTGTCCATTTGTCCTTTCTTCTGTCTTCTTGTTTGTTTTTTTTCCATTCTCTCTCTACATCTGCTTTAACATACTAATCTTTCTCCTTTTGCTCTTTCCTCATTCCTATTTCATCCACTCAAATTTTATCCCTCCATCCTCAATCCCCACTTACTCTCCCAATATCCGGCCAATTGTAGATTTGTCTTCCCTCCCACGCAAAATATTTTTCCCTCTCCATTTCACTCTCCCAGCTCCATCCCATTCTAATCCTCCCCCAACATCAGCTCCTTTCTAGTTCCAGCCCCACCCAGCATCTGCTCCCTTCTTGTCCCTGCATCAGCCCATTTCCAGTCCTAGTCCCCCATCAGCCCATTTCCAGTCCTAACGCCCCCACAGCCCATTACCAGTCCTAAACCCCTATCAGCCTACTTGTAGTCTTAGCCCCCCATAGCCCATTACCTGTTGTAACCCCCCATCAGCCCATTACCTGTCCTAACCCCCCCATAGCCCATTACCTGTCCTAATCCCCCCATCAGCCCACTTGTAGTCGTACCTCCCCATAGCCCATTACCTGTTGTAACCCCCCATCAGCCCATTACCTGTCCTAATCCCCCCATCAGCCCACTTGTAGTCGTACCTCCCCATAGCCCATTACTTGTTGTAACCCCCCCATAGCCCATTACCAGTCCTAATGCCCCCCACAGCCCATTTCCAGTCTTAGCCCACCGCCCCATAGCCCGTTTCCAGTCCTAATCCCCCCATCAGCCCACTTGTAGTCGTAGCCCCCCATAGCCCATTACCTGTCATAACTTCCCCCATCAGCCCATTTCCAGTCTTAGCCCCTCCATAGTCTATTACCTGTCCTAACCCCCCATAGCCCATTCCCAGTCTTAACCCCCCCATCAGCCCACTTCCAGTCCGAATCCCCTATAGCCAATTACCAGTCCTACCCCCCCCTCAGCCCACTTGTAGTCGTAGCTCCCCATAGCCCATTACCTGTTGTAACCCCCCCAGCCCATTACCAGTCCTAACGCCCCCCACAGCCCATTACCAATCCTAACCCCCTAACAGCCTACTTGTAGTCCTAGCCCCCCATAGCCCATTACCTGTCATAACTTCCCCCATCAGCCCATTTCCAGTCTTAGCCCCTCCATAGTCTATTACCTGTCCTAACCCCCCATAGCCCATTACCAGTATTAACCCCCCCCCATCAGCCCACTTCCAGTCCGAATCCCCTATAGCCCATTACCAGTCCTACCCCCCCCCCCATCAGCTCATTTACAGTCCTTACCCCCCTCCCTCCCTCCCCATCAGCCCATTTACAGTCCTTACCCCCCTCCCTCCCTCCCCATCAGCCCATTTACAGTCCTTACCCCCCATCAGCCCATTTACAGTCCTTACCCCCCTCCCTCCCCATCAGCCCATTTACAGTCCTTACCCCCCCTCCCTACCTCCCTCCCTCCCTCCCCATCAGCCCATTTACATTCCTTACCCCCCTCCCTCCCTCCCCATCAGCCCATTTACAGTCCTTACCCCCTCCCTCCCCATCAGCCCATTTACAGTCCTTACCCCCCATCAGCCCATTTACAGTCCTTACCCCCCCTCCCTCCCCATCAGCCCATTTACAGTCCTTACCCCCCCTCCCTCCCCATCAGCCCATTTACAGTCCTTACCCCCCCATCAGCCCATTTACAGTCCTTACCCCCCCCTCCCTCCCCATCAGCCCATTTACAATCCTTACCCCCCCTCCCTCCCCATCAGCCCATTTACAGTCCTTACCCCCCTCCCTCCCTCCCCATCAGCCCATTTACAGTCCTTACCCCCCATCAGCCCATTTACAGTCCTTACCCCCCCTCCCTCCCCATCAGCCCATTTACAGTCCTTACCCCCCATCAGCCCATTTACAGTCCTTACCCCTCCCCCCCTCCCCATCAGCCCAGATAAGTTTTAAAAAAAAAAACAGAAACCGGCTGCTGCTGCCGCTGCCGCCGTGGCAGCGGCAGAATGGAGAATCCCGCGGGGCCCCCCTGTCCAGCAGTCTTCTAAGCGGCCTCAGCGCGGGCTTTTCAGAGCCGCGCGAAGGGAGAGTTTCCCTTTCTCGCGGCTCTGTTAATCCCGCCGCGGGGCTGATGGGATTTCCCATCAGCCCCGCGGCATGATTAACAGAGCTGTGAGAGGAGAAGCTTTCTCTCTTCGCGCAGCTCTGACAGCCGACGGAGGCCGCATAGAAGACTTCAGGACAGGGGGGCCCCGCGGGATTCTCCATTCTGCCGCTGCCACGGCGGCAGCAGCAGCAGCAGCCGGTTTCTGGTTGGTTTTTTTTTTAACTTAGCTGGGCTGATGGGGGGGGGGGGTGGTAAGGACTGTAAATTGGCCCCTCTCCATTCTGCCGCTGCCACGGCGGCAGCGGCAGCAGCAGCCGGTTTCTGGTTGTTTTTTTTTTAAACTTAGCTGGGAATCTGGGATGCAAGATGTTTTTTGCGCGGGGCCCCCTGAAACGCGGCGTCCTGTGCAAAAAACATTCTTGCTCAATGGACGGGCCGGCCCTGCTTGCGATACGTGACGTTCTCGCATGGTAATGCGCCATTATTGCGTGATAATGTCACATATCGCGTGATAACATCGCAGCTGCGCCGTTAGCACCGTTTAGTAAACATATCCCATAGTTTTACACAGGTATCAGTGTCCCACTGGTTATCCTCCTTCCACCATGTTTCTGAGATACCAATTATATCTAACTTCTCTTTTAGTGCTATATATCCTAACTCTCCCATCTTATTTTTTAGACTTCGAGAATTTGCATATAAGCATTTTAGAAGCTGTATTTTATTCATATTAATCTGGCTATCGGTATGCAAGGGAAATTTGGAATCTTTAAGCTCTGTCTGCTCTGTACTCAAGAGCATTTGGCCTACTTTTATCTTTATTGGAACCTCTCTGCTGATATTTATTTACATTCTCTTATATACCGCGCTATTCTGCATCAGTGCGGTTTACATTGAACAAACTGAAATTACATTGAACAGGGCATTATAACTTGGAGATAACTATTTTACAGGGAACATGGGCTATGGGGGTTACATATTTTTGCTACCTTAGGACTGGAACACCCACTCCTTATATGGCATTCGTCACATTATCGCTGCCATTAGTGCCGGTAACATTAGGACGGTTTAGTAAACATACCCCTAGGAGTTGGTAATGATTTTAAACCTTCCAAAAGGACCCATTCAAAAGCAACAATACTAGGGTCTACCACTCCCAGAGGTACCCAAGTAGATTTCGGTTGAAACGGGACCTTCCTACTATCAATCAATTGTGTAGAGTCCGTCTGCATAGGAAAAAATAACGCAATTCTCAATTTGCATAAAAACACCTGTAAACTCACCTGAATAGCAAAATCATCAATAGGGGTTGTGGGGACAAAAGATAATCTATGATTCAAAACCGATATATCCATGGGAGTCAAACGACTTTGAGATAAATTAAACACTAAACCTAAAGAAGAATCCTCCGTCGACCGAGTTTGTTCTACATATTTGGAACTACACATCATGACGTTTGATTCCGAAACCATCTTTGATACCTGCCTCCCCCTCGAGGACGACTTTGTCCTTGGGGTGGCCTGTTTCCCTGTTCTAAAAAAGACTCTTTATCTGAAGCCTCAGACGATTCCTCAGATGTACCCTCAAACGTAAAGTGACGTTCCTTAAAAGTCGGTTTCTGATGCATACATGGATACACCTCCCCACGATGGTAATCTGCTGTGTCCCTTTGAAATTTCTTTAATTTATGATGAAGTACCTCCTGACAATATTGTATCATCTGTTCATCAATCTCTTTAAGGTGAACATCATAACCCTTCTGTGTACGCAGCGCTGAAAGAACATTCTCCAATTCTTTATTCAGGGAGGAAACCTCTGAAAAAGAGGTGTCCACTATATTCAACATGAGATCAAATGAACATTTAGACAAAATGGCATTCTATTTCTCCACAAAACCCATATTAGTAGTAAATAGATGTGGTGCACAATACATCCGTAAACCCCGAGGTATTCATTGATCTCGACAATACTCTTTCATAGTTTCCGAATGTAGTTCTTCCCTTTATGATCTTACACCGTAAAGTTGTCACAGTAGACCAGTCTTCTACCCCACTCACTGAGGTACCATCCCCAAATAAATGAGAACCAGTTAATAACCGGTCAGTGAAGCAAAAAACATCCATCTTTGATGCACCATTTTCATTAGCTAAATGTCTCTAAAAATGGATTAATATGACACCCAAAACAAATCACCAACCATATGCAAATAATCAATATATCATCATAACAACAATGCAATATTCACTGTTGCCAGGACATTTTTGTGATGTAATTCCAGCCCCACTTGCTGAAGTCTGCATTGGCTGCAAACACCTGGAAGGCTTATGCAGCTGGATGGCATCGTTTTGTGCATATGATCCTATTGTGCCAGGAAGGGCGATTGGGCAAAGGCCTGTGCTAGTTCATCAAGCAGGCTGTGGAGCAAAAGCTATTTCTGCATGCCATGTCAGTATCTTTGGCTAGTGTTGCCTTCATTGCTAAGGTGCAAGATAGGAAGATCCCACAGCTGCATTTTTGGTGCAGAAGTTGGTTTGGTGATTGTTAAAATTCAGGATGGCTTCAAATATGAGGGCCCTGCATCGACCCATTTTGCACAAGATACTTTGTGCCATCATGAATGCACTGCCAGTGGTGTGTGCTTCTCTTTTTGAAGTACTGATTTTTAAGGTAGCGTTTTCCTTTTCCTTTTTTGCTGTCTTAAGAGTCAATGAATTGGTGGCTTCTGTGCTAGTAGCTACTGGAGACTGGGGTATGCTATGGAATGACACAGTGGTGCTCTTGGGTGAGGTGTGCTTGGATTGGTGCGGTGACTTTTGCACCTTTGTAGGGTCTTTCTGTGCAGGCGATTCAGTGCATTGGACGCTGGCATTCGCAAGCTTATAAGCTATAGGGGTCATTCCGAGGCACGAATAGCAGGGATGGACTTCCCGTTGGGATGTCCATCCCTGCTATTTGGGCCCCCTCCTGACTCTAACTGACTTCTCCGCTCATTGTATGGGGAAGTTAGACGTGGGTGGGAAAGGGGCAGATCAGAGGTGGCATTAGGGTGGACAATGGGCAGTTATTGGCCCCGAATATGCAGGTCCGAATCTAATGTCGGCCCTGTACGTCCGGGGCTGGCGGCTTGAACAGGGAACTTATTCCACCTCGGAAATGGAATAAGTTCCCCTAGTCAGCAGGGTATGACAGGCCCAGGGATCTGAAAAGGAGGCCAGATCAGGGGTCGGGCTGCTGGGAAAGCACTTTTGGAGCTGGCGGCCGGTGATCACGGCTTTTCAATGGAACCGCAGTGCCATGGCAACCGGATGTCATGGCACCGTGGCTCCATTAAAAAGCCCTGACTGAGCTATCCAGGCAAGGCCTGTACATGCAAGCTGATCTGAATCAGAGTGCTGGCCTGCACATATAGGCCCAGATGTGATTCTGATCCCGTGGGGCTAGACGTGCCCTGTGGGATCAGAATCCCGGCTAACTTTGTGCATCTGGTTCTGACTGGGCGCACAGAGGGCCAGGATGTCTGGGTCTGGATCAAGCCCTATATGTCTGCTAACAGAGGACTTTTGTAACATAGTAACATAGTAAATGACGGCAGATAAAGACCAGCATGGTCCATCTAGTCTGCCCAGGCTAGTCTGTGCAGGCCACCCCTTCCCCATGTCTTTGTTTAGGGGTAAACCCACCACTCCATGTAGGACACCCCTATTTGTTGAGACGTTATATGGTTCAGAAGTTAGATGGTACCGTTTATTTTGTTTTTATCCTATTGCTGTAAAGGGATCCACTGTGTTTGTCCCATGCTGTTTTGAATTCCGTCACCGTGTTTGCACCCACCACTTCCTTCGGGAGGGTATTCCAAGCATCCACCACCCTTTCAGTGAAAAAATATTTCCTGATATTGCCCTTCAATTTACCACCTTGCAGCTTCATGTTATGCCCTCTAGTTTTACAGCTTCCCCATCTTTGGAAGAGGTTTGTTTGTTCATCATTTCTCTTTAAGTATTTAAAGGTCTGAATCATATCTCCCCTGTCCCTCCTCTCCTCCAAAGTGTACATATTTAGGTCTTCAGGTCTCTTCTCATAAGGCTTCTGACGCAGGCTCCAAATCATTTTGGTCGCTTTCCTCTGAACAGTTTCCAGTCTTTTTACATCTTTTGCAAGATATGGTCTCCAAAACTGAACACAGTATTCCAAGTGAGGCCTCACCAGTGACTTATACAGTGGCATAAGTACCTCTTCCTTTCTGCTGGTAATCCCTCTCTGTATGCAGCCCAACATCCTCCTGGCTTTTGCCATCACCTTGTCGCACTGTTTTGCCACCTTGAGATCATCAGAGATAATCACACCAAGGTCTTTCTCCTGAACCGTGCATACCAACCTCTCGCCCCCTATCGTGTACATTTCCCTTGGATTTCTGCTACCCAAGTGCATGACACTGCACTTTTTCACATTAAATCGTAGTTGCCAAGCATTAGACCAGTCTTCCAGCTTTTGTAGATCTTTCCTCATGTTAACCACTCCCTCAGGGGAGTCCACTCTGTTGCAAATTTTTGTGTCGTCTGCAAAAAGACAGACTTTTCCATTCAGTCCTTCAGCAATATCACTCACAAATACATTGAACAGTGCCGGACCCAGGACCGAACCCTGGGGCACCCCGCTAATTACCTTCCTCTCATCCGAGTGAGCTCCATGTACAATCACCTTCTGTTGTCTGTCAGTCAACCAATTTCTAATCCAGTTTACCATCTTGGGACCCATCCCCAAGCTACTGAGTTTGTTGACAAGCCTCCTATGAGGAACAGTATCATGGGGGCTCCTCTTCTCATTTTTCTTTGTTTTCTGTAATTTGTGGCTCCATCTTGGCTCCTTTATCTTCTGAGCTAGGAAACATGCAGCAGAGTCCAGATGGGGGCTGGATCTGGGCTTGACAGTGAGTGGTGTCCTGCTGCAATGGATGGGTCTTGGGGGAATGCATTGGTCACAGATTCTTCCTGTGCTTTTGGAGGCTTGGCAATGTAACCAACCACATTGTATTTTAATTCACCTGGGAGGGAATGATCTTTGTCAGGTTAAGGGAGTAGACCTTATCTGAGAAATGAAGCATGATTTTTTTCATTTTGCATTGCTATTTCCCTTCAGTGACCTTCATTTGGCCTGATGCTATCAAGCCTAAAGTGTTGGAACACCTGTGCAACTGCATGAATGCCAAGGTATTCAAATTTGCTCTACTTGTGAGAGGACTGGTGTTGACTCATGAATTGATTTCAACTGATTGTCAAGGCTTATACTGCTCAGACAGTGTACATTTGTCAGATATGCAATGTGTGCCTTTGAGTCAGTCCTGACTCCTGGCGACCCAGAAGCTCCTGGGTTTTCTTGGCAGTGTCACTGGAAGTAGATTGCCAGGCCTTTCTTCCAAGACAATTGAGGGTTAAGTGACTTGCCCAAGGCCACAAGGAGTGCTAGTGGGAATCAAACCCTGGTTGCTTAGCCAGTGTTCTAACCACTAGGCTACTCCTCCACTCCTTGTCAAATATTGGTCAATATAATTTTCTTAGCAGTTTACAGGATGTTATTGAGGGGTGTAGCAAGGCATTCATGACTGCAGCACAGGATGGGGGAGGTGGTGACATGCAAATTGCAGTTACCACCTGTGGCAGAAAGGAGGATTAGAAACCTTCCCTTACAGTTTATTCATAACAAAGGGGGTGGGGAGAGAAATATTGGAGTAGTAGATTGTAGCCTTCCTAACATGGGCATCACAGCCATGTACAGCGCAAGTCCTAAGCAAAGCTCCTGCAAACAAAAATTAGACCTCAGCCTTGCTCCACTGCAAGTTGGGGGAGGGAGGCTTAATAATGTGAGTTCAATAGGGCTAGGATATTACCATCTAATCTGGACAGTTGGTAATTGAGATTCAAGCACAGCTGAGATGTTTTAAGTTATAAATTATGTGTTGACAAATAGCGTTGTGGGCTTGTTTTGCCATAACGCCTTTTCTGTCGTGATTTGTACATTGTAAGGGTTGACAGCAAATGGGTAGTGGTAGTGTAAATGCCGATGTTATTGAAAGGCACCCACATATGATCAAGAAAAATGTAAAATACCATTTTTGTAACTGTATAGAATATTATTTTGGTATGTACATGCTCTGTTGATTCCTTGCTTTTAGTCTATCCTGTGGCAACTATCAATCAAGTTGCCATGGAGCGAAGGAACATTTAAAAATGGCCGCTGTGCCTGGTGATTTTTTTATTATCACTGAAGTCTCATGAGAAGTATGTGCTTGGCGTTTTCTCAGAGAAGGTAATGAACACAATCAGTAAACCTTGCTCAATATAATGAAATACTTCATGCCCCTCCTCGAGTAGTTTTAAATCTGCTGACACAGCCCTTTGCTCTTGCCGAGCTGTTTGGCATCTAGAAAGTCTGATTCATTGCTACAGTTTGCATATGTTCAATCTTAAATGATGTATTTGCTAGCTCTTTAATTTGGATTTGGATGCAATCATAATGCTTTGAATTTGTATCTTGGAGTCTCATGCCTAAAATATAATTATTTTGGTGTTTAGTCTGTGTTATACTACAATGTGCTTACAAGTTAAATATTCTGCATAAAATGTCAATCACAGTAGTTTGTATTTCTGCATATCCATTATACGTTATGCCTTTTTAATACTGTTTTTATGTTCTCTCTATAGCTATTTGGCGTTATAAAATTGTACTGTTCTGTGACCCACAACTGGCTGCCTATGGGAGCACAGCAATGCCGACCAGACTTGATGTCCAGAGAGGTATGCTGTCTGCCTGGTGCCAAAATCCAAGATGTTACGGAGAGTTTGCTGAGACTCATCAAGCCCACTGACTATTACCCAATGTTGCTAATCCATGTTGGAACAAATAATACTGCCAGGTATACCTCGGAACGTATCAAAAGTGACTTCATGGCTCTGGGACAGAGGGCGAAGCAGTTAGGTGCACAGGTGGTGTTCTCTTCAATCCTCCCTGTGGAGGGTAAAGGCCAAGGCAGAGAGGCTCGCATCCTGGAGATGAATGCATGGCTGCGTGGATGGTGTCATCGAGAGCGTTTTGGTTTCCTAGACCATGGGATGCTGTTCCAAGGATTGCAGAGCAGAGATGGCATCCATCTGTCCAAGAAAGGTCAACGCATCTTTGGTAGTAGACTGGCTAATCTACTGAAGAGGGCTTTAAACTAGATTAGTTGGGGATGGGTGAAGAAAGCCCCCAGGTAAGTGAAAGCCCCCAGGTAGGTGATACATTAAATACCTTTATGGAAATGGGTAACAGGGGTAACATATGGAAAGCAGTGTGTATAAATGCCCGTAGCATGGGAAATAAGATCCCTGATATTGAAGCTTTGGTGGGAGTGGCTGACTTGGATTTAGTGGCAGTTACAGAAACATGGTTCACAGAAAACCATGATTGGGATGTAACTATACCTGGCTATACTTTATTCAGAAAGGACAGGGTAGGAAGAAGGGGAGGAGGAGTGACACTATATGTAAAAACTACTATTAAAGCTTTGGAATTACAGAGCTTAAAAGGGAGAGAGGAGGCATTGTGGGTTAAACTAGAAAGAGGGAAAGAGAAATCTATTTGCATTGGTGTGATATACAGACCTCCCTCACAAGAGGAAGAGGTGGACAGAGTTAATTGAAGACATACGCAGCATTGCTAGGAAAGGGGAAGTGCTACTGATAGGAGATTTCAATATGCCAGATGTTGATTGGCACATTCCTGCTGCAGTATTATCTAGAAGTAAGGAGATCCTGGATTCTCTACAGGGAGAACTATTCAGGCAAATGGTAAAAGACCCCACACGTGAAGGGGCCATACTGGACTTGGTGCTTACCAATGGTGAAAGTGTTTCTGATGTTGTAGTGGGAGATCATTTGGCATCCAGTGATCACCAGATGGTGTGGTTCAGTATTAGGACTAGGGCTGTTAGAATCCATTCCAAGGTGAGGATCTTAGACTTTAGGAAGATTAACTTTGCGAAGATGGGCCAATACCTCAGGGAGTCGTTAGTGGAATGGGAACAGCTGGGGGATGTAGAAAAAGAGTGGGCAAAACTCAAAGAGGGTATTTTAAGGGCAACTAACCTTTTTGTTAAAATGGTAAATAAAGGAAAAGGAGACCACTATGGTTTTCGAAGGAAGTAGCTGAAAAAGTGAAGAAAAAGAGGGAGGCCTTCATGAAATATAAGAGATCACAGAGAGAGGAAGACAGGCATCTGTATTTGGAAAAACTTAGAGAAGCTAGCAAAGTAGTCAAGAAGGCAAAGATTCAAAAGGAGGAGGAAATAGCCAATGCAATAAAATGGGGGGATAAGACATTTTTCAGATATATTAGTGAGAAGAGGAAGGGCAAAAGTGGTATTGTCAGACTCAAGGGTGCAGGGGGGGAATATGTAGAAGCTGATAAGGATAAAGCGGAATTGCTTAACAAATATTTTTATTCTGTGTTCACAGATGAAGAACCAGGAGCAGGACCTCAGAAAACACCCACAAATAGGAACAGAAGCGAGGGACATCTTGAACAATTTTCAGAAGACTGTGTTCGTGAGAAACTAGCTCAACTTAAAGTAGACAAAGCGATGGGACCGGATGGGATACACCCTAGAATACTGAGGGAACTTGGGAACGTTCTAGCAACTCCACTGACTGACCTTTTCAATGCCTCGTTGGAGTCGGGAGTGGTGCCAAAGGACTGGAGAGAGGCTCATGTGGTGCCTTTACACAAAAGCGGAAGTAAGGATGTGGTTGAAAACTACAGGCCGGTTAGTTTAACTTCGGTGGTGAGTAAATTATTGGAAACGCTGCTGAAAGAGAAAATAGTGAAGTTTCTGGAGTCCAGCGGATTACAGGATCCGAGGCAGCATGGATTCACCAGAGGCAGGTCTTGTCAGACAAATCTGATTGATTTCTTTGACTGGGTTACCAGGGAGTTGGACCGAGGGAGAGCTCCAGATGTGGTGTATTTAGATTTCAGTAAAGCCTTTGACACTGTTCCTCACAGGTGACTTATAAACAAACTGAGCACCCTAGGGATGGACCCTAAAGTTACTTCTTGGGTTAGAAATTGGTTGGGTGGGAGGCGACAAACAGTACAAGTAAATGGAGCTCACTCTGAGGAGAAGGATGTTACCAGTGGTGTGCCCCAGGGATCTGTCCTTGGTCCGATTTTTTTTAACATCTTTGTTAGTGATATAGCGGAAGGGCTGTCTGGTAAGGTTTGCCTCTTTGCAGATGATACCAAAATCTGCAATAGAGAAGATACCCAGGAAGGTGTAGATAACATGAGGAGGGATCTAGCTAAGCTTGAAATATGGTCTAGAATTTGGCAGCTGGGATTTAATGTTAAAAAATGTAAGGTCATGCATTTGGGCTGCAGCAATCCAAGGGAGCAATACGGTATAGGAGGTGAAGTACTTTTGTCCACTAAAGAAGAGCAGGACCTAGGCATGGTTGTGTCTGATGATCTTAAAGTAGCTAAACAGGTAGAAAAGGCGACGGCAAAAGTTAGAAGGATGCTTGGGTGCATACGGAGAGGAATGGCTAGCAGAAAAAAGGAGGTGATAATGCCTCTGTATAAGTCTTTGGTGCGACCTCATTTGGAGTATAGTGTGCAATTCTGGAGACCGCACCTTCAAAAGGATGTGAACAGGATGGAGTCGGTGCAGAGGGTGGCTACTAAAATGATTAGTGGGCTTCATTATAAAGCATATGAGGACAGACTTAAGGATCTTAATATGTACACCTTAGAGGAAAGGCGGGATAGAGGTGATATGATTGAGATGTTTAAATAACTCCGTGGCATAAATGTTCAGGGAGAGAGCCTCTTTCAATTGAAAGCAAGTTCTGCTACGAGGGGACATGGGATGAGGGTGAAGGGAGATAGATTCAGGAGTGATATGCGGAAATATTTCTTTACGGAAAGGGTAGTGGATCCATGGAATAGTCTCCCAGTGGAGGTGGTAGAGATGAGGACAGTAACTGAATTCAAAAAAGCATGGGACCATAAGAACATAAGAACATAAGACATGCCATACTGTGTCAGACCGAGGTCCATCAAGCCCAGTATCCTGTTTCCAACAGTGGCCAATCTAGGTCATACGTACCTAGCAATATCCCCAAAAGACACAGGTTCCACAATGCTTGTACTGGGTCAAGCATTGATATCCTGGGTCCCTTTTTAATAGTGGTTTATGGACCTTTCCTCCAGGAACTTGTCCAAACCTTTTTTAAACCCAGCTATACTAACAGCCATTACTACATCCTCCGGTAACAGATTCCAGAGTTTGATTACACGTTGAGAGAAGAAATATTTTCTCCTATTTGTCTTAAATAGTTTACCCTGTAGCTTCATTACATGTCCCCTAGTCTTTCTATACTCTGATAGCGTAAACAATTGATCCACGTTTATCCGTTCCACTCCATTCATTAATTTATAGACCTCTATCATATCTCCCCTCAGCCATCTCTTCTCCAGGCTAAAGAGCCCTAACCTTCTTAGCCTCTCTTCATAGGAGTAGCCTTCCATCCCCTTCACCAATTTGGTGGCTCTTCTCTGTACTTTTTCTAATAACGCTATGTCCTTTTTAAGATACGGTGACCAGAATTGCACACAATATTCAAGATGCGGTCGTACCATGGAGCGATACAGAGGCATAATAACATCCTTTGTTTTATTCTCCATCCCTTTCCTTATAATACCTAGCATTCTATTTGCTTTCTTGGCCGCCGCTGCACACTGGGCGGAGGGTTTTAACATGTTATCCACGATGACTCCTAAATCTTTTTCCTGGGTGGTGGTTTCTAATGTGGAGCCTTGCATCGTGTAACTATAGTGTGGGTTGTTCTTTCCTAGGTGCATAACTTTGCACTTGTCCACATTAAATTTCATCTGCCATTTGGATGCCCAGTCTCCAATTTATCCAGATCCTCCTTCAGTTTTCCACAATCCTCTTGGGTTTTAACAACTTTAAACAGTTTTGTGTCATCTGCAAATTTGATAACCTCACTAGTTATTCATAAATGACCTGGAAAAGGGAATATGTCAAAAAGCAGCGGACCCAGTACAGATCCCTGTGGTACTCCACTATTCACCTTTTTCCATTGGGAATATTGGCCATTTAGCCCTACCCTCTGCTTTCTATCTTTTAACCAGTTCCCGATCCACAATAGTACACTGCCTCCTATCCCATGACTTTTTAGCTTCGCCAAAAGTATTTGATGGGGGACTTTGTCAAAAGCTTTCTGAAAGTCCAGATACACTATATCAACCAACTCACCTTTGTCTACCTGTTTATGCACACCTTCAAAAAAGCATATCAGATTAGTAAGACAAGATCTTCCTTGTCTAAAGCCATGTTGGCTGTCTCCCATTAGGCCATGACTATCTACATGCTGTGTAATTTTGTTCTTTATGATGGTTTCTACCATTTTCCCTGGTACTGACATCAGGCTCACCGGTCTGTAATTTCCTGGGTCACCCCTGGAACCCTTTTTAAAAATTGGTGTTACGTTGGCGACCCTCCAATCTTCAGGTATTACAGATGATTTTAATGAAAGTTCACAGATTACCAATAGCAGGTCTGCAATCTCTTATTTCAGTTCTTTCAACACTCTGGGATGTATGCCATCCGGTCCAGGTGATTTGCCACTATTCAGTTTATCAAATAGTTGTAATATATCTTCCCGGTGTAGCGATATTTTTCTCAATTCCTCTGCAGTATCACCTTTAAATACCACTTCAGTCTTGGGTAACATCCCTACATCTTCCTCAGTAAAGACCGAAGCAAAGAATTCATTCAGTCTCTCTGCTATAGCCTTGTTTCCTCTTACTGCCCCTTTTACCCCTCTATCATCTAATGGTCCAATTGACTCTCTCACAGGCCTTTTGCTATGAATGTACTTGAAAAAGTCTTTATTTCGTGTTTTTGCTTCCGTAGCAAGTTTCTTCTCAAATTCCCGCTTTGCCTGCCTTATCAATGCTTTGCATTTAACTTGCCAGTGCTTGTGCTGTTTCCAGTTTTCATCATTTGGCTCTTTTTTCCATTTCCTGAAGGTTGCTTTTTTGGCACAGAGGATCTCTAAAGGTAAAAAGTGGACTGTTGTAGTTGTTGATATGAAAGGAGAAACTAGATAGGCCATGTGGTCTTTTTCTGTCATCATGTTTCTATGTTTCTATGTTATATTGTAAGCAATGTTCCCTCTAATTTTCTGTAGGCTGTGTGCGCATAAAATATCAGCTGTGTGCAGCTTTTGAAGGAAGGTTACATTTTTGTGCGCCACATAACGACACTCGGAGTTATATACTTTAAAATTTGACTACATGTCAGAATACAGTATGTACACCACATTGATTTTAATCAAATTAAATGAAACTAGACGATTACTAAATGAAGTGGGAAATTTCTAGTAATTACAATCATAACTTTTAAATTTTAAGATGTCTGTTTTCTATCAGAATCAGAGCCGTAATTTTTGTGCGCTCTGTTGAAAAGTATGTGCGCTCGCTCGGCGAGGTGTGCGCGCGCGCACACGCGCACAGCTTAGAGGGAACAGTGATTGTAAGTTATTTTTTATGTATTTTATGCACCATATGGCATTAATCAAATTGACTACATCTGTGGAAGTCAACGATGGAAAAGCTCCATAACATCAACAAAGACAAAACCTGGAGCTGACTGTGGTACAGATCATCAACTACTAATATGCAAGCTCAAGCTAAAGCTGAAAAAGAGCAAACCACTCATGAATGCAGCAAAATATGACCTTGAGAATATACCACTGGAATTTAAAGACTGCCTGCAAAATCGATTTGCTGCTTTAGATACAAATGATAGAGTTCCAGAAGAGTTATGGAATGACATCAAGAAGGTTATGTTGGAAGAAAGCGAGAAGTCTCTACAAAAGGTAAAAAAGAAAAAACGGCCAAAATGGATGACGGAAGAAACTCTGAAAATTGCCCAGAAATGCAGAGAAGCTAAAGCCAGAGGAGAAAGAAAGACAATCACAGAACTCAACAGAGATTTCCAACGTGCAGCAAGACAGGACAAGGAAAAGTACTACAATGACGCATGCAAGGAAATAGAAGCAGAAACTATTAGAGGAAGAACAAGATCAGCTTTCCTAAAGCTATGAGAGTTAAAGAAAAAGTTCCAGCCTCGAATTGGAATGTTACAAGATGCTCAAGGTTCTATGTTGAATGATGCTGAAAAAGATCAAGAAAAGATGGAAGGAATATACAGAATTTTTATATGATAAAGATCAAGTGGACCAACAGCCGTTTCAACCTGTACCTTATGATCTGGAACCATTGGTGATGAAAGAAGAAGTTGAAGCAGCATTGAAAGCCTTATCAAAGAACAAAGCACCAGGCATCGATTGCATTCCCATAGAAGTATTACAGCAATCTGATGCAGCTGTTACCGTACTTACAAGGCTCTGCCAAGAAATATGGAAGACAGCATCATGACCAACTGACTGGAAAAGATCTGTGTTTATACCAATACTAAAGAAAGGTGATCCAACTGACTGTGGAAATTCTCGCACAATCGCTCTGATCCCACATGCCAGCAAGATTCTACTGAGGATTATTCAAAAGAGACTACAATCATACCTGGAACAAGAACTACCTGAAGTGCAAGCAGGGTTCAGAAAAGGGCGAGGAACGAGAGACATCATTGCGGATGTGAGATGGATCCTTGAAAAGACTAAAGAATACCAAAAGGATATCTATTTGTGCTTTATTGACTATAGCAAAGCTTTTGACTGTGTAAACCATGACAAACTCTGGGCCACATTAAGAAGCATGGGTATACCAGAACACCTGATCGTTCTCTTGCACAATCTGTACATTGATCAAGAAGCAAAAGTTCGAACGGAACAAGGAGAAACAGAATGGTTTAAGATAAGCAAAGGTGTAAGACAAGGCTGCATACTTTCCCCCTACCTGTTTAATTTATATGCAGAACAAATCATCAGAGAAGCAGGATTGTATGAAGACAACAGAGGTGTGAAGATTGGTGGAAGACTCATCAACAACCTTCGCTATGCTGATGATACCACATTACTGGCGGAAAGTGAAGATGATCTGAAACATTTGCTTCTCACAATCAAAGAACATAGTCTCAAAATGGGCCTGCACCTTAATGTAAAGAAGACAAAGATCATGACAACTGGCATAATCAACAGGTTCATCGTCGAAGGAGAAGAAATTGAAATCGTGAATAACTTTAACCTACTTGGATCAACTATCAAAGAATCAACAAGCAGTCAAGAAATCAGACAACGCATTGCTCTTGGCAGAATGGCTATGAAAGACCTAGATAAGATTCTGAAGAGCAGAGATGTCTCTCTCCATACAAGGATTCGACTTGTTCAAGCCATGGTATTTTCAATAACATCATATGGATGTGAAAGCTGGACAGTGAAAAAGATAGACAGGAAGAAAATTGATGTCTTTGAATTATGGTGCTGGCGGCGAATACTGTGTATACCATGGACTGCCCGAAGAACAAACCAGTCTGTACTAGTGGAGATCAAACCTAAGCTTTCTTTAGAAGCTCAGATGACAAGACTTCGACTTTCATACTTTGGACACATCATGTGGAGAGAGAGATCATTAGAGAAAGACATCATGCTTGGCAAGATAGAAGGTCAACGCAAAAGAGGAAGGCCAGCAATGAGATGGATCGATACAATAACAGCAGCTACGGGTACCAGTCTGTCAACAATGAGCCGCCTGACTGAAGACCGAACACAATTTAGGATAGCTATCCAGAGGGTCGCCATGAGTCGACTCCGACTCGACGGCACTTAACAACAACAACATGGCATTACCATCACCCTTTTTACTATTATCATTTAATATTGTTTTATTGTCATTTTTATCATCTTTTATATTACTTTTTTGTACTCTTCCATTATTTTAATTTATTCACCTGTTTGCTGTTTTCTGAAATACAATGTTTATTGATTGCATTTTTATGGTCTTGATACTCACTGAACTCTAGGTGGCATGCACGCCACATGTATACAATGGCATGTCTGTTATAAGTATATAACCATATAATCATGGAAGTTTTCCTTTATCTGATTTGCATGCATAACCTCTTTTTATATGACTCTATATGTATTTATGTTTTCATGGTTTTAGACTTTCCATTCTTTATTTATATTTTTAATATAATTTGTTCAATATGTTTGATTTTTTATTTGTATTTATTATTTTACATTTGAGATTTGCACCCCTGATAAAGGCATATGCTGAAACACGGCCATGTAGGATGGAACAATAAAATTGAACTTGACATTTCACCTCACTCCTTGTACTGTGGTATTGCTTTTGTGGGTATCAGTGTGAGTGCTCTGTATTGGACAGGTTCACTGAAACAGCCAGAGATGTGAACTTATCTGAAGAGATCCTAAGCAAATACTGGATATTGAATTTCCAAAAAGTAATGATGCTGTTCCCAGATGCTTTACAAAAGACAATTATTATATAAAATTGAAAAATGGTGACACTGTTCTCCCATCATGGCTCTTGTATCGTCAGATAAAGTATTTTGTTTTTGTTGTACTCTTTTTGGAAAATATGATCATGCTATTTCAAAAGATGGCTTCTACTACTAATACTACTACTACTACTGAGCATTTGTATAGTACTACAAGACATATGCAGCACTGCACAGACATGTTAGAGACAGTCCCTGCTGATCAGAGCTTACTATCAAGTCAAGACAGACAACACAGTAGGTGTAGACAGGGATACATCTAGGTGGAATGGTAAGGAAACACAAAGGCGATCAGGTGAGTCAAGATCTGAAAGCAGCAGAGAAGAGGTGAGTTTTCAGCCTGGATTTGAAAAGGGTCAGAGAAGGTACCTGACGTACAGACTCAGGCAGTTTGTTCCAGGCATAAGGAGCAGCAAGGTGAAAGGAGCGAAATCTAGAGTTAGCAATAGGGCACAGATAGAAGCAATTTGCTAGAAGAGCAGAGTTTCCGGGGAGAGCTGTAGGGAGGTATAAGAGAGGAAAGGTAATGAGGAGCTGCAGAGTGAATGCACTTATAGGTCAGCAGGAGAAGTTTGAACTGGATGTGGAAACAGATAAGGAGCCAATGAAGTGACTTGAGAAGAAGAAGAATATGAGCATGACGAGGCTGGCAGAAGAATAAGCATGCAGCAGGGTATTGAACAGATTGAAGATGATTCAGTGGGAGACCAGCAAGGAGTAGGTTGCAATAGTCAAGACGGGAAGTGATTAAAGAGTGGCTAATTGTCTTAGTAGTGTGTTCAGAAAGGAATGGGTAGATTTTGTTGATGTTATAGAGAAAGAAATTGCAGATCTTAGCTATCAGTTGGATGTGTGTGGAGAAGGAGAGAGAGGGATCAAAGACAAACCCAAGGTTGTGAGCAGAGGAAGCAGGGAGGAGTAGAGAGTTATCCACGGAGACTAAGAAAGGAGGAAGGGAGAGGAGGGTTTAGGGGGAAAAATAAGCTCAGTTTTGGCCATGTTCGTTTTCAAGCTGTGGTGAGACATCCAAGCAGCAATGTCAGAAAGGCAGGCTTTAATCCAGGTTTGGCTTGCCAGAGAGATTTCAGGGTAGATCTGGAAGTCATCAGCATAAAGATGGTACTAAAAGCCATGGGAAGAGATGAGTGTACCAAGGGACTGGGTATAGAGAGAGAGAAAAGGAGTGGCTTCAATGCATGGAAACACATTCATTCTTTTCTTAAAGAACATGAACACTCACCAGCACATATATGCAACATGGAGACTTAGGGGTATGTTTACTAAACCGTCTTAATGTGCGCTCTCCCACGTTATCGCACGATAAGGCACAAACGACCGCTGAAGGCAGAGAAAGGCTTCCGGAGGGCGGAGGAAGGCTCCCCAGGGGCGGAGAGAGAGGGTCAATGGGCGGAGAGTGGGAGGGGAGAGGCTCCCTGCACACTAACGCTGTGAAATCCGAGGCTGAAAACTAACGCCAGTGAAACCCTGGCGTTAGAGCTGATTTAAAGAGAAAAAGAAACCATTTCCGTCAGCAATGTACAGCAAAACCAGGGAAACCTACAAAAAAGTGATAAGTGTGATACATGTGCACGGAACAAAAGGGCAAAGAAACAGTGAAAATGACCAGAAGAAAATGTAAAAAAAACATAACCAAGCTGGGCAATAGTGATATCAATGGGAAACATCAAAAAACACCCCCAAGAAAGCTCCAAAAAAAAAGATATGAATTTTGGAAGGGTCTATGCTCTGTCCCCATACAAGGTGAATGAGCCCACAGTGAAATTGCGCTGATCAGGGTTTTCCTCTCCATTGGACAGGTTTCCTATGGTGTGCACATGTTCCACAACAGCAGGGCGGGCATGTCGGAATGGACAACTGGACAGATGCTGGAAAAGGGGACACACAGGGCTGCAGGCGGCACATGCTGTGGTGCAGCTGGGGCACAGTGCGGACTAGGGTAATGCCTAGCTGGCCCATAAGAATGCTGAAACAGTAGAGCAGCCAGACAGCAACTGCTGAGGGCCCAACATGGGCAAGATTGTGCTTCCCACGGTGTCACAGGGAATAGTACCCAGCAGGTACCCCCAATGGCACGGAACATTGGCAGGCGCTGCTGGGGGAAAGCATGGACAGCTCTGCAGGCACCCCTACCCCAGAACCCGCACCATAGGCAGCCGACTACCCGCACACTGGATGACCTGAGACTGCGCAGTACCAGCACCACCAGCAGAAGGGCATGTCAGCATGGTAGCAGAGGGGTACTGGTGGTGGAGGGGGCAGTGGCAGGTGCCCAGAGCAGACCATTGCCTAGCCCTGTTTAGGTGGGTGCTGTGCACTGCAACAGACAGGCTCTGTCTGACAAACAGTCATGGTATCTCCAGGGAATGCATTATCTCTGTGGCAACACAGTGGTGCAGTGAACACAGCCAGTGTGTTCAGGAGCAGAAGGTCAAAGGTTCAAGTCCCAGCTGTGGTTCCTGCCAACCCAGTCCCCATGTTTTACCCACTACTAAAACATGCTAATACAGACAGAACCTTTATTGCAGATAACAGAAACATGCCCAATAAACCTACATTTTACCCTACAGAGCACAGACACCATAAACATGCACATTACCTAGAGCAGAGTCTCCCAAATGCAGTCCTGGAGGACCAAACACCATTCAGGTTCCATGCTGCCTCTAATAAACATGGCTGTGCTACATGTCTATGCACCGCCCCCATGATATGCAGATGTATCTCATGCATATTCATTAGGGACAGCATGAAAACCCGAACAGTGTTTGGCCCACCAGGACTGGAGTTGGGAATCTCTGCCCTAGAGCAGCGGCCAACAGGGGCAGACACACCCTCACCCACAGGCTCCATTATCCAAAGCCTCCTGGAGAGGCAGGATGTTGGGCCCTGCATGCATCTCCCAATACTAGCACTTGCATACCTTAGCAATGCCACCCTAAACCTGGGAATATTGTACAAAGCTATCAAACGGTTGCTATGATTACTGGCAGATAGCAATTCGTAAGTTAAGCACAATTTGCTGATTGAGCTGCATCATAGCAACCTTTATGCTGTCTGTGGAGTGTACTTCAGGTCTGATGTCTGACAGTGTTTACCACCCTGGGGAGTGACCCCAGCAATATTGCGTACCATAGCCATGCCTTCACTGTGCCCAGGACTGGTGCGGTGGCCAGGGCTGCCAAGAGCCTCTATATTTGCACAATGCTGGCATAGGTGTGGGAGCGTGTGTTTGTCTATCCAGTGTGTGGTGTCTGCCAACACCTTCCTCAGCCCACACTGTTGCCAGTGTAAGCCTGCCAATGTGCATAATGAGGAGCAAGGTACCATGTGTATAGCCCGGACAGGGTGGCCTGGCCAGGATGCATCTGCACAGGGCATAGGGCAATAGCTCGGACATTGTAGTGCCTGACAACCACCTGCACGGACAGGGTGGCCACAGCATGTTCTGCTGGGAGGTCACTCTCACCCTGACTGAGCAGTGACCATGGCATGGCTAGGTTCCCCCGTAGTGCTATGTAGTGTTTCTTTCATGTAATGTTTGTGGTTCCCTTTTGGGGCCCAATCACTGACTTATCTGCTTGGTGTGTATGCTGACATCCCAGTACATGCATCTTCTCCAGAAACATGCACTGTGGACTTGCTAGCGGGCTGTCTGCAGCTAGTATGTGTCTGGATGGAACATCTTGCAGGTTGCAGCAGCTGGAGGCTTGCTGCTGGAGAATGTCAGAGAGTGGTGGGGGGCAGCTGAGCATTTCCAGGCCTTCTGTCTGCCTTGCCTTGCCTTGCCTTATGGATGTGTACAGATCTGCATTGTCTGCCCTGTATGGTATCTGTTGATGGTCCTCTCTACTGCCACCATTGCGGGGAGGTAGAGTGTGGCTCTATTGGTGGGAGATCCTGTTTCCCACCCTGAGCCACAGAGAGTGGGTTGGGTGGTGGTACATAATCCACCTATGGGTCCAAATACCCCCCCCCCCCTTCACCTACATCATGTGACCATGGTACCAACACAGGAGATGCACTATTTTGGGTGCATCATAACCCATAAGGGCTAGACATGACTGAGAAATACAGATGTGTCTGCAAGAACTACCTATCACACACACTAGCAGTGATGGGGACCTGTAGCATAGTCTATTTCTTCCATGAAAGGTGCTGTGGACCTGGTGCTGGGTGCCCCACCTCACCCTCGGGGTGAGCACAGTACCCACACAATGTGACGGTCTGTAGATACTCTGTGCCAGTAACATACACGGTCAGTACCCCCTACCAGGCTGAGGTGCTGTGGGGGTGCACACAGTCAGTTCCCCCTACCAGGTCGAGGTGCTGTGGGGGTGCATACCCCATCTTGTGATCATCTGTAGACTGCTGATTTGCATGTGCAGTGCATCATGGGTACGGGTGGGTTAACCCTATCCTGGTAACCACAGCAGACTGTTTGTGTGGTGACATGCAGTTCTTCTGTAGCTAGCCAGGGGCTTGTTAATAGCTGTAGCCCACTGGTTATTTCACTGCCTGTAGAGCCAGAAGTCATGGGTTCAAACCCACAGTGGAGTTATTTGATAGGGCTATCCAGAGCATTGTCAATTTTTAATGTACATTAGTGCTGCCAGCAAAAACACCCTCAGAGTACTGTAACCATAAGGTGCCTCAGAAGGCGCTTTATAGTCCATATAAGGTGCCTTATAAGTTGTCCTATGGAGCGCCTTATAGGGTGCCCTATAGGGTGCCATGGCAGACAGTGCTCTTTATAATGTGCCCTATGGAGTGCCTTATAGGGTGCCTTATGTGGCACCTTTGGTTATGGCACGTGAGGGTGTGTTTGCTGGCAGCAATAATTAAAATACAAATAAAATGTCTCAAGAAACAATATTTACATGTCAAAGCTGATGCCTCAGCCAGCCTTATGCATTAAGGCACACTGGGGGATCAAACTCATGACCCCTGTATCATCAGTCAGTACATTAACCCCTCTCCCTCCTGGCCTTCTCCTCTTCCTCTGCTGACCCTTCTCTCTTGTCTCAGCATCTCCAATTTTTATTAAGTTGTAATTTTCCTTTCTCTTTCCGGCCTTGTGCCTACTGTAATGAAGAATTAATTTTTTTGTAAACCGCTCTGCTTACCAATGAAGGGCGGTCAATCAAGTTAATAAACATAAACACAAACATAAACATAACCATTGTACTACACCTCTGTTTCTGTGTTTGCATGTCTGGGCGCCTACTTAAGATTACCGCGCGTTAATGCGCTTAATGGCACTTAGCCTGTTAATGTGCACAGCAGAGTGCGTTATCGCGCGATAATCCCGTTTTGCTACTTTAAGACTGAAACGCCCACTCCTTTTATGGCAGCCTGCACACTATCGCCGGGCGCACATTAAGACGGTTTAGTAAACATACCCCTTAGAGGAATCTAAAAGCAAGTATTGTTGGCAATAAAACTATTGACAGCATCTATTTGGAGTTAATTGCAATGGAAAGAAATTACTGAAAAGTTGTTCTCCTGAGAATCATTTCCATTTGGCATTTGGCAGAACAGAATCTGTGCTTTCGGGGAACTACAGAAAGACTGCATGATTCTAGCAATGGAAATTTCCTTGGTCAACTTGAACTGTTAGCAAAATTTGACCCTGTAATGAATGAACACTTGAGACAAATTAAGAAAAGAGAAATTGCTGATCATTACCTCAGCAAAGACATCCAAAATTAATGGCTAGAATGGGGAAGCATATCCTACAAGCCATTGATGAAAGAGTTAGTCATATAAAATACTTTGGTGTGATTATGTATAGCACTCCAGATAGCAGCCACACTTCACATTGTTTATTGCGAACTATCTGTTGGTGTATCGATTAATGTGGAGGAGACTACTGATGAGGCACTATGTAATACTCTTTTGGCTCACCTCCAAAGCTTGAAAATTAATGCCAATAACTGCAGAGGGCAGAGCTATGACAATGCAAGTAATATAAAGGGGAAAATACAAGGCATACAAGAAAAAGAAAGCTATGTTCATGCCATGTAGCAGTAGCAGCTTAAATTTGGTCATCCTGGATGCACTGACTGTGTCTTTCTTTGGGGTGTTACAGTATATTTTTGATGTTTTCGGTTCTTCTACTCAGTGCTGCTCTATCCTTAAAAAGCATGTTACTCAGCTTATAGTCAAACCATAAATTGCCTTGAAATGTATAACATAAATCCTGGTTTAATAGAGTACATTAAGTTCACCATTACAATGCAGAAAACCACACTCTTTTTGAAGTATGAAGATGGTCAGTACATCATTCCTAACATCAATATTACTACTACTATTGAACATTTGTATAGCGCTACAAGACGTACACAGTGCTGCACATACATATGTAAAAGACAGTCCCTGCTCAGCAGAGCTTACAATCTAGTTAAGACAGACAACACAGTAGCTGTAGACATAGGATACAAAGGAATTCAGCTGAGTCAAGATCCGAAAGCAGCAGTGGAGATGCGAGTTTTCAGCCTGAATTTTGAAAGGGTCAGAGAAGGCACTTGAGGCACAGACTGAGGTAGTTCTTTCCAGGCATAAGGAACAGCAAGGTGAAAGGAGTGAAGTCTAGAGTTAGCAATAGAAGAGAAGGGCACAGATATAAAGCGATTTGCCAGAAGAGCAGAGTTCCCGAGGAGGGGTGTAGGGAGAGGTAAGAGAGGAAAGGTTTTAAAGAGCTGCAGAGTGAATGCACTTATAGGTCGGCAGGAGGTTTGAACTGGTTGCGGAAACAGATAGGGAGACAATGAAGTGACTTGAGAAGAGGGGTAATATGAGCATGATAAGGCTGGTGGAAGATTAGCCGCGCAGCAGATTGTTGAACAGATTGAAGGGGAGACAGGTGATTCAGAAGGAGACCGACAAGGAGTAGGTTACAATAGTCTAGATGGACGGTAACTAAGGAGTGGATAAGTGTCTTAGTGGTGTGTTCAGAAAGGAATGGACAAATTTTCTTGATGTTATAGAGAAAGAAATGGCAGATTGTAGCTATGGTGAGGAATATTTCAGGGAGATTTCCTCTCACCACTTCTGTTTGGTATGACGCTTAATCCAATGAGTACTCTGATCAACTCTTTGGGATAAAGATTTAGCCTGAATCCTAAAGAAGGAATTAACCCAGAAGTAACATTCCATTTACTATTTGTAGATGACCTCAAGCTCTACTGTT
The DNA here is from genome assembly GCA_033557465.1 of Ichthyophis bannanicus. Taxonomy (NCBI): domain Eukaryota; kingdom Metazoa; phylum Chordata; class Amphibia; order Gymnophiona; family Ichthyophiidae; genus Ichthyophis; species Ichthyophis bannanicus. The sequence goes on along the minus strand of CM066031.1, from coordinate 907,116,185 downwards.
CCAGTGACCAACAATTAGCAGAGCAACTCCATGTAGTGAAATGCTTTTATGATGATATCAGGAAGACTTTTAGCCTAGACAAATGTGCTAAATCAACTTTTTTTTAGAGGAAAATTGAGCAAAATGGAAAACATCTCCCTGGCCGAGGGCTGTGACATCAAAGAACTTGACCAGGGAGGCATATATAAATATCTTGGAGTGGAGGAAGGAATAGCATTCAAGCAGAAATTATTGAAAGAATATATCAGTAAAGAATACTATAGAAGATTAAAATCATTATTGAAAAGTGCCTTAATATCACAGAATAAGATACCAGCCATCAATCAGCTGGCAATTCCTGTACTCTCAAACTAGCCTCTTATAGATCTTGAAAAACTGGAAGTGCGAACCAAGAAAATTCCTCCATGCCCAAGAGGTAATTTACAAGAATCAGTGTATAGCAAGACCATACATCCCTAGAGCTGAAGGAGAGTTAGGCCTCATAGAGATTGCCCATGCCTGTACTGTTCCCAGGGCTGTTCCCAGGGCTGCTAAACCACTTGATTGTACCACACAAGACGACCAACCTGGCTAATGGTCACAGCAATGTGAAACATCAACATACACTCTCAAGAAAGGCAGGGCTAAAAAATAGGCATGTTGGAAGGGTTCCCGGCTCATGCAGCATAACATGTGAATGAGTCAACATTGATGAAGGAGAGAGCAGGTGTCCCCACACCAATGGTGATTTCCCCTAGGGCATGCACATGTTGCACAACAGCATGTGTGATTTGTGGGGATGTGTGGAGGACTAGGTAGTCACCCCAAACCCATAATGCACAGCATAGGTAGTTGCGTACATGCACAGTGGATGTTCAACAACTGAGTGGCACCAGCACTAGCAGGGCCTGCAGCATGTTAGCAGAGGTGTACTGGTATCAGTGGGGTCAGTGGCAGGTGGCCAGAGAAGATGGAGCCAGAGCCCCTGACACGTGGGTGCAGTGGCCCACAACAGAAAGGGCCGCTAGGACAAGCAGACATGCTATTTGCAGGGTCTACATTGACTCTGTGTCCGCAGTGTGGTGCAGGGGACACAGCCAGTGTGTTGTGGAGGTAAAGATAACAAGTTCAACTCCCAGCTGGGGCCACCGGCAACACAGTGCACATATTTTATCCACCAGTAAACCGTTATAGGGAATAAAAACCCCACCTGCAGAGAACAAAAGCATGTTCTGAGGATTGCTATTTTACCATAAGTAGCTCATACCCCTCAGAAATGTACAACACCTACAGCAGAGTACACACAATGCAGTACCGGAGGGCCACATGTCAGTTAGCTGTGATGCTGTCCCCAATATAAGGCCACTTTATCATGGTGTTGGACGCCTACTGCTGGCAGAGGGGGCAGTGGCTGCTGCACCACAGCAGATGCTGGCCTAGCCACCCTCATGTGGCTGCAGTCCAATCCACCAGACAGGCACTGTGTGACAAACAGCCATGGACTCCCCCAGGAATGAACTGTTGCTGTGCTAAGACGGTGGTGCAGTACACATAGCAAGTGCCCCAAGAGCAGAAGGCCCCAGGTTCAAATCTCAGCTGGGGCACCTGCCATCCCACTCCCCATATTCTTTTCCATGCACAAAACCTGTTAGTAAAGACTGGAATTCCCCTGCTGATGACATAAGCGTTGGTCAAGACAACATATTTTACAATAAACAGCCCACACCACATAAACATATGCCTCACCCACAGCACAGTCCCCCAAATGCAGCCATGCAGGGACAAAGATCACTCATGTTCGCTGATGTATCCAATAAATATGCGTGTGCTGCAAGTTAATTGAACACCACCATGGTATGCATCTGTCTGAGAGGCATATTCATCACGGACATCATGAAAACCTGACCAGTGTGTGTGCCATATTGACTGGCTTTTTGAAAATCTGCCGTAGAGCAGTGGCCAACAGGGGCAGAAACACCTGCACCTGCAGGCCCCAATATCTGAAGACCAATGCAGTGGCAGGATGTCAGGCCCTGTGTGCCCCTCCAAAAACTAGCATGTGCAGACATTACCAATCACACACTACACATGGCGATACATCACACGCATATCAGAAGCCTGGTATGAGCAGTGATTGTTAGAAATGCCTATGCCAAGCATAAGCAGATCATCGAGCTGTAACATACCAACGTCTCAGATGTATGTACAACGTGTGTCAGGTCATGTGCCCTCCAGAGATGAACAGCCTGGAACATTTCACCAAAAGTGTACCCCAACGTTGCCATACCCCCAGTGTGCCCATTACTGTTGTGTTGGTCTCTGCTCCTAAATAACAGTACATCGTCTCAATGCTGTCCTAGGTGTAGGGAGTGTGTGTCTGTTGATCCAGTGTGTGCTGGCTGCCAACACCTCCCACAGCCCACAATGATAGCACCGTTGCCAGTATTGGCCTGCAAATGTGCATAATGAGGAGCAAAGTACTCTGGGTATAGAACAGACAGGGTGGCAGGAGCAGGATGCAGCTACACAGGGCAAATGTGCATGCCTAGGACCATGTTGTGCCTTGCCATCACCTCCACAGACATGGTGCCCATAGCATGTACTGTGAGGAGGTAACCCTCACCCCGAACGATCAGTGACCACGCCATGGCTAGGTTACAACATATTACCATACAGTAGTTCTCTTATGTGATTTTTATGGGTCCTGTATATATGGGGGCCCAATCACTGAGTCAACTGCATGGTGGCTGTGCTCACATCCCAGTTATGGGTGCACAGAGTCTCCCTGGTAGCATGCACCATGGACCGTCAAGCGGCCTGAAAGCAGTTACCATGTGTCTGGCTGGAACACCTTGCAGGGTCAGTAGCTAGGCACACACTGTGCCCTCTGCTGCAAAATGTCAGATGGTGTTGGTTGAGGTGGGTGGCTCTGGCTCTACTGTCTGTCTGCCTGATCTAGACATATGGATATGTTTTAAATTGCAGAGAGTGACCTGTAGGTTCTGTGTATGACAGGCAGAATGAGATTGCTGGCAACTGCTAGCACTGTAATTGGGCTACAGAATGTGCATATCGTAATATTGTGTAAACTGTGTTTGACAGGGAAGTTCAGGTGGTCAGACACAAATAGCCAATGTGGCCAGAAATCTCCCTTACCCCCACAACCCCTTCACATATATCAGGAAGGGCAGGGCACCCACAAAGGATATGCACCCTTGGGTGAGCATTGTAGCCCACAAGGCCCAGATGGGTCAGGGAGATACAGATGCTTGAAGGAGAACTGTATGTGTGTCTGATGTGTCAACCTATCAGACATCATCTGACAAGCTGATCTGATGTTCCTGGCCCTCCCAGCCAGGACAGGTGCTGTGTGTCTCACCTCACACTCAGGGTGAGTACAAGCCACACACACTGTGAGGTTCTGTACCCACTCTGTACCTGCAACACAGAAGGTCCGTGCCCAAAACTATGCCCAGGTGCTGTGTGGTTGCACACCCTATCGTAGGACCATTAGTAGACTGCTGCTTTGCATGTGCAGTGCATCATGGGTGTGAGTGGATTGGCCCTACCCTGTTAACTGCAGCACAAAGTCTGCATAGGTTATATTGCAGACAGCCAGATATCTCATCACAGCCCCAGAGCTGTAGTCCAGTAGTGACTGCAATGCCTCAGAAGCAAAAGGTTGTTGGTTCAAATCCAAAGTATGGTTGTACAAGGAAAGTATTTTATATATCCTGACATTGGCCCACAGACTCCACCAGTCAGCAGCAGTGCGGGTAAACGTTCAGAAAATCAACATACATTGAACAAGGCAGTGTCACATTAGGCAAATGTTTTTCCAAGGTCCATGGGGGCTGTCAGGCCTGGAACGTGGGTAATGTCCTCTAGTACTGGCAACTTAAACACCATCACAGTGCATTAACCCAGGTACACCCTATAAGGTGGTCTGTGGAGCACCTGCTGCTGACAGCACTGTGAGGATCTCCAAACAACCACCAGTAGCCCACAGTCATGGACTTGTCATTGGCTGCACTCACCAATAAACCCACTGTTTATGGAAGTATGCAACCTCTGGCTCCCCATGCAGCAAGGTTAGGTGTGGGCCACAGCTAGATTGCTAACAACAGATGCCTGGCTGGCCAAAGAGGCAATCATGCAGACTGTGTGTTGTTGTTACCAGGGTTGTGTTGCTCCATCAGTGAGAATGGTGTATGACACATGATGTATGCAGCAGTGTGAGTGTCTTGCCACCAGCAGCACCTCTGTAATGTAGAAAGGGCTCTGGGCCAAGTAATAATGTTGCAAAGTATGAAAATATATGCCGTGCACAGCATAGATGTACATGGAAAGCACCATGGCCAATGTTGTAACAAAGTATGATAATGTGAGCTGCCTGAGACAGGCACTCCAAAGCGCAAAAGGAAGATGTAACCCATGATGCCAGGTTAAGCAGCCAATGTATCCACCATTGCGCTATATCTCAGCCCCCAGGACTGTATGCCAGCAGATATACCAAAGTTTAATGTGGATTGTGGTGACATGCTGACCACATTGCCCCCTAATGTCTAACACGCAACCTACTTTTCGTGTGTAATGCACATATATGAACCCCCTCAAAACACCTATGGCAACCACCACATCATTGCTGTCTGTACATGGTGAGTCACCACAGAACATAGCCCACTAACACACATAACCCCATATCACCAGGTTGCTTGACCCCTGACGCTGATGGTCTGTTTGCACCCATTGCTATCAGTGTCAGAGCACTACCTGCTATTTGACACACATAGCACACCTCATCTGACAATGGCCCAGGAATCAGTGCATATGTGTCCAGAGGTTCAAGACCACACTGTGTGAACAAGTGAAATCCACAATAATTAAAGTCTGTTATAGGGACATGAGAGATACCTTGTAGCTATGTGAGTATGCCAAGAACATGAAACCTATTTCTATTGTTAAAGTTAAAAAATGTGTATGAATGCTGCGTGCCGGTAATCTTTGCACTTTTCTGGCGCGCAGCAATGCGGAACGCAAGGGCAAGCAGTGATGAGGGCCACAGCCATGCGGCGTGCACGTGCGTGCTCCGATACGCGCAAATGCGGAAGTTGCATCCTTAGCGTTCGCGCGTCTACACGCCCACAAAACAAAATGGCGTCCAGAAGCATGAAGCCCGCATTCAGCCATCGTGAGCTGTGCCTCCTGGCCTCCCTTATTGGGCCAACACAAAATCGGCTTTTCCCAGGGCCCTCCAGGAGGAGAAACATGGGGAAGGTGCTGAGGGCCTGGGAGAGGGTGACCAGGCGCTTCAACCGTGAGGCAGACCACCCACGTGAGGTAAGTGAATGGCCACAGGTCACAAAACCATATACACAGACAGGGTTAATGTCAGCTGTCCATGCTGTTGTGTGTAAGTAGTCTAGATAAATTATGTGTAGCAGGGTAACCACATGCCATATGCATTGTGTACCACATCTGAGTGGTTGCCCATGTAGCCATTTTCAGATCCATGTGGCCACAGAGGGCATGATGACCCCCTGGCATCATGACAGCTGCTGGTATTGATGCACTACAGACCACTGTAACACAGCTAGGCCAACCATCTGCCTAAGGAGTGTCTAGAATCACCATGTGCTGATGGCGGTATCTGCATCTGGAGGGTAACACATAGGGGCAACCATCAGGGGTCGTGGAACCTTCAGCACAAGGGCCCTGACGCACACAGGTGCCCAGGGGTCGTTTACAAATGTTGTATAATACATCCCCCTCCCCTCAGGGGTCCAGAGAGCCACTCAAAGTGTGCCCTGGCAACCTGGAGATATGGATCTGTGTCCTAATGTACTTTGAAACATAACCCATATCTCCAGGAGGTCAGAGCGCCCATCCAAGTGGGTCCTCTATCACCCTGGAGATATGGATCTGTGTCCTAATGTAGTTTGAACCCTCCTCCCCAACTCCAGGAGGTCAGAGAGCCCATCCAAGTGGCTTCTCTATCAGCCTGGAGCTAGGGTTGTGGGTCCTAATGTACTTTGAACCCTCCTCCCTAACTCCAGGAGTGCAGAGAGCCCATCCAAGTGGGTCCTCTATCACCCTGGAGATATGGATCTGTGTCCTAATGTACTTTGAACCCTTCTCCCTACCTCCAGGTGTGCAGAGAGCCCATCCAAGTGGCTTCTCTATCACCCTGGAGCTATGGATCTGTGTCCTAATGTAGTTTGAACCCTTCTCCCTACCTCCAGGTGTGCAGAGAGCCCATCCAAGTGGCTTCTCCATCACCCTGGAGATATGGATCTGTGTCCTAATGTAGTTTGAACCCTCCTCCCCAACTCCAGGAGGTCAGAGAGCCCATCCAAGTGGCTTCTCTATCAGCCTGGAGCTAGGGTTGTGTGTCCTAATGTACTTTGAACCCTCCTCCAGGAGTGCAGAGAGCCCATCCAAGTGGGTCTTCTATCACCCTGGAGATATGGATATGTGTCCTAATGTACTTTGAACCCTCCTCCCTAACTCCAGGAGGTCAGAGAGTCCATCCAAGTGGCTTCTCTATCACCCTGGAGCTATGGATCTGTGTCCTAATGTAGTTTGAACCCTTCTCCCTACCTCCAGGTGTGCAGAGAGCCCATCCAAGTGGCTTCTCTATCACCCTGGAGATATGGATCTGTGTCCTAATGTAGTTTGATCCCTTCCCCCTACCTCCAGGAGTGCAGAGAGCCCATCCAAGTGGCTTCTCCATCACCCTGGAGATATGGATCTGTGTCCTAATGTAGTTTGAACCCTCCTCCCCAACTCCAGGAGGTTAGAGAGCCCATCCAAGTGGCATCTCTATCACCCTGGAGCTATGGATCTGTGTCCTAATGTAGTTTGAACCCTTCTCCCTTCCTCCAGGAGGTCAGAGAGCCCATCCAAGTGGCTTCTCTATCACCCTGGAGCTATGGATCTGTGTCCTAATGTAGTTTGAACCCTTCTCCCTACCTCCAGGTGTGCAGAGAGCCCATCCAAGTGGCTTCTCTATCACCCTGGAGATATGGATCTGTGTCCTAATGTAGTTTGATCCCTTCCCCCTACCTCCAGGAGTGCAGAGAGCCCATCCAAGTGGCTTCTCCATCACCCTGGAGATATGGATCTGTGTCCTAATGTAGTTTGAACCCTCCTCCCCAACTCCAGGAGGTCAGAGAGCCCATCCAAGTGGCTTCTCTATCACCCTGGAGCAAGGGTTGTGTGTCCTAATGTACTTTGAACCCTCCTCCAGGAGTGCAGAGAGCCCATCCAAGTGGGTCCTCTATCACCCTGGAGATATGGATCTGTGTCCTAATGTACTTTGAACCCTCCTCCCTAACTCCAGGAGGTCAGAGAGCCCATCCAAGTGGCTTCTCTATCACCCTGAAGCTATGGATCTGTGTCCTAATGTAGTTTGAACCTTTCTCCCTACCTCCAGGTGTGCAGAGAGCCCATCCAAGTGGCTTCTCTATCACCCTGGAGATATGGATCTGTGTCCTAATGTAGTTTGATCCCTTCCCCCTACCTCCAGGAGTGCAGAGAGCCCATCCAAGTGGCTTCTCCATCACCCTGGAGATATGGATCTGTGTCCTAATGTAGTTTGAACCCTCCTCCCCAACTCCAGGAGGTTAGGGAGCCTATCCAAGTGGCTTCTCTATCACCCTGGAGCTATGGATCTGTGTCCTAATGTAGTTTGAACCCTTCTCCCTACCTCCAGGTGTGCAAAGAGCCCATCCAAGTGGCTTCTCTATCACCCTGGAGATATGGATCTGTGTCCTAATGTAGTTTGATCCCTTCCCCCTACCTCCAGGAGTGCAGAGAGCCCATCCAAGTGGCTTCTCCATCACCCTGGAGATATGGATCAGTGTCCTAATGTAGTTTGAACCCTCCTCCCCAACTCCAGGAGGTTAGAGAGCCCATCCAAGTGGCTTCTCTATCACCCTGGAGCTATGGATCTGTGTCCTAATGTAGTTTGAACCCTTCTTCCTACCTCCAGGAGGTCAGAGAGCCCATCCAAGTGGCTTCTCTATCACCCTGGAGCTATGGATCTGTGTCCTAATGTAGTTTGAACCCTTCTCCCTACCTCCAGGTGTGCAGAGAGCCCATCCAAGTGGCTTCTCTATCACCCTGGAGATATGGATCTGTGTCCTAATGTAGTTTGATCCCTTCCCCCTACCTCCAGGAGTGCAGAGAGCCCATCCAAGTGGCTTCTCCATCACCCTGGAGATATGGATCTGTGTCCTAATGTAGTTTGAACCCTCCTCCCCAACTCCAGGAGGTCAGAGAGCCCATCCAAGTGGCTTATCTATCAGCCTGGAGCTAGGGTTGTGTGTCCTAATGTACTTTGAACCCTCCTACAGGAGTGCAGAGAGCCCATCCAAGTGGGTCCTCTATCACCCTGGAGATATGGATCTGTGTCCTAATGTACTTTGAACCCTCCTCCCTAACTCCAGGAGGTCAGAGAGCCCATCCAAGTGGCCTCTCTATCAGCCTGGAGCTAGGGTTGTGTGTCCTAATGTACTTTGAACCCTCCTCCCTAACTCCAGGAGGTCAGAGCGCCCATCCAAGTGGCTTCTCTATCACCCTGGAGATATGGATCTGTGTCCTATTGCAGTTGCAAGCCTCCCCCTTACCTCCAGGAGTGCAGAGAGGCCATCCACGTGGGTTCTCAATCACCCTGGAGATTTGTATGGATGTGCCAGTGTAGGCTAACACATCCACCAATCCCCAGTTGTCTGCCCAGCCCATCACAGTGTGCCACAGTCACCCTGGTGATATGGTGCAGTGTGAGGATGGCGTTCAGTCAATCATCTGTACCTCATGCAGTCCTGACTCATGCACATGGCGTCCAGGGTGTCACCATATTGCAATGCTGTATCTTGCTGATGATGTGCCCTAGGACACCCAAGACCCTGGTGGCTGATAGCTGATTGTAACAGAGGGTATGTTAGTCTGATCTGTCACATAGGGTATAGTGGTCTGGTTGCACCTCACACTCGCTCTATGTGGCACATAGTCCAACACATGCACTGTAGGTGTATGGACATGTTATGGTAGATGCAGATACGGATGTGCGTCAACAATATCTATCACACAGTAGCCTCGAGATGGAAGTCAAAAGCCTTGCGAGAGGGACATGTCCACAGCTATGTATGCAGAATTAGGTTTCACCTCCCCAAAAGCCCCAGGCACAATGACCCTTTCTGTACATGTACCTCACAGATGCCCCTGGGGGGTTCCAGACACACATCCAGGTTGCACACAACAGCCTATAATCCACACATGTACAGGGGCAGAAAAAGCACATATCCGTGTAATGTGTCATTGCCCGTAGTGTGTGCAGGCACATCTCATATAACCCTCAAGGACACAGGTCAGAGGAACATAACAACACCCGAGAGGCTGGAAGGTGACAGATGCATGTCCACCGTCGCCAGTATGCTGTGTCTAACAGTCGGCAAGGTAGGTCTGATGTAGCTATCAGTAGCCCTATGACATACAGGACACACAACTCATGTGGTGGGTCAGGTAATGACATCCATGGCCATGTAGATATCCACGTGTCATGGACCTGTCCCCTGCCACGGTGCATAGGGCAAACCACAATGTCACATGTATGTTAAAACAAACATGTTTGCCGGTAGATCAGGGTGCCATTGCGTTTGGATTGCATGACATGTAGAGATAATGTGACCACACATGTATCTAAAGTAATACCTACTGGTTTTAAGGCCTCTGCATGGACATCCACATTGGCCAAACAAATGTGGCATGGCAAAGCCATGTCTGTCAAGGGTGCCAAAGGGAAACATCCCCATGCGCTCAGGGAGACACGGACATTGCACATAGGTGTCACTGCACACATGTCCACACCCACATTGAGGCATGTATGTGGCACTGGGGACAGATAATCACCTGGAAAAAGCATGAATGCCTTGACCCATATCTGTCTGAGATACAGTGTGGAAGACAGCATGCGACTGCTCCCCACCATCCACTATAAAAGCATATGGGAGTACCCCACAGCTCATGTGGCCTGCCCTGATGCAAACCCCAATTGCTGCTCCCCAGTGCATAATGTCACGCAAAAATGTCATCTCTGTGTCCGTCTAAGTGCAATACACCTGCATGTTAAAGCAACCCCTGTGTGTGTCTCTGCTGAGGTCCCCACTAACGGCGACACTGGTGTATCTGATACCCCAGCACTAGTAGCTGTGTGGACATGATCCACAAACAATACCAGGGGAACAGTGAGAATGACACTATTACGTTGCTCCACTATGTATGCATAGGGCCAAACCATGCCATCAGCATGGAGAACACACCATGTGCCGGAGGACATGAGCCAGGAGTGCCAATCACTCTCTGGTCACTGTCAGCCATGCCTAGTGTGCTGAATGCCAAGGGCCTACATGTGACCTGTCACCATGAGTGACCAGTGGGATGGCATCCAGGGGTGGTGTCTGACCGAGCCGCCCAGCCATGCGCACCACCCCCCCCACCCCACAATGTGGCTGTGTTGGTAGCCATTTCCCCTGTGGAGCGCCATGTGTCCTGTGCATCACATCTAGACCAACATAATGTGACATGATCCCAGAGGGCCACAAACCCCACAACATCGGGATGCCCTGGCAGTGGCACTGACAAATGCAGTCTGTCACAACAGCTCTGGTGTTACCACCAGGCCCAACAAAGTGAGTCAGTAACCACAATACCAGTGGGGAGTCGGGACATGCGTCATAACACCACGTGCTGTGCATTGGGGCATGGGATGTGTCCATGACAACTGCAAAGGCATAGCAGTGTCACTAGCACACACATTGATGTGCCAAAGACGCGGGCCTGCAGCCATCCCTAATACACCAGGGCACCGGACAACACCCCAGGCCACACTTATTGTGTCATTGGCACACACAAAGTTTTGGCGCACAGCATGGGCATATGGACCATCAATGCAGATGTTATTGTGTGGGACACATTGGTTCCACGTAACCTCTGGCACTATGCACCTGTGTCCCCAAACCGCACGCTCCCAAAAACCACAGGGACAATATATGTCCAATCCACCTAGGTGCCTAGTGAATGGGACAGCTCAGAGTAGAGTAATGTAAATTGCAAGGGTGCCTGCATGTCCAAAAAAGGAAAATAGTCTCACCCTAAGATCAGACCCACTGGGGCTGCCCTGGCCTGTGGCCATGCTCCACTCAGTTGCAGTCAGAAATGAGGTACAACACAGGGGACATGAGGCTGACAACCATCAATATCCACATACGCCAAGGGAGGGTGCCACCCTGGCTGGACATCAAGACATACAGGATAACACCCTGAACAGGAGGGGATATACCCCCCAAACCCTACCCACATGGCACATATTGAGATAATAACTATGCAGCGTTAGACGTTATCAGTTGTGCAAAATTGAAAGCCCCCTGTGCACCCCATTGTGGTGTAGGCGGTTATGCTCACAACACAATGTCACAGATTACATGTCGTCAGACACTCTGTTAGTGGCGTATGAACAGTGCTGCCTTGGCTGCCGTGTGTGCCATGGATCCCTGCTCTCACACAGGATACTGTCCCAAACAATGTTGCAGGGGACGGCTTGGATGGCGTCTGAAGAACATGTAGAGCACCTAGATGTGGCCCTCCCATATGACATGGGGGAGGTATGGGTAGCGCCTGTCAGTAATGCTTGTTTCGAGGGCAAATGATGGCAACAGGGTATCATTGGGCTTGTGTGGACACATAGGGTGAGTCCCTGCCCTTGACATTGTGGCATATGCCGCCGAAAGTGACATGTCTGTCACACGATAATGTCTGATACAACCACTGTATGTGTGTCTAACTGTCATGGACAAAATGACAGCAAGGATCCATGAGGTGGATGCTGACAGGTCTGTCCTGGCCAGGGGGGCCAAACAGTACTACCCAGCAAATAGAAGGCCAACAATGACTACACACTGTGCAGCACAAACTTAGCCCAGCAGTCATATGGCCATCATGGCCCACACCCAGCTCTACCTGTGAGAAATGTACATGTTCCACACTAGAACACATCTGGAAAACACCAGCCGTAGCTTGTACAGTAGCAATAGCAAGCAGAGGGACATCCCAGCACCTGGTCAGGTACATCCCCACCCCCTGCAAACCACTGAAACAGATATGGGACAGCTCATGATCCCCATGTCCCCGCATGCATGTGTGTTGCGACACACCATAGGAGGCCTGGACACTGTCAACCATGGGAGGTGGCCCATGCAAAAGACCCAAACACACCCACCCTGCACAACACAACGTGAGGACAAATCCCAGAATATGACCCCAGCATGCCTTGTGGGAGATTTGCAAACTAGCTTACAAGGGGTACAAGTGGGGGCACCGCAACAGGCGGGTTGTGTATTACACAGCCCCTTTATGCAGCTACATGAGACTACCTGCGTGCACAGACAAATATGGATGCGATGTGTCATGCTGATGCTGTGAAACACCAATTACACACATGGCCGTCCTGAGGCAACACCCATAGGGGTGACCCAGTAGCCTACTGTGTAGGTGAGCTGCCCCACAGGGGACACACACTATGGGAATCAGACAGTGGCAATGGCTCAGAGTTGGTCACCTCCATCGGTCACCATGTCCTGCCTGTTCCAGGAAACATCAGACACACACACCTTTGACAGCTGCTGTCATTGCACAGCAGGGACATGACCTGCAATGCACACCATGTCCCCTAGGTGATCTATTCCCCCCCCTCATCCCCTCTGTCTCTGTGACGTCCCACCTATGGCCACTCGTCTCCACCCATGTCTCTCACTGTCACCCCCACCAGTCCACCGTTGTGGTGTGGTGTTGTGGGGATATGGGTGAGGAGCAGCATACAGTCACCTTGTGATGCTGTTGTGTGCTGCCCTACATGACAGTGCAGGTGGATGTAAGCTATGCTCATGTCATACCGCTGTGACACCTATGTGCTAACCTATTCGCACATATGAGAGGGACTGACTGCTGGAGGTGCGTTACTATGCTCTATATGCCACAAACAGCAGGGGTGTGGGAGAAGCATGATGTGGGCCAGACAAGGCAAAGTATGTTTACCCATAGCCCCAGTGACAGGTGGTATGTGTTGACACCAGACAACGTTTGCATATCCACAGGTGGAGGACCTGAGGAAGAAGGGGCGCGAACTTCGCCAGTACCACCCCGAGTTCCTGGCACGTGCCTGCAGGGAGCGGGAGCACCGCCACAATGGTGAGTATTGGAAGGGCAAAATCACAGGTTCAGGTGGGCCATAGGGCCACCAGCCTGTCTCTCGCCTGTATCTGCACATTCAGTATGTGTCACACATGGACATGCCCTGATGTATGTCATCCTTCACAGACAGTGATGCCAGCGACGCCTCCCCACACACCTCTGCGTACTGTTTACGCAGGCCCACCACCCGGCGCACAACAGAGGAGGAGGAGGAGGATGACCAGCCCAGAGGGATGCAGCAGCAGCAGGAGCAGCAAGATGCAGGCCCTGAGAGAGCAGATGTGGTGGTGGTGTCCTCCTCCAGTGATGTGGGGGAGGACGAGGCAGATGGCAGCAGCCACACCCCTAACCAGGGGCAGCACCGAGATGGGACAATGGGGGGTGCAGGGGAGAGGGGTAACGGGGGCAGGGGTGCGGGCAGGGAGGGGGGAGTTGGGGTGATTGTCTGGGCAGGGAGGGTGGAGGGTGGGGGGTGGGTGTGGAGGGAGCGGGGAGGGGTTGGAGGTGGGTGGGGGGGAACACAGCCCAGCAGAGGGCCACCGGGGCACCAGTCCAGCACTGCAGGCGTCTGCACGGCACGGACGTGAGCACGATCGTGCGGCATCCAAGGCCACTGGCACACCTCATGCTAATGCCAGCACACAGACCACAGCCAATGTGTGTCTGTGTGCTGGCAGGTGTATCCACGATGTGTTTGTGGCCCTGGATGACGTACGACGCGACATCCGTGTCGTGTACCACGCCCTGCAGTGTCTGACTGGGGCTGTTCGGCAGGTGGCCACTGATGTGGTGCATCTGGCATCCTGATGGCCACCTGCCGAAGAGCGTGACAGGTACCACGGCTGGCACCTGTGATGCCCCTATGTGCCCTCTGCTGCGCTGTGTTTCCCCCGCCCCCACGTCATGCACCTGTTTATGTTGGGCATGTTGCCCATTGTGTGTTGTATTGTTAGTTAATAAATATGTTATGACCCTGCCTCACTGGTCACGTGTTTACCTCACACACACAACATGTACGCAAGCATGGGACAGGTCCATACACCTGGTTGGACATGTAACGTAGCCATGGCCATCATAATGTTACCAGCACCACATGCGTAGCTGTGTGATAAACATGTGTGCATAGAAATGGGACATGGGTAGCCACAGGTTATGTTGCTGTTAATATCTCCCACCTAAACAGTCATGTCACAGGGATGTGTCTGTCGCAACACCAATTGCTGGTGCAGAGCAGCATCGTACAGACGCCTGACACCCATGTGTGCCTCTGACACATGTGTGCCATTTATTTATTTATTTTTTATTTATTTATTTAACTGCATTTATATCCCACTTTTCACCGGGTCAAAGCGGTGTAACATGTAACATAGGGAGGGGTAATTTCTTTTAGGATGGGGCCATCACCAGGGTCAACAATTAATGATTATGGGTGGACATGGACATGATTTACTTCTGCTAAAATCTAAGTGTGAGGTCATGGTGGTGTTTTCCGTTGAAAGATGTTCACGGAATAGGATTGTCTTTAGGTGTTTCTTAAATGATGTGATGTCGTTGTTGTTCTTGATGTGGTTTGGTAGAGAGTTCCAGAGGGATGGAGCATAAAGTTCGAATGCTCTGTTGCAGGTCCGTTGTGTAGATTTGGTTCTTTTGTGGGGGACAACGATAGAGTTATTGGAGGGGCGGGACACGCATGACATCCCTGCCAAAGGACAGGGCCAATGGGCACATAGCCTCCCCCAATGTGCACAGTATAAGGGGGTGTGAACGGGGAATGCCCAAGATAGTGTTGCTGTAACCCTGGAGCTGTCCAACATGTGCTATTGGGCCTATGTGTACATCGGTGTATTGCAGCCAAGGGGCAATGAACAAATCGTATGCATTTACGGAATGCCAGGCAATGGCATGTATGCAGTAATACATGACAGTATGAACACCCCAGCAACAACGGTCCGGGGTCTCAACTCTTCTGGCCACGGTCAAGGCATGCATGTGCACACAACCTATGGTATAAAAAGGGAACACATTGGACTGAGACGTAGTAGGTATGCAATGTCACCATAATATGTAATGCACTATTGACGACGGCGTGGCCTCCCACGTCTGCCACGCCGCAAGACATGTCCCCCTGCAGCTGGCACACCCGGTCATCCTGTGGCGGGGTGGTGGTGGTGGTGGCAGTGTTGGCGGCGGGGGCAGTGTGCCATCCTTTCCAGGCAGCTTGGATGCAGTCCATGGCCACACACATCCTCCCAAATGGCATTTCTTGGATGTTGTGGCGCAGATGCACCACCTCCTGTATGAGGCGTTCACCAGTGGTGCCGTATAGCTGCAAGTTTCCTGACGAATGCCTGTGTGGGGAAGAGATGGTGGTCAATGAGATACCTGTGGCGGGTACAATTGTCAAGCACAACTAGGCAACACATCTCACACAATTCCCTTTGCATGGTACAAACTGTACTATTGAAATACATATTGTGATGTAAGGAAACATTATAAAAAGGTGTAGGCCATGGCCACACACAGGACATGCACCATGTACGTAATGTGAGGCACAGACACAGGGATATACCGTCTGCGCAAAAACAACGTCCATCAGATGTACCGGTACTATCAGAGACAGACAGCAAATAAGTGTCCATTGTGTGGGTGGCTGGAGGGTGTGGGAGTGACTGCAACAACACCCAGGGGATACACAATGAGTAAGAGATATGGGATGCATACAGGCAGACAATGTTGGGGTAGAGCAGACGGGCACACACACCATGGCCATGTGACCAGTGCAGTGCTCATGACAATGAGCGATGGGGTGTGAACAGCAGTTCCCAGAACATGCCCAGGGCTGAACCACAACTCCCACATGTGGCTGACAGCTAAGGTTATCTCACACCACCCCACCCCTCCCGGGGGTGACCCCAGTGGCAGATAACAGTGCATGTACACCTTGGGGCCCATGTTGCGTGCTGTCAAGGGCCATGGTGATGTTGTTATACTGCAGCACAGGGTCCCAGACGCCAGACGTACATGTACAGGGGTATGCTAGGCATGCAAATGCTAGTGGCAGGCCTCAGATGGGAGTGTTGAGCCCCAGAATATAGGGGGGTGGGGCATCCCTGATTGTGCCTGGCAGCAGGTGTGGCAGGAGTGAGGTGTGCTCGGGTCACAACACATCACGGGCCCTATTGACATGTGGTGTTCCACGGTGCAATATTAGCAGCCATGCAAATGTACACATCAGTGTTGCATATTGTATTGCTCCGGGTGGCACACAGCCCTGGGTAGGGAAGGGGACAAAGGGTATACCTGTACATGGGGGATGGCTCACCTAAGCATAGATCCCAAAGGGAACATAGATCACAAACACACACATCCAATGCTAGCCTACAGGCACACCCAGTCGCCACAAACATGATAGGGTGAGAGAAGGTGTACGCAGTGAGGGCGGCGACATGGCAGACATTTAAACAGTGTCATTCTGCAGGTGAGGGTAGCCCAGGGCATACACCAACCATGAGACAATGTATTGTGGAGGCAAGAGCCAGGTGAGCACAATGAGACAGGTTAAGCAACGTAGTCCAGTAGTGGAAACAGCAATGCAGGGCTAAGACATCTTGGTATCCCAAAGGGGATAACCGGAACCTACAAGGCAAGTAGCAGGGTCAGAGGGGAGAATGCAACCTGTGATGATCTCAACTACTACAGCTGTCACTTGGAGACCAACCGTACAAACCACGGGCAAGGGCCAAAACATTTCCCATGGCCTAGGAATGGAATGACGTCAGGAAGCACGTTACAACACACGTCACCTATGTATGATCCCTCAGGGGGAAGAGGGCAGGTGTCTGTGACACAGTTCCAAAGGGAGGAGGAGATCCCTAGTGGGCGAATTAGCAGTTTGCTCTCATCAAGCCCCAGGCCAGATGTTCCTGGATGTATACCACCCCCTGGGTCGCACAGCACAGAGGGGGAGCTAGCAGTTGCATTTGGCACACAAACATCAGTATCCCCTGGTCATGTCATGGAATGTGCCTTTGCCAGGAGCAATGTATATCATCTGTAGTGGGTGTGGTGGGTCAAAATATAGAATGTGTCTCTGCCTTCTATAGGCCATTGTGGACGCCAGGGGAAGGTGAGCACAACCTCACCTGTCCATACAGCCATTGGTCACATGCTGGACCTGTATGAGACTGCTGTTCACCTTCCTGACTACCATGCCGCATGGCATCACAAGCTATTCCCCAGCGGATGAGTGCAACTGTACATACATGCTTGACTGGGCATGTTACAGTGAGTGTGAACTGCTTTGTTCAGGTGAACTGACTGGAACTGCAATGTCACGAGGGTGAGGAATAGGCTGTTGCTGTAGCAGTTTTCCGTTTCCTTTGGGAGATGTGTGTTTGGGATGTGGGATCTTTTGTCTGTTTGGGGTTAGGGGAACCTATACCGGGTCTGCCTGTATACCTGGTGACCCCAAAACACAACTTATTGCTCATCACATGTTACCTGTGTGATGCCATACAGTTTGGAACTGCATTTTGTGTCCCCCACAACCACATCACCTGATGGCCTCATCCACAATGCTGATGCAAGGACACGTAATATGGCCCACCGCCCCTAATGGCCGGCCGCCTCAGACGGCTGTGCTGCAGGAATATACATGTGCAGGACAGCGTCACCACTCTGTCTGTATGTCACACAGCCAACCCTAGTTGTGGGCATGCACGTGACCGCAGGGTAGTGTTTCCACCCCAACCAGGGGAAAGGTACATCTGATCGTGTCCAGTGTGGAAATAGTGATCTCTGTGTGTATGAGGCACTGTGAACGATAATGTCGTATATGATGCTGTGTGGACACCTGTTGATAAAGGCTATGTTGGATGGGGCCATTATGACGTTGCCTATGAAACATAGGTTAGGCCTTTGTATGTGAACCGTGATTCCCGCTGCCCCAGGGGACAGTTGCCACAATGTAGCAATGGCACATGGGTGTGCTACAGCCATGAGGCTTACATTGTCCTGTTATATGTTCATCATTTGGTGTTCCCCCACACAATGAGGCACCAGACGCATCAGTACTGTGACATCTGCATCTGTAGGTGTTAACACTCTCTGGGCTGTCAGGCTGTGTGTAACATTGTCATTAGGCAACAAAGGCACAAACATTATGTAACTCAAATGTGTACTGTGTAATGTGGACACGCATATCACAGCTGTAGAGGGTATGCTGTCACATACACCACAGACACACCCCTGAGATGGATTAGAGGTGTGTGTGTTGTGGCTGTGACGGCCACGCCCTCCACATCTCCCTCTCAGCTGGGCACATGTGTGTGGGCAAACACACTGCACAGTAAACATAGGAGATGTATAACCGGAGACAGAGTAATAGCTCAGTGGTACTGCTACGACACAACAATTGTGTGTCCTGATATATAGTTTGCTGTGCATGTGTGGCTCACACTTTGATTCCACTGCCAGCACTGTGTTGCCACATACTGCACGCTGACGTGTCTCACAATGATAGCTTCTGTAACACCAAGTGTCTGTGTGTGGCTTTTTTAAATATTGACAGTCCCGCCACAGGGTGCACACCTGATAGCCTATGTACAAACAGCATAGTGATTGGTCATTGTAAGATTGTTAATTACCCACCTTCATTGTCGCGTTGTGATGCAGCACCACGGGCCCGCAGCTCAGCTAGTAGCACATCCTCCCTTGCTTCGTTGCGCCCTGGTGCTGCTGCAGCAGCTCCTGCTGCAGACAACATTGGTGGTGTGGGGCTCCGTGGAGGCCCCATGTGACCCTCCCGGGGACCAGGCTCTCCCCCTGGGGAAGAAACCCCACATCGGCTACAGTATCAGGACCCTCTGTTTCAGCTGCCTGCCACACCACCTCTTCCCCCTCCTCCTGCCCCAGCTCCACCTCCTCCTCCTCGTCCTCCTCCTGCTCCGCATGTGTAGGCAATGTACCATAGTCACCTGTATTGTGTGCAAACACAGATAAAAACATATGTGTAAGCTGTACAGCAACATCTATGTGTGTGATCCATACCACACATATGTGATATTCTGGGGACTCTGAATGTGTGGTGCTGCATACAGGGCCCCCACATACTCACATACCTATCGCCCAACACCATGTACCTGTGTCAGGGAAACTGGTCTGGGAGTCAGCCGTGCACGGCCTGTGTGGCCTCCATGTTTGACTATATCCTCATATGTGCATTTATCCAGCAGTCCATCCCACACCCCATGTGGCTAACGTATGTGCAGACAGTGCTACACAGCACCAACAGGTATACCATCCATGATAGTTTCGGTGTGAGTGTGCATGCCATTGCACACGGCAGATTCCATGGGACATACTGTCTCCCCAGTGCTACATGTGTTTGCCACGAAGCTACAATGTAGGGAGCTACCACTGGAGAGTATCTGGGGACAATTGACAGGCACATGTAGCAGTGTGCGAGAGTATGTCAGATACAAAGGAAACAGTCACAGACAAATGCACAATGACAGATGAGTGACATAGGGCAGTGATGGTGGAGTTGGTTAGGGGCTGCTACACCATGACATGTCTGGAACTGTTTCAGACACTGCTGGATGTGTAACACATGTTGTATGTGTCCCTGTATCCTAAATGGGGGCCATGGGTAAACACGCCAATACAGGACTAGCTGCAGCTGAGAGGGTCCACAACATATCTCAGTGAGGACATATGTCATCGTCACAGCACAGGTCATGTGTTGCTGCAGCCACAGGGTCAGGGGAAGGGTGACACATCTGCCCTTCGGTTGTGTGAATACGTGTATTGACACACCTGGCCAATACTTTTCCCATAACATGTGTCAGGGAAATATCTATGCCCGCACTGCTGTACTGGCTGCCTGCTGTGCTGGCAGGTGTGGATACTAGGCTACCCATGACGCACCACCACCCATACTCTGTGCTGTCCCCGTCCCCCACAACAGTCACATGTCACCACATTTGACTGACCATGTACATGTGTGACTGTGAGGTAGGGGAGGGTGATAGCACAGGCACAGATTGCACGTGATTGGGTATGTGCATTACCTCTACACATGCCACAGATACATGACCCACATGATGCATAGTCCTGTGGAAACTACCCTCTCCGACGTTGATTGGGATGTGTGTGATGGATGTTCTGTACCTGAAACCTTGGGGGTGGGGGTGCACTGTCAGGGTACAGTCATTGGCCATGCGGCTGACAGCAAATCATAGCCTATGTAGGATACGTGACATCTGTGTATCACACAGCTATATATTTGTCCCTCTGGTATTGCATCTCTTGGTGTTTTTGTGGTGTGACATGGGGGGGGGGAATTGTGACGTGATTGCACACACAAATACCATGTGGACAAATGGCGTCCAGGTGTAAGGTTCTGTTCATGCAGGTGCATGCATGCTTTTCTATAGTTACAACACGGAACACATGTCCAATCAGCTGACACGCCTCACCTTGGGAGAGGGGGATGGCTGGGACACTGATGGACCACAGCACATCAGGGGGCAGACTGCCCAATGCAGGGGCAGCTTGCGAAACACGGAGAGCCAGAGAGACAGAGGGTGAGTGGCAGGGAGGCAGGGGAGCAGAAAACGGGGATGTGAAACAACGTGAAGGCCAGGGACATGCACATTTTGCTGTAACATGTGGCTTCTTAGGGCAAGCACTGGCCAGCAGCATTCATAGGGGCACTGTACTCGCAAACACACCAGCATTTTCCAGGGTGATTCTGTGACTGACAAGACCATCCGGAACAACGTGAGGTGTGTGCACTGAGAGACACAAGAATGATGCCTGGGCCTCTGGGGGGAACAGCTGACCCATGGGGAGGTGGGCAGAGTGGCCACAGATATGCGTGGACTCCCCACGGCAAGGTACATGGTGTCCCTCATCCCAGTGACAGTTTCAAGTGGCAGCCCGGTTGGCTGACCGCTGTGTTTGACCTAATCACAATCAGCCATTGTGAGGGCAGGTGGCTGCAGGCTGACGTGGGTTGGGACATACCCAGATAATATCAACGGACATCTGCGGAGATGTACCATGTACTCTTGTGTGCGTGACACAACATATCTATATGGGGGAGATATCATCCAGGGGGAATCTGAGTGTCGTACGTGTGAGGCACGGTTCAGGGACACCCCTCATACAATTGACCTGTGTCATCCACTACTTGCATACACACACAGGTGGGAGAGGGGTACCAACAATGCATGTCATAGATGTTCACACACAGATGACATCATGTCTCATCCAGATCTCACATCTGCTAGCAATAACCTTCCCAAAGGGTAGTGAGACCTGCAAACAGTCCAGCTGTACTGATGGCATAGTTACCCTGTAATGAGCTCAGAGATCCCATAGATGCGGGTGCAATACATGGCCAGAGGTTGGTGCGATCATGGGAAACCCCCGGGGTTGATATACCCTTGGCTTCCCAATGGGCAATGATTGTGTTGCAGGACAAAGGGTTTGCAGAACCTGTCTGACTGTCAGAGATTGGTACGGCAAGGCCTGGATGTTCCTCCACTATCCTCATACGTCTGCTGTGTGTGTACCTGCCTGCAGGGCTCCTGACAAAGGACACATGACGCTGCTGGGTACCTGGGTTACAGTACAGGTACATTATAGTCTGTTCCCATGTTTACAATACTCTATACAAAACAAACACATGACGGATTGCTAAATACAGTTTGGAGGGACATTTCTGTATACTGCATTTGTGGTGACCATTTCCCTTTGCCCCTACCCTGGCAAATATATATTCCATGACAACTGTCCCATGACCCATGCGGTGGGAGACATTAATCACCATCTACATATGATTACTCGGACCGCTTTATCGTTCCACCTTCAGGGATACAACCCAAAACACAGTGCGCAACACATCTCAGAGCCTCATGGTTCCGGAGATAGTGGTGGCACTGTGTCTATGTGTTGGACACCATACGGTATGATGGGGTGTGCACACAGCCTCAGACACCAGGCTAAGGACATTCTTGGACTGGGGAGATAATTATGTGTGTGCATCTGCAAATGTCAGCTGTGTACACATTGGTCATATCAGGGAGGTTATGAGATGTGATGGATATGCATGACATACATACCTGCATGTGGTTCTGCAGTATCCAGCAGCGCAGGCAGCCCATAGGTGTACACCGGGACCCAGGCGTTCGGCCAGCTGTTGCTCAAGGGCCGTCAGCATGGCTGGTAGGGGGCCCCCCCTCCTGTAACCCCTAGCATGTTGTTCTTCGGCACAGAGGTGCTGCCGTACACCTCTTTTGATGTCTGAAAATCTTTTTTTCAGGCTATCGATATCCCGTAGGGGGCCCCCTGCCTCGGCGACCCCTTGCTGGACCTCCTCCCATACCGCCTGACGCCCTGCTGTGCCTGTCCGTGTGCTCTGTCGGCCAAACAGAACCTCGTAGTTTTCAAGGACCAGGGAGAGGAGGTTGTGGTTCTCAGAGTCTGTGAACCTTATTGCCCTCCTCCTGAGGGCCTCAGACACAGGGACACGCTTCCTCTTCCCAGTGTGCCTGCTGGGAGCGGGCTGGGCAGGTACTGATGGCCCTGGCGCTGCCCCCACCTCCACAGGTCCCTCAGTCCCCGCAGGCCCTGCCACCAGTGGTACTGGCGGCACCACCTCACCTGCATGGAAACCGGGCTCAGCCTCCCCCACCCTCAGCCTCCCTCTCACCCTCTCTCTGTCCCTCTCTGTCTCTGTCCCTCCCTGCCTATCCCTAGTCCTCTCTCTACCACTCTCTGTCCCTCCCTCCCTCTCCCTATCCCTCTCTCTACCCCTCTGTGTCTCCCTCTCGCTCCCCCTCCCCCTCTGGCTCCGACTCTTTCTCTCCATCGCCCTCCTCCCTCCTCTCTACTCCACACTCACCTCCCCACTCGTCTCCCCACCGCACCTCACCCTCTCTGTCCCTCCCACAACAGGCACTTGACAGACACAGCAACCACGACCCCAGCACAGGGCACACAGCACAGGAACAGAACAGTCAACAACACAATACACAGACAAGTTAACACACACAATGACAGACTACAGATATGGGTACTTATCATACAACACGAGAAAATATGGCTACACAAATGACACAGACCCACCTCTCACTACACCGCCTCTCAAGTACAACACCTCTCTCTACAATCGCTCTAGCTCCTCAACCAACCCTCAACGTTTGGCTTGCGTTTGGGTGCATTTGTAGTTTTTTGGACGGAGCATACGTTGCACATGCGTCACTGTGCGATGGCGCTGCTTGTGCGACGCGCTTGTGTGGAATTACGCATGGTCATGCGTTTCGCTCTACGGTTGTGTGTGCGACACGCAGGCGCAACTCTTAGCGCATGGCTGTTTGTGTGTGGATCATGGCGTCGCGGCAACGCATACGCCCATGCGTAACGGGGTTCACATGGGCTCCGCGCACACACAAACGCACATGCGCCCCAATTGGCACATGCGCGTCGCAGTCATACACACGCACACGTGACAACATTTGCACATGCGCGGCACGCACAGACAGACGCCGATGCATGATGTCCTGCGCATGCGCACCGCGCACAAGCGGCGCGGTAACGAAAAACGGGAAATAACAGTAACCTGTATAAAAGGAGACTGCTGAGTCGGAAACATTGAGGGTGTTTTTGTAGGCGCGGCGTGTGTTTGTTTGGAGAATCTGAGAGCAGGTGTTGTGAGCCATATTGTGGGATTTGTTTGTTGTCTTTGTTGTTTGTTGTGGTTTGCCATTTGTCCAGTGTTTAGGGAAGTGTGTGTGTGTGTGTGTGTTTCTGTGTGTGTGTGTTTCTGTGTGTGTCTGCGTGTCTGCGTGTCTGTGTGTCTGTGTGTTTGTGCTTGTGTAGTCACAGAGGGGCTTACATGGAGGACATAATAGTTGTTGCATGTGCCCGAAGATGTGGGCAGATGCTGCGGTTGCTGGACAGGGGAGATGATGTCCATGGGGCTGTGGCACAGGGCATGGGTGTGGACCCGCAGCAACTCAGACCTGCTGCTGTGGTGGCTGGCCAGAGAGGTGCTGTGCGGGGACGGCACAGACGGCGTGCTGAAGTGCAGGCTCGGCAGATGCGGCTCTATAGGCCCAGGGCCCAGCTCCAGGGTATGCGTGAGGACCAGGTCATCTCCCTGTACCGACTGAGCACAAGGGCTATTAGGGGGCTGTATGAGGATCTGAGACCTGACCTCGAGCCCCTGACTAGCCGGTCCCATGCCATACCAGGTGTAGTCAAGCTCCTTGCTGCCTTACATTTCTTTGCCTCTGGCTGTTTCCAGTCATCTGTGGCCGCAGTGGGTGCCATGAGCCGCCCCACCTTCTCACGCTGTCTCCACCAAGTACTGCGTGCTATGGTCAGCCGGGTGGGGGATTACATAGGCCTTCCCCACAGTAGGCAACAATGGGGGACCCTGAACCAGGCCTTTGAGGCTTTAGCCGGGATACCACACGTGATGGGAGCTATTGATTGCACACATGTTGCCCTGGTCCCGCCCAGAGACAGGGAGGTGGTGTTCCGCAACCGCAAACACTACCATTCCCTGAATGTTCAGGTTGTATGTGATGCTAATCTGCATATTCTGAATGTGGTCCCAAGGTTTCCAGGGTCCACCCATGACTCCTATATCCTGCATCGCTCAGCACTATTTAGGGAATTTGAGGATGGACAGTACGGTGACTGTATATTGCTGGGTGAGTATCTCCATATATCTTCTATGATTAGTCATATATGTATGTGTTTCCGTAACATCACCCATGTGTTGCAGTATTTGCCCACTGTGCAATAGCAACATGAACTCACATTCAGCAAACCGAAAAATGTTGTGACGTTACCTAATTACAGGACTGTAGACATTGTTTAACAGGGGACATGAGTAGCCATGTCACATCCATTTCGAAGCCATATGTGATGTAGAGATGCTGGTGGTGTTACGGAACATATGCACCTGTTCAGATGTGTGTCTCGGGTGTGTATTGCTACTTGCGTCTCTATTCCCTCTGGACACAGGTATTGGGGGGGGGCGCATTCGCACCCACCTGTGTATGGATGGGTTTAGATTGTACCTGTGTTAGGTCATGTCAGATGTGTGTTATTTACAATCCATGCTCCTGATGCTTGTCATGTGCGTGTGAGGGCCACACACTCAAGCAGTCATGGGTTTGTCAGCTGTTGTTTGCTGGACAGGAGGGGGAGGGGTTGACAACATATGATGCATGTTCCTTGCCTTTGCTATTGGGTGTACTTTTTGGCATAGCTGGGGAAATGCTTTTGTCCTCTGCCATTACAGGGGTGGGGTCGAGTCTAGGGTTAGCATTACCTTTGTCCACTGCACATGTGCAGTGCCTAGGCGTCATTGTCCGTGATTCTCCTGATGTGACTCATCATTTGGGAGAGGTGACAGCAAGGACATGGGCCTATGTTGTGGCCTGACGTAGGGGTATTGGTGGGACATACACAGGAACGTTGTCATACTCAGTAGCTGTGATGTTTTACAACTCATGTGGCCTACAATGTTAAATTCAGTGGAGCGCAGCTTAACAAGGATGGAACGGTGATGGTACAGTAGACATGGTGTGTACTGAGATGGTTTGTGGACAGCAGTCAACAGTATTTTGCGTTACACTGCTATATGTAGATATGGAGACCTTTGAGGACATGGGGTGTCAAGGTGATATTGTGTTCATCCTGGCTGACATCACAGTCAGACATGTTGTCTGTGTGCGCCTACATTGGCTCAGCACACATTATTGTGCTCTTTAATTTGCTAACATATATTGTTTGTATGTGTCATGTGTGTTTGTTGCGTAGTCTACCATTGATGGTGATGGTGTCGGTGATGAGAACATGAGCCACATGACAGGGCACGTGTGCTCAACATAGGGGTTTTTTTGGGGGACAAGGTGGGATTGTGTTGTTCTCTGACATGTCTCTACTGACTTCACAGGGCATTTGTTGTGTGTCTATCACAAAAGGTGTTGTTCGGTCTGGTGGATATTTGTGATGTCAAATATGTCTTTCCTGATGTGTTGTGGGTTGTCTCTCTCGTCTATACGTCTGTCAATTGATGGTGTTATGCGCTCATTCATTCACATGCAACATTCTTCTCTGCAGGTGATGCAGGGTATGGGTGTCGGCCCTGGCTCATGACACCTGTGCGTCAACCACGGACACGTGCAGAGCGGAGGTACAATGAGGCCCACGCATCCAGCCGCTCAGTCATAGAACGCACCTTTGGCGTGTTGAAAAGTCACTTCAGGTGTCTGGATAGAACAGGTGGGGCCTTACAATATTCGCCAATGACTGTTGCAGAGATTATCGTTGCTTGTTGCATCCTGCACAACATTGCTCTGAGGCATGATATCCCTGCAGAGATTAATGAGGATGTGGAGGAGGATCCACCGTGCCCCCCTGTACGTGCCTGTGGTGACACACAGGCAGGCACTACGGTCAGGCGTCGATTGATTGCAGACAGATTCACTGGTATGTATTGCACATCTACCCACATATATGTGCTGTTGTGTGCGTGTGAGGTTTATAAAGGGTGATGTTTTGACCATTTAGCATTCAGATGCAACACTGCATTGTCCTTTTGGTAAACATCCATCATAACATGTAGTCATGGGTGTGTGATGGACAATGTGGACAGAGCACAGTAGCAGCTGTTGGTGTATTGGGTCAGTGGGTGTTGCTACACCTTTCAGAGCTTTTGGGGGTCACAGTACCAGTTAGTGGTTTTTTGTGATAGCAACTGCTGTGCAGACACAGTTATTTGTTGTTCTTGTGTGTGAGAAGCCCGGTGTCTGGCAGATGGTAAGGGGTTTTGTGTGATAGGGGGGCCCATGTTTGTGGAGAGCTTTCATGCGGGCTCTTTGTGTAGTACAATCTGTGGGTGCTTGTGTGTGTATGTTCTGCTCCTGTCAGCTTGCTATGTCTGTATGTTGGATATTTTCAATGCAATATGTCAGACATAGCACAGTACACATGCGCCTGATAATGTTCCAATGGTGTTATTGATAACGTGTCACGTGTATTGCTGCAACAGCACAGTGTGTGGTAAGGTATGCCTCATCAGGTGTCACAGACATGGATATGGTGAATTATGTGGACATGTGCAGTGTACAGCCAGGGGGCCATATGATTGCTACAGTCCATTTGTGGTGGAGTCATGCATTGCATTATATTACATGTACACACATACAGATGTGCAGTGGCTCAGATCCTCAATGGGTGGATTTCATTAGGCAACTGTGACGCTGGATGTGTTGGGCCTTGCAGTTTTTTGGGGTTTTCCATTTTGGGGGTGGCATATGTAGTTGATAGTATCTCTACATCTGCCTCATGCCTCTGGGACATGCTGTGTGTATGGCAGGAGAGCACAGTACAGAGACACGGATACCTTGAGGACACTAGCAAGGGATGTTATATCCACATACACACACAGACCTATGTGGTGGTTATTTGGGCCAGTGAGACATCGAAACTATCCTTGGGTGGACATTCTCACAGTTACACAATGGGTTAACATGCAACGATCATGGTCAGGTGACATACAGACATGGGGGTTATTTTGGACAGACATGGTGCTGACATTGCCATGTATTTCGGCACATGATAAGCACACAACTGTCATTATTCTTTGCTGGGGGAGATGTACACTGCATAATATGCATCTACACAGTGGATACAGGTGGTATTGAGGCATATTTCCAGGTGACAGAGGTATTTACACTGTGCTACAAGACAAAATTGGAGGGTACTACACACAGAGAGGGGGGTGTTGGTCTCAACATGGGAGACACAGACGTATGGGATGCGTCACCAACATGGTGTGTCCATCCACCTGTTTTGGCACATGTGTGGGACAGCAGGAGTGAGGGAGGCATCTGAGGGATGTGGGGGGGCCTTGGAATTAGCATCACACATGTACATGGTGCCTCTCCCATGTGCAAGATCTGTGCAGTGTGAGGGTGCACAGTCCGTTGTTGGTTCATGTTTTGGTGTATTACAGCTAGGGACAGTATGTTGCAGTGTGGTGTTCCCCGCTGGAACCTGACAAGGTTGTTTTTTCTTTCCACTACACAGGACATACGTGATGACACTGCTGTCGGTGTGTGTCACTGGCACATGGCAGAACATCAGCCGAGATGCTGGAGTCCAGGGTGTGTAGAGCTACAGATACATTGTATGTGTGTGATGTCAGGTGGACAACATCTAGCCTGTTATGTATCATATTTTGCAGCTGGTGTTGTTAACGTATATTCTGTGAGCCGCTCTCACCCATATTTTGCTGTTGTCACACATCTCCACGTGCGGTTGTGTCCATTATTTGTGCTGTAAAGGGTTTTCGGCTAGATTTACACCAGATCCACATGTGGGCCTTGATTGGCTTGTTTGGCGGAACATACACCTGCTGCCTCCACCATCTTAGTTAGATAGGCCATCATCAGGGTGTCATTGCATGTGACTCGACCATTATTTGCACAAATTAGCACTTGGCCACAGACAGGCCACGTATTACAGCTGTCACATTGTACGACGCATATTGTGTGGGTGGGTGTTTATGGGTTGACTATGTGGTGCTGCATTGTACAAGCATGATACATTGTCATGTGCTGTGATGGGTGTGGGCACCTGGGGGGCATTGTGGGGTTTGATACCTCTACAGTAGTGCTGTTCACCTTTTCATCATCGTCCACGTTTCTGGTGAGCAGAGTTGTGTCTTGTGTTATGTGGGACTGGTGTTGAGCAACATTTCATTCTCTCTTACATAGGCATGATGTGGAGATCCCTCATGTGTGACTTTACATGTTGGTTCTACTGGTTGGCCTGACATCGTCTCCGTTCGCTGTGACCTGGTGTGGATATGCAGCAGTTGATGGAATTGATGAGGGACACATGATGGACACATAGGTTAGGTTACACCTTTGTTTTTTTGTGATTACATCTGGCTGTACCTGTTGTGGGGTATCAGTTCATCTCATGGACATGTAATGTTGCATCTCTGTAGACACAAACAGATGCATATAGTGTGTAGCTGTGAGATGCCTGTGTGACATGGTATTTAACATACCCATCTCCATGTGACACCCGTGTCTGCAGCAACATGTACTTTTCCTTCCCATTTGTGTTTTATTTGCTGTGCATATCCTCTCATGTTTGCATTTGCATCACTTTAATCTGAAATTTGTGCATTGTGGCAATTTGTGCTGTTGTTGCAGGGTTACTAATATTGGCCATACCTATCCTTTCTTTGCACAGGGCAGTGGACATGACGGACCCATTTCCTCCAGTGCATCTCGGCTCCCCATCCAACACCTGTTGTGTGACAGTGCACCATGTTATTGTTTCCTGGGAAATCTCCCATTTGATGTTTGACTTCTGTGAGTGGAACACAGGCCTTTGCTGGACATTATTGCTCTTGGACTGCTGGTTTGACCATGACAGACATGTACAGCACACATTTTGTGCCATGCTGTAGCTGAGAGTCCTGCTGATTGCAGGGACACAGATGAACTTCCAGGGACTGTGCCATATTGGCATGTGACACTTTACTATGCATGCCCATGTTTGCATGGGATGTTTGTAAGTGATATTTTGGATGTCAGGGAACCTTTGTTTTTGGTACAGTTTGCGCATCAGGGACTGACATCATCTGTGTCATTTGGACATTCCTCACAGGTTGTTTAGTGCACAGCTTTGGCCCATGTCTGTGACATGGCACACAGGATACCCTGATCTATTTATTTGAACTGTAGCATACAGCCGTGATTGTGCCAGGGGGGAACAGTTACAGCGTTCCAATTGTCTATGTCCACCTGCCACATGTTTTACCAATAACACGCGGTCATGCCCACCACCATCCTTGATTGATGTGTGGAGGCGGCAATGGGGTTGACATTCATGTGTGGCATCACTGTACCATGTTAGTGTCCGGCTGGTGCTTGTGCATCGGAGTGACTATGTTTGTGAGCCACAACAGGTGGAACTATGGCCTCGGTGTGGTGCGCTGTGAGATTATTTTCCATCCTTTGCATATTAACATGCTGATTATTGTTTTTGTTTGATGTTCAGACATGACACTCTGCATGTATGGCCACACCTTGCATTGCACGTCTGCACAGTCCTGTGTTACCCCCTGCATTTACCACACTCTCATTAGGACATTATATTTGGGGTGTATTAGTGTGGGTGTCCATTTTCGTACTACACATCTGCATTCCATGGAACCTGCTATATGTGGCCAGGGACTGTGTAACCAATGCAAGGGAACCTCCTGCATGGTGTTATGTCTACACAATTCAGCCGGTTGTGTGGTTTGTATTCACTCTGTGTTCATGTGTCCCTGCTACCTGTTAGCATATAGTCAGTAAGCTTGAGATGATATTTGGGGTGTACATTGACGCATTGCTGATGTGGTGATCAGCCATTATGTGGGAGTTCTGACATTCGTTTGCAGATGTGTTTGTCACATTACAACATCTTGGCAGCATATGTTTTTTTCATTTGGTGACCTCCTCTGTTGCATGAGGGCTATGTTTGGGGGGGAAATGTTATGTGTTTTGGTTTCTCATCCTGCGACACCTGTCGTCTACATGCACTCATATGTGAGTGACACATTGTGTGCATGCAGCATCTGCTGTGGTGTGTGGCCCTGCTACACAGTGCATATCATGCACCTGATGAACATTTTCTCTCGTGCCATTATGTTTTGCTCTGGAGTTGACCTTCGTGTGGCATGTGCATTTTGACCTTGTTGACTGTGTTCCCATCATTTGCCAGGGTGGGACCCACCTTGCAATTCTGGTTACACTGTGTATGGTATGTATGAGACGTGTTAGAGAAATAAATATGTTCATTGTTCAGACATGTGTCTCTTTCTCTGCTTTATCTCTGTGACATACATGCAGTACAATGTTTAACATTCCATCACACATGACTCCTTGGGACCATGGGAATCCAGGGTTTTCTTGCACATGTACCTCCAGTGACTTGCCACGGGGCGCATGGTGTGCTGTTGTGATATGATGCGTGTTTGCCTTGTGTGCAAGACATTTTTGGGGACACTAGACTGCTCCTCCACTCATGGACCACATTTACACGTGTGTCTATGGATTTGCTGGTAATTTCCATGGACCCCTGTGCTCACATTGGTGTTTGATGACAGCTGTGTATGTGTCTGCAATTTGGCACATCACTGAGTGGTGCACATCCCCATACAAGCCCTCCCTTTGGAATATAATGTCTTGATTTACCTCAGTGTGCTGTTTGTGTGTATGGTTGGGGGCATGTTTGTTCACACAGTGCTTAGCAGTTTATCTCACAACATCTTATTTTATTTTGGAATATATGGTAACTGGAACATTATTTAACAGCTGCTTCATCACCTCCACACACACCCTTGTCTGTCGTCAGTGTACAGCAAGGTGTTCACTCTGTGTTGTCTAGCCAGCACATATTAGCTGTTACATGGGTCTCTTTCTTAATGTTGTTTGCACAGCACTGCATCTGGGGGTGTGGTCATCTTGAGGTTGAGCAGGTGTGTGCTGCGCCTTTTCTCATGTTGAATTGGCTCCTATCCTGTCCGCAATTGCTGGGCAGCTCCAGCACAGATCAAGCACTGCCCTTGTAGGTTATTTACTTTCCTCTTGTTGTGTTTATTTTTTATGTATTCATTTATGTAGGTGTATGTTGATGCAACATTTCTGCGGGTCATATCAGCATTACATTACAAGTGTGGGGGGGGTGTTTTACAGGTAGGGCAGGGCCATCCCCAGGGAGGCTACATTGAGGGTGACCGCAGGGCACATAGGACATGCTATGGACATTGACAGATTGTGGACAGTGTCTGATTCGTATAGGGTTGGTTATGTGTAAGGATTGAGGACTTCCTGGTACTGGATTGTTTTCAGCTGTTTTCTAGAGGATATTTGGTCTGTCTTATTTCCAGGGCAGCTTGGTAGGGTTTTCCATAAAGAGGAGGCATACAGTTCAGACGCTAGATGTCACGTCCATTGCAGGCATTAGTTTAATTTCAGAGGTACAGTGAGGGGGTTGGAGGCGTCTGGTCTGGTAGTTCTTCCGTGTGCGTTTCATTACTGTTGGGTTGTGATTTGGTGTGTCTGTGTTTGATGTATGGCTGTGTGGGTGGGTGGGATGGCTTTGCATTTAGTCCATGCTTCAGGTAGGGGTATGTGTGGGTCGTTCACGATTGGGGTGATGTGGTCTGTTCCTTTTGCATGCTGTATCCACTGCATAACATATCATTGTGTGTGTGTGCATGTGTCCCTGGTACCATATACAGAATGTGATGTGATCTGTACACAGCAGATCACCAGGTGCATTTCTCCATGCTTTCTCCTGTGGTTTTGCCTGTCCTTACAACCAGCACGTGTGTTGTGTGGGTGGCTGGACTGTTTGTGAATGCAGCCTTTGCTATGACGTGGACGTTGTTGTTCTGTGCTACCGTTGGTTGTTTTTGGATTTGTGGGAGTGGTCATCGGTGTGATTCATCTCTGTTCTCTTGGCTGTGTCTGCTTGTGGTACAGATGTCGTTTCCATGTCTTTGGCGGCCAGATGTTGGCAGGTTTGTGATGTAAGCACATTGTACCCTCATCTGAGTTTGAACCATGGTTCTGTCCATCTTCTGTCTCCCAGCTCTTGTGTCATCCTGCCCTGATGTGCATGCTGCTACAACCCATCCTGCACTCCTACACCTTCCTGCATTTCATCTCTCCATGGTTGCCTCTTGTGTGTGTGCTCTGCATAGCACCGCTGGTCCACTATCATCATAAGATTTCACCTGTCGTGCTATTTCAGGCTCATCTGCTGGACACATCTTCACGTCGTCTGTCGCACACTATCATGATAGGATGTTACATTACCATCACTCTGTACATAGCTACAGCTAGCCCCAATTTGTGTGTGCATTTCTGTGGATGCCACATGGCCTGGATGTCATTTTTGTACTGCAGCACATGTGATGTCTGTGGTTCATGTCGTTCTGCTTTACGTTTCCTTTCAGATCTGTGCAGTGTTTGGGTTACATGTGAACTCGCCATCACTGACATGGGTGTTTATGAGGTGCATTCTGTGACACCCTAAAGGGTGACATACCCCTGTGCACTGGGGTGGGCTTGTGTTTAGCTGGCCTCATAGATTGCTGTCCAATTGCATGCTGTACACAGATGTAGGTAAGCCAGGCTTAGTCACTGCTCATTTTGACACATGACCCCTTCACGTTCAGTCAGTGCCATGACCATTCTGCTACACTGCTGTTCCATCTTGCATGTCTGCTCACCTACTTTGGATTTCCATGCATTACAATACACAATGGTGCTAGCACTGACTGTGTTTGGTCAATGCCCTGCCTCCTACGGCAAACAATACGCACCCTATACACAACATTGTGTGTTTCGTTAGTGGACAGTGCATGTTACAATTTGACCTCTGAGGTACCTTGATGGGCGCCTTATGCATTACCTGCTATTACAGTGCTTCCATAGTTCATTTGCTATCAGTAGTAAAAACAATATTTATTTATTTATTTATTTAACATGTTTTGTATCCCGCCTTTTCCTTCAATCAAAGCGGTTAATACAGCACAAAGTTAAACAAAGGTGAGGGAAACATACATTGCATTATCATTACATCACAACAAAACACTAGGAGTACAAACAGGGAACACAGTACATAACTTACATTACATTACCTTACATTAACTACAAACAGCATATCGCTGAACAGAATGAGCATATAGAATAAGCATATAGCAGCAGATAGTGGGTCCCGCACGGTCCACCGCCTAAGGGCCACGCCAAAGGGCCCTCTTGCGAGGCCCTCAGGCACGGGCCCGCAAGGCACGGGCGCGCCATTGCTGAAGGGATTCTAAATGATTTGAAAAGTGCTCAGATTGGCTGCAGTTTTCTCTCACACACAGTTCCCAACCAAGTAGGCACAGCTGATTCTCACTCACTGCTCACAGGTGATGGCTCAACCAGCCTTATTCATTGGACACAGCGGGGGATTGGACCCATGATGCAAGCACCATTGGGCAGTGTGTTCACCCTTCTGCTGTGGCTCTGTTCATTTGGCTTAGATATCAGCGCAGCGCCTTTTGCCTCTAACACATTATGTGGGCAATAACTTCATGTCCCTCCTCTGGCAATATTACCTAGGACAGGTGATGCTTTACCCAGCCTTTTCTATTTCTGCACAGCCGTGTATACAACCCCTGATCAATGCACCATTGGTCAGTGTCATCATCATTGTGCTGTGGGTCTGTTCCTGTGCGTACCCATCAATGTGCCACTTCTGCAGGCTACTATTACAGTGCCTCCAAAAGGATATTTTGCAACGCCTCATGCCCATCAGCGCACCGCCTTATGCTGAACATTCGTTCTATGACCCCTAAAATAGTGCCTCGTTGTGGACGAACACTGTGGGTGATTGGGGACATGCTCCCTGCACTATTGTTCAGTGTGTTCACCATTGTGCTACGGCTCAGTTCCTGTGTGTGGACATTTGCGCACAGCCTTATGCCGTTCACAACTAACAGCGCGACGCCTACTGCTGCCAGACCCGCACAAGAGTAACAGCGCGCTGCCTGATGCCGCCCACATTTCCAGCGCATCACCTCATGCCCCCCCACATCTGCCAGCGATATGCATAATGACGCTCAAAATTAGTTACTGCCGCACAAACTTTCATGCGCGATGCCTGGAGACGGCCAAAATTAGTGTGCCTCCATAAACTTTCTTGTTCAGCATTACTATTTATGCCTTTGCTAGCCTTTTTGGATTGCACACAATGGGGTATTGAACCAGTGGCCCCTGCACCATTGGTTGGTGTCTTGACCATTGTGCTACGTCTTGGGTCCTGTGTATGGACATTTTCCCACCACCTCATGCCGTCCACAACTAACACAGCACCACCTACTGCCGCCCAAAACGCAAAAGATGTCCCGCGCACAGCCTAATGCCGCACGAAACGCAAGCGACGTACAGCGTGCCGCATAATGCACCACAGATTTTACAGCGCATAGCCTCATGACACAAAATATTACTTACTTCCGCACAAACGTACCACCGCAACACCCACAGCCGCCCAAATGTGGTATGCCTCCTGAAATGATTTTTCAACATTACTATTCATGCCTCACCCTGCCGCCTTTGGTTGCGCACACTGGGGGATTGAACCCATGGCCCCTGCACCATTGATTTTTGTCTTCAACATTGTCCTACGGCTGTGCTCTTCTATGTGCCCGGCAATGCCCCGCTTAGCCTTCCCACGCGCTAATGTGGGACCCGCACATTAGCGCGATGCGCACAGGTACGGTCCTTTTTTCCTTTTTTCGGCCTGGCCCGCCCACTCCTTATATGGCACCCGCACACTAACGGGAACCCGCACAGCAACGGTGTTTAGTAAACATGCCCCTTAGTTTTCCCTTTATATATCAAGGGGCATAGAATTAAATACAGTAAATCACATAACCAGGTTCACCACTGGTATAAGATCTTACCACTAATGTATCGTTTCAGTTTGTAAATGCACCACAACTACGCTTCACATTTTTGGCTTTTGGACAAAATTAGTCGCTCTCTCTCCTAAATTCTTTCCTCTCAAAAAAGTAACTAAATGAGGTTTACAAAATTCTTCATGGGAAAAGAGCATATGCCAATGTGATTTAATTATTTGAGAAATCTTACTAGACAGAATATGGTAAAGCATACACTGTGTGCTCTGTTTTTGCTTGAATCTTATGTCAATAGGCAGTCCGTCCATCCCCTCCCCCCCTTGCCCTGAAGAGGTTACCATCAGGCTCACTTGCAACAGCACCAGTGATGTTTAAATGTAGTTAGATGGCCCGAGTGGTCAGAGTCTGGTGGTCTTATTCTCCCTTTACTATGAGGCAAGTAGAGAGCAAGAGGAAAATAAACTAAAGTATATAAGTCACCATCAAGGTGATGTTACAGGTATTAATGGTAGCTAGATAGTGGTTTGTAATAATGGACTACATAGATGACATTTACGTTCAGGAATAGGATTTTTAGTGCAGTTTATTAAATATTGCAATAGTGTAGCCATCCAAAATATTCTTCTTCGCTCACTACTAGTAAAATGTTGCTCACATCAACATAACAATAACTCAGGTAAGTGTGCTCAGTTACAAGTAACCGGCAAGTCAAGTTATTCTTTAGATCTGCTGGTGAAACATTTACATAAAAATTTCTGGCCAATTTCTACTAAGAAATTCTTATTTTCCTTTTCAAAACCTTCAAACTTTTTCCGCTCTAACAGGTAAGTTTTCTTTTTAGAATTTGGGGTTTTTTTCCCCAGTGTCTGTTTTATTTGAGCTCATATATATTGTCCCTGTTTGTCTCTGTGTTGGGTGCACCAGTACCTCTTCCAGTTCTCTTTCTTGCGAAGAGGCCCAGGACCCCAGATCCTTCTGCTACTGGGTTGAAGATCTACCCAGGTTCTTCAGATGTCCTCTTCAGCACTGAATTCTACTTACTACCTTTAACAAATCAACAAGGGAAAATCCTGCCTATCCTATATGTTGGAGCAAAATGTTTTTCTCTTTAAGAAAGAATATTGAGGGTTTTCAGCAACTATAACACTTTCCCTATCTAATTAAATAAAAGGATAATTGATACACCCTGTCTTCCTTTGTTTCTTTGCAAACATCCACTCCACACCTCCACAATCTGGACTGCACCCAACCACACCCACATGCAGCAATCTCCTTTATTCTTTCAATCCAGGAATGAGACTATCTTCTCAGGCCTATTAAAGTCCGTCTCAATTTTATTTATTTATCAATTAACTAAGCACAGGGACTAGCAGGATGTTTAAGATCTGTGTTCTGCTTCAGTTGAACACAAACAGTTCAGTCACAGCTTAGGTTTGAATTTCTCCTTCTATTCTCAGGGCACTTGTTAGTTACTTCTGCAACCAGAAATTACCCACTTCTGGAAATTCAGAGGTTTTTTTCCTCTAGTCCAAGAGGATATTTCTTATAAAACCAATCCTTTCATCCACTCTCAAGAGCTTAAAGTCAGATTCAGAATTACAGTTCCAGCTCTGAGTATCAATGGCTTCTAAAGACCTTAGACTGGATTCCAAGGAGAATTTAATTAAGAAATCTTCTTTACTCAGTAGGACTCTCAAGTAGTCAGTATTTCTCTGAGAGTCACTCACCCAAAGTTTAAAATGGTCACCAAATTCAGTTTCCAGAGAATTAAGCCACACTTCCACACTCACCAATCACCATTTCAACCCTTTTCTTTACTTAGCACCTTTCAAAAACACTTTTCCAGCCCTCTTTTCACTCTGAAATCTCTCAGACATCTCACCTTTTCCACAAACAAGCTTCAACTGCTGCTTTCAGTTTTATTTCCTTTCTTAGCTTCTACAGTTTCCCTCCAGAAAGGCTGCTCACTCAAGAGATTTCTGCAGAGATCCCTGTACCTCCTCCCCATAAACACAGAGTTCTGGAGGCTGCCAAACTTCCCTGGAGGTGAAAGAAACATTTCTAGCTGCCACAGATAGCCCTGGACAGCACTGCCTCAGCCTAGCAGGCAAAATTTATTTTATTGTAACCCTCAGGTTACAAATAGAAGATCTCCATTGGCATATCTTGGTCTTCTATATGCTGACTGAACTACATGTTGGGGATATCCTTGTACTGTAACCCAATGTTTCAAAGTTCATGCCTGAGTTAGAAAGCCGTCATCATCAGAACGCATGCGATGCATCCTTAGAAACTGATTGATGGGTACATTTTCTTTTAACTTATATGGATGGCAGCTATGAAACTAAATATAGGTATCATGGTCTTAGGATTTCTATAAAGAATGGTCTCAAACCTATTTCATCTTTTCCAAATAAGAAGATCCAGCTATTCAATGTAGTTATAATCATATTTCATGGTAAAGCTTAAGTGATCATTTAAAATATTCAACTATCTACTAAAAGACAGTAATTTCTCCTCAGTGCCCAATCAACACATAATTATATCATCTAAGAACCCCCTCCAGGGTTCAAATCTCTCAGATTTATACAAATATTGTTATTCAAAATGTGACCCATACTGGACTACTATTGATGAGGGTAGAGTAGTGCCATCGGGTACCCGCCTGTAGATTACTCATAAAATGAATCAATAAACCAAAAATAATTTTTGATCAAAATCAATTCCACTAGATGGATTAAAAAGGATGTGGGAGTCCTGCACTGTCCTCTAGCCTCCAAGGGCACTTCCTCTATCACTTGTAGTGCTTCATTCTGAGGGATTAATGTAGATATCCAGATGTAAGAAAATGTCAACAAACTTGGACAGGGGTTCTAAAATGGAACCTTGTAATGCAATAATTGTAATATCTGCCTGGGGGATGTAATGGGCTTTTGTGCCTTTTCAGAAGGAAGTATATGGCTGAGACCTCAGGATGCTATTTTATAACTGCAACATAGGCACCTTTGGGCCTTTATAGAACAGTCTCCCAAAACTATTCCCAGTGGTGCACAAACTCTCTTGCAGTAATTTACACCTCTTCCAAGGCAGGGGCAAATCTATGCATGTATTCTGTGCATGCATGCGTATAGATTACAAGTGTCCATATAAGAACATAAAAACATAAGATATGCCATACTGGGTCAGACCAAGGTCCATCAAGCCCAGTATCCTGTTTCCAACAGTGGCCAATCTAGGTCATACGTACCTAGCAGTTTCCTCAATTTTCTCAATGGAGAAAATTAAATAGTGGTGCACCCCAGGGATCGGTGCTGGGTCTGCTACTTTTTAACATATTCATAAATGACCTGGAAAAGGGAATAATGAGTGAGGTTATCAAATTTGCAGATGACACAAAACAATTCAAAGTTGTTAAAACCCATGAAGATTGTGGAAATTTGCAAGAGGATCTCGATAAATTGAAAGACTGGGCATCCATATGGCAGATGAAATTTAATGTGAACAAGTGCAAAGTTATGCACCTAGGAAAGAAAAACCCAAACTATGGTTACACAATGCAAGGTTCCACATTAGGGCCCACCACCCAGGAAAAAGATTTAGGCGTCATCATGGATAACATGTTAAAACTCTCCACCCAGTGTGCAGCGGTGGCCAAGAGAGCAAATAGAATGCTAGGTATCATAAGCAAAGGAATGGGGAATAAAACAAAGGATATTATAATGCCTCTGTATCGTTCCATGGTGCGACCACACCTTGAGTATTGTGTACAATTCTGGTCGCCGTATCTTAAAAAGGATATTAGAAAAGGTTCAGAGAAGAGCCACCAAAATGTTAAAGGGGATGGAAGGATATCCCTATGAAGAGAGGCTAAAAAGGTTAGGGCTCTTTAACCTGGAAAAGATACTGCTGAGGGAAGATATGATAGAAGTCTATAAATTAATGAACGGAGTGGAACGGGTAAACGTAGATCGATTGTTTACGCCATCAAAATATAGAAAGACTAGGGGACATGTAATGAAGCTACAGGGTAACCCATTTAAAACTAACAAGAAAAAAAATATTTTCAATCAGCGTGTAATCAAACTCTGGAATTTGCTGCATGAAGATGTAGTAAAAGTTGTTAGTGTAGCCGGGTTGAAAAAAAGTTTTGACAATTTTCTGGAGGAAAGGTTCATAAACCATTATTAAAGGGGACCCAGGAAATCACTGCTTACCCCAGGATGAACACTGTGGAAGCTGTGGACTTTGAGTACCTGCCAGGTACTTGTGACCTTGATTGGCCACTCTTAGAAACAGGATACTGAGGTTGATAGACCTTGGTCTGACTCAGTATGGCATATCTTATGTTCTTATGTGTATAAAAAGCTGGCAGATTGTCTGGTTTGAAAATTGCTGCTGTATGTCATGTTTAAAAAATCGTCTTATTTGTTAGATTTATTCTGAATGTTCTATATTGTAACTTGCTCAGTAATTGTATGATGGGCATGTAATAATTATCACTAAAACATGGACATAAACATAATATAAAGACTATTTTTATGCAATATTTTTATAGGCGCTCCTGAAGGTGGAGCAAAGAGGGGACTGTCACTTGTGTACTCCCAGTACTTTATTAAATATGTTCATGTGTGCCTACCCGGCACATGCATGCATACCTTGGCATAGATGTAAATATGTGAGCTTATTTCGGTAAGGATTCTTTTAGTAAGGCACTAGGGATGTACATGAAAATAATCCTTGGCTTGTTCTCGGGTCATTTTTGGGCTTTTTTCACAATTCCTAGTTTGTTCCACACTTTTATTGTTTTTTTGTTTTTTAATTAATGTTTGAGCTATTTAAAGTGTTAATTGGCCTAAAAATGTGTCAATTCATAGACTATGAGGCATGTTTACTAAAATCCGCAAATGTGCATGCCGCAAAATAGCGCACGGAAACGCGGCACTGAAACGCGAATAAACGCATTTAAAAGCCCCGCACACGTGCGTGTCACCCCCGCACAGGTACGCGGCACACTAACGGGCCCTGTACAAGTGCGGGCCCGCAAATGTCCGATAGAGGCGTGGAACGGCTAAAGAAGGGCGGAGGAAGGCTCCGGAGGGGCGGAGGGACGGGGTCAATGGGTGGAGAGTGGGAGGGGAGAGGCTCCCCGCACAGTATCGGGGCCGAATTTCCATGTAAAAACTACCGCGAGTGAAACACTCGCGGTAGAAAGCATTTAAAGGGAAGAGAAACCATTTACGTCAGCAATGTACAGCAAAACCGGGGAAACCCGCGAAATGTCAGCAGTGTGATACATGTGCACAGCACAAAACTGCAATGAAAAATAGGAAATGACCACAACAAAAGCATTAAAAATAGTAAATCAGCTTGGGAACAGGTATAGTAATGCGCAAAAGTAAAAAACACACCCAGCAGAGCACCAAAAAAATAAAATAAAATAAGTTTGGAAAGGGGCACGGAGCGGAGACACCTCCAAAAACGTCTCCGTGTATTGGACCCTTCCTGGGAGTGTTCCCTATGGTTGCCCATCAATAGCACTGTTGCGCAGCTTGGGAATATGCTATCCCCCTCTGTCCCGACGTCATACCTGTGTTATATTTGCACGTCTGTCACCAGACAGGGTGAAGGAGCTCACAGTAATAATGTGCAGAGCAGGTTTTGCGACCCCACCCTGCCAGGTCTACTATCTCCAGGGACTGCACTGTCTACATGGCCACAGTGTGGTGCAGTGGACAGAGCTGGTACCTCTAGGACCATAGGGTCACAGGTTCAAATCCCAGCTGTGGCACATGCCAGCACAATCCCAATATTTTACCCAACACCAAACAGAGATAGCAGAGACACCCCTTTATTGCACAGAACAAAAGCATGTTGCAAACACCCATATTTTATCCTACACCACACACACACCAGCACAATGGGCATCACCAACAGCCGCATCCCGCAAATGCAGTCCTGTAGTGCCACACCTGTAGGGGCTAAGGACACGTAGGTAGAGGTTAAGTAGGTAGAGCTTATGTACGACAGATGTGCCTGTACATGCCCTCACCCCATGTGCCAAGGGCCAATTGTGTCCGTGGTCCATGATCACGTAATGGGTGCCCCACGTGCCCCAAAAACCCTTGCTAAAGAACAACAGCTAGACCGCTATACCATATGAGCCAAATACAGTCCTGGGGTGCCACCACGCAATCAGGTCATATGCCTTTGCAAGGATAAGGACATGCCTGCATGTTTGTCGGAAGGGCTCAGATGGTGGAGGGGGCAGTGGCTGCTAGCCACAGAGGACAGTGGCCAGGCCATGTGCAGGCTGGCACCGTCCACTGCAACAGACAGGCCCTGTCGGATGTACAGTAATGGACTACCCAGGGATTGCAGCCAATCAGTGGCTACACGGTGGTGCAGTGCACACAGACAATGTGTGCAAGAACAGAGGGTCACAGGTTCAGAGCCCAGCTGCAGCTACCACCAACCCTGTCCACATATTCACCCCACAGCTACACCATGGTAGTAAGGACAAACCTTTATTGCTGAGAACATAGGCATGGTCAATACGCCTATCTTTTACCTCATCAAACACAGACACCATAAACAGGCACATTATCTACAGCAGAGTCTCCCAAATGCAGTCCTGGAGGGCCAAACACCATTCAGGTTCCATGCTTCCCCTAAGACAGATGCCTGTGCTGCAGATGTCTGCACCACCCCCATGGTATGCAACTGTAGCCCATGCATATTCATAGGGGACAGCATGAAGGCCCGAACAGTGTCTGGAACACCAGGACTGGAGTAGGGACACTCTGCCGTAAAGCAAGAGGCAACAGGTCCAGACGCATCCACACCCACAGGCCACATTGGCCAAGCCTCCTGGGGGGGCATCTCCCAGATCCAGCTCCTGCGTACCCTAGCAATGCCACCCTATACCTGGGTATACGGTACACAGCCCACAAACGTGTGATGTGGGTACTGGCAGGTTGACAGTCCTACGCTCAGCACTGTTTGCTCCTTGTGCTCCAGCAGAACAAGCTGCCGGCTGTCTGCAGTGCGTGCCCCAGGTCTGGCCCCTGACAGTATTTACCACCCTGGGGAGTGACCCCCAGCAGTACTGTGTACCATATCCATGCCTGTACCCCTCCCAGGACCGGTGTGGTGGTCACGTCGAATGACCCCCTCAATAGTAGCACAATGCTGGCATAGGTGTGGGGGGGTGGGGGTGGGGGGGGTCTGTCTATACAGTGTGTGTTGGCTACAAACACCCTCCACAGCCCACACTGCCAGCACTGTTGCCAGTATTGGCCTGACAATGTGCATAATGAGCAGCAAGGTACCATGGGTATAGCTCAGACAGGGTGTGCTGGCCAGGATGCATCTGCACAGGGCATGGGGCACTGGCTGGGACATTGTAATGCCCAGCCACCACCTACACAGACAGGGTGACCTCTGTATGTGCTGCTGGGGGATCACTCTCACCCTGAGCGTGCGGTGATCACAGCATGGCTAGGCACCCCCATAGTGCTGTATAGCATTTCTCTTCTGTGATATATATGGGTTTCC
This sequence comes from Ichthyophis bannanicus, assembly GCA_033557465.1. NCBI lineage: Eukaryota > Metazoa > Chordata > Amphibia > Gymnophiona > Ichthyophiidae > Ichthyophis > Ichthyophis bannanicus. Next base: position 907,072,897 of record CM066031.1, on the reverse strand, counting down.
TGTTGGGGCCTCATCATGGACTTATCTTCCTGTGTGTGCTGCCACCCCAGTTTGGGGTGCATGCAATCACATCAGGACTATCCAGCAGACTCTGCACAGCTGGTATGTGTCCTGATGTAGTGCCTTGCAGGGTGCAGCAGCTGATGGCTTGCTGCAGGAGAATATCAGATAGTGCTGGGGTGCACCCCTGAATATCCAGGCCTACTGTCTGTCTGAGAGTGTGTTATGGATGTGTGTGGAGCTGCTTGGACTGTCCTGTAGGGTGTCTGTCCCCCAGCAGGACAGGGGTTGATGGCCCACTCTACTGCCATGGGGGGGGGGGGGGAGGGGGAGAAAGGAAGGATGGGGATCTGTTGATGGAAGACCCTGTTTGTCACGGGGGGGGGGGGGGTAGGTAGGTATGTTGCCCACCCGGGGGGGGGTGGAACCACCAACTAAGACAGAAGGGGTATCCATGATGTTTTTGCAACACCGTCTTATCACACAGGTTAATCCTGTTCTTGAGCTCTGGCATGGCCTCATTCAGCCATGGCAGGTGTTGTGGACCTGGTCCTGGGCGCGACCTCCCACCCTCAGGGTGAGCACATTACCCACACAATGTGACGGTGTGTAGCTACCCTTCGCCATCAGTCCTCCCGCTCAGGCCCCCCCACCAGGCCGAGGTGCTGTGTGGGTGCTCACGGACAGTTCCCCCTACCAGGCCGTGTAGCTTTTGGTGTGCAGTACCCATCTTGTGTGCATCTGTGGACCGCTGATTTGCATGTGCTGTGCATCATGGGTACGGGTGGCCTACCCCGTCCTGTCTACAGCAGCAGACTGTCTGTGGGGTGACGTGCAGGCTCTCTGCAGCCAAACAGGCGCTTACTTAGTGCTGTAGCCCAATGGTTCTGTCACTGCCTTTATAGCAGGAGGTCATGGGTTCAAGTCCACAGAGGGGTGCTGTGATAGGGCTGTCCAGAGCAGTGTCATTTTATACTGGACATATGTTTATGGCATCAAACACACCCTTGGCATACTGTACCCATAAGGGGGCCTCTGAGGGTGTGTTATAGGGCGCCCTATAGGCCACCTTATGGTTGCCATCCATATTGCGTGCACTATACATTATCCTGTGGCGCAGCATACATGGTGCCCAATAGTGGACTTGTTAGGGTGCCTTTGCGTACTGTGCACTGTAACATGTGCCTTACGGGCCTCCATATATTAACACGCTGTTAGAGCGGGTTTACTGGTAGTGGTTAATAAAATAAAACTATAAGGCCTCCTACAGCACACCTCACCATAATACTTACTGCCTCAGCCAACCTTGCTCACTGGGCACTGTGAGGGGTTGAACCCCTGACCTCTGCACCATTGGTCAGTATCCTAACCATTGTGCTGTGGCTCTGTTCCTGTGTTTGAGCATCAGCGCGCAGCCTTGTAATCATCAGCGCGCCATCTTGGGGTGGACAAAATTAACAGCGCGCCGCCTTATGCCGCGTAACATCAGCAGCGTGCCGCCTTCTGCAGCCAAAATCACACTGCATCCCATGCCAATACTACCCATAGCAGATAATGTCTCAGCAAACAAAGTTCATTGGGCACAGCAGGGAATTGAACTCATGATCCATGCACATGTGGTCAGTGTCTTAACCATTGTACTATGGCTCTGTTCCTGTTTGCTGTGTACATCAGTGCGCCACTTATGCCGACCACTATCGGACCGCCCCCTCACACCTCAGCGCGCCGCCCTCTGTCCACCGGCGCGCCGCCTTTTGTTGCCCACATTTATCTGCGCGTCGCCCTCTGCCGGCCAAACTTAACAGTGCGCCGCCTTCTGCCGCTCCCAATGAACGGTGCGCTGCCTCATGCCGTTAATAATTAACAGTGCGCCGCCTCATGCCATAACAAATAAACAGTGCGCCGTCTTCTGCCGCCAAAAATAATATGTCTCCAACACCACTTTTTCCCACTACATGTGATGCCTCAGCTGGCCTCTGTCATTGAGCACAATAGGGTCTTGAACCCATGGCCCCTGCACCATGGGTCAGTGTCATCACCATTGTGCTGTGTCTCTGTTCTTGTCCTTGCACATCGGCGCAATCCATTCTGCCTCACAAAATTATACTCCCTCCTAAAATATATTACATCCCATAATAGATACTGACTGTGACAGCCTTGTTCATTGCGCACAGTGGGGGTTTGAACCCATGGCCCTTGCACCATTGCTCAGTGACTTCACCGCTGTACTACAGCTGTGGTCTTTTGTGTGCCTAGCAACGCACCACTTGCCCTTCCGACGCGCTAATCTGCACCCCGCACACTTGCGCCACACGCACATGTCCGTTCGCTTTCTCCCGTTTTATTTTCTTTTCTGCCTGGACCGCCCACTCCTTATATGGCACCAGCACACTAACGGGAACCCGCACAGCAACGGTGTTTAGTAAACATGCCCCTATGTTCAAATGATTAACGCACCTTACAACATTAGTGAATGCTAATGTACTAAATGTGTGCCAAGGAATGCGCATCTCTGTAAGGTGCATGGTGCACATGATGCCTTTATAAAAGATTAAGATAAAAATCATCCAAATCTGAACATAACACAGAAAATAATCAAATGCTGATATACAGCTACTGTATCTAAAGGTTGTTTTTTTAATAAAGAAAAAAGAGCCATCTGCCTGGGAGTACACACTTTAAACATATTAGGTGTGTCTTCACCACAATTTCATAATTGGTCCAATTAAATAAATGTTTTGAAAAACATTTCCATAATAGCCCAACAAGTGCCAGCAATCTTCAAAATAATAAATATTAGTTTATACTTAACAAGGAGTTTGAGAGAAGTAGCCTAGTGATTAGGGCAGTGACCTGGGTGCCAACAAGACCATGGTTTAAATCCCATTGACATGCCTTGGGCAAGTCACTTAACCTTCCATTACCTCAATGGGACCTAGGAGCAGACAGCCTGAGTTAACTGTTAGTCCAGTTTAGTAGATATACCCTTTAAATTGTAAGCCCTTTGGGGACAGGGAAATACCTACTGTATGTGAATGTAACTCCCCTTGAACTATGACTAGAAAAGCATGAACTAATTACTAAATTAGTATTTTTTTTTTAAATGTATAGTCCATCAGTCAATATTCCATATCTAATAATCAGCTCAGTCTAAAAGATAGCATCAGTGTACTTGTGAAGTAGCATTTTGCAAATGATATTCAAGTGCAATCTGGGACGTCCAAGCCAGAATGTCTGAAATAGAGCAGGCACATGCAAGTTCAGGCACGTCTAACAATGGTGGATGTGCCTGATATGGACTTCTGCATGGGTGTCTACATAGATATCCCTGGAATAGTGTGCCAGGCATTGGCTGTCTAGGAATAGCCTAATGACTAATGTAGTGGGCTAGGATCAGAGAAGCCAGGGTTCAAATCCCACCACTGTAGAGTACTGGGGCTGGTGCGATGGCATCTCCTGTATACCTTCTGGTTGTTTTACAGCCAAAACAATGTCAATTCATGCCTGGAGGAGGTCTAATCTTGGACTGGGTCGCAGACACCCCAGACATTTCTGAAATTAAGTGGAGATGTCTAAGTCCATTATACTGCCCCAGACATGCCTCCATCACACCCCCTGCCAACTTGATCCCTGCACTGGAGACATCTTTAAAAGCCAGTTGCAAAATCACTCGAGTGCGTCTCTGTGATTTGGACATCTGCATGCATGTTTTCAGAAGTCCAAATTGCAACTAAGACTTTTAAAATGAACTCAACTTTTAAAGCAACCATATGCCCAACATGATATCATGCTTCAAAGGCACTCTTTCTACATCAGGGAGTACCCTTCTCAAACAGTCCAAAGTCATTTGCTTATATTATCGCTTAGCACACCAGCATTCTTCATTGTTGCCTCACAGCATTTATAACAAAAACATGGCATTGTTAGCTTAAATACTCCCAAAAACAATCATATTATGTTCCACCAATCCAGATGTTGCAAAATGCCATTCACTCACTCCCCTCTTAAAAGAGAGACAGCTATTCAGGTTCAGCATTCAAGCGATCTGGCTCAATAGCCTTAAGATAAAGTATTGAATATGCTCTCTCATGCTGAGGACATGTTCTCAATCTCCCCACGTCACATCCACTGTTATGTGATCAATAACCCTCCAACGAATTTCTTCCACTTTGTGCTGTTTATCCATGCAATGCTGAACAAAAGGGGATGACATGGTCTTAATGGCTATCCTACTCTGATGTTCATTAAAATGCAAACATATGAAGACACATTTTAGAAAGGACATGGAGAGGGAATCCCCATGCCCATCTCAGGATATGAAGAATGACAACAGGACATGTTGACTATAGTTTTGTGTAAGTCATGTGGGTGGGAAAACTGATGTCTTGCTCCACTCATCTATACTAGACTGATATTTTATGATTTATGATTTTATTACATTTTTTATACCGTTTTAGCAAGCAACAAAGCGGTTTTAGTGACTCCATTAAAATATATTTTAGTAAAGATTCCATGAATGCTGGGCTCTTCATAAACTTTGTACAGCACCACTGAGGATGTATACATATATGGCACCACGGATAAGAGACAAAGCTGCTTGAATGCATACACAGAGTAGTTTCAAAGAGGGAACATATATTTGTAAATGATGCTATTTTTTTTTAATTTACAGCAACATAAATGCATATATAGCAAATTTTATAAAGGTGCTTGTGAAGAATGGAGCCTTCCTCATATAGTCCAACTTTGTCCCAAGGAAGGTATGTTTCCAAGCTCCAGGTCCAAAAGACAAGTTAGTCTGGGAATGGGGGTGGGGTTATGTGTGACTTTGAACAGGTATAAATCTCAACAGGTAAAAATGGTGAGATATGCATGTACGGCCATCATAAAATATAGAATACTCATATACTCTGAATGTGCTCACCATGCCTCCTTTCCCTATATACAGAACTCTGAATGTTGCTGTATACATAAAAGTAGCACTTTCTCTAAAATCACTGCATACAGATATATGCTGTTTGACATGTAAATCCACTTTTCATATGTGCAAATGGCACCTAAGGGCCCTTTTACTAAAGGGCACTAGCTGTCAGAGCAAGTCTGGCATGTTCAAAGGCATGCATTGGATATGCATTAGCAGCTAGTGAGGGGCCATGAGAGTTGCTGCTGCCAGATTTTGGCATTGTCGATGATGCATTAGGGTTGGAAGTCGGGGGGGGGGGGAGGAAGGGTGGAGAATAGGCAGAATGAGTGCCACACTGGCAAGTAGCACACCTGGGATACCTGCATGGTGGACAAAGAGTGTGCGTGTACTTACCACTACCTTTATAGATGTCATTGAATGCACCTGCGCTATTGCTGTGACCTCATGCACCTTGAAAACTACTCCTGGCAGTTAATGCTGTGGTATTTTCATAGTGCGCTATGGATTTGCACATTATTGGTACATGTAATGCAACACCACAGCACCCTTTAGTAAAAGGACCCTTGCGCTTTCTAAAATTACCACCAAACTTCCTATGTAAATGCCCATGTTGGTCGGTGGCCACACTATTGCTTTCAATAAAATATTTTTGCACAGCATATAAAGGCCTGTTTTAACATGCACGTTCACTTTTACTGAGTTGAACACTAAAAACATTTTTAGCACAAGTTTTATTGCACAGACTCCTAAATCAATCTGAGGTCATTGTTCACTGAAATTATATTAGTGCTATAAAAAAAATGGTAACTTTGTACAAGAGGTTTGCAATTTTTTTCTTTCCTTTTATTTCTAGTGTTCTCTTTTGCATTAGCTTGACGTGTTTCTGCAATAACCCGAGTCCTTGAAATGGTACCTACAGGAAAAGCCACTAATGATGCCAGAACTCTGATGAAAATTTCAAGTTCAAGTTGCATACAATAAGTCCTGGACTGCTTTATATTATGCACGGCATAATGCACAAATTATAGGCTATCGCCACCATGCTATTAACTCCCACTGTGTGCACCTGCTCGTCCAGCATTTTGCAATTTTCATGCTGAGATCGCTTTTCTATTTATTCCTCTTAATTTTTGGACTACAAAACTGTTCCTAGCATGCTATCCTTTTTTTTTTTAAATAACAATAATGCAATTCAAGTGAACAATGTTTCATTTTTCATGACTTTAGAGATCTGTTTAGGGACCTAGGTATTCAAACTTGAACTAAAAATGTACATATGCATATACAGACACTCAGACATAGACACCCATCATGCTACATCGCCTAGCATGTTTAATGTTTTCAATAATTTTCTAAGCCACTTTGTGCATCAATCTTTTACTCTTAATTTATTCATTTTTCAATTTAAGCAGACTTTTCTCCAGCAATTCAATTTCTTCTTGGCAAGCAGCCTGCAGCTGCATTCGACTGTAAAATATGTCTTTGACAAGACAGTAATGCATATCCAGAGCTGATTGTTCAGCTTGCCTTACAAATTCAATGACTCATAGCTAAAACATTAAGGGGTATGTTTACTAAACTGCGTTAGTGCAATTCGCGTTAGGAGCCGCGTTAGTGGAAGGAAAGCCAAAAAAGGACATCGTAACCGATAACGCGCAGTTACGCATGTTATTACGCGCCGTGCAGCAATGATCGCTACAGCGTGCGCCACTGCGCACACACCTAAGACAGCGCGCAGACACCCAAAGACAGAAATAGAGCTGTAGCACAATGGTTACTACACAGACTGATGGTACAAGAGTCATGGGTTCAATTCCCCAGTGTGCCTAATGAAAAAGGCTGGCTGAGGCAACCTGTGTAACCCTTTGAAAGCCGACTATAATATTTTAATCTGCAGGTGGGTTACAGTTTGCATATGTCTGGAAAATTGTACCCGTCTTATGCAATATGTTCCAATAGTGACGTTCTCTCTGACATGGTCATGTATTATATACCATTTGATAGGAATATTTAGGTGCTCCCTATAGGGAGAAGTGGAAGGCGCACCGTATAGGGCGACTTGTAAGGCACGCCCTATAGGGCGCCACATAAGGCACGCCCTATAGGGCGCCACGTAAGGCACGCCCTATAGGGCGCCATGTAAGGCACGCCCTATGGGGCGCCGTGTAAGGCACGCCCTATAGGGCGCCTTTTGAGCTACCCTAAGGTGATAGTACCCTGTGGGTGGTTCTGCTGGCAGCACTAATATACAGTAAAAATAGACAATGCCTATGACAGCCCTATCAATGAACCCCACTGTGGGTTGTGAACCTATGACCTCTGGCTCCATGGGCAGTGAGGTAACCAGTGGGCTAGAGCTGCTAATAAACACATGGCTGGCTACAGGAGGACTGCACGGCCCCACACCCACATTCTGCTGTGATTACCAGGGAGATTACATACCACCACCCAAGGCTCCCTCTAGGACTCAGGGTGGGGGACAGGATCCCCCACCCACAGATCCACTTTCAACCCCCTGCAATGGTGGCAGTAAAGGGGACCATCACCCCAGTCCTACTCGGGCTCAAACACCCTACAGGGCAGGCAATGCAGAGCACTACACATCCATAAAGCAAGAGCAGACAGACAGCAGATCTGGAAATGCGCAGCTGCCCCCCACCATTATCTGACATTCTCCAGCAGCAAGCCTCCAGCCGCTGCACCCTGCACGGTGTTCCAGCAAGACACATACTAGCGGCAGACAGTCCGCCAGCTAGTCCATGGTCCTGGAGGAGATGCATGTACCCAGAACAAGGATATCAGCATACACACCAAGCAGATAAGTCAGTGATTGGGCCCCAAAAGAAAACCCATAAATATCACATAAGAAAAATACTATATAGCACTATGGGGGAACCTAGCCATGCCATGGTCACTGCTCAGTTAGGGTGAGAGTGACCTCCCAGCAGGACATGCTGTGGCCACGCTGTCCGTGCAGGTGGTGGCCGGGCACTACAATGTCCGAGCCATTGCCCTATGCCCTGTGCAGATGCGGCCAGGCCAGGCCACCCTATCCAGGCTATTCCCACAGTACCTTGCTCCTCATTATACACATTGGCAGGCCAATACTGGCAACAGTGCTAGCAGTGTGGGCTGTGGAGGGTGTTGGCAGCCACCACACACTGGATAGACAGACACACACTCCCCACACCTATGCCAGCATTGTGCAACTATAGAGGTGTTGGGCAGCCCAGGCCACCACACCAGTCCTGGGCACAGTGCAGGCATGGCTATGGTACGCAATACTGTAGGAGTCCCCCCCCAGATTGGTAAACACTGTCAGACACAAGACCTGTAGCACACAACACAGACATCAGAAGGGTTGCTATGATGCAGCTCACTCTGACCATTGTACTTAACCTAGGAATTGCTATCTGCCAGTACTCATAGCAACCTTTTGATAGCTGTGTACCATATTCCCAGGTTTAGGGTGGCATTACTAAGGTATGCAAGTGCTAGTATTGGGAGATGCACGCAGAGCCCAAAGTCCTGTCTCTCCAGGAGGCTTGGGATAATGGGGCCTGTGGGTGCGGGTGTGTCTGCCCCTGTTGGCTGCTGCTTTACGGCAGAGGTTCCCAACTCCAGTCCTGCGGTGCCAAACACCGTTCAGGTTTTCATGCTGTCCCTCATGAATATGCATGAGATACATCTGCATACCATGGGGGTGGCGCATAGAAATGCAGCACAGGCATCTTTATCAGAGGCAGCATGGAACTGGAATGGTGTTTGGCCCTCCAGGACTGCATTTGGGAGGCTCTGCTCTAGGTACTGTGCAGTGTCTGTGCTCTGTAGGGTAAAATGTTGGTGTTTTGGGCATGTTAATATCATCTGCAAGAACGGTTCTGCCTGTATTAGCACGTTATAGTAGTGGGTAAAATATGAGGACTGGGTTGGTGGAAACCACAGCTGGGACTTGAACCTGTGACCCTCTGCTTCTGAATACAGTGGTTCTGTATACTGCACCACCATGCTCTCACAGAGATGGTGCATTCCCTGGTGATACCATGACTGTTGGTCAGACAGAGCCTGCCTGTTGCAGTGCATGCCACCCACCTACACAGTGTTAGGCCACGGTCTGCTCCGGGCAGCTGCCACTGCCCTCTCCACCACCAGTATCCCTCAGCCACGATGCTGACATGCCCTTCTGCTGGTGGAGCTGGTGGTGCGCGGTCTCAGGCCATCCAGTGTGCAGGTAGGCGGCTGCCTATGGTGCGTGTTCTGGGGTAGGGGTGCCAGCATAGACGTCCACGCTCCCCCCCAGCCCCACCTGCCAGTGTTCCGTGCCCTTGGGGGTTGCTGTTGGGTACCCTCCCCTGTGACGCTTTGAGAAACACACTCGTGCCCATGTTGGGCCCTCATCAGTTGCTGTCTGGCTCTACTGTTTACGCATTCCTATGGGCCAACTGAGCATCACCCTAGTCCCCACTGTAGCCCAGCTGCGCCACTGCATGTACCGCCTGCAGCCCTCTGTATCCCCTTTTCCAGCATCTGCCCGGTTGCCCATTCCGACATGCCCGCCCTGATGTTGCGGGACATGTGCTCGCCATAGGAACCCTGTCCGATGTTGGGGAAATCCCTGAACAGTGCTATTTCACTGTGGGCCCATGCACCTTGTATGGGGACGGGGTATGGACCCTTCCGCGATTCATAAATAAATAAATGAAATAAATAACTAAATAAATATCTGCTCAATGGAGCTTACTCGGGGGGGGGGGGTTGATGTTTCTCAGAAGGTAAATTTATGAAGTCATTCCTGCCCGTGTGCCATCGCACCAATTCTGACTTTTGGCAAATCAGCCCTTGGGTTTTCCTTGGCAAGGTGGGACCAGAAGTAGATTGCCAAGCCTATCTTCCACATAGCAAAGGGTAGGTTTACTAAACTGCATTATACTTGGGCATCTAACCCTGGGCGACAGCTGCAAAAAGCCAGCATTAGCTGCAAAAGACCCACAGTAGGTGCAGGGAGCATTATCAGCATGTCCCCTGAAGATACTACAAAGGAAATGTTGGGGTCGGTAGTGATAGCTGCATTAGAGAAGCCAGCAAACTTTGGTGATTACTGCACAATGGTAATGTAATCACACATTGCAGGCACAGCCCCTCTCCACTCATTCTCCACCCACTCCCTGTCCTAATCTCATTCAAGCCTGCACTACTGTGTCAAATACAGATATCACAGAAAATTGCTGCAATGTCTGCATTTTCTTGCATTTGCTGCTACTGCCCCAACAATATTTCCAAGTTAGTGTGCCGGTAGCAGCTAGCACCCTTTAGTGAACATCTCCCTAAGGCTACAGCCCCTGGTATTCCAAGGTAGTCTCCCATGCAATACTAGCCAGGCCCAACAATGCTTAGCTACTGAGATCATCTGAGAGCAGGCTCATTCAAAGCAGTGAAACCATAGTATTCCTACTTCTATGTGGCTACATATGTGGGAAATGACTTTTTATAGAATACTGTGAATGTGCTTTGGCATCAAGGTATATAATTTGCTGGTATGGTTCATAGAGGCAGGTTTGGGTGGAGGACAAGTATGGTGAAATTAGGTCCTACCTGATAATTGCCTTTCCTTGAGTCCCTTCAGTCCAGTCCAGACATGTGGGTTATCTCCCCTCACGAGCAGCTGGAGACTGAGCATGTCAGAGCCTTTCTGATGTCATAATAAAAGATTCCCCACTGCCTCCAAAGCCAGTATTTTATTGGCAAAGCAGACTCCAACGACAGCCAAATTAATCTTAAACAACTCTATTCAATTACTATACAGTTTTTATTTATTTATTTATTTTGTTACCTCTTTTTTTTAAGCAAGCCAAACAAACAAAAGAACTATATACAGTAATGCAGCAGAGAACGAGAATTAGCTGCAGAGAAAGAGAATTAGCTGAACACCTCTGTACTGATTAGGGCTGAACTCTGAAGCCCAGGTACCAAGCCCCCAAAACCCCTCCATGACATACACATTCCAGGATTCAAGGAAACACAATTATCAGATTTGACCTAATTTCACCTTCCTTATCATCCCTCCAGTCCAGTCCAGACGCATGGGATGTACTAGAGCAGTACCTCAATGATGAGTGGGACCACCATGCCCGGCCTGCAGTACCTCAACCTCAAACTGCACATCTTTCTGGGCCTGTATGTTGAGCTGATAGTGTCACATGAAGGTATGAAGGGATTACAAAATTGCCGCCCTGCAAATGTCAACAGGTCCCATAAGGCCAACCTCCACCCAGGATGCCGCCTGGGCCCTGGTCAAATGGGTGCACAACCCCATTGGGAGTGGCTTGTATTTCAACTAAGTGGCAAGGTCAGCCATCCAGAGCATGGGGGAGGTGGAAAGCATAAGGAATTCACCTTAATCAGGGTGCCTCTGTTAGGTGTGCAGGGTCAGAAGGCCAGAGCCACGTTTCAAAAGCAGAAAAATACCAGCTGGAATAGGTTTCAGGAAATGCTTGATAGAGTAAGAGGGGGAGATTGCAAGCATGAGGACCAAAGCCCTTACTCTAACAAGTGCACTGATTATTCTAAGTTCAGAAGGCAGGGAGATTACAAACACCTGGGAGAGAAAGAGGTGGGGTTGGATCCCAGTGAGTATAAACCCTGGTTAGATTATGGAAGAAGCCAGAGGAGCAGCAGAGGAAGCCAGAGGAGCAGCGGAGGAAGTAAGAGAAGCAGCAGATGCAGCAGATGGGGAGAGGAACTGAGTCCAGAGCAGCAAGGACGATGGAATGCTGGAGAAGCCAGAGCAGGTGCTAACTCCTGGAGAAGGGCTGAGCTCCCCAGAGCTGTGAGAGCTGTTTTCCCTGAATCAGGTTGGCAACAGGGGTGGAAGCCAAGAACTGGAGAAGCTTTCAGACCACCAGAGAGATTGTCAGCTGAGCAGTCTGATCAAGTGAGTGAGTCAGAGCCCATACAATTGGGAGAACCAGAGCCAGAGGGGGGGGGGGGGGAGAAGATATGTGTATGGATTGTTCTTTATGTCAAGCTTTAGAATTGAAGTGTTGAAGAAAAGCCAGTCTTGAAAGAATTGTTCCTCTTGCAAAGGTAACCTTAAAGCATCAGCAGTAAGGAGGTAAGTTCCTGTGTGTTTTGGAAAGGGAATTTACTGCCACATAAGCTTGTAAAGGAAGCTGTGTTTCATGCCTGATTATCAGTTGTGTTAGAACTCTGCAACAGCAAGAAAGCTAATTGGCTGCTTTAAGAGTTTGTGCTTTGCTCCTGTTTTATATGAAAAGCCTGCTAAGAGTTCTGAGGACATTTTGAATGCTTATTTCATATTCACCTCGAAGTGCAGCCCAGAGAATTGAGGCTGTTGCTCCTGTTTTATATGAAAAGCCTGCTAAGAGTTCTGAGGATATTTTGAATGCTTATTTCATATTCACCTGGAAGTGCAGCCCAGAGAATTGAGGCTGAGTGAAGATAAACTGCCATAGGAGAATTAACCTTGTTTTCTTTGTGCTATGATCAACAAAGGACTATAAGAAAAGTGGCACACTGTTATCTGTGAAAAGGCTAAGCTTCTGCATTTAAGAGGACTTTGGAAAGCCATTGTTGAGTTCTGTTTGTTTTTGCCACCAGTTTGCTGATCCTTAAGCAAAAGCCTATAATTTATCCTGTTAATGGAACCTTGAACCTGATCTGTTCTCTTGTGTTTAAAATAAACTTTTTCTGTCATAAGCCTTACCCTTGGTTTGCCTCAACTACAATCCTTTTTACTTGAAGCATAAATATAGCTGATAGAGGAAGGATACATCAACCACCAGGCCCTCAACAGCTAGAGACTAGTGGTTTTGACGTTGTGCTTGTGACAACAAATAAGCAGCTGCAATAAGCTTTTTAAACTACCTGGCCACCAAAGCCTTAGAAGTCACTTCTCCCTGTCGTGGACCTCCAAACAAAACAAAGAGGTGATCCAGCTTACAAAAAGGCTGTGTCTACTTCAAGTACCTGCGCAATACGCTGCACACATCCAATAAATGCAACTGACAATCCTGCAGATGAAAAGACCGGTAGAGACACCAGCTGATTTATATGAAATTCTGACACTACTTTGGGCAAAAATGAAGGGACCGGCCTTGAGACCACCTTTTCCTTAGACATGAGCAGAAAGGGCTCCTTGCATGACAGCGCTTGGAGCTCCAAAATCTGACTAGTCGAACAAATGGCTACCAAGAACACCACCTTCAGTGTAAGGTCCTTCAGAGTGGCCATGCTAATGATTCCAAAGGAGACTCCGCAAGAACTGAGAGAACCAGATTGAGGTCCTATGGTGGAACCAGCGAATGCACCAGACTTGTTTCACTGTGTATAGGAAACGAACTACATCCAGATAAGTGGCTAAGGAAACTCCTTGCACTTGGCTGCAATAGCACATCAAGGCAGCCACCTGTATCCTCAAAGAATTAAGAGCCAAACCTTGTTCTAGCCTAGCTTGGATAAATGCTAGCACATCTGGCACTGAAGCTGACAGGGCCCGCAGTTCTCTGCCAACACTCTCCACATTCTAACATAGGAGAGGGAGGTAGACTGTTTATGGGCCTTCAGCAAGGTGGAAATGACATGTACAGAATATCCTCTCTTTCTCAACCTAGTCCTTTGAAGAGCCAGGCCATAAACAATAATCAATCCACTTATGGCATGAGGATGGGACCTTGCAAGAGCAGATTGCACCTCTGAGGAAGACACCAAAGGTCCTCCACCAACAACTGCCACAGATCCACTTACCATGGTCTCCACAGCCAATCCGGCACTACTAAGATGACTAATCCATGGTGAGCCTCTATCCTATGAAGGAGATGGCCGATCATGGCCCAAGGAGGAAACACATAGAGGAGCTCCCCTGGTGGTCAGCTTTGTGCTAGAGTGTCCAGACCCTCTGGCATTCTTTTCCTGTGCCTGCTGAAGAAGTGGTTCACTTTGGCATTGTCTGCTGTTGCTATTAGGTCCATGACTGGTTTTCCCCAGTGGCATACTATGCTTTGATACATTGAGGGATCCAGAGACCACTCTCCTGGGTCCAAGCAGTGATGACTGAGAGTCGGTCTGGATGTTTTCTTTTCCAGATACATGACCCACAAAAAGCACTAGAAGATCTTCCTCTGCCCAAAGGAGCAAGGGCCAGCCTTCCTCCACCAGAACTGCATTACCCCTGCCACCCTGGCGTTTGATGTAAGGCACTATGGCAGCATTGTTGGAGCAAACTCTCACTGCTTTGTGGTAAATGAGAAAATGGAAGAACCTCAGAGCCAGGAACACTGCTCACATCGCTAGATGACTGTTGGACCAGCTGCTCTCCTGCAGAGACCAGAGACCCTGCATCACTTGAAATTGGCAATGGGCCCCCCAACCCGAGAGACTCATATCCATGGTCCTGAACAGCCACTCGGGAGGTTCCAGCAATGCTCCTGTCAACAGGTTCGCTGACCACAACCACCAGCGCAGACAAAACTTGGTCTCCAAAGGGCAGACTAGACACCTTGCTAGGGGGTATTTCTGTGAAGACCATTGAGAAAGCAGCATCTACTGCAGTGGCCTCTATGGGCTCTGGCCTATGGGACCATTTCCAGTATCGCCACCATAGATCCCAGGAGCTGAAGGTAATGCCAAGCCGTTGGAGCCGCCACTTGCTCCTGAATATTCACGGACCATTCAACAGGCAGGGATACTGACCCCACCCTGGTATTGAAGTGTGCTCCAGGATACACTATATCTTGAGAGGATTGCAACTGGTTCTTGGCTGCATCAACCACCCAGCCAAGTTGCTACAGGAAGTCCAACACAGTTAGTAACCACGGTGCTCTTCTTCTCCAACTTCACTCTGATCAACTAGTCATCGAGATATGGATGCACCAGGATTCCATCACACCACAGAGTCGCTGCCATGACCATCATCACCTTGGTAAAAGTCTGAGGCACCATGGTGAGGCTGAAGGGGAGTGCCCAAAATTGGAAATGCCCCATCTGTATTGCAAACTGCAGGAATCTTTGATGGTCTGAGCAAATCAGAATATGGAACTAAGCTTCCAAATGCAGAGTTTCCATGTGGAAATGCATAACTCTTATAACTCTGTTGATGTATTTGAGGTCCAAGATAGGCCAAAATGCCCCCTCCTTTTTGGAAACCACAAAATAAATGAAGTATCAACCTTGACCTAACTGGTCAGATAGTACCTCCTCCATTGCTTCCAGGTGAAGTAGTCTCTGCAGGGTATCTCACACCGCCTGCACCTTGGCGGATGCTCTGCAGGGGGACCTCATAAAGGCATTGGAGAGCATAGCCCTCACAGATGATGACCAGGTGGAGTAAAAGAGTTGAAGCCAACTGCCTATAGGAATCAATTTTGCTTGGGCTTGCCTCTCCCTCATTGCAGCTTTTTGTCCACCACCTGTGCTCTCAAATAAAATCTTCTACTTACTCCCCTTTGTCCCCAAAAGACCTGACCTCTCAACAAATAGCGACCTCATTGAAAAGGAGAAAACCGAACTCTGTGTAGCCTGCAAAATTCCCGAGACTGCCGCCAGGCCAGAGCTGAGGATTTAGCACTCCTAGGCTTGTCATCGGGGTGAAGGGCACAATTGGTGTCCCCGAGATCTTTACATAAAATCATAAGATCATAACATATGCCATACTGGGTCAGACCAAAGTCCATCAAGCCCAGAATCCTGTTTCCAACAGTGGCCAATCTAGATCATAAGTATCTAGCAGTTTCCCCAAAAGACACAGGTTCCACAATGCTTGTATGGAGTCAAGCAGTGATATCCTGGGTTCCTTTTAATAATGGTTTATGGACCTTTCCTCCAGGAACTTGTCCAAACCTTTTTTAAACCCAGCTACACTAACAACTTTTACTTCATCCTCTGGTAAATAATTCCAGAGTTTGATTATACGTTGAGTGAAAAAAAATATATGTTCTCTTATTAGTCATAAATAGGTTACCCTGTAGCTTGTCACACCTCATCTGCCCCAGCGGTGACGACTGGTATTGTTGGGCTTTCTGAGGGTGGTAGTTGTGCCTTGCTTATATATATATAGATCACACAGGAAAACGTTCTTTTCGTTTTAGGGTTTTATTCCCCGTCCCTTGAGGTTTCGTCTTTCAAATACAAACAGAACTTAATAGCCTATTTTGGCTTATAACAAAATATAACTAGACAACAAAAATAGCTTCCTTCAGCTTGTAACTGTTAAACAAAAGCAAATAACAAACAGCCTAATTGTCTGTTTGGAGAGAGAGAGAGAGAGAGAGAGAGAGAGAGAGAGAGAGAGAGAGAGAGAGAGAGAGAGAGAGAGATAGAGCGAGAGAGAGCGTGAGAGAGAGATAGCGAGAGAGAGAGAGATATAGAGAGATATAGAGAGAGAGAGAGAGAGAGAGAGAGAGAGAGAGAGAGAGAGAGAGTTGCAGCCTTGCCTCTTATATACTGAAGTTAAGGTTACACATTCACATTTACCTCAGTGAGACTTCTGGGTCTATTACAGTGAGAGAACAATCCATCATCTCTGGGCTTGTTAATGCTTCTGAGTTTTCATATTCCATTAACTCCTGTTCATTAGTATCTTCATTACTCACTTCAAACGTGGGGTAAAAGTATGGCAGGCTTGCCTCGTCACTTAAGAAGTTTCTCTTCCCTTGTGCAGAACTGCCCCTCTGGGAAATATCGTAAAGCTCTGAGTTGTGTCTTCCAGAGCCCTGCCCCTGCTGGTGCCTTAACGAATACCTCAGGTCCTTGTTTGACCTACTAGCTGGGTAATTACGGTAGGCTCCTGGCCGGGTCTGTCCTAGCTTTCCAAGCTCAGCTGTGCCTGATTGCAAATGGTGTAACGGTGTTTCCCTAGAAGCTGGGAGCTTACGGTGATAAGGGATTTCTTCAGCTTTTCTTGGTAAGTGAAACCCCCTTCTCTTAGTGCTTTTATAATCAGGGGAAAAGCTATTATCAGCCTCTGAATATCTGGGCTTTATGTGGGTATTTCTATGCCTCCAGGGCTCTTCCCTTTCAGATAGCAAATAGCCCTTGTACTCACTCTTTGCCCCTGTACCTGCTGTTGCAGTCTTCTTATATTTCTCTTGCCTTCCAAACACATTCACGCTGTCAGGGTGTTGCCTTCTCCCAGAACCACACAGGTCTCTGGATTCTCTCCAACTTTCACACCGGCTCCCCTGTTGCCTTACTGACTCACTTTCACTGTCGTCATCTTCCTCATGCCAGCTCCAGGCTTTGCATGGCTTCAACCGTATCTGCTGCTGCTCCAAATCCTCTCTCAGGGATTCTCTCCTCAACTCCTCTCCCAAGGATTTCCTCTCTCTCAAAGGTTCCCTCCTTCTCAAAGGTTCCCTCTCTCTCAACGGTTCCCTATCTCCAAATGTTTGGGAGTCTATTTTATCTGCGTGTCTCCTGACTCCACCTTCACTCAGCTGCACTCTATTGGATAAAGCAAACTCCCTTGCTTTGCTCTTTGGGTGTGTCTTTCTGGGCTCTGTGCACGTGTGCTTATGTTGTCCCTGGCAACCATCAAACATTCCTCTGTTTATCTTGTCACTTTTACCGTGATCATTCACACTGCTCTGCACTTTCTCAGGCTGCCCTAGGTCCACCCTGTGACAAGCTTCATTGCATGTCCCCTAGTCTTTCTATATTCTGATGATGTAAACAATCAATCTACTTTTACCCGTTCCACTCCATTCATTAATTTATAAACCTCTATCATATCTCCCCTCAGCCGTCTCTTTTACAGGTTGAAGAGCCCTAACCTTATTAGGCTCTCGTCATAGGGGTAACCTTCCATCCCCTTTACCATTTTGGTGGCTCTTCTCTGAACCTTTTTTAATAACCCTATATGCTTTTTAAGATACGGTGACCAGAATTGTACACAATATTCAAGGTGCAGTTGTACGATGGAATGATAGAGAGGCATTATAATATCCTTTCTTTTATTTCCCTTATGATACCTAGCATTCTACGCTCTCTTGGCCACCACTGGACACTTGGCAGAGGGTTTTAACATGTTATCCATGATGACGCCTAAAACTTTTTCCTGGGTGGTGGTTCCCAACGTGGAACCTTGCATCATGTAGCGTAGTTTGGGCTTTTCTTTCCTAGGTGCATAACTTTGCACTTGTCCACATTAAATTTCATCTGCCATTTGGATGCCCAATCTTCCAATTTATCAAGATCCTCTTGCAATTTTCCACAATCTTCAAGGGTTTTAACAACTTTAAATAGTTTTGTGTCATCTCCAAATTTGATAACCTCACTCGTTATTCCCTTTTCTAGGTCATTTATGAATATGTCAAAAAGGAGCGGACCCAGCACAGATCCTTGCGGTACTCCACTATTGACCTTTCTCCATTGGGAAAATTGGCCATATAGCCCTACTCTCTGCTTTCTATCTTCTAACCAGTTCCTGATCCACATTAGTACACTGCCTCCTATCCCATGACTTTTTAGTTTTGCCAAAATGTCTCTGATGAGGGACCTTATCAAAGGCTTTCTGAAAGTCCAGATGCACTATATCAACCGACTTACCTTTGTCTACCTGTTTATTCACACATTCAATTAAAACATTAGTAAGTCAAGATCTTCCTTGCCTAAAGCCATGTTGACTGTCTCCCATTAAGCCTTGATTATCTACATGTTCAGTAATTTTGTTCTTTATGATGGTTTCTACTATTTTTCCTGGTACTGATGTCAGGCTAACCAGTCTGTAATTTTCCGGATCACCCCTTTAAAAAATTGGTGTTACATTGGTCATATTCCAATCTTCAGGTATTACAGATGATTTTAGTGATAGTTCACAGATTACTAATAGTAGGTCTGCAATATCATATTTCAGTTCTTTCAACAGCCTTGGATGTATACCATCCAGTCCAGCTGATTTGCTACTCTTCAGTTTATCGAATAGTTGTAATACATCTTCCTGGTGTATTGATATTTCTTTCAATTCTTCTGCAGTATCTCCTTTAAATACCACTTCAGTCATGGGTAATATCCCTACATCTTCCTCAGTAAAGATCAAAGCAAATAATTCATTTAATCTATTCACTATGGTCTTGTCCCCTCTTAGTACCCCTTTTACCCCTCTATCATCCAATGTTCCAAATGACTCTCTCACAGGTTTTTTGCTACAAATGTACTTGAAAAAGTCTTTTTTATACATTTTTGCTTCCACAGCAAGCTTCTTCTCAAATTCTCTCTTTGCCTGCCTTATCAATGCATGGCTTTTAACTTGCCAGTGCTTGTGTTGTTTCCAGTTTTCGTCATTTGGCTCTATTTTCCATTTCCTGAAAGATGTTTTTTTGGCAACAACAGCCTCTCTGACCTCACCTTTAAACCATGCTGGCAGTTTTTTAGACTTATTTTTATTTATTTTATTTATTTAAAAGGATTTATATCCTGCTTTATCCTAAACTCAAAACGGTTTTCACTTCAAATGAATCAGATTGCATAGTGAGGGGGTTTCGGCATACAGTGGTTGTATAGCAGTGTTTGAGCAGGTGTAATACAGGTGTAGCTTAATTGCAATATATACAGGTTGAGCTATCTACAATGTGCTATATACAAAGAGGAGGTGTGGGGTAGACTAGGGTAGGGGGGAGGCAGAAGGAGTGAGGCAAAGGCAGAGCAGGGGAGAGCGGTGTCAGGAACAATTAGATCGAAGGGGTCTCTGGACAAGTCACGTGATGTCGCTGTAATGCTCTATGTAGAGTGTAATCTTGAGTAACTTAATGTCCACAGTTGATCTTAAGCCGGCAGGGAGGAAGTTCCAAAGGGCGGGCCTGCTAGGAATATTGCTCTCCTTAAGTAGTTTGCCTCATTTTTGTGAAGTGCTTGGGGGTTGTGATGGTCTCCGTGGTGCCTCTCCTCCTGGGTCTGGTGTTTGAGTCAAAACTGATGATGGAATGCAGACTGTTCGCTTAGAGGTCCTGTTTGATTTTGAAGATGTTCAGTATGATTTTATATCAGATGCAAGAATCAATTGGAAGCCAATGGAGAAGGTTCATAATGGGGGTGATGTGATCATGCCTTGCAGAATCAGTTATTATGCGAGCAGCGGTGTTCTGCGCCAATTGCAAGGGCCAGAGTGAGTGTTTTGGGAGCCCAAGGTAAATGTGGTTACAATAGTCTAATATGGATGTGATGGTGGCTTGACAAACAGTACGGAAGTGATCTTGGGAAACAATTGGCTTGAAGCGTCTGATGGTTTTCATCTTGAGGTAGGCGTTCCTGGTGGTTTTGCTAATGTGAGACTGGAGGTTCAGTTCTCTGTCAAGGGTAACTCTGAGGTATTTTACTTCTGGTTTTATGGGTATTGTGATGTTGTTGAGCTCGATGGTGGGTGGGGTGATGAAGATGGTGTTTCTGTTTATAAGTAGAGCTTCTGTCTCCTTTCATTTTTCTTAAAGCATGGAATACAGCTGGTCTTAGCTTTCAAGATAGTATTTTTAAACAACACCCAAGCTTGATGTAAGTCTTTAACCTTTGCAACTGCTCCTTTTAGTTTTTTAAACTATTTTCCTCATTTTATCAGTCTCCCTTTCGAAAGTTATAAGGTAATACTGTGGATTTCCTTATCATCCATCCTCCATTAATTAAATCAAATGTGATCATGCTATGATCACTATTGCCAAGTGGCCCCAACACCCTTATCTCTTGCACTAGATCTGGTGTTCCACTAAGGACTAGGTCCAAAATGGCTTCCCCTCTAGTTGGTTCATGAACCAGCTGCTCCAAGAAGCAGTCATTTAATTCATCTAGAAATTTTATCTCCCTAGCATGTCCTGTTGTGACACTGACCCAGTCAATACCTGGGTAATTGAAATCACCCATCATAAGATCATAAGATATGCCATACTGGGTCAGACCAAGATCCATCAAGCCCAATATCCTGTTTCCAACAGTGGCCAATCTAGGTCATACGTACCTAACAGTTTCCCAAAAAGACACAGGTTCCGCAATGCTTGTACAGGGTCAAGCAGTGATATCCTGGGTTCCTTTTTAATAATGGTTTATGTACCTTTCCTCCAGGAACTTGTCCAAACCTTTTCAAACCCAGTTACACTAACAGCTTTTATTACATCCTCCGGTAACAAATTCCAGAGTTTGATTACACGCTCAGTGAAAAAAATATTTTCTCTTATTTGTCTTGAATAGTTTACCCTGTAGCTGAATATTATTACTGTGCTGTAACTTTTGTTAGCTTCCCTGATTTCTTTGAGCATTTCATGATCCATTTGTTCATTCTGGCCAGGCAGTCAATAGTACACCCCTACTGCCATCGCCTTCCCCTTTTTACATGGAATTTCAATCCATAGAGATTCTTCAGAAAATTATGTTTTCTGCAAAACTTTAATCCTTGCCAAATGGCCCCAACACCCTTATCTCTTGCACCAGATCTGGTGTTCCACTAAGTACTAGGTCCAATATGGCTTCCTCTCTGGTCGGTTCATGAACCAGTTGCTCCAAGAAGCATTTCATCTAGAAACTTTATCTCCCTAGCATGTCCTGCCGTGACACTGACCCAGTCGATACTGGGGTAATTGAAATCACCTTATTACTACTGTGTTGTAACTTTTGTTAGCTTCCTTGATTTCTTTGAGCATTTTATCGTCCAGTTGTTCATTCTGTCCAGACGGTCGATAGTACACCCCCACTGCCATCGCCTTCCCCTTTTGCATGGAATTTCAATCCATAGAGATTCTACAGAAAATTCTGTTTCCTGCAAAACTTTAATCCTTTGTGGCTCAATGCCCTCTCTAACATAGAGCGCAACCTCTCCATCAATTTGATCAACTCTACCATTATGATATAGTTGTACCCAAATATCACAGTGTTCCACTGGATGTCCTCCTTCCACCATGTCTCTGAGATTCCAATCATATCTAACCTCTCATTTAGTGCTATATATTCTAACTCTCCCTTCTTATTATTTAGACTTCTAGCATTTTCATACAAGCATTTTAGAGACTGTATTTTATTCATATTAATCTGACTATCAGTAGGCAGGGGTAATTTGTAATCTTTAAGCTCTGTCTGCTCCGTACTCAAGGGAATTTGGGCCACTTTTGTCTTTATTGGAACCTCTCTGCTGATATGCTCTAACTTCATTCTTTTGGTAGTATCCTTCAAGGATAGATTGTTTCGAACCATGCACTCTTGGGTGACTGTCAGCTCTCCCCTATTATCTACTTTAAAAGCTGCTCTATCTCCTTTCTATAGGTTAATGCCAGCAGCCTGATTCCAACCTGGTTGAGGTGAAGCCCATCCCTTCAGAAGAGCCCCTCCTTTCCCCAGAATGTTCCCAAGTTCCTAACAAATCCAAAACCCTCATCCTTGCACCATCGTCTCATTCACGCATTGAGACTCCGGAGCTCTGTCTGCCTTTTGGGTCCTGCGCATGAAATTGGAAGCATTTCGGAGAATGCTATCCTGGAAGTTCTAGATTTTCAACTTCCTACCTAAAAGCTCAAATTTATCCTCCAGAAACTCCCTACCACATTTTTCTTTGCAATTCGTACCGACATGTACCAAGACAGTAGACTCCTCCCCAGCACTGTTTAAGAGCTTGTCTAGGTGGCGCGTGAGATCCTTGACCTTCGCACAAGGCAGGCATGTTACCAGGTGATCCTCATCTCCACCAGCCACCCAGCTATCTACATGTCTAATGATCGAATCACCAGTTATAACGGCTGTCCTAACCCTTCCCTCATGGGCATATGGCCCTGGAGAAACTTCCTTGGTGTGAGAGGATTTTACATCACCTGGAGGACAGGTCTTAGCTCCAGGATCACTTCCTGCCACACCAGGGTGATGCTCTCATCTCACATGATCTCTCTACTCCATGGCAACAGGGATGCTGCCAGACTGGAATTGGGACTTCAGGGCTATATCCCTGTAGGTCTCATCTATGTATCTCTCTGTCTTCCTTATCTCCTCCAAGTCTGCTACTCTAGCCTCCAGAGATTGGACTCATTCCCTGAGCACAAAGAACTCCTTGCACCTAGTGCACACGTAAGACCCCTCACCAACTGGGAGAAAATCATACATGTGACACTCAATGCAAAAGACTGGAAAGCCCCCATCTCACTGCTGGACTGCTGTCTGCATCTTAGTTTTAAGGTTGTGTTTAGATATTTAAGTTCTTTACTTACTAAGGGTTGCTGGTGATACATTACTTATACGAATAAAACTATACCTAATATGTTTAATGACCTCTGTTCACCTGAAGCTTAATTTATCTCAGGACCTTAATGTATGACTGATGAGGATAAACAGTTGCACCTGAGAATGAATATGGCACCTCCTTTCCTTTAAGAAGTTTAAGCACTTATAAAGCTACGATCATCCAAGGGGGGGGGGGTGGCTGTCAGGGAGGGAGGGAAAGAAGACTTATTAAGATCTCTCTCCAGATGTAGCAGTCCCCTTTTGTAGTCCTAGACTTCCCCAAAAAGGAGTTTGCTCTTAAAGGGAAGCTTGCTAAGTCTTGCCTTAGTGGAAACATCCACTGACCAGTTCCATAACCACAGAAAATGCCTCACAGCTGTGACAGATGCCATACTCTTGGATGAGGCTCACACCAAATCATAAAAGACATCCGCCAGGTAAACAAATGCCAACTGCAAATTTGCAGCCTCCGAGAGCGGCTGTTGGGATCTGGAATCTGCCTCTGACAATGCCTGGACCCAGTGAAAGCACACTCTGGTCATATATACCCTGCAGATGAAAACTTGCAGAGTGAGGGCAGTGGTCTCAAACACCTGCTTCAATATAGTCTCAAGCTTGCCGTTCTGCACATCATTCAGAGCCACCCCACTTTCCACAGTGAATGGTCGTCTTCTTAGTTACTGCCACAACCAGGGGTCCACCTTAGACAATCTAAGGAGATCTTTTTCCTCTTGTGGGATGGGGTAAAGATGGGCCATGACCCGATCCCCTTTTAATCCAGCCTCTGGGACCTCCCATTCAGCTTCTATCATCTGCTTGATAGCCCTATGCACAGGGAAGGCAGTCTGGGAGGTCTTAATGCCCTACCAGAGGGGATCTTTCAAGGGCTCCTCCGTAGACTGTGGAAGCTGCACAATATTCAATGCTGAGAGCAAACAAGCAATCAGCAATCCCAGCTCCTCTCTCTGAAGCACCCGTACAATATGTGGCTCTTCTCCAGGGGGGGATTTCCCCTTCTTCCAGCTTCAAATCTGTGGAATCATCCCGCAGATCTGAGGGGCCCTCCAGTGGGTCCTCTGAACCCCCCAAATGAAGGGACCCCCTGCTCGTCCCAGAGTTCAGGCTCCAGACACCTGTGTTTGGGTGTAGATTCACCTGCCTCCACAGTTACTATTTGTTGGGTCTCAGGCAAGGCAGCCCATGTTTGTACTAAGTTGTCCTTTGGATTGAAGCTACTAGACAACCCCTGCTTAAGGCAATAAGCTTGATGGAATAATAATATGAAATCTGGAGAAAACGGCAGCACTGGGGAACCTGAAAGGGTCAAATCTGCATTTAAAGGAGCCCCCATGCCACCTCAGGAAGCCCCGCAGGAACAGGCTGTAAAATGGAGGGAGAAGGCAAAATGGCCACGATTCCTGCCAAAACCACAGGAACTAAGTACTGGCCTGTAGTCTTACCTGATGCCTCTTACACCTCTGTTCACCTTCCAAACTGTCCTGCTCTTGAACCTGCCATTTCTTCTTCAGCGGCCATCCCTCTTTCTGACATATCCTGCAAAAGCCCGCTGCTGGCATGCTGTACAAATCAACTTCTCTGATGGCATGGCAATGTGGGAAATAAACAAAAACCCTGATGGAGGAAGGCAGTAAGTAAAACAGCACTCACCCAATGCTGACAAACTCACTGTGCAGTGGCTCTATGTCAGCCACGTGATCGGGCTGCAGAGAAGAGTCCTGTTGCTCTGATTCTTCATTCGTTTTTTTTATGCTATAGCTGCTATCTCCCCCAAGTACAAGAACACTTGTGCATGAACAATACTTCTTTTTTTTCTCAATGAGCCCGGTTTCTCAGCAAATTTCCTTCTTTAAACTACCACAGCTGTGACAAACTGTTTTTTTATGTTATCAAGTCAATGTTGACTCCTAGTGACCCAGCAGCCCCGAGTTTTCTTGGCAAGGTATGACCAGAAGTAGATTGCCAGGCCTTTTCTTCGGAAGCAAGGGAGAGTAAAGAGACTTGCCCAAGGGGTGCCAGTGGGAAATGAACCTCATTCTCCT
Organism: Ichthyophis bannanicus; assembly: GCA_033557465.1. Classification (NCBI taxonomy): domain Eukaryota; kingdom Metazoa; phylum Chordata; class Amphibia; order Gymnophiona; family Ichthyophiidae; genus Ichthyophis; species Ichthyophis bannanicus. The sequence continues at coordinate 907,047,718 of CM066031.1, read as the reverse complement.
AGCTGTTGCTCTAACCACTAGGCTACTCCTCCACTTTGACAAACTGTTAGGCCAGCTTAAAAGGATTCAATTGTTCTTCTTAATTACTCTTCCCCTTATCTCTGTATTATTATTATTTTTTTAGTCCTTTCACTGGAATCCAGATGCACAGAAGTGCCTCATCAGTTGCTGGAGACTGAGAATAACGGTCTTGGAGGCAGTGCAAGGGGCTCTTCTACTGTGACATTAGTACAGTTCTGACATACTTAGTCTCCAGCTGCTAGTGAGGGGAGATAACCCATGCATCTGGACTGGACTGATTATGAAATACCTTAATCTGTGTGCTCCCATTTATACCTGAGTCTTTGCCATTTCATAGTTCATGGGGACATTTATGCTGCATATGTGTATATAGTTGCTTTTGTCTGCCCACATAAGTGCTTGCGCCCCATAATGACCAATATGCAGCTTTCTGTATTGTATTCATGCCAGTAATTGCATGAATGTCCTTGCATGGGGGTGACATTAGAAAAATAATGTAACAGATAACTTCTAACAGACAAGCATCTTTCCTAATGCCAGGCATGGTTCTACTGGTAATTTCTATGCAACTGTCAAATCTAGTGCTCATAATAGTGGGGTATTCTGCCACTCTGACCTATATACTATGTGCACCTGATGGTATTAATAGACCTTTGCCATCACAGGTATTCACCTATGAATGGTGTTGCTTAATCCACTAATTAACATCAAAGTGCAATACCAAAGCTAATGTCTGATCTAGATGCAGTTCATTTCTATTCTGCCTCTCCCCAAGTAGTGGCTCTTTTGAGTGTGCCCTTCCCTATGTGTTGCCTGTGGCTTGCATCACATTTTCTGAAATGTATAAAGATGAATCTGGCCAGTCAGCTGAGAAAGAGAGAAAGAGCCACTGCCAGTGGAGGAAGAGAAGGAGGAGGAAGAGGAAGCAGCATATAGAGAAGGAGCAGATGATGGAAGACAGCAGAGAGGGAAGGCCATGGCTTCACATCCTACTTCTGACCCACAACCACCTCTTCAGATGCCCCACATTGGTGAGCCTATCTTCAGGTCCTAACAGAAAGCAGAGGAAAAACAACTTCTGCAGATATAGCACTCAAAACACACAAGGAGAGGAGGATGACCAGGCCTTATGATACAAGTTCCTTTATAAACAGAAGCCTGACTTGGTGACATTTCAGCAGCAAAACCTTCTTCAGCGGTCTACAAATAATTGAATAAGAATAAATATAAAAATATAACCATATAAATATAGAAAACTGTATACAAAAAATATAAAAACATAATCATTGAAAACATAAGTACTGTAGATGTAAGAATAATAAAAATATGTAGAGTATATAGAAAATTATATATATATATATATAAATTGATGCTTAAGCATAAATAAGAATACATACCAGACCTAAAGAATTTGCAAGCACTTAAAAAGTTCAAAAAAGCAGCCTTTACTTAAAAAAAAGAAAAGAAAACATATCCAGTTAAAAGATAAGAATATTGAAAAGCTTAAAAAAAACCCAAATCTTTAAAAAATATATATATAAATATATAAAACAGTCTTTGTAAGATTTGACTAATGTAAAAATATATAGCTAATACAACACAGAGCCAAAATAGGTATCTAGACCCAGGCCTTTTTACAAACACTGTTTATTTATTTATTTAGCTGCACTCATATACCGCTTTTCACCAGGTCACACTGCTCAATAAAGTCAGATGTAATACATCTGACAAAAAGTACAAAACAGCCAGTCATTAAGGTCCTACACAGTGTATGTTAACAAACACAAAGAATACTTGTTCCATAAAAGATGTCTATTTAACAAGCATTTGGAGAAAGTCTATCCTCATATTTATAATCTAATAAAAAACTAATACACTGCGATAGCCATATTAGGCTGCCACATCTCAATATACATTAGACAAAAACTCTATACAGGAGTCCCATAAAATATTAAAACTAACGAATCATCTGGGTTCCACAAAACATGGCATATCCCATCAATGACAAACTACAGTAGATACTAATGGGTCATCTGGGTACAATATAAATCGGCATATCTCACCAAAGATACAACACATCAGGACATTGCAGAAGATAATTGCTGACAAGTGTCATCTGGATATAAACTCTGAAAAACATTTCCATGATATATGAAAACACACTGAGAAAGAACAGGAAAATACATACTTATTATACGCCCACAGAACTGGAGCCACAACAGGAAGATGCTGTTCATACGGCACAAATTTGTACTCTTCATGTATTCAGAAGCCACGCCTCTAACAGTGAGATGGACAGCACAGGACTTAAAGAGCATGTGGATAACTTCATAACAATATATAGCGTCATAAACCAGGGAGTGCAATTGATAAAAATTGGAAGTAGTGACTGATTGGGAAGTCCGTCAAGCCGTTTATACCAGAATACCTATATAATAGACAAATAAAAAAAGTAGAAAAAATAAAAAAAGGGGGAACCAATAAAAACAGTTAAAGAATAACAGAGAGGGGAAAAAAAACTGACAAAATCTATAATACAAAAAAACACATACAAATATCTGTGATCAAGAGCATGGATGTCAATCCAATCATTTCATTCTGCTGGTAGGGAAGAGAAAAATGCAGAGCATAATATAAAATTGGAGTAACAACAGGCAGAAGCCACAGGTGATTAAAAAAGACATATATGCTGCTATATTATGGAGGAAAACTTAAAGAAGGTATCAATTGGGGGGGCGGAGCTTGCCTGCGAAAGGAAATGGCCGCTAAATAACGCTGCTCCGACCTAACCATCAGAATCTGATCTCTCCCCCGCGATTATACTTCTCTGAGGTGGTAAGAATAAGGCCAGACATACCCTCAATGATGACATCTTTAAAACCTGCGCGTTTAGAGTTTCAGTCGGCGGCCGGACAAGCGGTAAAGCGCGCTAAGCAGGAATCGGCCTCCCCACAAAAGATGGCACCGGAAAAAGACATCTCGGCTGGGGAACGGGAAATTTTACAAGAATTGAGAGCCATCAAGGAGATGGTCACGGTTAATAACTCAGCACTTACGCAGATGCAAACCGACCTGCAAGAAGTTAAGGACACATTATCCGATGTAACCGGGCGCCTGTATGCAGTGGAAGCAGAAACGGAAAAGCACAAAAATCTAATGGCGCAGGTGGGTCCGCTCATTAACCGGGTAAAGCTACTGGAAAGTCAAATGGAGGAACAAAACAACCGCACACGACGTAGTAATGTCCGAATCATCGGTATTCCAGAAGGAAGAGAGGGTATGGACACTATAAAATATTTGGAGAAATTGATACCAGATATGTTGCAGCTTAAGTTTACCCCATCACTTGAAATAGAAAGGGCCCATCGAGTACCCTCTCGTGTAAAAAATGGAGCGCAACATCCGAGACCTTTAGTACTGAAAGCATTGCGGTATCAGCAAGCGCTGCAGATTTTACAAGCTGCAAAGTTGAAGCCGTCCCTTCAAATCGATGGTCACAAAATTGCGTTTTACCCAGACTTATGTAAGACAACCGTCGAAAAACGTAAGGAACTGTTAGCATGCCGGCCTCTACTCCAAAAATTGAATGCACGCTATGGCCTCTTTTATCCGGCACGAATGAGGGTGACGCTGAATAATGAGACACGATCCTTCGACAATGGAGCAGCGCTTCGACTGTTTCTCCGGGAGCAGGCTGACATGGAAATCGTGACATGATGGATTTCATGGACTACTGTCATTATATAATTGCTGATTAAGCATAAGATCGGGGTAAAGAAGGTATCTGTTTTAAATAGGAAATTTGTTAAGGAATTTTGGTCATGCAATGTTGTAGTAGTAACTTAGCCGGGGGGAGAGAACAGTGAGAGTACTGTAAGATGTGGTAATTGGGTTAGGGTGAGGGGTGGGTGTCGGTAACAGGTAATTTTGGGAGGAGGGATGAGCTTCACCATACATGTTAATGTAAGTTATACAATGTGGATGGTATACAAACCTGAGATGTTGAATAGTCCATTATATGCGCAGAATAGGAAGATGGTATCGAGTGTTATAGAGTTTGAGTCTACAAATTATAATTATGGCTAATATCAGATTAAAGCTAATAACCCTCAATGTACAGGGTATCTCTAATCCGATAAAACGAAAAAAAAATATTAAATTACTGCAAGAAGCAACGGGCAGATATTGTATACTTGCAGGAAACACACCTTACTTTGTTCGAGTCTCAGAAAGTTGGGAGTGAATATTATCGGAATGTAGTATCATCTCCTGCTCAAAAGAAAAAGGGTGGGGTAATCATACTACTAATCCGGAAAGCTTTGATTCCGACAATTGAGGGGAAAACATCGATAGACCCAGATGGGAAATGGGCCAAGGCGATTGTACAGATTGGTGCTGAGAGATATATCTTGATGTCAATTTATGGACCGCATCAAGATGAACCACAGTTTTATGAAAGAATAGCACAAGAGCTTTTGGTTAGGGAACCCACCGCTATCATTCTCGGTGGAGATTTTAATCTTATACAAGATCCACTAATCGATCGGACCCCATACAGGACACAGCACAAACCTAAGGCTAGTAGAATGCTTTCAGAGATAATAGAATCCCTCGGTCTGATAGACCCATGGAGGCTAATGTTTCCCAAAGAGAGAGAATACACCTTTTACTCGATACCCCACAACACGCAAACGCGTATAGATTTTTTCCTAATATCTAAGACACTACTGGATAAGCTCCACAGATGCGAGACATTTAGTTAAAGTAGTCTCCGATCATGCAGCCGTAGTGTTAGAATTAGACTCTGGCAGGAAGCAGAGTTCCCAAGTAAGATGGCATTTTGATCGGTCGTGGCTGGCGGATTCCGAGTTCAGAAATATCATTGATAATGCCATGGCTGAATACTTTCGATATAACCAAAGTACTGAGACGGCAGTCTGGGCGTGGTGGGAAGCCTTCAAAGCAAGTATGAGAGGGAGTATCACAACATACAGCATACAAAAGAAAAGAGCGGCAAAGCAAAGATTGCATGAACTAGAACAAGAGATACGCACTGGCGAACGGCTGCTCACTAAGAGAACTGACTCACTGATACTACTCAGGTTACAAAAGTTGAGATACCAATATAACTCAATATTGAACTCCGAAGCAGACTTACAGATCAAGGCACAAAGAGGAGAGTACTATCATGAGAGTAATAGGGCAGGCACTTTGCTTGCTCGTATGCTTAAAGCCAAGAAGGCGGCGACGAGAATTACGGGTTTGAAGGACACGCATGGGAATTTAAGGATCAAAAATGAGGAGATACTAACGATATGTGAAACATTTTATGCTACGCTGTACCAGACTGAGAACACCAACGGCAAAGACATGTTTCCTAATTTTGTTGCTGCATTGACAGGCCCCAAGTTATCTGAAACGCAGAAGCATAACTTGGAAGAAGATATATCCAATTCGGAGATTGAACAGGCAGTGAAGCAACTAGCCAAAGGGAAAGCCAGTGGCCCGGACGGGTTGCCCGTTGAGTTTTATGCAACCTTTGCTAAAACATTAGTTCCAGAGTTGCAACACTATTACTCCAGAATCAATGAAGAAAGTCCGGCTATTGGGGAGTTTGCCTCGGCCACTATTGTTATACATCCTAAAACCGGGGATAGATCCCCAATTAGTAGAAAACTACCGACCCATCTCGTTATTAAATTCTGATTACAAAATTTATGCCAAGATTTTAGCTAATCGATTAGTGAAAGTGATCTCGACACTAATTCACTCAGATCAATGCGGCTTTACGCCAGGACGGTCGACTACTGACAACGGCCGCCTAATGGCACACATATTGGGGAAATCACAGCAACTTATTAACCCTGTTGTGGGTTTAGCCCTAGATGCGGAAAAAGCATTCGACAGAGTCGAGCTTCCGTATCTTTTCGCTACGATGCGATGGTTTGGTATTCCTGAGACTTACATAAAATATGTGGAATTAATGTACATACATCCGAAAGCTAGAGTGGCGGTTAATGGGGAGATTTCCTCTGAGTTCCAACTGACCAGGGGTACCAGACAAGGATGTCCGCTATCCCCCCTGCTATTCAACTTGGCTTTAGAACCCATGCTGATTAAACTGCGACAACAAAAAAATATTTCTGGCATGAGATTTAAGGATTATCATTGCAAAATATCAGCGTACGCAGACGACCTGTTCTTGATTCTGGAGCCTAGCTCATTGGAAGCCACTTTAGATCTCATAGTAGATTACTCCCGAGTATCGGGATACAAATTAAACATGTCTAAAACGACGATCATTCCTCTCAACTCCCATGTTTCGGAGAATGTCCTTAGTCAATATCCATTTAAAGTGGAGAGAACATCTTTCAAATACCTTGGGGTAACCTACGGAACCACTGTACAAGATACAATGAAGCAAAGTATGGCGGCATGTGATAACATTCTATCAGAATGCGTAAGCAAATGGTCCCCGCTGAATCTCTCTTGGTGGGGAAGATTAGAAACCATCAAAATGGTCATCATGCCAAAGCTCAATTATATCCTCAGTATGGTCCCGATCCTATATGACAAGAGATTCTATCTGAGGCTTGAGAAAGCATTGGGTAGGTTTCTGTGGCGTAATAAAATGCCAAGAATTGCGATGTGGAAACTTAAACTATCCAAGCAGTGGGGGGGAGTACACTTCCCGGATTTTCAAATGTATCACGTTGCGGCCATACTGAAACAAGGTACATGGTGGTGTGAGGAAGACAGTGCACCTAATCGACCTACGTGGATGTGTATAGAGGCCTCACTGAGTGGGGCGGTTCCCTTATGGCTACGGATAGGGGCAGAATCCCCCTCGCCAGAGTTGGAAGATAAAGTCATATGGAATACACAGACAGCATTCCGGCTATTGGCCCAAAGGACAGATGAGGGCCAAGATTACACATTGTCTACAAATATATGGCTTAATCCGAAGTTCAAAATCGCCGGACGCAGCTTTGTTTGGGTCCCCTGGTTGAAACTGGGCATCACAAGTCTGGATCAGTTAATACACAACAAAGAGTTTAAATCCTTTCCGACCATTCGACAGGAATACGGTCTACCACCCACCTATCTATTTCAGTGGTGCCAATTGCGCCACTGCTTAGCTTCAACTGGAGTAACTCCCGTACTCATCGCAGAAGGGCGCACACTATATCACAAAATTAAGGAACTGGTTGAAGAACCGAGGCTGACTTCCAAATATGTTGCACTCTTTAGGGAGGGAGAGAAAAGAAGGTGTAAAGGTGCACAATTAATTTGGGAATCCGAAGTGGGCGAGCAGACTGACCCTAAACTCTGGAACGACTTCTGGAACTCACAGATAAGAATCACGAGGGCGGCCTCCCTCACGCAAACATTATATTTTGTGGCTCATCGAGCATATTTGACGCCAGTTAAAGTAGCCAAATGGCAAACACATCAAGGGAGTAAATGCTGGTCATGTCAGTCAGAAGAAGGCACTATGGCGTATATGCTCTACTACTGTAAATTAGTACAAGTATTTTGGCAACAAGTCTGGAACCGCATCACTCACCTTCTAAAATTCTGGACCCCACTCACATTTCGCATCGTGATCTATAAATCACAGGCGGGCCCGACGACCATGGGGAAAGATGCAAATGCTTTGCTAGATTTGATGCTTAGTCTGGCGCTAAAAGCGATTCTAAGTCACTGGAAAAACTTTGAGACCCTACATTTAGAATGGTGGTGGAGCCTGGTATGCCATCACAAGACCTGTGAAATTGCTTATGTGAGTAGACACCCGTCCTACCGCAATTTACTTAAGAAATGGGATACCCTAGATCAACAATTGTTATAGACAGCTATCTCTTAAAGATTATAGCACTCGATACCAGTAGAGTTAATGGTGTGGAGGTTTTACAAGATGGCAAAACCGGCCTATTACACAGAAGTAACCTCTATTTATGAGGCGCAATTTGATGGGCTCGAGGTGTACCTTCCACATTGTACTGTTAAGTATTGGGTTTAGTTTTAAGTATTAGTAGTAGGTATAGTAGTCACAGTTGAATTTGGTAATTGTTATAGAAAGGGTGGCACATACAGTTTTTATGATTAGTGTACTAAATACGAAATATGTGTGTGAGATTTGAAAACTTAAATAAAGATGTTAAAAAAAAAAGAAGGTATCAATTTATCCCCCCATACGTGTTAATTAATACTTACAAATATGAAATCTAAAAATTGTTATACTGCCTGAAACGCACTACAAATAGACACCATAAAGAACTTCTTAGGGAACCCATTATGCTCTAGCACTCATAGAAAATATCTTAAGCAATCCAAAAACAGGGAAAAAGGAAGAACCTTAACAATCAAATAAAGTAAAATAACAATAAAATCAATATAATAATGAAGATTAAAAATAGTAATATTGTAATCCCAAATGCTCTCACTTGGTTTGCAGCTTGTCATGCTGTGATGGCTTGGGTGCATCAGTGATCCTGAGGGCTAAGCTACTGGCATGATGTCCCAAGATAGACAGGTCTCAGCTGAGGTGCCAGACCAAGACAAACCACCCATCTAGGCAGCAGCAGAATGGGATGGTGTTGGTGGCGAAGAATCACATTTCTGTGACAACGGCAGCAACACTAAGGGGTATGTTTACTAAGCAGTCTTAACGTGCGCCCGGCGATAGTGTGCAGGATGCCATAAAAGGAGTGGGCGTTTCGGTCTTAACGTAGCAAAATGGGATTATCGCGTGATTACGCGCGCTGCGCATATTATTGCACGATTACACACGCTGCGCACATTATCGCGCGATTACGCGCGCTGCGCACATTATCGCGCGATTACGCGCGCTGCGCACATTATCGCGCGATTACGCGCGCTGCGCACATTATCGCACGATTACGCGCGCTGCGCACATTATCGCGCGATTATGCGCGCTGCGCACATTATCACACCATTACGCACGCTGCGCACATTATCGCGCAATTACACGCGCTGCGCACATTATCGGGCAAAACGCCGCTAAGCACGTTAACGCGCGATAATCTTAAGTAGGCGTGCAGACATGCAAATATAGAAGCAGAGGTGTAGCACAATGGTTAATACACTGACTGATGGTACAAGGGTCATGAGTTTGAACCCCCAGTATGCATAAGGCTGGCTGAGGCATCACCCTTTACATTTAAGTAGTGATTTTTGAGGCATTTTACTTTTATTTTAAGTAGTACTGCCAGCAAACTCACCCTCACGGTGGCGTAACCTAAGGTGCCGCATAAGGCACCCAATAACGCACTCCATAGGGCACATTATAGAGTGCACTGTCCGTCAAGGCACCCTATAATGTCCCCTATAGGACACCATATAAGGCACCTTATGGGGCGCCCTATGAGGCACCTTAAGGTTACAGTACTCTGAGGGTGTTTTTGCTGGCAGCACTAATGGGCAACTGGACAGATGCTGGGAAAGGGGACACAGAGGGCTGCAGATGGCACATGCTGTGCTGCATCTGGGCCACAGTGCGGACTAGGGTGATGCCTAGGTGGCCCATAGGAATGCTGAAACAGTAGAGCAGCCAGACAGCAACTGATGAGGGCCCAGCATGGGCATGAGTGTGCTTCCCACAGTGTCACAGGGGATAGTACCCAGCAGGAACTGTGGGGCCTGGCACTGCAGTACCCCCAAGGGCACAGAACATTGGCAGGCGGTGTTGGGGGGAAGCGTGGACATCTATGCAGGCACCCCTACCCCAGAACCTGCCCCATAGGCAGCTGCCTACCCGCACAATGGATGGCCTGAGACTGCGCTCCACCAGCACCACCAGCAGACGGGCATGTCAGCAGGGTGGCAGAGGGTACTGGTGGTGGAGGGGCAAGTGGAAGCTGCCCAGAGCAGACCGTGGCCTAGCCCTGTGTAGGTGGGTGCCATGCACTGCAACAGACAGGCCCTCTCTGACAAACAGTCATGGTATCCCCAGGGAATGCACTGTCTCTGTTGCAACACGGTGGTGCAGTGCACACAGCCAGTGTGTTCAGGAGCAGAAGGTCACAGGTTCAAGTTCCTGCCAACCCAGCCCCCATATTAAAAATACATTAAAAATAGAGAATGCCTCAAACAGCCCTATCAAATAACCCCACCATGGGTTTGAACCAATGTCCTCTGGCTTCACAGGCAGTGAAGTAACCAGTGGGCTACAGCTGCTAGGCAACCCCTGGCTGGCTGCAAAAGGATTGCATGTCACCATACAAACTGTCTGCTGTGGTTACCAGGATAGGGCAACCCACCCGTACCCATGATGCACTGCACATGCAAATCAGCAGTCGACAGATGGGCACAAGATGGGGTATGCACCCCCACAGCACCTCGGCCTAGTAGGGGGAACTGACCGTGTGTGGTACTGGCACAGAGTAGCCACAGACCGTCACATTGTGCGGGTACTATGCTCACCCTGAGGGTGAGGTGGGGTGCCCAGCACCAGGTCTACAGCACCTTTCATGGCTGAAGTACGCCATGCTGCAGGTCCCCGTCAGTGCTGCTGTGTGTGATAGGTAGTTCCTGCAGACACACCTAGGTTACATCTGTGTCCTTTTGTATTTCTCAGTCATGTCAAACCCTTACGGGCTATGATGCACCCAGAATAGTGCATATCCTGTGTTGATGCCATGGTTACATGATGTAGGTGAAGGGGGAGGGGCGTGTTTGTCCCATAGGCAGATTATGTACCACCACACAACCCACCCTCTGGGGCTCAGGGTGGGAAACAGGATCGCCCACCAATATATCCACATTCTACCTCCCTGCAATGGTAGCAGTAGAGGGGACCATCAACCCCAGTCCTGCTGGGGAACAGACACCCAACAGGGCAGGTAATGCAGAGCTGTACACATCCATAAAGCAATAGCAGTCAGACAGTAGGCCTGGAAATTCTCAGCTGCCCCCCACCACTATCTGACATTCTCCAGCAGCAAGCCTCCAGCCGCTGCACCCTGCAAGGCATTCCAGCAAGACACATACCAGCTGCAGACAGTCTGCTAGCTAGTACATAGTGCATGGTCCTGGAGAAAACGCGTGTGCCTAGAACTGGGATGTCAGCATACACACCAAGCAGATAAATCAGTGATTGGGCCCCAAAAGGAACCCATAAATATCATATAACAAAAATGCTACATAGCACTAGGGGGGAACCTAGCCATGCCATGGTCACTGCTCAGTCAGGGTGAGAGTGACTTTCCAGCAGGACATGCTGTGGCCACGCTGTCCGTGCAGGTGGTGGCCGGGCACTACAATGTCCGAGCCATTGCCCTATGCCCTGTGCAGATGCAGCCAGGCCAGGCCACCCTATCCAGGCTATTCCCACAGTACCTTGCTCCTCATTATGCACATTGGCAGGCCAATACTGGCAACAGTGCTAGCAGTGTGGGCTGTGGAAGGTGTTGGCAGCCACCACACACTGAATAGACACACACTCCACACACCTATGCCAGCATTGTGCAACTATAGAGGTGTTTGGCAGCCCTGGCCACCACACCAGTCCTGGGCACAGTGCAGGCATGGCTATGGTACGCAATACTGTTGGGGTCACTCAGTCAGACACCAGACCTGAGGCACACTCCACAGACATCAGAAAGGTTGCTATGATGCAGCTCAATCAGCCAATTGTGCTTAACGTAGGAATTGCTATCTGCCAGTTATCATAGCAACCTTTTGAAAGCTGTGTACAGTTTTCCCATATTTAGGATGGCATTTCTAAGGTATGCAAGTGCTAGTATGGGGAGATGCATGCAGGGCCCAACATCCTGCCTCTCCAGGAGGCTTGGGATAATGGAGCCCGTGGGTGCGAGTGTGTCTGCCCCTGTTGGCCACTGCTCTAGGGCAGAGGTTCCCAACTCCAGTCCTGGAAGGCCAAACACTGTTCGGGTTTTCATGCTGTCCCTAATGAATATGCATGAGATACATCTGCATATCATGGGGGCGGTGCATAGCAATGCAGCACAGCCACATTTATTAGAGGCAGCATGGAACCTGAATGGTGTTTGGCCCTCCAGGACTGCATTTGGGAGACTCTGCTCTAGGTAATGCACATGTTAATGGTGTCTGTGCTCTGTAGGGTAAAATGTAGGTGTTTTGGGCATGTCTACGTCATCTGCACTACAGGTTCTGTCTGTGTTAGCATGTTGTAGTAGTGTGTAAAATATGGGGGTTGGGTTGGCAGGAACTTGAACCTGTGACCTTCTGCTCCTGAACACACTGGCTGTGTGCACTGCACCACCGTGTTGCAACAGAGACAGTGCATTCCCTGGGGATACCATGACTGTTTGTCAGAGAGGGCCTGTCTGTTGCAGTGCATGGCACCCACCTACACAGGGCTAGGCCACGGTCTGCTCTGGGCAGCTGCCACTGGCCCCTCCACCACCAGTACCCCTCTGCCACCCTGCTGACATGCCCGTCTGCTGGTGGTGCTGGTGGAGCGCAGTCTTAGGCCATCCATTGTGCGGGTAGGTGGCTGCCTATGGGGCAGGTTCTGGGGTAGGGGTGCCTGCATAGTTGTCCACGCTTCCCCCCAGCACCGCCTGCCAATGTTCTGTGCCCTTGGGGGTACTGCAGTGCCAGGCCCCACAGTACCTGCTGGGTACTATCCCCTGTGACACTGTGGGAAGCACACTCATGCCCATGCTGAGCCCTCATCAGTTGCTGTCTGGCTGCTCTACTGTTTTAGCATTCCTATGGGCCACCTAGGCATCACCCTAGTCCGCACTGTGGCCCAGATGCAGCATAGCATGTGCCGTCTGCAGCCCTCTGTGTCCCCTTTCCCAGCATCTGTCCAGTTGCCCTTTCCGACATGCCCGCCCTGCTGTTGTGGAACATGTGCATGCCATAGGAAACCTGTCCAATGGAGAGGAAAACCCTGATCAGCGCTATTTCACTGTGGGATCATTCACCTTTTATGGGGACAGAGCGTAGACCCTTCCAAAATTCATATCATTTTTTTTTAGCTTTCTTGGGAGTGTTTTTTGACGTTTCCCATTAATATCACTATTGCCCAGCTTGGTTATGTTTTTTTTATATTTTGTTGGGGTCATTTTCAATGTTTATTTGCACTTTTGTTCCGTGCACATGTATCACACTTTTCACTTTTTTGTAGGTTTCTCTGATTTTGCTGTACATTGCTGACAGAAATGGTTTCTCTTCCCTTTAAATCAGCTCTAACGCCAGGGTTTCACTGGCGTTAGTTTTCAGCCTCGAATTTCACAGCGTTAGTGTGCAGAGAGCCTCTCCCCTCCCACTCTCCACCCATTGACCCCTTCTCTCTGCCCCTGGGGAGCCTTCCTCTGCCCTCTGGGAGCCTCTCCCCGCCTTCAGCACTCGTTTGCGCCGCTGCACGCGTTATCGCGCGATAAAGTACCTGTGCGCCTGATAAAGCACCTTATCACGCAATAATGTCACAGAGCGCACATTAAGATGGTTTAGTAAACATGCCCCTAAATTAAACTGTGTGGAAGAAAGGCCTGGCAATCTACTTCCTTATCTTGCCACGAAAACCCAATGGATAGTCACAACAAAACCAATTGCACTATAGTGCTGGAAGATAAGACCCCCAGGTCAGAAGGCACTCAATTGGCTAATGGGGAGGAGCTGAAGACCTTTCATAGTAAAGCTAGCATTTATGATGTAATTGGACGTCTGACTGCTGATGTAGCTACGCATGAAATGAGAGCAGAAGCTGCAAAGATGTCTTACCTATTGGGACATGGAACATACTAAGCATGAACCAAGGGAAGTTTGAGGTGGTCAAGAATGAAATGGAACATGTACAACTGGATCTGTTGGGTGCTAGCGAACTGAAATGGACTGGCATCAGGCACTTTGCATCTGATGATCACATGATCTACTATGCTGGAAAAGAAAGACAAAGAAGAAATGGTGTTGCATTTATAATTAAGAAGAAACTTGCAAGAACTGTAATAAAATATAATGCAATCAGTGAAGGCTTAATTTCTATTCGTCTAAGAGGAATGCCCATCAACACAACTATAATTCAAGTATATGCCCCAACAACAGCTGCAGAAGAGGATGAAGTTGATGAGTTCTATGAACTAGTACAAGCTGAAATTGACAGAACATGCAAACAGGATGTACTGATAGTCATGGATGATTGGAATGGGTGGCAAAAAAGAAGCAGGCAAAGTGGTTGGAATGTATGGGCTTGGCAACAGATACAAAGCTGGAGAAAAACTGATAGAATTCTGCAAGACCAATGATGTATTCATCTCAAACACCTTCTTCCAGCAACACAAGCCAGGACTGTACACATGGACTTCACCCAATGGATTGTACAGAAATGAAATTGACCACATCTGTGGAAGTTAATGATGGAAAAGCTATATAACATCAACAAAGACAAAACCTGGAGCTGACTGTGTTACAGATCACCAACTACTAGTATGCAAACTCAAGCTAAAGTTGAAAAAGAGCAAGCCACTCATGAATGTAGCAAAATATGACCTTGAGAATATACCACCAGAATTTAAAGACTGCCTGCAAAATTGATTTGCTGCTTTAGATACAAATAACAGAGTTCCAGAAGAGTTATGGGATGACATCAAGAAGGTTGTGTTGGAAGAAAGTGAGAAATCTCTACAAAAGGTGAAAAAGCAAAAACAGCCAAAATGGATGACCAAAAATTGCCCAGAAATGCAGAGAAGCTAAAGCCAGAGGAGAAAGAGAGGCAATCACAGAACTCAACAGAGATTTCCAACTTGCAGCAAGACAAGACAATGAGAAATACTACAATGGTGCATGCAAAGAAATAGAAGTAGAAAGTATTAGAGGAAGAACAAGATCGGCTTTCCTAAAGCTAAGAGAGTTAAAGAAAAAATTCCAGCCTCGAACTGGAATGTTACAAGATGCTCAAAGATCTATGTTGAATGATGCTGAGAAGATCAAGAAAAGGTGGAAAGAATATACAGGATATTATATGATAAAGATCAAGTGGACCAACAGCCGTTTCAACCTGTACCTTATGATCAGGAACCATTGGTGATGAAAGAAGAAGTCGAAGCAGAACAAAGCACCAGGCACTGATGGCATTCCCATTGAAATATTACAGCAATCTGATGCAGCTGTTACCATACTTACAAGGCTCTGCCAGGAAATTTGGAACAACATCATGGCCAACTGAGTGGAAAAGATTTGTGTTTATAGTAATACTAAAGAAAGGCGATCCAACTGACTGTGGAAATTATTGCACAATTGCTCTGATCCCATATGCCAGCAAGATTATACTCAAGTTCAATCAGCAGAGACTACAACCATACCTGAAATGTGAACTGCTAGCAGGGTTCAGGATAGGGTGAGCAGGGTTCAGGATAGGGCGAGGAATGAGAGACATCATTGTGGAAGTGAGTTGGATCCTTGAAAAGACTAAAGAATACCAAAAGGATATCTATATGTGTTTTATTGACTATAGCAAAGGCTTTTGACAGTGTAAACCATGAGAAACTCTGGGTCATATTAAGAAGTATGGGTATACCAGAACACCTGATCATTGTCTTGCACAACCTTTACAGTAATTAAGAAACAACAATTTGAATGGAACAAAGAGAAACAGAATGGTTTAAAATCAGCAAAGGTGTACGACAAGGCTGCATACTTTCCCCCAACCTGTTTAATTTATATGCAGAACAAATCATCAGAGAAGCAGGACTGTATGAAGACAGCAGAGGTGTGAAGATTGGTGGAAGACTCTCAACAACCTTCACTATGCTAATAATATTACATTACTGGCTGAAACTGAAGACAATCTGAAACATTTGCTTCTTAAGATCAAGGAACACAGTCCTAAAATGGGCTTGCACCTTAATGTAAAGAAGACAAAGATCCTGACAACTGGCAAAATCAATAAGTTGATTGTTGATGGAGAAGACATTGAAATAGTGGACAACTTTAACCTACTTGGATCAACTATCAATAAAGAAGCAACAAGCAGTCAAGAAATCAGATGACGCATTGCTCTTGGCAGAATGGCTATGAAAGACCTAGATAAGATCCTCAAGAGCAGAGATGTCTCTCTCCATACAAAGATTTGACTCGTTCAAGCCATGGTATTTTTAATAACGTCATATGGATGCGAAAGTTGGACAGTGAAAAAGATAGACAGGAAGAAAATTGATACCTTTGATTTATGGTGCTGGCGACGAGTACTGTGTATACCATGGACTGCCTGAAGAACAAACCAGTCAGTACTAGAGGAGATCAAACCTAAGCTTTCTTTAGAAGCTAAGATGGCAAGACTTTGACTTTCATACTTTGGACACATCATGCAAAGAGAGAGGTCATTATAGAAAGGCATCATGCATGGCAAGGTAGAAGGTCAATGCAAAAGAGGAAGGCCAGCAATGAGATGGACTGATACAATTACAGCAGATATGGGTGCCAATCTATGAACAATGAGATGCCTGACTGAAGACTGAACACAATTTAGAACAGTTATCCAGAGTGTCGCCATGAGTCGACACCAACTCGATGGCACTTAACAACAACAACAATTCCAAATGTAAAAACAAATAAACAATATAAATAGTGATGGGGGTGGGGGTAGGGAATAAGGAGGAAAGGGGGATTCCATATCTCTGGTCCAAGGACAGTCCAAAGTTCCTCCTTTTGTATTGTTTTAATTATTGAATTTTGCAGGCCAAATGTGCCTTTATTTTATTTTTTTGTCTTAATATTTTATAGCTATAAATGTTCATCAATAAATGACAATTAAATGTACATCATGTTCAAGTATTAATACTAGAAAGGATTTAATGGCCCTGTGGGAGAATGAGAGAGGGTTTCGGGTCAAATGGGAAAGGCTCAGGGACAAAGGACTGAAGGCATGTGCTCTAGCAGTATGAAAGAACAAATGCAAGACAAGATATAGGACATAGCGACACCATAGAAATGTGGGGGCACCAGAGCACAGGTATACCTCATCTCTAAGCAAGTGTTACATCTGCCACCTGACCCTACAAGTTGCTAACAGTTAAAACTGACAAAGTTGAGGGGCCAAGGCATAGCCAAGGTGGTATGCCAAGTCATTAAACCTAAACCTATTTGCTCTGTCCTAGATTCCCTGAAGCCACTTTATGACATTACAGAGTGATTGAAGAAATGTTTTAAAGCAGGGAGTACAATGACCTCTGGGGTATGTTTACTAAACTGCGTTAGTGCAATTCGCGTTAGGAGCCGCGTTAGTGAAAGGAAAGCCAATAAAGGACATGGGCGGGACATTGTAACCGATAACGTGCAGTTACGCGCGTTATTGCGCACCACGCAGCAACGATCGTTACAGCGCGCGCTACTGAGCGCACGCCTAAGACAGCGCGCACGCCTAAGACAGTGCGCAGACATCCAAAGACAGAAACAGAGCTGTAGCACAATTGTTACTACACAGACTGATGGTACAAGAGTCATGGGTTTGATTCCCCAGTGTGCCTAATGGAAAAGGCTGTCTGAGGCGTCCTGTGTAACCCCTTGAAAGCCTACTATAATATTTTAATCCACATCCTGCAGCCGGGTTTATGTTTGCATATGGCAGGAAAATTGTACCCGTCCTATTCAATATGTTCCAATAGGGACGTACCCTCTGCCATAGTCATGTATGATATACCATGTGATAGGAATATTTAGGCAGATGTTAGGATAACGAAAGTCATGGGCTTGGCCTGGAAAGGGTTAAGTAGTGGGCTGTGAGGAGGTTGAGTAGTACGTTAATAGTGCTGCCAGCAAACACACCCTCACAGTGTACAACCTAAGGCACCCTATAAGGCACCCCAGAGGGCACATTATAAAGTGCACTGTCCGCCAAGGCACCCTAGAATGTTCCCTATGGGTCACCCCACAGGGCACAGTACAGGGTCCTGCAGCGGGCACTGTATAGGGCGCCTGATGAGGCACTGTAAGGAGACAGCAGTATGAGGGTTCCATGCTGGCAGCACCAATTGAACTTAAAAAAAACAATGACACAGACAGCGCTAACAAATATCCCCACTGTGGGATCAAACCCATGACACCTGGCCACCCAGACAGTGAAGTAACCGGTGGGCCACATCACTAGTGCTATGAACAAATCCCTGGCTGGCAGATGAAGGTTGTCAGGTCACCACACAAACTGTCGGCTGTGGTGGCCAGGAGCAGGGTCAACCAACCCATACCCATGGTGCACTGCACATGCAGATCAGCAGTCCATAGATGAACACAAGACGGGGTATGCACCCCCACAGCACATCGGCCTGATTGAGGGGACTGACCGTGTGTCCCACTGGCACAGAGCACCTACAGACAGTAATCCAACAGGGTGTCCCATACAGTGCATGAAAAGGTGACTAGCAAAGCATCCAGAGCTACAGCACAATGGTTAATACATCGACCAATGTCGAAGTGGTCGTGAGTTTAATACCCCTGTGGGTCGAATGAGCAAAGCTGGCAGAGACAGCACTGTGTACCTTCTAGCAGTGCTGAGAGAAGCATTTATTATGTTAACCATAAGTAATGCTGCCAGCAAACACACCCTCACGGGGCCGAAACCTAAGGTGACGCAGAAGGCACCCAATAATGTACCCCAGAGGGTGCATCATAAGGTGCATTGCCCACCAAGGCACCCTAGAATGCCCCTTATGGGCCACCCCACAGGGCGCATCAAAGGGTGCTGCACATGGCACGTGAAAGGGTGCCTGATGAGGTACCGTAAGGAGACAGCATTGTGAAGGTGAGGTAGCTGGCAGCACCACTGCAAATAACCAAAAGAATATGCCGCACACAGCCCCACCAAGTAACCCCACTGTGGGTTCCAACCCATGACATCTGGCCACACAGGCAGTGAAGTAACATGTCGGTAATATTGTCAGTGTTACCAACAATGTCCTAATAATGATGCGGACAACCTATGGAGTATAAATGACAGATGGACAAAGGTCCTACACCAGAGCAAAAACAGATTAGCTACGTACAAACCAGAAATGCCTGCCAAGCAAACAAACCAAGGTCTCAGCAAACAAGGACATATGGCAAACACGATCAAGACCAAGGTCAAGACCATTACCAAAAACAACACGCCCAATAACATCATTGACCTTGTCAAATACGGACATCTACTGTCATAATCCAAAGAAACACCCAAACTATGATGAATACATGGAGACAGACTAGCCGGATGCCAGTTTCCCCAGCTCTAACAAATCACTGCCTGGCAGATGAAGGATGTCAGGTCACCACACAAACTGTCTGCTGTGGTGTCCAGGATCTGGGTCAACCTACCCATACCCACAATGCACTGCACATGCAGATCTGCAGTCCATAGATGAACACAATATGGGGTATGCACCCACACATCACCTCGGCCTGGTAGAGGGAACAGACCGTGTTTCTCACTGGCACAGAGCACCTACAGACAGTAATCCAAAAGGGTGTCCCATACAGTGCATGAAAAGATGACTAGCAAGGCATCCAGAGCTACAGCACAATGGTGAATACAACGAATAATGGCGCAGGGGTCGTGAGCTTAATACCCCTGTGGGTTGAATGAGTAAAGTTGGCGGAGACATCCCCAGTTATCCTAAAGCAGTGATGACAGAAACATCATTTGGTTAACCTTAAGCAGTGCTGGCAGCAAACACACCCTCACTGGGCCGTAACCTAAGGAGGTTCATAAGGCATTGCAGAGGGCACATAATAAAGTGCACCATCTGTCAAGGCACCACATAATGTCCCATATGGGAGACCCCATAGGCCGCATGGAAGGGTGACTCATAGGGCATGGTATAGGGTGCAAGAGGAGGCACCCTAAGGAGACAGCACCGTCGCCATCACACATCAGAGCCATGCTGCAAGGCGCCCTACCTGGTGCTGTCCGTGGACCCCAAACACCCTGCCTCCCACCCCAGCGTTGTCACCCTAACCCCTGTCCCCCAGTCTGCCACCTGTCCAAACCATACTGTACGATGTGGTGAGGAGGGTGGCAGCACGACATGTCCCCACAGTGCCCATCCCCACTGTATGCACATCAGTTAACATCCCCAACCCCCCACATACCCATGTTTAGGCATTCAGGGTAAACAGAGACCATGCAACATCCCCAGTGACATGGCAGTGTTCCACAACAATGCACAAGTGATCCCTCAGCTGCAAACAAAGAAACACCAAGACATGTCATGTCAGTGATGGTGTGTCAGATATCCGAGTGACAGCCAACAAAGTAGGCCATCAAGAAGGACCAAAAAAGGCTGTGTCCAACATGCAGAGGTACATCTAACAGTGGCAACAACAGGCACGGACAATTTCACACAGGTGCTGCGTCCAAACAAATATGGAAGATGGGGCTCCAAAGGAAGTGTGGTAGATGTGCCATGTCTGTGGGCTGTGTCCTGTGTGAAAAGGGGTAGAAAGAAGGTAAGGGAAGGGCGCACTCACCATCAGGTCAGAAACGATATGCTGACAGCAGAATATGTGCATCAGGAATGCTGAAACACCACAACATGACATGATCATAACAGACAGCATATTGCACATGGACCACAGTATGAGATGGCCCTGCAGACCATGACACAATCCCAACATGGTCATGTGAATGCCCATGGCACACAGGCATCACAGAGGTCAAAAGCATGTCCAGCAGTGGTGGTGCACCGAGATACCACAGAGATGCACGTTGCAACGAACAGGCCAAATGCAGCATCAGCATGTGGCCTATGACCCAGCGGAGGGAAGGTGAAGCTTACCTGAAAGGTACAACATTCGACTGATGGGGAAAGCCAGAGTCAGGCAAGGGCACAAGGGGCCCCTGGAGAGGCTGCCGACGTCGATGACCTGTGTCCATCACCTCGACCCCATGATCTGCTGTCAGTGGAGCATGGGCTAGGAACGCTGTGTTGCGGGAAAACATACTGGTTATGTGACGTGTCCTGCCCACAAACATGGGACATGTCAGGGAAGATAATATGACACATGCACACAATGTACATAAGGGCAGAAACAGAAGGGCATTGAGAGATGGATGAACATCGCCTGACAGGTGGGAAGACACACACGTCCCAAAGACACAGAGACACACACCGTGAGAAAAGGTAAGCATGCTGCAAGCTGTAGTTGGCTGGACTGCAGACAATCAGGGACAGGTGGAGACCTGGGTGCACCTAGGCTGCATAATGCATCAATGGCAGTGAGGTCTCTACGTGTACCTAAGCATTGCAATTGCCTGTGTCCAGAGACAAACTCAGCCTGGTAACATGTGCACAGGCAACTTATGTAGACCCCCTAGATGTGCACAGGCAATGGTCACATGTGTGTCAAACGGAACATATTGCGGATGGAGTGTGAGGCCAAAGACATGTGCAACACCAGAGGAACGACGGAGAGGGAAACACATATGTGTCAAGTGGTGCTGCCACCACAGCACACCTAGCTGTATGTCCACCCAGCCCAGCCACCTTAATGCCGCTGTGACATACACACACTCCTCACATGAACCACAGCAGTGGGAAGTATCGGCAGCCTATCCCTGGGAGGCAGGAACACAGCAGCCAATCCTGGTGAGCTGAAACACAAGATACAAATAGAGATATGTCAATACAGTGCTGTGAAACACACATACCATCTCACACATGGCGACCCATAAGCACATCCCCCCACATGCAGAACTTACAGGAGAAGAGTTCCTCGATCAGCTGTTGCCTGGCCGCCATCCCCTCACGTGTGTCACCATGGCCATGTGCAGGAGGGCACACAGGATCCTCCCCGAGATCCTCATTAATATAGACTGGGACATTGTGCCTGAGAGCAATGTTGTGGAGGATGCAACAGGCCAGAATGATCTTTGCCACAGTCAGGGGTCCATACTGTAAGGCACCGCCTGTCCTATCCAGACACCTGAAGCGACTCTTGAGAACGCCAAAGGTGTGCTCAATAACTGAGCGGCTAGAGGCATGGGCCTCATTGTACCGCATCTCTGCACCTGGCCGAGGGAGACACACAGGGGTCAGCAGCCAGGCACGACACCCATATCCTGCATCACCTGCAAAAAGAGATGGCATAAAGTCACATGTGAGATGATGGACCTATGGAATCATTGACTTAGCAATGCCCAACTGGACAGCCGAGAAGCATGGACACACACACCTGATGTCACAGCATTGCACACGATGGGAGTGCACCAGAGTCTGATGCTGGGAGTCCAAGAGCACAATTGGCGGGGCAGAGATGCGCAGTTGTGCACATCGGGGACCGTCATGATACATTGCACACAGGGCATAGGTCAACGGAACACATCCCCAGGGGGGCCAGGTGGGAGTGTCAGTGCAGACAGGCCAAAGTGAACAGTTATGCAGCATACATGTGTGATAGCAGGTTCGCCCACAGCCCAATACACATGTCACCCCTACATGGCAAATGAGGTGGCCCCATACACACTGTACACCATGTGTATGGTTCTGTGCCCCCAATCCTCCCCCTTCCCCCCCTGGATGGCACATGCACAAACCTGTGGCACATGGGGTGGGAAAGGGACACACCCCACAGGCAAACATATGTAAAACTGCCAAAGGTGCAGGAGCCACATCCATGGAGGGGACACACCATGCGTGTTCAGAGTGCCCCTGTACACGGGAGCTTGTTAAGTGAACAGCAGAGGCAGGGTACAGCCCACACATGTGTGCGGGGACACCCAGATGAGCAAGAACACACACATGGTAGGCAGAGAGACGTGTGGTAGCGCACAGAGGTATGTGACCACGTTCCAGGTGACAGGGTGTGATGTACTGTCAGGCCCAGAATAGGCTACACCAGGAAACAACACCACAATGTCATGCATGCAGAGGACACAGGTGACAATGGTGATCCCGCGAATCATATACGGTAGGTGCAAGTAAGATGTGGGGAATACCTACCCAGCAGGACATAGTCCTCATATTGTCCGGCCTCAAACTGGTCGAACAGTGCTGAGTTCTGCAGGATATAGGAGTCATGGGCTGACCCTGGGAACCGTGGAACCACATTCAGAATCCGCATACTTGCATCACAAACCACCTGCACATTCAGGGAATGGAAGTGTTTGCAGTTGCGGTACACAACCTCCCTGTCGCGGGGTGGGACCAGGGCAACATGTGTGCAATCTATTGCTCCCATCACATGTGGTATCCATGCAATCTGCTGGAATGCTTGTCCCAGGGTCACCCAATGTTGCCTACTGTTGGGAATGGCAATATAATTCCCAACCCGGCTGACCATGGCCCGCAGTACCTGGTGGAGGCAGCGAGAGAACGTTGGCCTACTCATCCCACCCACTGCGGCCACTGAGGATTGGAAACAGCCAGAGGCAAAGAAATATAGGGCAGCCAGGAGCTTGGCCAATCCCGGTATAGCATGTGACCGGGCAGTCAGGGGCTCGAGGTCAGGTCGTAGATCCTCATAGAGCTCCCTAATAGCCCCTGTGTCCAGCCGGTAGAGGGAGATTACCTGGCCCTCCCTGATGTTCCGGAGCATGGCCCTGGGCCTGTAGAGGTGTTGCAGGTGGGGCCGTGCCTCAGCACGCCTACGGCGCCGTTGTTCCCACACACCCGCCTGTGGACCCCCCACAGCTGCAGGCCTGAGTTGCAGCGGGATAGCACCCATGCCCATTGCCGCAGCCCCAGGAACATCATCTCCCGCTTCCGGAAAGCGCAGCCCAGCTAGCTCCAGCAATGCAAGTACTGTACCACCTGCATTCACAGTCTGATCCATGATAGACACAGGATGGAGGACAGGTGGTTGGGAAATAGGGTGCGGGGCGGGCACTTAAATCACAAAAACGATACACACCTGGTCAACCAGGAACATCCATCATAACCTACACCCTATAGGCATCCACGAAGCACGCGCAGGAACGCGCGTCCCCCCGCATTGCATCCGACAAAAGCCATCGACGTGTGTCCCTGTGACTCAGCAGGGTGTAAAGCTACTGAGAAGTATACCCCTTTCCAAATATGGAAAACGCCAAGATGGTACAGGGACGCTAAATGCGTTCACACGCGCGTACACGCAACGCACGTCCCATGTAATGTGCGTCACGGAAAGCGTCACGGAAATGTAACCATCACCCAATGCACATGGTAGCGCGCAGACAAAAAAGATACGACTACTATCCCAGAAAACATTTGATTCACTTACCAGCACAAAACTGGATTGTAGGAGGAGGGCGCATGTAGTGTGTACACCCAGGGCTGATTAGGAGGAATACTAGAACGCTGCAATCCATGCACAATAAGGCACATAGGGTACATAACCACGGCACATCCATGCGTGCGCAGGGGGACGCGTGTCGCTGGGCGCGGTGCTGCGCGTGTACGTAACGCGCCTAGAGCCACACCCGAAACATACCTATATATATATTGTGACCACAAAATGGCACGCACCTCAGCACACATCTGGAATGGAGTCCACCAACCAGGGACGTAGCATGCAAGACTGGAGCAAACACCACTGCCAAACACAGTTGGAGATGATGAAAGGCCAGGCCCATCTGGGCAACAGCAACACCCACGTGAGCATGCCACAGGCACACTGGGACAAAGGCGGCACAGACCCACACTGCCAGAGGAGGTCCGTAAGAGGGCAGTGCGGTTCAACCAGGAGGAGAATGATCTCCTTCTGGCAAGCATAATGGATCACTATGAGCTACTCTTTGGATGCCTCAGCTCTACAACAACAAGTGCAACACGCGCCAGGGCATGGGCGGAGGTGCAGGCGGCAGTGGCAATGGCTGATGGCCCACATCGGGACATAGAGAGTCTACGCAAGAGATACTGTGATATAAAGAGGAACATCCGTAATGAGCTCGCCAGGGAGAGGCGAGGGGCACAGAGCACTGGAGGGGGCCCAGCACAGGTCGCCAACCTAACTGAACTGGAGCAGCGCCTGGCTGACCAACTGGGGCCTATGTATATTCATGGCCTGCCCCCTGCATTGGACACAGCGCACCCAAGTGCCGGTAAGTGTGAGAGTGAGCTGCACCAGTGTGAGACAGCAAATGCACATGTGTGGGGGTGGCCCAAGGGTGGGGTGGGGTGTGGGTGGCATGACGTGGCTGTTTGGGAACCAGGGGGTGGCACAGGCAAACGGGCAGCTTCTGGCCCATTACCCATGGGGGGGACATGTCCATGGTGGCCAGGGGGCGGCACAGCACAGTGGATGGGTGCGGTGGCAAGGAGGACAGGCCCACAGTACCAGCAGAGGCTGCCAATGTGTTGCAGGGGAGATGGTGCAGGGTTGGCGGAGGCAGCACGGCCACACGGGTAGTAACGTGGCCAACGGGACAGCACAATGCACCTGTGACAAACATGGTTTGTGGTTGCAGGGCTGAAGGCGGTGATGGGGCTGCATGGGGTGTGTGGCAGCATGCAAGGGGGGGAGGGGACAGTGCCACTTGCAGGGCACAGGGCCCACCGGCATGGATAAAGATGAAATGTGGGGGGAGGAAGGGGCCCCGGCCCAGACCCATGTGGCTCACCCACACACATGTGCCCTTGGGGGTGTGGGACGGGTGTGGGACAGGCAGTCATGCCTCACATGTGCCCTTGGGGGTGTGGGACAGGCAGTCATGCCTCTTATTACCTATGTAACATTGTGGCCTACAGGTGACATTTGCTCCATTGACGCAATAGAGGAGGCGCCAGGGGACAACGAGCCAGGGCCGTGCACCCTCATTGACCCTGTGCCAGAGGTGGGCCAGGTGGGAGCAGGTGGTCCATCCCCACCCCAGGAGGAGGACAGCAGGCAAGGCACGCAGACTGCAGTTGACGGAGCACCGACCACCAATGCAGCCACGGGGGAGGTGTCTGCTGAGGCCGAACAGCTCACCAGACAAGAGGCACTGTCCGCTGTGTCGGAGGTCATCTTGCAAATGCAGGCGCACTCTGCAGTGGCACAGGGGGATGCAGAGGGTGAGTGTCAAACTGTGTTTGGGTGGCAATGCCTCTGCACAGGTGGTGGATGTTACCCTGTCCTACAATGCACTACCTGCTGTCTCCACAGGTATACGGCATTTACTGCGAGCGGGGGTGAGGGAACAGCGCCACCAACACCGTGCCCAATGGCGTCTCCAGTGCACAATGTCAGGGGTCCTGGCGGGGGTGCAGGACCTGGCTGCATCTGCGCAAAGCATGGCTGCCAGCCTGGAGATTATTGCGGCACACATGGGGGCGACGCCACCACCACCACCACCACCAGCGGCAGCAGCATTAGCGGCGGCGGCAGACGCACCACCATCAACACAGGGTGGGAGGGGCCGCGCAAGGCATGGCAAGGGCAGGGGGAGGGGGAAATAAACTGCCACACAAGCGGCTGTAGCTGATGTCATGTGTCCTGTGTTGCTTGTGGGGGGCCATATTAAACACAGCCCACCCGTGTCCACGCCAGGGGCCAGCCCCATGCAAATTATTCAGCCAGACGGTGTACCCACCGACCCTGCTGTGGTCAGCATGGGATGCCCCACCTGCTGTTGGGCGCACACCCGCAGGCACACACTACCCAGCAGCTGCAGCCGGCATCTGTTTCCCTTATACGTTCCCGGTGAGCCGGGTGGGGGGGTTAGGACTGGTAATGGGCTATAGAGGGGGACAGGGCATGACATGAGGTGGGCTGTGGGTGATGGGGGGGTGGGTCGGACTGGTAATGGCCTGTGTGCTGATGGGGGGGGGGGGTTAGGGCTGGAAATGGACTATTGGGGGGCTGGCCGGAAATGGGCTGATGGGGTTAGGACTGGAATTGGGCAGTTTGGGGTAGCTTGGATTGGAAATGTGTTGTGGTGGGGTTTGGAATACAGTGGACCCATGGAGGTGCTGGAACAGTACATGGGCTCATGGGGGGGGCGGCTGGACTGTTATCCTGCTGAGTGGAGGGGAGCTAGGATATGGCATGGGCCAAAGGTGGTTCCAGGAAATGACTATATATGGCCTGATGGGGGCCTGGGAACAAAAAGGAGCTGGTGAGGGCACTCGGACAGGAATGGGATGGCTATGCCCTTTTCACTTTGGTATGCCATCTTTTATTTGAAAAGGATGTGACTGCACAGATCCAGGTCTCTGCCAGCTCCAACGAAATCAAAGCACATCAGCTACACTTACCCGAACTGCTACCATAGCTTTGCAATAATGACTGCATACCCACAGTCATAGAAAGGCACTACTGAGTGTCAAAGCTGCCCTCTGATGGCCATAGGCCGTAGCACATGCACATCTTGGTTGGCAGTCTAACTGCCAGTCTATTCTTTTATATATCCTATGGTTTCCTAAACTTGTCTCTGTGATTTCTGGGCAACCCTCACTATAGATTACATGACAGCACACGTCTAGGCTTTCCCACCTGCCAACTACAGGTTAGGCTCTTCCCTTGAAACTAAAAGCTAGCAATTTGCATAATATCCAGGGCCTTAAGAGATGCCCCTCAAAGACATGATTGGGAGGGAATGACCATGTGGTATCAGGGATCATTGACAAAACTGCTGTCCTGTATTATGTTTATTCATATTTATTCTATAAAGAGGATTGACAACAGTCCCCCTTAATGCTGTGGAACCCCCTGAGCCTCAAAAATAAACACCTCCAAACAAATTAAATAAACGGACACTAGGCCACATAACAAACCCATCCCCTGTCCCCCTGTGGTCATGTCCACTCGGTCCCCCCCCCAATAGCCCTGTGCACTGGCCGGCTCAGTGTCCATTAGCCCCCTTGCTGTGTCCATGCCAGCATCCACCCTGGTCTGTGCCCATCGCCACTGCTGCACATAGCCTTGCATGGTCCACTACAGCTGACCCCTATCCACTGTTTAACGTGTGTGGGTTTGGCCATGTGTGGCACTGCCCCATGTGATGGCCCTAATAGCGCCCCACCCCTGACATGGGTACAGTACCCTGCATCCTCCCATTGTATCTCACACAGACACGCATGTGGGTGCCCACATGTGTAAATCACACAACACTGACACATAGCAATGAGGTACATCTGGCAACCACAGTTGTCTGGAAACACTGTTAAACTTTATTTACATTTGCCAATTGACGACACATTCACCATGGCTACTCATGGCGACATTTTTGTCTACCAACCCTACTGTCCCTGGTGAGTGTGGCAGGCCATGGCATGGGCTGTCACAGGGCGGGAGTGCCATGCGCATCCACACGCTACACACCCCGGGGACCCCCGTCACATGGTGGCTGGCCAGGTGCGCCACTGGCTACCCGCTCCTCCAGCAAGCGCAGCCGGTCAGCCACCATGGTCAGGGTCGCCAGGACCTGCCCCATGATGAGTGCGTGCTGCCTCTGGGCATGTGCCTGCGCACGCACAGCCGCAGTCACGTGCAGCCAGCACATGCAGCCGCACAGACACAGATCCTGTGTCTGTGTGGCTGCATGCACGGTGCGCCTGTCAGCAGCTAGGTGTGCCAGGCCCACGTCCAGGGGGGACACATCGCCCTCACCTTGGAGCAGATGGCTGGCGCCCCCGTAGCCCTGTGGCAGCCCATGCCGATGTGCACATGCCACAGCCGGCAAACCCATCCCCTCCCCCGCCCCATCCCCCTCCAGCTCTGACCCGCCAACCCCTTCCCCCTCCTGCCCCTGGCCCCCCACCACAGAGCCCCTCCCCTCCCCCTCCACCTGCACCGGCCACTCCACCCCTTCCCCCCCACAACCTCATCCGCCTCCCCCTCCCCCATCTCCTCCCCATCTCCTCCCCCGCTCCAACCACCCCAACCACCTCCCCCTCCTCCCCCCATCCCCCTCCTCCCCCTCGGTGTTGGCTGGAACATCCTCGGCATCTTCTGCCCCGCCGTTGTCTGCCTCCAAGGGCCCCGGGGCGTCCTCCACCTCCTGGCCACTGTTGCCATGCAGCTCCTCTGGCCCCGCTGCAGCATCTGGCCCCACAGGCTCCTCTGGAACACGTGCATCCGCTGTGGGAGGGGGAACACATGTCATCTCCATGGTCTCACATCAGACACGGCAGTCACATGCATCCTGTGGTTCTGACAGCCATTGCCCCACAGGGCCATGTCACATCACTCACCATTTCGTTGGGTCATCCGCTCCCTCTGTACCCTTCCTACAAAGCAGGGGTATCGTGCCTGTAGCTCCCGCGCCTTCTTACGGAGATCCTCCACCTATTTGAGTGACAACACATATTGACATTCGCGGAGAGACACCCTTTAGGGGCCTCTGCCGCAACACATATATATCTCAGTGTGCACTATAGTTCGCCCTTGTGATCACATACAGGGGCATTCCCCATGGCACCAGGATGGGGGGTAGGGCTCTGAGGAGAGGCCTGCTGCATCCTGGGGATATAGTTCGCCCTTGTGATCACAAGCAGGGGCATTCCCCATGGCACCAGGATGGGGGGTAGGGCTATGAGGAGAGGCCACCTGCATCCTGGGGATATAGTTCGCCCTTGTGATCACATACAGGGGCATTCCCCATGGCACCAGGATGGGGGGTAGGGCTCTGAGGAGAGACCTGCTGCATCCTGGGGATATAGTTCGCCCTTGTGATCACAAACAGGGACATTCCCCATGCACCAGGAAGGGGGGTAGGGCTCTGAGGAGAGGCCTGCTGCATCCTGGGGATATAGTTTGCCCTTGTGATCACAAACAGGGGCATTCCCCATAGCACCAGGATGGGGGATAGGGCTCTGAGGAGAGGCCTGCTGCACCCTGGGGATATAGTTCGCCCTTGTGATCACAAACAGGGGCATTCCCCATAGCACCAGGATGGGGGTAGGGCTCTGAGGAGAGGCCTGCTGCATCCTGAGGATATAGTTCGCCCTTGTGATCACAAACAGGGGCATTCCCCATGGCACCAGGATGGGGGGTAAGGCTCAGAGGAGAGGCCTGCTGCATCCTGGGGATATAGTTTGCCATTGTAATCACAAACAGGGCCTGGATCCATAGCACCAGGACAGGGGATGGACTCCACCTTTGGGACCTTCTGCATCCTGGGGCTATAGTTGAGCCTGGTAATCACAAACAGGGCCTGAATCCATAGCACCAGGACAGGGGATGGACTCCTCATTTGGGGCCTTCTGCATCCTGGGGCTATGGTCTGTTTCTGGTATTCACAAACAGGGCCTGAATCCATAGCACCAGGACAGGGGATGGACCCCACCTTTGGGGCCTTCTGCATCCTGGGGCTATAGTTGAGCCTGGTAATCACAAACAGGGCCTGAATCCATAGCACCAGGACAGGGGATGGACTCCTCATTTGGGGCCTTCTGCATCCTGGGGCTATGGTATGTTTCTGGTATTCACAAACAGGGCCTGGATCCATAGCACCAGGACAGGGAATGGACTCCTCATTTGGGGCCTTCTGCATCCTGGGGCTATGGTCTGTTTCTGGTATTCACAAACGGGGCCTGAATCCATAGCACCAGGACAGGGGATGGATCCCACCTTTGGGGCCTTCTGCATCCTGGGGCTATAGTTGAGCCTGGTAATCACAAACAGGGCCTGAATCCATAGCACCAGGACAGGGGATGGACTCCTCATTTGGGGCCTTCTGCATCCTGGGGCTATGGTCTGTTTCTGGTATTCACAAACAGGGCCTGGATCCATAGCACCAGGACAGGGGATGGACTCCTCATTTGGGGCCTTCTGCATCCTGGGGCTATGGTCTGTTTCTGGTATTCACAAACAGGGCCTGGATCCATAGCACCAGGACAGGAGATGGACTCCTCATTTGGGGCCTTCTGCATCCTGGGGCTATGGTCTGTTTCTGGTATTCACAAGCAGGGCCTGGATCCATAGAACCAGGACAGGGGACGGACTCCTCATTTGGGGCCTTCTGCATCCTGGGGCTATGGTCTGTTTCTTGTAATCACAAACAGGGCCTGAATCCATAGCACCAGGACAGCGGATGGACACCACCTTTGGGGCCTTCTGGATCCTGGGGCTATAGTTGAGCCTGGTAATCACAAACAGGGCCTGAATCCATAGCACCAGGACAGGGGATGGACTCCTCATTTGGGGCCTTCTGCATCCTGGTGCTATAGTTGAGCCTGGTAATCACAAACAGGGCCTGAATCCATAGCACCAGGACAGGGGATGGACTCCTCATTTGGGGCCTTCTGCATCCTGGGGCTATGGTCTGTTTCTGGTATTCACAAACAGGGCCTGAATCCATAGCACCAGGACAGGGGATGGACCCCACCTTTGGGGCCTTCTGCATCCTGGGGCTATGGTCTGTTTCTGGTAATCACAAACAGGGCCTGAATCCATAGCACCAGGACAGGGGATGGACTCCTCATTTGGGGCCTTCTGCATCCTGGGGCTATGGTCTGTTTCTGGTATTCACAAACGGGGCCTGAATCCATAGCACCAGGACATGGGATGGACTCCTCATTTGGGGCCTTCTGCATCCTGGGGCTATAGTTGAGCCTGGTAATCACAAACAGGGCCTGAATCCATAGCACCAGGACAGGGGATGGACTCCTCATTTGGGGCCTTCTGCATCCTGGGGCTATGGTCTGTTTCTGGTATTCACAAACAGGGCCTGAATCCATATCACCAGGACAGGGGATGGACTCCTCATTTGGGGCCTTCTGCATCCTGGGGCTTTGGTCTGTTTCTGGTATTCACAAACAGGGCTAGAATCCATAGTGCCAGGACGGGGGATGGACCCCTCTTTAGGGGCCTGCAGCATCCTGTGATGTCTTCGGGCCTTGTGATAGCTGACACGGGCATGTGACAGACCCCTGTGTGTCTCTTGGCCTCAGTGGTGGGCCTGTGGTGTTGTGTGGATAGGACACATCACTGAGGCTGCAACAGCACCCCATACCATACCAATGTGGTCTTTAGTTCACCTCTGCCATGGCTGCAGCTGCCCCCTGTGTGCTGGGGGATTCTGATATTGGGTGAGTGGCAGACCTGACTACCATCTGGCCGCAACAACACCTGACATTCTCTGGCAGTGCATATTTTATTGGTGCTTTGGTTACATGGTGTTCTTCCCCACATCCTCAGTTGGGGTGCCTGTCCCCAAGCACTTACCTCACGTGGGTAATCAGAGCTCCTGTTATATCTGATTGTGAGGCGCTCCCAGGCCCTCCTCACCCTTGCTAGGTTCTGCCTCCTGGATGAGTCAGGGAAGAGGCGCTGCTGGCGGAGGCAGAACAGCTCTGTGAGCAGGTACAGGTCTCTCTGCGTGAAGGCAGGCTTCCTCGACATGGCTGCCATCTGCTCTGAATGTATCTCAGCTGCATAGCCACGTGCGTTGGTGAGGGCGTAGCTACGTGCATTGGTGAGGGCGTAGCCACGCGCACGAATACATGTTGTTGCGGGCATGACACGGCGCGTGCTTACGTGCGGTCCTGCCGGCGAAACAGCCTGCGTAGGTACATGCGGCGGGACATGACTACGTGCGTTGGTTCGTGCGTTGATTCGTGCGTTGCCACTTTGGATTGCAGATCCTGGAGGGTGTATTGCATCTCACATTAATGCTACCATCTATAATTGTGATGGCCTATGGCTTATCCGAGCCTGTAAGCAGGGGCTGGATTTTATAACCCCCACTTTTTAGTCCTGCTTCTACATACTGCAGAGTCTGCATCATATTTTATAACACCTTCTGCTTCACACATCTCACATTAGGATACATTCACATTCCTTTGTCTAGGAATGTTCTTGATGTGGAGATGTATCTCACATTTCTAGTGTCCCTTTTGTTTAGATGGATTGAGGAGGGTGTGTGGGGACAAAGGCACAGGGAGAGTCCCTGATTGGCAAAATGTGGAGGTGGCATTGGAACCAATGGAGAGCTTGTGTGTATTTGACTGTTTGGACATGTATAGCATTAGTTGTATCGTGGTCAAGCGTGCTCTTTCACCTTTTGACTCGTTCCTCTCTGGGTTTTTGAAAGAAAAAATAGGCTTGGATTCTGTACTTTGCCTCTGCTATTATTGGGTTACAGACACCACTGCTCCAGATGGTAATGCACCTGTCAGCCCTGCCATGTAACACCACAGTGGGTTCAAACCCATAAACTCTGGCTCCACAGTCAGTGCATTTGCCAGTGGACTACATCTCTGTAGCTCCTTCTACATGCCTAGCTGGCTACAGAGGGACTTCAGTTCACCACACAGCAGGGCCGGATTTACCTTGAGTGAGGCCCTATGCCAACAAAAATTGTGGGCCCCCAGCAGGGGCGGCCCAAGGGGGGTGCGGGGCCTCATTTGCATAAGGGGCCTCATTTGCATAAATATTTGCATAATGTTACCATATACTAACTTTTAGTAAACGTGCCTCTTAATGAGTGTATGGATAAAGAAAAACTAAAAGATTTCTACATTACTATAATCCAGTGCCAACTGCCAGACACATTAGGAACTACTACAAACACTGCCCATTTAGAACCCATAGTAAACCCGCCGTATCCTAACAGCACTACCAGGACTCACAAAGCACCATACCCTACCAATCAAAAGGCAACACTGCAAATATTAAACCAATACATTTCAGAGAACAACAATACATGACCTACTGGGGAAAGAGAACAAGTGGCAATGTCAAATAGGAATTATATAAACAGAACACCTCAGCTCAGTTACACATGCAGAACATAGACCATCAAACAAGTAATCACAATTTAGAAACAGGAAGACAATAATTAAACTGGGAATCCCAAAAGCCAAACTTGGAAAGTACAACACTGTAGAAATAAAACTATACATTAATTTGCTCTTGTACTAAACAAAGCACAGACGTTAATGATGCACATTTACCAGAGCTGACATATTCCAATTAATAAATTCAAAATAAAGAGATATTTTTCTACCTTTTGTGCATTTTTTTCAGCTGCAATTGCTCCAGCCACTTTCTTCTGGTTTCTTCGTGTCTTCTGCTAACTCTCCATCGTCTGCTGTCCATTTGTCCTTTCTTCTCTCTGCTAGATTTTTTTCCATTCTCTCTCTACATCTGCTTTAACATACTAATCTTTCTCCTTTTGCTCTTTCCTCATTCCTATTTCATCCACTCAAATTTTACCCCTCCATCCTCAATCCCCACTTACTCTCCCAATACCCTGCCAATTGTAGATTTTTATCCCTCCCACACAAAATATTTTTCCCTTCTCCATTTTACTCTTCCAGCCCCATCCCATTCTAATCCTCCCCCAACATCAGCTCCCTTCTAGTTCTAGCCTCACCCAGCATCCATTCCCTTCTAGTCCCTGCATCAGCCCATTTCCAGTCCTAGCCACCCATCAGCCCATTTCCAGTCCTAGCAACCCCCCAACCCAATACCAGTCCTAGCCCCCCCATCAACCCACTTACAGTCCTAACCCCCCATCACCCCATTTTCAGTTTAAGCCCCCCCTATAACCCATTACCAGTCCTAACCCCCCATCAGCCCACTTCCAGTCCTAACCCCATCAACCCATTTCCAGTCAGCCCCCCATAGCCCATTGCCAGTCCTAACCCCCCCCCATCAGCCCACAGCCCATTACCAGTCCTAACCCCATCAGCCCACCTCCAGTTTTAACCCCCCCAGCCCATTTCCTGTCTTAGCCCCCCATTAGCCCATTACAAGAAAGCCCCCTTAAGCCCACTGCCAATTACACGTATTAACCCCCCCAAAGCCCATTACCAGTTCTAAACCCCCCCACCAGCCCATTACCAGTCCTAACCCCATATGCCCACATCCTGTTTTAACCCCCCCGGCCCTTTTCCTGTCCTCGCCCCCCATAGCCCATTACCAGACAGCCCCCATCAGCCCACAGCCCATTACCAGTCTTAACCCCCCCCCAAAGCCCATTGCCAGTTCTAAGCCCCCCCAACAGCCCACAGTCCATTACCAGTCCTAACCCCATCAACCCACCTCTAGCCTTAACCCCCCCAGCCCATTTCCAGTCCCAGCCCCAGCCCCAGCCCCCCCAATAGCCCCTGACCAGTCCTACCCCCCCACCCCCGTCGGCCTAAAGTAAAATTTAATTTAAAAAAAAACCCTGCTGGCTGCCGCCGCGGGGCCCCCTCTGCTGCCGCGGCAGCACGGACTGACCCGCGGGGGCCCCCTCTGCAAGCTGACTCCGTCGGTCCGTCGATCACTCTCTCCCTCCGTGCACGCTGTGAGAGGCGCAAAGGTAGAGTGTTTCCCTTGCGTCTCTGTTAAGCCCGCAGGGGCTGATGGGAAATTTCCCATCAGCCCCTACGGGCTTAACAGAGACGCGAGGAGACACTTTCGCGTCTCTCACAGCCTGCACCCTGCACGGAGGGAGGGAGGGAGGGAGGAAGGAACCGACGGAGTCAGCTTGTAGAGGGGGCCCCCGCGGGTCAGTCGGTGCTGCCGCAGCAGCAGAGGGGGCCCCGCGGCGGCAGCCAGCAGGTTTTTTTTTTAATTTTATTTTAAAAAAAATTAACTTTTTCTTTTTTTGTGGGCCCCTGGCAGCTGTGGGCCCTACGCCATGGCGTACATGGCGTATAGGTAAATCCAGCCCTGCCACACAGTCCATCTGCAGTGGTTCACAGGGTTGGATTGGAGCAGTCACACCCATGATGCACTGCACATGCAAATCAGCTGTGTACAGATGGTCATATGTTGAGGTGTGCCCCCCCCCCCATAATCTAGGACTGTTGGGGGTCCTGACCATGTGCAGGCCCACAGCACCTCAGCATGTTAGGGGGAACAGACCGTGTGTGGCGCTGCCACAGAGTAGCCACAGGCAGTCTCATTGTGCGGGTAGTGTGCCCACCCTGAGGTTGAGGTGGGGCGCCAAGCACCAGGTCCACAGCACCTTTCATGGCTGAGATATGCCATGCTGCAGGTCCCCATCAGTGTGTTGTAGGTAGTTCCGTTAGACACACCTACAATACATCTGTGTCCTGCTGTAGGTCTCGGTCATGTCCAGTCCCTATGGGCGATGATGCACCCAGAATAGTGCATATCCAGTGTTGGTGCCATGTTTACCTAATGTAGGTGAATGAGGGGGTGGGGATTATGGACCCATATTCAGATTATGTACCACCACCACACAACCCACCCTCTTGGGCTCAGTGTGCAGAACAGGTGCACCCACCAATAGAGCCACAGTCTACTTCCCTGCAATGGTAGCCGTGGAGGGGACTATCATCACCAGTCCTGTTGGGGAACAGACAGAGCGCTACACATCCAAAATGCAATGGCAGACAGACAGCAAGCCTGGAAATACACAGCTGGCCCCCAACATTATCTGACATTATCCAGCAGCACACCTCCAGCCACTGCACCCTGCAAGGTGTTCCAGCAAGACACATACTAGCTGCAGACAGTCCGCCAGCTAGTCCATTGTGCATGGTCCTGGAGGAGAAGCAGCCACCCTGAACAGGGATGTCAGCATACACACCAAGCAGATGAGTCAGTGATTGGGCCACAAAAGGAAACCCATAGATATCACATGGGAGAAATTCCATATAGCAATATGGGGGAACCTAGCCATGCAATGATCACTGCTCAGTCAGGGTGAGAGTGACCTCCCAGCAGGACATGCTATGGCCACCCTGTCTGTGCAGGTGGTGGCCGGGCACTACAATGTCCGAGCCATTGCCCTATGCCTTGTGCAGATGCAGCCAGGTCAGGCCACCCTATCCAGGCTATTCCCACGGTACCTTGCTCCTCATTATGCATATTGGCAGGCCAATAATGGCAGAGGCGCTAGCACTGAGGGCTGTGGAGGGTGTTGGCATCCACCACACACTTGATAGACTGACACACACTCCCCACACCTATGCCAGCGTTGAGCAGCTATAGAGGTGTTGAGCACCCCTGGCCAACACACCAGACCTGGGCACAGTGCAGGCATGGCTATGGTACGCAATACTGTTGGTGTCACTCCCCAGGTTGGTAAACACTGTCAGACATTGGACCTGTAGCACACTCCAGAGACATCAGAACGGTTGCTATGATGTGGCTCACTCAGAGATTTTACTTAACCTAGGAATTGCTATCTGCCAGTAATCATAGCAACCTTTTGATAGCTGTGTACCATATTCCCAGGTTTAGGGTGGCTTTACAAAGGTATGCAGGTGCTCGTATTGGGAGATGCACACAGAGCACGAGGTCCTGCCTTTCCAGGAGGCTTTGGATCATGGGGCCTGTGGGTGCGGGTGTATCTGCCCCTGTTGGCTGCTGCTTTACGGTAGAGGTTCCCAATTCCAGTCCTGCGGTGCCAAACACTGTTCGGGTTTTCATGCTGTCCCTCATGAATATGCATGTGCTACATCTGCATACCATGGGGTTGGCGCATACAAATGCAGCACAGGCATCTTTATCAGAGACAGCATGGAACCAGAATGGTGTTTGGACCTCCAGGACTGCGTTTGGGAGGCTCTGCTCTAGGTAATGTGCATGTTTATGGTGTCTGTGCTCTGTAGGGTAAAATAGAGGTGTTTGTTCCATGCTTATGTTCTCTGCAATGAAGGTTTGTCTTTACTATCACGGTTTAGTTGTGGGTAACATATGGGGACTGGATTGGCAGGAGCCCCATCTGGGACTATGAACCTGTGACCTTCTGCTCTTACACACACTGTCTGTGTGCACTGCACCACCGTGTTGCCACAGGTAGGCTGCATTCCCTGGGGAGTCCATGACTGTACATCCGACAGGGCCTGTTTGTTGCAGTGCACGACACCCACCTGGTCAGGGCTAGGCCATTGTCTGCTGTGGGCACCAGCCGCTGCCACCTCCACCACCAGTACCGCTCCATCCTTCCATTGGGGACAGCATGAACCCTGAATGATTTGTGGCCCTCCAGGACTGCATTTGGGGGACTCAGCTGTAGGTAATGCGCATGTTTCTGGTGTCTGTGCTCTGTAGGGTAAAATAGAGGTGTTAGCGCCATGCTTATGTTCTCTGCAATAAAGGTTCATCTTTACTATCACGGTTTAGTTGTGGGTAAAATATGGGGACTGGGTTGGCAGGCGCCCCAGCTGGGGCTTGAACCTGCGACCTTCTTTCTCCAAACACACTGGTTGTGTGCACTGCACCACCGTTTTGCCACTGAGACAGTGCATTCCCTGGTGATACCGTGTCTGTTCGTCCAGCAGGGCCTGTCTGTTGTAGTGCATGGCACCCACCTACACGGGCTAGGCCATGGTCTGCTCTGGGCAGCTGCCACTGCCCCCTCCACCACCAGTTTCCCTCAGACACCATGCTGACATGCCGTTCTCCAGGTGGAGCTGGTGGTGCGCAGTCTCAGACCATCCAGTGTGCAGGTAGGCGGCTGACTATGGTGCAGGTTCTGGGGTAAGGGGTGCCTGCATAGACGTCCACGCTCCCCCACAGCTCCGCCTGCCAATGTTCCATTCCCTTGGGGGTAGCTGCTGGGTACTATCCCCTGTGACTCTTTGGGTAACACACTCGTGCCCATGTTGGGCCTTCAGCAGTTGCTGTCTGGCTGCTCCACTGTTTCCGCATTCATATGAGTGACCTAGGCATCGCCCATGTCCACACTGTGGCCCAGCTGCACCACAGCATGTGCTGCCTGCAGCCCTCTGTATCCCCTTCTCCGGCATCTGTCCAGTTACCATTCCGACATTCCCACCCTGCTGTTGCGGGACATGTGCACACCATAGGGCCCCTGTCCGATTGTGGGGAAAAACCTGAGCGGCACTATTTCACTGTGGCCTCATTCACCTTGTATGGGGATGGGGTATAGACCCTTCCACGATTTTTATCTGTGCTATGTAGCTTACTTGTGGGGGGAGGGGTTGATGTTTCTCATTGCTACCACTATTGGCCAGCTTGGTTATTGTTTTTTTCCGGTTCGTTGGGGTCATTTTCAGTGATTCTGTGCCCTTTTGTTCTGTGCACATATATCACACTTCTCACCTTTTTTTAGTTTCCCTGTCTGGGCTGTACATTGCTGACATTTAAATGGTTTCTCTCCCCTTTAATATGCCTTTAACGGCAGGTTTTCATTCGCGTTGGAATTCAGCTCTGAAAATCAGCGCGTTAGTGTGAAGGGAGCCTCTCCCCGCCCACTCTCCGCCCATTGACCCCTTCTCTCCGCCCTCTCTCCACCTTCTGCGGTGTTTTACCGCGCCGCGGGAGTTTACGATCATTAACTACAGTTAACGCGCGTAATGAGACGTTAACGATCGTTCGCATGTCATAACGCGCGTTATGACGTGCGAACGATCGTTAACGTCTCATTACACGCGTTGTTCGTGATTACCGCAGTTTAGTAAACATACCCCTTAGAATCCTCCTACCCCCACTTTAAGGTTGCCTTAAAAACGTTTCTCTTCCAATAGACCTTCTCCCTTTCCTTAGCAACTGGTTAGTTTTTCTCTCCCCTCCCCCCTTCCCTATTGTTTTAATCCCTGCTCTTTTACTGTCCTATTACTTTATGGCGTTCTTTTCCTTTTATGACAAATTGTGATTTTAATTTTAATTGTATACCGCTTTGATGTTTGAGATGAGGCATATCAAGCTTTTAATAAACCATAAACTGCAGGGAGATGGTGCCCAGCAGTGCTAGTATGTTTGTGTACTAGACATGAGTGAATGACAAGAGGGCAAACACTGTCAGGTCCCAAAAGTATGACTTGCCAACATGAACCACAAACCTCTACTCACCTTCCTTTGAGGCGACAGACATACTAGACCTCTATGTGCCAACAGAAACTGATGCCTTCAAATTTCATTGCTGAGGCTCCCACCCACCTCCCCACCTAGACCATAGAATGCCAAGGAGATTCTTTTCTTGCCTTTGCCTATAGCATTTTGGGTTCTCAGAAACTGACCAGAGTTAGGTCTGGGGTGGCTCCCTGGCTCCCCACAGTCTACTTTTCATATCTCTAACTTGGTGACATTGGTTAATGGTGACCTTGTTTCACCTGCTTGCTTCATCAAGCTGGTCAAACCTGTGCAGCCTCTGACATATCAGAGGCTGCCTACAAAATACCCATATCTGAGGGTACCAGGTCACATCATAACCATACCTAAGAGTTTTGCTGCAAAGGTTATTTCACTATTTGGCCCACTTTTGAGAAAAAAGAGGCCATATAAACATCCAGGTTAAAGGGTATGCAGTGCTGTGTACGTCTTGTAGTGCTATACAAATGCTCAGTAGTAGTAGTAGTGGTATGGATATTGTAGAAGCTGTATGTATAGAAATTTTCAGAAAATCCATAGACAATATAAGGGTAAATTTATAACAGGGCACCTAGGATAAGGCACCAAAACACACCTATTTTATGCAGGCAACTACTTATATTTATAAAATACTAACACAAGTTGCAGGGATTGTGCCTTAAATTGAGTCCAGACATTTACAATTATTCTATAGCTGGTGTAAATGAACGCATTTAAGGTTCACAAGTATGTGCATAGGCTAAGGTCTTTTATAATAAATGTATAGTTGTGAACTCCACATATGTATAAAGTTGCAGAGTACATGGTACAAAGTGGACTAAGTTATGTCTACCAGGGCAAACTTGTTGATATGCTGTTATAAGTTTCCCATGCATTATGCAATTAGTAGCAACATCCTGATTAATGGGGTGAGAATCACCTAGGCCTAAGATAGAATTCTACCTTTAAGACAGGTGTGACTGTGCAATGATGCTCTGACAGTCTCTGCCTACTGAAGACTACCTTGCCACTACAGTCATCATGATCAAACAGGACAGAGCTGTAAAGGTGGCAGAGCTGTAAAGGCCTAACAATTTACTGAAATGAACCTTTGTGATAAAATTGGGCATATTAGTTATGTCAGCTGTGAGAAGTGTGTAAAAGCGAGCCCTATGGGCCTGATATTGCAAGGTATTTACATGGTTTAACTGAAGAATATAAGAAATGCCATTCTGGGTCAGACCAAGGTCTATCAAGCCCAGAATCTTGTTTCCAACAGTGGCCAATCCAGGGCATAAGTATCTGGCAGTTTCTCAAAAAAATGCACAAGTTCCACAGTGATTTTATTGGGGCAAGCAATGAATTTCCTGGGTCCTCTTTAATAATGGTTTATGGGCCTTTCCTCCAGGAACTTGTCCAAACCTTTTTTAAACCCAGCTACACTAACAGCCTTTACTACATCCTCCAGTAACGAATTCCAGAGTTTGATTACACTTAAAGTGAAAAAATATTTTCTCTTATTAGTCTTAAATGGGTTACCCCTCTTCTTATCCACTTACACTGGTTACCTGTTCCCTTCCGTTCCCAATACAAATTACTTACTTTGGTTCACAAGGCTCTCCACACCAACTCCCCACAATATCTAGCTGACTTAATCCACTTTCACACTCCCAGATATACCCCCCGCTCATTCCACTTAAACCGGCTCATCCTCCCCCCCCCCCCCCCTCTGCTGCCCACTTACAATCTACCCGTTCTTCAGCTTTTTTTCTTTATAGGTCCCGCATTATGGAATTCCCTCCCCTCTGCTATCCGATTAGAGTCCTCCCACTCAGCATTTAAACAGCAGCTAAAAACCCACCTCTTTTCCCTAGCCTTTAACCTCCCCACTTCTCCCCCCTCTCTATAGCTTTTCTCCTCTCCTCCTACCCTCTCTTGCTCTTTCTGTCTCTCTCTTTTAAAATATGTAACTTTTAAAATATGTAACTTCCTTTTCTTTTACTGGCTTTGCGCCCTATTTTTTTAATGATTTTTATGCATTGTAAACCACTCTGATTTTATTGTGAAGGGCGGTCAATCAAGTTTTATTAAACATAAACATAAACATACACTGTAG
Organism: Ichthyophis bannanicus; assembly: GCA_033557465.1. Lineage (NCBI taxonomy): Eukaryota > Metazoa > Chordata > Amphibia > Gymnophiona > Ichthyophiidae > Ichthyophis > Ichthyophis bannanicus. The sequence goes on along the minus strand of CM066031.1, from coordinate 907,005,984 downwards.
CTTCATTGCATGTCCCCTAGTTTTTCTAATTTTTGATGGCATAAACAATCAATCTACTTTTACCCGTTCCACTCCATTCATTAGTTTATAGATCTCTATCATATCTCCCGTCAGCCATCTCTTTTCCAGGTTGAAGAGCCCTAACCTTTTTCCTCATAGTGGTATCCATCCATCACCTTTACTATTTTGATGGCTCTTCTCTGTATCTTTTCTGATTTCGTTCTATCCTTTTTAAGATACGGAGACCAGAATTGCACACAATATTCAAGGTGCAGTCGCACCATGGAACAATACAGAGGCATTATAATATCCTTTGTTTTATTCTCTATTCCTTTCCTTCTGATTCCTGGCATTCTATTTGCCTTCTTGGTCACCACTACGCACTGGATGGAGGGTTTCAATGTGTTATCAACGATGATGCCTAAATCTTTTTCGTAGGTGAGTAGTTCCTAATGTGGAACCTTGCATTGTGTAATCATAGTGTGGGTTATTCTTTCCTAGGTGCATAACTTTGCACTTGTCCACGTTAAATTTCAACTGCCATTTGAACATCAGTCATCTAATTTATCAAGGTCCTCTTGCTATTTTTCATAATCCTCTTGGGTTTTAACAAGTTTGAATAATTTTGTGTCATCTGCAAATCTGATTACCTCACTCATTATCTCCATTTCCATGTCATTTACGAATATGAGAAAATTGGCAATTTAGCCTATCTTTTAACCAGCTTCTGATCCACAATAATATACTGCCTCCTATCCCATGACTTTTTAATTTCACCAATAGTCTCTCATGAGGGACCTTGTCAAAGGCTTTCTGAAAATGCAGATACACTTTATCAACCAGCTCACCTTTGTCTACCTGTTTATTCACACCTTCAAAAAATATAACAGATTAGTAAGACAAGACCTTCCTTTGCTAAAGCCATGTTGGCTCTCTCCCATTAAACCATGACTATCTACATGTTCAGTAATCTTGTTCTTTATACTGTACTGATGTCAGGCTCACTGGTTTGTAATTTCTCAGATCACCCTGGAACCCTTTTTAAAAATTGGCGTTATATTGGCCAATAATTTACAGATTATTTTAATGATAGTTCACAGTGGGTCTGAAATCTCATATTTCAGCTCTTTCAACACCCTTGGATGTATACCATCTGGTCCAGTTGATTGGCTACTCTTAATAGTTGTAGTACATCTTCCTAGTTTATCGATATTTCTTTCAATTCTTCTGATGCATTACCATGTAAATGCCTCTATGCAGGATATTCACCGGCACTAGGGTTGCCAACTTTTTGAAAGAGAAAAACTCGCCACCAGTGCCCAGCCATGCTCCGTCCATGCCCAAATACACCCTTCCCTTGCCCCTCCCCCTGTCCCAACCACTGCTCCCAAAAAATAATTGCAGAGGGGGCAATGTGCAAGCTGAACAAGCAAGACTAGCATACATTCTTAAACAGAAAATCCATATTAACAGAATACCCAGCATTGGTTGTATACACACACAATACAGATAGGCCTTCATTAATAAATGAGCACAAAACAAAAAGAGAATTATACAAACAAAAATTCAACTAAAACCTCAGAAAGCCAGAAGCTGCATGCAGTGCAACACAAGTGAAATAGAAATGCATTCCCCACTGTATAGTAGAAAATAAAAGACAGCAGATGTTAGAATTGGCATTAGAAGGGATGCAACCTGCCAATTGCTTTGGACCCACAAGCCAGAGAGGGCCTCAGATCTGTCTGAGTCTGGAAATCACAGCTTGCTAGTGGCATAAGGCAATGCATTGTGTGCTTTTGAGTCAATGCCCCCTACTGGTGACCCAGCAGCTTCTGGGTTTTCTTGGCAGCATGACAGGAAGGAGATTGCCAGGCCTTTCTTCCAAATCAATGGAGAGTTAAAATGACCTACCCAAGGCTACAAGAAGTGCTAGTGGAAATTGAACCTTTTTTTTTTTTTTATTACTAAGCCAGTGCTCTAACCACAAAGCTACTCCATTAGCCCCAGCCCCTCCCAGCATCAGCTCCCTTCCAGTCCCAGCACCAACCAGCATGAGCTCCCTTCCGGTCCCTGTCCCTCCCAGAATCAACACTTCTTTTTTTTATTTCTTTATTTACAACCAAAGCAAAAATTACAATTAAAATGATAATCTTCTTTAAACATAAAAGCAAAAACAAGGCTATAACAGCCTACCCCTACCTTCTCCCTCCCTTCCCATGCAATCATCAAAAGAAGAACTTATGAAATGAGGACACAAAAAAGGGGGGACCTACAAGGGCTATGACTCCACACCAACTCCTCACCTTGTAGGAACATAATAGCATGACTATTTGCCCCTTAATATGCACCATATTGTGCTTTAGAGATGTAAATGATTAGGAGTTTCCATTTGAGGAGGGTGGAAGGCATCAGAATTATACCATAGCGTGGCATTTGTTCATATTTGCAGCATAAGCACAGACGGTTCCACCATTTGTGCCAGTTAAGCTCTGCTCTATGTTTCCAGTTTGCAATAACGAGATGCAGAGCCACTCCCATCACAAAGTCAAATAAAGAATGACAATCCCTCTGCAAGATGAGATGCCAATTGTTGACCAAAATACGACAACAGACCAGGAGAGAGTGGCCCTGAATCCCAAGACCTCTTGAACTTGGTTCCAAATCAAAATCCAATAGCACTGAATATTAGGGAAGTCATATACCACATGTCTTAAAGTGCCAACATCACTCTGACAAAAGACCAACATTCTTTTCCAATCATTTTATCCCACTTAACAACCTTTATCGGGGTAAAATGGGCTCTGTATGCAAAAAAAATATAAAGCTTGTGCAATAGATGCAGACTGAGATACTCTATTTGTCTTGCTCTAGAATTTCACCCATGATTCTGGAGAAGGAGTCTCCCCTGTGTCATGTTCCCATATCCGCTGAACACCAATGGACTGTGGGGTGTGATTTTGAACGACCAATTTATAACAGTAAGGGCCACCCCAGAAGCCATTTGGGCTGAACCTATAATGTTCAACAACCCCCATTCTTCAGGTAAAGATTTACTATCAATAGGGGATTTCTCTATACAATGTCTCAGCTGAATCCACTGGAAGTAAAAGGATTTAGGCAAGTCAAACTCCCACTGTAGATAAGCAAAAGGCTTCCACTTGTCATCTAATACCAGTTGGCCAATGTCCCAAATACCCCTACTGAACCATTGTTGCCATGCAAATGGACTTTGATGAATTTTTAAAAAAGGACTGTGCCAGATGGGGATTAGCTTTGATAAGCATTCCACTTTAGGAATTGCCTTCGCTAGCTGCTGAAAGGCCCTTTGAGTATCTGCTATTACCCTGCGAGACTTCAACCTCCCAGAAGACACCATGTCAGGGAGGAGATTCAAGGGGGATGGAGCACTTAGGGGTATGTTTACTAAACTGCGGTAACGTTACAGACCGTGCTTTAGGTAACATTACCGCTCATTAGGTAATGTTACCGTGCATTGGGTAACGTTCCTACGCGGTAACGTAATGTTGCCACGCAGTAACGTTACCCAATGCACGGAAGCATTCCGAGGCGTGGTACACATTGCAGAGGGAGGAGAGAGGGCGGAGAACAGGGGTCAATGGGCGGGGATTGGGCAGGGAGAGGCTCCCTGCACACTAACGCACTGAACTGAAGGGCTGAATCCTACCGCAAATGAAAACCTGCCGTTAGGTGCACATTTGCAGGAGAGAGAAACCATTTCAGTGTCAGCAATGTACAGCATAGGGAGGGAGCACAAGAAACGTGATAGTAGTGTTCCATTTGCAGCAACAGCATAGTGCCCAAGTTGAAAGGCCACTATGGCGATGGTGTAAATGGGGCATAGGGGGCTGCAGGCGGCACATGTAGTGGGGGCAGCCGGGGCATAGGGCTGACTAGGCTGTCGCCCAGGTGGCACATAGGAACAAAGAAACTGGAAGTCAGCAAGACAGCATCTGACAAAAGCCAAACACAATATACAAATACCTTGACTACCCTAGCCAATAGTTGCTAGGGCAGAGACAGGACATCCCTGCAGCCATCCCTCCCCCATGTTGAAGGGACATAATGTTGGTAGGCAGTGATGGGGGGGTGGATGTCCATGTATGCCTTCCCACCCCAGACACCGCACCCTAGGTGCCTGCCTACTTAACAGTGGATGGCCTGGGACGGTGCACAACAAGCACCAACAGCATATGGTTATGTCAACATAGCAGGGGTGTGTGTGTCCGTGCTGGATGGGGCAGTGGCACCTGTCTGCAGTGGACCTAGGCCATGCCCTGTACCAGTACATTGTGTGCAGTGCAACAGAAAAAGTCTGGCTGAGGAGACATAAAGGTAGGCCCAGGGAGTGCTGTGTCTCTGTGGCCACACTGTGATGCAGTACACACAGCCAGTGTGACTCAGAGCAGAGGGTCACAGGTCCCAGCTGCAGATCCAGCCCACATTGTTCAACTGTTACCAGCGTGATCCTGCAAATGTGTATAATGAGGAGCAAGGTAGTGTGGGTATGGGCCAGACAGGGCGAATTGGGCAGGCTGCATCTGCACACAGAATATTGCAATGGTTGGGACACTGTAGTGTCCGAACACCACCTGCATGGACAGGGTGGTCACAGCATGTCATGCTGGGAGGTCAGTCTCACCCTGACTCAGCAGTGACCATGGCATGTCTAGGTTCCCCCATAGTGCTCTATACTATTTGTCGCTAGTGATACCTGTGTGATCCTAGTTCTGGGGCCCAATCACTGACATACCTGCTTGGTGTGTTTGCTGTCCATCCTATGTCTGGGTGCACATGTTTCCTCAGTGAGCACGTACCAGGGACTGGCCAGTGGCATGTCTGCAGTTAGTCTGTGCATGGTGAGAACACCTTGTACGCTACTGCAGGTGCAGTCTGACAGTGTTGTCTGATGATGCATGGCAGACAATAGTATGTGGCAAGTGAGGATTCACAGGCCCACCCCCACATTATTGCTGGTCTGTCAGTGCCACAGGTATGTCTTTTGCACACTAGCCCTAGAGGGCTGTCCTTTGCCATCAGGACTGGGGTTGCTGGTCCCATAGCTAGTCCCCTGGGCTCAGGCACCTGTCCCTCCATGCCCTCACCCAAAAATATGGGTGGTTTTGGGTCCTTGGTGGTACATAGTGTATACTACTCTGAACAGTAGGGAGCAGTGGCACATAACCCTCATAAGACTCTAGACACCCCTCTGCCCTGCTAACAGGTGGCCATGGCAGCCAGACCTTAACTGGGTACGCACTGATCTGGGTGGTGTCTTTTCCCAGAGGGACGCATGTGACTGCGGAACACAGATGGGCACAGAGGTACATTCGGTTGCACTGCTAGGGACACCTGTCACACACTGCTAGCAATGGGGATGTGCAGCAGGACCTATATATAGCACCACATGTACTGTGGACCTAGTGCTGGGTGGCCATCCTTACCCTCAGGGTGAACACAGAACCTGCACAATGGCAGGGTCTGTAGCTACTCTGTGTCAGTATCACACACGGCATTCCATCTTACCAAGCTACGGTAACAGAGAGGTGCAGACCCCATTTGGTGATCTGCTGTAGACCGCTGTTCCGCATGTGCATCATGGGTGCTGTTGAGGTTACCCTATCCTGGCACACAGAACAGATGGTTTGTACGGTGACCTGCAGTCCCTCTGTACCCAGGCATTGCTGTACAACAGGCCATAGAGGTACAATGACGTTCCAAACTGTGGTCATGGGTTCAATTTCCCATTGTTCCCCCCCTTCCATGTCTGTCCAACTCAGATATTTTGCATGCCTCTAACAGTCATATCTTTGCAGATCTGTGCTGCCAGCCCATAATAGCTTCGCCACAGTTGCCGACATTCCTTTGGTCCATCTATCTGTGTCTGTCAGCTGTGTAGAGTTCTGACTGCCTGTGCAGGCTGCCACCACAGGTCATGCACTGTTACCCTTTTCTGCATTGTGCCTCTTTGTTGCCTGCCTTGCCTGTGCCTCATCTGCATGGCACCATCACACCTCTGTCCACCCATCATTGTAACTATCCTGGTACTCCCGCCTCCACTGGGGGACAAGTATTCCCATCATCTGCCACCCACTGTCTTCCCAGTACTTTACATTGCCCACACCCTGTGCTGTTGTACAGTTGCCCACAACATGTTCATCAACAGTACTGGCAGCCACATGGTCTGGCCGCAAATATGGCACGTCCAGGAGTTCCCAGCCCTCCCTCCTTCAATCACTTGTGCAGTGCCATTACCCCATGGTCAATCCAGTGTTAGGGTGACATCAGTATCAATGGCCATAGGTAATGCATGTCAACGTGAGGCACCTTGCAGCCTGTAGGGAAAAGTAACCTAGGGCACCGTAACATTGTTATGACACCGTAACCAATGGCTAAATATCCCAGGGAGCCCCGAGGATGACCTGTCCAGGGGTGCCCAGTACGGCGCCTTGCCTAGGGAGCCTGATAAGGTGCCTTAGAAGGCGCCTCACAAGGCACCTTGCAAGGCACCTGATGAGCATCCTATATGGCACCTTACAATATGGTGCCCACTAAGGCTACTAAGGCGCCGTATCAAAATATACCATATAAGAAATCTTAGAACGCGCCATGTTTTGAAGCGCGGTTTAGGGCGACATATAACATGCCATTAGGGCTAAGGAGTCCCAGGATGTGCTCCTTAGTGTACCGTTGCCCAAGGCGCTCTTCAAGGCACCGTAATCAACATCCATGTAAAATGCGCCTTAGGCCCAGATGGCTGAAAGCCTGACATGCCGTAACGTAAAGTGGCAATGCCCACAAGAACATGGTCCATCAGACCAATATAACGTGTTATGTGTAGCGCAGTGGTTAGGCAATATGTCTGACCACAATGTATTGTGAGTTCAAATCCCAGAAGAGGATACCACAATGGCAAAAAGATGGGTATAGGGCATGTCACAGACACAAAGAACACTCATGGTTAGATATATAAGAGGATACCTGAGACAGAAACAAATAGATCAACATGCATTGCACACCAAGGTATGCACATAGCAACACCTGCACTGGCAGGCACATTTTCACTGCATCATAGGAGGACTGACCACATACAGCAGACAAGATGGCCGCTAGGTCACAAAAAACTGCATTCATGCATGCTGATCTCTACCTCCTCCACACAAAGGAGTGAGGGAAACAACAGTTCTTTCATCCCAAAAATCTCATTTTTTGTCGGACCATATAATACCCTGTACCAGGGTCACAAAACCAGACTCCCAGACCTTGGTAAATAATAGTCCCTTTTAATTAAACCAGCAGTGATAAATATACTTAACTGCCATGGCAAAATCATCAAGGTGGAAGACACACGACACAGTCCTGCATTTCGGGCTCTCACTTCAATCTGCCCTGCTTCAGGTCAAACTGTCATCACCAATCAAATAGCCGTCACCTTACAATGAATGAAAAAAAACTTTCTGAGAAGCACTCTTTAAACATGGCGTCTGACGTCATCCAGTTTGCTAAACCAATCAAAGAATGAAAAAAGAAAGTTCAACCCCCCCCCCCAAAGGACATAAAGTATATGTCAGAGCAGGACAACCTAAAAAAGAATTACAAAAGGCTATGCCAATCCAACTCCAGGTTAAGACCATGGGGGGTCACCGTATTGAGGCGAAAAATTCACCACTTCTCAATAAATTGTAGCTTCTGAGTCCGGTTCCCTCCACATGGATTCCAGGGGACCTGGTCAATCGCCCTCCACTGTAGGTCCTCAAAATTGTGTCCATGAGAAAGCATATATTGTACCAACAGGGCCGAAATAGTGCGGGTACAGATCCGGGAAGCATGTTCCAATAATTGGACCCTAAGTGGGTGAATTGTCTGGCCCACATAAACTAACTCGCATGGGCAACAAATCAAGTACACCACATATGAAGAGTCACAAGATGTAGCATGTCGAAAAAACCATTGCCGGTGTGTACGAGGGTCAGTCCAAGTGGTGCCCAAAAGGGATCCCAAGCAATAGGAACAATGACCACAAGGAGAATGTCCTGACTGGACCCTAGGGATGTCGACCCATGGGGAAGTAAACATCAAACTGTCACATAGCTTTTTCCCCCTAGTAAAAGCAACACAAAGACTTTTCCGAAAACAAGCATGGACCAATAAAATACTCCGTTTTTGCAAAATCAAGTGTAGTAAGTATGTAAGTATGTAAGTCCTGCATATGTGCGGATGTGCATATGGGTATACATGTACATGCTGCCATATGTGTTTCACGCCACTATCATGACATATATATTTGTCACTTGTGTTTTTGAATCCCTAGGATAAGCTGTTGACCCTGCCCAGTGCTGTGGTGCATGTGGAAACTCCACTGGTCGCAGATTGTGCACAGACAGGCCATATTCTACTTGCATTACATGAATACTTGCTCCAAACAAAACTGTGTTCAAAATGGAAAACTTTTTAATAACAACAAGACTTTAATCGAGAGAGTACCCAGAATGTCGGCCTTCCATTTGTGTAGTAATACAAAAAGCTAGCTTGGCCTTCACGGAGCTGATCAAATCACATTACATGAATACCTGCTCCAAACAAAACTGTATTCAAAATGGAAAACATTTTAATAACAACAAGACTTTAATCGAGAGAGTACCCAGAATGTCGGCCTTCCATTTGTGTAGTAATACAAAAAGCTAGCTTGGCCTTCACGGAGCTGATCAAATCACATTACATGAATACTTGCTCCAAACAAAACTGTGTTCAAAATGGAAAACTTTTTAACAACAACAAGACTTTAATTGTGAAGGCCAAGCTAGCTTTTTGTATTACTACAAGAACTGAAATATGAGATTGCAGACCTGCTATTAGTAATCTGTGAACTATCATTAAAATCATCTAATACCTGAAGATTGGAGGATCGCCAATGTAACACCAGTTTTTAAAAAGGGTTCGAGGGGTGATCCGGGAAACTACAGACCCGTAAGCCTCACGTCAGTACCGGGAAAAATGGTAGAAACCATCATAAAGAATAAAATTGCTCAGCATGTAGATAGTCATGGTCTAATTGGAGACAGCCAACATGGCTTTAGACAAGGAAGATCTTGTCTTACTAATCTGTTATGTTTTTTTGAAAGTGTGAATAAACAGGTGGACAAAGGTGAGTCAGTTGATATAGTGTATCTAGACTTTCAGAAAGCCTTTAACAAGGTCCCTCATCAGAGACTTTTGGCAAAACTAAAGAGTCATGGGATAGGAGGCAGTGTACTACTGTGGATTAGGAACTGGTTAAAAGATAGAAAGCAGAGGGTTGGGCTAGATTGGCCACTGTTGGAAACAGGATACTAGGCTTGATGGACCTCGGTCTGACCCAGTATGGCATATCTTATGTTCTTATGTTCTTATGATGTGTGTAACCCATATGTGTGACTTGCATCACAGTATTTCCACATATGTTTGGGTCAACATGTGCATGATGCCATGTGTGTGGCACAGGGGGTACATTGTGTAGTTCCTGTTTATTTGTGTGGCTACCTTACACTTGGACATGACACGCTGTTTGCCACCACAACACTGTGCTGCGTGCCACCACCCGTGATCGATGTTTGACCCTCACAGGGGATGTTATGGTGCATCTGGGTCAGCACTCTGTCATGGTTCAATGAACACGTTGCATGTGCATCTGCCTGTTTCTGGTTTTACACCAGTGCATGTGCCCACATGGATTCTGTGTGCGTTAGTGTACCATTGTGGACCTTTCATTCTACCTCCACGTACATGTTATTGTGTGTTGTTCCTGTACAAATGTGCCGCTGCACATTGATTTACAAGGTAATCACTGCATGTCTGCACAGTCCTCTTTATCACATGGCATTGTGCCACTCACATTGCACCAGTAACTTTGCAGTGGGGCAGTGTGTGTGTCCTTTTTCTGACCTCATTTGTGCATTCCCTGTACATTGGCATATATGCGATGCTCCTGTATGCACACCACTCATTGCAGCAGGCCTTCTGCATAGTGCTACCTCTATGTCTGTGAGGTTGTGCTTTGTTTGTTATTTGGCAACATGTGCCTCTCATTCCTGTTACCATGTCCTCATTTTGCCTTGTGTAACTGCTTCTGCTCCCATTTGTGCATTAAAGGTGTTTGTTTACATGAGTACCTGACATCTGCTAATTCTCGGCATATCGCATACTGTTGTCTGGCCATCTACATTGTTGTATGACACACTGATACACATACATATTGTCTACACAGCTGAGGGGTGGTTCTGGGACATTGGGACATGACATATTTGTTATGTTTATGCATTTGCCTGTGCACTGCAGATCCACATCACTGTATGGCAGCATGGCATTACATCTATGTATCCTCCCTTCCTACCTTATTGCCTTGTGGTTGTGTGGGCAGCTTGGTGTACCTGCCTGGACCGTGCCCCCTGTCAGTTGTGTGTTCTGGTGCTATTCCCGTGATGATGCAGACAACGTATGTCACTGCCATCTGGTTCACTCACATCAGTATATCGACGGTCCACCTTTAATATCATTGGCAAGTGTTTGTGTTGTATCATACACAGGATGTGTGTGGTGTATCAGATGTTGTGCTGCTGCATTCCTGCCCACAGATGGTTTCGCAGCTGTCGACATAGGTGTTCAATTTTAGCACAGGTATATTCCTCGCTGCCATGTGCCTGGACAGTTGTAGGTCGTCTCATTTGGGGCATTGTGTCTTTTTTTGGGTGGGCATCTCTACTACTTGGGCACATGCATGCTCAGGCTGGTGCCTCTACATCCTCACCTGGGAAGTGTTTGTGGGACATAGATGGCATTGGTGTTAGTTGTCACTGGTGCTGACAGTAGCGGTGGGCCAGAAAGGATATATGCCAGCCTCCTTATCTACACATCATCCCCTGCAGAGATGTTCATGCCATGCTGTGGTGGACTAATGGCTCACACACTGGCCTAGGGACACAGGTTCAATTCCTACTGTGGTATTTGTCATGTCAAATACCCTTATTTGCTCTTACAGGACCTAGTTGATCATTGACACTCCTTCATGTACATTAGCAGGTTTATGTTGCCATATACACCACTTTGCTTGATACCATGTGGCAGTATCAGACAGCTGTTACATAAATATGTGTGTACACTTGCGGAAATTTAGCTGTGTATGCTTTTCCTGGTTTGTGTGCCCTGTATTGCCAGGCACGTATGCTTTTGGGGATATTTCATGACTGATGTGTGTTGGATTCCCATCATGCACCACCTACCTTCAACATGCATGCATATGTGACTGCGACATTTGATGCATGCAGCTGCATTGGGGGGTGGCCTACTGACCAGTGCACACCAGGCAGCTTCTGGACATGCTCTGTCCTGCCCAACATCAGTGGACAGGCCAGTGACGTTTGTATGACATGTTGTACACACACATTTGTCTGTGCTGCTGCATCACCGCACTGCCTGGCGTATTTAGTGCTATACTGCTGATGTACATGGCCCACCTGTGCTCACATACTTGGATGGTGGCAGCTGTCTGTGTGCCAGCTGCCTACCGCCTCAGGGGGTGCTACAGGTGTCCATACACACGTCCCCATTGGTGCGACATAAGGTCCTTGTGCTTGTAATGGTTGTTTGGGATAGTGGTTACAGATGTGCATTGTGTTACCCTAGGTTGTAGGTTTCATTCCCACAGATTCCTTATATTTTCTTATGTTGTGCTATCCCTACCAAACAGTGGCTCCGGCTTCTTCACCTCTCCACACACCCTTCCTCTCTTCACTGTACAGTGCAGTGTCCCCTCCGTGCAGCCTATCCATCACATGCCAGCTGTTATATATTGTCCCTTTCTTTGGGCTATCTGGGTGGCCAGTTGGCTCAGTGGTTTGGTATTGGTGTCAATGAGCTGTGTTTGGACTCTTTGGTGTATCACACAGGATCAGTTCCACCTACGAAGCTGAGGTGCTGGGGGGGGGGGCGCTGATCTGCATGTGCAGTGCATCATGGTTACCAGTGGGTTTACCCTATCCTGGTGAAGAGCAGACAGTTTGTGCAGGGACCTGCAGTCCTTCTGTAGCCAGGCATTGATCTGACACAGGCCAATAGTTAATATGTTGACCTCGTAGCCATGGGTAATGGGTTCAATTCCCTATTGTTCTCATTTTGGTTGGCCTGTTGGACGCAGGTCCTTCTCATGCCTGTAAGAGTCAGACACATATTTGCAATATGTGCACGCAGCCATGCCCACCCTGACCTCATTGTCCTAGCCTAAGGTGCGTATAGAGTGCATTTGGCCAAACTGTGTTGTAAGGCTCCGCAAGGAATGGTGCCCTTTATGATGCTGTAAGCAAATGTGCTGTTAAACAGAACTCGATCCATGTTTGCGTTGGAACGCGCGTTGCGTCACTACGCAGATGAGTTGTGTCACTATGCAGACACATTTATATTGTGTCATTTCAGGAATGGGAAACAGCTTACAGAATGGCTTCACGGAGAGTACGTTTTCCACAACCACAGGACATGACCCACCTCATCTGCTCGCGGCAGAGGCGCCTCTTCCCAGGCTCCTCATGATGCCTCCACCTCACCTGGATGAGGGGGGCCTAGGAACGCCTCACCAGGCGCTATAATAGAGCAGCCTCCTACCCATGTGAGGTAGGTACATAGGGACACGCCACACAAACCAAGAGGTGCATCACAGTAGCCAGCGATCAGCACACATATCATACAAGCACAGCATGGGTTAGGGACAGGTCATTGGCTCTACCTGGAACCACTGCAGTTGCACCAGTTGATCTGTGTAGGTCTTCTCTAGCTCCAGGTGGCCTCAGGCCTCATTACATAGGCCTGTATTTGCCCCTGTTGCTATAGTATGTGCCACAGTTGATGTGTGCAGGTCTGCCCGAACCCCAGGTGGCCCATGGTCTATACAGAGTGGACTGTGATACATTCCCTGGACCTTCATAGGTGAGTATGCTGCTGTATGCATGCCACAATGGCTGGGCACATGTGCAGCACTGCTGCCATGGACTACTGTGGCACAGCCATATGCAGTCACAACATATGGTCGCCACATGTCTTAGGCACATCATAAGGTGTGGCATACAGGGGATCCAGCGCATTTTTTTGGATGTGGCACATGCCCCAACTACCCCTTGGCCAGACATCACACAGGAAACGGCATCATACAGCACTGCTGTTACGCTGACACTGCCACCAATGCCATGGGGCAACCATGTCTCACAGAGGCAGCCCATCAGGTGGCATGGGGTGCCTGGGTGGTAGCACGCAGGATGTGTGTGGGCAATCCAGACATGCCTAGACTCACTCGCACACATGCAAGTGCCATTGGCAGCAGCTGGCATTGAACCAACAGTGTACAGCAGGGGCAGCCTCCTGCTGCCCACAGCCATGTGTGATGTGCATCTGCCAATGGGCAGTGATGTCTGTCCCCTGATGGTCCATCTCCATTGCTGTGCCCCCAGGTGGAGGAACTTTACAATATGGCTCTGCAGCTGCAGCGTCGCCACCCCCGCCTACTCAGGCAGCTCCAGCGCGAGGCAATGGTCCGATGGAATGGTGAGTAATGCAGCCTGTGTGTCACACAACAGCATGATCCAGTGGCCCTGCAGTCTGTGGGGCCACCTACTATGTGTCCATGATGTAGCAAACACATGACCACAGTGGTATTGTCTGGTTTCCCCCCCACAGCGCATGAAGATGCTGCCAAGGGAGCATCATCATTGGAGCCACAGCTGGATGGCCCCCTGGCACCAGCACCCACAAGCCATGAGGAGGCGGGGTTGGAGGAGGATGGTGCAATGCTGGCTGATCCTGGAACTATTGATGGGGAGGAAGCGGCCAAAGAGGGGCTGTGGGATGTGTGGGAGGGGGAGTGGTTAGCAGGGAAGGTGGAGGGGGTAACTGAGGAGGGAGTGGGTGTCAGCACGGGACAGCACAGGGCACTGGGGGCCCCTGCCACCTGCCCCATGGGTCAGGTGATATCGGCCATCTGGCCGTGGACACAACATACAGTGCTACAGGTGGGACGCCTGCACATGCCATCACACAGACACCAGGCACATGGTGTCTGTGTGATGCCATGTCTGTACGCTGCCTGTCTGTGTCAATGTGTGCTGTGTCCAAGGCACAGTGGGCACAGAACCGCACCCTGGAGCAGGTGGTGGGCGCCATGGTGGGGATGGCTGCGGAGCTGCGCAGGCTGCATGAGACTCTCATGGGCAGTGCAACTACCCAGCCATCCAGACATGGTGCCCCCAGGGGTTATGAGCGCCACTGCACAACATGGTACATGACACTGTACAGACATGTGTGAGACAGTCCCTGCTCATCAGAGCTTATCATCTAGTCACGAGAATACACAGGGCTAAGATATGGTCACAACAAAACATATCACACGGCACTTACAATCTTGTCATTACAAAGCACCAACAATTACAGTCTGATGCTACTGATCTAATGCTACTTGACCGGAGGCAGCTGACTGTGTGCCAGCTGTCTGCCACCTCACGGGGTGCTATGGGTTTTCATGCACACATTCCCTTTAATAGAAATAATTTGCACTGTGCTTGTTGTTGATGTTTGGGATAGTGGTTACAGACTTGCATTACAACACCATAGGTTGCAGGTTTGATTCCTACATGTTCCTTTCTTTTTCTTTTCTGGTGTTCTGCTAACCTGACCATTCATTGGCTGCAGCTTCAGCAACTCTCCACATACCCTTCCATCTCTTCACTGTGCACCACACTGTGCCCTCTATGCAGCCTATGTCTGTAGCATATCAGCTGTCACATATGGATATTTCTTTGTACTGTCCATGTGAGCAGTTGGCTTGGGGGATTGGTATTGATGTTGTTGAGCTGCTCTGGCCCATTTCAGTGTGCAGGTTCAATTCTCACATGCTCCTTATTTGCTCTATTCCCCATTTTGCCCAGGTCCACAGACCATCCACACGGCTGTCCCCTCAACTGGCCCCTGATGCCCTTTCCATTTCGGTTCCTTGCTCTTTTGCATGCTGTTTCCACTGCATGACATTTCATCGTATGTGTGCATATTTATTTTATTTATTTATTTAGACAGTTTTGTATACCGCCTTATCCTTCAATCAAAGCGGTCACAACACAATTGGGGGATACATTTAACAAGCGGGGATATGAGACACATACACTAATACTTACAGGGAACATAGGCAATGGAGGGTTAAGTGGCTTGCCCAAGAGCCGCATATGTTTATATGCGGCTCTCATCCCAATTACAGACGGTGATATGAGCTGTGGACGGCTGTTATGCATGTGCGTTGCATCATGGATACTGTTGGGATTGCCCTATCCTGGCACACAGCAGGCGTTTCGTGGGGTGACCTGCAGTGTTCTTGTATACAACCATTGCTGTGGAACTCACCATTATGGTGTGGCCTACTGGTTTCTGCACTGACTTTGTGGTCATGGCTTCAATTCCTCTTTGTTGTCCTTTTTTATGCCTGTCCTATACATGTACTTATCATTCCTGTAAATGTCATGGCACCTTATAAGGCACATTACAAGGCACATCACAAGGCACCTTATAAGGTGCCTTGTGATGTGCCTTACAGGATGCTTTATATGGCACAGGACAAGGCATAGGACGCAGAAGGTGTGGGACGCACTACTGTGTGAGGATCTCACAGACACGATGGTTACTTAGTAGAACATATTTGCATTGTGCTTGTTGTGGTTGTTTGGGATAGTGGTTGCAGATGTGCTTGGAGCCAAACTAGGTTGTGGGTTTGGGTCCCACTGGTTCCTTTTCATTTGTTTTGCTCTCCTTACCATACATTGGTTCTGGCTTTCTCCCTTTTCCACACACCCTTCCCTCTCCACACGGTACACTGCAGTGTCCCCTCCATGCAGCCTATCCATCACATGCTAGCTGTTACATATGCTCCCTTTCCTGGGGATGTCTGGGTGAGCAGGTGGCTCAGTGGTTTGGCATTGGTGTCAGTGAGTTGTGTTTGTGCCCTTAAGTGTACCAGTTTGGTTCCCTCTTACTCCTTTTTTGATTCCCTGCCCATTTTGCCTTTATATGCACACCATCCACACAGCTGGCCCTTCAGACAGACCCCTGGTGCCCTTTCCGTTATATTTGTTTGTTCCTTTGCATGCTGTTTCACTGCACACCATTTCATGGTATGTGCCTGTGATACCTGTGGCTGACGTCCCCATTACGGACTGCATTATCTGCTGCCTGTGGTCTATGGCTTTACGCCTACAGCTCATTTTCTCATGTGGCACCATGTCTGCAAATCCCTTAGTGCGTCTTCTACTGTCAGCGTGCCTTGGATTGCAACCCTTTTGGACTCGCTTCTGCTTCCCGTCCGCTATGGTGTTCATGTGCGGTGGGTCCATGGCACACAGTACCGTGCACTGTACCGCGCATTAGCAGCTGTAATGTGCATTACCTCACACATCTTACTTTAATGATGCACTGCCCATACCTTTTATAGGCATCTGTACAATTACCACGGAACCTAACGCGGGTGACATTACCGTGGTTTGGTAAACATACCCCTTAATCTCTCCTCCAGGTCTAGCCATACTGGGCGTTTTCCCTCAACCCCCTCCACCCATTTTGAAACTTGTTTTAGTAGAAAAGCACAATAGTAGTCCCGGAAATCAGGGAAGTTCACACCCCCTTCCTCTTTTTTAGACTTAAGCTTCCTAAGAGCAATTCTAGGCAGTTTATTCTTCCATAAGAATTGGACAATAATCCTTTCAACTTGACGACAAGTGTTACTTTTAAGAAAAATTGGTAACATTTCTAACATATAGTTTACTTTAGGAGTGATAGTCGTTTTTATTGCTTCAAGACGACCCCACCAAGAAAGATAGAGTGGCGATCACTTCGCAGTTAAATTACGAACCGTAGAAAGGAGCTCCCCTTCATTGAACAATAAAGTTTCACTAAGTGGATAACAATAATGGACTCCCAAGTACTTCACCATTTTAGATTCCCACACAAAGGGAAAATCTTCTAGATCTGCCCTGCAAACCCTTGAGTTTAAAGGGAATGCTACAGACTTTGACCAATTGATTTTATAACCTGATAATCCTGAATATTGATCTATCAACTCTAGAATAGCCGGTATAGAGCTGGGCGTAGTAAATAGAAGTAAATCATCAGCGTACGCAGAAAGTTTAATTTCCAAGTCAGCTATGGACACACCTTTAACTGCAAGGCTTTGTCTTAGCAATAGAGCTAAAGGTTCCAAGGACAGATTGAAAAGGATGGGAGAAAGGGGGCAACCCTGTCAGGTGCCACGCCCTAAAAGAAAATCTTTAGACTGAGTCACATTTACAGAGATATTGGTACTTGGTCTCGCATACATTAGTTTGATCAATTTACAGAAACCCTCACCAAACCCAAGCCACTTCAGAACAGCAAACAAGAAAGGCCACTCTAAACGATCAAACACTTTTTCTGCATCTAGCGATAATCCCAAAAATGGGCCCTCTATTCTTTCTGCATCTTCCAAGATGTGACACAACACTCTAGCATTGTCAGTTGTGGAACGTCCCTCAGTGAAGCCACATTGGTCCAGATGTATCAAAGAAGGGATCAGTTTGGAGAGACGACCAGCTAAAATGGCTGCAAAAATTTTATAATCTACATTTAGTAATGAAATTGGGCGGTAGTTACTAACCAACTGAGGGTCTCGCCCAGGTTTTTCAAGAACCACAATATTTGCAGAGGCCAACGCTCCACTCTGGGCCTCCGCTTCCAAAAGAAGTCTGTAATATTGTTGCAGGTATGGGCCTAAGATTTTGGAGAAGGCTTTGTAAAACTCAACCGGAAGGCCATCTGGGCCAGTGGCCTTGCCCACTTTCATAGAGTTAATAGTCTGAATGATTTCCATGACCGTAAATTGTTTGTCTAGTCCTGCCGCTATATCTTGATCTAACACCGGCCTCTGTATATTGGCCAGTAATCTGTCAAAATCCTCCAAAGAGAAATCTATCTCTGAGTAGTATAACTGAGCATAAAATTGGCAAAAGGCCTTTGCAATATCAGAGTCCTTGACAATCAGTTGTTGCACCTGAGGATCTCTCAAAGCAGTAATGCGAGAAGCTTCCTTTTAGCCTTTTAACGAGTTAGCTAGTAACCCTGTTACCTTCTAAGTAATACCGCCCTTTCTGCACTTGAATGTTCTGTGAAACCTCAGTAGTTAAAATCAAGTTATATCTAAATCTAAGACATTGTAACCATATCAGAATATTAGGATCAATTTTCTGCCCTAAGATGAATTCTCCCGCTTTAATCTGCTTGTCTAAAACTTCAACCTCTGCTTTACGCTGCTTGGTCTGTTGTATAGCAAAACTGGTAATGGTGGCCCGCATATTAGCTTTAAATCCCTCCCACCACACCCAACGTGAGGTATCCTGAGGTAAATTAAACTGAAAATATTCCTCCATAGCCAACAGGATAGTTTCCCGGAACTCCTGGCTACCAAGAAGAGTTCTATCAAAATGCCAGTGTGAATGAGATGGGCCGCTCGTTGAGTCAAATAGGGTGAATGAGATTGTGGAATAATCAGAGATATGAGCCGCATGTATATTGGATGCACTAATTCTAGAGCATAGCCCTTTGGAGACTAGGAAGTAATCTATGCGCGATACCGAGTTATGAGAGGGAGAGAAAAAAGTGTATTCTTTGTCCATAGGGTGTTGCAACCGCCATATGTCTATCAACCCCAATTCTTGCATTAGAGATAAAAGAACAGGGTGAGCTTTGGGAACCTTATTAGTTCTCACTGGACTCCTGTCTAATAAGGGGTCTAGTACAAGGTTGAAGTCTCCCCCCACAATAGTTGGATAGCTGGACACCTCTTGTGCCAAGGCCGCAATGGAGCTAAAGAAGGCAGGGCAGTCTATATTAGGAGCATATACATTAATTAAGGCCAGTTCTGTGGATCCTATTTTAAGGACAACCATTGCCCACCACCCATCTATATCAGATCTAGTTTGTATTACAGTGGAGGATAGTGATTTCCTTACTAGGATGGCTACCCCGTTTTGGTTTTTTTTGATTGGCAGCAGAAAAGACCACTTGTGAATAGGGTTTTATATCTAATTTTAACAACTCCTTCACATTTAAATGTGTCTCTTGTAACATTAAGATGTCAGCACTTTCCTTACGTCCATATAAAAATATCTTTTTCCTCTTTATGGGATTGTTAATGCCCTTAACATTCAGTGAGAATATCTTAAAGGGAGACATAATGACAATAAAATACAAAATGACAGTCTACTGTTACAGAAACATACCAAGTTGTAGCATATGTCTTAACATTATTGAACCACACCTTAAAAGCACTTACAATGATAGCTGCACTTATAGCCCAAGAAAAAAAACAGAGAAAAAAGCCACTGCTTAGCCATTGTCCTTGTGTAAGATCACTCAAAATAAAAACACATAGTTTTAAATAACAAAGCCACCAAAACCCTGGGGTCTATAACAGCTCAAAACTTAGTGGGTGAGCCCAAAGGGACAAGACAGGCACGGAGGGAAAAATTAACTAATTTACTTCAACTCAACTGCTGCTTAAATCAACTTAAACCACACACTACCCATTCCAGAAATAAGAAACAGTGTTCCCAAACCCGGAGCGCCGAGAGTTATAGCAAAACTGCCCCCACCAAAACAATACATGCTTCCAAAAAGCTACATGTATGTAGGCAAGGGCTGTCTCGCTCCTCAAAGCTCCACTGCCCTCCCAACCACAACAAACATCACAAACAACACAGAACATAAAAGGAGAGAGAAAGAAGCAGAGAATAAGACATTATTGACTAGGGCAATACCTTGGAGTTCCTTCCAGAAGGGAACATTGAATGGCACGTCGAATGTCAACTCTGCATGATTTAAAGTCAACTCTGAATGAGTGAGTCTCTACTTCATGACCTCAGACCAGTCAAAACACCAAAATAAGGAAGCGTTGAAGAGCTTTTACAAGCCACTGATTGCAGAACAAGCATTTCACTGCATCAACACCAACTCCTTGTCCTTTAAGAATGCATGCAACTCCCCTGGATCATCAAAAGTCCTTGTCTGGTTGTACAACGTGACTGTCATGCGAGCAGGGTAGAGTAACCTGAAACGGGCCTGCAACTGCAATAAGCGTGGATGCAGCGCCAAAACCCTCTTTCTCCGATCTACCGTTGCCTTCGTGAAGTCAGGGAAGAATGAGTTTGTGCCCCTGATACTCCAAGGGAGAGTGTACTGTGGCTGCTTCCATTGTGTTACTCGTTGAAAGTGCAAAACTTTGAGAATGATTGGGTGTGGGTGCTTGCCTGCAACCGTGGACTGAGTAGGAACACGATGGGCCCTGTTGATCTCAAAAGGCATGGCAAACTTCACCTTCAACACACCCGGGATCATTGGCTGCAAAAAGGCTATCATGTCAGGACCCTCGGCTCCCTCTGGAACCCCCAAGATTCTTATATTGTTCCTTCGAGCCCGATTGTTGCCATCTTCCAACTCTCTCTGCAATGACCGTATCAACTTTGCTTCCTTCTCAACGGCCCTGAACCACTCCCGATGCATTGCCACCACGCTCTCCACCTTCTCCAATCTGACCGTAATTGACTCCAAAGCATTTTTAAGGTGCTAATGTCCTCCTGAATTGTGCACAATGAGTCTCCATTAGCTTTGACCAAGTCTTTAACAGCACAGATCTCAGCCAAAAGTTCTTGTAAGGCCTCCGGACAATCTCTGATGATCGCCATCTTGTGAGGTGAGAGAGGCTCTGTTTTGGTTCTCTTTGCGCTGGTGTTTTGAGGTATTTGGTAATCCACCCGCATCAGCTTGGGGCCAGACATATCCAGGATTGAATGATATCAGAGTAGGTAGGAACTATTTAGTTAAAGACTGCAGAAGTCAGGATTCTTGACCATTGCCCTCCGAAGCACAGCTCTTACATGACCATCTTGCCCGATACTAGGCTCCGCCCCCCTCCCCCCCCAGCATCAACACTTCTAGTTCCAACCTCCCATTTCAGCATCAGTCCTCCTCCAGTATCATCTCCCTTCCGGTCCCCCCATCCTCCAGCATCATCCCATTTCCAGTCCTATTCCAATGCTAATGTAACCAAGATGTAAAAAAAAAAAAAATTAAACGTTTTTACTGGGATTCTGTGGCACCAGGAGAAGTGGGAGAAATGGCAGCATCTGGACCGCACTGGAGAGCCACGGCAGAGAAGTTTTTCTTTTTTTCTTTTTTTAAAAAGGGTGTAGCAGAATTTAAAAAGAAAAGTGAAGCTGCATGATGGTGACTGGGTGGAACTGCGGGGCTGGGCTTAGGCAGCATTTGGGGTCATGGCAGGCATGAGGGAGAGTGGAAATCAATGTGGTTGCTCCCGTTTAAGACCTGCAGTGTTTGTGGCTACTCTAGAGTGCTGGACCGCTGCGAGGATTGCAGCGGCAGCACCCAGGAGCAGCCACAGTGTTCACGACTCTCCCCAAAGCCTGCTGTGACACTATATTCCTGAGCTCAGCCCCATTGTTCCACTCAGCCACAATCACGTGTCTTCACTTTCCTTTTTAAATTCTGCTGCATGCTTTAAAAAAAAAACCTGGTGGTGGGACTTTTCTACTATGTACCTGTAGGTCTACTCTGTATACCTCTGTCTTCCTCAGCTTCTACAAGTTGACTATTCTAGCCTCCAAAGATCAGACTCATTCTTGAAAGCCAGGAGCTCTTTGCACTGAGTGAACATAACCAACTGGGAAATAATCATACATGTGGCACTCAATGCAAAAGACTGGATAGCACTCATAGAAACGTGACAGCAGAAAAAGACCAAATGGCCTATCTAGCGTGCTCTTCAAGATCAACTACAATAGTCCTCTTTTTACCTTTAAAGATTCTCT
The DNA here is from genome assembly GCA_033557465.1 of Ichthyophis bannanicus. Lineage (NCBI taxonomy): Eukaryota > Metazoa > Chordata > Amphibia > Gymnophiona > Ichthyophiidae > Ichthyophis > Ichthyophis bannanicus. The sequence continues at coordinate 906,984,058 of CM066031.1, read as the reverse complement.
GTGCTTGTCCCATGCTTTTTTGAATTCAGATACTGTCCTCATGTCCACCAACTCACTGAGAGACTATTCCACGCATCTACCACTCTTTCCGTAAAGAAATATTTCCACATATTATTCCTGATCTATCCCCTTTCACCATCATGCTATGTCCTCTCATAGTAGAGCTTGCCTTCAGTTGAAAGAGACCCTCCTGTGCATTTATGCCTTGAAGGTATTTAAATGTCTCTATCATATTGCCCCTATCCCGCCTTTCCTCTAAATGAAACATATTAAGATCTTTGAGTCTGTCCTCATATGCTTCATAATGAAGACCATTAACCATTTTAGTAGCCACCCTCTGCACTGACTCCAACCTGCTTATTTCCTTTTGAAGGTGCGGTCTCCAAAATTGCACACAATAATCCAAATGAGATCACACCAGAGACATACACAGAGGCACTATCACCTCCTTTCTCCTGCTGGCCATTCCTCTCCCTATACACCCAAGCATCCTTCTGGCTCTCACAGTAACCTTTTCTACCTGTTTAGCTACTTTAAAATCATCAGACACAATTACGCCCAGATCCCACTTCTCTTTTGTGGACAGAAGTACCGCACCCTTACACTCTACCGCTCCTTTGGATTTTTGCAGCCCAAATGCATGACCCTACATTTTTTAGCATTAAATTTCAGCTGCCAAATTCTAGACCATTCTTCATGCTTAGTTAGATCCCTCCTCATGTTATCTACTCTTTCCTGGGTGTCTGCTCTATTGCAAGATTTTAGTATCATTTGCAAGCAAGCAAACCTTATCTGAAAGCCCTTTCACAATATGACTAACAAAGATGTTAAAAAGAATTGGACCAAGGACAGTTCCCTGAGACACATCAATGGTAACCTCCTCCTCAGAGTGAGCACCACTTACCTGTATCTTTTGTCAACTCCCACTCTACCAATTTCTAATTCAGTCAGTAACTTTAGGAACATCTCACTACTGGACTACTGTCTGTATTAGTGACTGTGACGTAAGTTCAAATGAGGGCCTTCAAGGAGAAGGAGAATGGGGGGAGAACACCTTTCCCATCCCATTCCCTCTGCCCATCTCATCCAAAACCTTACAAAGTCAGAGCGCGGCAAACATCATATTTAAAATGAAAATGTTTGCCTCCTTCTGCCTCTCTGTTAAGAAAGTAGTTTTCCATGCTAGCCTGATGCCCAGAACAGCTTATCTCTATGTGGAGCCGAAGTCTCGATATTGTTAGACTTCAGCCACACAATGAAAGAAATTGTTCTAGGCTTTGGGCTGCTGCAGAAAAGTGCTTTGCTAACAGAGAGGCAGAAGGGGATAGCTCAGCAAACATCGTATTGTAAGTACGATGTTTGCCATGCTCTGCCGCTGTTTCTGTAGGTCAAGGACCACTGGGTCAAGCGGACACCCAGTCTAGCCTGGGCTCCCCCCCCCCACCCCGCATCCTGCATCGTAGGGGCTGCTTCGACAGTTTTTATGCCACTGATTAGTGAGTTTAGTTCTTTAAAATTGTTAAGGGAGTAGGGATAATAGCTAAACTAATATAAAGGTCTTTAGGATTATTATTTTTGCCTGCTTCCCAATGAACTGCTAATTATCTGTTAAGGGGTAATCACTTCATGATGAAAATAGACTGTGGTGTCAAATTTTACATTGTTTTCTAATTGGGATAAGTAACTATAAATTAAGGGATGTGTCTGGAATGGGTGGGAACTGGGGGAGAGAGAGGGGAGGAGACTAACTACTTGTTTGTTTTCTTTTAAGACTCTGAGGGCTACGTAAATCTAACATAAGTTCATATAAAACTTCTACAGCAAACTCCTGTTTCCCTACCTAAATCTAACAGAAATAGCTTTAAAACATATAAAGTAAGCTGAGAACTAGTTTTGCTTTTTTAATGAAATAAAAAACAGACTTTTCCAAGTAAACTCACAAGCTCCCAAACGTTGTCGCCGAGCTTGCAAGCAGATAATAATCATGTCCTCACAGAGGCATTTCTCTGCCCCCAGCTCTTGCTCAGTTGCATGTTTTTGTATATATGGAGGGGGGGATGGTTATGGACTGATGAATTTCTAACATGTGCTATAATAGGGTGGGTTCTGCACATTCAGGAAGTGGGATGCAGTGTTAAATAGAATTTTGCAACAAACAAACTAGAGGAAGGATGAACTAGTAGGAAGTATCAAATACCTTTACTGAAATCAACATTTTAAAACACAAGTTCATCAATGGATGATGGTTCTGGAAAAAAGTCCATTGTTTTTGATAATTCAGTCAAAGGCCTAACGTGTTTCGGCATTCCTGCCTGCAGCAGGGTCTAATTAATAAATTCCCTTAAAATTGGATTAACGGTCTGAAGCTGCCTAAACAAAGGCATGGAAGTAAGCATACTGATTCCCCCCCCCCCAAAAAAAAAATATGTAGTAAACATAAGGGAAAAATAATTAAAACAAAGATACACTTAGGGGTATGTTTACTAAAGCGTTTTAAAGTGCGCGCTGTAACGTTACCACACGATAATGGCGCGTCTGCAGGCGCACAGGTACCTTATCGCGCAATAACGCGTGCAGCGGCGCAAATGAGCACTGAAGGCGGGAAAAGGCTCCCAGAGGGCGGAGGAAGGCTCCCCAGGGGCGGAGAGAAGGGGTCAATGGGTGGAGAGTGGGAGGGAAGAGGCTCCCCGCACACTAACACTGTGAAATCCGAGGCTCAAAAATAACGCCAGTGAAACCCTGGCGTTAGAACCGATTTAAAGGGAAGAGAAACCATTTCTGTCAGCAATGTACAGCAAAACCAGGGAATCCTACAAAAAAGTGATAAGTGTGATACATGTGCATGGAACAAAAGTGCAAATAAACATTGAAAATGACCCCAACAAAATATAAAAAACACATAACCAAGCTGGGCAATAGTGATATTAATGGGAAAAAGGAAAAAACACTCCCCAGAAAGCACCAAAAAAAAGATATGAATTGCAGAAGGGTCTACGCTCCGTCCCCATACAGGGTGAATGATCCCACAGTGACACAGCACTGATCAGGGTTTTCCCTTTCCAGTGAACAGTGTCCCTATGGCATGCACATGTTCCACAACAGCAGGGTGGGCATGTCGGAACGGGCAACTGGACAGATGCTGGAAAAGGGGACACAGAGGGCTGCAGTTGGCACATGCTGTGGAGAAGCAGGGCCACAGTGCAGACTGGGGTGATGCCTAGGTGGCCCATACGAATGCTGAAACAGTAGAGCAGCCAGACAGCAACTGATGAGGGCCCAACACGGGCACGAGTGTGTTTGCCACAGTGTCACAGGGGATAGTACCCAGCAGGTACCCCCAAGGACACAGAACATTGGCAGGCGGTGCTGGGGGGAAGCGTGGACACCTATGCAGGCACCCCTACCCCAGAACACACACCATAGGCTGCCGCCTACCCACACACTGGATGGCCTGAGAATGCGCACCATCAGCTCCACCAGCAGAAGGGCTTGTCAGCATGGTGGCAGAGGGGTACTGGTGGTGGAGGGGGCAGTGGCTGCTGCCCACAGCATACCATGGCCTAGCCCTGTTCACGTGGGTGCCCTGCACTGCAACAGACAGGCTCTGTCTGACAAACAGTCATGGTATCTCCAGGGACTGCACTGTCTCAGTGGCCACAGTGTGGTGCAGCACACACAGACAGTGTGCTCAGGAGCAGAAGGTCACAGGTTTAAGTCCCAGCTGTGCCTCCTGCCAACCCAGTCCCCACATTTTACCCACCACAAAAATGTGGTAATACAGACAGAACCTTTAGTGCAGAAACGTAAACATGCCCAAAACATCTACATTTTACCCTACAGAGCACAGACACCAGAAACATGCGCATTACCTAGAGCAGAGTCCCACAAAAGCAGTCCTGGAGGGCCACAAATCACTCGCATTTTATGCTTTTTCTAATAAAGATGTATGTGCTGCATTTCCATGCACCGCCCCCATGGTATGCAGATGTATCTCATGCATATTCATTATGGACAGCAGGAAAACATGAACAGTGTTTGGCCCACCAGGACTGGAGTTGGGGACCTCTGCCCTACAGCAGCGGCCAACAGGAGCAGAAAGAACCGCACCCACAGGCTCCATTATCGAAAGCCTCATGGAGAAGCAGGATATCGAGCCTTGCGTACATCTCACAATACTAGTACTTGCATACCTTAGCAATGCCACCCTAAACCTGGGAATATGGTACACATATATCAAAAGGTTGCTATGATTACTGGCAGATAGCAATTCCTAAGTTAAGCACAATATGCTCATTGAGCTGTATCATACCAATATCTCTGATGTCTCTGGAGTGTGTTTCAGGTCTGGTGTCTGACAGTGTTCACCACCCTGGGGAATGACCCCAACAGTATTGCATACCATAGCCATGCCTGCGCTTTGTCCAGGACTGGTGAGTTGGCCAGGACTGCAAAAACTCTCTATATTTGCACAATGCTGGCATAGGTGTGGGAGTGTGTGTCTGTCCAGCCAGTGTGTGGTGGTTGCAACACCTTACTCAGCCCACACTGTTTGCACTGTGTCCAGTGTTAGCTTGCCAATGTGCCTAATGATGAGCAAGGTACTGTGGTTATAGCTCGGACAGGGTGGCCTGGGCAGGATGCATGAGCACTGGGCATAGGGAAATGGCTGGGACATTGTAGTGGCCGGCCACCACATGCACGGACAGGGTGGCCACAGCATGTCCTGCTGGGAGGTCACTCTCACCCTGACTGAGCAGTCACCATGGCATGGCTAGGTCCCCCATAGTGCTAATAACATTTCTCTCAAGTGATATTTATTTATTTATTTATATATATTTCTTATATCTCGCACTATTTGCAATCAGCGTGGTTCACATGGAACAGAAACATCCGACAACTTAAATATGTCTGGTCATTACATTAATACATAAAAAGCCTCCGCAGTGTACCTCGAAAGTATGATATAACCTTATAAGACTTGATACTGTTGCAATAATTAAACGATATTATCAAATGTATATATAAAACGCTTTAACTTTGTAGCAAAAGGTCTCAGCATATACGGACAGCCATTAGATTATCATTTTATCATCTAGTGGACTCACAGCCCTTTTTACATCAACGACCTTTATATAGATAACTGCTACCAAGTTTTTTAGTGGTTTGAAGAGTAATTCGGAACTATTGTAGTGCTTTAAAGAAACAAGTGCTTAGCTTAGCTTTGAAGAAAACTTCAGCTTAAAATTTCCCGTGCTTTAAAGAAACAAATGCTTAGCTTTGCTTTGAAGATAAACTTTAGCTTAAAATTTCCCAACGCTGACAGACGCGCCAAAAAGTGCGTTTCACCTTCCCAGGTTTCATCAGGGGAATCTGTAGAGCACTAAAAAATACACAAAACAAGTTCATTAGTTACTAACTTTCAATTTCAATGGTAAAGCAAACACTGAAGGTATACGAGATGTTGCACCTTAGCTGTTAAAGATCCAGTTTCTCTCGCAAACATTCAGTCTTTGATAGTTGTAGGACGCCGCGCATGCGGAGTACATTTATAGACCCTATTCAGAATTAACGGCTAGTATCATTAAGCAGCCTCCTTCTTAAAGACACACCTCCCATTCAACTCGAGCATTGAGCCCAGCGGGAGCCACAGACTGTAACTTGTGAATCCAGCGCTGTTCATTAAATAACAATGTCTGCTCCAAAGTCTTACCACTGTATGCGGTAGTAATACGCTGGATACAGAAACATCGTAGATCAGAAAAACCATGATGACATTCAAGACAATGGTCAACAATAGGTGCTTCTTTTCGCTGACACTTGAGTTTACTCTTGTGTTCTAACATACGGACTTTAAAAACACGGCTGGTTTTCCCGATATACAGCAGGGCACACGGGCAGCGAATCGCATATACCACATGTGTGGAGGTACAAGAAGTCATGCTGCATAGATGATATGATCTCCCGTGATAACTAAATTCCGATAGCTCCTCTGTGATTCCACAAATTGTACAAGATCCACATTTCTTATGACCCACTTCCAAACGTCCTTCTGGTGATGTTACTGGTCTCAAAATCGCCGGACTTAAAAGTTCCTTAAAATTCTTCTGTCGTGTCCAAACACAACGGACAGAATACTGTTCAAGTCCCGGAACGCTGTGAAGGACATTAATAATTTTATCAGGATAGCCCCTTCGATGAAACTGGCATTTAAGTTCCACAGAGCGTTTCTTAAAATCCTGGAGATCTGAACAATTACGACGATAGCGAATAAATTGTGACAGTGGTAGGCTATTCCGCAACGAATTCGGATGTGCACTCGAATAGTGCAAAAAAGTGTTCTTATCCGTCTGTTTCCGATATACGGAAGTACGCCAACCAGTGGCACTTTTCTGTACCAGAACATCCAAAAACGTTACTTGCTCGATGTCATAAGTAAGTGTAAACTTAACGTTATTCTCTCTCTCATTAAGCCAAACAAAAAAAGATTGTAATTCAATTGTGGTGCCACTCCATAAAATAAAGATGTCATCAATGTATCGTTTCCATAGCTTCAAAGAAGCTGTATGAGGGGAGACTTCAAGCCATTTTGTCTCAAACCATTGCATATAGAGTTTTGCAATCGATGGGGCACATGTAGCACCCATCGCTACCCCAGATATCTGATGGTATAGAACATGCTCAAATACAAAAAAATTATTGCACAGGGTAAGGTTAGTTAGATCCGACAAAAATTGTAACTGAGCGCTAGACAAATCCCCTCTGCTTCTTAAGGCTTCCATCAACACAGTATGGGCTTGCGATTGAGGAATAACCGTATAAAGAGAGGCAACATCTAAAGTCGCCAAAATAATATCAGATGAACTGGCCAGCTGACGATAATCTTCCAAAATGCATAAAAAATGCGTGGTGTCTTTTATAAATGCTGGAATAGATGCAATAATTTTTTTGTATTTGAGCATGTTCTATCCTGATAAAATTATTAAGGGGGCATATAAAAGAGCAATGTATACCAATCGCGACTGGCTACTCCGTCCGGTTTCCAACTGTAATTCAGGGGTAGATGAGCGGCAGGTTAATTTAATTACATCTTTCTCCCCCTACAGTAATTTTTTAAAGCGTAGTCTCAAGCGACATAGCAATGTCCTTCACAGCGTTCCGGGACTTGAACAGTATTCTGTCCGTTGTGTTTGGACACGACAGAAGAATTTTGAGGAACTTTTAAGTCCGGCGATTTTGAGACCAGTAACATCACCAGAAGGACGTTTGGAAGTGGGTCATAAGAAATGTGGATCTTGTACAATTTGTGGAATCACAGAGGAGCTATCGGAATTTAGTTATCACGGGAGATCATATCATCTATGCAGCATGACTTCTTGTACCTCCACACATGTGGTATATGCGATTCGCTGCCCGTGTGCCCTGCTGTATATCGGGAAAACCAGCCGTGTTTTTAAAGTCCGTATGTTAGAACACAAGAGTAAACTCAAGTGTCAGCGAAAAGAAGCACCTATTGTTGACCATTGTCTTGAATGTCATCATGGTTTTTCTGATCTACGATGTTTCTGTATCCAGCGTATTACTACCGCATACAGTGGTAAGACTTTGGAGCAGACATTGTTATTTAATGAACAGCGCTGGCAAAGCTAAGCATTTGTTTCTTTAAAGCACGGGAAATTTTAAGCTGAAGTTTTCTTCAAAGCTAAGCTAAGCACTTGTTTCTTTAAAGCACTACAATAGTTCCGAATTACTCTTCAAACCACTAAAAAACTTGGTAGCAGTTATCTATATAAAGGTCGTTGATGTAAAAAGGGCTGTGAGTCCACTAGATGATAAAATGATAATCTAATGGCTGCCCGTATATGCTGAGACCTTTTGCTACAAAGTTAAAGCGTTTTATATATACATTTGATAATATCGTTTAATTATTGCAACAGTATCAAGTCTTATAAGGTTATATCATACTTTCGAGGTACACTGCGGAGGCTTTTTATGTATTGCTGTTAACCCTCCAGCAAAAGAGATCATTATTGTGTTGTGGTCATTACATTAAACAGGAAATGCAACTTGGAAAAAGGGTACACTATATACATATGAGGTGTACTGAGAAAGGATGTTTGGTGTTTACATTGTAGGGGACGCCTGTTGCGAGGGCTTGCCTAGTTGACTACTATTATTGTTGAGGTGCTCGTTATTCGAGTGGGACTGAGGATCGGAGATGTCAGTGAGATATTTGGTGAAGAGGAAATGTTTAAGGGCCTTTCTAAATTGGCTCCAGTTGGGGATTGCTCTGATATGTGCTGGTAAGGTATTCCATAGACTTGGGGCACAGAGCTGGAAGGCTCTGTTAGCTGTTGTTTTGGTGCATTTAGTTGCTTCTTTTGGAATTACTAGCATGTTGGACTCTGCAGATCTTCTTGGTCTGTTAGGTGCAAGTGGTTGGATGAGGTCAGATAGAGAGGAGGAGGAGAGCTCATTGCCAGCTTTGAAAGTCATGAGCAAGGTCTTAAAACAAATCCTGGCTTGAATGGGGAACCAGTGTAACTGCTTCAGGAGTGGTGTCACATGGTCTCTCCTGGATGCGCCAAAGAGTACTCGCGCTGCACTGTTCATAGCAAGTTGAAGGGGATGCAGGGTGGACCGGGGGAGCTCTTGTAGTATGGAGTTTGAATAATCGAAATGGGGAATAATCAGGGCTTGGTAAATGGTGCGGAAATCATCTGGTTCGAGTAACGGGCGTAGGTGTCTGAGGGATCTGATTTTAAAGTAGATCGCCCTTACGGTATTGGCTACATGTTTCTTCATGTCGAGATTTTGGTCTAGCGTCACTCCGAGGTAACGTATAGCAGGTTTAACTTGTAGTTCGGCATCATTTACCTTAACGCAGCTGGGTGGTATGAAATTTGGGTTCCTTGAGATGAAAAGAACCTCCGTCTTTTTGTGTTGGATTCGCAGGTTTTGTGATAGGAGCCACTCAGATATAGTGTTGAAGCAATTAGTTAGAGGGGCGAGGTCTAGTTTATCTAATGATATTGGCATGTATAAAAGCACATCATCAGCATATAACATGCAACTAACATTGAAGGATCTAATGATTTTGCAGATGGGTTGGATGTATATATTAAACATCAAGGATGATAGGGATGATCCTTGAGGCACTCCTTGACTTTGTTGAAATGGTTCCGAAGTAGTCCCGTTTGCTCGAACATGCTGCCATCTTCCAGAAAGGTAGGATCTGCACCATTCGAACGCTGATCCGCTGATACCTTTTTCTCTTAGGCGGTAGAGGAGAATCTCATGGCATACAGAGTTTTTTGGGGCCCAATCACTAACCTATCTGCTTGGTGGGTGTGCTGACATCCCAGTTTTGGGTGCACACATTTCTTCCAGTAATATGCACTATGGACTAGCTAGCAGACTGTTTGCAGTTAGTATGTGTAAGGCTGGAACACCTTGCAGGGTACAGCGGCTGCAGATTCACCCTGCTTGCTGCTGGAGAATGTCAGATAGAGGTGGTGGGCAGCTGAGCATTTCCATGCCTACTGTCTGTCTGCTATCACTGTACGGATGTGTACAGAAATGCATAGACTGCCCTGTATGTTGCCTGTCCCCCAGCTGGATTGAGGTTGTTGGTCTCCTCTACCAGCACCATTGCAATGATGTAGAATGTGGATTTGTTGTTGGGAGATCCTGAGCTCCAGAGGACAGTTTGGGTGGTACTACATAATCTGCCTATGGGTCCAAACAGCCCGCCACCCCCAGGTCACATAAATCATGTAGCCATGGCATCCACACAGGATATGCAGTATTCTGGGTGCATCAAAGTGCTCAAGGACTAAATTTGACTGAGATAAAAAAGATAGACACAGGTGTATTTGGCAGTGTATCTGTAAGACCTACCCATCACACATTGGCACTAATGGGGACTCGCACAATAGCCTATCTCAGCTAAGCCAGGTGCTGTGGACATGGTGCTGGGTGGCCCACCTCACCCTCAGGGTGAGCACAGGACCCGCACAATGTGACGGTCAGTACCTACTCTGTGCTAGTAACACACATGCTCAGTACTCCCTACCAGGCTGAGGTGGTGTGGGAGTGCATACCCCATCCTGTGGTCATCTGTAGACTGCTGATTTGCATGTGCGGTGCATCATGGGTATGTGTGGTTTAACCCTATCCTGGTAACCACAGCAGACAGTTTGTGTGGTGGCCTTCAGTCCTACTGTAGCCAGCCAGGCGTTTGCTAGCAGCTCTGGAGATGTAGCCCACTGGTGACTTCACTGCCTGTGGAGCCAGAGGTCATGGGTTTGATCCCACAGTGGGGTTATTTGATAGGGCTGTCTGAGGCATTTTCTTTTATAATTTAAATTGGTGCTGCCAGCAACAACACCCTCAGTGCTGTAGCCTGAAGGTGCCTCAAAAACGCCCTATAAGGTGCCCTAAAGGGAACATTATAAGGTGTCGTGGTAGACAGTGCACCTTATTATGTGTCCTCAGGAGTGCAGCATAGGGTGCATGATGTGGCACCTTAGGTTATGGCAATGTGAGGGTGTGTTTGCTGGCAGCACAAATCAAAAATAAAATCCAAATGCCTCACAAAGCACTGCTGATATTAAAGGGTAATGTCTCAGGCAGTCATATGCAAAAAGCATCACTGTGGGATTGAACCCATGACCCCTGTATCATCAGGCAGTTTGTCAACCAATGTGCTACACCTCTGCCACTAGGTCTGTATGCCAGCACACCTACCTACGATTAACACACATTAATGTGGTACACCTACCTCCATCGTGTCATAATGTGCGGTACGTAACCTATTGCGCGAGGCCAACGTTTAGACCAGAAGGCCCCCTCCCCCCCCCTTATGGCATCCTGCACATCATTGCTGGGCTCACATTAAGATGGATTAATGAACATACCCCATAGGCACACACAACCCCATATCACCAGGGTGAGTGACAGCCCACGTAGATGGACGCTCAGGACTCCTTGTTGTAACTGTTTAGCCAGTCACTGCTAAATGAAAAGGCATAGCACACTGGTTCCAACAGTACCCTAGGAACCAGTGGTGATGGGTTCAAGACCCAAGTGTATAAACAACAAGCAAAAATTCTAATTGTGTTATTAAATGTCAGACACATCAGTGCAATGTCTGTCTGCATCATAGATCTGTATAAATATTGTTGGCGACACCATATCCTGTGCGGCAGAAAGATGCGCGTGGCGCGGGCCCAACTGCGTACAGCGCAATTGCGCGCGGCACAACTGCACGCGTGTCGCGGTGCGCATGCGCAGGTGGTGCAATGCGCATGCACGCGTGTTGCGGCGTGCGTGCATGCGTTCCTCATTGGTGACAGTGTTGAACATGGCCACCAGATCAAGGAAACCTGCGTTCACCACCCAGGAGCTACGCTACCTGGCACAGCTGATTGCCGTGAGGCAGCACAAGCTGTTTCCTGGGTCATCCAGGCGGCAGGACCTGATGAGGGTCCGGAGGGCGTGGGATCGTCTGACACGGCGCTATAATCGTGTGGCAGACTATCCATGTGAGGTAAGTGTATGGGGACAGGTCAGTAGATCCATATACATATCCAGTGTTGATTGTAGCTGTGCATGCTGCTGTGTGTAGGTAGTCATCTCAGTTATGTGTATCAGGTAAACCCACATGCCATATTGTACATATATCACATCTGAGTGGTTTGCCCTGTACCCAGGGGGCTAAGGACGTGTTCACAGAGTTCCTGATGCCATCCTGGTGTCATGGCAGCTGCTGCTGTTGATGTGCTATAACACACCGTAACACAGGTAGCCCATAGATCAGACTAAGGAGGTTTTCTAAACATCCTGCTGGTATGATGGGGTCTGCAGTTGCAGGGTAAAACATCTGCCCCACCCCCAGGGGCTGTGAAACGTGCCCAAAGTGGTATGTTAGTCCCATTGGTGATATGGGTGTGTGTGGCCCAGCAGTCTAAAACATCTGCCCTACCCCCACTTGCCCACAAAGCCCAATAAAGTGGGTCCCCACCACCCCTGCTGGTATGGAATATGCTGCTGTTGCTGTTTTCCAATCCACCCTACCCCCAGGAGTCCTGAAAGCCCATCAAAGTGGTCTGTCAGTCACCCTGGGGATACGGTCCTGTGTGCCTATCCAGTTCAATACATTCTCCCTATCCCCAGGAGTCCTGAGAGGCCATCAAAGTGGTCTGTCACTCACCCTCGTGATACGGTCCTGTGTGCCTATCCAGTTCAATACATTCTCCCCATCCCCAGGAGTCCTGACAGCACATCAAAGTGGGCTGTCAGTCACCCTGGGGATATGGTCCTGTGTGCCTATACAGTTCAATACATTCTCCCTATCCCCAGGAGTCCTGACAGCCCATCAAAGTGGTCTGTCAGTCACCCTGGGGATATGGTCCTGTGTGCCTATCCAGTTCAATACATTCTCCCTATCCCCAGGAGTCCTGAGAGGCCATCAAAGTGGGCTGTCAGTCACCCTGGTGATATGGGGTTGTGTGTGCCTATCCATTTCAGTACTTTCTCCCTATTCCCAGGAGTCCTGAGACCTGCGTAAGGTGTACTGTCATTCACCCTGGTGCTATGGTGTATGGTGCTGATGATGTGTGCTACAACACCCAACCCCCAGGGGGCCTGAGACCTGATTGCAATGGTGGGTATGTCATTCAGATATTTTGTTAGGTTATGGCAGGTAGGTTGCACATCTGCCCTAGTCTGTGAGATCAACACCTCATCACACACGTCTGTGATGTATCCAGATGGTATGGTAGGTGCAGATGTGGATGTGTGTAACAGCACCCCACCCCCATGAGCTATGAGAACTAATTATGAAGGCCTGTAACAGAGCCATGTCCCCAGAACTGTATGCTGAGTCAGGTCACACATCTGCCCACTTGCTAGGAATCACACACTTGGTTGCAGATGAACATTACTGATGGTGTTGGAAGGATACATGCACCTGTTGTGGTTGCACAGCCCAGACTGAAACCCTGACATGTGTCACAGGGTAGATGAAGCAGAGCCCATGGAAACAAGTGAAAATGCAGGCATTGAGACAGATTATGACAGTTCAGAGGAACACAGGTTAGGATGTTGCCATAGGCAACCTAAACAAAATAGCTCACGTGCAAGGGAAACACGCCCAAGCAGCAGAAAGGCCAGAAAATTAGGAACTAATGAAAGCCAGCTGGGAGTGGGTGGAGCTGACACGCACGTAGAAAAGCTCAGTGCACGTGGAGTTAGACAGAGCCAGTGTGAGGAGAGCCAGCGTGTGCAAAGGAGCCCGTGTGAGAAGCAGAGCCTGTTTGAGAGACAGAGCCAGTTTGAGAATCCAAGCAAGAGATGGAGTGAGCGTGGGAGCAGGAGTGAAAGTGAGAATGAGAGTGAAGGTGAGAGAGAGAAGACACACGCAGGACACAGCAGGAATGGAATAGAACCCGGTTAGAGCACGGGAGCAAGCAGCTGTGAGGCTAAAAGCCAAAGACATAAGGGGAGAAGCTCTAATTGGAAGGGAGCTGAGGGCAGAGCTCTGAAAGTGTCAAAGCCCAGCAAAAGCTATCAGAAAGGTAACCAAACATATAATTGTGAAGTTAGCTGGAGGAAGCCTGAAGAAAGTTTTTATACAAACAATTGGCATAAAAAGAGTAAAGCTTTTATACCTGAGCATAAGCCTGTGTCCAGAAGAAGTTTCAAAGACAGGAGCCAGGAGAAGCTTTTACGGGATTTTACTCCAGCGTCTGTAGCAGCTGAGCACAGCCTGAGTCAAAGACTGTTTAAAGCTAGCCCTACTGTTTCTAGTAGAGGGAAAAGTGAAACTAAGAATTTCCTCTATCTCCCACCGCATTTGAGAAGCTCCCAGGGTAAACACTCCAAGGAATACGGTAGCAGCTTAGCCAGCATTCTCACCCAGAAGGAAAGAGACTTCCTGAATAGTAGGGGGAGACTGTTCAGTAACGTACCATATGCTGCAAGGGATGAGTCCTTAAAGGAAGAGCCCGAAGAGATGCAATGTGAGGTGCAAGGAGATAATGTAAGTAGTGATTACATGGACTGCACGCTCACGGTCTCTGATAATATATTGTCTCTGAGATAAACGAATTGAATTGTCAAGCTTGAAAGCCACAAAGGAAATGATCTTTGTATGCTGGAAAGAACTGTTTTGAATACTTTTTCCTTTACCTGTTTAAAGCTGGAAATAAGCAATTTCTGTTCTCATTTTTACTTTGTTTTTGCCCAAGTGGGGCTGTGTATGCTTTTGTTTTGCTCACCCAAAAGAAACCTCTTGGAAGGGGAATAAAACCTTTTAAGCCTTACCTCGGTGCCACAACTGATTCTTTGACTACATATCCCAGAGGGCCAAGCAAGGGTCTGGGCGGGGCCTAGGCTTGATGATGATATAAGGGGACTATGACACATGATACAGGTGGCAATAGCCTATTCTGGTGAAATGGCCCCTGTCCCTGGTGTTGGCAGCCACACCTGCCCTGAGCAAACAAGGCCCAGGTCATAGGAACATAACAACATAAGATATGGCATACTGGGTCACATCCACGTCCATCAAGCCCAGTATGCTCTTTGCAAAAGTGGCCAATCTAGGTCATACGTACCTAGCAGTATCCCCAAGAGAGACAGGTTCCAAAATGCATGTAGTGGGTCAAGAATTGCTATGCTGGGCCTCGTAGAAACCCAAACGTCATGGTAGTGGCCCCTGGCAAGGTGCATAGGGCCACCCACCCAACGTCCCATGTATGGACACATCACCCATGTTTGTTAGGATATCATGTTGCCAGTGGGGTTGGGTCCGATGATGTGTGTAGATCATGACAACAAAAATGGGTTCACCAGACCACATATAGGGTTAGGGGGGTTACCCTGGACACCATCATTGGCAACCCAAACGTGGCATGGTCGTGCAATGTCATTCAAGGGGGCCACAGGGGAATGGAATAGTGTGTTCAGGATGCCACGTACACTGCACATAGGTGTCACTGCACAAATGCCCAGAGCCACAGCTACGCATGCAG
This sequence comes from Ichthyophis bannanicus, assembly GCA_033557465.1. Lineage (NCBI taxonomy): Eukaryota > Metazoa > Chordata > Amphibia > Gymnophiona > Ichthyophiidae > Ichthyophis > Ichthyophis bannanicus. The sequence goes on along the minus strand of CM066031.1, from coordinate 906,969,023 downwards.
GTGGCACTGGGAACAGTTAATCTCCTGGAACAAGCTGGAAGTAGTCCTCACATGTGGGTATCATCGGTACCGATGGAGCCTGTGTGGGAATGCTCTCCAGTGTCCAATAGGAAAGCTGTTGGGAGCATCCCACAGCGCCTGCGGGCTGCCTTCCCGCCTTTCAAAAATGCCTCTCTCCAGTTTGTTGTGTTCCACAGAGCCAGCAGGTCATCGTTCCTGTCATTGGTGAAAAACATCTATTCTATTGCCACTCCTGTGGCAGCGTCTGCCTTTTTCTATTTACCGGTACCACTGGTCTTGTAAGTTCTATTTCTAAAAGGTCAGATTTCCACACACAAACCAAAATTTAAATTAAAAAAGAGGGAAAATCCCCTTTGTAGGTCTCCCCCCAGTTTGGCCTTAGGCCCCAATCCCTCCTCCATCATGGAAAAGCACTCCTTGGGTTATAAAAATATGCTCAAAAAGTGCCAGCACCTTCTCCGTCACTGACAACCATGATTGGTGTTGCAAATGCTTATGGCCGGATCACTCCATGTCTGAATGTTTGGCCTGTGGGATGTTATCCAAGAGGGGTTGGCAGCACAGAGCAGCCAAGCTCGGTACCCTCTTTCCCTCCGACGCGGGCTCGGTGACAGCCATGTCTTCAAGGGCTCCCTCTTCTTCCTGTGGATCTTAGGTAACCAAACACAAATCTTGATGTTCCTCAAAGGGTAGATCCCCCTCCAAACATCGGAATGCCTCCCGCATTGCCTGTGAGGAACACACTCTGGCCAAACAGCCCCGGTGTGACTCCCTGGCCTCCAAAGCCACTTTGGGGCTCCAGGAAGTTCTGGAGGCCTCAACATTGTCCAAACTCCTGGTGCCATGCTCTGGGGTACTGTCTTTGGCCGGTACCCATACACAGGCATCGGCAGGGTTGATGGACCAGAGGATTGTGGCCATCGAATGCAGTCTGGCGCCTATCCTTGCCGCATCAAAGACCTTGGTACCACCCCAGACCCCGCAAATTCCAGCACCGGTATCCACAGCAATTGCGGAACCGGCATCGGCAACTGCACCATTGGTGCCTAAGAGTACTGGTATTGACACCCTGGTAACGGGTCACTCTGATACCGAGGCCAATCGGTACCGATACCACACTTTACCTGAGCACCCTGAGAGAAGATACATCCAATCTTCTGAGGAGTCTGATGACTCTGACAGCTCAGAGGGTAACGATGTACCTCTCGAGGATGAGCCTGCTTCTCCCAAGAGGAGATTGTCCCCTCCTCAGATATGTCCTTCCTGGATTTCATCACACATGTAGTCAAGGGCCTCTCCATTTCAGTAGTAACTGAATCTGAGCACAGGGCACAGGAGCCAGAGATTCACCAATATCCCCAAACTACAAAGGAGGCAGCCACCCTGCCAATACATCAGATTTTACAGGATCGTCTTTTGAGAATTGTGACGCGCCCCGGTCGCACAGCACCCCCTGGTGGCGGCGTAGTGGTTCCACTGAAGAGCTGGGACCGGGGGTCACCAAGACGTTTGTTATCAAGGTTGGCCAGGTGCGAGGGTCAAGGGCCAGAGCCTTGTGCCAGCCTCGTTGCCAACTCTCAAAGAGACTACAGTCTTGCACAAAAAGTGGAGGGAAAAGAAAAGGCTTTATTTTCCCCTTTTAGCACTAAGGGTTCATAACATAGGATAAACACTCCGGTACGTGGCAAAACAAGTCTTTACAGCAGATTTTGAAAATAAGAGATGGAATAACCAAAAACTGTTAACTTCACAATGTCAAAAACATCGCATAGCAAATTGCTTCATTCACTCAATGCACTCTGGAACGCCTCTATATCACTTCCAGCACAGTATATACATTCCATAGGACTATCAATGTCCTCCTGCACAGATTCCACCTGCATGGCCTCCTCTGACTGCTCTGAGGGATCAAGGTAAGTGTCCTTCATGTGAGTTCGTCTCACTGCTTCCCAAGGCTTGGCAGTTTGTTTGGGCCCACGGTTCAGCTTGGTGGAATACCAAAATGGCATTTCTTGCTCTAGAGGTTTAAAAACATTCTCTCTATAAGGTTTTCCTCTAAAAGTTCTATTCTTGCTCAAAGTATCTTTTAACTTTTGCTTTGGCTCTTGTTTTAGATAAGGAGAACCACCTTCCCAGGATTCTTCTCTTAGCTTGACTTCAGGCACACAATAACAAAGGTTAAAAGCTTTACCTTTAGGTTTCCGTTTGGTTCTCTGGGGTGAGGCTGGAGGCCTACCTTGGCTGCTGCCTTCAGTATCAGTGCTCTCAGGTATATTCCTCCTGCTCTCCCAGTCTTTCCTCCTCTGGCCTTTGAGGCCTGTTCTCTTGTGGGCTTCAGGGCCCGGTCTGGCTTGGCTTTGGCCTTCTCGGCCTGTCCTCTCTCTTACAGGACTGGTTCTCCTTTCCCAGCCTGTCCTTTTACTCAGGCTTGCTTGCGTTTGCCTAGATCCCACTCTTGGGCTAGTACCTTCATAGCATCTCTTTGGTCCTTCTCTGGAACACGCATTCGCTTGGTCTCTCCCAACTGGTGAGGGTGATCTTTCCACAGCTCCCTGAGTAGTAGCTCTCCAAGCAGACGAGGTTTTAGCAGCTGAGCTTCTTGCAGGTAAGCTCCTAGCAGATAAGCTTCCTTCTGACTCTTGCTTGCTTCCTCTTAAATGTGAGCTTTTGGAACATGAGTCCTGCCCACTAGGGCGTGGTTCTGTGGTCTCTGTCCTAACTCTCCTGCTCCCTCTAGATGAATCCTCTGGAAATTGCATGCAATTTCTTTTTCTTTCAGACTTCAAAACTATTTTTCTCTCCAGAAGAGGGTCCGCTGTATCACAGAATGTGGGGGACTCCTCTTACCACCTCTCCACATTCTCACAGGCTGCCTACTATGTATCATATGCCTCCGTCCCCTGGTTTTCAGAAAACACAGCTCACTCATCACTTCATCGTGGTCGAGTCTGCTATGAGGAAAATTAAAAGTTACAAACAACATGCCACCAACCCTCCTGGTAGGGAGTGTACAACCTTAGATGCTTTTGGTCGCCGTGTCGTCCAAACATCCATGCTGTCAGGCAGGATAGGTTCCTATATCCTGTACATGGGAATGTTCCTGAAGGAGGTTGCAGGAGTTCTACAACTGGTAGGTCCACATCTACCAGATGACAGAGGACACGACTATTTAGCACTTGTCAAGCATGCCCAGAACATTTATAAAGGTGACTGTTTGGCGTGCATAGGCAGAGTCTCCCCCATTGCTATTGGGGCAAGGAGACTTGGCTGGCTGAAAGCCTCTCACCTGGAACACTGGTTACAGGATAAACTGGCCAACATCCCCTGTACAGGTGAAAACCTTTTTGGGAAGAACCGGCAGGAAAAAGCCAAAGATTTGGATGGTTACAATTCTACCTTGACCAGGCTTTCAAAAATTGTAAATCCTGCAAAGAAGAGAGCCTTAGAATAGCCTTTCCTCTCCAAAAAGAAAGGATACTATCAGTCCAATGCTCAGCAAGGACAACCTGCAGGACAAGCTGCTAGAAAGAGTCAACAATCTACTAAGCAGAGACAACCGAGAGCTACTCAGCCTCAGCAGACCCAGCAGCCTCAGCCCCCACAGGGCCTTTGACTCCTTGATAGAGTACCTGCCCTTCCTGCCACTCCAGAGAAAACAACCTTCAACAATCCCAGGAAGGTTAGGTCACCTCATCCACAGATGGAGGCAAATAACATCAGAACCCTGGACTCTGTCCATCATAGAAGAGGGTACAGGCATCATTCCCAAAGCCTGCCTCCCCCTACAATAGTAAGGACGTTCAGTTGTCAAAATTCCCCCCAACTGAATCCAGAGGTAAAACAGCTCTTACCTCAAGGAGCAATAGAAGAGGTACCTCATCTTCAACAGGGTTCCGGGTTCTACTCCCCCTATTTCCTCATACCAAAGAAAACAGGAGGTCACAGACCCATTTTAGATCTCAGAGAACTCAACAAGTTCCTGTTCCAAGAGAAATTCAAAATGATTTCTGTATGAAATGTACTTCCTGACCTACACAGGCAGAACTGCCTTTGTTCTGTAGAGCACAAGGATGCGTACACCCATGTTCTCAGCCAACAATCACACAGAAAGTTCCTTTGGTTCCTCCATCAAGGAAACCACTATCACAACAAAGTTTTCCCTTCAGCCTTGCCTCAGCACCCAGAGTATTCACAAAGTGCATGGCTGTGGTAGCCGGTTTTGTCCATACCAGGGGAATATTTGTCTGCCCCTACTTGGACGATTGCCTCATCCGGCCAGAGTCACAAACACAAGCCCAGGCCTCTCTCTCGTACACAATGCGTGGACTCCAATATCTAGGCCCTGTCATAGATCTCCAGGAATCCTTTCTGACTCCCACGCAATCGCTGGAGTTCATAGGAGCAAGGCTAGATACCAGACTGCCAAAGACCTACCTGACTCAGCCTCGCTGTCCTCGCATTGTGCAACTTGTTTCTTCAGCACTACAAAAGACTCACCTCTCGGCTCGAGAGATGCGTCAGCTACTGGGTCACATGGCATCTACGGTGCATGTGGTCCCCACCGGTGCATGTGGTCTCCACATGAGGCCAGCCCAATGGGCCCTCTCTTCCCAGTGGACGCAAGCAACAGGCTGTCTCTCAGATCTGATAGTAAACTCAAACCGCCATACCCTGTCCCTGGACTGGTGGCGGTCAGCACAAAACTTTTTTGAGGGGTCACCCTTCCTGCAAACCCCTACTCAGATCACATTAACAACAGATGCCTCCAAAGTGGGGTGGGCTGCACATCTCCTGGACACCTCCACCCAAGCCACCTGGAATTGTCAGGAGATTCATTTCCACATCAATCTGTTGGAGCTCAGAGCAATTTGCCTGGCTCTTCAAGTATTCCATTCCCTTCTACAGGCCAATATAATACTACTTCACGCAGACAATCAGGTAGCCATGGTCTATGTGAACATACAAGGAGGAACAGGCTCTCTGTCCCTTTGCAACGAAGCTCTTCAACTGTGGGCGTTTGCCAGAGAGCAGCAGATCCATCTCCTGCCAGTCTATCTCCCTGGCAATCAGAACTCTTGGCCAGACAGACTCAGTCGTGTTCTGCTTCCGCACAAATGGTCTCTACACATGGACCAACTCTGCAGAGTATTGCAACTCTGGGGAACTCAAGATGTAGACCTCTTTGCAAGTCAATCATATGCGAAACTTACCCGGTTCTGTTCACGGATTCTGGCTCAGGGCTGCCAAGTGAGGGATGCTGTCCGCCTCAACTGGGGGCAGGAATTCCTATATGCCTTTCCTCCCATTCCCTTCATTGCCAAGACTCTATTCAAGCTCCTGAGGGACAGAGGCAACATGATCCTCATAGCCCTACGCTGGCAACACCAGGTGTGGTACCCTCTGCTTCTACATCTGTCCCAGGTTACACCCCTGTACGTAGGGTCAGCTCCAGACTTACTGTCGCAGGAGGAGGGGAATGTATGGCATACAAACCCCCAGTCTCTGCACCGCAGAGCCTGGCTACTGAAGGCTGTAACTGCTTTGGCCCTCCCCTCACTCAGGAAGTGCAAGATGTCCGTTATGCTTCCAGGAAACCTTCCACAAAGCATTCCTATGCCGTCAAGTGGACGAGAGATTCAATTTGGTGATCACAAAAGGGCTTCAACCCTCTTGTCATCCGTATATAAACATGTTTTGGATGAACTCCCTTACTTATCAAACACTGGTCTCTAAACTGAGTCACTCAGAGTCCATTTAAGTGCCATTGCTGCTCCTTCTGAACCCATCAATGGACAACCCATTTCATCCCATCCTCTCATATCCAGAATCATGAGAGGCCTGCATCTAACGAAACCTCCCCTTAGACCACCTCCAGTGGCATGGAATCCAAATCTGCTTCTAGGCCAGCGTATGCTGCCGCCTCCTGAGGCCACTTAGCCACTACTTCCTTAAAGTCTCTGTCCTGGAAAGTAATATACCTTCTTGCAATCACATCAGTAAATCGTATCAGTGAATTGCAAGCTCCAGGGGCTGATCCACCTTACACACCATTTCACCATGATAAGGTCATCCTAAGGACACATCCACACTTCATGCCTAAGGTGGTTTCCTCCTTTCATTTGAACCAAGAGGTTTAGTTACCTGTAGTCTTTCAAAAGCCTCATGCTTCAAATGCAGAGACGACTCTTCATACCTTGGACTGTAAAAGAGCTGTGGCTTTTCATCTGCAGAGGACCCAGCAACACAGAAGGTCCTCTCAGCTATTCATAGCCTCTGATCCTTCGCATTTGGGTACAGCAGTTTCCAAAAGATCTCTATCCAACTGGATTGTTCCATGTATTATCTTTTATCTATCATAGCAAACACCTTTCACTGGAGGCCCATGTTCCCGCTCACAATGTGAGAGTCATGGCAGCCTCTACGGCTCACCTCCATTCCATCTATATTAACCGCATTTTTGGAGCAGCTACCTGGTCCTCGGTTCACAGGCCACTACTGCTTGGATAAAGGCTTCTGCAGGCATGCTATGGTTGGTCAGGCTGCTCTCCAACACCTCTTCCATACTTAATCCACTCCTAGCCGCCTCTCTTACAGGATGCCAGAGATCCATGGGAGGAGGTGGAACACCTCCACAGGGCCTCACCACTCTGGGGATCCTTCCCTGGCATCTACATCTAGGGTGTCCTCACATGTGATGACTAATTCCTGTTTGTTCCTGGAGATAGCATAGTTGCCTGTAACAGGTGAGCTCCGGGAACAGCAGGAATAAGTCTTCACAACCCACCCATCTCCCCTAGGGGTTGACTCTCTCTCTCTCTCTCTCTCTCTCTCTCTCTCTCTCTTTCCCTATCTATCTCTCTCTCTCTCTCTTTGTGTTAGCTTTAAACTCAACTGGAGAGAGGCAGTTGGTAAAGGCGGGAAGGCAGCATGCAGGCGCTGTGGGATGCTCCCAAAAGCTTTCCTATAGGACGCTGGGGAGCGTTCCCGCACAGGCTCAGTTGGTTCCGACGCTACCCACATGTGAAGACTTATTCCTGGTGTTCCCGGAGATCACCTGTTACATGTGAGTAACTATGCTGTACATGACACACACAGCAGTGGAGCAGGAGCAGCAAGATGCTGGCCACGCAGATGTTTGTTTATGTTGGCCACCCACCAGAGGTAAATAGTCACTGATGCCCCCACACATTGTTTGCACATCCACAGGTAGAGGATCTCCGGAAGAAGGGGCGAGAGTTGAGGCTTCATCATAGTGATTACCTTGCCCGCCTCCAGAGGGGGGCGCAGTCAGAGTGTGACGGTGAGTATTGGCAACCTTGCTGCCCAATAGCAAATGTCACATTGGACCATCAGCCTGTGTGGTGCCTGCATATGTACATGTGTTATGTGACACACATGATAATGTGCTGATGACTGTCATTTTCCACAGAGGGTGATGACAATGATGAACAGCCCACCACTTCTGCCTATGCCCTGAGGCGCCCCCCTGCCCACCGTGCCACAGAGGTGGAGGTGGTGGTGGTGGAGGATGGGGCTGAGGTGGAGGCCAAGGCCGAGGAGGAGGGTGAAGAGCCGGCGGACAGTGCAGCGGAGGAGGGGGCTGATGGGGGCATGGAAGGGGTGGGTGGCAGGGTGGCAGGGGAGGGAGAGGGTGTGGCTGCTGTGGGGTTGGGGGGAGGGGTGGAGGAGGGTGTGGAGGGTGGGTGGGAGGTGGGAGGGGGGGAGGAGGGAGATGTGTGCGTGTGGGAGGGTGATTGGGAACACAGAGCAGCACAGGGCACTGTGTGCTCCCGCCAGCCACGCCATGTCGATTCACCATCCAGGGCCACACACAGGTTGCATGCACATGCCACCACCCAGACCCCTGGCACTATGTGTGTGTGTGGTGGCAGGTGTGTGCAGGACCTGTATGTGGCCCTGGATGCCTTGGAGTGGCGTGTGCATTTCCTAGTGCACTCACACCAGTGGTTAACAGGAGCCATTCAGCGGGTGGCCGCCGAGGTGGAGCGGCTGCCCTGTTGGCGGCCATCCCCCGAACGGCATCACAGGAGTGTTTGATGGCGCCTGTGACGTCCACACATGTGCCCTGTGCTGTCCTGTGTTCCATCACTGGGCATGCAGCATGCAGGGAGAGTGTGTGGCTGATGTGGGGGTGGGGGGAGGGGTGGAGGAGGGTGTATAGGTCGGGTGGGAGGTGGCAGGGAGGGGAGGGGGTGTTTGGGGGGGAGGGTGATGGATATTGTCCCTATTTGTGCCAGTGTTTGTTTTTTCTTATTTTTTACAATATACACACTGTTTCATAACACAAAATGGTCACATGTCTCCCTTACCAACACACTATGGATGCAAGCATGGGATATGTGTGTAGACAGGTATGTGTTGTAAAGGTAGACATGGGTATCATGCGTGGACTGGCTCCACATGCAGTCGTGGGGGCTGACCATGTGTGTAGGTGTGTGAGACTAGGGTGGACCCTGAGATGTTGCAATGTAGAGGACGTCCCAGGATACTGAGGCACGTGCATGCTGTGTGCAATGTGTGGGAACCGTTTCTGATGCAACATGCCTGTGTGCCAATAGTAGAACTGGCAAACCACTACGTCTGCGCTGGCAGGGTAAGATGTACTGCTGATCCCAGGAGCTACTCACGGGTAAAGCTGTTGAGTGCGTCCTGGGACACTACATGTCACAGGGATGGTTGGTGAGTAACCGTATATGTTTGTGGGGGGGCAGGCACGTAGGCAGTGTTGCAGGCAGGGACAAAGGACACACATGTGCGTCCAATGTAGGGGGTAGGAAGGGATGAAAACTGTGATGGCTCCTAACAATGGACATGTAGCTTCAGGACATTCCCCCTGTGCAACCCGGGAGGATGTATAAACCGCCACGCTGCAGCCCAGGGGCTGGGACCTGACACAGTGCATGGCACACACGGCATGTGATGGCGTCTGTGCAGTGATACCTGGCAGTAAAGACAACCCACCATCGAGGGGCCTGTGTGCGGGACACAACATGCATTTGCACACTACTTAGGGAAACACAGGGACACACATTGGAAAACACACGTTGTATGTACTGTGTAACAGCTGTTTATTAGAGCCACAGTCACCTCCTGCGTGGCCGCCCACACCTCCCATGGCACAACACCCCCCGCAGTGCTGCACCTTGTCCTGGCGCCTCAGGTGGCGGTGCTGGTGCTGGTGCTGGCTGCCGCAGTAGGCCCACAATGTCCTCCATGGCATCCACAATGCGAGCAAGCGCCCCCGACCGTACCTCCTCCCGGAGCAGCTGCAGCTCCCTGGTATTTTCCCCCATAGCCAGGTAGATACGTTGGAGGGCCTGATGAGTGCCTGTGGGTGGGACAGAGGGTGATATATGAGATACCTCTCCAATACCAACCATCACACATACACATGTTACGCATATCCCACAAGATCAGTCTGCAGAACAGTCATGCCTGCCAAACCTAGCACCGCATGACCATGCTTAGATCTGTGTCTCCCATGAGCCATCCCCCTGTCTGGAAGGGGTCTGGATGAGGGGTCATGAGAATCACAGATCTCACACATGGCACATTGACAAAGTTTAATATGTCAATGCCTGGTCTGCACACTGCTTGTCTGGGATAGATCAGATGATCTGAGGGGGCATGAGACACACATACACATATCTGGGGTGCCCCCATTTCTATAATGCTGGCGCACACTGCAGATTATGTTGTCAAATGATGCTGCGTGACAATACACATGACGAGGTCTCTGTCACATATGGTGTCTGGGTGACCTGCGATCATTGCTTTCCTCTTTGGGCTTACGTGTGGTATATGGGCAAGCACAGTGTGCATGTGTCTCAGCCCCTCACAAATGCTGACACCTGACAAGCCATGCTACAGGAGGTAGAAACACAGAGGACATAAGACAACCCCCCAACATCAAAACGCTATGCTATGTGGGCAATATGCAATTATTTTGTGGATGTTAGGATAACCCCATGGGGATTGTGGGGTATGCTGTTACCCACCTTCTGCATTGCGCTGTGCTGCAGCAGTGTGTTTCCGCAGCTCTGCAATGATTGGGTCCATGTCTGCAGGAGGGGTTTCTTCTTTCTGGCGCTTGCGCTGGCGCATGAATGGGGTGTGGTGGCTTGTGATGACGTCTGAGACCTCTGTGGTAGTGAAGTCTGGGGTGCGGTCCTCTGGCTCAGCCTCCACATGTGTGGTTGGGGTCCAGTCACCATTACTCGTGCTGGCCCCGGACATTGTGGGCTGGGGCTCTGGCACATTCTCGGGCAATTGCACCTCCTCCTCCTCCTCAGCTGGGGCCATGGTTGTGTAGTCACCTGGGTTGTGGAAGACATACACAGCACAGATCGGTTTGCACAGTGCAACTACATACAACTGTGTGACACATCCACCCCACAATCAATGTGTGTTTGGCCGTGGCCTGTACATGTGCTACATAGCTATCACTACAGCTCCTGCTACCACTATTAGGCATATATAGGCCAGTACCTAGCAGACACATCAATGTGTACATCAGGGGTCCTCAAACTACGGGACAAAGGCCACATGTGGGCCGCCAAGGACATTTCTGCAGCCCGACGGTTGTTTTTGCCGCCGCTGCCAGTCCTCAGGGGCAGCTCTACCCAGGGCCAGCCCGTTCATTGAGCAGCAGCCCAGCTAGGTTAACAACTTACAAACCTGCTGCTGCCGCTGCCGCCATGGCAGCGGCATAATCAAGCATCCCGCGGGGCCCCCCCTGCTCTGCAGTGTCCTCCATGCAGCCTCAGTGTTGGCTGTCAGAGCCGCGCAAAGAGAAAGAGCTTCTCCTCTCGTGGCTCTGTTAATCCTGCCGTGGGGCTGATGGGATTTTCCATCAGGCCCGTGGCGGGATTGACATTTATTTATTTATTTTATTTATTACAATCTTTTATATACCGCGCTATTTGGTATCAGCGCGGTTTACATGAAACAAAATAACCAGAACAAACTATTTTGAGTTTACAGAGAACAGGTATACAAACTTGGGTAACATGGGGGAACTATTTACAAATATTATTTACATACAGTCGTTATGATAATGACAATGGACACTGATCATGATATCACACTGAGAAAGTTGATGATGTTGACTGATAATTATGGTGTAGCTACTTTGTTGGTGGGATTTGGCTTGGTGTATTGCTGGGTGGATAGTATTTGAGGAACAGGTGATATTTGAGTGCTTTCTTGAACTGGGTTAGGTCAGTAATTGCGCGAATGTCTGATGGAGTGCGTTCCAGCATTTCGGGGCGCAAAATCTAAATGCCCTGTTTGCCGTTGCCTGGGTGCATTTTGTTAACGCTTTCGGGATTATTGGCCGTGAGAAATGGACACTCTCCCTTCCTGCGGCTCTGACAAGCCCACACTGAAGCCGCATGGAGGACGCTGCAGAGCAGGGGGGGGCCCCACGGGATGCTTGATTCTGCTGCTGCCACGGTGGAAGCAGCAGCAGTAGCCGTGTTTGGTTTATTTCGTAACCTAGCTGGCCTGATGGGAGGGAGGGGGTTTGGAGTGGTAATTGACGATGGGGAGGAGAGGTAAGACTGGAAGTGGGCTAATGGGGGGGAGGGGGTTAGGACAGGTCATGGCCTATGGGTGGTGGTAAGATTGGAAGTGGGATGATGGGGGGCTTAGGACTGGAAATGGGCTGAGTGTGGGGCTAAGACAGGAGGTGGGCTGATGGAGGGGCTAGGATAGGACTCAAAATGGGCTGTTGGGGGTGCTAAGATTGCAAATGGGCTGATGGTGGGGCTAGGAGAGGACTATAAATGAGCTGTTGGGGGGGCTGGGGTTTGGAAATGCACTTATGGAGGGACTTGGACAGGACTGGAAATGGATGTTGCCTTAGGACTGGTAATGGCCTGATGGTGGGCCAGGGATAGGATTGGAAATGGGCTGATGGGGGGCTAGGACTGGAAATGGGCTGATGCACAGACTAGAGGGGAGCGGATGCTGGGTGGGGCTGGAAATAGACGGGAGGTGAGGTTGGGCGAGGATCAGAATGGGATGGAGCTGGGAGAGTGAAATGGTGAGGGAAAAATATTTTTTGTGGGAGGTAAGAGATATCTACAATTGGACGGATATTGGGAGAGTAAGTGGGGATGTAGGATGGAGGTCTAACATTTGAGTGGCTGACATAGGAATGAGGAAAGAGCACAAGGAGAAAGATTACTATGTTAAAGCAGATGTAGAGAGAGAATGGAAAACATACTAGAAGTGAGAAGAAGGGACAAATGGAAAGCAGACGATGGGGAGTTAGCAGAAGACACAAAGAAACCAGGCTAATGTGGCTGGAGCAATTGCCACTGGAAAAGGACAAAAATAAGGGTAGCAAACGTTCCCTTTATTTTGAATTTATGTAGTGTGCTTTGGGGTTTGTTCATAGTGTTCATTTCAACTATAGTCCGGCCCTCCAACGGTCTGAGGAACAGTGAACCGGCCCCCTGTTTAGAAAGTTTGAAGACCCCTGGTGTGCATTATCCCACAGAAGGACCATCCCTGCTCAGCAGTACTTAGATTAGACACAGACATAACAAGGACAGGTCTGAGAAGGGGCTTGTAGCAGACATGTAGCCACATGTGCAGGGCAGACATAAAAAGGGATGGTGTTACTGATACATGTGGTTGGAGGGCAGAAAACACAGAGTAAAAGGGGTGGAATGGGGGACAGCACACTCATAAGCCAAAGGCAGAGGGTGGGAGATGATCCAGGGGAGCAGGTATGAGGAGGTGCTAATAAGATGCCTGATGCATATCCAAGGGGCATGTACTTTATGGTTTGGGAGCAGCAAGGTGTGATTTGGGTACCTACCTGCCTGGGGATGGACAGTGTCCAGTGTCTCTGGCAGTCCATACAGGTAGATTGGCCCTAGCCGCTCTGCCAACTCCTGCTCCAGGGTTGTTAGGGAGGGTGTAAAGGGGCCTCCCCCTCCAGTGCCCATGGCATGCTGCCGCTCTGCCACCATGTGTGAGCGCACACCCCTCTTTATATCGTTAAACCTCTTCCTGAGGCTGTCCAGGTCTCTGCTTGGACCCCCTGCCTGTACAACTGCCTCCTGCACCTCCTCCCACACCTGGGTACGTGTTGCAACAGTGGTGGTGTTGCTTAGTCGTCCATATAGGACATCATAATTTTCAAGAACAGACGCCAGCAGGATGTGGTTTTCCTGCTGGGTGAATTTCTGAGCCCTCTTCCGTTGCAGAGCTGGCACCGGTTTGCGCCTACGTTTTGCAGTGAGAGGACCCTGCGTGAACTGGGCCGATGGGCCTGCAGCCTCCAAAACACTCCCTGCCATATCTGTGTCCTCCCCAACGGGGGGCCCCCCTCCCTCTCCCTCTCCTGTCCCTCTCCCTCTCCACTCCTGCCCTGTCCTGTGGCTCCATCTCCCTGCCCTCTCCCTCCCTGGCCGACGGTCCTTCTCTTGGCCGGCTCGACTCCACTTCACTCCTCCCTCCTCTCCCTGCGATCTGGTCTTGCCCTCACCTCCTTTCTCACTCACCTGCTCCTTGCCTCCCCTCCTCTCTTTATCCCCTGTTCTACCTCACACCTCTCCTGCACAACCCAGCCTCTAACACTCTGACCCGCAACACACTAACTTCGCTCTACTAGACACCTGCTTCTCTCTCTCTCTCTCTCTCACACTCTCTCTCTCTCTCTGACTGACACCACACACCTTCTCTCTCCCTCGCCTACCAAAAACCCCTCAACATGCAGCACGTTTACATGTCTATTTATAGGGTTTTTTTACATTGCGCGCGTTACGCGTGCGCAGTTACGTGAGCACGGCGGCTGTGCGTACTGCACGTGCTGCGCATGCATAGTTGGCTGTGCGCATTGCACATGCGGTGTGCAGGAGCGGGAAATGCGTGCGTGCATGCTTGCATGGTAAGCGTAGCGCATACACAAGGGGCAGTCAAGTACACAGCACGCACGCAGCCTCCGCGCACACTGCACATGCGTATTTGCCTGTGCGCATTGCACATGCATCATGCAGACACAGGAAGTGCGTGTGTGCGTACGTTTGCGTGTGAGGCGCAGAGCATGCGCATTGTGGCATGTGCGCGGGGCATACGTGATGTGCACAGCCAGCTACGCATGCGCAGCCATCGCACTTGTGCAACTGCACACGCACAACACGCGCTAGGTAAAAAAAACCCTATAAATAGCCCAGAACACGTGTTGCACGTTGAGGGTTTTTTTGTAGGCGAGGGAGAGAAGGTGTGCATTGGCAGTGACGGAAGGAGCGAGTCTGAATCAGGTGTATTGTACAGTGTGACTGGATTTAAGATTGTTGTTGGTTGTATTGTGTGGCTGTGTTTCTGTGTGGTGTGTACGGTGTGTGTCTTGGTTAGTGAAGTGGTGTCTGTGTTGGAGTGTGTTAGAGGAGCAGGACGGGTGGAGGTTATGGTGGCCTTTGTGTTTGCTGCAGCTGCATCAAGAGGTGGGCAGGTGGTGCGGTTGCGTGACAGGGGAGATGGTGTCTATGGGGCTGAGGCACAGGGCATGGGTGTAGTCCCGCTGCAAATCAGACCTGCAGCTGTGGGGGCAGGGCAGGCAGGGGCTGTTCCCGCACGGCGCAGGAGGCGTGCTGAGGTGCAGGCTCGCCAGCCACGCCTCTACAGGCCCAGGGCCCAGCTCCAGGGCATGCGAGAGGACCAGGTCATCTCCCTCTACCGACTGAGCACAGGGGCTATTAGGGAGCTCTATGAGGATCTCAGACCTGACCTCGAGCCCCTGACTAATCGGTCACATGCCATACCAGGTTTGGTCAAGCTCCTTGCTGCCCTACATTTCTTTGCCTCTGGCTGTTTCCAGTCATCTGTGGCCGCAGTGGGTGGCATGAGCCGCCCCACCTTCTCTCGCTGTCTCCACCAAGTACTGCGTGCCATGGTCAGCCGGGTGCGGAATTATATTGCCATTCCACACACTAGGCAACAGTGGTGGACCCTGAACCAGGCCTTTGAGGCGTTAGCCGGGATACCACACGTGATGGGAGCTATTGATTGCACACATGTTGCCCTGGTCCCGCCTAGAGACAGGGAGGTAGTGTTCCGCAACCACAAACACTATCATTGAATGTTCAGGTTGTATGTGATGCAAATATGCATATTCTGAATGTGGTCCCCAGGTTTGCAGGGTCCACCCATGACGCCTATATCCTGCATCACTCGGCACTATTCAGACAATTTGAGGCAGGACAGTATGAGGACTGTATATTGCTGGGTGGGTATTTCCCATTTCTGACATGCACATGGTGTTCATGTGACTACGCTTATGTGCAAATGTCTGTCTTGGAGTAGATCCCTCATTGTGTGTGTGTGTCACATCTGCCTGTGTAGGATATAGGGGGAGGGGGGGTTGGTGCCCTCCAAATGTGCCCTGCTATGGTGCTGTGTGATGCTGTTGGATTGGATGCGAGTATTTGTGTGGTTGTTACATATTATGTTGTCAGCAATCCATACAGCTACCCCTTCTCTTGTTTTTCTTAGGTCCCCCCACTCAATCTGTAGACACCCAGGAAGCTGTAGATAACATGAGGAGGGATCTAGCTAAGCTTGATGAATGGTCTCGCATTTCCAGTTGGGATGTCATGGTAGGAAATGTAAGGTCAGGCTTTTGGGCTGCAGCAGTCCAAGGGAGCAATATAGTATAAGGGGTGAAGTACTCTTGTCCACTACAGAAGAGGGGGACCTAGGCATGGTTGTGTCTGCTGATGTCAAAGTAGCTAAACAGGTTGAACAGGTGAGTGCAAAAGCTAGAAGAATGCCTGGGTGCATACGGAGAGAAATGGCTAGCAGAAAACAGGAAGGGATAATGGCTCTTTATATGTCTTTGGTACGACCTCATGTGGGTTACATTGTGCAATTCTGGACACTGCACCTTCAAAAGGATGTGAACAGGATGGGGTCGGTGCAGAGGGTGGCTACTAAAATGATTGGTGGTCTTCATTATACAGCATATGAAGACAGACCGAAGGATCTTAATATGTACACCTTGGGGAAAGGCGGGATAGAGCTGATCTGATGGAGATGTAGACATACCTCCGTGCCATATATGCTGAGGGAGAGAGCCTCTTCAAATTGTAAGCAAGTTCTGCTACGAGGGAACATAGTATGAGGGTGGAGGGAGATAGATTCAGGGGTGAAATGGGGACATATTTGTTTAGTGAAAAAGTGGTGGATCCGTGGAATACTCTCACAGTGTAGGTGGTAGAGATGAGGACAGTAACTACATTCCAAACAGCATGGGACAAACACAGAGGATCTGTAAAGATAAAAAGGGGACTATTTTACTTGTTGATATGGAAGGACAGACTAGATAGGCCATGTGGTCATTATGTGTCATCATATGTCAATGTTGCTATGCTGCATAGTTGTGGTGTCATATGTTTCTTTCAGGATGTGTTATGCATTTGTTTTGCACATATATACCTGTGTCCATTTGGTGGGATATGAGCTCCTGCTTTAACTTACCTCATTTCTTTCTACAGGTGATGCAGGATATGGGTGTCGCCCCTGGTTGCTGACCCCTGTGCGTCAACCACGGACACGTGCAGAGCGGAGGTACAATGAGGCCCATGCCACCAGCCGCTCTGTCATAGAGCGCACCTTTGGAATTTTAAAGAGTCGCTTCAGGTGTCTGGATAGGACAGGCGGTGCCTTACAATATACTCCACAGACTGTGGCAGAGATCATCATAGCCTGTTGCATCCTGCACAACATTTCTCTCAGGCACAATATCCCTGCCGAGATTAATGAGGGTCTGGAGGATGATCCGACGTGCCCCCCTGTACGTGCCCGTGGTGACACACTTGAGGGCACAGCAATCAGGCGGCAGGTGATTGCACAGCTCTTCTCATGTACATACTGCATATGTTCCCACCTGCATTTGTTGGTATATGTGTGTAGTGCTAATACAGGTTAACATTTGTAAACCAATATTAGTCAGATGCAACACTGCACTGAGATGAAACAGACACTGGCTGGCCATCACACCATCAAATATAAGCATGACTGAGAACCAAACGATGTGGGCAGGCCAGAACAGCGGGTTGAGGTGGATGATTTGGTTGGTTGTTTTTAGGCTTGTGGGAGGTTTTGGTCTGCCATTCCTGGTTTGTGGATGATTGTGATAGCAGCTGCTGTGCAACCACAGTTAGTTGCTGTTATGGTTGTGGTGCAGCAAGGTGAGAGGCATGTGGTGTGGGTTTCACAGTGGGAGAGAGGACCATGTTTGGGGCCACCTGTGCAGCTGTGCGTGTTTTTCATCTTGTATTTTTAGCTGATTGTGTGTGTGGTATGCTCTTGTAAGCTGGATCTGTGGGTGTGTAATTTTTGTATAGTGCTACCTGTGTTATGTAGCACTATATACATGCTCAGTACTATTTGTCATAATGGTAATTAAAATCCTTAAGGGGAGTTAGTGGAACACCACAGTGTGGCTGACTGTATAAGTCATCACGTAGCCTTAACATGGATGCGGTGAAGGATAGTGAACCTGTGCAGTGTCCAGCCCGGGGGGGGGGGGGGTAATTTTTTTTCACCCAGTGTAGAATAGCCATGCAGTGCAGTGTTGCATTTTTACACACAAACAGAGGTGATTCAGGCAAGATCAACAAGGAGTAGGTTACAGTAGGCAAGCAGAGAGATGAATGTGGGGGTGCATTGTGTTTTAGGGGTATTTTCAGGGCAACTGTTTATATTGTTTTCAGCAAATCTAGGTGATGACATATTGACATAAACACATTACTCAACTACAGGCTGTATAAGTGTGTAGAGGAGGAGAGTGCATTCCAAGACATCAACTACATTGCATACCCTAGAGAAGGAAAGTTATGTCCACATACACAAAGAGACTCTGATGGGAGGGGGGTTATCAGGTGCACATATTGCCTATCCATGCTTTGCCAGTATCACTTTCACACAGTGGGATGACATGCAGCCATCAAGGTCAGGTCACAAGCAGACATTGGGGTGTGGTTTAGCGGACATAACACAGACATTGAGATATATGTTTAGCAACTCATTAGCGCACAGCTGTTAATGTTAGTCAAGGTATGAGATATACACACCAGGAAATGTGTTTGGACAGAGGATCCTGGAGGTAGCACTGCATATTTCCATGTGTTACAGCAATTGACAGCGGGGTATCAGACAACATTGGGACAACAGTACACACAGTGAAGGGGCATTGGGAGCGATATGGGGGACCCAGGATAATACTGCAGCCTTGGAGTGAGTTAGGAATGTGGTAGGGAGCAAACACTTCTGTTCACCAGTGTGTATGACAACAGAGAGGTGAGGGAGGGGACACACAGAGTACGGACCCCTGTAGTTTGGCAAAGACATGTCATTGATGCCTCTCACATGGGAGAGATGTGTACAGTGTGATGGTGAACAGTCAGTCTGTAAAGGATGTTGGGGGATGTGTAAGCTGGGGACAAGAAGGTGCAGTGTGTGTTGCATAGCTCAAACATGACATATGTATGTTTCCCTTGTGTTTCCCAATGCACAGGACATAGTTGTTGAAGCTCCTGGTGCTGTGGTGCATTGGCAGGGGACTGTACATCAGCCAACATGTTGTGGTCTGGGGTGAGTATACCTACAGCTATATTGTCTGTGCCAGCAGTCAAGGGGAACACATGTCCTCGGTGATCTGTCATATTGTCCAGATGTTGTGATTCACCTCTTTTCCCTGCACCTCCCTAACCCATATCTTGCTGTTGGCACACATATCCCCATGTGTTCCTGTCCAGTATGTCTTCTGCAACACTGTCTCTGGGACATGTCCAACAGAGCTGCATGTGTGTGATGGTCCTAGATTTTTGGGTGGTGGCCTACATGTGCACCCTTCCCCGACATTGTACCATCAGCCAACACCAGGGTATCATTGCAATTCACAGGGCCTTTATGTCTACAAATCTCCACTTGTGGACATACAGGCCGTATTCTACTGCTGGCATGCTGCCCTTAGCATACTGTGTGTGTGTGTGTGTTCTTGTGTTGGCTGTGTGATGATACAGTGTTCAGGCTTTTTACATTATCATGTGGTGTAAGGGGTCTGTATACCTGAGGGGCGGTGGTGACTGTGCTATCTCTACCTTACTGCTGTTTACCGTGTGACCATTGTGGACATGTGTTGTGTGTTGGGAACAGAACTGTGTCTTGTGTTCTGACATACCACTGTTGACCTGCTTTTTGTATCACAGATATTGGCGTGACATGGTGATTATACATATTTCGCTGACATTGTCTCCCTTCACTGTAACCTGTTATGGCCGTTGAGTGGCTATGGGGATCCGAGACATACACCTGATGCAAGCACAAGGTACTTTTCACCTTTGTTCTTTTGGGTATGACATCATCCTTTACATGTTAATGATTTACTGTTTGTCTCATGTACATTTCATGTTGGCTCTCTGTTCACGAACGCTGATGCACATAGGATGGAGCTGTGAAACGGCTGTGTCACATGGGCATGGACAGAACCATATCCATGTGACACCCGTGTGTACGGTTCCAATTCAAAATGTCCCCAACGTGCAATGTGTTTTGTGTTGTGATCATGTCATGTTTGCCTGTGTGTGCCTTTATTATGTGTTTCTTAATGTTTGACTCTCTGCAATTTGTGCTGATGTTGCAAGGTGCATACCAATACAATATTTCTCCTCTTCTGACACAGGGCAGAGAACAAACCACACACATCTATTACAGTGCACCTGACATCGCCATCACCCACCTGTTGGGCAACACAACACCATGGAACTTTCCCTGGAAAATGGTGCCATAGGATGTTTGACGTCTGCGAGTGGGCACATGCCTAGGATGGACAGTATTATGTTTGGATTGCTACTTTGGCCATGACAGACCTGTCCAACACACTGTTGCTGCCGTGCTCTGGTTGGGAGTCATGCTCATTGCAGGAGACATGCAGGACCTTTCATGTACTGTGGCATATTGGGATGTGACACTTGACTATGCATGCCCAGGGTTGCAAGGATAGTCTTAACCTGACATGTTGGATTGCAGATACACTTTGGACTTTGCATACTGTGTACTGGTCCCCACGTGTGAAGCAGGGACTGACATTGTCACTGTATGTTGTACATTCCTCCACAGTTGTTGTTTTTTGGACATGTGTGTGCCATGGAACACAGGATACGCTCATCTGTTTGTTTCAAAACAAGCACACAGCCATGCGTGTGGCATAGGGGTAGCGATGGAGAGGTCCTGTTGTTTATGTCCACCTACTCTCCACCTGGACATGATACAGGTTTTGACACAACACCGCTTTAATGCACACCATGATCCTGGATTGATGTTTTCAATCACCAAGGGTGTTTGCGTGCATGTGTGACATCACTGAATCATGTTGAGATGTCGATGGTGCATGTGCATATGACTGACTATGTTGGCGAAACACAGCACATGGCAATATGGCTTCTGTGTGGTTTACTGTAACATGTTTGCCCTTAATTTCCATCTCTATATACTGTTTCTTGTGTTTGTTTACTGTACAGACGTGATTTATTTTTATTTATTTATTTATTTTATTTATTTATTTATTTAGCATATATTTGTATACCGCTACTTCCAGCGATCAGGAGCGGTTTGATTATGTAAACAGAGAATGCCAGATCAATGACAAATTTCAAGAATTACAACATGATTTACAAGATTATATGATAGGTTGTCAGAAAAAGGCCAGGCATTTTCACAATGTATACAAATGATTCATGGGATAAGCATAGCACACGGTTAGGAGAGGGAGAGAGGGAAGATTTACATATATACATTTTATACTTGATTACATTTTGGAGCATAAATACATTTTACACTTGACAACATTTTGGTAATGCAGGTAATGGTTGAAATGCATTACTGTTCAGGATACGTTGTAGGCCTGTTGAAATAAGTACGTCTTCAGTTTTTTTCTGAAGACCATCAGGTCGTTGATTGAGCGCAACTCAGGTGGGAGTTGGTTCCAGAGTGATGGGGCAGCATAGGAGTATGCCCTGTTGCTTGTGGCTATTTTAACTGATCTTATGCTTATTGGTAAATGTAGGTTGTTTATGTTGGTGGTTCTCCTATTTCTGTTTGCAGGTTGCAAGTTGATTAGGTTCGTAAGGAAGGTTGGTGCCAGGTTGTGGATGAGTTTAAATGTGGTTACTAGGGTTTTGTATTTTATACGAGCAGCGATGGGGAGCCAGTGTAGTTCAACTAGCACTGGTGTGATGTGTTCAGTAACGCCTGTTTTCGTGATGATCCTGGCTGCGACGTTCTGTGCCATCTGGAGTATGTTTAGGGTTTTTTTTGGAAGGCCCTGGAGAGTTGCGTTACAGTAATCGAAGTGAGGTATGATGAGAGCTTGGGCTACTGTCCTAAAATCGGTGGCTTCAATGATGTTCCTTAGTGGCTGTATAACCCTGAGCATGTGAAAAATGGCCCTGTTTACTAAACGGAGGTGTTTTACCATCTTTAGTTCACTATCAAGTGTTACTCCGAGGTACTTTATTTCATTCTTTGTTTGATAGGTATTTTCGCATAGGGAGATTGTAGCTGGCGGTTTGAACTCTGGTTTTCTTGAGATGTACATTGATTTACAAACCTTGCATTGCATGTCTGCACAGTCCTATTTATCCCCTGAGGTAACGACACTCACATTGCCCCATTATATTTTGAGTGTCGCAGTGTGAGTGTCCGTTGTCTTCCTTCAATTGTGCATTCCATGTACTGTGATATATGTGTACAGACACTGTGTACACACCAACCAGTGCAGGGGGACCTCCTGCATGGTGTTTTCTCTGCATGTTTCTTCAGGTAGTTTTCATTTGAATTCTCTCTGTGTTCATGATCCTCTGCTACCTGTTAGCATATCCTCATTGTGCATTTGAAGATTGTTTAGGGTTACATTGTTGGAGCTTGGATTCCTATATCAGGCATTATGTGGTAGCTGACACATTACTTTCAGTCTGTGTTTTTAAAGTTACAGCGTTTCAACAACATATGCTCTTTTCATTTGTGTGCCTCCTGTGTTGCCAGATAGATATGTTTTAGGGAACAGATCATGTGTGTTGGTCCCTCATCATGCACCGCCTACTGTCTACATGCACTCATATGTGAGTAACACACTTGAGGCGTGCAGCAGCATGTGTGGGGTGGGGGCCTAATGCATAGTGCATACCATGCACGTGCTGCACATTATGTCTCCTGCCCTTCATTTGTAGACGGGCCAGTGACCTTTCTGTAGGATGTGGGTTGCTGCCCTGCTAAATGTGTTTCCGTCTTTCACCTGGGATCCACTCACTTTGATATTATGATGGTGGTATGTACACTATCTGTGAAGATGAACCCAAATAAAAATATGTGCTTGATATACAATTGTCTCTGCTGCTGCTTGCTCATGGTGACAAACATGCAATACGATGTGTGCCTTTGAGTCAGTCCTGACTCCTTGTGACCCAGAGACCCCAGGGTTTTGTTGTCACTGTCACTGGATGTAGATTGTCAGGTCTTTCTTCCAAGGTAATGGAGGGTTACGTGACTTGCCCAAAGCCACATGGACTGCTATTGGGAATTGAACCCTGGTTGGTTGGTGCCCAAGCCAGTTTTCTAACCACTAGGCTACTCCTCCACTCTTTGATCACATTGACACTTGTATCTACTGATTTGCTGGTCATGTACATGGCCCACCTGTGCTCACATCCTTGTACGGTGGCAGCTGTGCATCTGCCAGCCATTTGCTACGTCACTGGGTATTATAGGTTCCCATACACACCCTCCCTTTGGGGTAGTATTTTTGCATTGTCAGTGTGCTCATTGTGGTTGTTTGGGGTAGTGGTTACATGCATGCATTATAACGCCATAGGTTGCAGGTTTGATCCCCACATGTGGTTTATTGTTTTATTTTCTGTTGTGCTAACTTGACCATTAGGTACCAGGAGGTTCATCACCTCTACACACACCCTTCCCTCTTATCACTGTACACCAAGGTGTGCCCTCTGTGCTGCCTAGCCATCACATATTAGCTGGTACATAGGTCTGTTTCTTTATGATGTTTACAAGGTAGTGCACTTGGGGGTTTGGTATTGCTGCGGTTCAGCTGGTGTGTGTGGTACACCTGTTTGCATGTTCAATTCTCTCCTGTCCTGTTCCACATTTTGCACCAGCTCCACAGAGCATCCTCTGCTGCCCTTGGGGTTTAGATTCTTTCCTCTTTTGCATGCTGTATCCACTGCATAACATTTCATTGTGCGTGTGCATGTAGTTCTATGTGTCTCTGGTCCCAATTACAGACTGTGATCTGATCTGTACACAGCAGATCTGCATGCACATTTGGTCATGGTTACTGTTGGGGGTTTGCCTGTCCTGACAGCCAGCAGGCGTCTTGTGTGATGTCCTGCACTATTTTTGTATGCAGCCTTTGCTAATGAGCTCACGTTGGTGGTGTGGCCTACCGATTTGTGCATTGCCATTTGTGGTACTGGTTATAGGTTTGATTCCTCTCTGTTCTCTTTCATTTGTATGCCTGTCCTGCAGAACTACTTTTCATTCCTGTGACAGTCATATCTGTGCAGATCTGTGCTGTGAGCACATTGTATCCTCATCTCAGTTGTGAACCATTCTTCTGTCCATCTACGTGTTTCTGCCAGCTGTGTGCCATCCTACCCTTATGTGCATGCTGCTACCCCATGTCTTGCACTCCTACACATTCCTGCATTGCAGCTCTCCCTGGTTGCCTCTCCTGTGTGTGCTCTGCATAGCACTGCTACTCCACTGTCATCCTGACATTCCACCTATCCTGCCATTTCTGCCTCCTCTGCTGCACACATCTTCCCATCCTCTGCCATACACTGTCATTATTGCATGGTACATTACCATCGCTCTGTGCATAGCTACAGCTGCCCCCGATATGTTTGTCCATTTTTCTTGCTGCCACATGGGCTGGAGGCTGATTTGTGTGGTCCATCAGCTCTGATCTACGTCCTTCCATTACTTATGCATTGTCGTTCCTTGCTGCTCTGTGCAGTGTTTGGGTTACATGTGTGTTTGGCACATACCTCTGTTGCCTTTCAAATTGGGGGACCTTACTGCTCTTGGCCAACATTTTTGGGTTCACCTATACATCCTTGGGGCATCTCACACCACACACACCGTCAATTTAGGCAGCTTATGGGGTGCCTACTATGGTGCCTTTGGAGTTGGCAACCTTTCAACATGGCCTCTGGGGCACATTATCACCCGCCTTGGCTGGCATGGTGGTTTAGGATGTGTCTTCTGGTGCACCCTAAAAGGTGCATTAATTTATGGCACTAGGGTGCAGTTCTTTTTAGATGGCAGCACAGATTGTTGTACAGTTGCAAGCAGAAAAAGAAATCACCTCAGCCAACCTTATTCATTAGGTGCATTGGGGACTCAAACCCATGCCCCTGCACCATCAGTCAGTATATTAACCATTGTGCTACACTGCTGTTCCTGCTTGCATGTCAGCACGCCTACTTAGGATTTCCATGCGTTAACATGCACAGTGCTGCCATCATAAACAGTGCTGTAACCTTGCGGGGCCTCATAGGGTACCCTATCGGCAACATTCTAGGGTGCCTGGGCAGACAGTGCACTTTATAATATGCCCTCTGGAGTACCTTATAGGGTGGCTGATGCGGCACCTTATGTTACGGCACCTTGAGGGTGTGTTTGCTTGCAGCACAGATTTAAATTAAACTGGAAACTGCCTCAGACAGCACTGGTTAAAAGTATTAGTATTCATCAGGCCCACTTGGGAATCAAACTTGTGACCCCTGTACTACCAGTCAGTGCTACACTGCTGTTCCTGCTTGCATGTCAGTGCACCTACTTAAGATTTCCATGCGTTAACATGCACAGTGCTGTTATCACAAACAGTGCTGTAACCTTGCGCTGCCTCATAGGGTACCCTATAAAGCGTCTTATAAGGCACCCTATAGGCAACATTCTAGGGTGCCTGGCCAGACAGTGCACATTATAATATGCCCTCTGGAGTGCCTTATAGGGCGGCTGATGCGGCACCTTATGTTACGGCACTTTGAGGGTGTGTTTGCTTCCAGCACAGATTTAAATTAAACTGGAATATGCCTCAGACAGCACTGGGTAAAAGTTTTATCATTCATCAAGCCCACTTGGGGATCAAACTCATGACCCCTGTACCATCAGTCAGTGTCTTAACCATTGTACTACACCTCTGTTGCTATGCTTTTGGGTCAGGGCGCCTACTTCAGATTAACGCGCGTTGACGCGCTGGTCCCTTTCTTGGGCGCTAATGCGCTCGGTGCACATTAGCGCCATAACGCGTGCTTGCCACATTTAGAATGGGAACGCCCACTCCTTTTATGGCATCCTGCATACTAACGCTGGGCGCACTTTAAGACGGTTTAGTAAACATACCCCTTTGATTCCTAAAAAGAGTGGAAAGGCTGAGTAGGGCCAGAATGGGGGAATTCTGTTGGGAACTCTTTTCTGATTTCCAGCACTAGGCAATTACTTCAAGTAAGCATTATCCTGTGCTAAGGTTTTGCACGTAACATGCATTAAGAACCAGAGTTAAAGCAATTTAGGTGCAAAACCTCTTTGTTAACAGTTAGGGATATTCCCTGCACTCTGGGGAAGACAGACATGCAGTTAACAATAAACGCTGATCACTACTGCATGTTAACAGCTTGGCCAATAGAATGGAATTTAGTTTGCTACAATGCTGGAGGTGCAGCTAACCACATAGCCTTATCTGTCACTTTAGCGGTTCACATGCGGTGACAACCTACATGTTAAATGCAGGGTCCAGTCCTTGTTTATTCCCCATCCATGCTATGCCCCCTAATAGGAATGTCAGCATTAGGTGTTTAGTGCAACAGTTAGTGCTTTCTAACAGTTAATGCTATGCTGTGCTGTTCACACACATTAAAATTAGCAGGAAAGAACCTAATGCAAAGTAGTAAGCAGGTGCCTAAACTTAGCGGATTGAATATCAGTGCTAAATTTTAGGGGCTATTTCAGACATTAACTTGTTTTGATTATTGACCCCTGAGTCCATATATCTTAATTTTTAATTTAATTTAAAAGAACATTTATATTTTGCACCATATCCATTGTTAGAGATCTAGGTGACTATTCAGACCTATAAAAATTAAGTTAAAAACATGTATTGCATTATCTACCACAGTTAAACAGAATACTGTTACAGCAATCTTATTTAATTAAACTATACAGAAAAAAGAATAGTTTTGACAAACCTGACTTTTTAAAATTAATATTTCAAGAATTATCCCAAACGTAATTTAATCAATTACACATAGACCTTAAATCTCTCAAATGGAGGAGTTTCTTTCAGTAAATTGTTCAGACAGCTATTTGGAAAGTTTCTTTCTCAGTAACAGGTAACACTTTTCAAGTTTTAATTCTAAAGGCATACTGCTCCATAGCTTCTCACTGAGTGGGAGGATATGGAAGTGAAAAGGGCTTGCAGCAAAGACATTATAAATAAAAGACATGGATTTGATATATGCTACTAAAATAGAATTCTAAAGATTAGCTAGAAAGACTTGGTTTCAAAGGAAAAGAGTGCATAAGATGATGTGGGTAGAAATATCTCTAACAGATATCTGGTCAAAAGGAAAATGAGATTTACTGGCTATGTGCTCAGAGACTCTGATGGCAAATTAGTTAATTTAATAAGGGAGGGCAAGGCTGACGGTAAAAGAGATAGAGGAACATTGCGAAAAATCTGGGGAGAAAACACAAAAAAAATGGTCAAGATTCAGAAACACGTGTGCAATAAAAAAAGAAGGCAGAGCATAGGAAAAAACGCTGCCCCATAATGCTAATATTCATATTAAATATGGAACTTCATGACAAATTCCTTGGTTAGCCTGTAACACATGCATGCTATTCTGAGCCTTAATTGAATTGAATTTGAAATGTGTGACCCTCCTTTTCATGTAATCAAAATGCAATATACAAATATATAAAATCACATTATAAAATCGAATGCAAAAATCTCTGTTGTATTTTGGGACTGTTTGTGGTGGTGGTGGTGACCTGGAAGAACTTGGCTTGTGAGTTATTGGCGTGACTGTGGCCTCTGTCCATATAGATATCTTTTGATCAACCAATTGTTCCTCTGCAGTGTTCTTCCCAAACTTTCTCCCCTTTCTAAAACCCTGTTAGACTGCCACTCCCTTATCCTCCCTCCACCTAGCTGTGCCAATTGCACACACCCTCATAATAAGGGACTGACTCTTGGTACATCAATCTCACTTCTGCCCAGTTCCCTGCTGCCTGTCTGTATGTGACCCCGTGTTCCCTGCAGCTTCTGTCTCTATGTGGTACCCTGCTGTCTCTGTGTGTGTAGTTCAGTGTTCTCTGTAGTCTCTGTATCTCTGTTTGGGCCCCTGCTGCCTGAACATGAGTATGAATGTGGATGTGCATATGCAGTATTGTGGGAGTTGTTGAGAGTCACTAGGTGCTGGTGATGGGAGGTAGAATCAATTGATGAGATGAACAATTTGGTTCTACTGGGCCTGCTGCATTATGCCCACAGGGAGCACAGGAGAGCCACTAGGATGCACTCATTTCAGAGGGTCTACATGTCCAGGACGTAATTTCTGAACTTCAAGAATGATCAACTCCCACCAGGTTCAGTTCTGACAAGGTAACCATCAAGGGAAGGAAGCCACCTACATACTGAAACAGGAAGGCATTCCACTCACTCGACATGCAGATGGTCTGCAATGCGCAGAGGGAGATATAAGATGTATTCACAAGATTTATGGGTTCCTGTCATAACTATCATTAATGGATGGCTGAGATTTCACTGTACTTTGTAAACTGCAGCACTTAACACAAAGAACCCAGGGCTGAAGTGTCTACGCCTATGCAATACTCTAGCATGTGTCCTCTCTCCCCCTAACTATGAAAGTGAGAGAGGTTGCCTACTATACTTAGGCATTGGCTACTGAGCCCCATGATGGTGCCACACACAGAGGCAGAGGAACTACAATTGGGCCCACAGGAACATGCATGCCATCATTCAGAGCTGCTTCCATTGCCTTGACCAATCTGAGAGTGAATTGCTGTACTTCCCTGCAAAGGTATGGCCTGCTGCATGCTTCACAATCTGGCATTTATGCACGGACAACCCCTTCTTGAACAACAGGTTGCAGCATCCCTAGACCATGATGTAGATGCTGAAAGATCAAGGTAGGAAGATTCTGGGTGTTTCAGAAAGAGACAATCTCATACATAGGCAATTCAGGTGATGTTAGGTGTTTATTTTCTTATATAACACATGCACATTGTAGTACCCATCCTCCACCATGTTCCCACTCCAGCCCATGCCACCACTTCCATCCCCTAGCATCAGCCCTGTGCAACTCCCTCCTCCCTAACATTACAATCACCACCCTCCAGCATTAGTTCTGGCCAACCTGCTTTCCCCCAGTCCAGTGGCAGCAACAAGCCCTTTCTTGAAGTAAATAGCATACTTGCCCACCCTCCAGGAGGCAGCCTTCTGATCTCTCCCAATCTCCCCAAATGTTCCCTGTTACCAAGGGCTGGCCGCAAAATTGGCTCAAGATGTTGGTACCCTAGGCAAACCTTAGGCCTTATTCTTCTGCTGGCTATCAGCATCTATTGTTTAGCTATGAATACCCTGTTCTTTGTTGCCCCTCAAGAAGCTGCTGCCCTAGGTGACTGTCTAGTTTGCCTGATAGTTGGGCCAGCCCTGCTATCACCTTCCCCCCCCCCTCCCAAACTGTGCTTATAGGAAGACAGTGTTACTTTTTCTCACATCCTCTCCATGACCTTTGCTCCTCCACATCTTACCCCCTCCCCATCCTCCTGATCCTGACTATGTTGGCATGAGGGTATGCTGGCTGATGTCTCACTGGACTTGGAGGAGCTTCTGGAGATATTCTCAAGCACATCTGACCATTGTGAAGCCTTATGGAAGGCAAACATGTGAAGTATTCTCCCACCCCCTTCCATGGGGAACAGCTCCAAATATGTTGGGAGGGAGACAGTTCCTGGACAGATGGTTGTGTTGATGTGGTAGAGATGAAGGTGGTGGTTGTGGCGGCTATGGGGAACAGTAGAGACACTTTCATCTTTGTGGCTCATGCAGGCAGGGGCACAGATGGCATTGTGGTTTCATCCAAAGGTGAAGTGGTGGCTGTGGCATGTGTGTGAATAATAGTACAGCAGATATCTGCACAGTCCCATAATGGACTCATTGAGGGTCTCTTTTACCTGTAATCTGTCTCTTCTGGAGTGGATATGGTCTCCCTGAAGAGCAAATGACCATTACAGTAGCTCTATTTTCTCTGCACATTGTGCCTGAAAAGCGGGATATAAATGCAGTTAAATAAATAAATAAATAAATAAATTATGCTGCTAGAAGCATATTGCATAGCACAGAAGCTGAGACCAGTGGCTGGTGCTAGGGATATCATGAAGCTGTAGCTCAGTCCCTTCATTGGCATCCTCATTCGCCTCCACTTGGGCATCAGAAATGTTGAAACCCTTGGCACTCTTATTTTCCTCGCCTCTGGACTCCTGGTCCTCTACCTTGGCTGCCCTGCCACCATTATCCCAGGCATCAATGACCTCCAGGAGGCTGGCCACTAGGGTCTGTGTCACTGCCCTCCAGGGCATATGCAGACTCCTCATCTCCTGTAAATAGCATATGAAATGCACTCAGTCATCATATTGCAGCTGTCTACCCACCCCATGTCATGTTAGTAGTGCATGTCACTTACACACATATATACTATTTGATGTGGTGTTCCATAGTGTGTAATAATGGATGGGATCCTGAGTAGTGGTGCCTTATCCATGGCTGATGCTGCAGCTGCAGAAGAGAGAGTACCTGCCTAGTGCTATGCTGCATGCAAGTATGCCATAGGCATGTATATATTACAGTTATGTCCTTATTTATTTATTTACATTCTCTTATATACTGCGCTATTCTGCATCAGTGCAGTTTACATTGAACAAACTGAAATTACATTGAACAGGGCATTATAACTTGGAGATAACTATTTTACAAGGAACACGGGCTATGGAGGGTTAAGTGGCTTGCCCAAGACCACAAGGAGCACCTGTGGGACTAGAAACCCCAGTCCTTCCGGCCCAAGGTTGCTGTCCTCTAGTGGGATTTGAACCCCTGACCTTCTGGCCTGAAGTACCTTGGCCCAACCACTAGGCCACTCCTCCACTCCTTGTTAGCCTCCTGTGATCACTGTTACAAATACGGCCTCAGCCTGACCTGTTTGGCTGTCAACCATTGCAGATGTGGCATTTGGTGTGGGGGGGGGGGGGTGGCGCTCCTCTACTATTTGACATAATGTGTGTATAGAGGGAAAATGTCAGGAGCACCACACAGTCAATCATTGTAGGGCCCCCCTTTGAGTGCCCCATCCACATGTGTGTCCATTGTCCCTATGTGGACAACATCAACACCTAATTGCTACTGTCCTTTGCAACTGTACCATATCCATGTACATCCTGATAACATAACAACCCCTTACTGGGTCTGTAATCCACAATTGCTTGTTATACACCCCCAGGACCATGTCTGTGGGGCCCCATGTCATTGGGGGAGCCACTGTGCCTGCAGCCCTCATAACATCTGGCATTTGCCCATGGTGCATTTTGCCGACTGGCATCACTATCTTGCATATATGTGCCTGGGTGTTCACAGAGGCACTTGCACACTGATCCTATGTTTTTCCTTCTCATGCCTTTACCATCTGCTGTGTATGACCTCCCTGACTTGGCCGGTTCCCCACTACTGTCTCTTTCTATCCATATCGCCCATTTGTGGGTCCCAGGTCCCTGCTTCTGGCCCCCTCTTCCTTCTGCCACTATATGTTTGCAGATACCTGTTGGGGACACCTTGGGTCCTCTCCATAACATATGCCAGGGTAATGCAGGGCTCTGCTGCATGCTGTCATTCTTGTCTATGCCCTGACAGAAGTGGAAGTACATCTGGTGTCTCAGTGTATCTCTACATGTCAGAAATGCATGGTGCTAGCATGCATCTCATGTCCTTGCACGTTGCAGATGAAGATCCAAGTTCCATTCTCTCTGTGTGGCATCTATGCCTTGTGTGCCTTGACTTACTTTGCTGCTGTTGCATCTCCTTCTGGAGGCACTGCAGCAGCCAGGGCTTGATTCTCTGAATGACCCTGAATCTAAATTTCATCAACACCAGAACTTGGAGGATATGGAAGCATCTCTTGGGGACAAGTGGAGATGTCAGGCTTGGCTATACACTCATTTCAGTAGTTCTGTTGTGTTTTGCTTGAGGGTTGGCCCTGTCCTTGTGTTCAGAAGCTGTGGTATGTGGTATCCTGGTACCGGGTGCAGGTCATATCTTCCACGCTCTCTTATGACTCCCTTCTGCACAACCCATGTTCATTGCTGCTGGCCGTCATCTGTGATTGTGAACTATCTCGCCACAGTGTGGATGCTATCCTTCTACTGTGAATCTGTGTAACAACACTGCCTGCAACATTTGTACATTATGCTCTGCGTGTGCTCTGATCTGAGGGTTGGGGCCTTACAAGGCCTCATGCATGTCTGCAAACATGGCTTTGCCTCTCTGTGGCCCATGGTATTTGATGCTCTCCTGCCCTCCAGCCCATGGTATTTGACGCTCTCCTGCCCTCCAGCCTGGCAGCGGCTCTCCTGCCCAGGATCGAGCCCCAGGACCGAAGACAGCATCCATCTTTGGCAATCTGTCCAATCGGGGCAGATGCCACCATTTAAAAAGGAAGTGCCAGCGGGCGCTGCTCAAAGACACTCTCCTGCCCTCCAGCCCGGCAGCGGCTCTCCCGCCCGGGATCGAGCCCCAGGACCGAAGACAGCAGCCATCTTTGGTGATCTGCCCAAATGGGGCAGATGCCACCACTTAAAAAGGAAGCGCCAGCGGGCGCTGCTCAAAGACGCTCTCCTGCCCTCCAGCCCGGCAGCGGCTCTCCCACCCAGGATCGAGTCCCAGGACCGAAGACAGCAGCCATCTTTAGCGATCTGCCCAATCGGGGCAGACGCCACCATTTAAAAAGGAAGCGCCAGTGAGCGCTGCTCAAAGACGCTCTCCTGCCATCCAGCCCGGCAGCGGCTCTCCCGCCTGGGATCGAGCCCCAGGACCGAAGACAGCAGCCATCTTTGGCGATCTGCCCAATCAGGGCAGACGCCACCATTTAAAAAGGAAGCACCAGCGGGCGCGCCCGCGCCTTGCGGGCCTCGCCAGAGGGCCCTTTGGCATGGCCCTTAGGCGGAGTCCGACTGGCCTAAGGCCAAGCACAGATGCTGAGAATCAATCGCCTTCTCCCCTTGCAAAATACCGCCACCCTCACAATATACCAAGCGGACAGACCCGATCAATCGGCAATGCTACAAAACTGCAAGGTAATCTGCTGATACATAAATACAACCACTCAACTCAAAAACGTGCGATACAGAGTAGCCCACATTGTGCATGCTCCTGAGATTACCTCCTGCTTCTTCCCTACTATACCTACTGTACATAGGCGCAATTACTATAGGCTGATTCAAGCCTAGTAGACCAACATGGCCATCTCCATACCGGCCCTCACCAGCTTCTATCTCCTTGCCAATGCCATCTATATCACCTTCACACTCACCTCCGACCACAACCCCATCCTCATCCTTCACAGTATAGGTAAGAAGAGCTATAGCAGCTCCCACCGTCCACTACCAAACTCATACCATGACCGACACCCACACCTACTCTACGTAACATTCAAACACCCTGAGAACACCAAGACGGCGACACCCCAAGTACATTGCAACTTGAAATGCGCCCTCATAAACTCACACTCAGTTCGTAAGAAAGGGCCAGCCATCACAGATCTCATAGCACACCTCAACCTTGACTTACTAATGGTCACAGAAGCCTGGCTTGCAGACTCAGACGCAGTCCTCTTAAATCAACTTATCCCGCCTAACTTCTCAATACACACCTGCCACAGAATGGGCTGGAGAGGTGGAGGGGTTTTCATCTTGGTAAAAACAGATCTCCATTACCAGTTGCTCTTCTCCAAAAGCACACTGCACCTAGATACACTCACCATAGCCAACAAACACAATACCATCAATCTCATTTACAGAGCCCCCAACCTCCCCCCCAGAAGACCTCTCTAACATAATTGACCTAGCCTGTAACCCTGAAAATCCACGCAAACCAAACTGGGTGATGGGTGACTTTAACCTTGCATCTCTTCAAGCCTCCCATGCCAACACCTTCCTGGAGGCAATGACTGAGCTTGGCTACGAACAGGCTGTCAATGCTCCCACCCATCACAGAGAAAACTCACTGGACCTGGTCTTCTCTCCACAATCAATCAAAAGCCAAGAACACAACCTCAACCTATCCATCACCCCCGTCCCGTGGTCTGACCACAGCCTAATCACATTCCAGATTCCCTCACAGCAAGAACATGACTCACTCAGCTGCACAAGTGACACATCATCGGTACATAAAGGACACTTCAAGCCACTTGACAAAGAAGAGTTCACCAAGTGCATACTTCCAATACTTGAACAGCCGTCATCCAACCTCAACGACATGATTGCTAGGTGGAACGACACCCTGAGCTCACTTTCTCGACTACCCTCCTCGGATAAGCTACCAGATCCCATCAGACTGGCAAGAAAAAGGAAACCAGCCCCCTGGTTCTCTGCAGAGCTGCAGACGTCTCTGCTCCTCCTTAGGAAGCTTGAGAGAAAATGGCAACGTTCCCATTCCAAAGCAGACCAGTCAACATACATATCCCACTTAAAGGAGCACCGTGAGACAATCTCAGACAAAATGAAAGAATACCACTCTGAGATTCTTCACCGCTCACTAAACAAGCCCTGGGACCTCTTCAACCTAGTAAAGTCCTAACCAAGGAACCAGCCGCTCCTCAGCTAGGACCAATACAACCTCAGGTATACGCCGACTACCTCCAGGCCAAATCCAGCAAGACATACGCAGCCCTGAGACCCACACCTAGTCATAACCCCTACCTATATCCACCTCTTACAGAACTCACACCTCCATCCGAGAGAAGCATCAAGGACATTACGCCTCCATCAACACCACTACGGCACCGACTGACCCATGCCCAGCATACTGGATCAGAGCAATGCGCGTAGAACTCGGCCAGGATCATGAGCCTATCCTTCTCAACAGGAACATTCCCATCATCTCTCAAACAGACCTCCATACGACCCCTTCTGAAGAATAACAGACTTGATCCCCAGAAGGCTGAATCATACCGTCTGATCTCGAGTATCCCCCTGCTAGCCAAAATAATCGAGAAAGTCATCCAAAGACAGATCCAGCAACACATTGACATTGCAGCCCCTCTAGACCCCTGCCAGCACGGGTTTCGGGAATCCCATGGAGTCGAGACGCTACTCACCTCGCTAACCAATACCTTAACCAGAGGAATAGATAATATCAAAAATGGGTTTGCACTCATCTTCCTCGACATCGCCGCCGCATTCGATTCTGTCAACCATGACTAGCTCCTGATGCGCCTCCATGAAAAAGGAATCCAGGGCTTGGCTTGGGATTGGTATAAATCCTATCTGGCAGACCAATGGCAACACATACGGATGGGCTCTAAGACATCCGAACCTTTTCAGCAACACCAGGGGGTACCCCAAGGCTCCTCTCTATCCGCACTACTCTTTAACATATACATGCAGCCTATATGCCAAATCATCCTCTCCTTCAAAATTTCCTGCCTGATCTACGCAGATGATGTTCTCCTACTTGCCCCAATCAACATCACGCAACCTGACTTCACAGCCCTAGTGAATTGCTTCAACGCAATCACAGACTGGCTTCATTCCCAGAACCTCCATATAAACTTTAAAAAAAAACAAGGTCTTGTTCATTACAAAGAACAAAAACTTTTCTCCCCCACCACATTTAAGGTGAGAGACGCAGAGCTCCCAAGCAAACCCACGATATGCTACCTGGGTGTTACGCTAGACCAACATCTCAATTTTAAAGCGCACATAAACAATACCGTCAGGGCCATATACAACAAGATCAAGACACTACGACACCTAAGACCCATGTTGGCACCAGAGGATTTCCGAACAATCTTCCAAGTGCTGGTAACACCCCACTTCGACTATGCAAACGTCATTCTGCATGGCCTCCCCAAGAACACCCTAAACCCACTACAACTCGCGATGAATGCTGCTGCCCGCGTCCTCTGTGGAGTATCCAGAAGAGACCACATAACTCCTATCCTGAAAGACTTACACTGGCTACTGATCAACTGCAGGCTCACATACAAGGCACTACTCCTGACCTTCAAGACCATCAACATGATATCCTCCTCCTCCCTCACGGCCCTCCTCACCCCCATCCCCAACAACAGATCAAGAAGGACAAGAGCCACCAACACACTGGTAATCCCCATGGAAACTACAAAATGTGCAGAAACAACTAGGAACAGAGCCTTCACATTCTATGCCCCAAGGTGTTGGAATAACCTCCCCCCCCCCCCAACATCAGATCGATCAGGGACCTCATCCAATTCAGGAAAGCCCTCAAGCATCACCTATTCCTTCTACACTACTCACAACCCAACGGTACCTCCCCACCTCCCACACCCCAATCCACATCAGCAGCTCCCCCCACACATCACACACAAACCAGGATAACTCCAGACTCCAACCTAACCACTGGATGTGTCAACAATGTCAAACAAATGTAGATATAATAAATCTGTGATACGAAATTAACGAAAATGTGCCAAGACCGTAAACTATAAACAACGGACAAATGTAAATGTATATATACTAAGGGGTATGTTTACTAAAACCCCGTTAGGTGCGCGCCGCGCTATTGTGCGGGATGCCATAAAAGGAGTGGGCGTGTCAGTTTGAAAAAAGAAAAACGGGATTAATCATGCGCTAATGTGCGCTGTGCCCTAATGTGCGCCGCGTACATTAACGCATGAGCAACGCGCGTGGGAAGCATAAGTGGCGCGCTGATGTGCAAGCACAGGAACAGAGCCACAGTACAATGGTTAAGACACTGACCAATGGTGCAGGGATCATGGGTTCACTCCCCCACTGTGCCCAATGAATAATGCTGGCTGAGGCACTACCTGTTATGTGTAATATTGCAGTCTGAGGCATATTAATTTTATTTTAATTACTGCTACTAGCAAACGCACTCTGAAAGCACTGTAACATAAGGCGCCCCATAAGGTACCCCAGAGGGCACATTTTAAAGTGCACTGTCCGCCACGGCACCCTACAATGTTGCATAAAGGGTGGCGTATAGGGCGCCATATAGGGTGCCCTATGAGGCACAGCAAGGTCAGAGCACTGTTTTTGATGGCAGCACTGTGCATTTAAACGCATGGAAACATAAGTAGGTGTGCTGAAATGCAAGGAGGAACAGCAGTGTAGCACAATGGTTAAGGCACTGACTGATGATACAGGGGTCACGAGTTCCATCCCCAGTGTGCCCAATACGTAAGGCTGGCTGAGGCATCAGCTTTGACATGTAAGTATTGTATCCTGTGTCATTTTATTTGTAATTTAATTATTGCTGCCAGCAAACACACCCTCACGTGCCGTAACCTAAGGTGCCGCATAAGGCACCCTATAAGGCACTCCATAGGGCACATTATAAAGTGCACTGTCCGCCACGGCACCCTATAATGTCCCCTATAGGGCACCCTATAAGGCGCTCCATAGGACACCTTATAAGGCACCTTATATGGACGGTAACCATAAGGTGCCCTATAGAGTGCCCTTTGAGGCACCTTATGGGTATAGTACGCTGAGGGTGTTTTTGCTGGCAGCAATAATGTACATTAAAAAGATAATGTTTTGGGGAGCCCTATCAAATAACCCCACTGTGGGTTTGAACCCATGACCTCTGGCTCCACAGGCAGTGAAGTAACCAGTGGGCTACAGCTCTATAGCTGCTAGCAAACTCCTGGCTGGCTGCAGAGAGACTGCATGTCACCACACAGACAGACTGCTGTGCTCACCAGGATAGGGTTAGACCACCCATACCCATGATGCACTGCATATGCAAATCAGCAGTTTACAGATGATCACAAGATGGGGTATGCACCCCCACAGCACCTCGGCATGGTAGGGGGAACTGACCATGTGCTCCCCCACAGCACCTCGGCCTGGTAGGGGGTACTGACCGTGTGTGTTACTGGCACAGAGTAGCTACACACTGTCACATTGTGCGGGTACTGTGCTCACCCTGAGGGTGTGGTGAGGCGCCCAGCACCAGGTCCACAGCACCTTCCATGACAGGAATAGGCCATGCTGCAGGTACCCAGCAGTGCTAATGTGTGAGATAGGTAGTTTCTGGATATGTCTGTATGTCTCAGTCAGGTGTATCCCCTATGGACCCCTAGGAGGATTATGTACCACCACCTTTCTCTTCCTCCAGGGCTGAGGGTGGTAAACAGGGTCTCCCATCAACAGATCCACATTCTACCTCCCTGCAATGGTGGCAGTAGAGGGGACCATCAACCCCAGTCCTGCTGGGGAAAAGACACCTACAGGGCAGTCAATGCAGCTCTGTACACATCCATAACACCATAGCAGACAGACATTGGGCCAGGATATGCTAAGCTGCACCCCACCACTATCTGATATTCTCCTGCAGCAAGCCTTCAGCCGCTGCACTCTGCAAGGCACTCCAGCAAGACACATACCAGTTGCAAACAGTCTGCTAGCTAGTCCATAGTGCATGTTCTTGGTGGAAATGCATGCACCCAGAACTGGGATATCAACATACACACCAAGCAGATAAGTCAGTGACTGGGCCCCAAAAGGAAACCCATAAATATCACATAAAAGAAATACTATATAGCACTATGGGGGTGCCTAGCCATGCTGTGGTCACTGCACAGTCAGGGTGAGAATGATCTCCCAGCAGGACATGCTGTGGCCACCCTGTCTGTTCAGGTGGTGGCCGGGCACTACAATGTCCCAGCCAGTGCCCTATGCCCTGTGCAGATGCATCCTGGCCAGGCCACCCTGTCCGGGCTATACCCATGGTACCTTGCTCCTCATTATGCACATTGGCAGGCCAATACTGGCAACAGTGCTGGCAGTGTGGGCTGTGGAGGGTGTTTGCAGCCACCACACACTCGATAGACAGACACACACTCCCACACCTATTCCAGCATTGTGCTACTCTAGAGGAGTTTAGCAGCCCTGGCCACCACACCAGTCCTGGGCACAGTGCAGGCATGGATATGGTACGCAATACTGTTGGGGGTCACTCCCCAGGGTGGTAAACACTGTCAGAGACCAGACCTGAAACACACCCCACAGACAGCAGAAAGGTTGCTATGATGGAGCTCAATCAGCAAACTGTGCTTAACGTAGGAATTGGTATCTGCCAGTAATCATAGCAAACGTTTGATAGCTGTGTACCATATTCCCAGGTGTAGGGTGGCATTGCTAGGGTATGCAAGGGCTAGTATTGGGAGATGCACGCAGGGCCCAATGTCCTGCCTCTCCAGGAGGCATTGGCTAATGGAGCCTGTGGGTGTGGGTGTGGATGTGTCTGCCCCTGTTGGCTGCTGCTTTATGGCAGAGGTTCCCAACTCCAGTCCTGGTGTGCCAAACACTGTTCGGGTTTTCATGCTGTCCCTCATGAATATGCATGTTATACATCTGCATACCATGGGGGCGGTACATAGATATGCAGCACAGGCATCTTTATTAGAGGCAGCATGGAACCTGAATGGTGTTTGGCCCTCCAGGACTGCATTTGGGAGACTCTGCTCTAGGTAATGCACCTGTTTATGGTGTCTTTGCTCTGTAGGGTGAAATGTAGGTGTTTTGTGCATGTTTACGTCATCTGCAATAAAGGTTCTGTCTGTATTAGCACGTTGTAGTAGTGGGTAAAATATGGGGACTGGGTTGGCAGGCACCATAGCTGGGACTTGAACCTGTGACCTTCTGCCTCCAAACACAGTGGTTGTGTGCACTGCACCACCCTGTTGCCACCGAGACAGTGCATTCCCTGGTGATACCATGACTGTTTGACCGGCAGGGCCTGTCTGTTGCAGTGCATGGCACCCACCTACACAGGGCTAGGCCATGGTCTGCTCTGGGCAGCTGCCACTGCCCCCTCCACCAACAGTACCCTTCCGCCACCATGCTGACATGGCCTTATATTGGAGACAGCATAAAACCTGAATGATTTGTGGCCCTCCAGGACTGAATTTGGGGGACTCTGCTCCAGGTAATGCGCATGTTTCTGGTGTCTGTGCTCGGTGGGGTAAAATATAGGTGTTTGAACCATGCGTATGTTCTCTGCAATAAAGGTTTGTCCTTACTATCACGGTTTGGTAGCGGGTAAAATATGGGGACCTGATTGGCAGTAGCCCCAGCTGGGACTTGAACTTGTGACCTTCTGCTCTTGAACACACTGGCTGGGCTCACCGCACCACACTGTGCTCACAGAGACAGTGCACTCCCTGGAGATACCATGACTGTTTGTCAGACAGAGCCTGTCTGTTGCAGTGCATGGCACCCACCTACACATGGCTAGGCCTTGGTCGGCTCTGGGCAGCTGCCACTGCCCCCCTCCACCACCAGTGCCCCTCTGCCATCATGCTGACATGCCCTTCTGCTGGTGGTTCTGGTGGTGTGCAGTCTCAAGCCATCCAGTGTGCAGGTAGGCGGCTGCCTATGGTGCGTGTTGTGGGGTAATGGTGTCTGCATAGGCGTCCACGCTTCCCCCCAACACTGCCTGCCAATGTTCTGTGCCCTTGGGGGTACCTGCTGGGTACTATCCCCTGTGACACTGTGATAAACACTCTCGTGCCCATGTTGGGCCCTCATCAGTTGCTGTCTGGCTGCTGTTCAGTTTCAGCATTCCTAAGTGCCACCTAGGCATCTGCCTAGTCCGCACTGTGCCCCAGCTGCACCACAGCATGTGCCGCCTGCAGCCCTCTGTATCCCCTTTCCCAGCATCTGTCCAGTTGCCCATTCCGACATGCCCACCCTGCTGTTGTGGAACATGTGCATGCCATAGGAAACCTGTCTAATGGAGAGGGAAACCCTGATCAGTGCTATTTCACTGTGGGATCATTCACCTTGTATGGGGACAGAGCGTAGACCCTTCAAAAATTCATATTTATTTTTTGGGGCTTTCTTGGGAGTGTTTTTTGATGTTTCCCATTACTATCACTATTGCCCAGCTTGATTATAATTTTTTTATATTTTGTTGGGGTCCTTTTCAATGTTTATTTGCCCTTTTGTTCTGTGCACATGTATCACACTTATCACTTTCTGTAGGTTTCCCTGGGTTTGCTGTACATTGCTGACAGAAATGTTTTCTCTTCCCTTTAAATCGGCTCTAACGCGAGGTTTTCACTCGCGGTATTTTTCCATCGGATTTCAGCCTCGCCCTTGTGCGGGGAGCCTCTCCCCTCCCACTCTCCACCCATTGACCCCTTCTCTCTGCCCCTGGGGAGTCTTCCTCCGCCCTCCGGGGGCCTTTCCACGCCTTCATCGCACATTGGCGCGCCGCGCACATGAGCGCCGCGCACATGAGCGTGAATATTTGGGCCTCGTACGTGACATTGGCGTGCGCTAAGGTACCTTAGCGCACGCTCTAGTGCGCAACGCACATTAGCGCAGTTTAGTAAACATACCCCTAAGACTCTAACTCTAAACTACATGTATATAGGCACTCCAGTTACAAAGTGTATATAGTTACCCCAGCTACAACTCCAAGTTACTGCTCTTGTTCAATGTAAGTACAAGGCAGATCTGACCTGCCCTGTATAAGATTTGTTAATTTTAACCACACTGATATTAAAGAGTGCGGTATAGAAAAGCTTTTAAATAAATAAAATAAAATAAATAAATTTGCAGAAATGCTCATATGCTACCACCCGCACATCCCAGCTCTATTATCATGTGTCAGCCATGTCCTGCTAGTCTCATGCCTCATGTTTCCTTGACACTGCTCTGCTTGTATGTATGTGCGTACTCTCCCTGACAGATTCAGATTGTGCTTCTAGCTGGGTGTCTATGGCTACACTGATCTCTTTGATTGCTCTGACCACTGCAGCTCTTTCATGTCCCTTATGCAGGTCCCCCAGGGTGACACCCTCTACCTTGGCTACCTTTCATCAAAGCCCTAGCTAGCTTACTTCCCTGTCTTTACAGTGGTTGCCTGACAGCACCTAGGTGTCCACCTGTAAGCTGTCTTTGAGTGTGATATGGTATTCTCACCTCATTAGGACCATGCAGATCCTCTCCCAGATCCTTCTTGTTGCAACATGGGATAGCCTGCACCATCATAAAGGTACAGCAGCACCTCCTCCTTCTACACCAGATGGCATAGCATCAGGGTCAATGGCCTTGAAAATTTGTATTGTCTGGTTGGTATCCTGCCATTCTCTGTGCATGGAGCATAGGCATGTGCAGATATTCTGCAGGGGGATGCACATACTCACATACAGGTCCCATATACATGTATACAAAGACAAAATGACGTGTATCTGTATTTTGTTATCATATTTGAACATCTTCAGGGCCACTGTTCATTATGGAGACTCTTCAACTTTGTAGCACATTACTTTCCATTACAGCATATGAAAATCCCCATGGGCCGGGACAAGTGTATCTTTTGCAGATGGGAAAGTGCCAACATTGGAAGGCCTGTGCATGTGTCTGGCTCGTTTTCTTAAATCTACATTCCATTCCACACATTTTGCTTTGCACGCCCCTGTAGTCCCTTGGACAGCCTTTCCAAAATGTGCCTTAATAGGCTTTATCTGAGCAGAATTGAGAAATTGCACCCACTACTTTCTTTTCTTTCTACTTCACATACTAATTCGGCCACATCTCAGACACCAATTGGGACTTTGGGGCTCCATGTGCTTTCAATTTGTATGCAAACACTTAAAAAAACCTATATATAACAATGCCCCAAACCCAGGCACCCCAAGCTGGTTACTAGGTGACTTCAATCTACTAGCCTTCCAGGACACTCAAGCCTCAGCCTTCCTCGAAGCCCTAAAGGAACTTGGATACAAACAACTAGTCAATGAACCCACGCATGTGAAGGGTAACATATTGGACCTGGTATTCGCCCCACTAACAGCATTTGATGCCACCTACGTCCCTATACTGTCCACTACCGCAGTTCCCTGGTCTGACCACAAACTAATCAAATTTCAAATTCCCGTGGCCGATCAATGCCAGAAGAACCCCAGAAGTCGGAGCAGTACCACCAGGACACTTCCACAATGTTTCCGACCTTTTGACAAGGAAATTATCCTGAGTGAAACCCGACAGCTCCTCACTTTGATGACAGCTCCTCACTTTGACGAGCTGATCTCCAGATGGAATAACAGCCTCAGTACCATTGCACAACGCCCACCATCAAACAAACCACCAAGGAAATGAGCCACCGCATCCTGGTACTCCACTGAGCTGCGTACATCACTCCTCTACCTAAGGAAGCTGGAAAGACGATGGTGGCGATCACGATCTTCGGAAGACCAGAGAGCATATAACCTTCACCTGGCAAAACACCATGAAGCAATAACAGAGAAAATGAGGCAATCCCACACTGATACCCTAAAACGATCACTAAGCAAACCTCATGACTTGATCAATCTGGTCAAGAGCCTAACAAAAGAACCAGGCCCCGATCAAACAAATGGTATCCACCCTCAGGAATTCACAGACTTCCTGCAATCAAAGCTATGCCAGACCAATAAATCCACAGCACCCACCACCGTGAAGGAGACAACCTACCCAACACTACTAACCACCTTCTCTACACCATCCAAAAAGCACATTGAAGACACCATTGCCATGATCAACACCACCACGGCACAAACCGACCTCTGTCCTGCCTTCTGGATAAAGGAGCTATGTACCAAATTTAGTCCATTCATAGCCAGTCTCATGGACCTGTCTTTCGCAAAAGGTTCCTTCCCAAAAAGCCTCAAGCACACGTCCATCAGACCTCTGCTGAAAAACAATAAACTGGACCCCCAGAAGGTTGACTTATACAGACCTATATCCAGCATACCTCTACTAGCCAAGATAATTGAAAAAGAAGTCCAATGCCAATTACAACACCACATCAATGACACTGCCCCACTGGACCCCTGCCAACATGGATTCAGGGAATCCTATCGTGTGGAAACACTCCTTATCACCCTCTTCAGCAGCATAATTGCTGGAATCAATAACACCTGCCGCGGATTTGTCTCGTCTTCATGGATATAGCCGCTGCATTCGACTCAGTAAGCCATGAGCTTCTCCTGAGGTGACTCGAAGAGAAGGGTATTTGTGGCAGAGCACTAAACTGGTGCAAATCATACCTATCCGACAGATAGCGGACGTACGATCTGGGACCTCAACATCAGAACCGTTCCACCAGAAGCAGGGTGTTCCACAGGGCTCCTCCCTCTCCACCTTGATGTTCAACATTTACATGCAGCCCATCTGTAATCTCATCCGTTCATTCAATGTTGACTGCTTAATATACGCCGACGACTTGCTACTCTATATGCCATTCTCAACTGAGCAGCCTGACCTCTCTCCACTGACAGACTGCTTTGATGCAGTGGACAACTGGCTCCAGACCCAAAACCTCAGAATACAGCACAAGAAAACAGAAGTTCTCTTCATCACGAGGAACCAGAATGTCTCCCCTCCATCCTACCTAAGGGTCAAGGAAGCGGAGCTGCAAACTAAGTCCACAATCCAATATCTTGGAGTCACATTAGACCAACGCCTGGATATGAAGGCGCACATAAGTAACATGTTTAGAGCAGTCTACCATAAAATCCGGACACTCAGACATTTACGTTCCCTGCTAGAACCAGACGACTTCCGGACAATCTTTCAAGCGCTGATTATCCCACACTTTGATTACGCCAATGAAATCCTACAAGGGCTCCCACAATCCACCCT
Source organism: Ichthyophis bannanicus (assembly GCA_033557465.1). Classification (NCBI taxonomy): domain Eukaryota; kingdom Metazoa; phylum Chordata; class Amphibia; order Gymnophiona; family Ichthyophiidae; genus Ichthyophis; species Ichthyophis bannanicus. The sequence continues at coordinate 906,924,959 of CM066031.1, read as the reverse complement.
GGGTCCGCTCCAGCTCACAATGAACACCGCGGCTAGAGTTCGATATGGTGCCTCCAGGCGTGCGCACGTGATACCTATCCTGAAACAGCTCCACTGGCTCCCTATCCACGGCAGAATTTCTTTCAAGACCCTACTGCTGACCTTCAAGGCCATCAATGGACTCTCCTCCACCTCACTCTCAGAGCTTATCCACACTACTCCCCCCAACAGAGCTAGAAGATCTGCAGCAATTAACACACTAGTAATCCCGAAAGCAGTAACACAATGCACCCAGGCAGCAGCAAGCAGGGCATTTAGGTTCTGCGCGCCCATGTGCTGGAACACCCTACCACCTAGCATCCGAGCAATCCCTGACCTAACACAATTTCGGAAGGCTCAGAAGCACCACCTCTTCCTCAAACACTTCCAGATGACTGCGCACCATTAACTGCTCCCCCTTCTAATACCGCCACACTAACACACTGCGATTACTCTGTGACTCGACTTGATGTGATGCCTATATTTAAATAGTTACCCCGGTTTTACCCAAGTTTAAGCACCTGTTTATTGTAATGCAGAGCAGATTTCTGCACCGTATACGTTTTTGTTGTCATGTAAACCGCACTGATGTTGAATAGCGCGGTATAAAAGAAACTGTAAATAAATAAAAATAAATAATACAAATATAATCTTCCTAATCAATCATATTGGGCACATCAGGGTTATTCAAAGACACATACAATAGTGGCATATTGCATTGTCACATTGAAAAGCAGGATTCATTCATATCGATCATATTATTACAAAAACTTGCAGTACTTCATATGAAGGTTGACTTTCAAAAGACTTAAATAGCTAATTTTGGTACTTAGCTGGTTAAAACTAACTGGTAAAAATTTCTCCTTCAAACAGCTGTAAGATTACTTGACTAAATGCACAAGGAATCCAATATTTAACCCATGGTGATCAATGCTTGTAAAGTGCCTGGCCACTGTGGGCAGATTGAAACCAGATAATCAGTGCTGGGTGCCAGATATTTATTTGTATTTAACCCATTTTGGACAGCTCACATATTCTCTCTCTGTTCTGGATGATTTATTAGATTTGTTACACTCAAACAACTATGAAATACCGGCAATAATAAAAAATATTGAAACTTTGCAGAAAATAGAAGTTTCATATAATGTATGTTTTTCATACACTGGTCCAATATAGTATATTGTCCGTCTTCAGAAAAGATAGGATTCAGTTCCAATATTCATTGACATAAACATACTGTATGATACTACTGAAACTGCAGTTTTCATTTAAAACACTTTATTATAATATAATATAGTTTGTCAACAGTCCATTCTGACGGCGGAATATGATACATGTGAAAACACTTCTGATGCAGTGCGTCGATATTGCACCATTGAAACACCTAGAACAGAATGCTTGACAGCAATTAGTTTCGACAACATATTAGCCCAGCATATGAAAAACATACAAGGCCGACATACGCACCAATAACTCTGACACTAAGGGGTATGTTTACTAAACTGCGGTAACGTTACATACCGCGCGTTATGTAACAATAACGCGCATTATGTAACGTTAGCGATCGTTAACGTCCCCGGCCACGGTAAACACCGCAGAAGGTGGAGAAAGGGCGGAGAGAAGGGGTCAATGGGCGAAGAGTGGGCGGGGAGAGGCTCCTCTCACACTAACGCGCTGAACTGAAGGGCTGAATCCTACCGCGAATGAAAACCTGCCGTTAGATGCACATTTGCAGGGGAGAGAAAACATTTCAGTGTTAGCAATGTACAGCCTAGGCAGGGAGCCCAAGAAAAGTGATAGTAGTGCTCCATTGTCAGCAACACCATAGTGCCAAAGTATGAATGGCCACTATGGCGATGGTGCAAATGGGGCATAGGGGGCCGCAGGTGGGACATGTAGCATGGGCAGCTGGGGCACAGGGTGGACCAGGCGGGTGCCTAGGTGGCACATAGGAACATAGAACCGGAAACCATCATGACAGCAGCTGACAAAGTCCAAACACAATCCACCTACATCTACCTGGTCTACCCTAGCCAATAGTTGCTAGGGCACTGACCTGACATCCCCCCAGCCATCCTGCCCCCATGTGGAAGGGACATTATATTGGTAGGCAGTGATGGGGGGATGTGAGGATGTCCATGTATGCCTCCCCACCGCGGGATCCGCTCCCTAGGCGGGCGCCTACCAATATAGTTGATGGCCTGGGACTGCGCACTACCAGCACCGACAGCAAATGGCCATGTCAGCTTGGCAGGAGTGTGTGTGCCCGTGCTGGAGGGGGCAGTGACTCCAAATCGGTAGTTTATGCGATTCGTTGCCCTTGTTCTTTTTTATACATCGGGAAAACAATCTGAGCTTTAAAGACCCGTCTAAAAGAACATGAAAGTAGATTAAGATGCTGGCGGGTCGAAGCTCCCATCGTACAACATTGCTTGGATTTGGGTCATAGTTTTGATATGCTGCAATGTTGGTGTATTGAAGTAGTCTTGCAAGGGTCAGAAGGCAGATCACCTGAACAAATGCTTTCCTATCGAGAACAATGATGGATTCACCGGCTTCGAACAGTTCAACCGGAGGGGTTGAATGTTAGTGTGGATTGGCTGGCCTGTATCTGAGGGCTCCAATGGTTAGCCTTCAGGATGAGTATTTAACTTCAGTCATGTACGCATGCGTGGCGTCCTCTGAGTTTCAGTTCAAGAGTTACAATGAGAGTTTTGAATCGACAAGGGATTATGTGCCCGGTAAATTGTTTACGGTAAATGAAAAAACAGTGATGTGATATAATGAGTAAAGTTAATACATTTAAGAGTTTTAATCATGTAACGCTGTGACTATTGTTGTATTGTCATAGCTAACTTGGAAGAACACTGGAGACAAGATTACTTAAAAGTTCCCTGAAAGACGCATTGCATTCATCCCCTTGATGAACCCAGGAGGAGAAACGCCGGAGCGCTTAAAAGATTGAGGCGTCGGGGTTTTATTGCAAATGGAAAGGGGCTTTTGGCTAACGCCATTCAGCACAAGATAAGTTGAATGGTGTTATTATTTAAAGTTTTTAAGAAAAACAAAAAGACATTTTAAAAAATGAGCAATACATAAACTTTAAAAAATTAGAACCATATCTGACTAAGGTCATTGATGTGAACGGACACTAGAGGGGAGAGCTACATTACCCATAAATAAGTGTCAAACCTATACCGTTTATCTGAGACCGAAGGCGATTTGGTACATTAAATCTAAAATTAAAGATTCTAGAGAGTGAATGATTAGTTTGTAGTTGTGATTATAGTTCGTGCTTGAGAGAGATCTGTCACTATTTTTGTATAACACACTACCATGGAAGGTCTCCAATGTTGGAAGGAGACTTTGAGTTTCCCACAAGAATTGATCACATCACTTCTTAAAGAAAAAACACCATTCTCGGAACTTGCATCTGAGGGGGCGACATGTGATTTTGAATCTCAATGGGATAATTTAGCTAAATTGCAAAAAAGGCTCTTAAGGACTGAATTACACAGAGCCTCACTGTTGGAGTATATTAATAGAGAACAGATTCCTCGCGGGTTGCGAGTATACAAAGAGCCGAGGGTGCCGGCGAGGGACTCCGATTTCTTGGAAAAATGGCATAAGATATTGAATAAATGTTCTCTAGACCTTATGGTCTTGATAGTGAGTACTGCGAAAGAACATATTGAAAAGTTAGTGAAGGAAGTTAACGACTCATTAACAGCGTTAAAAGAGTCGGAACCGGAAGAACAATTTTTGACTCACTAGGCAGCTACCAAAAAACAGTTAGAATCTATGCGCATGGAAATAATGACAAAAAAAACAAAAAAATTACGGCGAGATGCCATGGATTACACGGTTGGGTATGTGTATCCTTGGCAAAATCCAAAACGAAAAACACAGAAAAAACCATCAGATAAGAAACGCGTAGTTTTTAGTGATACCACTGAAGAAGAGAATAGCTCTGATTCCAGTCGGGGATCGAGCCGTGCTTCAAGGGAGGTTTTTTTGGAAGACACAGAGGGCCGCTCGACAAGGAGAAAAAAACTGGAAGATACGAACAACAAGCGGCAAGAACGGGGCAAACAGAAAAAATAAGGTGTGAATCCTTGGTAGTTAACATTTCTAAACAAGATTTATCTGAGGCAGAAATAGAATTACTCAATAAAGGGCTATCTTTTATTCCAAGGATGACATTTGATTTTTTTCGGTTCCAGGTGGATTTTATGTAGCTCATCAGGAAATTGCAATTAAAAGATTTTTTGGACTCTTTGGCGTCAAACAGTTTCGTAGATTTCCAGCCTTCCACGGAACGGGTACAGTCTATTGAACAAACTCCAGGTCGAGTGACGTTACCTTTAAAATCTCAATGGATGCCGCCTGCACCAATCCATCCAGGAATACAAGTGTTTAAGGAGTTGGTTCTCAAAGACGTGGCAGCAGCAGTTAAAAAGAAGCCTCGTAGTAGATACCATTTAACGAAGGAACAAATGGCCATATTAAATACGTTACAAACTCGAACGGATTTTGTAATTAAAAGAGCTGATAAGGGGGGGGCTTTGGTAGTTTTAGATCGTCAATATTATATTCAAGAGGCAACAGTTCAACTGCAGGATTGTAAAACATATGAATTATTGGAGGATGATCCAACGCCTCGGTTACAGAAATCAATAGCTAAGCTGGTGAAGGAGGCCTTACAAAAAAAGATTATTTCTGTGAAGGAATCTAAGTTCCTTTTAGTTAAAACGCCCCAATTGGCCAAATTCTACACAGTGCCAAAAATACATAAGGATCTATATCGGCCCCCAGGGAGGCCCATAGTATCCACTAGGGACACTCTATTAGAACCCCTTTCCACTTATTTGGATTCTTTTTTGGGACCTCTTTTAAAGAAAATACCTTCCTTTGTGAGAGACACAACTCATTTTTTGAATATTCTTCAGGATTTGGCACCCTGGGCGTCACAGCAAGATATTTTTTTGGTAACGTTAGATGTCCAATCTTTATATACGAGCATACCACAACATTCAGCCTTTGAGGTTGTCCAGGAAGTTTTGAAAGATCGAGGAGATTTGTCTCAGGAACATAGTTGTTTTTTACATCAAATAACTGCACTCACTTTGTTCAAAAACTTTTTTATGTTTGAGAAACGCATTTATCATCAAACAACAGGGGTGGCCATGGGGGCCACGTGCGCTCCCTCAATTGCAAATTTGTATATGAGTGTATTTGAAAAACGATTCCTGGTTTCCTCTCCCTTTAAGGCTCATATTAGATCTTGGCATCGTTACATCGATGATATCTTTATGCTTTGGCAAGGGGCACAAGCAGAAATCCCTTCGTTTGTGGAATGGCTAAATACCTGTGATGAGAACATAAAATTCACTTTTAAAAGCCATCATCATCAGATCACTTACTTGGATGTGTTAATAATTTGTGGTCCTGAAAGTTGGAAAACCACTGTGTTCCGTAAGCCTACTCATAAAAATACTTTCCTACATTATACGAGTGCTCACCCTCAAGGTTTAAAAGATGGTCTTCCGATTTCGCAGTTTTTACGGTATCGAAGAAATTGTTCCACAATAACGGAATATAAACAGGCTTCAAAATATCTTAAGAAGAGTTTCCTCGACAGAGGGTATCCCCCATGGGTGATACATAGGACCTATAATCGGGCCCTTTATAACAACAGAGAGCTTTTGTTGGATTCCAGAGAAAAATCTGGTACAGAATGGGAAGATCAAAAGGTGAATTTGGTGACTACTTATTCACCGTTAAGTAAAACGATTCAAAAGATTTTGAAAAAACATAAAGTAGTCTTGGAAGTAGTACCGGGGCTACAAGATAAAGTTTTGCGATGTGTATGGAAGAGGAACAGAAGCTTAAAAGAATATTTATCCCCCACAGTGTTGAGGCCACTTGATTGGATTCCGGAAACTGGAAGACACGGGAAACATATGAAATGTGGTCACTGCAGCATCTGTAATATCACACAAGAGATTTCAGAGTTCACTCATCGAGGCATTATGTATTATTTGCGACATTTCACTGATTGTGACTCCAAATTGGTAGTTTATGCGATTCGTTGCCCTTGTTCTTTTTTATACATCGGGAAAACGATCCGAGCTTTAAAGACCCGTCTAAAAGAACATGAAAGTAGATTAAGATGCCGGCGGGTCGAAGCTCCCATCGTACAACATTGCTTGGATTTGGGTCATAGTTTTGATATGCTGCAATGTTGGTGTATTGAAGTAGTCTTGCAAGGGTCAGAAGGCAGATCACCTGAACAAATGTTTCCTATCGAGAACAATGGTAGATTCACCGGCTTTGAACAGTTCAACCGGAGGGGTTGAATGTTAGTGTGGATTGGCTGGCCTGTATCTGAGGGCTCCAATGGTTAGCCTTCAGGATGAGTATTTAACTTCAGTCATGTACGCATGCTTGGCGTCCTCTGAGTTTCAGTTCAAGAGTTACAATGAGAGTTTTGAATCGACAAGGGATTATGGACCCGGTAAATCGTTTACGGTAAATGAAAAAACAGTGATGTGATATAATGAGTAAAGTTAATACATTTAAGAGTTTTAATCATGTAACGCTGTGGCTATTGTTGTATTGTCATAGCTAACTTGGAAGAACACTGAAGACAAGATTACTTAAAAGTTCCCTGAAAGACTCATTGCATTCATCCCCTTGATGAACCCAGGAGGAGAAACGCCGGAGCGCTTAGAAGATTGAGGCGTCGGGGTTTTCTTGCAAATGGAAAGGGGCTTTTGGCTAACGCCATTCAGCACAAGATAAGTTGAATGGTGTTATTATTTAAAGTTTTTAAGAAAAACAAAAAGACATTTATAAAAAATGAGCAATACATAAACTTTAAAAAATTAGAACCATATCTGCCTAAGGTCATTGATGTGAACGGATACTAGAGGGGAGAGCTACATTACCCATAAATAAGTGTCAAACCTATACCGTTTATCTGAGACCGAAGGCGATTTGGTACATTAAATCTAAAATTAAAGATTCTAGAGAGTGAATGATTAGTTTGTAGTTGCAGTGGACCTAGGCCATGCCCTGTACCAGTACATGGTGTGCAGTGCAACATAAAAGGTCTGGCTGAGGAAAGGTACAGGTAGCCCCAGGAACCACCATGCAGCTGTGGCAACAGTGTGGTGAAGTACACCCAGTGAGTGTGGCCAGAAGCAGAGGGTCAAAGGTTCAAGCCCCAGCTGTGGTTCCTGCAGAGCATGTCCTTATGTTTTACCCTACAATGCAGATACAACAACAACATGTGGAAAGCCCAAAGCAGCAGCGAACAGGGGTAAAAACACCCACTCACACAGTCTCCACAATCCAAAGACGCACAGAGAGTCAGGCTGTTGGCCCCAGCATTGAGCTGCAGTTATCACCAAGGCACCACTACCACCTCCTGCACAGTTTAGCAGTGTCAGCACTGTGATCAGGACCAGTTTGGCGGGAAGGGTTGCCAACCACCCCTATCTGTGCACAATGCTTCAATAGGAGTGTGTGTGTGTATGTCTATCCATTGTTTTGTGGCTGCCCACACCTCACCCGGCCCACAATGTCCCACTGTTACCAGCGTTAGCCTGAATATGTGCATAATGAGGAGCAAGGTGTTGTGGGTATGGCCCGGATAGGGCAGATTGGGCATATTGGCCAGGATGCATCTTCACAGGGTGTGGGGCAATGGCTGAGACACTGTAGTGCCTGACCACCACCTGCATGGACAGGGTGGCCAGAGCATGGCATGCTGGGAGGGTACTCACTCTGACTGAGCAGTGACCATGGCATGTCTAGGTTCCCACATAGCACTCTATGTTATCTGCATCCAGTGATCCTGTTGTGTTCTCAGTGCTGGGCGCCACAATCACTGAGATGCCTGCTTGGTGCACATAGTTTCTCTGTGAGCATGCACTGTGGACTGGCTAGTGGACTGTCTGCAGTTAGACTGTGTATGGTCAGAACACCTATATGGTACAGTCTGACTGTGCTGTATGCTGGTGACTGGCAGACAGTGGTTGGAGGCAGTTGGGGTTTCCTGGCCTAACCCCCAGCATTGCTGATGCTCTGACACTGCCCCAGTCATAGGTATGGCTCTGGCCCACCAGTCCTGGGTGGCTGTCTCATATGGACAAGATGGAGGTTGCTTTCCTAGGGTGGGGGCACCAGTTCTTTACCTACAAAAAGGGTGATGTGGTCCTTTTGGGGGATGTAGTGCATACCACTGTGACCTATAAAGGCACTGCTACACACACCTCATGCAATTCTAGTAACCCCTCTGCCCTGATAACAGCTGCCCATGTCAGCCAGACCATACCACAGGGTACATGCTAATCTGGCTGGTGTCTGGGGCCACATGTGACTGCAGGATAGTGATGGCCACCAAATTACCTTTGGCTGCACTGCAGGGAACACCTGTCACACACTGGTAGTGATGGGGATGTACAGCAGGACCTATCTCTAATAGCACATGTACTGCGGACCTAGTACTGGGCACCCATCCTATCGCTCAGAGTGAACACAGAACCGGCACAATGGCATGATCTGTAGCTACTCTGTGCCAATATCATACACTGTCAGTTCGTCTTTCCAAGCTGGGGGACCGGAGAGGTGCAGACCCCATTTGGTGATCAGCTGTAGACAGCTATTCAGCATGTGCATTGCATCATGGGTACTGGTGGGGTTACCCTATCCTGGCACTCAGAGCAGACAATTTGTGCAGTGACCTGCAGTCCTTCTGTACCCAGACATTGCTATGACATACACCATGGAGGTATCGCCTGCTGGTTAATACAATGCCATTCTTGGCAGTGTTCATGGGTTCAGTTCCTCATTGTTTCCTCCTCTCTTGCCTGTCCTACTCATATAGTGTGCATACCTGTAGAGGTCATATTTTTGCAGATCTGTGCTTCCAGCCCATAATACCCTCGCCACAATTGCCAACATTCCCTCGGTCCGTTTATCTGCATCTGTCAGCTGTGTAGAGTTCTGTCTGCCAGTGCAGACTGCCACCCCATGTCATTCCCTTTCCTGCATTGCACCTCTTCATGCTTGCCTCGCCTGTGCTTGATCTGCATGGCAGCACCACTCCTCTGTGCACCCATCATTGTAACTATCCTGCCACCTCTGCCTCCACTGGGGGACATGTATTCCCAATGCCTGCCACTAACTGTTTTTCTGGTACTTTACATTGCCAACACCCTGTGCTGTGGTACAGCTGCCCCACCATGTTTGTCATCAGTACTGGCAGGCACATGGGATGCCCGCAGATATGGCAGGTCCAGTGGCTCCCACTTCTCCCTCCTTCACTCACCTGTTCATTGCCTTTCCTGACTGCTCTATCTAGTGTTAGGGCTACATCTGTCTCTGTTCCGCACAGGTCATGCATGTCATCCTGAGGCACCTTGCAGTCCCTAGGGCACACAAACCTAGGACACCATAACCTTGTTAGGCCACCTTAACCTATGGTTCCATAGCCCAGGGTGCCTTCTGCGGTGCATTGTCCAAGGGTGCCTAATATGGCGCTTAGCCTAGGAGGCCCTATAGGGCACCTTACTAGGCACCTTATAAGGCACCTTACATGGCACCTTATAAAGCACCTTACAAGGTGCCTTATAAGCTTACAAGGTGTCTTGCAAGGCGCTTTACAAGGCGCCTTGTAACTCTCGTTAGTCTAAGGTGCCCTGTAATGCGCGTTAGCTGTCAGCTTGCTGTAACGATGCAATGCCCATGCCTTTATATGGGCATCTCTACCTTTACCGCAGAACCTACCGCGAATGACATTACCGCAGTTTAGTAAACATACCCCTAAGTAACTTACAGTTATCTAAACCTATTTTCTAAAGTCTACAAATACTTTTATTTGCAAAATAGTAGCTATTACAGCATTATAAGCTACTTACTATTTTTTGTGATCTTTTTATGTTGAGCCGCCAGTACCGTCAAAATCAGCAAACTTCGAATACCTATTAAACTAACTAGATCTCAGATAAAAAATCTGTATATAACACTTTTTGACATAACAATAATAGCTAAACATAGTTCCATTGAATTTATAACCATTAATTAGTAAACAGTTGAGTAGTAAGTATGGAAACCTTATGTATGTAAAACATACGCTGGTCCAAAACGGGTTAACAGGTCTTTTGCATTGCTTTATCATGTTATTCAAAGCTGTTTATATTGTAACTTAAACTTGACAACATACATTAAACAGGGACATTGATAACTTGGAGTTTTCTGAGGCCATGAGGGTTTAGTGACTTGCCCAAGGCCACAAGGAGTGCTAATGGGAATTGAACTGTGGTTGCTTGGGTCCCAAGCCATTAGGCTACTCTTCCACTCTGCTAGAGATCCACTAGTGCTGAAAATTCAGTTTCAGCACTGACCTCATTTGCTGTTTAATCAGTGGCAATATTCAGCCGCTAACCAAATAGCAAAATCACATAAAGTTAGGACAACCAAGATTTGTCCTAAGTTTATGTGGTTACCTATCTGGTTAGTGGGCTGAAAATCATCACTGGTCAAATAAGTGCTGGGACTACCCTATATTCATCTGGATTGTGGCAAGGTAGTCCATGGGGATATTGATAGGCACTGGCCAGCCAGTGCCACTGAATATCAGACTCAGTAGGTTTATGCAGGTCCTGCTAACCCCATAAACCCTTGTGAATATCAAGCCAAAGATATACAAAATGTTCCAGTGTGGATTTCAGTTTGAAAGCTAGAGTTGCTACCATGCAGTACTGCTTTACTGATGCTAACAACATTGATTGTTCATCGTTTATTAAGAACTTAATATACCGCCCATCACAAAACCGTCTGAGCGGTTTACAAACATATCAAAGGCTGCTGGAAAAGAGAAAAGAACGCCAATTCAAATGGACAGGAAAGGAAAGAATAGAGGTAAAGAATAGGTTGGGGAAAAAGGGTGAGAGAGCAAGTGAAAGGAGTAGGCTGGTAAGTGCGCTTCAGCGGGGGGGGGGGGGGGTGAAGAGGGGCGGTAGAAGGGGGAAGGTCAAAGGCGGAGCAGAAAAGGTAGGTTTTTAGTTTGGCCTTGAGGTTTTGAGGGACAGTTCCAGGCGGAGGGCTGTGGGGAGCGAGTTCCAGAGATGAAAGGCTGAGAAAATAGAAGGCAGAGGAACAGGTGGATTCAAGATGGGCCTAGGACGGGGAAGGGAGAGACATGCGATTTACGTGAAGGGAGCAGAGAGGACAGTGAGTAGAGTGAAGATTAACCAGATCAGCGAGGTAAATGGGGATTCCAGTGTGGATCGACCTATGAACAAAAATAAGAAACTTGAATTGAATCCGGTTAGGTACGGGGAGCCAGTGCAAGCGGATAAGAAGAGGGGTGATGTGGTCGAAATGGGAGGCGTGAGTAAGAAGGCGGGCCGCGTTGTTTTGAACGCATTGCAGGTGGTGAAGTTGTGAGTGGAGAAGACCGGCTAGGGAGACGTTACAGTAATCCAGTTGTGATATGACAAGGGAAAACAGCAGGGTGGTCATGGAAGAAGGGGTGAGAAAGGGACGGACGGCGCGAAGTTGCACATTTTATTAGTAACTACATACTCCTCCTCCTCTCTGTATAAAATGGGACCCATGGTAAAATAATGCACAATTCAATGCATTAGTACATGCTATCTTAGGGGCTTTTATATTGAACACCACCAACAGTAAATGCTTGTTTTCATGAGCAGTAACTGACCGCGGTGAACCCTAATGCGTCGGCATGCCAGCTACCGACTGATGAAATGTATGTTAACTGGCACTCGTATGCTAATGTGGATAGTAGGTGGGTTAGAGGCAAAACATGGGCATGCAGAACATATTGACATGCAAGTGAGGTTAATGTGGCACTTAGCGCAGGCTTACCTAATGACACATTTATGGGTGCTATTAGGTGCACTCACATTACTTTGCCATTTTTTTACAGTACCCAGTCACACATTAGCTAATGCAAACATACTGGTCATGCCCCCAACAGCTAATGCAAAGGCTTTACACTTAAGGTGCATTGTAATGCTCATTAAGTGTGTAACCATAGCAGTACATATTAAACCTATATTTGATGTCCTGAAAATTCATTTTCACCATGTGAACAACACTGTGAGCTCCAGCTACTGACTAAAATAAAAATATTCAGTGTTCATCGCCCTTTTTTGTTTTTATGGATTTGAAATTATGAGATATATTTCTAATTCTTATCATATATACTTTTCACTTAAATATTGTATATTTTCTTCTTCATCATTTCCTATGGAATTTGTTCACAGTAATGTCTTTGGGCATAGTTAAATAAGACAATCTGGTGACTGAAGACAGGATGCATAAAAATATAAGAACATAAAAAATGCCTTACTGGGTCAGACCAAGGCCCATCAAGCCCAGTCTCCTGTTTCCAACAGTGGCAAATCCAGGCCACAAGTATCTGGCAGGTTCCCAAAGAGACACACAGGTTCCACAATGCTTGTCCCAGAGCAAGCAGTGGATTTCCCAGGTCCTCTTTAATAACGGTTTATGGACCTTTCCTTGGGGAACTTGTCCAAACCTTTTTTAAACCCAGCTACACTAATAACTTTTACTACATCCTCTGGCAACAAATTCCAGGGTCTGATTATGCGTTAATTAAAAATATATATATTTTCTCTTCTCAGTCTTAAATGGGTTGCATTGTAGTTTAATTGTGTGTCCTCAACCAATCTACATTTACCCATTCCACTCCATCTATTAATTTATAGATCTCTATCATATCCCCTCTCAGCCGTCTCTTTTCCAAGTTGAAGAGCCCCAACCTTTTAAACCTCTCCTCATAGGGATATCCTTCCATTCCATTTTTGTCACTCTTTTTTGTACCTTTTCTGATTCAGTTATATCCTTTTTAAGATATGATGACCTGAATTGCACATAATATTCAAGGTGCAGTCGCACCATATAACGATACAGAGGCATTATAATATCCTTTGTTTTATTCTCCATTCCTATCCTTATGATTCCTAACATTCTATTTGCTTTCTTGGCTGCCGCTTCACACTGGATGGAGGGTTTCTACATATTATCCATGATGACGCCTAAATCTTTTTCCTGAGTGGTGGTTCCCAGTGTAGAATCTTGCATCATGTACCCATAGCTTGGGTTGTTCTTTCTTAGGTACATAACTTTGCTCTTGTCTATATTAAATTTCATATGCCATTTGAACGTTCAGTGTTTCAATTTTTCTAGGTCCTCTTGCAATTTTTCATCATCCTCTTGTGTTTTAACAACTTTGAATAATTTTGTGTCATCTGCAGATTTGATCACCTCACTTGTTATTCCCATTTCCAGGTCATTTATGAATATGTTAAAAAGCAGCAGACCCAGCACAGATCCCTGGGGTACTCCACTATTCACCTTTCTCCATTGAGAAAATTGGCCACTTAGCCCTACCCTCTGCTTTCTATCTTTTACCCAGTTCTTGATCCACAATAGTACACTGCTTCCTATCCCATGACTTTTTAATTTGGCTAAAGGTCTCTCATGAGGGATCTTGACAAAGGCTTTTTGAAAATCCAGATACACTATATCAACCGACTCACCTTTGTCTACCTGTTTATTCACACCTTCAAAAAAAGCATTTGCCTTTTCCACTAAGTTCCAGAGATTGTTAACATCAGGAGATGAACTGTGCACATTAGCAAACAATAAAGAGACTCACAGATCTAATAATGAAATTTATTTTTATTTATTTTTTAATTTATAACCCATTTTATTTATATTCTCTTATATACCATGCTATTCTGCATCAGTGTGGTTTACATTGAACAAATTGAAATTACATTGAACAGGGTATTATGACTTGGAGATAACTATTTTACAGGGAACATGGGCTATGGAGGGTTAAGTGGCTTGCCCAAGACCACAAGGAGCACCTGTGGGACTAGAAACCCCAGTCCTTCAGTGATAGTAGTGCCCATTTGCAGCAACAGCATAGTGGCCAAGTATGAAAGGGCACTATGGTGATGGTGCAAATGGGGCGAATGGGCTGAAGACGGGATATGCAGTGGGGGCAACTGGGGCACAGAGTGGACTAGGTTGTTGCCTAGGTGGCACATAGGAACACAGAAACTGGAAATCAGCAAGACAGTGTCTGATCAAGGTCAAACATGCCCAGTACTCTGTGTTCCACAGTGTCCCATCCAGGGGACACGTACCCAACAGGTACCCCAAACATCACACAGGAACCACAATGCCTGTAATGGGGCAAGCAGTGCACATCTGGGGACCATTCTAACAAGGTTCTACAGACCTTCCCCAGGATAAGTCCCAAACTGTCCATAAACCCAGCTAAATGAACACCCTTTGCTATAGCCCCTGGTAAGTCAATGCAGGGTGTGACCACACATTGGCTGAAATATGTATACACCCAGTATTCCAAACTGGGTACACTGTACCCACATTGCATGCCCTAGCCCTTCCACAGTCTGCTGGCATGACACAATCTACCTACATTTACCAGCTCCACCCTAGCCAATAGTTGCTGGATCACCAACTTGACACCCCCCAGTCATCTCTCTTCAATGTAGAAGGGACATAACATTGGCAGGCGGTGATAAGGGGCCTTATAGGGCACCTTAAACTAAGGGGCCTTATAGGGTGCCTTAACCTAAGGTGCCTTATAAGTTGTCTTAACCTGAGGTGCCATATAAGGTGCCTTATAAGGCGCCTTAACCTAAGGTGCCTTATACTGAGGTGCCATATAAGGTGCCTTATAAGGCGCCTTAACCTAAGGAGCCTTATAAGCTGCCTTATAGGGTGCCTTAACCTAAGGCACTTTAAAGCCCTTAGGGTGCTTTACTTTAAGGTGTCTTAGCCCAATGCACTTTAGGTTAAGGTGCCTTAATTTAGGGTGCCCTAAGAGCTTTAAGGTGCCCTAACCTAAGGCGCCTTAGGCTAAGACACCTTAAAGCCCTTAAGGCGCCTTGAATTAAGGCACCTTACATTAAGGCGCTTTAAGTTAGGGCGCCTTAAACCCCTTAGGGTGCTTTGTCAGCCTTAACATGCCCTGTTTGTCAGCTTAACATTCACAGATCAGGAGAAAGACCTTGATGTGATTATTTCTGTAGATCTCAAGGTGGCAAAATAGTGTGACAAGGCGGTGGCAAAAGCCAGGAGGATGTTGGGCTGCATACAAAGAGGAATTACCAGCAGAAAGGAAGAGGTACTAATGCTACTGTATAGGTCACTGTTGAGGCCTCACTTGGAATACTGTGTTCAGTTTTGGAGACCATATCTTGCAAAGGATGTAAAAAGACTGGAAACTGTTCAGAGGAAGGCGATCAAAATGATTTGGAGCCTGCATCAGAAGCCTTATGAGAAGAGACTTGAAGACCTAAATATGTACCCTCTGGAGGAGAGGAAGGATAGGCGAGATATGATTCAGACCTTTAAATACTCAAAGAGAAATAATGAACAAACAAACCTCTTCCAAAGACGGGGAAGCTGTAAAACCAGAGGGCATAACATGAAGCTTCAAGGTGATAAATTGAAAGGCATTGTCAGGAAATACTTTTTCACTGAAAGGATGGTGGATGCTTGGAATGCCCTCCTGATGGAAGTGGTGGGGGCAAACACAGTGACGGAATTCAAACCGGCATGGGACAGACACAGTGGATCCCTTTACAGCAACAGGTTAAAATCAAAATAAACTGAACCATCTAATTTCTCAACAAATAGGGGTGTCCTACATGGAGCGGTGGCCTGCACTGAGTGGCAGGTGCACCTACTCCTGCCATCTTACTGGGCAGACTAGATGGACCATACTGGTCTTTATCTGCCGTCATTTACTATGTTACTATGTTACTATCCCATTAACATGCGTTAAACGGCCAAGGCACCCTTTACCGCACATTAATGGGACATTGCTACCTTTATGCCGAAACGCCCCCTGCCTGCCCACTGCCTTATATGATGTCAGTAATATTACTGCTGCACTTAACGCCAGTAACATTACCGCGCCTTAGTAAACATACCCCTAAATTTTGATACTGCTCCAATAATGGGGCATGCGAATGAATAAAATTTGAGGGATAGTTACTAAAATGTATTATTTTACCATAATTCAGTCCTAAAATGTAGCATAGGGGTGGGGCCGAGTCACGCTAATGAATGGGAGAGTGCATGAAATGCCCTCATGCATTTAATGTGGGTCCAGCACCATTCCAAGCTAAGGTGTTTGCCATAATTACTGTGGATGAAGTTACCTGCCCTCACTGTAGTTGTGGTACGCGCACTCCTGCTAACTGCAACATTGATTGTGAGCATGCGCTAAAGACACCAGCGCTAATTGCAATGTAAAGTTAACACCCGCCCTCCACCCCTATCCATTCTCCACCCCAACCTGTGCTAGGCAATTAGCATGGGATTTTTACTATGGTCACATTTTTAGCATGCAGTAATGGTGATCACAGCGGGCTTAGCATGTTGTAAACCCGCACTAACCATTAGCATGGTTTTGTACTAAAAATGTTAAATGGATCTATGGAAAAACTGTCATGAATTGTACTGTACTATTAAACATATGTATACTTGTTGAGATCCAATGAAACTTTAAATCAGTGGTTCCCAATCCAGTCCTCGGGCATCCTCAGGCCAATCAGGTTTTCAGGGTATCCACAATGAATATGCATGAGATAGATCTGCATACAATGGAAGCAGTGCATGCAGATCTATCTCATGCATATTCAATGTGGATATCCTGAAAACCCGACTGGCCTGGGAGTCCCAGAGGACTGGATTGGGAACCACTGCTTTAAATGATACAACAATAAAAATATCAAATTACAAAATGATGCAAACAACAAGCCAGCAAATATCAAAGCATAAGAACATAAGAACATAAGATATGCCATACTGGGTCAGACCAAGGTCCATCAAGCCCAGTATTCTGTTTCCAACAGTGGCCAATCTAGGTCATACGTACCTAGCAGTTTCCCCAAGGGACACAGGTTCCACAATGCTTGTATTGGTTCAAGCATTGATATCCTGGGTCCCTTCTTAATAATGGTTTATGGACCTTTCCTCCAGGAACTTGTCCAAACCTTTTTTAAACCCAGCTACACTAACAGCCTTTACTACATCCTCCGGTAACAAATTCCAGAGTTTGATTACACGTTGAGTGAAAAAATATTTTCTTTTATTAGTCTTAAATAGTTTACCCTGTAGCTTCATTGCATGTCCCCTAGTCTTTCTATATTCTGATAAGGTAAACAATCGATCTACGTTTACCCGTTCCACTCCGTTCATTAATTTATAGACTTCTATCATATCTCCCCTCAGCCGTCTCTTTTCCAGGTTAAAGAGCCCCAACCTTTTTAGCCTTTCTTCATAGGAGTAGCCTTCCATCCCCTTTACCATTTTGGTGGCTCTTCTCTGAACCTTTTCTAAAATTGCTATATCCTTTTTAAGATATGGCGACCAGAATTGCACACAATATTCAAGGTGCGGTCTCACCATGGAACGATATAGAGGCATTATAATATCTTTTGTTTTATTTTCCATTCCTTTCCTTATCATACCTAGCATTCTATTTGCTCTCTTGGCCGCCGCTGCACACTGGGCCGAGGGTTTTAACATGGTATCCACAAGGACGCCTAAATCTTTTTCTTGGGTGGTGGTTCCTAATGTGGAACCTTGCATCGTGTAACCATAGTTTGGGTTGTTCTTCCCTAGGTGCATAACCTTGCACTTCTCCACATTAAATGTCATCTGCCATTTTGATGCCCAGTCTTCCAATTTATCAAGATCCTCTTGCAATTTTCCACAATCCTCCTGGGTTTTAACAACTTTAAATAGTTTTGTGTCATCAGCAAATTTGATAACCTCACTCGTTATTCCACTTTCCAGGTCATTTATGAATATGTCAAAAAGCAGCGGACCCAGCACAGATCCCTGGGGTACACCACTATTCACCTTTCTCCATTGGAAAAATTGGCCATTTAGCCCTACCCTCTGCTTTCTATCTTTTAACCAGTTCCTGATCCACAGTAGTACACTGCCTCCTATCCCATGACTCTTTAGTTTTGCCAAAAGTCTCTCATGAGGGACCTTGTCAAAGGCTTTCTGAAAGTCCAGATACACAATATCAACCGACTCACCTTTGTCCACCTGTTTATTCACTCCTTCAAAAAAACATAACAGATTAGTAAGACAAGATCTTCCTTGTCTAAAGCCATGTTGGCTGTCTCCCATTAGGTCATGACTATCTATATGCTGAGTAATTTTATTCTTTATGATGGTTTCTACCATTTTTCCCGGTACTGATGTCAGGCTCACCGGTCTGTAGTTTCCCGGATCACCCCTCGAACCCTTTTTAAAAATTGGTGTTACATTGGCGATCCTCCAATCCTCAGGTATTAGAGATGATTTTAATGATAGTTCACAGATTACTGATAGCAGGTCTGCAATCTCAAATTTCAGTTCTTTCAACACCCTTGGATGTATACCATCCGGCCCAGGTGATTTGCTACTCTTCAGTTTATCTAATAGTTGTAAGACATCTTCCCGATGTATCGATATTTCCTTCAATTCTTCCACACCTTTAAATACCACTTCAGTCGTGGGTAACATCCCTACATCTTCCTCAGTAAAGACCGAAGCAAAGAATTCATTCAGTCTCTCCGCTATCGCCTTGTCGCCTCTTAGTGCTCCTTTAACCCCTTTATCATCTAATGGACCAACTGACTCTCTCACGGGTTTTTTGCTACGAATGTACTTGAAAAGGTCTTTATTTCGCGTTTTTGCTTCCGCAGCAAGCTTCTTCTCAAATTCTCTCTTTGCCTGCCTTATCAATGCCTTGCATTTGACTTGCCAGTGCTTGTGCTGTTTCCAGGTTTCATCATTTGGCTCTTTTTTCCATTTCTTGAAAGATGCTTTTTTGGCAACAACAGCCTCTCTGACCTCAGCTTTAAACCATGCTGGCAATTTTTTGGACTTCCTTCCACTTTTCTTAAAGCGTGGAATACAGCTGGTCTGGGCTTCCAAGATAGTATTTTTCAACAACACCCAAGCTTGATGTACGTCTTTAACCTTTGCAACTGCTCCTTTTAGTTTTTTCTTAACTGTTTTCCTCATTCTATCATAGTCTCCCTTTCGAAAGTTAAAGGGTAGTACTGTGGATTTCCTTACTATCCCTCCTCCACTAATTAAATCAAAGGCGATCATGCTATGATCACTATTGCCAAGTGGCCCCAACACCCTTATCTCTTGCACTACATCTGGTGTTCCACTAAGGACTAGGTCTAATATTGCTTCCCCTCTGGTCGGTTCATGAACCAGCTGCTCCAAGAAGCAGTCATTTATTTCATCTAGGAACTTTATCTCCCTTGCATGTCCTGTTGTGACACTGACCCAGTCGATGCCGGGGTAATTGAAATCACCCATTATTATTACTGCACTGTAACTTTTGCTAGCTTCCTTGATTTCTTTGAGCATTTCATCATCCATTTGTTCATTCTGGCCAGGCGGACGATAGTACACCCCCACTGCCATCGCCTTCCCCTTTTTACATGGAATTTCAATCCATAGAGATTCTACAGCAAATTTTGTTTCTTGCAAAACTTTAATCCTTTCTGACTCAATGCCCTCTCTAACATAGAGCGCAACCCCTCCACCAATTTGATCAGCTCTATCATTTCGATATAGTTTGTACCCAGGTATCACAGTGTCCCACTGGTTGTCCTCCTTCCACCATGTCTCTGATATTCCAATCATATCTAACCTCTCGTTTAGTGCTATATATTCTAACTCTCCCATCTTGTTTTGTAGACTTCTAGCATTTGCATACAAGCATTTTAGAGACTGTATTTTATTCATATTAATTTGGCTATTGGTAGACATGGGTAATTTGGGATCTTTAAGTTCTGTCTTCTCCATACTCGAGGGCATTTGGGCTACTTTACTCTTTTTTGGAACCTCTCTGCTTTTTGTAGTATCCTTCAAGGATACATTCTTCCGAACCATGCGCTCTTGGGCGACTGTCGGCTTTCCCCTATTATCTAGTTTAAAAGCTGCTCTATCTCCTTTTTAAAGGTTAATGCCAGCAGCCTGGTTCCATCCCGGTTAAGGTGAAGCCCATCCCTTCGGAAGAGCCCCTCCTTTCCCCAGAATGTTCCCCAGTTCCTAACAAATCCGAACCCCTCATCTCTGCACCATTGTCTCATCCACGCATTGAGACTCCGGAGCTCTGCCTGCCTATTGGGTCCTGCGTGTGGAACGGGAAGCATTTCGGAGAATGCTACCCTGGAAGTTCTGGATTTCAACTTCCTACCTAAAAGCCTAAATTTAGCTTCCAGAACCTCCCTACCACATTTTCCTATGTCATTGGTACCAACATGTACCAAGACAGCAGACTCCTCCCCAGCACTATCTAAGACCTTATCTAGGTGGCGTGTGAGGTCCGCTACCTTCGCACCAGGCAGGCATGTTACCAGGCGATCCTCACGTCCACCAGCCACCCAGCTATCTACATGCCTAATGATCGAATCACCAACTATAACTGGTGTCCTAACCCTTCCCGCATGGGCACTTGGCCCTGGAGAAACCTCCTCGGTGCGAGAGGGGTTTACATCACCTGGAGGACAGGTCCTAGTTACAGGATCACTTCCTGCCACACCAGGGTGATGCTCTCCTGTCACGTGACCTCTCTCCTCCATGGCAACAGGGATGCTGCCAGACTGGAGGTGGGACTTCAGGACTATATCCCTGTAGGTCTCGTCTATGTACCTCTCTGTCTGTCTTATGTTTTCCAAGTCTGCTACTCTAGCCTCTAGAGAACGGACTCGTTCCCTGAGAGCAGAGAGCTCCTTGCACCTAGTGCACACGTAAGACCTCTCACCAGCTGGGAGAAAATCATACATGTGACACTCAATGCAAAAGACTGGAAAGCCCACATCCCGCTGCTGGACTGCTGTCTGCATCTTAGTTTTAAGTTTGTGTTTAGATCTTTAAGTTCTATATGTACTAAAGGGTGCAATGGATATTTATACCACTAAAACTGTACCTAAGAAGTTTAATATACCTTGTTCACCTGAAGCTTAATTAATCTCAGGTCCTTGGTGTATGACTGATTTGGGTAATGAGCTTCACCTGAGAGCACCTCCTGTCTTTTAAGTTGTGCAAGTACCTATAAAGCTGTGATTTTCCCAGGGGAGGGTGGGTGTGGGGAGGGAGGGAGGGATATAACACTTATTAAAAAAGGGCTGCTACACAGTACCTTGTCCTGTGCTGCTGAGGAGAACTATATTCTGATTTGATTTAAATTATAGCTCTTTGCTGCTACTAGGCTCTAACCTATTATGAAATTTAAACTACAAGCTCTCTGCTGGATTCTAAATTTAACCAGAAAGCTCTCTTCTGTGTTTTAATTTGAAACTAAAAGTACTTTGCTGATGCTAGGCCCTGAGTGACTATGAAATTTAAACTACAGCTGTCTACTGGGTATGAAAGGTAACCAGAAAGTTCTCTTCTGTGTTTTTAAATTGAATCTTAAACTGTTGCTACTAGGCCCTGACTGATTTAACAAAAAAAAAAAAATAGTGGGTTCACAGATTAATTAGCTTTAAAAGAAAAAAAATTCCTTTCAGAAAAATTCCCAGAAGTATATACTCACAATTTCAGATTTCTCTCCAGAAGTAACAGCCCCCCCTTTCCAGTCCTTCAAGCCTGCTTGAAATACCCAAATCTTAACTATATAGCTAAATATTCACAGAGCTTCCACTGTGAATGACCCTCAATTGGTTCAAAATGTAACAGCTTAATTTCTAATGCATACTAAACGTTGAGATCATATCTTTCCAGCCTCAATGACATTATTTTCATTTCCATGGTGGCCTAAGCAAAATGCAAGATATTACTGAAGATATTTTTGGTACTGAGGTTGTCACTATCTTTTCCTCTTTTTGCCCCCTTTAATCACAGTCACAAGGCCAATTGGTTGTACCCTCATTAAGACCGCCATGTTTATTAAAATGTGTGCCTGTAGCATGTGGTTGGGGCCATGAAACAAGCACAGGGGCCAATGGCAGGAGGCACGCGCATCTGTTCCCCTGCCATTGGCACATTGCTAATGCAAGGCACCATAGTAACTCAGCACGTGGGTTCAACTAACCACACTCAGTGAGGTGGCATTGTGCACCTATGCTAAATGGCAGCAATAGGGATGCAGCAGTACCAAAAGGAGCTAAGGATCCGCACAATATAAGATAACAAAGGAGCGGAGCCTGGACTGACAAAATGTAAACCTTGTTTATTATGCCCCAACGCGTTTCGGCCACCGGCCTTCTTCAGGGGGTCTTAAAGAGCACACCTCAAAAATAATAAACATAAACATATAGATTAAATAAACACATTATATAAAAAATACACTGTCTTATATCAAAAAATACAATAAATAAATGAAATAATAATTAAAAACATAATTTCACCCAAAACATCTAAAGGACAATATATTGATTCATAACGGTTAGTTAAAAACCAACTAATAGATAAAAATGTTAAAAAATTATAAGGAATAGTAATAAATGATAAGAACATATTAAACTACTAAAAAAAGGGGAGAGAGACGAGGAGAAACAAAAAGTAAATAAATACCTTATTATGATCAAATTGAGTGTTATCCCGGATTAAACCTATGGGATACTAACAGCTGACAATGAATAAATGAATTATTAAATAAATAAATATACATTCATAAAACAAGTATATACAATTCTAAAACTAAACAATACATGTTAATGAATATATAACCAATTAATAATAAATAATTAATTACATAAATAAATATACATATATATGAGTATACATATATATAAGAAATTATATGAAAAACGCTTATAAAAATTAAGCTATATGCATGTATAATGTTAAAACGTTTCATATATGAATATCAAAGGCACTTCAAGAAAACCAAAAAGAGCATAATATAATAATAGTATAAAATTATAAAAACTGAAAAATAAAAAATAAAAACCATCATAAAACAAGTATAAAAAAGGTGGAGACACTCTTAAATTAAAAATCATCATATTCAACGTATACTTAAAAAAATATACATCAAAAAAGTTGTCCAGTGCGGCTCCTATAACGCACTTATTATTCTGACAACAGATGTCTAGGAATGATGGCCGATAGTGCAGAAACAAACGCTTGTGTAGAGTGCAACAAATAGACCAATTGCAAGTGAAACGGTAAAAAATATAGTAAAAAATCCTTCTCATAAAGGCAATAAAAACAGTGGGGAGAAAACTGAATTCTTAAAATTGAAAAAACAAAATTGTGCGTAGTTAGCCGATGTGAACAGTTATCTTTCCCGTACAAGTAGCGTTTAGCCGAGAAAAATAATAAGGGAAAACCGAATCCTTAAAATTGAAAAACACACAATTGTGTGTTATATTAAGAATGGGTTATAAATTGTCGACACCGGCACTTCTTGAATGAACAGCAACCAGTGTTCACAAAACTTCACAAACGCACAGCGCGTCTACATATAAGAGATACCAGCCAAACCCGCAGAATGTATGTATGTGAGTAGCATTTAAACCGAAATCGGAATGCTATTAACTCATGCTTGCTGGGCCTGCCTCTTTTTGAAATGAACAAAAGGAACGCTCACGTAATGAATAAAAACGAGAAGAACTTTCAAAACCTGACTGCAGTGCATAACTGCTTGAAGAAATAAATGATCTGTGCTTCCAGCCCATAATACCCTCGCCACAATTGCCAACAGAGCCGCGAGAAAGGAAACTCTCGCGGCTCTGAAAGAAGCCCGCGTTCGGGGATTGAACGCTAGCCTACGATGCAGGGAGGCTCTGCCGGGCAGGGGGGGCCCCGCGGCGGCACTCTTGATGCTGCCGCAGCAGAAGCAGCTGGTTTTTTTTTTTTTTTTAAATTTGGGATGATGAAGAATGTTTTTTGCGCGGGGCCCCCTGAAACGCGGGGCCCTGTGCAAAAAACATTCTTGCTCAATGGACGGGCCGGCCCCGCTTCTATTTAGAGAATGTTTTAATAATACAGCAGAAAATTCTTGCCTGAACTTATCCACAGATTGAGAGGTGATGTATCATGAATAGTGTTCTTAGCAGTGTGTGTTTGTGCATCGTTTAATAAGCATGCATTATGAATATTATATTGAGATTTCTTTTTATATATGTTGGTATTTGTCTGTGAGTGCTAATTGGTTAACAATGTTACATTGAAATCTGCAAAGAACTTATTGATTGATGGAATATAATTGTCTAATAAATAAATACATTTGACTATTAAATTAATTTCCCTAGCAAGAAAGTTCATTAATAAGGGGCAACGCTTAAAAACCCCATTTAATTCATATTATGCTATGTTTAAGGGTTTAATAAAGACATGACTCTTTCTACAATTGAAAACGCCTCTCTAGGTTTGATAAGGAGAGGGGGGAATGAAGTATATTGTTAATTGAAATGAGCTGCATGGCCTACAGACTTCTACACTGTACTGTGAGCTGTCAGCCTGGGGAATGTACCTGAATGCTGACAGTAATTGGACTCTTGCTGTGAATTCACTAGAGGTTTATTTTAAAACCCTCAGGCTAGGAATCTGCATAAAGCAGGACACTGTGTAATACACAACCTGACTACATCAAAAACATAAGCAACAACAGCAATCTTAAGGATCAGAACTCTTTTCAATAGAGGAATACTTATTGGGAGACTTGAAACAAGGCATTGAGACATGCTTTTATAGGATGGCCTTGTTTTCACTCAGGGCAGTGAGGAGGGTCATGTTGAGTAATGCTATGAAAAGCAAAGTTGAACAGATATCTTTATCCAGTTACATTTTCCTCAGTATTCAGTGGCATGTAACTCCTGCTGAATAGGAAATCTTCTGCCATTGATCAGACTTGACTGGCTAAAGTCAAACTGTGTCCCTGGAATCCTTCACTTACCGCCTCTTTGGTGATGGCTAAATTTTGTCTTGCTAATAAACTGGCCTGATAAAATTTAAAGACTGCTTGTCCTTGTCTGTGTGCGTGGTGGTGGTGGTGGTGGGGGGGGGGGGGGTGTTAAAATCTGCAGATATGTCTGAATATCTTCAAAGGTTACCCTAACAACTACCATGTTCTAAAAAATGGGACTGATGTAGGGAGATCATATGTTCAGTCCTGGCACCCCATGCTGTTATGTTATGTCATGGCTGTTATGGATAGGTTCAGAGTATCTTTTTGGCAGAATTATAGTTTTGTGATAGAAAGCGAGTGTGTGTTTATATGTGTAGTTTGAGGGGTGCACAGGGAGATCTGATGTGCTCATCTGCAATTTGGGGGGAACAGCAGTACCTGGTGGCCAGTACCTGGTCCGTAAGGATGACCACAGCATGACCAGGTGCTGGTGTGATTGGGCAGAATACATCAGAAAGGAGTCTCTATGACTAAATGTCAAAGCATATCCCCGTCAATGATAAAGGACCCTCAGAATCAACGTATGCAACAGGACACACAGCATTGGCAGTGGTCTCACAAATGTGTACATCTATATAGACAACTGCTGGTGCTCTTGGGCATCTGGTAGTGCGGTTTGCGCTGATGCATGCACTCAATCTAAGGGTCCCTAATTATTGTCATGGAAATGCTCTGTCATTTAGCTGTAGGGACCATTTCTGATCTCTTCTGGTCCATACATAGCATTGTACAGACTGTTGTCAGAGAGGACCAATGCAAGTGCCACTAAAATGTTTTCCTACTGCCATGTATGTTTTGCTGCAAGGTATGTCAGGACAATCATATCACTATCTACTTGCTGTTGTAACATCTCTGAGTACACAGAGATCATTTTGCAGTGTTCTGGTCATGCAAAGGACTAGCTTATATGGTCTGTTTTGCATCAGCACAACTGTATTATCCATTTTCATGGGTAGTTTATATGAGCACCACACCGTCATTGTGAGGAGCAGCTTTGGGATGCACGTTGTAAGCACGGAGGCAGGCAGCAGCAGATCCATACATTTTTTTGGGAATTCACAGAGGGCAGGGATGTCCAGGCCATTTGCTGCGTATACACATGTCCCAGGTTTTCTGCATGCCACGCTGAGCATGTCTATGTTCCCGATTCTGGAGCCGCAGGCACAGCTGGACCTATGCATGTGGAATTCTGGTCAAACAGGGCCCGTTTTTTATTTAAACATGTCTGCAGGTCGGACGTGCACATTATGGAATCACACTCCATGTATCTTATATCAGTCCATGCCTACATTATCAAACATGCATGCATGCTTTGCCACTTGATTTAAAGGATGCCTAATGGAGAACTAACCTGTATTTTGAGACATGGTAGTTGGATTTGCTGCTGGAGATTTTTGCAAGTTTTAGGCCAGTGATTGTCACTCTTTATGCTTCTTCATCCCTTTGCTCCTTTTACCCTCTTCATTCCTTAACAATTCCTTTTTAGCTCTCTCTTCTGCTCAGCGTTCCCTATCTCTCTCTTCCCATCCTGTTTGTTTGCCTACTTGCTCATTGTCTGGGTGTCTATCTACTTGCTCTTCCTGTGTACGCTTGTATTTCTGTGTCTGCATCTTCTTTTATTTCTGTTTGTACGAGGGTTGCTATTTATATTTCTGGCCTAATAATGAAAAAACAAATATTTATGATCAAAATTGGTTTTATTGTTTTTCAAAATATTCTCCATGAAGATCAATACACTTTTGCATGCGTTTGAACCAATTTTCGAAGCACTTTTTCCACTCCGATTGAGGTAACTCCAAAACACGCGTTTTGAATGCATCAACCGCATCTTTGGGTGTTGAAAATCGTTGACCACGTAATTTGTTTTTGATGTGCGGGAATAAAAAGAAGTCATTGGGTGCCAAATCAGGGCTGTACGGTGGATGACCCATCAATTCGATGTTTTGGCCGGTCAAAAATTCCTTTGTTTGAGCCGATGTGTGAGAGCTCGCATTGTCATGATGAAGAATTATTCGCCTCTTCTTCGACTTTTTCCAAATTTCTCCGAAGACTTCTGGTAAACAAATGGTCATGTACCATTCAGAATTGACCGTCCTACGTTGCTCTAACGGCACTGTCGCCACATGACCGGTAATGCCGAAGAAACAGGCAACCATTTGCTTCAATGTGCTTCTTCCGCGAACAACTTTTGTTGGATTTGGCTCGTCTTGGAAGACCCATACAGTCGATTGCTGTTTTGTTTCAGGCTCATATGCATAGATCCAAGATTCGTCACCTGTGTAGATGTTATACACAGTCTTTGATGCACCTTGAGTGTATTTTTTCAGCATTTCCTTGCACCAATCGACACGAGCCTTCTTTTGAGCGTTTGTCAGATTATGCGGGATCCAACAGGAACAAATCTTTTTTACGGCCAAATGATCATGCAATATCTTATTGATGCTTGTCATACTAATGCCCAAAGATGCCTCTGTCTCACAGTATGTCACATGATGATCTTGCTTTATCAGTTCACACACAGCATCGATATTTTCTGGCACAACAACCGATTTTGGATGACCCTGACAGAATTCGTCCTGGAGCGAACGTCGGCCACGATTGAATTCGTTATACCGGTTTTTTACAGTGCTGTAGGATGGTGCTTTATCACCGTATAAAAAATTAAGTTCATCGATGCACTCTTGTCTTGATAATCCACGTTGAAAGTTATGAAAAATAATCTCACGAAAATGTTCACGAGTTAATTCCATTTTTCGTTCGAGATGAATTTTTCAAGTTACTGTAAACAACAAATCACGCTCAAATGATAAAATGTTATGAATAAGGTTATGTTCAACAATGTCAATGTTCCAATGGAACCATTGGATGGCGCCTGGCAACACTTACTGTTGCTAAGGTCAGAAATATAAATAGCAACACTCGTATGTCTGTGGATCTAGCTTCTCTGTGTGTGCCTGTGTCTGTAGCTATGGTAGGGTTGCCAACTTTTTCACCGAGAAAAACCCGACACCTGTGGCTCGCCATGCTCCACCCATTCTCCGCCCCTAGTCCCACCCCTGCCCCGCCCCCAGCCCCACCCACAAAAATTACCGAGGATACGTGTAGGCTAACTTCCTTGGTCAGATAATAATTAAACTGGGAACCCCAAAATCCAAACATGAAATGTACAACACTGGAGAAATAAAACTATAAAGTAATTTCCTCTTGCACTAAACAAAAACGCAAAGATGTTAGCAATACACACTTCCCAGACCAGACATATTCCAGTTAATAAATTCAAAATAAAAAGTATTTTTCTACCTTCTGTTTGGGCGTTTTATTTTTCAGTTGCAATTGCTCCAGTCACTTTCTTCTGGTTTCTTCGTGTCTTCTGCGAGCTATCCATTTGTCCTTTCTTCTCTTTCAGATGTTTTCCATTCTCTCTCTATTTCTGCTTTAACATACTGATTGTTTCCCTTTTGCTCTTTCCCCCAATTCTTTCCTTATTCCTTTATCATCCGTTTAAATTTCACCCTTCCATTCTCAAGCCCCTCTTACTCTCCCAATACCGGCCCATCATAGACTTTTCTTCCACACAAAATATTTTTTCCCCTCTCTATTCTCATTCCCCATCCATTCTAGTCCTCCCCCCAAATCAGTTCCCTTATAGTTCTAGACCCACCCAGCATCCACTCCCTTCTAGTCCCATTCTCCCATGCCCCACATCAGCCCATTTCCAGTCCTATTCCAGCTCTTCATCAGCCCATTTCCAGTGCTAGCCCTCACATCACAGGCCATTTCCAGTCCTAGCTCCCCCCCCCAATCACAGCCCATTTCCAGTCCAAGTCCCCCATCACAGCCTATTTCCAGTCCTAGGCCCCCCCACCATCACATCCCATTTGCAGTCCGAGTCCCCCCGCACCATCACAGCCCATTTGCAGTCCGAGTCCCCCCGCACCATCACAGCCCATTTGCAGTCCTAGCCCCCCTAATCACAGCCTATTTCCAGTCCAAGATCCCCCTTCCTCCACCATAGCCCATTTCCAGTCCAAGTCCCCCCCCCCATAGCCCTTTTCCAGTCCAGGTCCCCTCCACCCCCATCACAACCCATTTCCAGTCCATGTCCCACCCCCATAACCCTTTTCCAGTCCAAGTCCCCCCCTTTAGCCCTTTTCCAGTCCAAGACCCCCCCCCTTAGCCCTTTTCCAGTCCAAGTCCCCCCCTTTAGCCCTTTTCCAGTCCAAGTCCCCCCCCTTAGCCCTTTTCCAGTCCAAGTCCCCCCCTTTAGCCCTTTTTCAGTCCAAGTCCGCCCTTAGCCCTTTTCCAGTCCAAGTCCCCCCCTTTACCCCTTTTCCAGTCCAAGTCCCCCCCCCCTTCGCCCTTTTCCAGTCCAAGTCCCCCCCCCCTTCGCCCTTTTCCAGTCCAGGTCCCCCCATCACAGCCCATGCAGTCCTTGCCCCCCCCCCCCCCGGACCAGCATCGCGGCTGTCTGAGGCTTCAGAGGGAGCCGGGGAAACCCGCGCGAGGCCCCGGCTCCCTCTGAACAGCCACCAGCGTGAAGAGCTTTTACCTTCACGCTGGCGGCTGTTCCTGTGAAGCCACGAATGCTGGGAAAGGTTAAAGGTTGCCCTTTAACCTTTCCCAGCATTCGCGGCTTCACAGGAACAGCCGCCAGCGTGAAGGTAAAGGCTCTTCACGCTGGTGGCTGTTCAGAGGGAGCCGGGGCCTCGCGCGGGCTTCCCCGGCTCCCTCTGAAGCGGAGAAAAGCCGGTTTTTTTTGCTCAGGCCGCTCCCGATTTTGCGGCCAGAGCAAAAAAACCGGCTTTTAAAGGGCCGGTTTTGCCTCTGCGCCGGCAGCCGGCCTGGCCGTGGAAAAACCGGCCAGGCCGGCTGAAAACCGGCCAGTTGGCAACCCTAAGCTATGGGTATGTGTGCCTTGGTCTCTGGATGTGTTTCTCTGTTTGCCTGTTGGACAGTGTTGTATGTTTGGCTGTTGTACCTGCCACTGGGACAAGTGTGCTGGTGGTGGATTTGCTGCTGCTGTATGGTCTTTCTAGAAGTGCAATGAACTGTGGTAGCCAAGACCTATAGACTAGGCCATAAGCCTGAACCTGAAAAATGACAGGCCTAAGAACCAAGCCTGGATTTCAGTAGTGCTGAGACATAAAATTAAAAGACAGAATTAAATGCTGCTTTAGAATGAAATGCTGCTATTGCAAAGTTTGCACAAAGTGAATACAATGCCTGTATGTTAAATCGTTACTCCAGAATTGTTACTTACACATTTTAGGAGCTAGATATGACCTTGATGAAGAAAAGTAACCAGGTTTGAACCAAACCATTGTTCAGCTAGTTGGAGAAAGCGGAGCAAAGGGCATAGACCCTGATTGGTCAAATTCAGGGAAATGTCAGACCAATAGAAAGTTTGTAGAAATTAGCATGAGACCAATAGAATGTTTTCATGTATCAAAATGTTTAAACTGTATAAAATGAACATGTTTCTGCTAAAGCGGGGCTCTGTCACTTTTTGACTGCCTTGTGCACAATATATTGGCTTGAACCTTGATAAAGACTCCTGGTGTAATTTGTTTGGTGGCGTTCCGCCGCTACATATTCTTAGTGCGTTGGCCAGGAAGGTGTGGTGGTGGAGAGTGGTCAAACTGATTTACCACGAAATTCGCCTCAAGGTTTGGCCTGGTTGGGACCGCGTCTGACCGACGTGTGAATTCTCAGGCGCCAACCGATCCATTGAATCGGAGAGGGTTCTAGCCTCGACGGGAGTTGGGTCCAGCTAGGCCAACACCTTCGAACCCGAGGAGGGGAGTCCAGGCTTCAACCCATGCGCTGGCTTGGGGACGGGTACCAGTCTGGGTGAGTATAGAGTTTTTGTATTATTAAGTCAGACAGTACTGGAACCTGGAAACATATGGTAATGGGAAAAATGGTAAAAGGACACTGATCACGTCCGGAGCGGTCCGAGTACTCTTGGTAAGGTTATTAAGAGCGCAAGAGGAAACCACTGACTCCTTCTGGTAAAAAATCATGATTAACGGAAATGGTAAAAGGTTTTGGTAAGCCTAGATAGTCAGGATTGGGCTTTTGGGAAAAGCAATTGTGTTTGTGTGTGAGTGAGAGGTCTTGAAAAGGCCGAGCGAGAGTGGACTCTGGACTAGCGCAGTTCCTGGCCGGGCGACCGCGTCTAGGTCACGAAACGGAGGAAGTGATTGGTGTTTGTGTCCCTATCTGTCTCCAGAGCTGTGAGGACCCCTTACCCCACAGTTCGACCTCCCTCTCCTACTGTTTGAAGTAATAATTTGTTGTACGTGATTACATAGTACAGACGCACCACATTACACGTAAAATGGGTGGGATGGTGTCCACGCAAACTCCGCTAGAAATCATGATCAAGAACTTTAATAAAGGGTTTACTGGGGATTATGGTATTACAATTGTAATCTTCTGAATATGTAATCTCTAGTCTAGTCTCCGCTTGGTCCTGGGTTCATTTCACTTCACAGACGCAGGAGGGTATTGTAATAAGACAAGCAAACAGGTGTGGCTTGGAGAAAGGTTTTTATGTAAAAATAGGCTTAATACATAGGTATTGAACAGAGGTATATAGTGATTGTTACAGAGCTGTTTCAGTGTGCATCACTGAATCTGTGTGTGTGCATGTGTGAAGTGTGAGAGAGATAGAGGCCAGAACCTGTGGGTCAGGGCCGCATGGTAGGCCAGAACATGTGGGTAGAGAGAGAGAGGGGGAGGGGTGAAGGGAGTTGAGTATCAGAGCCTCATGGTAGTGTCCAAACCTGTCCGATGAAGGAGAGAGAGAGAGAGAGAGAGAGACAGGAAGTGTGTCTGTCCTTTATAGTGCCTCTCCAGCAGTTCCCCTTGAGGTCTGCTATTGTCTTTGGCCACTCCCTTTAAGGTCTGCTATTCTTGATTTAGCAAGGAGGGGCTGCAGCCAGGTCCTAGAGACTGACGTCACCCAGGGGTCAGAGTTTAGACTGAATTAAACAGAGTCCATAGCTGCATGAAATGTATGCTGACATCTCCCACACCTTTTTTATTTTTATTTATTATTTGTGCCTGGAATTGGTGGAAGCAAACCTGTGGTACCTGTCCCAGCTGCCATTACCTGATAGTAGGCAGCTCATCGAATACCTCCTGTATTAAATACCTTGCTATGTCTAGCAGGTCCCCTGTCCTGCACAGTACTGTCTCTAGTACTGTCTCTAGTGTTCTAGAGATAAACAAGTCTCCTTATGAGTCCAAACCTCGTGTCTTAGGTTGAGCAGCCACTACTGGGGGGGGAACCCAATATGCCACTTACATACCCGTCTTAGAGAGAGTGAACAGTGCATAAGGTCTGCAGGAATTTTTAAGGAGGCTAAAACCAAACGGTACCAGGATGCTATGAGTGAGGATAGGAAGCAATACTAGACTGCAGCTGACTCTGGTATTCAGTGTAATAGGAAATACCGAATTAGCCAAATTAGCAGGCCAAGTTAGCCTGGATGTAGGGGTGGATGCTGGAGAGGTTCAGTGTAACTACCTTAAAATGTTGTTGTTCTGTATGACATGCGCTGCAAGGAAATGTACATTTTTTTTTCATCTTACAGCACAAGAAAATTACAATAATGCATAGCAATATTTGTACAGCAGTTAAAATAATAATAGGGTGAATAAAAACATTAAAGACATGATCAGCAGTAGGTGAGTAACCAAATAACAATTACCACACAGACACATGAGCATCTTGTAGCAAGTGTCCAACAATTTGTTGAATGTGTCCATTCTCATAAGCGATGGTGTGATTCACTTCAGTGGATGTTGTTTTAAGGTGATCAATATAGGCATGGAGTTCTGTAAAGTTGAGCAGTTTATGTAGTGTCTCTTCTCCCATGCCAAGTGGTAATGGATGCACAGCATATGAGATAAAGTCTGGAATGTCCATAGAGTCATTGGTAACCAGCGGTGTGGAATAAGTTGTCCCATTAATGGTGAGGGAGACCAGTGGTGTATGACTGCACCAGGTATTGTTTGGTAAATAGTTTGAACTGTACAACAAAGTGTTCTTGGGAAGGCGAATGTCATGCATTCTGGGAGCAATCGAAAAAGAAACTTTCTGGGGAAAGAACAGATGAAAACAAGTGTCCAGCTCCAAGGTAGTCAGGGGATATGAGAGCTTAACAGTCAGGGAGCAAGAGGAAGAATTGTTCCAGCAGGAGGTGTCAGCCTCTTTAAACTGGTGAGGTTGACACTTGAACTGAAATGTAGTCTGCTCACACAAACTGGGGTCCATCGGCTTGAATGAAGTCCAGGTGTCGTCCAGTGGCTGTACCCATGTGAGATGGTCCACAGGATACATAAGCATATTATCAAATTGCACCCCAATATTAACAACAGGATAAATAACTGTGTGTTGTCCTGACCATGGGATCAAAGTACAGATAGAGCAGCCTTGTGGTGAACAAATGGGAACACTAACTGTCCACCAATCAAGGTGAGCTATAGCAAATTCAGGTATTTTGGTACTAGCCATATGGATGAGAGATGGTGGCCAGTGTCCTAACTTAGCAGTGATCAGAATTTCCTTTAGTATAGTAATAAGCTCGATCTGTACTTGATCACAGGCAAGAGCCCAGGAAATATTGTACAAAATCAAAGCAGGAGGACCTAGAAAGTAACGTTCTGGGCGTGCCCTCAATTCTTGTGTCCTTTCTAGAGAAGTGGAAACTGGTGGCTCCCACTGTCCTTGAGTGATGCTTAATGAATAGAACACTGGCTTGTCCTGTACCGAACAGAAACTCAGGATGACCAGATCCTTTCCTTCCGGGAACGGTGGGGGTATTTCTTGATAACGATATACCCCACTTGTGGAGTTAGCCCAGCCAATCGTGCATATTCGGATGATAGTTCCTGTAATGAGACTTGAGTAGAAGAGAGCAGATACAAGAACAACAGCAAACCGAGACATAATAAAAGCTAACTTGTTTCACTCTACTAGGGAGTAAACTAATGCTCCCCACTTATACTATGTAACAACAAAACAAACACACAAAATTAATAATTTCTACTACTTATTTACATAACTAACTACTTATTTACATAACTATTAAACACATGTCAACTATACAGCAGGAGTAAATAGTTACCGTCCTCAAGCGACTTTTGTTCAGAAAGCAGCTGTCCGTGCTGTCTTCATAAAGCAGCTGTCCGTGCTGTCTTCAGGTGGTAGCTGAAAACAAAGACTGATAAAACACATATTACCCATATGGTTTTAACTGGGTGATGTGTTTCCAGTACTGCTGGTTATCGTGCATTAGGATAGGCTTGGGCCTAAGGTATCAGTAACTGAGTATGGTCCCTCCCACTGTGCAGTTCCAAAGGGGAGTTTTGGTCTAGGTCTCATCTCTGCAAGACACTAGTGACAGGACTTCCTTCATGTAATCATGAAATATTGATGGTGAATCCTTAAATCCCTGTGGAGGCACAGTCCATGCACACTGTTTCGGCCAGGCTGGTGAATTGCATGTGGAAGAAATAGGTCTAATCAGATCCCTCTCCTCCAGTATCTTCACAATTTTAGTGACTGGTTCTATAGCCTGATGAGGTACTGGGTATTGCTTCTGTGGTGGAGGATCCTCACCTTCCAACAGTATTTCTGTGTGCATTTTCCCACAATCTAACTTGTCTTGAGGCCAGACTGGAATATCAGCCACCACTGAAGGAATTACACACAGATCATACTGCTGAGCTGCCTTAGTGCACTGAGTTGCTAACTGCATGGGAATGACTTCATGCACTAAAGTTTTAGAAGCACTTGAAGTTCCTGAATACTGCCACAATTTAAGATTAGCCATATCCACCACCAAAGTTAACTGGTTGGGAACATCAGTTCCAATTATTTCTTTTGGTGTGTTCACTATAGTGGAGGCAGTGGTTTCTAACATTTCCTTATTTTGTTCACTGTGCACAGGGATACCCCATTTAACTGGGATAGCCACACATTTGGAAGCTGTGTCATTAATTCCTTGAATTTCATAAATTTCCATATTTTTCTGATGTGCAGTGGGAGAAGCTCTGTTTGTAAAACTAATTCCAGCCCCTGTGTCAATCAAAGCTAATTTATCCTGACCCCCTACTCTACTGATAACATTGGGGCGTGCACAAGAGTCCAGTATCAAGGGTGTTACAAGCCTTAAATTGTGAATTGAGTCCTCTGCTGAGATAAAGGAGGCAGGCTGGGCTATGAAGGCTTGAGACATTTTGATATCTGAACTCAAGAGGTCAGGACATCCCTATGCCCTAGCCTTGTGTTTGTCCTGAGCTGCTTGTAAATCCTGTTTTAATTTATCTATTTCTATCTGCAGTGTATGTTTATCTTGTTCCCATTTAGTTTTTTCCTTTTCTAGCCCATCTCTCTGTGCTTTGAGCTCTTGAAAGGGGATGTAACCTGAGGAGTTTCTAAAAGTACCTCTGCCGTGTGCTCTCCAAGGGGCGTGGCCTCTGTCGGTGTTTCTTGTGTACTGAGAGGATCCTTCAGCTTGCCACTTAGGGGTGTGTCCTCTGTCTGTGTTTCTTATGTACTGAGAGGATTCATTGGCCTGCCACTTCCGTGCCTCTGATACTGTAATGACCTGCGAGGGCTGGGTCTTCCAAACAGACCCAATTCTGAGCATTAGAGTATCAAAAGGGGTTGCTTCAGGGTCTTCAGAAAATAACAGAAGGTGTTTTGTAATCTCAGGGGATAGCAATTCTAATAAAAATTCCTTATGCATGCTCTCCCCATAATCCTCTGCCTTGGGCCAGGACTCTTGCTCATTAAGAACTGCTTTTAAAATCCAGGCTCTATATGCAAACTGTTCCAATGTATCATCTGGTAAAGGTGAAATAATTTTAAATACTTGCATTGGGGAACAGTGAAATAGTTTCTCAGTACCCCTTTTAACCAACTGGTATGGGTGAGTGAGAGAGCCAACCCTGTAATAGTGTGGCCCTAGAGCCAGATGCATAAGTCTATCAAAGTCTGATTGTTTTCTTCTGTATTTCCCTAGACCCCAGTGAATCAGAATATCAATCGCCCATTTAACCCACTGATTTACATTAAGAGGCATAGTACCAATTTTCTCAACTATTTTTTCAATATCTCTATCTTTTAAATTTTCCTGGAACATTAATTTAACTGGTGCTTTTAGTTCTGTACTGGCTGCCATGTCTAAGTCATCTGAATTATTCTCCTGACAGAGATTGCTGGGTTCTGGCTGAGATAAACTATCTGAATTTTCCTGCTGTGATTCATCTGTGTTTTTGCCATTCCTCAGTCCAACTATGCATACTTTAGTATTCTTTTGTTGCTGATAAGGTGTGTCATAGGCATAGGGAATGGGTGTATCTTTGTTCTTTTGTTTCTCTCTAGCTGGTATGCATGGCTCATAGGCATATGGTGCTGAGGGAGGGGTAGGTGTTGACTTTCTTGCAGAGGCCACTTGATCTTTAACGTGCCTCAATTCAAGTTTAAGTGCTTCTAATTGTTCACTAACAGTTATAAAAGAATTTGTGGCTTGAATCACTTGAGTTCTCTGAATAGAAATACAACTTTGTGCCTCCTCCAGTTCTTTGATCAATTGGCTACACTGAGAAGTCAGTTCAGAGTTTTCTTTTTTCATGCTAATTAGTCCCCTGTACATGCCCTGGATGAAGAGGCATTTTCTTTTATTTGTTTTCTTTTTGAATTCATGATCATGGCTTAACATTCGTTTTTGAATATTATACCATGAGTCAGGGAATTCCCCTTCATATGGACCTCCTTTTCTCTTACAATATGAAATTAGAATTTCTGTAAGTTCTTTAAAATCAAATGCTTCCATATTAGATACTGCAGAAAGGCTGTAGTTGGACTATCTAAAATGTGTAACCTTAGAAGGAGGAATGCTAACTTAAAAGGTATTTCACACCTATTTAACAGGGTGGAGTAGATTAACAGAATTGTATCAGTTGCAGCCAGCTGCAAGCCTGCTCTCAGTAAGATAGTTACTGACAGGAGACAGAGAAATAGAAGTTAAAAGGGAGAAAGATTAACAGAATAGTCAGATATTCCTGCTCACACCAAGATATATACTGACAGGAGAGAGAAATAAAAGTCAAACAGACAAGAGGTAAATTAATGTTACCAGGAAAGATGTATATTGTACTCTATGAGGAATATTTAACTGTGTAACTCTGTATTTTCTTAGCAGTTCAAATACTATATAAAATCTGTAGCAAGCCTATACATAAAAATAAGACAATTGCAAGCCACTCTGTGTAATGTCCTTAAAATTCTAGATTCTTACAGAGCCTTTTGACACTAAAAGTCTCACCTTGTCTAACCCACAAAACAAAATTGTAAATGGTCACAAGGGCTATTGATTTTCCTGTCTCACTCTGTCTGAAATCTACTTAATGTATTATACAAAATTATTACTTACCCAACTGGAGGTCTGCTGTGAAATCCGAGAGACGAGCCCCCAATATGTAATCTTCTGAATATGTAATCTCTAGTCTAGTCTCCGCTTGGTCCTGGGTTCATTTCACTTCACAGACGCAGGAGGGTATTGTAATAAGACAAGCAAACAGGTGTGGCTTGGAGAAAGGTTTTTATGTAAAAATAGGCTTAATACATAGGTATTGAACAGAGGTATATAGTGATTGTTACAGAGCTGTTTCAGTGTGCATCACTGAATCTGTGTGTGTGCATGTGTGAGTTGTGAGAGAGATAGAGGCCAGAACCTGTGGGTCAGGGCCGCATGGTAGGCCAGAACATGTGGGTAGAGAGAGAGAGAGGGGGAGGGGTGAAGGGAGTTGAGTATCAGAGCCTCATGGTAGTGTCCAAACCTGTCCGATGAAGGAGGGAGAGAGAGAGAGAGAGAGAGACAGGAAGTGTGTCTGTCCTTTATAGTGCCTCTCCAGCAGTTCCCCTTGAGGTCTGCTATTGTCTTTGGCCACTCCCTTTAAGGTCTGCTATTCTTGATTTAGCAAGGAGGGGCTGCAGCCAGGTCCTAGAGACTGACGTCACCCAGGGGTCAGAGTTTAGACTGAATTAAACAGAGTCCATAGCTGCATGAAATGTATGCTGACAACAATGTCTCCTAATAGAATGGCTGTGCTGTGTGAAAGAGAGTGGCCATTAATAAACAATGCATGGCCCCGTGAGGGCACTTTCAATGTGAGAATTATTTCTTCTGTGCATAAGAGTGTGAGAGAGCGTTATCCAGATCAGTTTCCTTACATAGACTCTTGGTTAGATATTTGTGAGAAGCAGCCACCCTGGATAAGGCAGTATTATGAGTTAAGAAGAATTATGCTAGCAAAAGGATTAGAGAAAGCTGAACAGAAACCCGGGAAGGGGGGATTGCCTATATACTCTGCCCCAGAGTCCCCAGATATTCTAACATGATCACTGCAGCATTCTGTTACACTAGCACTGCCTGGACCTGAAGTTAATATAAATGTGCCGCCTCTGCAGCTGGGGGAAGGGCAGACTTCCCCGATTGAAAGCCCTAAGCAAAGTCCTAGCACTTCGGGGAGACAAACTACTGATGAAACTGAAAGTGCAGAATCATCCACAAGTATAGAATCTCCTGCAGCTATAGAAAGTTTTTCTCAGGAAACATACGATTTAAGAAGTATTGGCGGTGCCAGTAAAAAAGTAATGCCCCTACGTCAGGTACCTGGCCTGCCTATCAGGGACGATCAGGGACAGATGGCTTTAGGACCTACCAGCCTGATTTACATACCATTTTCTACAACTGACTTGTTAAATTGGAAAACACATTATGCATCCTATACTAGCAAGCCTCAAGATTTAACTGAATTAATGAGCAGTATTATGCAAACGCACCAGCCTACCTGGTCAGATTGTCATCAGCTCTTGTCTACTCTATTTACTACTGAAGAAAGAGTAAGAATTGTGCAGGCATCCACTAAGTGGCTAGAAGAAAACTTTGTTGAAAGAGCAGATTTAAATCCTCAGCAAGCAGCAGCCGCAGCTTTTCCAAACGAAGATCCTGGATGGGATCCAAATAGTGAAGGGGGGGCGAGAGCTTTAACACAGTTTTGCCAAGCCCTATTACAAGGCCTAAGAAAGGGAGGCCAAAAAGCAATGAATATTGGAAGAGTAGCAGAAGTAATACAAAGTCCAACTGAAAGTCCTGCAGCTTTTTATGAGCGATTATCTGAAGCATATAGACTGTATACCCCATATGATCCAGCAGCTATGGAGAATTTGCGCATGGTAAACGCAGCTTTTGTAAGCCAATCCCAAGGGGATATTAAACGAAAATTGCAGAAAATGGATGGCTTTGCAGGCATGAATACAGCGCAATTAATGGAAGTTGCTCAAAAAGTATTTATAAATCGTGATAATGAAAGAGAGAGAGAAAGTGAATGAAAAATGAAAAAAGAAAGCAGATCTTTTAGCCACAGCTTTGGTAGAACGGCGAGTGAAAAGTTTTTCCAACAGAAGAATGAGAGGGCGTGGGAGGAGTCGAGGAAATAGCCTACCCCCACTAGGTGAGAACCAATGTGCCTATTGCAAGGAGGAGGGGCACTGGAGAAATGAATGCCCGCAGAGAGACTCTGCCTCACAGAGGGGAGGAGGGAGCTGGAGAGGAAGAGGGCGTAACCAGAATCAAGCAGGAACAGGTCATATGCAATTTCATCAAAAAAGAGAAGGAGCTATTGAAGGAGTTGCAGTGGCAGAAGCAGAATACAATAGTGATGAAGATTAGGACAGACCGGGCTCTGAGTTTACTCTAGGTCCCCAAGAGCCTATGGTCTGCATGAAGATAGGGGATCAATACATGAACTTTATGATAGATACAGGAGCTGAACATTCAGTAGTAGCAAAACCAGTAGCCCCTTTATCTAAACGAACTGCCACTATTGTTGGAGCCACCGGGACAAAAGCAACTAAACCATTTTTACAGAATCGCATGTGTGAATTAGGAGGACATAAGATAACACATCAATTTTTATATATACCAGAATGCCCTATTCCACTTTTAGGTCGAGACATGCTTGCTAAACTGCAGGCACAGATAACTTTCACTGAAGAAGGAGAAATGCAAATGTCTGTAAACACAAATCCTAAACCGGCAGGATTAATGGCACTAACAGTTCCACGAGAAGAAGAATGGAGATTTTACAGCATTTTTCCTGTCAAGAAAGCAACTATTCCTATTGAAATTTCAGCACCACCTGGAGTATGGGCAGAAGATAATCCACCTGGCCTAGCAAAGAATATAGCCCCAATTCTTGTAACTCTCAAATCAGGAGCAGAACCTGTGCATGTGAAGCAATATCCTCTTCCACAACCAGCAATAGAAGGAATTCATATCCATTTGAAGAGATTATTGAAACATGGATTACTTAAAGAATGCCAATCATCATGGAATACTCCTTTACTTCCAATCAAGAAACCTGGAGGTAACTACAGACCAGTACAAGATTTGAGAAGAGTCAATGATGCAATTGAAACTATACATCCAGTAGTACCAAATCCATACACACTGCTGGGATTAATTCATACTGAAGCCACTCACTTCACTGTTCTAGATTTAAAGGATGCTTTCTTCTGTATATGGCTAGCCTCTGCTAGTCAGCTTTTATTTGCATTTGAATGGAGAAATCCAACAACAGGAAGAGGAGGCCAACTTACCTGGACAAGATTACCACAAGGATTCAAAAATTCACCAACAATCTTCAGTACTTCACTCAGCAAGGATTTATCAAGTTATCCAGTTATCCCAGGAGAGAGAATTCTTCTTCAATACGTAGATGATTTGCTGATTGCCACCAACTCAGAAGAAGAATGTTTGCAAGCCACTAGTGAACTTCTACATCTCTTGAATGAAGCAGGATACAAAGTCTCCAGAGCAAAAGCACAGCTATGCCAAAAAGAAGTCAAATACTTAGGTTTTCAGCTATCCAATGGAACACGATGACTGGGATCAGAATGCAAAGAAGCAGTATGCCGCATTCCAATTCCAACTACCAGAAGACAGGTAAGAGCTTTTCTAGGTGCAGTAGGATACTGTCGAATATGGATACCTAACTTTGCTCTAATTGCAAAACCACTATATCAAGCCATCAAAGGATTGGAACAATCTCCATTAGAATGGGGACCTGAACAAGAAACAGCATTTAAGACTCTGAAGACAGCCCTGATGACATCACCAGCCCTTGGACTACCAGATGTACAGAAGCTATTTCATCTATATGTTCATGAGTCACAAGGAAATGCCTTAGGAGTGTTGACTCAGCCACTTGGATCTTGGCAGCGACCTGTAGCGTATCTATCTAAGCAATTGGACATTGTTGCAAAAGGATGGCCACCTTGTCTGAGAGCCATCACAGCTACAGCACTTCTAGTAACTGAAGCAGACAAGCTCACTCTAGGACAAAATCTCTGTGTAATAGTGCCACATTCTCTTCAAACCCTCATGGACCACAAAGGAAATTACTGGTTCACCAACTCACAAATGCTAAAGTACCAGAGCATGTTGTGTGAAAATCCTCGATTGCAATTGATGGTCAGTCAGGCCTTGAATCCAGCTACACTGTTACCAATTGGAACTGACCCTCCTGATCATGACTGCATAGAAGTCATGGATATTGTATTCTCAAGTCGACCAGACCTGACAGATGTACCTTTTGAAGATCCAGAACAAACTTTCTTCATGGATGGAAGCAGTCTTGTAGTCAATGGACATCGTTGTGCTGGATATGCAGTAGTAACCCTGGATCTTGTAATTGAATCTTCAGCCCTAGCCTCAGGAACATCAGCACAGAAAGCAGAATTGATAGCACTCACAAGAGCACTAATACTGGGAAAAGGACTCTGTATAAATGTATACACAGATTCTAAGCATGCATTCACAACATTGCATGCTCATGGAGCCTTGTACAGAGAATGGAGATTGATAACTTCAGGAGGAAAATCTATCAAATATGGCCCAGAGATATTGACATTGTTAGATGCTGTATGGGCCCCCGAGCAAGTTGCAGTTATGCACTGTTGAGGACATCAAGCAGGAAAAGGAGAAATTGCACAAGGGAACAGATTTGAAGATGCCTCTGCTCGTAAAGCAGCCATTACCGGACAGACTCTAACTCAGAATACTACAATTCAAGCAGTTCTATTTCCTGTACCTCTTAATTCATGGGATCCCCTATATACTACAAAAGAATTGGACTATTATTGTGAACAAGAAGGGGGAGTACTCAGAAATGGATGGATAGAACTTCCACCACAAGAGGGGAGTCAACCTCCTGGACAAATAGTGATTCCTGAAGCATTAAGTTTAGCCTTTGTTCAAGCATTTCATCAAGCAACACATTATGGAAAAACTGCAATGACAAAAGCTTTGAAACCTCATTTTTATATTTCTTTGTTGGGACCTTTGACAGCTTCAGTAGCTCGTCAATGTAGAACATGTGCCAAGAACAATGCCAAGCAAGGTCCTAATCTACCAATAAGAATTCAATCAACAGGAGTTACTCCCATGAGTAATTTTCAAGTGGACTTTACTGAAATGCCAAAAGCAAATGGATACCGTTACTTGCTTGTTCTAGTGTGTACCTACTCTGGGTGGGTAGAAGCTTTTCCCACCAGGACTGAGAAAGCCAGAGAGGTCACTAAAGTCCTACTTCGTGAAATTGTTCCAAGATTTGGAATACCATTAGTCATAGGGTCAGACAATGGGCCCTCATTTATATCCCAAGTAACTCAACAGTTAGTTAAAGCTCTACAGATACAATGGAAGTTACACACAGCATACAGACCTCAGAGTTCAGGGAAAGTAGAGCGTATGAATAGAACTCTGAAATCTCAATTGTCCAAACTTTGTCAGGAAACACATTTAAAATGGCCACAGGTACTTCCAATAGCTCTTTTAAGGATATGCTCAGCACCTACTAAGTCATTAGGACTTTCTCCCTATGAGATTTTGTATGGTAGACCTTCACCTATTGTCAAAGGGATCAAAGGGGATATGAAGCAGATAGGATCTGAAATTACTAGGCAAGAACTATTAGCACTAAGTTCTGTTTTCACAAATGGGTACAAGACCAATTACCCATCAACCTGACTGAACCACTGCATCCTTACAAGCCCGGTACTTCGGTGTGGGTCAAAGACTGGAAGAAGACACCGTTGGAACCATACTGGAGAGGACCATATGTCGTCATACTGTCAACACCTACA
This sequence comes from Ichthyophis bannanicus, assembly GCA_033557465.1. NCBI lineage: Eukaryota > Metazoa > Chordata > Amphibia > Gymnophiona > Ichthyophiidae > Ichthyophis > Ichthyophis bannanicus. Next base: position 906,881,724 of record CM066031.1, on the reverse strand, counting down.
GCAGTGAAAGTTGCAGAACTCGAACCCTGGATTCATCACAGCAGAGTGAAAACAGCAGCAGCTCCAGAGCCAGACCAGTGGACATCAGAACATGATCCAGAAGTTCCATTGCGGCTAACTTTGCAAAGAAAAAGACTGTGCTAATATAGAATTCCTGAATCCCAAGAGACTATTTGTTTATTCTGAAGAGATTATTATCAACAGAAAGAGACTGTATTATGGACTATATTATTTGAAAATCTTTGTGCCATTTTGATCAACAGTGCAAACTAAAAGGACTGTGTCTATTGAAATACGTTGGAATCTACAGCTCTACACACCTACCAATGAAATTGGTAAGGTCATGTACAGCGGAAGCTTGAGGATCTACAATCAACGCTACATCTGTTGCATGCTACTGAGAGCAAAACAGGTCAATGTACAGTAAAGAAGAAGAAGACTTCGTGGTCAAGAATTATCAACAGTTGCACTGGTTTTTCAAAGACTTGCACTAATTTTTCAGAGACTTTTCATCATGATTCTCTACTGTTTCATCTTGATAGCAGCCTTGAGATGCTTTGAACAGACTTTTGCCCTCAGTTCAGACCTGGCATGGACTAGAGTTAAATGGATGGTTTGGTTCTATGTTCTCCATGTTTGGTGGCCTGAAAACACTTGCGGTAATTGCAGCACTAGCAGTAATAACATGTTTAATACTTCCATGCATTTACCCCTCTGCCTATGTAATATATCTGCAATCATTGAGAATATTGTAGAAAAAAAGACAACAGCTAAGCTCCTAGCTATGAGACGGTATCGGCCTATACCACATAACATGGCAACAACTCAAGTATAAGCGATTTGTTTCTCACCCATCTTAACATTCTTAACATTCAGGGTGAGAATAATCAAAGGGGGGAATGTGGTAGCCAAGACCTATAGACTAGGCCATAAGCCTGAACCTGAAAAATGACAGGCCTAAGAACCAAGCCTGGATTTCAGTAGTGCTGAGACATAAAATTAAAAGACAGAATTAAATGCTGCTTTAGAATGAAATGCTGCTATTGCAAAGTTTGCACAAAGTGAATACAATGCCTGTATGTTAAATCGTTACTCCAGAATTGTTACTTACACATTTTAGGAGCTAGATATGACCTTGATGAAGAAAAGTAACCAGGTTTGAACCAAACCATTGTTCAGCTAGTTGAAGAATGCGGAGCAAAGGGCATAGACCCTGATTGGTCAAATTCAGGGAAATGTCAGACCAATAGAAAGTTTGTAGAAATTAGCATGAGACCAATAGAATGTTTTCATGTATCAAAATGTTTAAACTGTATAAAATGAACATGTTTCCGCTAAAGCGGGGCTCTGTCACTTTTTGACTGCCTTGTGCACAACATATTGGCTTGAACCTTGATAAAGACTTGTAATTTGTTTGGTGACGTTCCGCCGCTACAGAACCAGTATTTTTTGTTTCCTTGCCTTGGAGGAGAGAAAGGCAATAGCGGAAGAGGAGGTATCTTCTGCAGAGGAGGTATCTTCTGCAGAGGGAAGTTCCCATCAGCCCCCGTGGGCTTAACAGAGCCGCGAAAGGGAAACTAGTCCCTTCGCGCTCTGAAAGCCGGCGCGTGTGACTGCAGCTACGAAGAGAGAGGTGATACGGGGGAGGGCAGGCTCTGCTGGGCAGGGGGGCCCCGCGACACACTCGATTCTGCCGCGGCGGCCCTGGCAGCGGGAGAAGACAGCTTTTTTAAAAAAACTTTTCTCTGGGCTGGGCTGGGCTGGGCTGAGCTGGGGGGGGATTAGGAGTGGTGATGGGCTGGGGGGGGGGGTTAGGGGTGGTGATGGGCTATGCGGGGGGTTAGGAGTGGTGATGGGCTATGGGGGGGTAGGAGTGGTGATGGGCTATGGGGGGTCTATGGGGGGTTAGGAGTGGTGATGGGCTATGGGTGAGCTAAGTCTTTATATGGGCTGATGGGATTAGGACTGGAAGTGGTTTGATGGGGGGTTAGGACTGGTAATGGGCTATGGGGGGCTTAAACTAAAAATTGGGTGATGGGGGATTAGGACTGGAAAAGGGCTGGTGGGATTAGGACTGGGAGTGGGCTGATGGGGAGGTTAGGACTGGTAATGGGGTATGGGGCGTCTTAAACTGAAAATTGGGTGTTGGGGATTAGGACTGGGAGTGGGCTATGGGGGGCTAGGACTGGTAATGGGTTGGGGGGGTTGCTAGGACTGGAAATGGGCTGGGGGGATTAAGACTGGAGGTGGGCTGATGGGGTTAGGACTGGTAATGGGCTGTGGGCTGTTGGGGGGGGGGTTAGGACTGGTAATGGGCTATGGGGGGGCTAGGACTGGAAATGGGCTGATGGGGGGTTAACACTGGAGGTGGGCTGATGGGGTTAAGACTGGTAATGGGCTATGGGGGGTTAGGACTGATAATGGGCTATGGGGGGGCTAGGACAGGAAATGGGCTGATGGGGAGGGGTTAGGACTTGAGGTGGGCTGATGGGGTTAGGACTGGTAATGGGCTGTGGGCTGATGGGGGGTTAGGACTGGCAATGGGCTATGGAAGGCTGACTGGAAGTGGGCTGATGGGGGGTTAGGACTGGAAGTGGGTTGATGGGGGGGCTAGGACTGGTATTGGGTTGGGGGGTTGCTAGGACTGGAAATGGGCTGATGGGGGGCTAGGACTGGAAATGGGCTGATGCAGGGACTAGAAGGGAATGGATACTGGGTGAGGCTGGAACTAGAAGGGAGCTGATGTTGGGGGAGGATTAGAATGGGATGGGGCTGGGAGAGTAAAATGGAGAGGGGAAAGATATTTTGTGTGGGAGGGATAAAAAATCTACAATTGGCCGGGTATTGGGAGAGTAAGTGGGGATTGAGGATGGAGGGGTAAAATTTGAGTGGATGAAATAGGAATGAGGAAAGAGCAAAAGGAGAAAGATTAGTATGTTAAAGCAGATGTAGAGAGAGAGAATGGACAAAAAAACTAGAAGAGAGAAGAAAGGACAAATGGACAGCAGATGATGGAGAGTTAGCAGAAAACATGAAGAAACCAGAAGAAAGTGGCTGGAGTAATTGCAACTGAAAAAAAATGCACAAAAGGTAGAAAGATATCTCTTTATTTTGAATTTATTACCTGGAATATGAAAGCTCTGGGAAATGTGCATCATTAACGTCTGCGCTTTGTTTGGTACAAGAGGAAATTCATTTATAGTTTTATTTCTACAGTGCTGTTGTACATTCCAAGTTTGGCTTTTTGGGTTCCCAGTTTAGTTATTGCCTTCCTGTTTCTAAATTGTGATTCCTTGTTTGGTGATGGTCTATGTTCTGCATGTGTAACTGAGCTGAGCTATTCTGTTTATGTAATTCCTATTAAACATTGCCACTTGTTCTCTTTCCCCAGTAGGTCATGTATTGTTCTCTGAAATGTATCGGTTTAATATTTGCAGTGTTGCCTTTTGATAGGTAGGGTATGGTGCTTTGTGAGTCCTGGTAGTGCTGTTAGGATACGGCGGGTTTGCTATGGGTTCTAAATGGGCAGTGTTTGTAGTAGTTCCTAATGTGCCTGACGGTTGGCACTGGATTATAGTAATGTAGAAATCTTTTAGTCTGTCTTTATCCATACACTCATTAAGAGACATGTTTACTAAAAGTTAGTGTATGTTAGCATTTTGCAAATATTTATGCAAATAAGGCCACTTATGCAAATGAGACCCCGCACCGAGTCTCCGCACATGGCCCCGCACCCCCCTTGGGCCGCCCCTGACTTTAGGCTACAAATCTATATGAAGTTTGTTTCCCAAAATCCTAGCCCAGGACTTTCTCTTGCCAAACCTTTCATTCAAGAGTACCATGGCAGCTATCAGCTACTAGAACTTCCTTGCAGTCAGGTAACTTCCTTGCAGTCAGAGAGGCGTTATAGCTATAATCATGGTTACCAGCAGGCTAGCATCACTGAAGTGCAGGCCACCAAGCTTCACCTGTAAGACAGAGGCCTTCACAGAGGGAGGGGGAAATTGTGCACAACCTTAGGCAAGTAGGCTTATTAGAAACTAACAAGGCATAGCAAAGTAGAGTCACCTATAAGAGTAAGTCATTGAAATAATTATTAATTTCTCTTACTACAGGATGGGAGGTTTCCATTTAGTTGATCCCAAAAATAGTGGTTTAATCTAATCTAATAAAGATCTGGCACTCTATCTTCAATTAGAGGTGCTTGGAAGGTCTCACTTGGACTCTATGCACTTGTTTACTTCTGTTCTTCTTCCAGTGATCTAATTTCTTGAGAAGGTCATCAATATCTCAGTTGTAAAATATGGCATTGAGCTTAGAGCACTGAGATTTAAGCCTGCGCCCTGCCACACATTTTGCTTGTGATAGGCATTGTCTTTAGTTGAGGATGGCCTATATCAGAGCTACTCAAATCCGATCCTGGAGGTCCACAACCCTGAAGGTTTTCGGGATATCCCTAATGAATATGCATGAGATATATATGCATTAGAGATATCCTGCCAACCTGACTGGTTTGTGGCACTCCAGGGCTGGATTTGGAGACCCCTACCCTGACATCAAAAGGGTAGATAGAATGTGTCACATTCCTCCTCAATTCTCACCACCACCAAAAAGTTGTCTAATAGACAATATTTTGGTGGTGGTGGTGAGAAGCGAGGAGGAATGTGACAAATTCTATCTAACCTTTTTGATGTCTTGGACATCTGCACATTGCCCACTCACAATCTTAAATGACAGAGGTGTAAGGCAGGGGTCTCCAAATCCAGCCCTGGAGGGCCACAAACCAGTCAGGTTGGCAGGCTATCTCTAATGCATATATATCTCATGCATATTCATTAGGGATATCCTGAAAACCTGCAGGGTCGTGGACCTCCAGGACCGGATTTGAGTAGCTCTGTATATACTGTAACTTTCAGATACTTATTTACCTCCATCATGAGTGAACAACCACCACTAGACTGACTGGAAAAGATCTATGTTTAAACCAATACTAAAGAAAGGTGATCTAACTGACTGTGGAAATGATTGCACAATCACTCTGATCCCATACGCCAGGAAGATTCTACTAAAGATTATTCAACAGAAACTACAACCATACCTGGAACAAGAACTACCTGAAGTGCAAGCAGGGTTCAGGAAAGAGCAAGGAACAAGAGACATCATCGTGTATGTGAGATGGATCCTCGAAAAGACTACCAAAAGGATATCTATTTGTGCTTTATTGAATACAGCAAGGCTTTTGACTGTGTAAACCATGAGGAACTCTGGGTCAAATTAAGAAGCATGGGTATACCAGAACACCTGATCATTCTCTTGAACAATCTTTTCATTGATCAATGCACTGCTGGATAGTGCCGAAACATATATAAGGATTTCAAGAGCCTTTTCCATATAGTGTTGCTGAAAATCCACATGCACTAAGGGTCCTTTAAATTCATTACTTTTCAAACTTTTATTCCATATGACCCCATTTTAACAACTGAAAATTCATATGACCCCAGATGATGATGAAAGCTGCAGCTTTTGACTCTATTCATCACAATACCCTACTAAAAAGGCTTCAACAAATAGGGATATATGGAACGATATTCCAATGGTTTGTATCATACCTAACATACCAAAAACGATATGGAAATCAATACTCAAGACCATTTACACAACCTCAAGGTATCCCGCAAGGATCGGCCCTATTAACATCTCTGCTCTTCAACATGTACTTGCAGCTACTCTGTAACATCATAAAACAACATAACATCCAATACAGGATGTATGCAGATGATATAATGATATTTACACCATTCAATATTGAGCAACCTAATCACACACAGATCACATCATACCTCGAGGGAATGATAGGATGGCTCAACAACCAAAACCTCACAATAAACTTCAAAAAATCAGAGGTACTGTACATCACCAGAAGTGCATCATTCTCACCACCTGAGTCCTACACCACGATGTAGCAGTCAAATGTGAAGTAAAGTACCTTGGAGTTACACTCGACCAGAAACTAAACTTCCAGCCACACATCAAGAGAATAACTAAGTCAGCCTACCACAAACTAAGAACAATACACAAGCTTAAACCATTACTCGGTGACAGCGACTTTAGATCCGTATGCCAGGTCATGATAACTCCCATATTGGACTACTGTAACATAGTTTACCAAGGTCTCCCAAAGAAAACAATACACCCACTCCAAATGGTGCAAAATACTGCTGCCCGCATAATCACCAGAGCAGCAAGACACTGCCACAGAACTCCCTCATTACAACAGCCACACTGACTTCCAGTTATTACATGATCAAAATACAAAGGGGTATGTTTACTAAACCGTCTTAATGTGCGCCCGGCGATAGTGTGCAGGCTGCCATAAAAGGAGTGGGCGTGTCGGTCTTAAAGTAGCAAAACGGGATTATCACGCGCTAACGTGCACTGCACACATTATCGGGCGAGATGCCGCTAAGCACGTTAACGCGCGGTAATCTTAAGTAGGTGCGCAGACATGCAAGCACATAAACAGAGGTGTAGCACAATGGTTAATACAGTGACTGATGATAGAGGGGTCATGAGTTTGATCCCCTAGTGTGCCTAATTCATAAGGCTGGCTGAGGCAGTAGCTTTTATGTGTAAGTATTGATTATTGAGGCATTTTATTTGTAGTTTAATTAGTGCTGCCAGCAAACACACCCTCATGTGCCTTAACCTAAGGTGCTGCATAAGGCACCCTATAAGGCACTCCATAGGGCACATTATAAAGTGCACTGTCTGCCAAGGCACCCTATAATGTCCCCTATAGGGCACCCTATAAGGTGCTTTAGAAGACACCTGATAAGGCGCTTTATAGGGTGCCTTATGGTTACAGTACACTGAGGGTGTTTTTGCTGGCAGCACTAATGTACATTAAAAATAGACAATGCCTTGGAGAGCCTCATCAAATAACCCCAGCATGGGTTTGAACCCATGACCTCTAGCCCCACAGGCAGTGAAGTAACCAGTGGGCTACAACTGCTAACAAGCCCCTGGCTGGCTGCAGAAGGACTGCACGTCACCACACAAACTGTCTGCTGTGGTTACCAGGATAGGGTTAACCCACCCATACCCATGATGCACTACACATGCAAATCAGCAGTCTACAGATGGGTACAAGATGGGGTATGCACCCCCACAGCACCTCGGCCTGTAGGGGGAACTGACCGTGTGTGGTACTGGCACAGAGTAGCTACAGACCGTCACATTGTGCAGGTACTGTGCTCACCCTGAGGGTGAGGTGAGGCGCCCAGCACCAGGTCCACAGCAACATTTATGGCTGAAGTACACCATGCTGCAGGTCCCCCTTAATGTTACTGTGTGTGATTAGGTACTTCTTGCAGACACACCTAGGATACATCTGTGTCCTTCTGTATTTCTCAGTCATGTCTAGCCCTTATGAGCTATGATGCACCCAGAATAGTGCATATCCTGTGTTGGTGCCATGATTTCATGATGTAGGTGAAGTGGGGTGTTGGGACCCATAGGTGGATTATGTACCACCACACAACCCACCCTCTGGGGCTCAGGGTGGGAAACAGGATCACCCACCAACAGATCCACATTCTACCTCCCTGCAATGGTGGCAGTAAAGGAGACCATCAATCCCAGTCCTGCTGGGGAACAGACACCCTACAGGGCAGGCAATGCAGAGCTGTACACATCCATAAAGCAATGACAGACAGTAGGCCTGGAAATGCATAGCTGCCCCCCACCACTATTTGACATTCTCCAGCAGCTGCACCCTGCAAGGTGTTCCAACAAGACACATAATAGCTGCAGACAGTCTGCTAGCTACTCCATAGTGCATGTTCCTGGAGGAGATGCATGTACGCAGAACTGGGACGTCAGCATACACACCAAGCACCACCATACACAGAGGTCAGTGATTAGGCCCCAAAAGAGAACCCATAAATATCACATGAAAAAAATGCTATACAGCACTATGGGGGAACCTAGCCATGCCGTGGTCACTGCATAGTCAGGGTGAGAATGACCTCCCAGCAGGACATGCTGTGGCTACCCTGTCCGTGCAGGTGATGGCCGGCCACTACAATGTCCGAGACATTGCCCTATGCTATGTACAGATGAAGCCAGGCCAGGCCACCCTATCCTGGCTATTCCCACAGTACCTTGCTCCTCATTATGCACATTGGCAGGCCAATACTAGCAACAGTGCTAGCAGTGTGGGCTGTGGAGGGTGTTTGCAGCCACCACACACTGGATAGACAGACACACACTCCCCACACCTATGCCAGCATTGTGCAACTATAGAGGTGTTTGGCAGCCCTGGCCACCGCACCAGTCCTGGGCACAGTGCAGGCATTGCTATGGTATGCAATACTGTTGGGGTCACCCCCCAGGGTGGTAAACACTGTCAGACACAAGACCTGTAGCACACTCCACAGACATCAGAAAGATTGCTATGATGCATCTCACTCAGATAATTGTACTTAACTTCGGAATTGCTATCTGCCAGTAATCATAGCAACCTTTTGATAGCTGTGTACCGTATTCCCAGGTTTAGGGTGGCATTGCTAAGGTATGCAAGTGCTAATATTGGGAGATGCACGCAGGGCCCAACATCCTGCCTCTCCAGGAGGCATTGGATAATGGAGCCTATGGGTGCGGGTGTGTCTGCCCCTTTTGGCCGCTGCTTTAGGGCAGAGGTTCCTGACTCCAGTCCTGGTGGGCCAGACACTGTTCGGGTTTTCATGCTGTCCCTCATGAATATGCATGAGATACATCTGCATACCATGGGGGCGGCGCATTGACATGCAGCACAGGCATCTTTATTAGAGACAGCATGGAACCTGAATGGTGTTTGGCCCTCCAGGACTGCATTTGGGAGACTCTGCTCTAGGTAATGTGCATGTTTATGGTGTCTGTGCTCTGTAGGGTAAAATGAAGGTGTTTTGGGCATGTTTACGTCATCTGCAATAAAGGTTATGTCTGTATTAGCTGGTACTTGAACCTGTGACCTTCTGCTTCTGAACACACTGACTGTGTGCACTGCACCGCTGGGTTGCCACAGAGACAGTGCTTTCCCTGGTGATACCATGACGGTTCGTCAGACAGGGCCCCACCTACACAGGGCTAGGCCACTTCCCCCTCCACCACCAGTATCCCTCTGCCACCATGCTGACATACCCTTCTGCTGGTGGTGCTGGTGGAACGCAGTCTCAGGCCATCCAGTGTGTGGGTAGGCGGCTGCCTATGGTGCGGGTTCTGGGGTAGGGGTGCCTGCATAGCTGTCCATGCTTCCCCCCAGCACCTCATGCCAATGTTCCGTGCCCTTCAGGGTACCTGCTGGGTACTATCCCCTGTGACACTGTGGGAAGCACACTCGTGCCCATGTTGAGCCCTCAGCAGTTGTTGTCTGGCTGCTCTACTGTTTCAGTATTCCTATGGGCCAGCTAGGCATCACCTTAGTCTGCACTGTGGCCCAGCTGCACCACAGCATGTGCCGCCTGCAGCCCTCTGTATCCCCTTTTCCAGCATTTGTCCAGATGCCCGTTCCGACATGCTCGCCCTCCTGTTGTGGAACATGTGCACGCCATAGGAAACCTGGCCAATGGAGTTGGAAACCCTGCTCAGCGCAATTACACTGTGGGCTCATTCACCTTGTATGGGGACGGAGCATAGACCCTAACAAAATTCATTTTTTTTTTTGGAGCTTTCTTGGGAGTGTTTTTTGATGTTTCCCATTGATATCACTATTGGTCAGCTTGGTTATTTTATTTTTACATTTTCCTCTGTACATTTTCAAAGTTTATTTGCCCTTTTGTTCCGTGCACATGTATCACACTTATCATTTTTTGTAAATTTCCCTGTTTTTGCTGTACATTGCTGACGTAAATGGTTTCTTTTCCCTTTAAATCAGCTCTAATGCCAGAGTTTCACTGGCGTTAGTTTTGAGCCTCGGATTTCACAGCGTTAGTGTGCGGGGAGCCTCTCCCCTTCCACTCTCCACCCATTGACCCCTTCTCTCCGCCCCTGGGGAGCCTTTCTCCACCCTCCGGGAGCCTTTCTCCGCCTTCAGCGCTCGTTTGCGCCGCTGTGCGCGTTATCGCGCGCTAAGGTACCTGTGTGCCCGATAAAGTGCCATTATTGCCCCAAAGTGTTACTAATAATCTTCAGAATAATACACAACCTATCACCACCTGTCCTGCAAATGATGATCATGAAGAATCCATAGAACAGAATAAGAACTTCAAATATCAGCACACTGGCCATCCCCATAAGCAAGACGAAAGCTAAGCAAACAACATGTAAGAGAGCACTATCCATTTATACCATAAGAGCCATAAAGGACCTGCAAGACTACAGGAAAGCAATAAAAACTTTCTTCTTCATGGAGTACTGTGGACCCACTTAATGAACATGTATTACAATCCTCATTATACTTACTGTTAGCATATCTCCTACACTGCCCACTTTCCTCCCCACAACCTGAAAGTCTTGTGATCCCTTCTCAATATGACTATAACCTCTCTCGCCCTGCAACTTTTCCAGGCCCCTGGTACTTACTGTCTTCTAAATGCCTTGACCTTAATATACCATTTAAGTAATTAGATATATACTGTTCCGTTATCTACTCTTTAGCTACTAATCCTGTAAGCCTCAGAGCATCCCCTTATAATCTTCCAAGTTGATTGATGCTATTGAATGTACATTTCTTGGTTCATGTTGTATGTAAGCCAATTTGAATCTGTGATAAGGCAGTATAAAAGCCTGTTAAATAGATAAATAAATGCAATAGCAGGTCTCCAGCCTCCTTCCCCTCCCTCCACTCATCTAAAGCAGAAAGCAGATATGCAGCACAGGCATCTTTATTAGAGGCAGCATGGAACCTGAATGGTGTTTGGCCCTCAAGGACTGCATTTGGGAGACTCTGCTCTAGGTAATGCGGCTGTTTATGGTGTCTGTGCTCGGTGGGGTAAAATATAGGCGTATTAACCATGCGTATGTTCTCTGCAATAAAGGTTTGTCCTTACTATCATGGTTTGGTTGTGGGAAAAATATGTAGACTGGATTGGCAGTAGCCCCAGCTGGGCTTTGAACCTGTGACTTTCTGTTCTTGTACACACTGTCTGTGTGCACTGCACCACCGTGTTGCCACAGATATGCTGTGTTCCCTGGGGAGTCCATGACTGTACATCCGACAGGGCCTGTTTGTTGCAGTGCATGGCACCCACCTGGACAGGGCTAGGCCATGGTCTGCTGTTGCCACCAGCTGCTGCCACCTCCACCACCAGTACCTCTCCATCCTTAGATTGGAGACAGCATAAACCCTGAAGGATTTGTGGCCCTCCAGGACTGCATTTGGGGGAATCTGCTCTAGGTAATGTGCACGTTTCTGGTGTCTGTGCTCTGTAGGGTAAAATAGAGGTGTTTGAGCCATGCTTATGTTCTCTGCAATAAAGGTTCGTCTTTACTATCACGATATAGTTGTGGGTAAAATATGGGGACTGGATTGGCAGGAGCCCCAGCTGGGGCTTGAACCTGTGACCTTCTGTTTCTAAACACACTGGTTGTGTACACTGTACCACCGTGTTGCCACAGAGACAGTGCATTCCCTGATGATACCATGACTGTTTGTCCAGCAGGGCCTGTCTGTTGCAGTGCCACTGCTCCCCTCCACCTCCAGTACCCCTGTGCCAACATGCTGACATGCCCTTCTGCTGGTGGTATGCAGTCTCAGGCCATCCTGAGTGTGCGGGTAGGCGGCTGCCTATGGTGCGGGTTCTGGGGTAGGGGTGCGTGCATATCTGTCCGCACGTCCCCCAATCACCGCCTGCCACTGTTCTGTGCCCTTGGAGGTACCTGCTGGGTACTATCCCCTGTGACACTGTGATAGACACGCTCATGCCCATGTTGGGCCCTCATCAGTTGTTTTCTGGCTGCTGTACAGTTTCAGCATTCCTAGGTGCCACCTAGGCATCTGCCTAGTCCTCACTGTGCCCCAGCTGCACCACAGCATGTGCCGCCTGCAGCCCTCTGCATCCCCTTTCCCAGCATCTGTCCAGTTGCCCATTCCGACATGCCCGCCCTGCTGCTGTGGAACATGGGCATGCCATAGGAAACCTGTTCAATGGAGGACGTAACCCTGATCAGTGCTATTTCACTGTGGGATCATTCACCTTGTATGGGGATGGAGCGTAGAACCTTCTAAAATTCATATTTATTTTTTGGGGCTTTCTTGGGAGTGTTTTTTGATGTTTCCCATTACTATCACTATTGCCCAGCTTGCTTATGATTTTTTTATATTTTGTTGGGGTCATTTTTAATGTTTATTTGCCCTTTTGTTCCGTGCACATGTATCACACTGCTCAATTTTTGTAGGTTTCCCTGGTTTTGCTGTACATTGCTGACAGAAATGTTTCTCTTTCTTTTAAATCGGCTCTACTGCGAGGTTTTCACTCGCGGTATTTTTTTGCTTGAATTTTAGCCCCGCTCTTGTGTGGGGATCCTCTCGCCTCCCACTCTCCACCCATTGACCCCGTCTCTCCGCCCCGGGGAGCCTTCCTCCGCCCTCCGAGTGCCTTTCCACGTTCTTATCGCACATCAGCGCGCCGCGCACATGAGCGGGCACTTTAGTGCGGCGCGCATGTGTGCGGGGCACAAAAACGCATCATTAGCATGCGCTAAGGTACCTTAGCACGCGCTATTGTGTGCCGCGCACTTGAGCACAGTTTAGTAAACATACCCCTTAGTTTATTTTTTTAATTGGTTATACAGTTGACTGTTTTACATATTCTACTATTTTAGATTTTTCTCTGTTTTATTACTTGATGCTGATTTATTGCTAAAATACTGTATTCCATTATGTTTTTAATATTTTATATAATTTTATATATGAGTGGAGGACTAGCTTAGTGGTTAGAGCACTGGCTTGATAACCAAGCGACCAGGCCTCAATTCCAACTAGCATGCCTTCTGGCTTTGAGTAAGCCACTTAACCCTCCATTGCCTCAGAAGAAAGGACTGGCAGTCTACAGTACTTCTGGTCACATTGCCAAGAAAACCCAACAGCTGCTGGGTCGACAGGAGTCAGCACTGACTTGAAGGCACTTGTTGTATATAATTTTTAATTACTATGATACACTTTGAGGCATGTTAACTAAAATCTGTTAAGCATTTAGCGTGGGTTTTATCATGTGCTAATCACTAGCACAAGCCACATTAAAAATATCTGTGCTAAGCCCCTAATATGGAAGAGTGATTGGGGAGGGTTCTGGATGGAGATCGGGCATGGCCAGCAATGACAGTTAGTGCACAGTGATACTAAGTGCAGTCATGTTACCCGCAATCACTGCCCAGAAGTGGGGAAAAAATCCTAGGCATTGTCAAGGGATCCCTCCCAATCAGCTCCTAAATCTGATCCCCTCGATATCACAACCTCCCCAATCCAATCCCCCCATCAAGACCACCCAGACAGCAACCTCTGCCTTCCCCTAATAAAGACCCCTCAGTGAGATCCCCCTCTAATACAGACCCTCCTGGAGAACAAAAACCCTCTCCCGATGAAGACCCCCCTCCCTATCCACACATGCATATATTAAACCTACCCTTGAAATATCACCCACTATAAAAAAGATCCAGGATAAATCCCCCATGAGGAGAACCCCTGTACATCCCGTTCCATAAACAGAAGCTCTCCACAGACCATAACTTGCTCTAACTCCAACCCCAACCCTCTTCTAGGACTTACCCAGGGGTCTTCTTGGTAGTCTAATGGTCCAGAGTAGTAGTGTTCCCCCTTTGTCCTGCTTTATAGCTGCTGGGTTCTAAAATGGTGGTGATGACATCTAGCAGTAGTAACACAAGATTACTGCTGGAGGACAACTTGCCATATAGGGAACGATTGCTATGAGATTATAATTAGGGGTCACTACCACCATTTGGGAAACTAGCGGCTAGTGAGGCAGGAGCAGAGAAGGACCATTCCTGCTCCAGACTACTAGACTAACTAGGAGACCCCTGGATAAGTCTGGGGGTTATGATAGAAACATAGAAACAGAGAAATATGATGACAGAAAAAGACCACATGGCCTATCTAGGGGGATCTATAGGGGGACTTTGTTTGGGGGGTTTCCTGTGGGAGTTCATCTTAGGGGCTTTGGAAAGTTCATCTTAGGGGCTTCTGGGGAGTCGGCCATAAGACAGTGCTGATCCAGTGCTGATGATGTCAAAGGGTCTGAATTTGGGGGGGGGGGGGGGGAGAGATGGCTTTCTGGGGTCATCTTGATTGGGTGATCAGATTGGGGAGGGTCATGATGGTGGGGGGTTCAGATTGGGCAGATTATATCAGGGGCGGTGATTATGGGATCACTTTGCATCAATCTCCTGAGCCATGGAGCACAGGCTCATGTAAGAAACATAGAAATATGTCAGCAGAATAAGACCATATGGTCTGTCTAGTCTGCCCTTCCATATCAAATACCACAATCCCTTTTTTCTCCTTTAGAGATCTTCTGTGTCTGTCTCATGCTTTCTCAAATTACATCTGCATTTATAAGAAAAAAGTGGAAGATCCTGAAAAACTGTGTGATCCTGGAGTAAAAACCCAAACTGTTGTATGATACATTTAACTGTAAACACCTAGAAACATAGAAACATAAAAAAATGATGACAGAAAAAGACCACATGGCCTATCTAGTCTGTCCTTCTTTATCAACAACTATAACAGCCCCCTTTTTTCCTTAAGAAATCCTCTTTGTTTGTGCCATGCTGTTTTGAATTCAGATACTGTCCTCATCTCTACCACCTCCACTGGGAAGACTATTCCACGGATCCACCACTATTTCCGTAAAGAAATATTTCCGCATATCACTCTTGAATCTATCCCCTTTCACCCTCATCCCATGTCCTCTCGTAGCAGAACTTGCTTTCTATCGAAAGAAGCTCTCCCCCTGTGCATTTATGCCATGGAGGTATTTAAATGTCTCAATCATATCCCCCACTTTCCTCTAAGGTGTACATATTAATATCCTTAAGTCTGTCCTCATATGCTTTATAATGAAGACCACTAACCATTTTAGTAGCCACCCTCTGAACTGACTCCATCCTGTTTATATCCTTTTGAAGGTGCGGTCTCCAGAATTGCACACTATATTCCAAATGAAGTTGCACCAAAGACTTATACAGAGGCACTATCACCTCCTTTTTTCTGCTAGCCGTTCCTCAGCGTATGCACCCAAGCATCCTTCTAGCTTTTGCTGTCGCCTTTTCTACCTGCTTAGCCACTTTAAGATCACCAGACACAACCACGCCCAGGTTCCGCTCTTCTTTCGTGGACAGAAGTACTTCACCCCCTACACTGTACCGCTCACTTGGATTTTTACAGCCCAAATGCATGACCTTGTATTTTTTAGCATTAAATTTCAGCTGCCAAATTCTTGACCATTCTTCAAGCTTAGTTAGATCCCTCCTGATCTTATCTACTCCTATTGCAGATTTTGGTATCATCTGCAAAGAAGCAGACCTTACCTGACAGTCCTTTCTCAATATCATTAACAAAGATGTTAAAAAGAATTGGAACCAGGACAGATCCCTGTGGCACATCACTGGTAACATCCTTCTCCTCAGAGTGAGCTCCATTTACCTGTACATTTTGTCGCCTCCCACTCAACCAATTTCTAACCCAGTCAGTCACTTTAGGGTCCATCCCTAGGGTGCTCAATTTATGTATAAGTCAACTGTATAAGGATGGTGTCAAAGGCTTTACTGAAATCCAAGTATATTACATCTAGGGCTCTCCCTCGGTCCAACTCTCTGGTTACCTAGTCAAAGAAATCAATCAGATTTGTCTAACAAGACCTGCCTGTGGTAAACCCATGCTGCCTCTGATCCTGCAATCCATTGAACTCCAGAAACCTCACTATCCTCTGTTTTAGCATCATTTCCATTAATTTACTCACCACAGAGGCCAGACTAACCAGCCTGTAGTTCTCAACTTCATCCTTATTTCTTTTGTGTAAAGGGGGCACATGTGCCTTTCTCCAGTCCTCTAGAACCACTCCTAACCCTAAAGAAGCATTGTAAAGGTCAGTCAGTGGAGCTACTAGAATGTCCCCAGGTTTCTTCAATATTCTCGGATGTATCCCATCCAGTCTCATTATTTTGTCTACTTTTAGTTTAGCTAGTTCCTCATGAACAGTCTTCTGAAAATTGTTCAAGATCCCCTTCACTTCTGCTCCTATTTGTGGCTGTTTTCTGAGGTCCTGTTCCTGGCCCTTCATCTGTGAACACAGAACAAAAATATCTGTTAAGCAATTCCTCTTTATGCTCATCAGCTTCTACATAGTCCTCCCCTTCCCGTTTGAGTCTGACAATACCACTTTTGCACTTCTTCCTCTTGCTAACATATCTAAAAAAGGTCTTATCCCCTCATTTTATTGCATTGGCTATTCTCTTCTTCTTTTTGTATCTTTGCTTTCCTGACTATGTTCCTAGCTTCTCCAAGTTTTAATAACTATTGATGCTTGTATTCCTCTCTCTCTGTGATTTCTTGTATTTTATGAAGGCTACCCTCTTTTTCTTGACCTTTTCAGCTACTTCTTTTGAGAACCATAGTGGCCTCCTTTTCCTTTTACATTTATTTACCTTTCTAACAAAAACGTTTGTTTGTTTGTTTTTTATAATTTGATCTTTATGTAGTTTTTGAACACAAAACTACATCAACGCAACTGACGACCACATCCGGTCAGTTAAGTTCTGCCTTATCTAGACATTGGCACTAACTGACACCTATATGTTGGTTTTCACTGTTCCTTCCCCTATTCCTGCTCCCCCTCCCCCCACCCCCTCATCCCACCATCCTCCAACATCCCACTCATATAAGTTTCAAACATATTACAGCAATTAAGCATTGAGGCATTTAAACATGTAACACCATAAAACATTGTACATTGCAGCATTGCAGCTCTCAAACAGTGCCCCACCCCCTCCTCCTCCTCCCCACGCCCCCCATTGTTCCACTCCTGTCCCCCTCCACTGTTCATATCTGTCCCACACCTTTTTAAATTTTTTTCACAGTGTGTTTTCTATGTGCTTCTATCGCACAAAAGCCCCATAATTTCTCCATTCTCCCCACCACCTCTGCCATTGGAGGAACCGCTGCATTTTTCCACCATCGAAGAAGACTCATCCTAGCAGCAATAACCCCATACCCCAGTAGCCTTGCCACTTCCCCCCTTCCACCTGCACCTCCTCATTAAGGATAACCATAGCAGGCCCAAACTGTACCCGCACTTGAAAAATATCTTCCATAAATTCTTTCACTCGTTTCCAGTATGTCTGTACTTTCGGACAGCTCCACAGTAAATGTAACATATCTCCCCATTCCCAACACCCTTTCCAGCAAGCCGCTGACCTATCTGGGTAAAGTACATTCAACCTTACCGGGGTCCAATACTTTCTTAGCCTAATTTTGTAGCTATTCTCTAGCATTGCAGTCACCGGTGCGAGCTGGAGTGTTCTCGCATAAATGCCATCCACCTAGTGGAATCCCACTGTCCTCCTAATTCGTACTCCCACCTCTGCTGACTCTTAACATTCTCCATTTTATATTCCCCCAACAGCTTATACACTCTTGAGATTATCCTGGTTTGTACCCCTCTCTGTCCCAGCATATCTTCAAAGGAGGTAGGCTTAGCCGACTAATCCTGCTTCACAGCCTTCTGCTGTAAAAAATACCACATTCTAATATATGCATACCTATCTTTCTCCACCAAGTGATATTGCTCCTGCAAGTCCTCAAACCCACGAATACCTCCCCCTTCTCCTAGCAATTGACTGATCTTCCATAACCCCTTACTCCCCCATCTCTGATACTCCCCTTCCCCTTCCCCCATCTCCCCCTCTGCAACTGTCTGCAGATAGGTCTCTCGTGAGTATACTTCCCCCCCCCCCCATCAGATGACCTCTCCATTTCTTCCACACCTGTATAGTTAAGGCTCTATATGGGTTTCCTTCCTGCTTTTCTATCCTCCTAATCCTAGGGTCCCATATCCAGGTCTCTCCGGTTTCTACTTCTCCTCCCTCCAGTCCCACCCACCCTGGTTGCTCAGTCCCCTTTCCACGCAAACAATGCCCGTATTTGCGCCGCCTCATAATATCGTGTCAGCGAAGGCACCCCCATCCCACCCTCTTCTTTAGGCCTAAACATTGTAGCCCTACCTACTCTAGGGTGCTTCCCCTCCGAAATGTACTGCATTATTAAATTCTGCATCCTTTCTAATTCTTTTTTTGTCACCTGCAAGGGCAAAGACACAAACATAAATAACAACCTTGGTGATATGTTCATTTTAACCGCTGCAATGCAGCCCAGCCACGACAAATGCAGAGCCCCCCCCCCCCCCCCGGAGAGATCTTGTCTAATGTTTTCAACCAACCCCTGGTAATTCCATTGCTTAACCTTACCCAGAGGTAATCCTATCTGAATCCCTAAGTACCTAAAACTGCTTTCCACCCACCGAAATCTAAAACTCTGTTTCAAACTCTCCTCCACCTTGGGCATCAAGTTAAACCCCAACACCTCTGTCTTACTCAGATTCATTTTATATCTGGCTACCCTGCTATACTTCTGTATAACCAACATCAGCACAGGCAATGTTGTGATAGGCTGCGTTAAAGTAAATATAATATCATCAGCAAACAGGCTAATTTTCTCCTCCTGTCCCCATATCCGGACCCCTTTGATATCGTCCTCCCGCCTAATATATGCTGCCAGCAGTTCAATAGCCAGGGCGAAAAGCATTGGCGATAATGGGCATCCCTGTCTAGTCCCTCTATGTAACTCAAAGCCTTCTGAATATCCACCGTTGACCCTAACTCTGGCCCTCGGATTCCTATATAACGCCCTTATCCAACTAATATAGTTCTCACCAAAGCCCATCCTTTCCAGGACTTGGAACATACCTCGTATACGGCCATTCCACTCGGTCAAAGGCCTTTTCAGCATCCACTGTGACCATAACCGCGGGTTCCTTTGATCCTTGAAGATCCCACGCTATGTTTAAAATTTTCCACACATTATCGCTCCCTTGATGCCCTTGACAAAACCCGTCTGGTCCCTATGTATCAACTGGGGCACAACATCTTGGATCCGGTTCGCCAAAACCTTCCCCAAGATCTTAGCATCCAAATTTATTAGTGAGATAGGTTTGTAGGATCCACATACCCCTCTATCTTTACCGGGCTTGGGCAATAGCGTTATCCCTGCTTCCTTCATTGACCTAGGTATATCCTCCCCTGAAGGACTCTATTAAACACCTTAGTAAGAATAGGTGTAATGAGATCCACCAATACTTTATAAAACCCTGCCGTATACCCATCCAAACCTGGGGCCTTGCCAGTTTCTAATATGGAAATAGCTCTCCGTACCTCCTCCCCTTGAATTTCTTGCCCTATCTTCTCCCTCTCCGCAGCCTCTACCTGCGGCAGCTGACACTCCTTCAGAAAAACAGCAATCCCCTCCCGCCCAACTGCATTTCACTTTTATACAGCTTCTCATAAAAGTCACTAAACACCTTTCTGATTTTCTTTGTCTTATATACCATTTCTCTCTTACTATTCCTAATGCCATCTATATACGCTGCCTGCCTATGAGCCTTCAATCTGCATGCCAAAATTTTCCCGGCCCTGTTTCCGCCTTCAAAGAGAGCTTGCTTCAGCACATTTAGCTGATATGCCAACTCTCGAGCCCTTAGATTGCTTAATTCTGCCCTCACCTTCATTAGTGCTGCAATGATCTCAGGCTGCTGCCCCTCCTGATGCGCTTTTTCTAATCTCTCCATTTTCCATAATAGTTCCTTCTCCGCCGCTCCCTTCACCCGCTTCACCTGTGCTGTGATGATAATTAGCTGTCCTCGAATCACCGCCTTCAATCCATCCCACAACGTACCCATGGAAACCTCCCCATTATTGTTAATACTTAAATATTCTTTTATACTCTCTCGGAGCTTCCCTACATGCCTCTCCTCCTCCAATAGAGAGTCATTTAATTTCCAAAACTTTAAACTTTCTTCTTCCCTACCCACATCCAGTTTAATACATACTGGGGCATGGTCAGACCATGTAATTAATCCATGCTCCACATCTAATACCCTAGCCTCCCACGGTTCCCCCCCCCCCACACCCAGATTATATCCAACCTGCTGTATGTTCCATGCACTGATGAATAGAATGTATATTTCCGCTCTCCCGGATGCCAGCTTCTCCAAAAGTCGACTAACCCCAGTCTCTCCTTCAGCTTCTTCAAGCTAGCCCTATCCCCTCTTCCCCCCCACCCCTGTCCCCCACTATTATCCAATCTGGGATTGCAGGTCAGGTTGAAATCCCCTCCCAAAATTATAGGCGTATTACCAAAGTCCTCCAATTCCTTCAAAATTTGCTCATAGACCTCCCTCTGCCTCTCATTCGGGACATATAAACTAATCACCCACACCTCCTCCTTCTCCAATTGCAATTTCACTCCCACCCATCTTCCCCCCTTGCCCCTATGGGTACCCTTCACCATGTGGTGATATTCACACCCTACCAAAATCCCAACTCCTCCTTTGCGTGGGTTCGCCCTCTGCCCAGCCAAAGCAACCAAGGGGTATTGTTTAGACGTTAGCATATATTCCTGCCCAACCCTCAAATGTGTTTCTTGCACACACAGTATGTCCGCCCCCACCAATTGCCCTTCTTGCCCCACCAATTGCCGTTTCCTCCACGTACGCAACCCTTTAACATTTAAGATCGCAATAGTTAATGTTTTCCTCCTCTGACTATAATGCATTTGAATGCTCCTTCCCCTCCACCTCCCACTTCCCTCTCCTTTCCATTGGCTCTCCTTTTGCCTCCCCCCCCTCTACTAGTCCCTACCTTCCTGTCCCTTCCCTGACCCTCCACTACCCTCCCCCCTCCCTTATCCCCCACATCCTCTACCTCCAGAGGATTCAACAGTGTGTCCCTTAACGTCCCCAGCCTCTAATTTCTAACTCTCCCGCCCCCACTCCCCCACTTCACACCTCTCTCCTTTCCATTTCTCCACCACCATTCCTTTGCCTTCCCCGCTCCCTTGCTCCACCTCCCAGCCCCAACCCTCTCCCTATGTATCCACTCTTCCCCTTCCAACTATATGCCCTCTCCGCCCTCCTCCCTTCCTCCCCACCAGGTGAGCCTCACCCCCTACTGTCACCATTCTTCATTTACCCCTTTGCCAAACCCACCTCCCCACCTCCCCACACCCCACTATCCTTCTCCCTCCCCAATCCGTCCTCTCCCACCTTCCTTCCACCATCCATAACCCACTTATAACACACCCCACATTTACAACATTATACACCATCATCCTTTTAGTCCATCCTGATCCCTGTTCTCGGGGCTCCTTTCACTTTGTTGTTTCCTCCTCTGGTCTGTTGTTCCTGCCGCTTTCATGGGGCCCTGGGAACACAGTCCAGCTTCTCTCAGTGCCCTTTCTGCCTCCTCCTTTGTTTGTATCCTCCATACTCTCCATTTATATGTAAAGGAAAGTCCAAAGGGATGTAGCCATCGGTATTTAACTTCCTCCTTCCTCAAAATTTGTGTCACTGGCTGCATCGCCCTCCTCCTCTTTAATGTTCCTGTAAACAAGTCCTCATATATATACACAGGGTACCCCTGCCAGATTAAAGTTCCAGACCCACGCATCAGGGCCATAATATGTTCTTTAATTTTTATATCTTGCCAGACATATTATGATGTCTCTCGGCCTATTCGCTCGTGGTGGGCCCAGTGCCCTATGCGCTCTTTCTATTTGTATGTCTCCAGGGATCACCTCCTCCCCCGATTCTTGAGCACTTCCACACACACTGACACTGCCGCCTTCTCACTAGTTTAAAATTCCTTCTCTTCAGGGATGCCCCTAATCCTCAAATTATTTCTGTGAGAGCAATCCTCCATGTCTTCCAATTTATAGAGCATAGCGTCTTGTTGGGATTGCAATTTCAAGGTATTTTGTACCTCCTCTTCTTGCTTCTACTCCACCTCTTGCAGCCGATTTTCATGATCTGCCATCCGGCACATCAGGTCCCCAATTTCCTCCTTCAGAGTGCCAAAGAGCTCACTCAGTTCACTCTTCACAGATTTCACTTCTATTTTTATTTCTGCACACCACTCCTTTAGCTCCGCTCTTGTTATCCCTTGCGTGGGCAATGTCCCTTGTTCCGCCATACTCCCCAGCGCAGATTTAGCCACCAGATCACCTCTCTCTTCTATCACAATAGCATTCTCATTTGCAGCATTCTCACTCTGCCCTGTCTGCAGCCCCGGATACACATATTCTCGGAGATCCACTGCTTTCCATCTCGTGGTCATTGCACAGTTAAAGTTGGGATCCCTCCTTAGAGGTGCTGCTACAATAAAACTCCTCTTTTGGCCTGTACAGCCCCAAAAGCAAAAGTAACTGTCCCTCCACTTCAGAACAGGCACTATTGACCTCTGCTCACCTCCTCCAACACTATATTCCTCCTCCACAGCTCGATTGTCCCCCCTTCAGGCAGGTACTGTGTCTGCAGCTCCTCACTGTGGGTCTTACCACTTGCCCTCCATGCTCCACTATTGCACTCTCCGTTGTCCTGCTGCCCCTATGTCTTCCAGTGTCCTCCACCTCCAATGAGCTCCTCCTGCCTGCTCCTCCATGACTCAGACTGCCGCGGGTCCCTGTTTAGTCTCTCTCACCGCTCCACCGCAGCACTACACATCTGTGCTCCCAGCCATCACTTCCAGCCGCCAGCCGCCATCATCAGAGCGCCACGTGGCCTACTCTCTGCTCCTGTCTCTCTCGCTCAGCTCCATCCACTCTGCTGTTCTGCTCACTGCGGCGCTCCGTTTAGCTCTGCACTGCCTCCAATACCATCGGCCGTCCTCCACGCCACTTTTACCACTGCCGGGGGGCTATTAAATCGAGTTTGTTGCCAGGTCAGTACCGGAGCGTCTGTTTCACGCCACCATCAGCTTTGGTGACGTCACTTCCTCCCACAAAAAGGTTTGTTACCCTCAAAATATTCCCTTTCAGTTTTTCCCATTGCTTTTCTACATCCCCCACCTGTTCCATCCCATTAATGACTCCTTGAGGTATTGTCCCATCTTGACAAAGTTAGTTTTCTTAAAGTCTAAAACCCTTGCTTTTGAATGGACTTTATCAGCCCTAGTACTGAACCACACTATCTGGTGATCACTAGATGTGAGATGACTTTCCACTATAACATCAGAAACACTTTTCCCATTGGGGAAACATACGTGTGCATTCTGTTACCAGTTTCCAGAATAGTTCTTACTGTAGCGAATCCTCCTAAAACCTCCTTTCCCTTCCTCCTTTCTCAGTCTCTGTGGATAACTCTCTACTCCTACCTGTCTCCTCAGCTCACAATTTTGGGGTCATCTTTGACTCCTCTCTCTCCTTCTCAACACACATCAAACTGATAGCTAAAAGCTGACATTTCTTTCTCTACAACATCAACAAAATGTGCCCATTCCTTTCTGAACACACTACTAAGGGGTATGTTTACTAAACCGTCTTAATGTTACTGGCGCTAGTTGCAGCGATAATGTGAAGAATACCATATAAGGAGTGGGTGTTACGGTCCTAAAGTAGCAAGAATCTGTATCGCACGATAGTGGGCGATGTGGCACGTTAACGCGCATTAACCCTAAGTACATGCCGGCGTAGTGTTAGAAGCTATAAAGATGTAGCCCACTGGTTACTGCAATGACAGTGGAGACAGAGATCATGGGTTTGATCCTGCAGTGGTGAAATCTGAAAAGGCTGTCTGAGGCATTTACTTTTAATTTAAATCATTTCTTCCAGCAAAAACACCCTCACAGTGCCGTAACCTAAGATGCCTCATAAGGCGCCCTATTAGTCGCCCCATAGGTCACATTATAATGTGCCTTATAGGGTGCTGTATAGGGCGCCTATGAGGCACCTTAGGCTACAGGACTGTGTGGGTGTTTCTGCTGGCAGCACTGATTGAAATGAAAAGGAAAAGCCTCAGACAGCATTCCTAAATAACACCACTGTGGGATCATACCCATGACCTCTGCCTCTACAGTCATTGAAGTAACCAGTGGGCTACATCTCAATAGCATTTAGCAAACTGCTGGCTGGCTACAGAAAGACTGCAAGTCACCACACAAACTGTCTGCTGTGGTTACCAAGATAGGGTAAACCCACCCGTACCCATGATGCTCTGCACATGCATATCAGCAGCCTACATCTGATCACAAGATGGGGTATACACCCCCACAGCACCTCAGCCTGGTAGGGGGAACTGACCATGTGTGTTACTGGCATAGAGTAGTTACAGACCGTGACATTGTGCGGGTCCTGTGCTCACCCTGAGGGTGAGGAGGGGGACCCAGCACCAGGTCCACAGCACCTTTCATGGCTGAAATAGGCCAAGCTTCAGGTCCCCATCAGTGCCAGTGTGTGAGATAGGTAGTTCCTGCAGATACATTTAGAATACATCTGTATTTCTCAGTTGCGTCTAGCTCTTTTGGGCTATGATGCACACAGAATAGTGCATATCCTGTGTGGGTGCAATGGTCATAATATGTAGGTGAAAGGGGGTGTTTGGACCCATAGGCAGATTATGTACCACCACCCAACCTGCCCTTCTGTGGCGGGCGGGAGGGAGAGGGAGAGGGAGGGAGGGAGGGAGGGAGAGGGAGGAGAGGGAGGGAGGGAGGGAGATGGAGGAGGGGGAGGGCGAGGAGGGAGGGAGGAGGAGGAGGTGGAGGGAGGGAGAGGGAGGAGGAGGAGGGAGGGGGGGGAGGGGGGAGGGAGGAGGAGGAGGGAGGGGGGGAGGAGGGAGGGGGGGAGGGGGGAGGGAGGAGGAGGAGGGAGGGGGGGGAGGGGGAAGGGGGGGGAGGGGGGGGAGGGGGGAGGGGGGAGGGAGGGCGGAGGGGGGAGGGGGGGGAGAGGGGGGAGGGGGGGAGAGGGGGGAGGGGGGGAGGGGGAGGGGGAGGAGGGGGGGAGGGGGGGGGGGAGGGGGGGAGGGGGAAGGGGGAGGGGGGGGAGGAGGGAGGACAGGATCTCCCACCAACAGGTCCACATTCTACCTCCCTGCAATGGTGGCAGTAGAGGGGACCATCAACTCCAGTACTGCTGGAGAACAGACACCCTACAGATCTGTACACATCCATAAGGCAATGGCAGACAGAAGGCAGAGCTGTAAATGTTCAGCTGCCCCACCACTATCTGACACTCTCCAGCAGCAAGCACAGTGAGTCTCCAGCTGCTGCATCCTGCAAGATGTTCCAACCATACACATATAACTGCAGACATTCTGCTAGCTAATCCATAATGCATGCTCCTGGAGAGGATGTAAGCACACCCACCAAGCCGATAAATTAGTGATTGGGCTCCAGAAAAAAGAACCCATAAATATCACTTGAGAAAAATGCTGTATAGCACTAGGGGGGAACCTAACCATGCTGTGGTCACTGCTCAGTCAGGGTGAGAGTGACCTCTCAGCAGGACATGCTGTGGCCACCCTGTCCGTGCAGGTGGTGGCCAGGCACTACAATGTCCCAGCCATTGCCCTATGCCCTGTGCAGATGCATCCTGCCGAGGCTAACCTGTCCGGGCTATACCCACAGTACCTTGCTCCTCATTATGCACATTGGTAGGCTAACACTGGAAACAGTGCAAGCAGTGTGGGCTGAGTAAGGTGTTGACAGCCACCACACATTGTGTAAATATAGAGGCTTTTGGCAGCCCTAGCCACCGCACCAGTCCTGGGCACAGTGCAGGCATGGCTATGGTACGCAATACTGTTGGGGTCACTCCCCGGGGTGGTAAACACTGTCAGAAACCAGAACTGAAACACATTCCATAGACATCAGAAAGGTTGCTATGATGCAGCTCAATCAGCAAATTGTGCTGAACCTAGGAATTGCTATCTGCCATTAATCCTAGCAACCTTTTGATATATGTGTAATGTATTTGCAGGTTTAGGGTAGCATTGCTAAGGTATGCAAGTGCTAGTATTGGGAGATGCACGCAGGGCCCAATGTCCTGCCTCTCCAGGGGGCATTGGCTAATGGAGCCTGTGGGTGAGGGTGTTTCTGCCCCTGTTGGCCGCTGCTCTAGGGCAGAGGTTCCCAACTCCAGTCCTGGTGGGCCAAACACTGTTCGGGTTTTCATGCTGTCCCTAATGAATACCACTCAAAAAAAATCCCAATGTTAGAGATATAAGCAAATGCCCTACCAAAATAATCTCCCAAAGACTCCCTAATGAAACCTTGATATATCTTTTTGTTGGGCCATAGTGAGGGAGGTTTAGATGAACTTCAAAACCACACCAGACTACTGCGGACCATTTTAATCACCAAACAGTTCTTTAGTGAATCATATAAGAAAGGTGAAAACTTATCTTAAAACGTGAAGAGAAGAAGCACAAATCATGTGGAATGTCCAAGTTCAAAATCACGACGTGCACGTTTCGGGACAAAGCAGCCCCTGTATCAAGTGCTCTCACACAAGTCGTAAAAGTTTGGTTCTTCTCTTATGCATATCCAAAATAGCATTCTCACTCCATTTAAAAACCCCCGGTTCACTCCGGATAACCAATCACAAAAAGGAATCAGTCTTATAGCCATTGGTCGGCCAAATTGTCGTTCTTCAAGGGAACCAAAGAGAGGTAAGGGATTCCCTACAACGATCCCTTAACCTATCGGATGAACACAGGAGAATATATGTCACCACATTGCATATTGCTCAATTCAGCAAATACTAAAGAACAGCTCAGGATAAAGGGGATTCCCACCACACCAGGGAAACCCTCGACCCTTGGGCTTTGATTAAAGAACACTCAACCACTCAATTTCACGATTGAGACCACCTGGATGCACACTGGCCAAATCATAGATCCACCGTTGCTAGCAGCGTTGAAGTCGGAGTGTCCTGTCACCTCCTCTAGGGTCCACCGGAATGTAGTCGATCACGGTCCACCGTAAACCATCAAAAGTGTGCCCTTGCTCAACACAATGAGATACTATAGGAGCTGACAAAACCTGCTGTTGTAGGTGGGACGCATGTTCACCAATTCTGATTTTAATTGATCTTGTCGTGCGGCCCACATAAATAAAGGGGCAACTGCATTGAATCAGGTAGACCACAAAAGACGAGGAGCAGGTAGTGGACCAACGTCGTGTGTAAGTGCGACCAGTGTGTGGATGAACCCACATAGTTCCAGACATGGTATTGAAACAAAATTTTCAATGTTGACAAGGGAAATGGCCATCCATTGTGTTCGAACCAGGTGGTTTATCAATTGTGGTAGTGGAACTCACCAAAATGTCCCGAAGACAAGTAGCCTTGCTGAAAGCTGGCATAAATGGATGAGCTAAACTGGGATGTACCGAAAGAATAGACCAGTGTCTGCGGAGGATCCCCACTACTGCATTGCTATGAACCATGTAAGGAAACCCCCCCCCCCCCACTATCTTCATTTCAGAATCACTTGATGAAGCACTAGAAGACTGCATGATCCAATCACGGTGCGTGTAGCGCGCGCGTTTGTAAGCCTGGTCCGCAGTAGTCTGGTGTGGTTTTGAAGTTCATCTAAACCTCCTTCACTGCGGCCCGACAAAAAGATATATCAAGGTTTCATTAGGGAGTCTTTGGGAGATTATTTTGGTAGGTCCCTAATGAATATGCATGAGATACATTTGCATACGATGGGGTAGCACATAGAAATGCAGCACAGGCATCTTTATTAGAGACAGCATGAAACCTGAATGGTTTTTGGTGCTCCAGGACTGCATTTGGGAAACTCTGCTCTAGGTATTACACATGTTTATGGTGTCTGTGTTCTGTAGGGTAAAATATAGGCGTTTCAGGCATGTTTATGTTATCTGCAATAAAGGTTCTGTCTTTATTACCACGGTTTAGTACTGGGTAAAATATGGGGAGTGGGTTGGCAGGAGCCACAGCTGGGACTTGAACCTGTGACTTTCTGCTCCTGAACTCATTGGCTGTGTGTACTGCACCACACTGTTGCCACAGGGGCAGTTCATTCCCTGGGGATACCATGACTGTTCATCAGACAGAGCCTGTCTGTTGCAGTGCACGGCACACACCTAAAGAGGGCTAGGCCATGGTCTGCTGTGGGCAGATGCCACTGCCACCTCCACCACCAGTACCCCTCCGCCACCATGCTGACATGCCCTTATGCTGGTGGTGCTGGTGGTGCGCAGTCTCAGGCCATCCAGTGTACCAGTAGGCAGCTGCCTATGGTGCGGGATCTGGGGTAAGGGTGCCTGCATAAACATCCACGCTTCCCCCCACCACCGCCTGCCAATGTTCTGTGCCCTTGGGGGTACCTGCTGGGTACTATCCCCTGTGACACTGTGAGAAACACACTCGTGCCCATGTTGGGCCCTCATCAGTTGCTGTCTGGCTGCTGTACAGTTTCAGCATTCCTATGTGCCTCCTAGGCATCTCCCTAGTCCGCACTGCGCCCCAGCTGCACCACAGCATGTGCCGCCTGCAGCCCTCTGTATCCCATTTTCCAGCATCTGTACGGTTGCCCTTTCCGACATGCCCACCCTGCTGTTGCCGCACATGTGCATGCCATAAGAAACCTGTCCAATAAAAAGGGAAAACCCTTATCAGCGCTATTTCAATGTGGGATCATTCACCTTGTAGGGGGACAGAGCATAGACCCTTCCAAAATTAATATCTTTTTTTGGAGCTTTCTCAGTAGTGTTTTTTTATTTTTCCCATTAATATCACTATTGGCCAGCTTGGTTATGGTGATTTTACATTTTGTTCAGGTCATTTTCCATGTTTATTTGCACTTTTGTTCCGTGCACAACACATGTATCACAACTATCAATTTTTTTAGGTATCCCTGGCTTTGCTGTACACCCTAAACCTGGGAATATTGTACACACCTATCAAACGGTTGCTATGATTACTGGCAGATAGCAATTCCTAAGTTAAGTACAATTTGCTGATTGAGCTGCATCATAGCAATCTTTCTGCTGTCTGTGGAGTGTGCTTCAGGTCTGATGTCTGACAGTGTTTACCACCCTGGGGAGTGACCCCAACAGTATATTTGCACAATGCTGGCATAGGTGTGGGAGCGTGTGTTTGTCTATCCAGTGTGTGGTGTCTGCCAACACCTTCCTCAGCCCACACTGTTGCCAGTGTAAGCCTGCCAATGTGCATAATGAGGAGCAAGGTACCATGGGTATAGCCCGTACAGGGTGGCCTGGCCAGGATGCATCTGCACAGGGCATAGGGCAATGGCTCGGACATTGTAGTGCCTGACAACCACCTGCACGGACAGGGTGGCCACAGCATGTCCAGCTGGGAGGTCACTCTCACCCTGACTGTGCAGTGACACCGGCATGGCTAGGTTTCCCCATAGTGTTGTATGCGGTTTCTCTCATGTGATGTTTATGGTTCTCTTTCAGGGCCCAATCACTGACTTATCTGCTTGGTGTGTATGCTGACATCCCAGTTCGGGGTACATGCATCTCCTCCAGTAACATGCACTATGGACTAGCTAGCAGGCTGTCTGCAGCTAGTATGTGTCTGG
Organism: Ichthyophis bannanicus; assembly: GCA_033557465.1. Classification (NCBI taxonomy): domain Eukaryota; kingdom Metazoa; phylum Chordata; class Amphibia; order Gymnophiona; family Ichthyophiidae; genus Ichthyophis; species Ichthyophis bannanicus. Next base: position 906,852,112 of record CM066031.1, on the reverse strand, counting down.
ATGGATCATCTTGCAGGATGTAGCAGCTGGAGGCTTGTTGCTGGAGAATGTCAGGGGGTGGGGCGGCAGTTGAGCATTTCCAGGCCTTCTGCCTGCCTTGTCTTATGGATGTGCACAGATCGGCATTGCCTGTCCTGTATGGGGTCTGTTCCTCAGCAGGACTGCCACCATTGCGGGGAGGTAGAGTGTGACTCTGTTGTTGGGAGATCCTGTTTCCCATCCTGAGCCACAGAGAGTGGGTTGGGTGGTAGTATATAATCCACCTATGAGTCCAAATACCCCCCCTTCACCTACATCATGTGACCATGGTACCAACACAGGATATGCACTATTTTGGGTGCATCATAGCCCATAAGGGCTAAACATGACTGAGAAATACAGATGTGTCTGCAGGAACTACCTATCAAACACACTAGCATTAATGGGGATTTGCAGCATAGCCTATTTCAGCCGTGAAAGTTGCTGTGGACCTGGTGCTGGGTGCCCCACCTCACCCTCAGGGTGAGCACAGTACCCACACAATGTGACGGTCTGTAGCTACTCTGTGCCAGTAACATACACGGTCAGTACCCCCTACCAGGCTGAGGTGCTGTGGGGGTGCACATGGTCAGTTCCCCCTACCAGGCCGAGGTGCTGTGGGGGTGCATACCCCATCTTGTGATCATCTGTAGACTGCTGATTTGCATGTGCAGTGCATCATGGGTACGGGTGGGTTAACCCTATCCTGGTAACCACAGCAGACTGTTTGTGTGGTGACATGCAGTCCTTCTGTAGCCAGCCAGGGGCTTGTTAATAGCTGTAGCCCACTGGTTACTTCACTGCCTGTGGAGCCAGAGGTCATGGATACAAACCCACAGTGGGGTTATTTGATAGGGCTATCCAGAGCATTGTCAATTTTTAATGTACATTAGTGCTGCCAGCAAAAACACCCTCAGAGTATTGTAACCATAAGGTGCCTCAGAAGGCGCTTTATAGGGTGCCTTATATGTTGTCCTATGGAGCGCCTTATAGGCTGCCCTATAGGGGACATTATAGGGTGCCATGGCAGACAGTGCACTTTATAATGTGCCCTATGGAGTGCATTATAGGGTGCCTTATGTGGCACCTTAGGTTATGGCACGTGAGGGTGTGTTTGCTGGCAGCAATAATTAAAATACAAATAAAATGCCTCAAGAAACAAATACTTACATGTCAACACTGATACCTCAGCCAGCCTTATGCATTAGGCACACTGGGGGATCAAACACATGACCCCTGTAGCATCAGTCAGTGTATTAACCATTGTACTACACCTCTGTTTCTGTGTTTGCATGTCTGGGTGCCTACTTAAGATTACCGCGCGTTAACGCGCTTAGCGACGCTTAGCCCGTTAATGTTCGCAGCAGCGCGCATTATCGCGCGATAATCCCGTTTTGCTACTTTAAGACTGAAACGCCCACTCCTTTTATGGCAGCCTGCACACTATCGCCGGGCGCACATTAAGACGGTTTAGTAAACATACCCCTAAGTTTTTTTTTTCCTATTTATTTGAGTATCCTTTAGAGCAGTGTTTTGTACTGAGTTTTGCACATACCATGACATTCATGAACCTCATTTCTAAGCCAGGGTTGAAGGCCATGTGTCCTCTAGCAGGATAATGACCCAAAACATGCATCCAAATGCACAAAAGAATGGTTAAAAAGGAACAAATGCACTGTTTGAAACTGACCAGCAATGAGTCCTGATCCCAATCCAATTGAGAAACTTTGGAAAAAGCTGAAATCTGCCATTGGTAAAAGGAATCCTGGAAACATTCATGACCTGGAACAAATCGCGGTTTGAGAGTGGGAGAAACTACCAGCAGACAGATGTACGAAACTTATAAATGGCTACAAGAAATGTTCAGTGGCTGTCATCACTGTCAAGGGTTGTGTAACCAAATATTTGTGAAGGGTGCCATTAATCCTGACCAGGTCATATTTTTTTTTCTCAGAAATTACTACGTCTAAGTTGTACAGCCTTTTTTTTGTTGTTGTTGTATATCTTTGAACATATTATCAAAATATCATGATGACATACACTTGGAACTTTTCTAGTTATTTCTCAAGATATTGTACAGAACATACCTAAAATGCAAGGGTGCCAATAATGTTGACCACAACTGTATTTCCCATTTTATTTGTATATTTGCCACTTGTTTTTCTTGTTTGTTGATCAAATTCTTTGAAGAGTTTTTTTCTCTTTTTTTGCAAATTCTGTTACTTCCGTCCCTGTGTATGCTTGTGGACTCTCATTCATCTCTGTGCTTTGGATATCTCCATGCCCATTTTCAGACATCAAAAGCAAGAATAGGACTTCCAAAATAACCTCCTTAGGCTCCTAAGTCTGGCTGAAAATAGGGCACAAATTTTGGAGCTCAGCTAAACAAACTAAATGTACATTCATAAATGCACATCCATTCAAATTTATTTTATTCTTGCAAGCCTCATGCACCTTGTAGCAATGGAACATTTCATCATATATTCCATTATAGTTTCAATCAAATGGAAAATAAATAACTAAGAGCAGCAAGTTGGTATCATAAAACTGATATCAATCTGGTGTAAAAAACACAAAGGGGCATGTTTACTAAACATTCGTATCGTGCGGGTCCGCGGTAGTGTGCCTGTGCCATAAAAGGAGTGGGCGGGTCAGGCAGAAAAAGAAAAAAAGCCTACCGTACGTGTGCGCGGCGCGCACATTTGCGGGCCCGACATTAGCGCGTGGGAAGGCTAAGTGGGTCGCTGCTGGGCACATATAGGAACAGAGCCGTAGCACAATGCTGAAGACACTGACCAGTGGTGCAAGGATCAGGGGTTCAATCCCCCATCGTGCGCCAGGAAAAAAGGGCTGGCTGAGGCATGAATTTTCATGGTTAAAACTGCTTTAGGAGGCATAATAATTTTGGGCGTCATTAGGCGTTGCGCTGTTAATTGTGGGCGGCAGTAATTAAGTTCGTGCGGCATTAGGCGTTGCGCTGTTAATTTTGTGCGCTGTCCATCTTGTGCGTTTTGGCCGGCATCAGGCGGTGCGCTGTCAGTTGTGAAGGGCATAAGGCGGTGCGCAAACGTCCAGACACAGGAACAGAGCCGTAGCACAATGCTGAAGACACTGACCAGTGGTGCAAGGATCAGGGGTTCTATCCCCCATCGTGCACCAGGAAAAAGGCTGGCTGAGGCATGAATTTTCATGGTTAAAACTGCTTTAGGAGGCATAATAATTTTGGGCGTCATTAGGCGTTGCGCTGTTAATTGTGGGCGGCAGTAATTAAGTTCGTGCGGCATTAGGCGTTGCGCTGTTAATTTTGCGCGCTGTCCATCTTGTGCGTTTTGGCCGGCATCAGGCGGTGCGCTGTCAGTTGTGAAGGGCATAAGGCGGTGCGCAAACATCCAGACACAGGAACAGAGCCGTAGCACAATGCTGAAGACACTGACCAGTGGTGCAAGGATCAGGGGTTCAATCCCCCATCGTGCGCCAGGAAAAAGGCTGGCTGAGGCATGAATTTTCATGGTTAAAACTGCTTTAGGAGGCATAATAATTTTGGGCGTCATTAGGCGTTGCGCTGTTAATTGTGGGCGGCAGTAATTAAGTTCGTGCGGCATTAGGCGTTGCGCTGTTAATTTTGCGCGCTGTCCATCTTGTGCATTTTGGCCGGCCATCAGGCGGTGCGCTGTCAGTTGTGAAGGGCATAAGGCGGTGCGCAAATGTCCAGACACAGGAACAGAGCCATAGCACAATGCTGAAAACACTGACCAATAGTGCTGGCATCATGGGTTCAATCCCGTGCTGTGCACAATGAATAAGGCTGATTGAGCCATTACCTGTTTATGAGGAATAGCAATCTAGGAGGCATGTCACATTTTATTGTAATTTCTACTGTTAGCAAATGCACTATCAAAAAGCACTGTAATATAAGGTGATGCATAAGGCGCCCTACAATGTACCTTAAAGATCACATTTGAAGGTGCACTGTCCACCAAGGCACCCCACAATGTTGCGTATAGGGCGCTTTACAGGGTGACGTATGTGGCAGGGCAAAGGTCGAAGCACTGTCTGTGCTGGCATCACTGTGCATTGTAACGCATCGAAATCGTAAGTAGGTGAGCAGACGTGCAAGAAAGGAACAGCAGTGTAGCACAATGGTTAGGACAGTGACTGATGGTGCAGGCGTCATGGTGTTAGATGAGCAGTGATTACCGTTGGCTCAGGTAAGTCTGTCTACGTCATGCACCTGTACATCAATCTGTGCTGCCACCTAAACAGAAGCCCACCAGAGAGTATTGCACCTATCAGGGTGCACCAGAATGCACATCATAAACAACCACGTCAGCAAAGGTGATTTATAATGCTATCCATCGTCCATGTTCACATGTTGGCAACTCCCAGGGCAGCATAGTAAGATCCCCCATAAACTGACTGAATGGAAGGTGTGCCATAAGATGCCCCAATCATGTATAGGTCAACCCAAAAACGTTTCCCAGAAGCACTAAGCTCCCCAAATGTGAGGGGCAGCAGAGGTATGTGGCAAACACATATGTAACCTAAACACATCACAGAGCTGAAAGGAAAGGCAATGCAGAAGTAAAACAAGAACAGAGATCACAGGTGCTCAAATACAAAAAGCAGCCCCAGTCCATGTGGCAGCTACACAAATGGACAAACATATTGGAGATAGGTGTAGCTATGTACAGAGTGATGGCAATGTACCATGCTGTAATGATAGTGTGTGACATAGGATGGGAAGATGTGTCCAGCACAAGAGACTGAAATGGCAGGATAGGTGAAATATCTGGATGACAGTGGAGTAGCAGTGCTATGCACAGCACACACACGAGAGGCAACCATGGGGACATGAAATGCAGGAAGGTGTAGGAATGCAGGACGTGTCGTAGCAGCATGCACATCAGGGTAGGATGGCACAACAGCTGGCAGACAGAAGATGGACAGAAGCATGGCTCACAACTCAGATGAGGGTACAATGTGCTCACAACACCAATCTGCTGACATATGACCGTAAAAACAATCGAAACCACATCTGCAGGACAAGCACACATCCAAGGGAACAGAGAGGGATCACACCTACGACCACTACCACAAATGCAAATGGAAAAAAAACGCTAGGACACACCACCAACGTGAGCGCAGTAGCAAAGGCTGCATACAGAAATAGTACATGCCATCACACAAGACGCATGCTTGTTGTAAGGACAGGCAAACCACCAATAAGAAACATGAACAAATGCACATGCAGATCTGGTGTTTACAGATCAGATCCCAGTCTGTATTTGGCTCCATGGACACATGCACACACACACAATGAGATGTTATGCAGTCGATAAAGCATGCAAAAGAGGAAAGAAAACAAACCCCAAGGGTAGCAGAGGATGCCTGGTGGAGCTGGGTAGCAATCTCGGGCATGACAAGAGACAACTCAACATGACGACAACTCTAACACACACCACCAGAACCGCAACACAACAAAACCCCCAGGTGCACTGCACTGTAAAGACCATCACAAAAGAGACCTATGTAACAGATAATATGATGGCTAGGGAGCACTGAGTGCACACCTTGCTGTACAATGACGACAGACAAGGGTGTGTGTATAGGTGATGAACCTGCTGCTTAATGATGGCTCAGTTATCATAATCGAAAAACTATAAATACAAATGTGGGGATAAAACCTGCAAACCAATGAGTTCAAACACATGCCTCCAAACACACCCACAAAGAACACAATGAGCACAAGGCAGAAGTAATAGTCCAAAGGGAGGGTCTGTATGGGAACGTATCATACCCAGTGATGTGCCAAACAGCAGACACATACACAGCTGCCATTGTACAAGGATGTGAGCACAGGTGGGCTGTGGACATGACCAGCAAATCAGTAGACACAAGTGTAAATGTGCACAAAGAGTGGAGGAGTAGCCTAGTGCGCACAAAGCTGTCTTGGACACAAACCAAACAGGCCTCATCTCACACTGGCACTACATGTGCCTTGTTCAAGTCACTGCAGGGACACCGTCAAGGAAACCATGGAGTCCCTGGGGCACAAGGAGTCATGATTGAATCAAAGGCACCCATTGTGTTGCATGATTGTCACCATGATCAAGTAGTAAAAGAGACAAATGTCTGTCAAATACACATATTTATTATGGTCGCTCCTCACACATACGTTAGACACTGCAATCATAATATCAAGGTGAGTCCCTCCATGGTGAAAGATGGAAACATATGTAGCAGGTTAAAAACCCACATGCTACATAAAGGTCACTGCCCTGAGCACACATGGAAGACATGAGACATAATGTGCATCAGGTGCATGCTATGCCCTGGGTAACAGGCCCACACACCCCACTTGTTGCAGCATGGCTCAATTGTGTGTCGCAGATATCAGTGCATGGAGACTGTAGGCGTTGCATGATGACGAAACGACAAAAATCACCGGACCTCCGAAACATAGCCATCACCCAACACAGGAGGCACACAAATGAAGAAAACAGATGCTGGGGCAATGTTGTAATGTGACAAAAAAAGCTCTGAACGTAATGTTCCAGAACCACATAATGGCTGATACTCAAGACAGATATGCTACAATGCACACCCCAAATATCATCACAAGCAGAATGACCATATGCTAACAGGTAGCAGAGGCACATGAACACAGAGAGACTAGACATCAAAAACCCTTCAGAAAGCTACAGACATAATACCATGCGGAGGTACACCCTGGCCTGTTTATGTGGGTAGACAGTGTCTGGACATATTAGCATGGTACATGGACTGCAGAAGTGCAGGAGGACAATGGACACCCACACTGACACACACTAAATGTAATGGTGCAATGAGATTGACGTTACTGCAGGGGACAAACAGGACTGTGCAGACGTGCAATGCAAGGTGTGTACACACATGCAGAGTGTCAATAACCAGCATGTTCATAAGCAAATGATGGCCAAACATCTTAAAATGAACCACACAGAGCCCATAGATCCACATTCTGTGTCTCACAAACATAGTTAGTCACAAGCACAATCACCATCCGCACACAAACATGATACAGTGATGCCACACATGCATGTAATCACCCTTGCCCACCCCAAACATCAATCAAGATGGTGGTGGCCATGAACATGTGGTTGTGTCAAAGCCTGTATCATGTCCAGGTGGAGGGCAAGTGGACATAGACAAAAGGACTGCTCCATCTGTGCCTCTATGCCACAAACATGCCTGTATGCGTTAGTTAAAACAAACAGACGAGAGTATCCTGTGTGCCCTGTCACACACATGGCCAAAACCAATAGACCAACCAACTGTGGCGACATGTCCAAGATCCATAGTGAATGTCAGTCCCTGTTGCGCACAGTGTCACAATAGCAAGGTGTCTCTGCTATCCAACTGAGCAGTTCAAAACATCCCTTGAAAACATGGGAATGCATCATACGGTGGCACATTCCAATATGACACACTCCGTGACAGGTCTCTGTGTCCCTGCAATCACGCATGACTCTCAGCCACAGCATGGCACAAACTGTGTGTTGTACAGGTCAGTCATGGCCAAACCAGCAGTCCAAGAGGAAAAATGTCCATCACAGGACGGTGTTCCACTCTCAAACGTCACACACCAATGGCAGATATCGCCAGAAACACGTACATGGTGGTCTGTCCCACAACAGGTGTTGGATGGCGAGCCCAGGTGCACACGGAGGAAATGGGTCCATTATGTCTCAAGTCCAGTGTCACAAGAGGATAATTAAGGACTTATTAGACACTGTGCAAAAACACCACAAATTGCCAAAATCCAAAACGCACAAAATATGGAATAAAGGGATGCAAATCCAAACAATACAGGATATGGACATCAAATCTAAATCAGATTTATAGCCATCAGTAAATGTCAATGCATACACGGGTCTCACAGGGCTATGGTTAGTTACAATTCCATGTCACACAGCCATTTCACAGCAACACACTATATGCATCTGTATGTGTCCACAGAGATGCAACTGACATGTCCATTAGATGAAACGAAACCCAACAACAGGTACAGCCAGATTTAATCCCCAAATAGAAAGGTACAACATACCCGTTTGTGGCATCATGTGTATGTCATCAATTCCTTCAGCTACGCCATAGCCACATCTGGTCACAGTGAAGGGAGACAAGGTCAGCCAAAACATGTAGAATCAGCATGTAAAGTCACTCGTGATGCATCTCCACATTATTGCCTATATATGAGAGAAAGAAAAGTTGTTCAAACACTCGTCCCACCAAACACACAACAGAGTT